>JAWNOS010000209.1:50000-2450000 GCA_035045845.1 Drosophila buzzatii
ATAATATTATAAAATATTTAAATATTTACTTGTGCATTTAGGCAATGCATCAAGCCTGTTGCAACAGCTCTCAAATTACATTTCTCATTGAAGTCTTGGCCCGTCTCCGTTTTAGTTTTCATCTCAGGTGGCGCCCAATGGCGACCGCTTGATTGTCGCTTTTGGCCCCATTGTGTTCTTTTGGTGCTTTGGCATTTGTTTGTTTTGGGCATTGGCTTTGCTTTGGCCATTCAGCTGTCGCAGACCCTTTTGGGCTTGCCTTAATGACGTCGCTGTTGGCTGTTGCCTGTTGCCTGCTGGCTGTCGTGTCGCTTGACTGTTGTCATAAGCTCAATCGCTGGCAACTTGGCCTGACAGCTACATTTTGTGGCAGCCAAAATGTCAAAGCAGTAGCCGTTGATCTAGCTCTCTTTCACACTCCTCTCTCTCTCTGTTGGATGTGTGTGAAAATTAAGCTGCATATAATTTATGTTGACTCTGAAAAAAGCACAGAATCGAATGTAACTCAATTTTGCAAATAGATTTTGACTAGATTCGCATGTTGCATATTCTTGCTGCAGTTGTTGCCTGCTAAACTCGTTCGGCAGCCTTCAGATACTGCACGTAGCTACGTTGTTAACCAAGTACAATCACCTTGTTGTGGCATATAGTTCTCTAGACTCCGCTCTCTTGGACTAGACCAAAAAACGTGACTCGATGGCGGCCCAAGTCAAGTAGATGGAATTGCATTTAATGGGCGCAACAACAACAACAACAACAGCAACAACAACAACAACAAATACCAATTCTCTGGCCAGGCATTAAAGTTGTTCAAGTTGTTCGCGTTGTTGTTGCGACCGCAGCCTTTACAATTCAAATTTACAATTCGCAATTGATTTTTTTTCTCTTTTTCTATTTTTCCATTTTTTTTTTATCTATTTTTTGTTGTTATGTGGGCGCCTTTGTTGTAAATCTCTGTTACGTTGCTATTTGAATTTTAGCTGGCACCAATCCATAGACAAATCATTTGCTTATTTTCCCAATGCGTAGCAAAACAGCGAGCAGCAGCAGCAACAACTAGGTGACTGATTCGATGCAACATGTCATTCAACTCCAACTCGATAGAAGGTACAATTCAGCTGAGCTTAACAACAAGAAGAATGAAGAAAAAAATTAAGAATCAGTTGAAATAGTAAAAGCTTGATATAAAGAGTTATCTAATGAATATAGAAGTTAGTAGAGCTGGAGTTGGAATTTTGTATGACTTAAAAGCCAAGAAGTTTCTTTAAGAGACTTTCATGAGCGCCAGCTCAATTGCAGTTAATTTGCTTAAATTAAATTTAATATTTAGACGAAAAATAAATAAATACAGAAACAAAATAAAAAATAATTATAAATAAAAATAATAACAATGAATAAATAAAATATAGTAAAACAAGAAAAAAAATGAATCAAAATAAATTAAATAAATTAAAATAAATTTAATCCGCTCATTCATTGTCAATATTTAGTCAAACAAATAAAAATAAAATAACATAAAATTAAAATAAAAAATTAATTAAAATAAATAAATAAGTACAATTAAATACAAATAATACAGTCTAAAAAATACAATTAAATTAAAATGTAAAAAGGAATATAATATAATAAAATACAACAAAATAAAAAAAATTTTTTTAATGTAAAAAGAAATATAATATAATAAATTAAAATAAAACAAAATAAATAAAAGATAAAACAAATATAAATAAATATATATACAATAAATGAAATAAAAGAAAATAGTAAACAATATATGATAAAATAAAAATATAAAAAATATAATAAAATAAAATAAAATATAATAAAATATAATATATATAAGTAACAAAAAAAAAATAATAATAATATAAAATAAAAAATAAAAGTAAAATATAATACATAAGTAAATATATACATAATAATAAAATAAAAAATATAATAAAATAAAATCAAATGTAACAAAATAAATAAAAGCCAAAATAAATTAAATTAAATAAAAGAAAATAGTAAAAAATATATGATAAAATAAAAGAAAATATATTATAAATAAATAAAAATAAATTAAAAATATAATATAAAAATGCAATAAATAAATATAATAAAAATTAAAAAAAAAAAATAACAAAATAAATTTAAAAAAAAAAAATAAATAAAATATAAATAAAAGCAAAATAAAATATAAAATAAATATATGTAAACATGATAGTCGAAACATTTATTTTTAAGCTACATTTACTATATCGGCATACTATAGCACAATAAGTGCATATCTGGGCGTTAGCAACAGCGAAAAGTCCAATAAGAATTTCGCAAGCTAAGAACTAGTTCCATTTTCGTATTTAGCAGCGCAGACAAACACCAAAAATAAATAAAGAAAAATAAAAAAAAAAACACTGAAATCTTTAACCCATTTGCAACACCAAAAATAGGCGCGTAATTTGTCGCTCTTTTAAAAAAAAAAAAAAATATTTTAAAAATGGAAAAAAGAAAACTCTTTCCACTGTCTGTATTAAACTCAATTTTCATATGGTCGCATTTTGTGCGTGTGTTTTTTTTTCTCTCGCTGTCTCTTCACCAAAAAGTGTTCTAATAATACGACAGGCGACGCTTTTCAAATGCCTTAAATATTCGTGTTTCCGTCAGAACTGTCAAGCGCCAGAAAATGGGGGAAAAAAAAGCGAAAAACAAAAAAAAAATAATGCAAGCATTAGAGAAAAGAAAACGGCAAGCAAAAAATTGAAACTAAAACTCAAACTGAAAATTCAAACGGACAACGAGCTGTCCGGCAATTCGGCTGAGAGGCGCGAGCTATTTTTAATTGCTTTTAATTAAGAGAACCTACAAAATTGTACGTGACAAGCATAATTTCGCCCATTTTCCTTGCACATTTTCCTTTCTATTTTGTAATTAATGCAATTATTTCGACACTCTTCGAAGAGCTGTGCCAAAAGCCAGCAAAGACACGATTATGAAAGGAGAGTGAGTGGGAGAGAGAGAGAGAGAGTAGCTAAGAGGGTGTCTGTATATATGTGAGTGTGTACGAGTGTGAGGTAGAGGGAGAGGGCACGTTAATTTGTGGAGTCATGCGAAGATTTGTAGCTCATTGTTTGAACATTGGTTTAGTGAAAAAGTGCAGGAGGGAAGACAACGAAACTAAACGAAACGAAACGAAATGAAACGAACGCGCTGCGCAAAGTAAAAGGCAGCCACAAATCGTGCCAAAAGATAGGTCGCCAAATAGACAGCAGGACAGCGCCTGCTGCGAGAGAGAGAGAGAGAGAGAGGGTCAGATTAATGCAAAATATGCCGCTACGCCACAAGTGCAATGAACTTAGCGACTGGGCGAACGACCAAGTCAAGCAAGTTCTAGTTGAGGCAGTCGCGCAGTCCAGAACGAGAAAGAGAGAGAGAGAGAGAGAGAGAGACAGCGCGCAAGAGAGCGAACTAAGAACGCAGAATTGAGCACTAAGCAGAGACTGAAAAAACGGCGCATATGCATGTCATTGACTATGCGTGTGTGTGTTTGTGTGTGTTTGTGTTTGCATGCAAATCACAGCGTTGCGTATGCGCCGCTGCGCTGATTAGACTCAAGATTTACAGCTAATCTATATTTGAGAATTGTAATAACTTGATGGCAGCGCAGCGGCATATACAAAATATTATTGTAGGTAGACTTGAGCTGCCACAGCGTTTGCCCAGCAAGCGCTTATCCCCCCGCACACAGCACACTGCACCTCGCCTTAGCCTTAGCCAAACCGACTGCATCATGCTGCTTCGTTAAATGACGATTGCGAGTCGCGTTAGGTTTTCGTGCGACAGCTCTCGGGCTGTGCTGTGCGCTCGTTCATTCGTTCTGTCGTTCGGTCGTCGTTTGGGTTATTGAACTCAACGAGCTGGCTTCGAATTGGGTTAGCGTAGGTTAGGTTAGCTTTAGGTTAGGTTAGGTTAGTTACTTGCGGCTCGACTAGACCTGAATTCTGCTGTCGCTGCCTCTGCTGCTGCTGCTGACGCCTGCTGCGTCTCTCTTTAGCTGTGTGTGTGTGAAATGCGATAAGCTCTCAAAACAAACGACGACGGCGACTGCAGCGCCTCTGCTGGCCAACATGTGGAAGAGGAAGAAAGCTATGTTTTGATTCGCTTTAATTGCTTGGGCCTGGCCCCAAAAAACGGTTCGGGTATGGGAATAAAAATGGCTGCAACAAGAAAATGGATTGTTGCACAGGCGGAAGCAACGGCAACGGCAGCAGCAGCAGGTGCAACTCAAGTGTCGCAACTGAAGTTATTTGAAGTGATTTGAAGGCTCGCAGTTATGATTTGATGGGCTTCGTTAAGCTCGCTGCTGATGTCTCTGTCTAGATAGCTTGAGTGTGACAAGTTGAGAATTCGATTTGTAGGGTTTGATTGGCTAGGTGAGTGCACTCACCTATATCTATGACACCATATATCAGCTACACGAATCTGGCGACTAAACAATGTGGGTTAAATGCACTTTTTCAAAGTTTGAAGAACTCTAGAACTTTATGCTATTTGATAATTGTTTGTGTGTTCACATGGCTTTTGTCTGGCATTTGTTAAGCGATACTATTGAGAGCTTTACGTATGTAAAGACAGATTTTAGAAATGTGTACTTTATAAAAATAGATTTTGCTTGAAATTCATTTTTTTAATTCGATAACTCGTATATATTCAGAGTTATCGATAAAAACATTTAACGAGAGGCAGTTGTAAAATTATATCTCGTTCATCTTTAGAGTTAGAGTCTCCAAGTCTTTTGCATATATATAGATACTAATTTAATACAATTTCGGTTTTTGTCAGATTTTGGATTGGGGTCCCCAATTCACTCCCATACCCCTAAAATGTGTAAAAAATGTATTTCAAATACTAGAGACATACAGTTTGCTTTGGCATATAGATATGAATGTCATGATTATAATCTAAAATTTAATTACGGTTGTCTGTCTATAAACAGAGTTATTAATCAAATAAGTTCTCGCAGCAACAACCACGTGGCAGAGCAAGCGAGACAGCAAGAAGCCTGCATTGCTTACACACATACAGGCGTACAAGCGTAGATCTGCGTATGTGTGTGTTACGCGTGCAGAATCGAAACGAAGCATTCTTGGAATATTATTCGTTCCAAAAAGGGCTCAGGGCATCTCGTAGTCGAGCTAGAACTTTCTTACTTGTTTCTAAATATTGTTTAAAAAATTAAATTAAATTTTTAAATTAATAATAAAATTCAATAATTTAAAAAAATAAATTAGATTCTTTTCAAGGGTTTCGTAATATACATATAAACAACATTTTCAAATAATATATAAATATTTTTCTTAAAGTATTTTTTAGATTATTCGCATTGCTATTTAAAGCGCAAGATTGCATTTGCAAGTCTTAAGATATCAACCATATGTTGCTTTGCATTATATTTATAATCATATAGACTTATAAATAAACTGCTTACTAGTATATATATAAATAAATATATATATATTAATGTAAACTAAATAAATTTGCTCTAATCAAAGTGAACTATAAATGCGCTACTTTAATGCATTTAAATCTAGCTTGAGTTTCCCCTCTTTGCTCAGCTGCTCTCAGCTGTTCTTAACTACTTTTATCTATGCACATATATTTGACTTGAACTAATTAGTTGCTTTATTTATTTCATTGCAGGTATGTGTGTCTTTATAGCATGTATATATATTTATATATGGGGAGAGAGTCATTCAATTTCTGAGTAAGTTATTGCATTAGAATGCGTTACGCTGCCCTGGGCTGGGCCCAGCCCGAAACCCTTGCGCCTCAGCAGCAGCGCTACCCAATTACCAGCCAAACAAATAGCCAGGCATGCGCGAGTGTGAAAGAGACAGTGAGCGTGTGCGTGTGAGTGAGAGAGGCAGAGGGCGGTGGGTGGTTGTACGTACGTACAGAGACGATTAGTGCGAAGCGACGGCAGCGTTGCCAAGTGCCACACACACGCACACACGCATACGCACACGCACATACTTACATGACATGACACTCGAGTGTGGCATAGTTGTTGCAGTCACTTGTTGTTGTTGTTGTTGTTGCTATGCGCCAACGTAGCTGGCGCTGCTGCTGCTGCCGTTGCTGCTGCCGTTGCAATTGCGTAGCAGCGCTCGAGGTTATTGAACGGCAGCGACCTCACTTTGCATGAGCCACAGCAACAACAGCAACAACAGCAACAGCAACAGCAACAGCAAATGTAACTGCAACAACAACAACAACTGGCATTTTCTGTGCAATTTTCTCGCTGCTCTTGTCGAGCAAAATGTGATTTTCAAATTAATAAAATAAATTATTATTAGACATCGGCTGCTGCTACGGCGCTGTCAACATTTTGATAAAGACTCGCAAGTTTATAAACATTTGCACATTGTGCAACACGCTGAGGCGCGATGCGTGTGTGTGTGTGTGTGAGTGGCGAGGGGGTGTGAGGGGTTGCCTAACAGCCTACTACACTACAGGCACAAAAAGTAAATGAAATAAAAAATAATATAAAAATAAAATAATCACAAAAAAAAAGATATTCAACACACTTAACACACTTTTGCTGCCGCCACAAGGCGAACATGCAACAAGAGCTTAAGCTAAATTATTGAAAAGCTAACCGAAATTTTAGAGAGGCAAGGATAGAGAGAGAGAGAGAGAGGTGTGTGAAAGAGAGAGAGGAAGAGAGAGAGGAAGTTGAGGACGATGGAGAGCCATAACTAGTTGAGGCATATAAACTGGACATAGTCGGACGTGTGGAAAATATCTAAAATATATAAGAGAGAATGTTCAAATATTTTAGATACATTGATAGATAGATAGAGTGAGAGAGAGGAAGAGAAAGAGAGAGATATATTGATAGATAGATATATAGAGAGATAGATAGAGAGTGAGAGATAGACAGATAGATAGATATATAGATAGATAGATAGAGCGAGTCTAGCTAGAGACAGTCTAACTCTATGGATTGAAAGATATATAGATAGAGAGAGATAGAGATATAAATATAGATTGAAAGATAGCTGTATTGAAAGACAGATAGAGAGACATAGATTGAAAAATAGATATATATATAGAGAGAGAGATAGAGAGACAAAGAGAGATATATACAGATAGATAGATAGATATGTAGATAGTTATATATAGAGAGATATATAGATGAGAGAGAGAGAGAGAGAGAGAAATTATATATTTCCTTAGATATTTCTCTATTTCTATAGATAGATAGAGAGGGAAAGATAAATAGATAGATAGATAGAGAGAGAGTCTAGCTATAGAGAGACAGTCTAACTCTATCTATGGATTGAAAGATATATAGATAGAGAGAGAGATAGAGATCTAGATTGAAAGATAGCTGTATTGAAAGATAGATAGAGAGAGATACACAGATAGATTGAAAGATAGATAGATAGATAGATAGAAAGAAAGATAGATAGATAGATAGATATATAGATATATTAATAGATATATATAGAGAGAGATAGATAGAGAGAGAGAGAGAGAGAGAGAGAGAGAGAGAGAGAGAATAGATAGATAGATAGATAGATAGATAGATAGATAGATAGATAGATAGATAGATGGATAGATAGATAGATAGATAGAGAGATAGACAGGTAGAGAGTCTAGCTAGAGATAGACAGTCTATCTCTATCTATTTATAGTCAAGCTCTACTTCTCACTCTCTCTCTCTCTCTCTGTCTTTATCTCTCTCTAATACTACCTTGTTTAGAAACTTCTAGCGCTTTGTAAACAGAAGTTCTAAAAGCGTGAGATAGAAATATATAAACAGTTCTTTATCTCTCTCTCTCTCTCTGATAGGCTTGTTTAGAAATATCTAGAAATTCGTAAACAACAAGAAAAGAAGTATTGCAAGAAGGAGAGACAGGCAGTCCTCTCCTCTCTCACTTGTTGAGCTTCTGTTTATGCATTTCTATAAGTTTCTTAACAAGACTGCTTCTCTCTCTCACTCTCTCTAGAGACTGTAGCTCAGTCTAAAGTCTGCTAGGAGAAAAAAGTAATTAAAGGAGAATGAACTGGGATATATATAGTTAGAAAGAGAGAGAGAGAGATACAACACATTAATTCCTATTAAATAATTCAATATAAATTCATAAAGCTGGCGCCTCTATCAAGAACTTCTGCTGAGCCCCAAACCGCGCTTAGCCATTCTGCGTTACGCTATGTGTGTTCATATTAGTCATTAGTGCCACGCCCCCTCTATAAGTTATTGTATTCGTTCAATTGGCGTTTTTTCTTTATGGCCCGCCTGATGACTCAATATTGAAAATAATTTGCCGCCAGTTTTGTCATAAATAAAGTAAAAAGCGAGCGTCATAATGCAACAAAAATGCGAGTGCAACTGCAACTGCAACTGCCACTGCTGCCACTGCTGCTGCTGCTGCTGCAGCAACTGTTGCATAATTGAACAAACTGCAAACGCAGCTGCAGCCCCATTTAGTGCAAATGGCTGTCGCTGTCGCCGCCGTCGCCGTCCGTCGTGGGTCGCCCACTTACCCAAGGAGTGAGATCTCATGCGTTTCGGCAGTGCTAGTCGAGTCGACTCAACAAATCAAATGTAACAAAAATAAAAACAAATCAAAAAAAATTTACAAAATTATATAAATTGAAAGCGTTTTGATGGCACTTGAAATACCCTAGCTTCAAGTGAAATTAGTAAAAGGGCTGCTACAGGAAATGTTTGATTGAAGTTAGCTTATGGAGTTTAAATTTTAAATAAATTAATATATGTTATATTCGAACTTAAAAAATTATTCTTAATTACAAGAAGACATAAATTTCATAAAATTATTTAACATATTTAGAACTAGACAGAATAGCGTTTAGGAATAAAAAGCAAAAAATATATAAAGTTATATTTAAATAATTAAAACAAAAATAACTTTAAAATTTTCTTTTTATTCCCAATATTTTAAAGTTGTTTTTTTTTTTTTTTTTTTTTTATTTTTTGTTTTTTATTTTTTTTTTTATTTAATTTAATTAACTTTTTTTTAATATTTGCATACCTATAGAACTAAAGCGTTAAGCGGAATTAGCAAAAAGTTTTTCAATAATTATATAAAAATATTAAAATATATAATTTAAAAAAAAAAAAAATTATCATTTAATTTTTTTATAAATATTTTTATTAATTTCAATTTTTTAATTTAATGCAACTTTTTATTATTTTATATTTTCTATATATTTTTATATTTTCTATATATATATATATATAACTATATATATGTATATATATTTTTCCAATTTTATTTTTTAATTTTGTATTTTTACAACATTCTGTATGATTTGTGCATCATTTTTATTTATTTTTTTTATTTTCTATATATATAACTATATATATATATTTTTTTTTCAATTTTATTTTTTATTTTTGTATCTGTATAAAATTCCGTATACTGTGTTGCATTATTTTTTCATTTTATAAAATTTTATATTATCTTTTTTAATTTTTCCTAAATTTTTATGATTTTTATATTTTTTTTTAATATTCTTTTCGATATTTAAAATTTTTATATTTATAATTAATTTAGCAGATTTTTTTTTTAAATTTTCAAATATAATATTTATACCCTGAGCCCATTGAAAATGGGAAATCAGGGTATAATGATTTTATTTGATATTGCAATATTTATTTTATAATATTTTAATATATTTTTATAATTTGTAACACTATTTAATATATGATATATTATTTTTATATGATATTTTTTAATAATTTGTTTATTTACATATTTTTTATAATTTTCTGTATTTTGTATAATTTGTTTATAGTTTTTTTTTCCACTTAAGTTTTTAGTTATATTTCAATAGTATTTTCTTTAATTTTAATATATTTTTATAGTTTTTAACACTTTTTAATATTTTATTAATTTTATTTATGTTTATGTTTTATTGTTTGTTTATGTTTATGTATTATTTATTTAATATATATTTTTTATAATTTTCTATATTTTGTATACTTTTTTTTTTGTTTATAGTTTTTTTTTTTTTTTTCTATAGTATTTTATATAATTCTTATAAATTTTTATATGTCTAAACAATAAACTTTTAAGTGCTTTTTATTTTTGGATATAAAATTCTTAGTTGAATGGTTGTATTTTTATTTTTAACTAAAGCAATTCAGTTAGCTTCATCTAAATTTTTGTTTTCGTCTACAAATGCATTGCCAGATAGCCAACTGAGTTATTTACAGGGTATCTATAATAAACGCCCATATATAGAGACATTGCCCGCTGGCACGTGAGTCGCCTTTGTAGAGGCGGCGGCCGTTGAGGGGCGTGGCTAAAATGATTTGCTCTGTGAGTCATTAAAAGCAGCGGCGACGAAACGCCAACAATTTATATGACAGTTCTCTTTCCTTGTTGTTGTTGCTGTTGTTGTTGTTTTCTTTTTGTTTTATTTGATTCTTATGTCAGCCGGGGCGTCATTAAGCGTTTCAGCTGACCAAAAATGGAAAAGCCAACAACAACAGCAACAACGACGACGAACGCTTCGCATTGCATTAATGGTGGGTGAGCAGAGAGCCATCGAAATCGGGGTTCGAATCCGGGCCGCCAAAGTTCACTGCACTCGCTGCCTTCAGCAGCTGCTCTCTCTCTCGCTCTGCCTCCCTCTCTCTCTCTCGCTTGCTTGCTTGCTGTTGGCTTGTCAAATGGCAACGACCTGCGCAGAACTGCAGTTAGATTTTGTTGTTAGAGTTGGCTGGATTTGCACGCAAAAGACCTTGCCTCTTGTCTTCTGCATGTTGTTGTTGTTGTTATTGTTGTTGTTGTTGTTGTTGTGTAAGCCAACATTTGCAGCATTTTCGTCTCTGGTGGAAACAAGTTTCTCTGTTTGCCCCAACTGTTTTTAATAGCATTTGCGTCAAGCCGTGACGCCAATGGCCCAACATGGATTAGATTCTGTTTCAACTAAACACACACACACATGTGTCTCTCTCTCTCTCTCTCTGTCTCCCTCTCCCTCTCTCTCACTGTGTGTCTGGCATATTCTGTTTATTTGGACAACCGTGCCCAAATAACAATCAGCACATAATGGCTCATAATTGTCTCCCAACAACAAATAACAAATAAAATAAAAAAATAAAACAACAGGCGCCAGTTGTCAGGTTTTTGTTTAACGTTTTTCGTTAAGGGTAGTCCCACTTCATAAACTGATTTGCTTGAAGAGTGAGAGAGAAGACAGATCTCTCTAATAGCTAAAGTATGTGCAGACTAGCTAAAATGTGTGAGAAGCAGCTAGAAGAACCATGTGTTTAGCTTAGTCTAGCTAGATTCTAGCAACGCTTTAAATTCTAGCTCTATTCTAAGATCTTGTTCAAGAGCTAGAAGCACAAATTTACAGAGGTTGGCAGAGAACTTTAGCTCAAGCTTAAAGGAATATATATTTATATATAATATATTTTGTTCAAGATTTAAAAAAGTAGCTAAAAAAACGCTAAAAATCAACCTCTGCTTTAGGTGTAAATTAAATGCTAAATAAATGGCTTGAACACAGCTAGAATGTAGCCACTGTTTTACATGCCAAGAATTAAAGAAATAGCTTGAAAACAGCTAGAAATTTGAGGTTTTTTTTAATTGGAAAATGGCTTGAACACAGCTAGAATGTAGCCACTGTTTTACATGCCATATAACTAAAGAAATAGCTTGAAAACAGCTAGAACTTTGACTCGGTTTTAGATCTAGATAAAGAGCTAAAGAAGTATTTTCAATTATAGAATATTTTTAAGAGCTAGCTTTAAAACAGCTTGATTTAAGAGAATATTTTTGTTTTCGTATATATAATATATTTAGCTAAAAATTAGAAATATTCTAAGAAATTGTAATCTAGCGGAGAAGCTAGAAAACTAGCTTGAAAAAGGAAAGGTAGATTAAGGTAGAAGATGAAAATAAAATAAAAGTTTGAGTAGAAAACAGCTTGATAGCTGTATTTGCTTTTTTAGCTTTTTTAAAGGTAGATTAAGGTAGAAGATGAAAATAAAATAAAAGTTTGAAGTAGAAAAACTAGCTTGAAAATAGCTGTAAATTTGCTATAATTTTAGCTTTATTTCTGCTAAAGGTAGAATAAGGTAGAAGATGAAAATATAATAAAATTTAGAAATAGAAAAAACTAGCTTGAAAATAGCTGTAAAGTTGCTTTAATTTTAGCTTTATTTATAATAAATATAGAAATACGCAGAAGATAAAATTATAATACAATTTAGCAATAGAAAAACTAGCTTGAAAAACTAGCTGTTTTCATTAATAGGCCTGAAGAAAAAGGAGAACACATTTTCAATAAAAATTTATATAAATTTGTTTAAAAAATAATAAAATAAATATAAATTATAAATACTTAAAATATATGGGATTTAGATTCAATTGAGTTAGCTGTAATTTAGCTAATTTTGACTCTTTCATAAAAAGTTTTTAAATTTAATTTGATAAAATTCTTGTTAAATCATAAGCGGCTAAATGCTTTATAAATATATATATTTATAAATTTAATTTAATTTCATCAACTAAGACAGATCACATTTGCAGCTATTGTTAGAGCATTTGCTGTGCTACTTGCAGCAGCTTACTTGCTGCTTGCTTTTTGGTTTTAGCTGGTTTTTTTTTTCGGGCCCACTGAGGTCGGGCACAGCGCACAGACAAAACTATTGAAATAAGATAATCGCAAAATAATTGCGTGGAGTTCAATGAACGCGCACGAGCAGCTAAACCAAAGCCAAAACCAAAAAAAAAAAGGAAAAAAAAGCTAAAATAATAATAAATAAATAAATAGATAAAACAAAGTGAAAAAGTACAAAAAACTAACACAAATTACGCACAGCAGATGGAAAGCGAGTAGATACAAATGTGCGTATATATAGAGAGAGTATATATGGATATAGTATATATTATATATATAGATCCATAAGTGGAGCACACACGTTGCATGAAATGTGATTGAAATGTTGTTGGCTTGGCTCGGCTTGGGGGTCAGGCTCTTAATTATGAGTTGACTTCTAATTGAGCAGGCGTTGCAGTAAAAAGAAAAAATAACCACAACTGAAATTATCTAGCCAAAGCGCCTGCCCACCGCCAGCTCGCCTCCTGCTCACCTCCTGCTTGATTGCAAATTGCATTTCGCTTCGTTTATCCTTCAACTTTGTCGAGCTGCGGTCATTGCTCCAGCTGCGCAGAGCGCAGCGTCACATGACCAGGCAGCAGCAGCAGCAGCCAGTCAGCAATTTTTAAGGTTAATGCTGCTGCTGCAGCGCCACCTAGCGGCTGTCCAAACACGTTCGTTTCACACACACACACACATACACATTTCGCGTAACCCCTAAAACGAATGCTGCTATTCCATGCCCAATGCTTAGCATAGACCTCTCTCTGGCCTCCTGGTCGCCTCCTGCTCGCCCCCTGCTTGCCTTCTCGCTCACCTCTTTCACCGCTCATGTGGCCACAGCCAGAGTTCAACGCACGCTATGTGGGTCAAAGCAATGTCTGTGCAACCCACCCCTGTGCAAAAGCATACCTCCCCTCCCCCAACACTTTGGAAGCAAACAGCAGCAAAAGTGAAATGCTTGACAGAGGGCGGTTGGGTGGTTGGGCGGTGGGCGAGGGGCGGCACTTTCTGCTTCATTGTTTGACAAGGCACACACAGGTGTCTTCCATTTGCCAGCGAGCTAGCTAGCTAGCGCTTTTGTTAGCTGCCCGACTAAAAAGAAAATTCCGAACGGACCAGCAACAACATCACCCCAGCCACCACCCACTCCCCAACCACTGGCTGACAATACTGCTGCTCGGCATGCTTTGAGTTCATTGGACTGGTTAAAGGACAATTTCGTTTGATTGGAGCACTCAAGGCTCGAGAAGGCGCACTCCAAGTCTTAAGTTTGGCGCACATCAAAGCTGAGCTTGCTTAACATAAACTCTAAGGCTTTAGAGAAATAAAACTGTTAGATACTGTATCTATATAAGTATCAAAATAAAAGAAAAGAAAAAATATATATATAAATATCTGAATAATAAATATATATAAATAATAGCAAAAATAATTGTAATTTTAAAAATTTGATAAATACATAATTTAAATAAATAAACAAATAGAAAAGGAAATATATGGATTCGATATGCATATTATTTTCTTTTATTATTAATTTAATATTTTTATTCTGATATGCTGTTTTTTTTTTTAATTTATTTATTTTTATTTATTTATTCTTATTTTTTAATTTATATATTATTTAATTTGTATTTTATTATTTGTTATTTATTTATTATTTTATTTATTTATTTATTTATTTATTTATTTATTTAAAGTTTATTTATTTATTTATTTATTTATTTATTTATTTATTTTTATATATTAATTTTATTTTGTGTTTTTTCAAGTATGTATTTTAATTTAATTTTTAATTTTGATTTATTTTTTATTTATTTATTCAGTTTTGTTTTTTTTTTTTTATTTATTTATTTTTTTATTCAAGTATATTTTTATTATTTTAATTTATTGTATTTATTTATTAATTTAATCTAACACTTAATATCATTTATTATTTTTATTTATTATTGTATGATATTTTTTATTTCTCATGTTTTTATTTATTTATTTTATTTGTTACTATCTACCTTAATACTCTCCCGCACAACAGCTCAGCATATGACACACACACACCCAAACAGTCGCACACATATTTGGCCAATTAAATGCATTGCATTTCCTTCCTGAGGTCATTTCCTCTGCCCACTACAAATCGCACAGTCTAACTGGAGCTTTCTAACTGTGAATAGCTCAGCGCTCAGCACTCGCCTTGCACGCTCTCCCGCTCTCCCGCTCTGCCGCTCTCCTACTCTCAATCGTTCTAGCTTGCTAGAATGTTCGCTTGCCCGCGTCTGCCTAGGCGCACACACAGCTCGTTTCGTTTCACCCCGTTCCAATGCTTATGCAAAAACAAAAATCAAATGTTCTTTGGAGCAAGCACCGTTTGCTGTGCGCCAAGTCAGCAGCAGAGCGAAAGAGAGAGAGTGAGTGTGAGTGTGTGAGCTCGCTCTCTCTGGTTCTGTTCTGCTCTCTCTGCTTTTGTTGCTGTTGCTTTTAGCTGTGGCTGACTGTGATTCAGCCTGTGCTGCTTCTTTAAGGTTATTACGGTGCAATGTCCTCAATCGTTGGTCTCCTTGGCTCTTGTTGTTGTTGTTGCTGCTGCTGCTTGTGCTGTGGTGTATTTTGGGCGCTCAGATGCTGTCCCTGGCAGGATAATTTGTCTCTTGCTACATTTTGTTTCATCTTATTCGTTTTTGGCTGCCCTTCGCAGCGCTTGGCTGGCTGCTGAGAAATGTGAAAGGTATTTCCGTTTGCCCCAAAACAGAGTTCAATATGTTTTATTGTTTTTGTTTTTTTATTTATTTGTTATGCTTTAAAATTATGCTTAACATTTGTCATTCGCGTTTCGTGGAATCGCACAGAGATAAGTCAGCTAATTTTAAACCTAATCAAAGCTCTTGGCCTGGCTAAAAGTAAATGAGTTATAAATTATTGCCCTCAATTACTTATATATTGATTAACTATTGAACACGCATAGGTGATTAATGTCAATTCGCTTGATTTCACTTTGCCTTTTGATAAAAGCATTTCCTGTGCACAAGCAGCTCCACAACCACCAACCTCCAACCCCCAACCCTTGAGTCCAACTCGAATGCAGGCGACCATGAGGCAACGAGTTGAACGAACTCAGCGTCGGCGTCGGCGTCAGCGCAGCGACTGCAAAAGTGACGTCAATAGGCGCGAGGCCAAAGGGAAACACTTGGTGGGCGGCTGGGTTGAATTGGGGCAGCCATGTGGCTACCCCTTCCGCTCTCGTTTCTGCCTGCCTGCCTGGCTGGCGTTGCGTACGTGCGGCTGACCTCGTGTTCCTTTTTACTACGACTACGAGTAAAGAGTGGGGAGCAGGAGGAGCAGCAGGAGGTGGCATAGAGTGAGTGGGGCTAGCTGCTCACAGCTAAGCGACAAATATCCTTGCGAGGTATGCGCGCTCAGGGCATTGAACTTTGACCCAAAAATGCGACTCAGCTCGACTCGAGTCGTAATTTGTACATCATTTATTTATTATACTACATACACACATACATATATGTATGTATGTATGTATATATTTTCGTCAACTAATTGCTGGCCTAATGACTCGGTGGGCCATGAAATATGAGCCAAAGGTAAGCAATGGCTTTACCAATTACCAATTCCTATTCTAAGCCACAGCCGCAGAACATGACGAACGTCGTCGGTATGAGCTGTAAAGCGCCATAAAGTTCCGGATAGGCTGGGCGATGATTGAGGCGGACGGACGGTGCCTAGGCACGTGCTAATTGCTTACGCATGGGACGAGCCCAAGAGAGAATTCGAAAAAAGACAGTTATGATTGAGTGAGGCTTAGGCAAGCGGGCAATCAAAGCTATGCGAAGGGTGTGCTAGGCCAAGAGTGTGGGAGAGAGATAGATAGATAAAGAGTAGAAATGAATTGGGAATGAATATGGAATGAATTGAGAATGAATTGAGAATGAATGTGAAATGAACAGCAGCAGATCCTGAAGCTTAAGAGACCATGAAATCAAAGCTATGCGAGAGTAATAGAGACGGAAAATACAAAGAATAGAAATGAATATGGAAGGAATGTCAAGTGAATATAAAATGAATAAAGAATAAATATAAAATGAATATGAAATGGAATGAATACAGAATTAATAAGAAATAAATAAACATAGAATGAATATAGAATTTATATGCAATGCATATGAAATGAATATCAGCAGCAGCAGATCCAGTTAACAAATGAAGATCATTTTGAAATTCCATTGCTCTTCATTTAAGCAAATTCTTATTGTTCTTCTATTGATGTCAAGATCTGATCGGACAGTAGCCCGTAAAGTGAGTTTCAAGTAGCAGCCCACATTGGATGCGGGTCAAGTGGTCAGTGGTGGCCAACTGATCGATCGTGCATTGCCAGCAACAGCAACAGGTAGTCTATAGATGTATTCATTCATGACTTTTCGATGGCTATTTAAAAAGAACTGCGCCTGATCGCAAGCAAAACACACAGAAAATTAAACAAATAGTGAATTATAATGCTTGCCATATTGTTCGAGCAATGACGATGTCGAATCATCATCATGCTAAAGGGGGAAAACGCTTCACTGCTTAAGCGCACATTGCCTAACATACACTCACACTAACACTCACACACACACACTGGCAGCTAGACGAATGTGTGTAACGTGAAATGCTCTCACTTTCCTTTGAAACTTGTTATTCGCATTGCAGCTGCCAGCAGAGTTCATTCACATTTGGCAGCCAGACCAAGAGAGCAAAAGCGAGCGAGAGAGAGCGGACGAGCTCGTCGTGCAGGTGATAGAACAACACACAAATGCATACCGACACTCACACACTCACATTGAAAGAGAGCTGGAGCGAGAGAGCGTCTGAAACGGGCACAGCTGTTCCCGAAAGTTCTTCGTCGACGCTGCGTGCAAAACGTAAAGCCCGACTTTGCTCTGCTCTGCCCGCAGTTCATTTGCGGGGGCCGTGAGGCATTGAAATGAGTGCAAATTGTCGCTGCTGAGTGCATTGAACTCGCGCTCACAGCGCGTCTGAGGCTTGAGCTATGTTTTGGCTTTTATTTTTTGTTTTGCTTAATTGCTTTGTATTTATTACTGTTAATTATATAATGCTGCTCGCCACTACGAACAGCAGTACCGCCATACCGCCAAATGCTGGCTGATGCAATTTTCCGGGCCTATCCCAAAACCACACTCGAATGCATTGCATTGCCAAAGATTTCCTTGAACGCATTTTAGCCATAGAGTCGCCGTATTGCAATGGCCGTTGCCTCAGCCCCCGCACGTCGCACCATGCTCCACCCCTTTGAGGCCAAGCCCACAAACATGCCGTCGTCCGCCTGAGGTTTCTGTGTCGTTGACCGACCGCCAGCTCAAATGAACTCCAAACCAAAAAGTTAAAGCAATGGCTTGCAAACTGCAGCAGCTGCTGCACCGACAACAACAAATTTGCATGCGAATGCACTCAGCGAGCGAGCGAGCGAGCGAGCACGCACTGAGCAATTGAGAGCAGCAATGCACGAACGAAGAGTCAATTTGTTCGCTTGCTCGCTCGTTCGTTCGTTCGTTAGCTCGTTTGGCCATTCGGCTATTCGGTCGTTCGCTCATTCGTTCACCGCTGAGCAGCAGCTCTACATTTGGAGGTATTTGACCGAAAAGTGGGTCACGACAATGGCGGGGTTCGTTGAACTGAACTGCCAGTCAGCCAACCTCTGCTGACGTCGTCGTATTATGTTGACGTCGTCGTCGTCGTCGACGTCGCGGCGTTTGGGGCTTTTTGGTTACGTAGCCTTCCAGCATGTGTCGTTGCTATTGTATGTGTGTGTGTGTGTGTATTGTCTCTTACGTTTTCAGTGGCCTCAAAAAAAAGAAATGAAATGAAAAAAACAAGAAAGAAAGAAAGAAAGAGCGCGCCGCCAAAATATTATTTAATATTATTAATAACGAGGCGTTAAATTTAGTAGTTCATGAAATGAGCTGAGTGCATTTCGGGGCAGCGCTGGAGTGTTAAGTAATCAAGTTCTTCTTTCTAGCCCATAATTGGGGCAACACTTTTTGTTTTGTGTGTTGTCACTAAAGCCATATGATTAATAGCTACGAGTTGAACAATTATAATCCCCCTTCTACAAACACACACAAACACAATTTCTGGAAACTTCTCTAGAATTTTTTTTAAAATAAAATCTACCCACCCGAAATTAGTTTGAGAACTGTTCCAAATCTGCGATCCTCTTATGCCTGTCATATTTATTGATAGCGCTGCTACCCCGCCCCCCCCCCCCCTTTTCAATATGCCCCGCCCACTCAATATCAATTAATCTTATTTGTCACTCATGTCGCTAATAAGCACAAACACAACCATTCTAAGCTTGTATTGTTTGTGTGTTGGCATTGTTGTTGCTGCTGCTGTTATCAAACAAAGCTGATCAGTCAGGTGGCAGTGGCAGAAGCTACCTACAAAAATCTGCGTCGCGTAGGTGTTCCAAGAATTGTTTACAATACAAAAAACAACACCAACAACAGCAGCAGCAGCAGCAGCAGCAACAGCAGCACAAGCAGCAGCGCCAGCGGCGTCTATTGTTAGCTGCCTGCGTCGACGTCGACAGCGTTGGAGTGAATGTCCTCAGTTAGTGCACAAAAACAAAAACAATATGTGGCGCGAGGTTGGCAGCAGCAGCAGCAGCAGCAAGTAAACGAGAGAGCCGAACGAGCCGAGAGCATGAACTGGCGACTCGTCACTAGCCGAAGCTGAAGCCGAAGCGCAGCGAGCAGGCAAGAGTTGTTGGAGCTGTTGGCGCTGCTTTCATTCGCAATTTGCTCGTCGTTAGCAACGGTTGTGCAGAGCAAGAAAAGCGCGCGAAAGAGAATAAAGAGAACTTGAAATATGAACAAAAACTGAAAGCTAAACTAAATAAAACGGCAAAATAACAAAAGCAACTAGAACAACGTTACAAAATAGTTTTAATAATCATATATATTATCAATATTATTTTTATTGGTGCCAGTGCTGTGAAACCGAATACAAAGAGATCAAGCCAGAGAGATCGAAGAGCGAAGGGAGAGAGAGAGAGATCAGCAAGACTTCCGAAGAGCGCATGCAAAAAGTTTTTTGGCGCTCAAATCGTTGGTGAAGTGAATGAAAATTGAATTTCAATTTGAAATCAAAGTAAAACGCGAAAGCAAACGCAATGTTCCTTATTAGCAAATTGTAGAGCAAAATCAACAGCAGTCTAGATCGAAGGAGAGAAAGAGAGAGAGAGAGAGAGAGAGAGAGAGAAGTTCAAGTGTCATTGTGGTACCAAAAAGTTTAAATTTTAATACAAAATGGTTTGTGCAATGGAACAACAGCAGCAGCAGCAGCAACTGCAACAGTTGCCACAACAGCAGCAACAGCAGCAGCAACATAGCACAACAATTGTGCTGCTCACAGCCGGCAACAGCAATGTGCACATTGTCAGTGCACCTCAGCAACATCAACCGCAGCAGCAGCAGCAGCAACAGCAACACATCAAAAGCCAGCTGAAGCAGCAGCACTCGGCGCTGGTCAAGCTGCTGGAATCAGGGCCGCTGAGCAAACAGCAACAACAGCAGCAGCAACCGCAGTCGCAGCCGCAGCCGCAGCCCAGACAAATTGTTTACCTGCAACAACAGCAACGCAAAAGACTGAAAAACGAAGAGCAACAACAACAACAAACACCTGCAACACTAGTAAAGACAACCACCAATCAGACAAGTGCAACAGCAACCACAACAAATAGTATTAGTCAGCAGCAGCAGCAAATTGTATTGCTGCTGCAACAGCCAGCTGCAACAGCAACTGTGACAGCAGCAGCAACACCAAAGCCATGCGCCGATCTCAGCGCCAAAAATGACAGCGAATCGGGCATCGATGAGGACTGTGCGAACAGCGATGATGAATTGCCGGCCAAGGCCAATGTGGCCAATAGCCCAACGGCAACAGTTGCTGCCGTTGACTATGAGCAATATCAATGCCCGTGGAAGAAAATACGCTATGCGCGGGAACTGAAGCAGCGTGAATTGGAGCAAACAACCTTAGCTGCTGCAGCAACAACAGCAACAGCAGCAGCAACAGCAGCAACAGCAACAAAACCCACCAGCAACAAGCTCAATCAACTGCATTGTGATAGTCCTTTCTCCGCGCAAACACACAAAGAAATTGCCAATTTGCTAATGCAACAAACTCATCAGCAGCAACAGCAGCAGCAACAACAGCAGCAGCAACAGCAGCAGCAACAGCAATTGCTGCAGCAGCAACAGCGACGCGACAGCTCCGACAGCAATTGCTCGCTGCTGAGCAACTCGAGCACACAGTCAAACGGCATTGGCAATTGTTGCACTTGCAACAGCAGCAGCGATGAGGAGCAGCAGCAGCAACACAAGCAGCTGATCGAGGATATGGATGCCCAGGATTCGGGCTGCGATGATGAGCTGTGCGAGCAGCATCATCAGCGCCTCGAAGCATCTCAGCTCAACTATTTGTGTCAAAAGTTTGACGAGAAGCTGGACACAGCTTTAAGCAACACAACTGCCGTCAAAGCGACGACAGCAATTGAGGATGCCAATGCTGATGTAGGTGGCAAATGAGTCTAATTAGTTATAGAATTTAGTGGGAGAGAGAGAGGGAAGATATGGATATAAGCTTGCAATACCCTATAGAGCTGTATACCCTGTAGAAAATTCAATTATTTATACATTTATTTATATGCGCAGCCAGAAAAACAATTTTTCAGAAATATCACTCTCTCTATATATATCTATCTACATATGACCTAATTTGTTGGAAAAAAAATGGAAAAATCTTATTATGATAATTAAAATCTATTTAATTTGAATTTTTAATAATATATTATATTATATTATTTATTAATTTTTTACTTATTTACTTTTAAATTTATTTAATTTAATTTTTTTATTTATTGATTTATTATTATTATTATTATTATTATTATTTATTTATTATTATTATTATTTTTTTTTTTTTTATATAATATATATTATTATGAATTAAATTCAATCAATATTTATTTTTGTATATACATATATATTTTTTAATTTTTCAAAAGTTGAAAGTTCAAAATTTAGATACAAGTTTCATTAATATTAATTTATTGATATGTTTTTAATCAATATTTTGTTTTATTTTTATTTATTTATTTTTTATTTATTTATTTTTTTTTATTTATTTTATTTATTTATTTTTTTTTTTAAATAAACAAATATTTTTGCTAATTCTTATTCACACTTATATTTAAAAATGCACAGTAAAATATTTTTATTATTATTAAATTTTATTTAATTATTATATTATTTTATTTGGCTCTTATTGGATATAAATATAAATATACAGTTATTTCTATTCATATCTTATTTAAAATTCACATTATAAAATTTTTATTTTAATTAATTATTATTTATTTTAATTAATTGGTATATGATATTTTATATATTTTTAATGTAATTAATTATAATTTGTATATATTTCTATTTTAATTAATTTTAATATATTATTGTAATATTATATTTGAAATATATTTTGTATTTATCATACATTTTCATCAATCACTAATGAATTTCTATATTTGCTTTTAATTACAGGGCTTCTTCCGTCGCTCCATACAGCAAAAGATCCAATATCGCCCATGCACCAAGAATCAGCAGTGCAGCATTTTGCGTATCAATCGCAATCGCTGTCAATATTGTCGCCTGAAAAAATGCATTGCCGTTGGCATGAGCCGTGATGGTGAGTACACACATACGTTTACACTATTCTAATCCTATATCACTCATACGCACACATACCTACATACATGCGAGCTGTAGAGAGTCAAGCTCAAACCCAATAAAAATAGAAAAATAGAAAAAAACAAAAACAGCAACAGCAATCATTAAGCTAAAAACCGAAACACTACGAAACTTCACGAACGACAGCCGACGACTGTCATTGAGTTCATTGACCAGCCATGAACGAAATTTCAGCTGCTTGGCTGCCTGAGTGTGTGTGTGTGTGAGTGTGTGTGTGCATATGATGTATGTGTATTGCAACATTTGTATAGCGCGCGCGATTTCACGGCAAAGTAAAAGTTGTTAGCTGCCTGCCCTGAAAAAAAGCACACACTCACACACACACACACACTTATACATCACACACAAAGGCAAACTACATTTATGTAAATTTTGTTTAAACAAATTTCCAACACCCGCATGATAAATGGGAGCAACAGCAACAGCAACAGCAACTGTGCGCCATTTCGAAATTGTGTTAAAAGTTGAATGAACGCACTTAACCTAATTTCATAAAGGCAGCGCGAGGCCATGCCTACGCATGCCTCTCTCTCTTGCTGGCCTGCTCCCTCACACTTTTCTCTCAATCTGGCAATCTTTCTCTTGCACTCTTTCACAATTCATTCCTCATGGAATTGTTACGCTTGCAAGCATTAAATTTTGTAATAATTTGTTTAAATTAAGAGAGCAAGCCCGGAAAATTTGTACAGGAAATGCTGTGCGACGTTCATATTGATTATGAAAGCATATAAAAAACAACAGAAAACAAAATAAAATACAAAATGAGCAAAGAAAAACAACAACAAATCACTCGCGCGCGCAACGTTCATTGACTTTTGAGGCTCTTCTTCTTCTTTCTATCATGGCGGCCATGTTGCTGTCGAAAACGAAAGTGGTTCATGCTGCTGCGTACGCGCCTGTTGGATAGACAGAGAGAGAGGGAGAGTCAGCGAGAGAGCTGTTAAGTCGTCGCTGTGGCTGTGGCTGTGGCTGTGGCTGTTTGGTAGGCAGCAAGCACGCAGTCGCAGCCTGTGCTTAATAATAATGTTGTAGTAGCAGCGCTGCTGCTGTTATTGGTGTTGTTGCAATGCTACTTGAACATGTGTATGCTGTAATTGATGGATTACAGTTTGTTTTCTTTTTCTTTTCTTTTTTTTTTATTTGTGATGGGACGCGTGCTGGGTAAATGAAATAAACGAAAGTTACATAACGTTAGATAAATGTAGAAACATAAATTAGCCATCAAATATATATATATTAACAAATTAATCACACTGTCTGGACAGCAAGCATTGACTAAATTACTATTTAGAAATTAGCAAATCCTTGAACTAGTTCTAACCAGCACTAATGCCAAAAATCTCAATAAAAAACCAAAAAGCAAAATAAAATAAAACAAAACTAAAATTCGACCGCCATCAGAATAAACAGCAGCGAACTTAGACTCGGCAACAGCAAACGAACAAAAACAAAAATTCGAATTGTTTATAATAAAAATGACCGTGTGCTATTTAAGCGCGGTCGCTGCTGCCGTTGGCGTTGCCGTCGCCAGCGCTGCCCTCGCTATGCCTTATCTTTCAAGGAAAATTAAATTTGTACACTGGCACACACACACACATGTATGTATGTGGGCCGTTGTCGAAATATTTACAGTTACTTTTGTTAAAACACGCACTGACCTAGAAATTGATGATATTATTATGTTTATTATGTATATTTCGAGTGCATAATATGCAAGACTTTCACTTGGCCATTTGACCATTTCGAAACACTTTCTTTTGCGGCTTTCATAATTTCTTTTTCGTGTGTAGTAATATTATTAGGCGCCATTTTGTTTATGTTTGTCTATTGCAAAGATACGAAAATAAACGCAAGACGCGCCGCCATCAAAATGAAAACGAAACCAAAATTTAGCGCACACACACACAGACAGGCAGACATACTCGCACACAGACAGACACTCTCCCATGGATAGAGCGCCCCTCAAAAAAAAAAAAAGCAACAAACAAACACGAACCAGGCGACAGCCTCAGCCCGCGAGCGCCCTCTCTTACTCTCGCTCTCTCTCGCTCCCCCACAAAACAGAAAATAAAAGAAATATTCAGCCTCGACAGCAGCGCTCAGTTCATTGACCGACGAAACTGGGTCACCCAAAGCAGCGACGCAGCAGCAACAGTGAAGGTGCCTGAGTGTGTGCGTGTGTGTATGTGTATACGCGTACGTGTTTGTGTGCAAGTACGCTTGATAGTAAACACGCTTTTTTCACTCATTTTATGCGTTTATTTTGCATTTGCTTTTTTTTTTTTAGGTGAATTGTTTAAATTTGTAGTTGTCGCGGAACAGGCATATAGACATGTATTTGCAACTATTTTTTCTAACACTTTATTTTATTAGTTTGCATGTGAAGTACACAACAACATGCGGCATGTGGCGTTTAATTAAAATGAACTCAAATCAGCGCGAGGCTAATCGAATTGAAAGGCTCAAGATTCAGCATAAGAGCGAGCGCAGCAATGATACAGTTATGATTATGCTGAATGCTCTCTTAGCTAGACTGAGTTAGAGTGAAACGTACATATGCATATGACTGAAGGCATGTGTGTGTGTGTGTGTGTGCATTCAATGGCTGTCAATTAGCTTTGCGCACATATGAACAAATACATACATACATAAAAAAAAACTAATCTGACAATTGTCAATTATCGAAGGCACAACTTTATTTATTTTAGATTTTTGTTGTTTTTTATAGTTACATATGAGTGAGTGTACATGTGTGTGTGAGCGCAGTGACGTTTTTGTTGTTGTCGCAATCATTATTTTTTGAGGCTATACACACACACACATACACGGACACAGCATGTAGATTTCGCCTTGCCGTCATCGTTGTTGCTGCGGCGAGTGTTTTGAACTTTATTCAGGTCAATTACAAATACATTAAAATGCCAGTGCTACACAGGCGAGGTGTTGACTAAAATAATATTGGAGGCTACCATACGAAATGAACATAAAAAAATTGTCTTGCCACAGGGGGCGAATTGCAAATGTATTGAATTGAAGTTAGCGTAGTTTCGTAGCATTGAGCTGGCTGTGGCTGTAGCTGCAATGGTTTGAATCCGAGTTGTGTAGCATTGTGCTAACTGTGCGACGGCGGCGGCAGCTGCTGGGCGTGGGTCAAAGCTTCAAGTACAACTAGCTCATGATAATAATGAGGCCGTTGATAATGTCGTTTGGTGACTGCAACAAATACAAATACAAATACAAACATAAATACATGTGGGCGAGCCGTGTGCTCAATGTAATGCTAAATGCATTCGCCGTGGGGGCTTCTAAGGTGTGTGAGCTCTGGCTTGTAGGAAGGTTAGCCAAACGTTGCGCTATTGAAAAGTTAATGCATAACAGATCGCACACTTGGCTTATTATACAATTGACACTACTTTTTGTTTCTTGTCATCAGTGAAATCATTTTTTACGCGTGACACGCATCATCAACAGCATGAAATAAAATCAAAATAAAAATTAAACAAAAACTGAACTGCGACAAGTTCGCTATCTCCCTCGCTCTCACTGGCTCTGCTGGTGTTACATAAAGCTGTGCGCGCTTCACCTGCCTTACAAATTGTATTTGTTGTTTGGCTTAACGGTGAAATTGCAAAGGAAAGAGCGCAAAACAAAGCCGTCAAAAGCAGCGACCGCCCGAAACGTAACAAACTTGTTTTACACCAGGCAGCGCTGACGCTGACGTTGACGTTGACGGTGACGGTGACGGTGACTGCGACGCTGGCGTTGCCTACTACGCAAGTTGAACCTTCAAAAGGTTCATTTACCTCGCGCACAAACGAACAAACGAACGTCAAACACGAACCAGCTCAGCCACAAACACGAACAAGACGAGCGCCATGCACACACACACACACGCACACATAGATAGTGAGCGACGGGCAGCAGAAAAATGTACTTTCGCTTTTTCAATGCCTCGACGTCGACGTCAAACTAGTTTCAAGCTTCAAGTGGAGCCGACCGAGCCGAGCCACAGCCAACATTGCTGCAATGGCTCTGTGACGCCGGCGTCGCTGCCGTTTTGGGGCACAGTTAAACGACCGACACATGGCGAGTTCAACGACTCTTGTAAAATTTCTCGAAGGTTTCGCATTGCAACATCAGCGTCGCAACTTGTTCGACTGCAGCAGCGCAGCCAGCAGCAGGCAACAGCACTGCATTTGCATAGGCTTTGCCATGCTTGCGCTCTCGCTCTCTTGCTTTTGCCTCTCTCAATTCGATGCTCTCTCATGTGTTCGTGTGTGTGTGTGTGTGCTGAATGCTGTTCATTGCACTCGGCCTCATTTCGAGTGTGCGCCGCGCTGCGCTTTTTTTTCATGCTGCAATTTTTGTTTTTGCAGCGCATGAGTGAGTGAGTGAGCGAGTGAGTGAATGTGTGTGAGTGTGAGCGAGCAGGCATTTGTCGCCTTTGTTGGCAGCGAGTGCAGCGACTTTTATTTGGGTCAGGCACGGTCATTCGCCTCAGTCGCAGCGCAGCGCAGCTGAGCTGAGCTGAGCGTTTGCAATTGCAATTGGCAGTTGCCTTGGCGCGCATTTTATTTGAAAATAATTATGAATGCACAATACAAAATAGAGGAGAATCAAATAGCATCTGAAAGAAGCAAAAAACAAACAAAAATTCCCTTGATGCGTGCGCAAATAAAGGATTTACTAGATCAAAGACGCATCGACAAGTTGCGTAGCCGACGCGTAGTACGAAAACTCAATTCTTTTGTTTGTCTGTCATTTTTGAATGTGTTAATGTGTGTATCGCTGTGTGTTTGTATGTTTGTATTGAGCATGCCATTTATTTATGTGCCTGACCTTTTTTTCATAATTATTATTTGTAATATGGCACAGGGTCTGCTTCATTGAACGCGATTTGTTATTGAGCGTCGCCTTCGCTGTCTGTTTTTGTGACCTCCTCGCAGCATCTTGCAGTCGCAAGACCTAAAAAAAAATAAAATAAATAAAAATATAAAAAAATTTAAAAAATATATATAAATTTTTATATACATATATTTTATATTTTAACTAAAAATTATATATATGTATTAAAATAAATAAAAAATTAATAAATTTTTATATACATATTTTATATATTAACTAATAAATATATGTGTATGTATAAAAAAAAATAAAATAAATAAAAATATAATTTTTATATATACATATTTTGTATATTAACTAAAAAAATATATATAAATTTTAAAAAAATTATAAATTGTTATATATATATTTTTTATACTTATATATCTTTCACTGATCTTTGCTTTCTTTGTCGCTGGAAGTTTCAGGAAAAAAAAAACTTTTTTTGTGGTCTTCTTTCTTTGTGTGTTTTGTTTTTATTATATTTCTCACTCTTTCGCACACTCTCTCGCTCTTTCACTCTCTTACTTTGGGCTCATTTTGTAAACAACTTACGCAACAACAACTGTGTCGCTTATTTGATATTTACGTAAAGCCCGTGAATCACCCAAAACTAGCCCGAAAGTAGGCCTCCTGCTCGTTGCCTCCATGCCTCATGCCACACATGCTTCTCGACTCTTCGCCCGCTGGTGCATTGAACTCTGCGTTCGCCTCATAAAACCGATTCACAAGCAAACATTAACAACATTTCTTTTGTTGTTGTTGTTGTTGTTGTTGTTGCTTCGCTTCAACTTTTCAACTCTTCAACTCTGGCAATTAGCGCCTCGATGTAAGACGGGAAGCGACAGCAGCTGATCACAATGATAATAATAATGCTAACAATTGCTATTCAATGTTTTATTATTTCTTTTCATTAGAGAAAGCACCCGCACAATGAGAGGGGGGGGAGTGTGGGGGGGGGGGCGAGAGTGGCGGAAATTGAGGTTGAAGCCAAACTCGAGTCTTTTGGAGCAAGTGAAAGTGAATTTTGTTTCGTTTCGCTGCAGAGTTGTTAATTGGCTTTTAATTGTCGAATATACAGATAAATATATATTGTATATACACATACATATATGTCTATATATATATATGCGTGTGATGTGGGCAATTATTATGGAACGGTAAACTGTTTTGGTTCATTATGAAGAGCTGAAAACTGTGCAAACTGACAAAATGCAAAATATTTATGTTTATTAAATAAAAATATAATAAAAATTTATTTTCAAAAATATATAAATAATTGTTTTAAGAAAGTAAACTACTTTAAAATCTATCAAGAAATCTTCTATATATATTTATTTGTATTTAAAATTACTTGAAATAATTATTTAATAAAATATTAAATGAATAAAATTAATAATATATTAATTAAAATGTGTTATTACATTTCAAAAAAAAAAAAATAAAAATAAAAAATTAAAATTAAAATTAATTAAAAAATAAAATTAAAATAAAAATAAATTAAAAATTAAAAATTAAATTAAAATAAAAGTACATTACAAAATTAAAATAAAAGTACATTACAAAATTAAATGTATTAAATTAAATAAAACAAGTAAGAAGGCTCTAGTCGAGACGGCTCGACTACGACATCCCCTGAACCCTGCAAGAAAAGTGATACTCTTCTTCTTTACGATCGCATGAGCGCGAGCTCTGCTAACCGCGCAGTTGCTGCCGTCGCTTGGGGGTGGGTTGGGCTATACTTTGAACGCTTATAACTCCATTCATAGATGCATGATCTTAATGAAATTTTCAGAGTAGATTAAGAATATCTTAATGTACCTATGTGCCAAATTTCAAGTCTCTAGTATTTGAAATGCGTTTTTTCCAAATTGGGGGCGAAGGGGGCGTGGCATCCAAAATCCAAAAATTACATAATCTGCGTATTCATAATATCTATCTAAATATGCAAATTTGAAGTCTTTAGCTAGAACGGTGTAGAAGCTATGCTCAAAAAACCAAAAAAATTGAAACGAATTTTCGATTTTTTATCGATAATTTGGAAATGGGATGAGTTATCGAAAAAACAAAATAAACTCGTACTGCGTAGCTAACATATGAGTGTTCATGTGAAATTTCAGCTCTCTAGCTTTTGTAGTTTCCGAAATCTCGACGTTCATACGGACGGACGGACGGACGGACGGACGGACGGACGGACGGACGGACGGACGGACGGACGGACGGACGGACGGACGGACGGACGGACGGACGGACAGACGGACAGGGCTCATTCAACTTATTTTTTTATGCTGATGAAGAATATATATACTTTATGGGGTCTGCGACGTCTCCTTCTGCCTGTTACATACATTTTCACAAAACCATTATACCCTGAATTCCCATTTTCAATGGGTTCAGGGTATAAAAATTAGCATTATTTTATTGAATTGATTTATAAAATAAATTACAATTAATAAATTAAATTATTTTTATCAAACGCTTTTGTGTAAAGTTTTAATTAAGTTATATGTTGTTGCTCATAACCGCAACTTTATTTAATTTTTTAATTTATCTATATAAATTGGCATATATTATTAATATATTTTATATAAAATTTATTATTTTAATATTCATACTTTTTTGTTTATTAAAAATAGTTTTTTTAATATATTTTTTATTTACTCATATTAATAAAAATAATATATAATATATATGCACAAAAAATTTAAAATAATTAAAATAAATATTTAAATAATTAAATTCACCTTAAACAATTCAATTTCATTAAATTTGAATTACAATTTTCATTGCAAACTAAATTAAATCAAATAAAAATTTAAATATTTCATATGAAAAAGTAAAATACAAATTTATGAAATATTTAAAGTTCGTAGCAAATTTATATTTATTTATATTTATATTTTTATATTAAAAATAATTTAAAATTTAACAAAAAATTATACAAATTGCATTTAGTTAAATAATAATTAATATTCAAATTAGAAGCGCAGCTAAACAAAATGAATTCATATTTTAAATGATGTCTATGCATTTATATAAGCCAGATTTGAATATATTAGCCTATTAAGATTTACCCTATCCTATATATAAATATGATATATATTTTCGTATATTTATTCGATTCCCAACATTTTACTGGCATATTCCAGTTTGCTTTCTTGTCGCTCGTGTTGCTTACACAATTAAAGTTGTTGGCTGGCGAGCTCCCTCTGCCCCTCCTCGCCTCCCCTTCTTCCCTTGTTTCATAGGCCTAAACCGAACACAACGCACAAGTTGCTCAATTTCGCTTTTGGCTGCTACAAAACACGTCAAAAATTTCTACCCCAAAACGAAAAAAAAAAAAAAACAAATTCACTTTCACTTTTACTTTCGTGGCTGAGAAATACGAAATGAGGCAATGACGTTTAGCCAGCAACAACAATAAAGCGACGCTTCGATTCGCTCATATTATTAATTTTTTTGTTTATTATTGTTTTTTATGTTGTTTGTGTTTGGCTTTCGGTTGTCGTCATTGTTTGTTTGTTTTTTTGGCCTCATTTTGTGGCTTCAGTTCAATGACCGTTGCGCACTTTGTTATGACTCCTTCTGTCTCTGCTTCCTCTTCCACTTCCACTTCTGCTTCTTCATCATCTTCTTCTTCTCATTCTCATGACACATTGTAAGCTGTTCGCTTCCGTCGCATTAGTTTGCATTCAATTTGAATAATCGCAGCAAATCAACTCAACTGGACTGGCTGAGTCACAGCGCGCATTTGACCTCAATGAAACAAAGATTTTTATTTTGATTTGAATTTTGTTTCAAATTTGAAATTAGTTCAGCTACGTGATGTTGTTTTGCCTCTCGCTCGCACCCAGTCAACCCTCAAAACAGTGCTGAGGGCTTCAAGACGCTCGGCCAGTCATAAAATTAAAACAAATATTTCAAAAAATTAATTTTTAACGGCATCACAAAGCAGCTGCGTCGCACTGGACTTGGGCGTATGCGTGATCTGGCTTGCATGGCGCCAAACTAAAAAAGCTCATCAAAAGAGCTTTGCGCGCTCTTAACATGCTAGCAAACTCAACACGGTGTGTTGAAAAGCTCGAGGTGCGCATTTAAGAGCATGCGCCAATGAGAGCGCACCTAAGAGAGAGATAGGCAGTTAGAGAGCGAGCGCGCTTTTGCTGCGCTCTTAACTCTGCTTGCGTTTATTTGTTATTTGTTTCTGGCGCCACGAGCATTGAACTTTCGTTGGCGCTAGATATTGGAGATAAGATACAAAGCGCTGCTTGCTGAAGCTTGCCTCTGTGTGTGTGTGTGTGGCAGCGGCAAGCTTATCAACGCACGCAAGCTTATCAGTGCTTGAACTTGCAACCAATTGCGACTTAAATTATTTTGTATGTGATGACAAATGAAATTACTTTGATTTATTTAAATATATATAAATGAAATGTTATTATATATTAAAATAATTAAAAAATTTAATTATTGCCATGTAAATTCGCTTCTATGACTAATTCCCTTATCACAAATTGGCGCTACTTGCAACAGTTGTTGTTGTTGTCGTTTCATTTCTGGTTTGTTGGCCCCTGCCAATTTGCGCTCACTCAGCGCAAGCTTTGCGCGCTCTTGCGTGCGTTCGCTCTCTGCACTCTCATTTGTGCGCTCTCTTTGCTGCTGCTGCTGCTGCTGCTTTGGCCGTATTGCTTGCTCTGCCGACGGTGGCGGCGTATTTTTTTTCTGTCAGTTGCTTTTGCCGCTTCTGTTTCTGTTGTTGCTCGACTCAGTCTCGGTCTCAGTCTCGCAGCTACCTACCTTTGGGTATATTCGTAACGTGCTTTGCTTTTTACAGTTAGTCGCGTTCGAGACCTTGTCGAGTTTTGTCATGTTAGCGAAATATTTCAATAAAAATACACTGAATTCACATTTCAAGTGTGTTTGTGTTTGACAATTCAACAACTAAAATAAATATATAAAATATAATTTATGCAAATTAAATATAAAGAAATATATTTAAATTCTCTGTTAATGTGAAGAAAAGTCGACCTGTCTCAAATCTCAGAACCCGAAACGTATTTTTGGATTACGCGGTAAAACATACAAATCTGAAAATCTATCAAAATACAAATTACAAATAAAATTAAACAAAATAAAAACAAAACAAGTTTAATCAAAAAATTGCTGCAAAGTTAAGCAAAAGAAATTCCAAAAATTATTGTAACAACAAAAAGTTGAAAAAGAAAAGCAAAGAAAGTTCCTGCAAAAATAAAATAAAATAAAATAAAATTTAAATATATGTTTAAAACAGAATTAGTGCAAATATTTAAAGAAAATTTTAGAAGAAAACAGAAATATTTTTGCAATTACCTGTGGAGTACCTGAAACGAAAAGAAAAAAGTTCAACAACCAATTTGTTATTCCCAAAGAAAAAAAAGGGAAAAATACTTAACCAAAAATTGTGTGTGCCAAAAGAAAGCAAAAGGAATTTTTAATGAATATTCCAAATAGAAATTAAATGCGCCTACAGCGTGCAGCCAAACAGAGAATCTCAAATCTCGCAGTGAGAATAACCAAAATAAATCAAAAAGCAACAAAAATCTAAACATAACTCTCACACACACACACACTCGCACAAAAATGGGCGAAGAACTTCCTATATTGAAAGGCATACTCAAAGGCAACGTGAACTATCACAATGCGCGTAAGTTAAGCCAACTACAAATACCAAGAGACAGAGAATCACACGCATTTACACACATACACGTACTCATACTAACACTCTCATCTGCTCACACTTTAGAATTCACGTTGAAATCATTTCGCCGCAACATGACACAAATTCGCTTTCAATTTCCAATCAAAGCTTTTACTTCGAAATGCAGATTTCAGCAGTAGGCAACGGAATGCATGCCTAAGCCAGCAGCAGCAGCGGCAGTAGCGGCAGCATAAGCAGAAGAAGGAGGAAAAGAAACAAAATTTGACTTTGATTTGTTTTTTCGTTTTGTTTACATTTTTGTTTCTTCTGCTGCCGCTGCTGTCAAACAACAACTAACTCTTTAAGCGCCATTGAAGTGTTGACCTCGTTTTTAAACGCACACAATAATGACTCTTGTTGTTGTTGTTTTGGGTTTGTGCGGCCGCGGAAGAGCTTTAAACTTGAAATGAAACTTTAGCGACGCGACGCGACGGTGGCGGCGCAGCGACGCAGTCGGCTCTGCCCACTTGTGCGACTTTTGCTATTTTCTAAAAAGCAACAACGAAAGCTGCTGCTGCTGCTGCTGCTGTTGTTGCTATTGCTTTTGCCTCTCTTCATGTTTGACCAACTTTGCAGAGTCGAAAGTTGGCGCAGGCAACGCTGCTGCGCCGTCGTTGCTGTTGCTATCGGCGCAGGCGTGCGCTCACTCGCTCTAATTTCTACGCGCAGCCGCAGCTGCGTTCATTTTCCATTTCGTTTGACCTGAATTTCGCTGTCTGCCAACTGGGTCATTCAGTCAAGCGATTTCTCGGCTGCTGGAAAAAGTAGTGAAAAATCTGCCAAGCACCCAGTTTGGTGTTTGTTTATTGCTATTGCTGTTGCTGTTTCACTTTTGTTACTGATTTTGTTTAGTGTGCCAGTTATTTGTGGCAATTGAGTGAAATTGTAGAAATTGCATTGACATTGAAAAGTTGGCCAGCCATTTGTTTTAGCCTAGCTAAAAATAAAAGAGGCTCGAAATGTGTTTCTTAATCAGCACAAAAGCCATTCAATTAGTTTTGATTAATGATTAGTTTTAAAGCGCAAATGACAAAGCGAGCGGGTGTGAGTGGGAGGGAGAGAGCAAGAAATGGAGCAGCTTGCAATTGTTGAATTTGCATGAGTGCAGGAAAGAGCGGGATGGTGGGAGTGTAGTTGTGTTGCACTAAAGGCTATCAAATTAAGCATGCTTATGGGTAGAGTAATGCAGGAGAGCAGGACAGAGTGGGATGGCGTTAGTGCAGCAAGTAAGCAGTGAAGACTGAATGCTTTTTTGTAGGGCAATGAAGAAGAGCAGAAAAGAGTGAGAAGCCGTTAGACAGTAAAGGCAATCAAATTAGGCATATACAGTGGAGTCTTAAAAATTGAGCATGGTCTGAAATGCTGTGCTCTAATGAATATTTCTGATCATGCGCGCAGTCTTCACTGTACACTTCACTCAATTAGCGCCTAAGAAACTTGGGACTCTTTGGCCTACAGCCTGATCTGCGTTGATCTGTGAAACGTGACCAGAAACGTGTCTGCCATCTCGTTCTCTGGCTCTGGCCTGGTGAAATGTGAAAGTTCACCCACATACAAATTCGTTAGTGCAAATTAAAATCCACAAACAAACATTTACAACAAACAAAAAGAGCAACAAAAAAGAGAAAGTGTAGCAAGCGTGAAGAACGAGTACAACAGAGAGAGAGAAAAAAAAAATAAAGAGTTGAACGACAGCTGAGAGCAGGCAATGACCCAGTTCGAAGGGCTGTCCATAAATTATGGCCAGTGCCTGTACAGTGAGCACACGCACACACGGACACAGCGAACTTCCTGCGTGACAAACAGCGGCAACAGCTGCTGCGCCTTGCACCTGCTCGCTGAAGTGTGAGAAGGGGGAAAAAAAAAAACAAAATAAAAATTTATAAAAAATATATATGCATACATACATATACATACATCTACATATTTATATATTTACTCTTTGAAATTATTATTATTATTATTAATTTACAATTCTTCTTGTTTTTCTTGCTACTCTTTGCAGCTGTTCGCTTTGGTCGCGTGCCCAAGCGCGAAAAGGCGCGCATTTTGGCCGCCATGCAGCAGAGCACACAGAATCGTGGCCAACAGCGCGCTCTGGCCACGGAGCTGGATGATCAGCCACGCCTACTCGCTGCCGTGCTGCGCGCCCATCTTGAAACGTGCGAATTCACCAAGGAGAAGGTCTCGGCGATGCGACAGCGCGCCAGAGATTGCCCCTCCTACTCCATGCCCACACTGCTGGTAAGTGAGAGAAGAAAATCGAAGAAAATGCAAAGAAATTTCAAAACGAAAATGTATTCCAATTGGAGTCTAGTTGGGTTTGGCGTAGGCGAATGTCAAAGCATATTTCCGGGCACATTATTGCTATTGGCATGCACAGATCATCAGCAACGGCAACAATAATAATAATAAAAATAATATTAATAATACTAGAAACAATAACAACAACAACAACAACAATATCTAGTTGCTCGAGCGTTACTCATACGCCAAGGTGAACCAGTTTGCATGATTCTAAACCAGGAAATCAAAAGCATCGCACGTAGCCGCGTCTGTCGCACTATAAGACCTCCGGCTGGGCCAAAGAGAGCAAGTTAGAAGGAGAGGGAGAGCCAGTGAGTGAGTGAGAGCGAGCACGAGCGACGCGGCATAGCCATAGATCGGGGCATTGAAGTGTCGCCGTGCGGCTTTGGGGTCAAGTTCTTAAAAACCAATTTTTCTTTTTCTTTTTTGTATCTTTCTTGACTTTGGCCAAAAGCTGTCAATGTCAAAGTGACTGACAGACTGACAAACATCATGATAAATGGGTTGTAAATGCTGTCAACAAACTCGACTTGAATGTCGTGGGCAAACATTAAAAAAAAAAAAAAAAACTCTTTACAACTGACGTCATTGAAATATGGAAGCAAAAAAGAAGTAAATTAATAAATAACTCAAGCTAAAATAAGGATAATGCATGCATAGAGAAATCCATAAAAATATTAAACGAACAATTTCCAATAAGCCAGAGCTTTAGCGCTCTTATTGGACTTATCAGAACTGCACGATAAGGAAACCAACAACAACAAAAACAAAACCTACGTTGAGCCAGGCGGGAAACGTGTTCCGACAATATATATACATACATATAAAAAATACATTTCCAAAGCTCAAGGTCAGCTGTAGCGTCATTATTAATGGAACAGAATAGCACAAACATACATACACACAGGCAGCGTGCGAGCGAGAGGGCGAGCATTAAAGGGGGCGAAAGTATTTAGACACATGTGGCGGCTGTTTAAATAAAGGCGAATTAAGCATTCAAAAATAATCAAAGGAGAGCGCACGGCGTCTGCTGCTTGCTTTCTATTTCTTGCTTCCTTTCATCTTCTTTTTTTGGTACGATTATCAGACGCGTTGCGATAATGAGTTGTTGATAACAGAGAAAGAGAGAGAGAGCGAGAGAGCGAACGTGCGCGATAGTAAACAAAGTATTTCCATTGTCAAAGTCAAGTGCAAGGCTCTAGCAGTCGGCAGTAATAACAACAAAGGTATTGTAAGAGCTTTTTACAAAGAGAGCGCGTCAATATGATCAATGGCAGTGAGAGAGTGTGAGAGAGAGCAGAAGAAAGAGCGCGCCCGCCATAAAGTGACGCTGCCAAAAGAATAATTTTGCACATGTCTGCAGCGTAGAATAAACACACACACATGCCTATATACAGTTCTACACACACACACACACACACTGTTAGAATGTTCGCATGCGAGTCGCGAGACGACCTTGTGGCGAGTTATTTTTTAACCTTGGATGAATGAAATGGTTGTGCCTGTGTGTGTAGCATTTTCTTCTTCTTTGCCCAAGTATGTATGTAGTTGATACGGGTATTATATATAGAACTACTTGCGTTTGTATGTCTGTATATGAGTAAGCAATAATACTTACATAATAATATATAAAAATTATACAAATATGCATAGAACTAGGCATTAGCCATGTTTGGGCAGAGGGGTAGGGGAAGCATATCGTGCACGCTCGTAAATGTAAATGTCATCAGTATGAGGAAGCGAATGCAAAAGCTAGACCAGAAACAAAATCAGCAACAACAACAACAACACTAACGGCACTTTTTACGACAAGCGCCGTCAAAGAGAGAACGCAAAACGAATGCCAGCAACAATTACAGCAGGCAGGCAGCAGCAGCAGCAGCATTATTAGCAATTTGTAATGAGCGAGCGAGAGCGCCGCTGAGTGAATGAGCGAATGAGTGAGTAAGCGAGCGGCGCGAGTGGGAGTGTGAGTGGGATGGCAAGCAAAACAACGCAGTTCATTTGAATACAGTCAGGTGGTTTATTATTATTATTATTTTAAAATGCTTATAAGGAAGCGCCAGACGCGGATTCTATGCGAAATTCCATTGAGATATGACAAGGCGGAAGCAAGTGCAAGGCGTAAGGGTCTATATATAATATATAATAGATATATTGCAATTTGTCTGCTGTTGATTAGACTTGAGATTGTAGCGTCTGCAAGTATTTGAGGAATTATTTTGGCAGCCAAAAAAGAGAAAAAAGAATTGAATTGAAGGTCTTGTGATACGCATGACGGGCTGCCTAACAAAAAGGGGTCTAAGTCATAAAGAAAGCACACATACAAACATACATATATACATATATACACATGGGCAAAGCTATTATACATTTTGCAAAACTATTTCCGCTTTTGCGCGAGTAAAACGCAAATATACAGAAAAATATATATTTTTATAAAATGATACGACAAACGAATCCCATGTCGAAGGCGACGTCAAAGTTGACGTCGACGCTGCCGTCTGCGTTAGCGTCAGCGTCAGCATGCCGGCAAAAAGGTGCAGAAAATAGAAAAGAAATTTGCGCATTGTTGTTGTTGCTCTTGTTCTTGTGCCGGTTAGCCGGCATATTGTTGTTGCTTTTGCTTGCACTTGACGAAGGCCAGTGCAGATTGAGTGAGGGAGTGAGTGAGTGAGAGGAGTGTAGAGTAGAGTTCGACTGAGTGTGTGTGGGAGCAGAGCAAAAGAAGACGCAAACTATGGATGAGGCCGGCATTTTGAGAGGCGGCAAAATTGTTCAAGGTTAATCAGAAGACTTTGACATATGTATGCATACATATATATTTAAATATATAAATACATGCACAATGAAACGAAACATAATTTATATAAATTAAGAATCAAGAGCAACAAAAGGCTATTAGTCAAGGGGGGGTTGGGTGGTCTTTGTGCTTGGCACGTTCGCGCTTGTCTGGCGCGTGCATGTAATTCAAAACCCGGAAAGCCAAATGGCAAAACAACATGAACCAGGGTTTTGCAATAGACAAAACAACGGCATCGGTGATATATATACATATATATAGGTTCAGCCCCCATACAAATACACACACACACTCACACACATGACAATCTAAAACCCCAAACGGCACACGCGCAGGGTAAAAAAAAAAATAATAATAACAACAGCTAAGCGGAACCTTGAACTCTGGTTCGTCGACCTTGGTGCTAATGTCAGCGACAGGCGACGAAAGCACAAAGCAACAGCAAGAAAAAAACTACGAATAGAATTGTCATAGCAAGCGAGCAAGCGAGAGAGAGAGAGAGAGATAGATAGTGGGAGAGCCGCCCCTAGAAACTAAAAAAACTAAGCAGCAATAGAAGCAGCGGCGCTGACGCCGGCAGAGCTTTTGTAATGGAAAAGCTTCCAGCATGTACGTATGAGGAAATGTGCCGTTTGACGACAGTTGACTCAGTGTTAGCTGAAAGAGAAGGGTGAGTCTGTGTGTGTGTGTGTGTGTGTGTGAGTGAGTAGAAGGCGTGCGGAAGTACTAATAGTTATGATTATTGATTACAGCGGGTGCAAGGGAGATGCCAGATGGCAGTTAGCAGCAGTGCGAGAGGGTGGCAAGAGGCGGTTCGGTGACCTTCGCGTGAATAGCGCTTATAAAATGCCGATGACGTTGTTGCTGCTGTTGTGGGAAATGCAACAGTTTGCCACATGCTTTGGGGCAATTAAATGGCAGCAGGTGTGGCAAGCTGCTACAGTGAACACTGGCGCAGAGCGCACGTAAATAGTTATTAACTTATTTCCAATTAGAATAATAAATATCGAATGCATAACAAATTCAATTTTTAGTAAGATTTGCCTGAACATAAACAATGCCAATCAGAATGCTTGCTAATCATATAAGAAATTGAATACATTGTTGGCGAGGTAAGCTTGAACTTGAACAATATCCGATTAGAATTCAATTTTACTAGAAATGAAATCATATCCAATTGGAATGCGCATTGAAATTGATATATTAGTAATGTAATGTCTAACTGGAATAATTTTTTCCTGACGAAAACCAATCAGAATGCTCAGAAATCAAATAAGAAACAAACCCATTTAAATACTAGTTTTTTATGAGGGATTGCCATATAAAATCTAACTGGAAATCAAACAGGAATGCGGAAATTAAGAATATCCAATTGGAATAACCAAAAATCCCATATGAATTTGCATACTTTGGCCACACTCTAACTGGAAATTTCCCTTTTTCCCCATTGTTTTCCTTGCAGGCTTGCCCACTGAATCCCGCGCCTGAACTGCAATCCGAGCAGGAGTTCTCACAGCGTTTCGCGCACGTCATACGCGGCGTAATTGACTTTGCCGGCATGATACCCGGCTTCCAGCTGCTCACCCAGGACGACAAATTCACGCTGCTGAAGGCGGGTCTGTTCGATGCGCTGTTCGTGCGTCTCATTTGCATGTTCGACTCGTCGATCAACTCGATCATTTGCCTGAACGGCCAGGTGATGCGTCGCGATGCCATCCAGAATGGAGCGAATGCTCGCTTCCTGGTTGATTCCACATTCAATTTCGCGGAGCGCATGAACTCGATGAATCTGACAGATGCAGAGATCGGACTCTTCTGCGCCATTGTCCTCATCACACCGGATCGTCCGGGTCTGCGCAATCTGGAGCTGATCGAGAAGATGTACAGCCGGCTGAAGGGCTGTCTGCAGTGCATCGTCTCCCAGAATCGTCCCGATCAGCCGGACTTCCTGGCCAAACTCCTGGACACCATGCCCGATCTGCGCACCCTCAGCACCCTGCACACCGAGAAGCTGGTCGTCTTTCGCACCGAGCACAAGGAGCTGCTGCGCCAGCAGATGTGGAGCATGGAGGAGGGCGATGCGTCGAGCAAGAGCCCAGCCGGCAGCTGGGATGCCATGGATGTGGAGGCAGCCAAGAGTCCATTGGGCTCAGTGTCTAGCACGGAATCGGCGGATTTGGATTATGGCACGCCCAGCAGCACGCAGTTGCAGCAGCAGCATCCAGCGAGCACTCCAACCCAATCCTCCAGCGCCTCCTCCTCCTCCTCCTCCTCGACTACTGGCTCCTCGTTGGCCAGCTCTGCTCCCTTGCTGGCCGCCACACTCTCCGGCGGCTGTCCGCTGCGCAATCGCGCCAATTCCGGCTCCAGCGGCGACTCGGGCGCTGCAGACATGGACATCGTTGGCTCCCATGCGCATCTCACACAGAATGGCCTGACCATCACGCCCATTGTGCGCCACCAGCAACAGCCACAGCAGCACCAGCAGCAGCATCAGCAGCAACAGCAGCAGGTGCATCATCATCAGCAGCAACAGGTGAATCATCATCAGCAACAGCATCCGCAGCTGCATCATCATCTGACCACGGGCGGTGTCACGCGCTATCGCAAGCTCGACTCGCCCACAGATTCGGGCATTGAGTCGGGCAACGAGAAGAACGAGTGCAAGGCCGTTAGCTCTGGTGGCAGCAGCTCCTGCTCGAGTCCACGTTCCAGCGTCGACGATGCGCTCGACTGCAGCGATGCAGCGCAGGCCGCTGCAGCCGCCGCTGCTGGCGGTGTTGTTGTCTCTGTCTCGCCAGTGCGCTCGCCGCAGCCGTCGAGCAGCGCGAATCTGAAGCGTCAGATTGTCGAGGATATGCCCGTGCTGAAGCGTGTGCTCCAGGCGCCGCCGCTCTATGATACCAACTCCCTGATGGATGAGGCCTATAAGCCGCACAAGAAATTCCGTGCGCTGCGTCATCGCGAATTCGAGTCCGCTGAGGCCGATGCCAGCAGCTCCACAAGCATGCCGGCGCACAGTCCGCGCCAGAGTCCCACGCCCACGCCCACACCGACGCCCTCGCCCGTCGCCGCTGCCCACATTAGCGTCGTGCAGACGCCGCCGCCGCCCCCATCAGCAGCAGCTGCAGCAGCGGGCAGTCAGCTGCACATGCATCTCACGCGCGGAACGCCCAGCCAACAGCAGCAGCAGCAGCAGCAGCTGGGTTCGTCCATGGCCAGCACGCACTCGGTCTTGGCCAAGTCGCTAATGGCCGAGCCGCGCATGACGCCCGAGCAGATGAAGCGCTCGGACATCATTCAGAACTATTTGATGCGTGAGCCGGCATTGGCCACGGCCAGCAGCACTACGGGCGGACGCAGTCCGAGCAGCCATTGCCCCTCGCCCTCCACCAGCTCCCCGCCACCGGCTGCACAGCAGCAGCAACAGTTGCAGCTGCAACAGCAACATCAGCAGCAGCAGCAGCAGCAGCAGCTGCGTTGGTCCACCAGCAGCTGTCAACAGCGTCAGCAGAGCGTCTCGCCGCACAGCAATGGCAGCAGCTCGAGCTCCTCGTCCAGCTCCTCCTCCAGCTCCACCTCCAGCACCAGCAGCAATGGCAGCGCCAGCAGCAACAGTTGTCAGTATTTCCAGTCGCCGCACTCCACCAGCAGCAGCAACAGCAGCAGCAGCAACAATGGCACCACCTCGGCGGCAGCCACCTCCAGTTGCATTGTGAGTGCGCCGCCGCGTGCCTCGCCGCTGATTGAGCTGCAGGTGGACATCGCTGATCCAGCGCAGCCATTGAATCTGTCCAAGAAGTCGCCGACGCCGCCGCCAAGCAAGCTGCATGCGCTCGTTGCTGCGGCCAATGCGGTGCAGCGTTATCCAACACTGTCCGCCGATGTCACTGTGACGGCAGCGAGCAGCGCAGCAGTAGCTGTGGCCACGCCCAGCAGCACGCCGCCCACCAGCAGCAGCAACGGCAGCGGCAGCAGCAGCAGCAGCAGCTTGGCAACTGTGCACAAAGTCATGTTGGAGGCGTAAGCAGAGAGAGACTGAAGCGCGGGGCGTGGTCGACATTTCCTTAAAGCAGCAGCCACGCCTCCACACCAAAAAAAAATATATAGGGGCGCAAGCGTAAGAAAAGAGAGAAGAAAGGAAAGAAAGAAAAATATATATATTAATATAAAAGCAAAAAGCAAAGAAGAAAAAAGAAGAATAAAAAGAAAAAATTTCAAATTTAATTAAATTATTTTTAACTTTAAACAAAATTCACAAAGCGTAATTGAAAAAAAAATACAAAAAAAAAAAAAAAACAATGAGCAAGTGTACAAAGTTTCAAAATGCATGCAATTTAAATATTTAAACTAAAAAGTTATTAATTATTAAAGCAAGAAAAAAAAAAAAACAGAATTTGAATGCGCAGGTGCAGCTCGAGGTATTACAATATATATATATATAAAAATATATATATTTAGCAGTTAAAGCAACAACAACAACAAATATGTGTATTTTCCTCGAGAAGTTTTCCGCTTTTCCAATTTGTCACACATTTTGCTTTTGCATGAAATTTTCTTTTTATTTTTTTTTATTTAAACTTCTTTCGATTGTTTTTTTTAATTTTAAGCAAAGTAAAAAGTAAAAAAAAAAAACTGTACATACTATTGAATTAATATTTACATTTTAAACTATTATTATTATTATTATTAATATATTATTATTACAACTATTATTACGTAGGCAAGCAAAGCGTTCAACTACTTGCTTTTTGAGAATGTTTTTTGAAAAAACTGCAAATTGACAATTTTTATATATAAATATAATTTTTGTGTTGCGCCAAAATAATTTTGAAATGAAAAACAAAAATATGGTGTAAACGTTTTTTTTTTTGCGATCTCCGTTAATGAAAAAATTGTGTGTGTTTTTTTCTTAACAAGAGAGAAATTCAAAAGTAAATTTAAGTTGAAATTCAGTTTTTATGAATTATAAACAAGTATAAGATTATTGTTTTCTAATTTTAAAAATAAATCTAAAAAAAAAAAATACATATATGGAAAATATATGTGAAAAGTGGAAATAAAAATTAAAAAAAAAAAAATGCTTAAAGAACTTTAGCAGCAAAAACCCAACGTTAAAAGAATATTTGTTGTGTACATAGTTAAATGTTAAATAAAAATTACAATTAAAATTACAAAATAAAAAAAAATGTATTTAAAATATGAAAATATATGCTTAAACAATTCAATGTTTAATTGGCGTCAAAAAACAAAATATAAAAACTTAGCAGCTGAATAAAAGATTAAAAAAGAAAAAAATACAAAAAAAGTGAAGATGAAAATATGATATGAATATTATTTAAAAAACGTATAATATACACTTGCGGTAGCAAAAAACTATTACATTAATTATAATTATTATTATTATTATTAATAAAATTATGCAGTACTATTATGATTATTATAATTCTTATGATTAATTAATTACGATTTCTTGTGGTAAGCAACAAAAAAAATCAACAAAAAAACTTAAAAAAAAAAACAACAAAACAAAGAAAAAAAAAAAACACCGGCGCAGAAATTTTTATGACAAATCAATAAAAGAAAATTGTTTAAAAAATACAAAAAAAAAAAAAATTAAATTCACTTCTTTTTATTTCGTTTTTCTTTTTTCAGCAAAATTTTTATTTCAGTTTTTTTTTTCATATGTAAAAAAAAAAATTCAAAGGAACTTTAATTTTTTTGCATATTTCAATTGATGTTGATTGACAAAATGGAATACAATAAGCATAAAATTATGAAATTTAAAAATAAATACATATACATATACATATACATACATAAACATATATATACATATATGTATATATATATAATACAAATATATTCTTTTAAAATTTATGCAAAAAGTGAGAAGACGGAAGAAGACGAGCAAGAAGAAGAAACAGAAGCATTGTCATATATTATGTGGAAGATTATAAGCAGAAACAAAAATTTAAATAACAAAATATCACACTTCAATAATAATATATAAATATACATATATACATGCATGCATGCATACATACATACATACATATGTGTACATAGCTATGTGTGAAACAATTTTTTGCGTGTGTGTATGTATGTGTGTGTAAATTTGTCCGTAAATTTTAGCAAGCAGAAAAAGGAAGAGAAAAAAAAAAGAAAATTGTATTAAAAAAAAACTAAATATTTTATGTAATTAAAAACTCACACACACGCACACACACTCAGTAGAGCTGTATGTATGTGTGTGTGTGTGCGTGTGTGTGTCTATCTTTAGGCCTAAAGATAGTAAGCAGAGGCAGAATGCAGCGACAAACTGAAACAATGAAATTGCGACAATTAAGCGTATAATTAATAATAACAAAATTAAATGTTTAACATAAATAATAAAATAAAAAGGCAGCCAACATAATTGAGCTGTATTCCAACTGAGCAGGCATATTTAATAATATATATAGATCGAGTATATATATATATGTACAGAAGACATACATACTTGCATAGTACATATATATTTTCATCAGTCACAATAACAATTATGAATTGTGAATTGAGCCAATGACAAATTTTAAAAAGAAAAACAACAACAAAAACAACACAAAATATTGTATTTAAATAGAGCTCCAGCTGGAAACTCCAAAAAAACGAAAAAAAAAACAAAAATCCAAAAAAATTTGTATTTGTGAAATAAAATAATATTGCAGTTTGTTTTTAAATAAAAAAAATACCAGAATGGAATATGTGAATAAAATATGAATATAAGTATTTAAAATATATCAACAAAAATTACAAAAAAAATACTAAAAATCATTTGTTTCATTTCATTGAAAGTGTATCAAATATTATTATTTATTTCAGTATGTGTCACATTCTCTCTTCAACATTAATGGGGCTTCTGTTGTTGCTGCTGCTTCTTCTTCTTCTGCTGCGCGCTTGGCGATAATTTTCAATGTCGTCGATTGCCTTTGTTTGTATGTATGTGTGTGCGTTTCGGGAATTTTGCCCGTGACCTTGAGCGATAAGTGTCGCAAAATGAATTTGCCGAAATAATCAAGAGAGATAGAGAGAGAGAGGGAGAGAGAGAGAAGCGAGTGCCTCGTGTAGATAACATGCGGTTAGATAGCGCCCAGGCCCAGCCCGGTTAGGCGGCAGGGGGGATTTTGGGTGGGTACTAAATACATGCATATGTATGCATATATATTCTAATTTTAAATAATGAGCATGAGCAGAGATCGTAGTGCGGCATAGGCAGTTAGGTGAAGAGCATGCTCAAGTATGTTATCTTCAAAGTCCATGTCAAAGCTGAGCCAGACAGAGATCGATGAAAGCGTAGAGCGAGATGCATGCATTGATAAGGAAGCGTAACAAATTAGCAAATTTTGCAATGCATGGCGTATGAGTAATATGAGAAAGAATATTGGAAATATTATGAAACAATATTAGAAAAATGATTAAAGAATGTTTGAAAAAAAAAATATTAAAAAATATTAGAAGAATTATTAAAAAATAGAAGAAAAATTATAAAAGAATATTTTAATTATTAATTATTAATAATAAATCAAAAATATCTCAAAAAAGGCGGAAAAAATAGTGAAACAAAAGAATAATATTAAAAAATAATAATAAACAAAATAGGCAAGAAAAAAAAGATTTATAAAAAATTTAAGAAAAATGATAAAAGAATATTTTCATTATTAATTATTAATTATTAATAATAAATAAAAAATATCCCAAAAAATGTCGGAAAAATAGTGAAACAAAAGACTAATAATATAAAATAATAATAAACAAAATAGGCATAGAAAATAGTTCAAAATAGCAGTAAACCATATGAAAATGAGGAAAATTCAATAAATATATATAAATAAAATATAAATTATTATATTTATTTATTTTTTAAAATTCTTTATTTGTTGATTTAATTTATATATTATTTATAAATCATTATATTTATTTATTTATTTATTTATTTTTTAAATAATATTTTTTATTTATTTAATTTATATATTATTTATAAATCATTATATTTATTTATTTTTAAAATAATATTTATTTATTGATTTAATTTCTATTTTATTTATATATATTTATTTATTATTATTATTATTATTATTATTTATTATTTATTGTAAATCAATAAAAATAAATATAAATATCAATAAAATTAATGCGTATAAGTAATATTGCATACATTAAAGAAATTTGATGATTATTTGTTCAACGAAAATGTTAGTAGAATAAACAATGTGAACTCAACGAGACAGCTAGAACAGATCGTAAATACATATAAATATTGCCATATATCTAAAAGCTACGCTATGTGGCGTATGAGTAATATATGAGCAGATAACTAAAAATTCCAGAAAAATTGTAAAATAAATTAATAAATTGTAGAAATTAGCTAGAAAAACGATAAACGATATATTTTTGAAGATTAATCGATTGTTAACTAGCAGAGAATTTAAATAATCGAGGGGATGAATAAGTAATATCTAAGAGATATATAGACAATCAGAAATATGAATAATAGCTGCATAATATCGATCAATGCATAATAATAGAATATTCAAGTTATCGATAAATACTGAGCGATAGCCAAATCGAGAGTGTGTGTGAGAGAGAGATAGAGATATAGAGTACGAATGAAACAGAAGCTATTGCTGCCAAATACTATAATCCGATCGGGCGCTATCGACTGATGCATACTCGTCTCATTTAAAATTTCCTGCGCTATATACGTACATACATCGTACATACATTATATTTGCTCGTCGATTCTTATATTTCTTTTATTTTTGCGTATTTCACCTTGAAATCAAACGAGCCTCAAATAAATTAATACACACAACGCGCGCAAATTCCACGACACAAATAAAAATACAAATACAGTTACAGGCCATGCGAATCGCTTGTGTGCACGTATGTACATACGTACATATATATGTATGTATGTAAGGGTGTGTGTATTTTGAAGCAAGAACAAATACCGGGAACAGAAAGCAACAAAAGCAACAACAGCAACAAAATTTCAAGGTTAACTGATTAGACGAAATTAGCAAAGTTCTAGCAGATGATTGAACGAGCGAGCAGGAAGCATGGGAGTAGCACAGGAGAGCGAGCGAGAGGTGAAGCGGTGACCGGACGATGAGAGCACGCGCTAAATAAAAGACCCACGCAACGGGTTTGCGTACGGTGCGTGTGCGTAGCTCGGCAAGCCGAACTAGCGACCCGAAGCGCACAATATCAAAGCCGAAGTGGCGACGCCCGCCGAATGTACGCACACGCATGTTGAGCTTCGCCGCTGCTCCGCGCCGCGCCCCCAGACCAGAATCGCAGTCGCGTCAGCAGTCGCCGCATGGCGAATTCGCCCAATGTTTTTGACATTGAGAATAATATTTAGCTAACAAAAAAGATTATTTGAATTAAGCCAAGATAGTTCTATATTCGGGCATCATTTACGGTTAGTCCAAATTTAAATCATTTTCGAAAATAAATGTTTTATTGAACAATAAAAAGAATGAATGAAATGAAAAGGTAAATTTCCAGCAGTAAACAAAATTGAGCACAAAGTACAATGAAAAGAGTAAATTGGACTATAAACAAAAAAGTTATACGTTTTTGGAATAAGGTAAATATAATCAGACAAACATTTACTCACAGCCACACACACACACACACGCTCTCATACAAATACAAACAAATACAAAACGAAATGCGCTTGACATTGAACTTGAACTGCAGTGCAGTCGATGACGATGACAGCGACAGCGACAGCGACAACGACAGCGACGTTAACGTCAACGTCAACGTCAACGTCAATGTCTGCTCATAGCAGAGCTGATAGCAGAATCAACGAAGAGCAACAACAGCTGTTGCTGTTGTTGTTGTAGCTGCTTCGCTGTCATCGTTGCTGTAGCAGCTGCTTTGATGAGCAGCTGTAAATGGTTGCTGCGCTCAAGTACAACAACTTCTGTAACTGTAACAACAACAGCAGCAACGACAACAACAACCCTGTTGACAATTAAAGGAGTTCAACATCTAGAGTGAGTGTGAGAGGGAGAGAGTGACGCAGAGAGTAGGCAAAAATGTACAGCTAGATCTACTGAGTGCTTGCACAGTGACGTCCATAATAATCATGCCGGTTAGCAACAGGCTCACTCCCGATGTACGTACATACATATAATTCTTGGTATTCAAAATAGATAGTCAAACAGATATTTAGTTATAGCTGCTATTCATGGCGTATGAGTAATTATATTGTTCGTTTAAATCTATTGGAAAAAATCTGACTCATTTCTTAGAAAACATGTGTATATCGAGAGTGTATCTGACCTTGTCAAGGAAATTTATATTTTTTAATAACTTTTAATTATTATGAGCATTCTGTATATGGCAAATAGCAATACATTTTTCTGTGTATATGGAAGACTTGACATAAGAAAATCATATATTTAGCTTTATATTTCTTAAGTGACGTGTACATATATCCATAACCCTTTATTGGCCCCAAAGGAGAGGCTAATAAACAGCCAAACCGTAAGTTTGATGAGCCGTAAAGTAAAGCAGCGAAGATGTGACTTGATGGAAATGTAAACCAAATAAGAAAGTGCGAAGTGTATGGGTATCGATGAATATGGCATACACTAACTAAGCTTAGATGGAAATTTATAAATATTTTATATTATTATCTAGGGTATTGTAATGTTTTAGAAAGTTAGAAATCATTAAGAGTATTAAGGAAATATTTTTGTGACCTAAGCTAAGAGAGGTTTTTGTTACAGAGCACAAAAGGTCTTTGTTAAGATAGCTTAAAGAGAAATATGAATTTTATAAAGATTTTGATAAACAATTGTATAATAAATTAATATTTTTATTTTTTAAATATATTGATTTATAGTTACATATTAAATATATATTTAAATTTAAATGTATTTTCGTTTTTATTTATATGCTATTTTTATATATAGTTGTGCTCTTAAAATATTACAATTTCATTGAAGTAAAAAATAAATAATAAATACAAATTATTTGAAATTTTTTTATTATAATTAATTTGTTTAAATTATTTATTAATTTTGTAAATGTATTTTTTAAATTTTAATTTTGTATTTATTTTGTATTTTTGTATTGTATATATTTTATTTTTACATATACATTATTCATTAAACAAAATTATATTCACATGTTTAATGAATATACAAAAATTTAAAAATATGGTTGATAAAAAAAAATAATATAATAAAAAAACTATATGTTTGATAAATAAAAAAATTATTTGCAAATATGTTTGATAAATAATAAAAACATATATATAAAGAAATATGTTTGTTAAAGATTTATGTTATTATTTTTATTTAATTTAATTGATTATATAAGGTGCATTATTAAGTAAATAAATAAAAAAGTTTGTTAAATATTTATATAATATAATTTTACGTTTGATTTATTTATTAATTTTACTTATATAGTTTATTTTATTAAATGTATTTTTAATTTTGTATTATATTTATTATTTAAAATAAATTTGAAATTTAAAATAAATTTTAATTTATAAATTTGCTTTTTTGGGTTATCAAAATTCAAAATAAATAAAATAAAAATGTGTATGAAATTTTGTTTTATTTCAAAATATTTATTGGCTAATTACACATTTATTTATATGAAAACTAACTTCAGCTAGAGTATTAAAAATGCGTTGATTGCTCGCTAAAGTTTTCACTAAGGGCGCAAATTATATGCGTTGGGGGATGTTTGGCTGTCTGCTGGCATTGGCAGCTACCAAGGTCACAAGTGACAAGTGTTGCACGCGCCTGCGATTGACGAAATGTTGGCAGAAAGGGCAGAGGAGTGGGCTAAGTGTGTGAGAGAGAGGAAGAGGGAGAGGGAGAGAGAGAGGGAGAGTGGGTACGGACTGGATGCGTGTGCTCTGCGCTTGGCACTTGTCGTTTGTATTGCGCTCGTTGCTTTCGTTTGGCTTTCTTTACCTTCCATTTTGCTTTTCACTTGATTACTGACACGCGCCTGCCACACACACACACACACACACACACACACACACACACATACTCCTCCTCCACCCACTGTTGGAGTCTGTTTGTTTGCTCTGAAGAGGCGCCAAAGTGATTTTTGGTTTTTAAGCAGATTTATTTAGAGAAATTTCTCGATTTGTGTTTGTTTTCACTGTCAACAGCATAAAATATGCTAAAATCTCGCTGCGAATGCCATCAATATAAATCTGAGATAAATTCGCTTCTAAATAAATAAATAAATCAGAGAGTTATAGACTGAATCCTCCATATTTATTTGAATGCTGTGATCAGTTTTCATATTAGCCTAGGCTAGCCTAAGCAAACTTTGGTGCTGGGGACGCTGTTGAAATGCCAACAAGTAGCCCAAATTTCGCAGTTCAACAAATCTCCTTCAGAAAGGTCAAAAGCGAGTCGCAGCAGCAGCCACAGCAGCAGCCAAGAGGCTGATGTGGGTGATGAGCACGACGCGTGTGCTATATTGAAATGTCCTTGACAATAACATTGGATGCTTTGCGAGGCGAGGAGATGGTGTGGGCGTTCGAGTCGGTCGGCGTCCCCTTTGTGGCGCATGGAGAGCTACCCAAGTCATAGAGTCTTGGACGTGGGCGTGCTTGTGCCGGGCACACTTGATTGTTGAGCTCCACGTGTGCCCACACACAAGTCAAGCTGGCAGCTGAGGCTGCCGGAGGCTGTTGCAAATAGGTTTCCGCTCACACTCTCCTCCGTTCTCCCGCTCTCCCGCTCTCCCTCTCACCCCCTTCCACTCTGCTAATTGACAGGTGAACAATAGCCCCAAGGACTCGCCGTGGGAAGTGAGCCTACTAATTTTACAATTACTTCGTAAATATAGGTGCAACAGCTCGCCGCAGACACGCCCTAATTTGGGGGCGGGGTAAACGCACGCGCTAAGCCCACAAGTCAATAGCCCGCAGCCAGTTTTTCTTCTTCTTACTATTTACACAATTACAATAACGAAATATTTACCCTATTCGAAGTCTCCTAGAACCAGCAGTCCCCAACCTCAGCCCCATCCCCCGGCAGACAAAAGCCAAAGAGACGCGTAACGAAATTGCGTCGAAAATGTTTTTGGCGCACATTTCACGCAGGCATCAGGGGCAGGAAGCTTTTACCAAAATTATATTGTGTTTTATATACCCCTCCCTCCTGCCAGCAATTTTGTAACTTGAACAAAGCTCCAAACCAACCCCAACATGCATGTGCTGCTCCGTCTCTTTATTTTGGGTTAGCATTCAAGGTCAAAGTTGAGAACTGGCCGTAAAAACAAAAGTTGACAAAAGAGCTGAATATAAAGAATTCTGAATACTCTTTTCAGAGTATTCAAAGAAGCTGTCAATGAAGTAAAATAAATTTGCATTAAGCAATGGAATTATGATTTGAAAAATGAATATGATTTGAAAAATGTATTTATTCATAAGAAAATATGTTGTAAAATATTTAAGAAATTTAATTGAAATTCTAAAATATGTATATATTCTTATTTTATTAAATTATTATTAAATAAAAATGTTAAAAAAAGAATTAAACTAAAATATTTTTAAATTTATTCTTTTTTATATATTTATTATTATCATTATTATTATTATTATTATTTTTTAGAAATAGCTTATTTTTTTAATTAAAAAAAAAAATAATTGAAATGAAATTCATATTATATTGTCCGTTTTATTTTTTTATTTATTATTTATTTATTTTTTTTTAATATATATTTTTAAAAAATTTGTTTAGCCTTTTAATAAAAAATATTAAAACATTGATATGCAATTATTTTTAATACTTTTTTTCTCAATCATATTTTGATTTGTGGCATTTTTCCCCTTCAGGAATACTTTGGGTTTTTAATTAAAAAATATTTAAAAATTGAAATTGAAAATATATTATATTTTCTCCTTTTATGTTTATTTATTTATTTTTTTAATCTTTTATCGAAATAATATTGAAATTTTTTTTAGAAATTTAATTAAATATAGTTTATTTTATTATAAATAGTCTCTTATATCTCTTATTACCATATCTCTATCTGTATCTCTCCTTCTTTCTCTGTTTTCCCTTATCTCTCACATGTGAGATAATCTGTCCAACTAAGCTCTTCTCCTCTTTATACATTTCTATCAACTTTTGACCTCTATAGAGTAATTCTTGGCAAACACACACCAAGTGCGCCGAATCTGCTGGCACGGACATGGACAGCCTGTGGAGCCACGGAGTATCGTCAAAGTGTATGAAAAGCAACCCCAATCATGCCATAGAGTCATTTTTTGGCTTGAAAATTATTATTATTTGGCTGTCACTTGACCTAAATCAGAACGCTGCTCAGCAAACAAAGCGAAAAAAGGAAATATATATATACATATATCAAAGGTCGACATTTTGTTTAATTGTCTAATTAAAATCAAGAGAAGTTGACATCGAGTGTCATTTGGAGTGCTGCAAATGACGAAGGATCTACTTCAAATTTCAATAGCTAAGGCTAAAAACGACGCATATTAGTTGTATATGTGATGAGAAAGGTTTATAATTTATTAGCTGTTTCCATCTTAGCTTTAAGCAGAGCAGACTTCTGTTATTAAAGCTCTAAAGATTTAGGAAGATATTTTTATGTATTTTATTATTAAATGTATGTCAATTATTATATATTTATATATTTATGTAATATTTTTAATACATCTATAAGTAAATAAAGTAAAAAGTTAAAGAAAAAGAAAAGATATTATATTTTATATAATTTTTTTTTTTAAATTTATATAGATGTGAGAAGAAAATTCATAATTAAAAAAAAAAATATATAGAGATTTTTGTATTTAATATTTTTAATAAATCCTATATAGATGTATGAATTTCATTAATATTTTTAATAATTTCATTAATATTAAAAAAAAAAAATAATGAGCGTAAAGAACTTTATATCAATCTATATATTTAAAAACTGTTGTTTTTTTTTTTTTTTATTTATTTTTTATATAATAACAATTGATACAATATTTAAAAAAATTTAGTTTGAAGTTAAAGAAATTGAATAAAAGATAAAGTCTTCCCCTTACAGACAATAGTCAATATATTGATATATGATGCAAATATTTTTCATCTGGATTTAATAATTTTGTTTTTCAGTTATAATATTGTTTTAAATATGAAAAATAGAAACAAATATATATTGATAACTCTCTCAGAATACATTGATTGATCTACTTTAATTCATTCACCTGCATTCAAATATAAATCTAGTCTCAACTTTCATTAGACAACAATTGATTGATATATTTTCCATAGAGTACTTTCATTAGGCTACCTTTATTATTACTTTTATTTCCAATAGAGTACTTTCATTACACTTTTATTATTAGAGAATTTTAAATTATTTTTCACATTCATTAGGCTGCTCTTATCCGAATGATTTAATTAGAAATTTTCCATTAGAGCTCTATGATATGAATACCTTCAATGGAGTACTTTGATTATATTCGCCTTATTACTTTCATTAGAATAGTATTTTTTAGAGTTCTTTCAGTTCTTTCTTCTCTACAGTTTACTTACATCATTAAAAATTCCTCTAAGCCTACGCCTGGTGTATCTTACTCAATCGTTTCCCAAATAAATTATGCTTAATTTTTGTTGTTGTATTAAATATTCAAGACTCTTGAATTTTTTAGCCACAATGTGCGGCTGTCTGTACAGCAGAAAGATGAGACTGGCAACGGCTCTGGCCATGTGGAGGGGTCTGCTCTCCCGAGAGCCTTGACTGATGCCATAAGCAGTCTCATAAATGCTTGAGGCTTAAGCGCATCTCAAGGACTCTGGGCGTGGCCACATGCACAGACGACAATTTGAATGTCTGGCCAAAATCATCTTGAGTTTCCATGAAGTCAGCAGATGTGGCAGCAAGTGAGGCAATTGCTGACATTGAGCCTACCCATTGTCGAGCTGGCAAATGGAGCAGAAAACTCTGCTCATAAACACTTTGAAGGCAATCGATTATGGCAAATGTAAGGCTCTATCTATATAGTTTCATAATGCAATTGTCGATCTCGGCATGCAAAGTGCAAAGTGAATCAAATTACGCATGAAATGAAATTAAAATTTTATAAACAGAACAAAACAGCACTGAACGGAGTGGAATGAAACTTGCAATGTCGCGGCGGCGGAATTACGTTTCATAAATATTTATTTATGTTCTAGATATTTATGCGGAGCGAGGGCTCTGATTACGTCGAGAACAAATGCTGATGTCGATGTCGATGTCGATATTGAAGGCGAATCAAAATGATTGTGTAGGCGTCAGATTGTTTTCCATTCACTCCCGCCTCTCTCCCATCAACATCAGCATCGGCATCGGCATCGGCAACAGCACCAAGCACATGTAGTGCTCGAATTTTAAATACTGTCAAGGTCTCATTTAGTATTAAAAGCCTCGAGAGAATCTAGTGGCAACGAGCTCGCCGACTTCTATATAGGTTATATAATATGGAATAGATTAGTAAACTCTATATATATGTCAGCAGTCATTGTCTGTCTTGCTTGCATATGACATCGATATCTATCGAGATTTTAAAGTAATGATAGAAAATCTAGGAAAGTTTCTTTATGTAAAGTACACTGCTATTTAATATTAGAGCAATTTAAACACAGAATTATATTATTATTTTAATTGCTACCAAATTTTACATCAATTCAATGTTTAATATATAAATTAGTTTTAAGTTTATTTGGCATTTCGATAATTATCGATTTAAAATAAATTGGTTAAAAATCTAGGAAGAAGAAGACATGCACTATTCAGCTTTATCTTATTAAATATATATTAATATGCTAATAATATACTAACAATGTACTATAATATGCATATTTGAACTCTATTTATAATTTCGATAATTATCGGCTATTGAGCATCTAAGAAGAAGGCGAGAAAAATGTGTATTTCCACTCTCATATTAAATCTATTAATAAATGGAACTGATAGATAAGTTCCATTTACAGTTCCATATTTGATCATATTGATATTTATCGATTACTAAATTATTTGTTGAATTTTAAAGGAAAGGTCGAACAAAATAAAATTCTACCCAAATATATTATATATGAAGAAGCCGAAAAAAAAGCTGCTACCCAAACATAATTTCTAAAACGTGTATTAATAATTCATCATATCGATAAGTATCGAAAGTAATAGAATTCGATTGTATAATTGAATTAACATAAGAAAAAGAAAGTTCTTTGCTAAGTAAATCAACTTTATAATAATATTATTAAAAAATGAATGCATTTAAGCTTCTTTGAAATATCGATAACTATCGATATTTATTTAATTGACGCATTTCTCTAGTCTTGGCAAATGTTTAATAAAATTTTTTTAGTTTAAAATAGATGCTGCATATGCTTGAGCATTTATCACAACAATAGTTTGTCATTTTAAAATTTTTCTTTCTCTATATTTCATTATTCCCTTCAAGCGAATTCTTGAATTAAAATCACTTTAAAGAAACCAATTTCGTGTGGATTGAGTCATTTAAGTACTTTGTAAGCTATACAATTACATTGTTGTTGGTTTATTTTTTCGCCACATTTCTTCGCGTGGTATCTAATTTTCATAGTTAATTCAAAGGACCTTGGCGCTGGCCGAGACATCGAGCCTTCTTTTATGGCATCCATGTGCGTGTCTAGGCACTGTCGCAATGGCAATGGCAATGGGAACCAACTGTTGCCATCGATAAATATCTAAGAAATGACGGCGACTCTCGGCGGGGAGGCGTTCGTGTTTGTGTTTGAGTCCGGTGGGCGTTTCGGTAAAATTGCGGCGCCGCCTGTCTCCAGTCGCCGCCTGTCAAGGACATTGCTCACATTACGCTCCACAACGAAATGCGCATAAAATTGTCGTATGACGGAGGCCTCTTTTCTCTTGCCCTGTTGGACCCAATGTGGCTGTGAGTGTTTGAGCGCGTTTAGCATTGCAAACTATGGCAAACATTTTGCGGCATTCAATGTCAAGCGATCGTTTCAGGAAGTGCTGCTCAATATGCCAAACTTTTGCCGGTCGGTCGGTGCATAAAATGAATAACTTTTCGGCTATCGATGGATCAGCACTTGATGTCTGGATAAGACAGCTGAGAGACAGAGAGATGACGAGAGAGAGAGAGAGAGAGAGAGAGAACAGAGAGAGTCATGGGGTCGATTCGTAGAATGTTTAATTTGATACAGCTGGCGACAGGAAGCTGCCACGAGACTTCAGTTTAATGTATGCCCCACAAATGTCAGCCATGAAAATAGTGGCATATTATGAATATCTTAAATCTTCGAATGAATTGGTAATTAACCTTGACGTACTAAAGTGGAAAAGTACATTAAAAGAGTTGTACTGAAGGCGGATGGGTTTCATAATGAGAAGCGCCGAGAAAGCTGCAAGGATTGGGCTACAGAAAATACATGCAAATATTAAATTTATTTATTGATCTCTTATCTCTTCTAATATTTTATAATTGCATAACGTAAATCTTCGCTAATAAATATAATTTTTCGATTCTCTTTGCTTTCCATTAAAGCCACAGCTAAGCGATAAATTTTAATGGCCATAACTTATTATTATTGGCCATGTTCTATGCGTAATCCTAGTCACACTTAGGGAATGCGCTCATACCCCATTCCAGCTGTTTAGCTGTGTCCCATTTTTATGCTATTTATCTATGTGGCCTCAATTCCAGCCTAAATTCTGCAATCAAATGTGAATGGAGAGCTCATAAGCTCTATTTTATGGGCGCATAAAGCAAAGCTTTACAAAATTTAGGCCAATGCGCAGGATGTTGACGGTTCATGCGATTCGCTAGAATTGTTACTTCATAAACTGCCTGTCGCTGTCTTACTGTACTTTCCTGCTGCTCTTTCTCTTTCTGCTGCTTGCTTTTTAGGCCTTAAATGGTGCCAAGGATGCGGCGTGTTAAGGAACGCGTCACGTATACGCCGCATACGCTAGCAATTATGTATTATGTATAAATGAATGGTGGCTGCTCTTTTTTTGTTTGGCTGGGGTTGCACATACTTCCATAAGCACAGCCAAAATAAGCCGAAGGTTATGCTATGATAATGTTCAACAACAACAACAACAACTAGAGCAACCATTGCACAGTGGTTGCGCTTGTATGGAGAGAGCGGTCAAAAATAGTTCCAGTTGAGATATCGAGTTGAAATTTTTTCTATTTTATAATAAGGCATTAAGAACTAAATTTTAAACAAAAGGGGCGTGGTTCGTCCATTGTACGCCCCACAAAAATTTTTGCTTGCAAGACATAATATAAAAAAAAAACCAATATCAATATAATTCATGAAAAAATTACAAAGAATAAAATATAAATTTATTAAAACGCAAACAAATAAATAAATAACAAAGAGGAACGTAGCGCAGAAGCAATAGATTCATCGGTTTTAGACAGCTCAGCAATTTTTCGTCGTTTTGTCCTTTTGGAACACTCGATGAAATCTTTTTTCGGTCTACCACGATCAATTGCTTTGGGCATTGATTGAGACATCTTGTGACCACAGCGCAATGAAATCCATTCCTTCTCATTTAGCCAAACACTTTCATATTGCACCACTGAAGATTTCGTACGATTGTGCTTTTGCCAAAAAGTTGCGATTCTTTTACATATATACGCAATACGTTTTGACAGATCACCCAGATCGGTAATATAGCCATTCTTCATAACTTCTCCATGTATAATTTCAGTCAAAGTCTTTAATTTTTCTGCATTGGTTCCATTTTCTGTGCACCAAAGGTCAAAGATATATAGGCGTGCAAAGACACACTTATACAAATTGTCTGCCAGAATCAAATTCAAATAAAAATAATTAATTAATAAAACCATGAATGATTTTTCTAAATCAGACAAACCACAATCGAAGTAGACAAAACAATAATAACAACACAATTCGCCAAACAGATGTTGCGTAGAGCAACGCTGACCTTGAAATATATAAGGCGTTGCAATGACATGTCATCACTTTTTTCACGTTTACACACACATGGGCAAATTTCGGCAGCTAAACTAAACATTTTTATTACCTTAAAACACAGACAATTACAACGAGGTATAAGTCATTTGTGGAATCTTGTGGGATCATAACTAAAAGTCCACCTAAACATTAAAAAGACGTTCACAAAACACATAAAAAAGATTGACTCAAATAAATTAACATTACATAAACAATTTGATGAGTTGGATAATTATTTAAATTAGGAATTAAACTAAATACCTTCAACTTCAAAATGCATGCTTTAGAATTAAAATTGGAACACTTAAACTGATGTCTGACCACTTTGAATTGCAATTATGATTTGCAAAATTCTTACTGAGCGCTGCTGCTGCCCGAAAATGAACACGTGTTCATGACTTCAATGCTATTTTTAGAAAGTACCGTTGCAAATCTAGAAAAAAGCGGTTTGCCATCAAGAAGTGTGGACATTTAAGAGACAATTCATGTGTGTTTTGTCCAAATTGGTGGTGATGGATTTTTTGATTTTTGGCCTATGGGCGCAACCACTGTGCATTGCCCGCTACGCAATTCAATCAGTTGCCTGCGAATAGCTTTTAGGGCCTATGCCGTAGCAACGCGGCCCAGCTCTGGGCTTATGCTTTGCCCGGTTCATGCCTAACATGCGCGTCTGCCTAATGACAAGCAAATGAATACCTTTCGACCTCGTCAGTCGGCACACACATAAAACTCTTTGATCCTATATATTGCTTTCTTCATTTCTAGCTAGCAACGCTTATGGCTCCTTTCGTCTGCCCTCCGCTCCGGCTCTCAGGCATATTCGTTTATTTGCTCACATTTCAAGGTTGTATTTATTCTGATTAACAAATAACAACACAAATTATATAGATTGCTTCGGTGGTTTCCTTTGGCTACGTGCTTAGCTAACTGCGTCATAGGCGACTGAACAAATTTTGTCGAATGCCAAACGAAGATTTTATACGCTTGCGGGGATTTCTCTTATGAATACTAGACAGATATAATTTCATAATTTAATATTTATAATAAAAAAAATAAAATAATAAAATAAAATAAAAATAAAATTTAAAAATATAAAAGTAAATAAAAATAAATAAATATATATATAATAAATAATAAATAAATAAATAATAAAATATAAAAAATTTTAAAATAAATATTAATATTAAAATATTAAAAATTATTTATTAATATTAAAATAATAAATATTAAAATATTAATAATATTATATATTAAAAATATTAAATGAATTAAAATACTTCATCTATTTCATTTACTTTTCAAATCTCATTCCTTGCTCCCAATTAATCTTGATCACAATTTATATCTATATATGCCTAATTTCCTCGGACATAATACACACTAGTTTCGATATACTCTCTAACTGTAGCACACATTACTCATTACAATAAAAAAAAGAAAACTTAACGGATCCATTTACATTGTATCCTTCGTCCTGGCTGGCTAGCTGGCTGGCGACATTATTGATAAACTGATATCATGTAATTAGTATTTACCGTAGGCGTTTCCGATGTTTACTGCTTAAGAGCAATTGTTGCTGTAATTGCTATGATTGAGGAGCATAATGAAAAACATTCCTGGAAAGCAATTGAAACATATGCTTGGTAGGATGTACCTAAAGAGCGTCGTTAGAGAAGCATATTGATAAGACGAATATAGAAAACTAATGGCATAAATTGACTATGTTAAATATAATTTTATGATATATATATATATAATAGTAGCTTTTAGTAGATTTAACTTATATTTAAATTAAGTTGCCTAAAAGATAGCGCTATGCTATGCTGCAAATAAATATTAATAAACAATAAAATAAAAAAATAAATATTTAAAAAAATATATAATAATGACTTGGTAGAGTGGAAAAAGTAATAAGAAGTTAAAATAAGCATAAGAGAAAATGAGAAGTTAGTTATAGAGTAGAATTCATAGAAGAATATTGATTAGTAAGGAGTTAAAGTAGATATGAGAATACGAGAGTCTGAAGTTAGTAAGAGATTAATGGAATAGCAGAAGTTTATTTTTATTGACTGAGAAGAACGTAGTAAAGTCTAAGCTAGTAAGGAGTTTAAGAAGATATTAGAGTTAAGAAGCGTAAGAAATTCGCAATGAACTAAGAATCGCAGCAAAGAATGTTAATGTTAAATCTAGTAGCTAAAGATCCTCTAAGAGAAAATGATAATATAATTATGAATATAATTAATATTCACACATATTTATTTAAATAATGAAAATTCAATTATCTTTTGCTACTGTAGTCCAGCTCTCTATGCTGCACCACATTTGCCTCTGATTGATTCACAATCTCATTGAATTTGCTTTGGCAACGCGCACGTTTGGCCTAATGATGATAAAAAAGAAATGTTTTCACTTTTAGTTGGCAATAGTTATTACCACCATTAAAGCACTAGCAACTGCAATAATAATAACAACAGCAACAGCAACAGCTACGAATAACCACAAACACTAAGCGTAGCAATTTGTTGCAACAACAAAATGATGAGGGAGCCATCGAGTGACCCAATTTCCAAAATTACTTTCTTCGCTTTTGATACACATAGTAGATGGGTGTATTTACAAAATTTCTCTGCTTTATGCTTTACAGTTCCCTCAACTCATCAAATTTAAGCATTCATCTTTTATATTTGTATTTTTCTGAGAGTCTCTAATAATTAAAATATGCTCAAAATCAAATAACTGAAATGAAGTTGAGCATCGCCGGCCGAGTGCAAGTTAATCATTTCCATATGGGAGACGACAAATGCTAACAACAAGCAAAACACTTTCCACACAAGCAGAGACAGAGAGAGAGGGAGAGAAAGAGAGAGGGAGACACAGAAACAGTTTTCGTTGACCCAGAAAGCGATCTGAAAACCCGTTTCAGTCGCTGACGGGTTAAAGAAATGCAACAAAACTACAAGAAAGTAAGACTGAAAAAAACTTTAAATTTTAAATAAATGGAGTACACTTTCGCTTATGAAAACGAAAGTCAACGGACTTTTGCAACAACAACAACAGCAGCAACAAACAAAACAGTGCGACGCGTCGGTGAAATGGCGGAGAAATTTGTCAGTCTAATGGGGGGAGGATAGGCTAAGGGGCAGGGGCATGGGCAGGGGATAAAACAAAAAAAAAACAAAGTAGGCTGTGCAACGGGCCAAAGCGACATTAACACAGAGCAACAACAACAATAATGTGCATGTATTTTAGATTTTTAATACGAAATGAAAATGCGAAATCAAAAGTTCAAAGCTGCGCGCGATTCTCTGGCCCTCTACAAAAGACGCGCGCGATTCTCTGGCCCTCTACAAAAGACGCGCGCGTTTTTGACGCGACACTGACGCGTTTCTACATACGAACGTCCGTGAGAAACGCGTCGATCGCGCGAGCACGCGACTTTTTGCAAGTGACCCAATTTCAATAAACATTGAAAATAAACTGAAATAAAATTAAAAATAAAATACAATATGAGCTGGCTGGCTGGCTGGCTAGCCGGACGACTACAATAAATTATTTGGAGGTTCCAACATTCAATCTGCCATTTTTAGTTTGGGTTTATGTAAAAAACAATAACACAGCACAGCAGCAACAACAACAACAGCAACAACAACAATAACAAAATAATATTATTACCAACTGAAATGAACTGAACGCCTTTTGTTTCGCGCGGCGTCGAACAACCTTTAGCCAAGGCAATGTTTAAATAAATACTACAATACGATTTTCTGTATTACTTTTCATGTCAAGCACAGCACACACACAGTCACACCCACTGCAATTTGCGCTAAAGGCGCTAAAAAAGGTCATAAAGATACAAATTCTTGAAAAACACATCATTTTTTTCTATGCTTCTAATCTGTGTGCAATATGCAAACTTTGCAAATCATAAAAGAGCGAGTGAGCAACTATAGACAGACATTGTAAGAGTTGTGATAAGTAAATAATAATAAGAGTTGAAATTGAGTCCAAAATATTTATATACTTAAGGCAAATCATAACTCAAATGCAAATCTAGAAATGACGCCAAAATGGCAAATGTGCACAAATATATTTCATTAGTTTATTATCATTATTTTATTATTTAATTTAAGTTTTATTATTTAATTTTTTGAATTTAAAATAGTTCAATGTTTAATATTTATATGCATAGATATAAATTATTATAATTTTATTTTTAATTTGAAGTATTTATATATAGTAGATAAAGATTATTATAAAATTCTATTATTTTATTTTCAATACTTCATTCTTTATTTAAAATTATTTTAATTATAAGTTATTACACTTTTAATATTTTAATTTAAATATATAATTTTTAATTTATAATATATATATGATTTATCAGAATTATCAATTTATTTATTTATTTATTTTATTTTATTTATTTAATTTATTAGAATTATTACAATTAATTTTTAAATATGTATTTTTTATTCTAAATATTTATATGAATTTATTAGAATTATTATAATTAAATTTTTAATTTTTAGTTTTCAATATTTTTGTACATATCTAATGCAAGTTTTAATTCTCTTTTATTGTTTAATTTTAATTTTTTAAACATATATTTCATTTTCAAAATTTCTATACATACTCATTTCAATTTTAAAATATAATATTTATTCTATAATTTTTTATTTTCAATATATATATATGTATATAACTTGTAATAATTTTTTATGTAATTTTTAACTTGAAATATTTAATTACTTACTGCCAGCCTTAATGGAATTTTATTATTTAATTTCAATTTGAAATATTTATATACAATTATAATTTTATTATTTCATTTTAATTATTTTATTTAAATTTTAAGTGAAATATGTCGTTTCAGCTCAGCATAAATCTGTAGCTGACTTATCGAAATGCAGCATGTTCCATGTTCTCACAAATGTTCCATGTTCCATGTTCCATGTTCTCACAAATGAGTTGAATTCAGCAAAGACTTTGCCAGCTAATGAAGTGGATTATGTTCGAAATTGAGTAAATTCTTTCAATAGTTTTATATCATTAAAGAGTATTGAGAAGGGCTTAATGCTTCAAATTAAAACACATACAAAGAGTTACATCATCCGATATATTTGTATTAGTGTGCGACTAAGAGCTTGTATAGGGAGCGAGCGAGAGCGAATGATAGCTGTTGCTGCACGTAGTGCCGGGTATTGCCTAATGAGAGCGAGATGGCTGCATTGGCCAATCATATAGGGTCGTTATAATTGCCAGCGAACGAAGAGAAGAGACTAGAAATTGTAGGCAAACGGCAGATGAGGAAGTCGTTGTTGTGGTTACAGCTGTAAAGGAATGAAATTAGAATGGAAAGGGAGCAAATATACTTATTTATATACTATTAATACTGTTTATATACTACGAATACTATTAATCAACTCGAGATATAGTATAAGCTTAATACGAAGTTAAAGAATGGTTAATTTCCGAATCTAGTTAATTGCAGAGCATTTGAGCAGTGTAAAGGGTATTTTAAAAATACTTCATATCAACTAATAACAAATATATATCAAATAGATTGAAATTTATTTTATCATATTGAATGATATGTGGAAGAAGTTATGATTCTTGAAAACCCGCAGCCATTCTTAGAAAATGAAGCGAAAATTTGTTCGAATTTTCATAAACTAATTTCATAAAAATTATTCATATAAAATTTATATTAGGATAGATTTATTAAAATTTGCATAAGAAATATGAATAAATTGTTATAATAAAACTATTGATAGCTGTATTAATATTTCTCGTACTATATAAAGGCATATATATAACGATATACATTTCTCTGTTGTTCATCAGGATGGCGTATCCCTAATAGTGTTTTGTTATTTTGAATTATTTGTATTATTTATTTATTTTTTTTTAACTGCTAAATTTTATCTACATAATTTTGCTATTGAACTCTGTTTTGTTTTTCTTAAAATAAAGTAAAATTGTATTCCCTACGAGTTCAACCAAAAAAAAAAAAGCTTATAATAAAGGTGGCAAAAACTCGGATAATTTTTTCCTTTTTTTTTTAACAACTTTTTTACATATATTTTCCATATACACTTTTAAAGTTTCAATACTTTTATTTAGTAATTTATATGCTTAAAAAAATTAATATAAAATTCAATTGTAATCATATCTAATCAAAAAATGAATAAAATAGTGGGCTCAATGTATATATTCATTATACTATTAAGCTACACACAATCTCTACAGCTAATAAAGAAAACATAAATGTAAATGCTTTTATTTCAATATAAACTTTGTTATTGTTTTTGAAAAATCATGCTTGCATATTAATTAAGTGCCTCACGTGAGTTGGGCAAACCAAAACGATGTCAATAACCCAGCGTTGGCTGTGATGGCTGTGATGTGTGCGCATTTGCTATACATTTGGTAAAAAAGATATATACAAAGACATATATATTTATATACCATATATACAGTATCTGTAAAAAGTGTATAAAGATTTCACTTGGCTGGCTGCGTCGGCGCAGCTGCCGACAGCGAAAGTGAAACTCGAAGAGGTGTTTGAACTCAACAAGTGCCCAAGCCAGACGACAGCTGAGCTGGCCAAAGTCGGGGCGTTGCAGGGTGCAGGGTGCAGGGTGCAGCTGCTGCAGACAGAGGGCAGCAGGAGGCGGCGGAGGCGACGACGGCAACGCTGCATAGCCACGACGACAGCAACTGGCCTCGACGCCAGTAACTGGAGCGGAACCAAAGACAGCGTCAACAAATTGTTTAAATTTTACTTTCTTTTCCACATGGCATTGTTGTTGTTGGCTCAAATGTCAATGAACTAAAAATGAAACCAAAAATTGACGACGTCGAAAGGAAAGCGCCGGCGTGTAACCCAATTAAATAGCCAGACGAGGCTCAGCTGGACTTGTATATTGGCTTTTATTTTTTTAGTTTTTTTAATTTTAATTTTATTTATTTATTTATTTTGTAGGTTTTTAAGTCTTTTATTAAGTTTGGGCTAGTCGCTGATTTGGCGCCAAATTTATGCGCTTGGCGTGCACGACGACTGAAAAGCCTCGCCACTGAAATATGCCAAAAAAGGTCAGAGACAATTAGCAAGTGGCGTTTTTTTTGCATATGTGTGTGTGGAGGCAAACACCCGCACCTGCCCCTTGTGGCTGACTTCATTCTGCCATGTGCTCTGTTCCAGTGCCATGAGCCAAGCTCAATGTTGTTGCGGCTGTTTAACAAGCGCGACAACAACAACAACAACAACCTTAGCTCAGTACGACAGTTAACACTACAACAACAGCAACTATAAAACGGCAGCAGAGGAGGCCGACAACGACATATAAATAACCTCATAATTGCCGCTGAGGGTCTTTGCAATGAATTATGCGAATTAACCTCAAACATTGAAACGTTTTTCATGAACATGCAACAAAATTTTGTTCACTTTTGTTTTTGTTTCTATTTAGTATATTTTTGTCTTTCCTGTTGACAAGTTTAATAAACTTTAAATTGTATTGAAAATGGCATTAATAGCTGAGTGTCAAGCTAAAGGTAGCTAGCCAAATATTTCTATCTAATGCCAATTTGTAAATCAAAATGAAAAATTAATTTTTGTTTTCTCTTTGCATTTGACTCTTTGGCGGGTTCAGTGACCCACGCTCCAAGCGTTTCACAATTAAATGTGATTTACCAGGCCAGGCCAGGCCAGGCCAGACCATCCCATTGCCGTTCCGTTCCGAATTGCAAGCTCGTGCCGCGCATGCGCAACCCATGAAGAGACTGAAACAGTGAGTGAGAGTGAGGGAGAGGGAGAGTAAGCGCAAACGGTTAAGCACATTTGAAATGAAATTGAAAGCAAAAGCGAAAGTGTATTTCTTTCTTGTTCGTTTTATATTTAAATTGTTGTTTTTATTTTTATTTTTTTGCCTTTGTATTGCCAACAATTCTTCAAATTTCTTTTGCCATTCAATTTCGTTTGACAACGTTTTCACTTTTAACTATAATAGCCTGATGTTTGTTTGTTGCTTCTCATTCTCTTATGTTTTCTTCTTCTTCTTCTTCTTGTTTTCTTTTCAGCTACGTTGTGCGCTCAGAAGTTCAGGCCAAGCATTTGGCGTATCTTTTGGCCATCATTACATATTTTATAGCCCATTAGATAATTACAAAAGACTTTTCATAAAGAGAGTGAAACTTGTGGCCCGAAGTTGACCCAAATTTGAAAACTATGCGAGAGTTCAAAAGAACAGTTATGAGACTTAATCTAAGCCAGCGTTTAAGAGTGAGAAATTTGCTCGAAGAGTTGATAGGCGCTGGAATAGTATAATAGATGTTTATATTTCTATGAGTTCTTATTTTTATTATATTAAAATAATAATCACAATGGGGAGAAAATAAAATTGATGCTCTCTTATATTTCGTAAATTTGAAATTTTATCAATTTGATATGGAACTAATTTTTATTTATTTAAATAAATTTATATACATGCATATAACAAGTACATCTCTTAAGCCTTCTGAGTGAATTTTCAATAAGATCAATACGTACTGCATTTGTAGTTAATTGAATTATGAGTATGTGCAGAGCAAACATATTAACACATTCTCCACTCGACACAGGCTCAGGCATGAGAACACTGATCGAATCGTGTTTTACTCTATGCTCCCAGAGAGTAGAAACGAAGCAAGTTGCGAGCAATTGAATTGCTTCTCTGTTTGTCATTCCATTTAGATAAGCAAGAAATATATAATTTTTAAGCCGAAGGCCTCAGTAGGCAGTGCTTTAGCTTTTAGTTAGCTTTAATTTAACATTAATTCTAACTGTTAAATAAATAAAATAAATTCTTCAAGTATTATATTTATCGTAGCGTTAAAATAATTGTTCTGGCCTTCCGTTATAAGTTTGCCTAATAACGGATTCTTGGTGTCGTCGACTTCTTTTACCAAAACGTCTTTCTCAACCAACTCTTATTGACTGCCCCTTTTCAGCTCTTCTGTTAAACTGCCTCTTCGTTGCATATTCTCGTTCATCAATATCATAGCAACTCTGTGCGAAGGACATATCCCTCTTGCTCTCACTCTGCGACATCCGAGATCACGTTCAGCAAAACCTATGGTTGTCTCTTTTCTAATGACACATCCTTTAATTGTCCCTAAAATGCTAACTCATTCGATTAGCTCTAGTTGTCAATTTCTCTTTAATACTCTTTAATACTACTGCAACTGTCAATCACAATATAATAACTAACACAACCTCATAATATCACAGCGATACGACATATTTATTTATTTTGTGTATAATAACTCCTAAAAATGTTTTAGATGTTTAAAAAATATTTAATTATCTAATCTGTATTTTTCATTTCATTTACAAATTTAGAAAATATTTATATTAACATATTATATTTACTTATTTTGTATATCTAATAAATATTATAATTGTTTTTAATATTTTTCAAATAATTATAATTTTTTTTTTTTATTATATTAAATATTATTATTAATTATTAATTAATTTTGAAATTATTAATTATTATTATTATATTTACCTATTTTGTATATTTAATAAATACTATAATTGTTTATTAATATTTTACAAATATTAATAATAATATTATATTTTTTTTTATTAAAATAATCATGACTAATTTCATGCTTAATTTTTATAATACAATTTAATAATTATTTATAGTTAAAATATTAATACTCATTATTTTAAAACATATTTACAATAATTAATTATTTTATAATATTAATATGTATTAATTATAAAATTATTATTAATTATTTTAAATATATTTTAAATATATTTTAAAATAATTAATAATAACAAATTATTATAAATGGAATAGAAATATGTTGTACTAATTTGAAAAAGAAAAGTGCTTTAGAAATAATATATTAGTTCGATTGTCCTGATCAAGCATATATCTTCCTTACGAGGCATATCAAGCAACTTAACGCTTTAATTTAGTTCTTATTAATAATGCATTAATAAAACTTAAATTATTAATCTATTTAATACATTTTCTAATAAATATATAAAAAGAATAAAAGACAAGGAATAAAATATACTGTTGATCTCTAGACACTAGATTATGAATGCATTATGGCGTTTATGAGCTTCTTTCTTTTCCCCCTCAACTTCGCACTAGAAATGCAACAGCGACAGATAACAGCTGGTTCATTCATAAAGCTTTAGAGTTTCGTTCATTTAGATCGTTTTAGCATACGTTCACTGCTGTAATATAAATTCATGTGTTTATGTCTGTATGCTTAATAATAATTTTGCCGGCAAGACTATGCAAAGCATTGCACCTTGTGTCTCGACTTTCACTGCCAACCGCTGCTGACCCAGAAACTCCAATGACACATCAACCTGGCCCAGTGAAGCGTTTAAAAAAGTTTTATGCAAGCGCATAAAAAAAAAAAAAAATAAATAAAATGCAACTGCTGTTGCCATCGCAGCAAGAGATCGCACCGCAAACAGGCCTATAAAATCTGCAGACGTTGCGGAAATGAAGACGTCGACATCCTGTTTGCCCATTGTACCTCGTCGCTGCTGCCTGATGCCTGATGTCCCCACTGTTGCTGTTGCTGTTGCAGCCGGCGACTTTCTTAATGGGCTCGAGCTGGCCCTCAAGGCTCCAGCTTGCAGGCTGCAGGCGGCAGATCCCAGGGTCTGGGACTCAAGGCTCAAAGCTCGCTGGTTCAGTCGCTCACTTGGCTACTAAATATATTTAAGATGACATTAATTTGTACAGACTTAACTGTCGTGTTAACTGTTTTAGTGCAGCATCTGTTTGGGAAGCCTTGAGCAGCGCAATTGCCACACAGGCGAGGCGAGATCTCATCAATTCGAATAGACAATTTGCGGCGCTTTCGTTTTTTTGAACACACCCCAAAAAATAGATATATTTTTATATACATATATGTACATATATCTGTTGATCTACAACACTTTTCCCATTAAAAGCAATTTAATGTACGCCACGATAAATACAAATTTCAAAATTAAGACACACACAAAGAGCACGAAAGTTCAACACTTTCTTTTCGGTAGTTGAAGTTCAACTCGAAGCTCTATTTTGGCTAGGTGGGCATCAATTACCCTACTCAAATAACTACGAGCGAGCGAGAGGGCTACACGCTTGATAGCTAATCGGAAAAAGAAAGTGAAAAACAATAACAACAACAACAACAACAACAACAACAACTTCTGTTGATAATCAAGTTGTCATATTGTCGCGTCTGTTTCATTTCTCTCAACGAAAAGAAAGTGATGCACAATTTGACAATGCATCGACATCGGCTTCGGCTTCGGCTTCGGCTTAGGGTGTCATTGCTCTCGATTTTGAGTTCAGGCGCGTTTGTTGAACCCGAAAATAACATGGAGTTATTTTCACTCGCAACGAGCCCCTTGAGCCCTCAGCGATCGGCAAAAGTGAGAGTTAAGCGCGGAGAGCCAGAGATTTGAATGTTTGTTGCCTATTGAGGTCAGCCGAGCGCTGCGTTAGAGTTGAAGTTGAAGTTGGAGTCGTTGGGCTTTAATGATCGTTATCGAGCACACTTTATATACATACATATATACACATACATATATATATGTTTCTATGCTTTTTTCCATCAAACACTTTTCATAGTTTCAGCTATTTTGGCCATGACGCATGCGCCCAGCAAAACTTTCTTTGGGCGCCGCTTTCAAAGAGGTCGCTGAACGAAAGCAGATACTCAGCCTTACACAAAATGCAAAAAAAAAATGTTAAAAAACGTAGCCGTAATGGGGCATATCAAATATCATCGGTTTTTAAGTTGGCAACGACAACAGCTGGCAGCGAAAATATGATTCTTTTTTTTGGCAACATCTTTTAAGCTGCACAGTTCAAGGATGTGCTCTTCGCCAAGTACAAAGTGCCGTTAGAGTTCAAATCAAGGTCAGAGCAGGGACTATGAACCCTAAGTTGATGAGCAGGGTAAAACCAAAGAAAACGTAAACTGATTAATTAATAATTGATTAATAATTATTAATCATATTATTATATATATTATATAATATTATTAATAATTATTATTAATTATTAATTAAATATTAATTAATTAATTAATTATTAAGTTAATCTCAAAATTAATACTAGGTGATGAAAAATGTAATTAATTTGTTTACATGTTGTATATAAATAAAGTATGTATGTATAATTATTATATACAAAAATACATTAATTATAATAAATAATTTACAATACAAAATTAATGTACACATTAAAATTAAATAGTAGATAAATTAATTGATTAATAAAGACTAAATGAATTAATTATTAATAATAACTAAATTAATTAATGTATAATTAATACTTAATAATTAAAGTATAATAAATAACTACATTAATAAATTAATAAACTATTTAATTTTAATTTTAATTTCTTATAATTTTAATTTCTTATCATTTTCTAATAAATAAATGAGAAAGAAAAATAAAAATTATTTATATAATTATAATTATTTATATAATATTAAACTGATAGACTCAATTATAGCACTTAGATATTTTAGATCAATTAATGATAGTTTTAGATCATTAAATTTATATTGTTTGAAATTATTGAAATTCACATAGAGAGACAAACAGACTCAGATTTCAGTCTCAGTCGCTCAAATAAATAATATAAATTTAAATTATTTTAATCAGTTTAATTGTTTAGGACAATTAAAAAAATTTGTTATAAATTTATTTCAATGAAATTGTAATCAAAGTTTTAGAGTATTCTCAGAAAATTGATTAACTCAGCGGAATAGTTCTTAGTTAATAATTTTTGTTGCTTTTATTTGGTAGAAAAAGTTGAGCCTTTGCTTAAATAGAAGTCTACAATTTATATAATAAATCCAAAATTATTAAAATTTTACCTATTTTTTATTTATGTGGAAATATACTATTTTATAGAAAATCAAGATTTATTAACATTTGATCCTTAGCAAATATATATTGATTTTTAGATAACAAGTTGACCTTTAAACATTAGCTTGGACAAGCAGGATTGGGTAAATATAAATATATTATTTAAATATTTTTATTTATAATTTTAGTTATTATTATTATTAGTTTTATGCTGTCTTGGCATACTGAAATAAAATCATTTTTAATTGGAAGTGCGAAGAGATCGTTGTTTTTTTTAGGGCCGCTTGACAGGGTTGAAATTGTGAATTGTAGTTCTTTCAAGCATAGTTGTTTGAACAATAAAATATTGCAGGCTTACAAGGCAAGAAATGAATAATATTTTATACGCGAAATGTATGTGAGTTGTCTGTATAACTATTCCAAGAAACTCCCAGTTTTATCTATCTATCTATATATTGATATCAGGTTTTTCTATATAGTAGATAATAGTAGACTTTGTTATCGACAGCTGGGTCGTCTTTGCCTTGTTATTCAAGCTAAGCTGCAAATACTCGGGAATTTTTTATAGCCTTTGCAATGACAGCAAAAGCAAATGAAGTCAGAGTTTATTTTTCGAATGAAACATCCACTTTTTGTTGTAGTTAACCCTATTGTCTATCTTTCTACGTGCACATGGACATGGTTATAAGAATATAACTGAATCAAAAGAAAATGCATCTTCAACTTTTCCATGCGTAAAAATCGTTTGTTTCATATCATTTAAATTATTTTTATAATTATACAAAAAAAGAAACTTAATGTCTGTATAAAGTTTCAGTTATTATAATTTGTATAACCTGAGCCATTATTTCCGATAAGAGTGAAAAGTTGTTTGGCGCACATTTTGACTTTTATTATATTTCTTATATTAATCTTCGCTGTTCACGCTGAAATAAATTAAATCACAAAGTGTCTATAAATAAAATATTCCTGAAGTATTTAAATGTCAAATGCTAAACAATACATTTAGTGTGATTAATAGAATTGATTTGTATCGTATTTCAAATATATTTATATGCATAAAAAATACTTGACTCATATAGAACAGCAAACAATGAAAACTATACTGAAAATAATTTACTGTAAAAATAATTTAAATAATATTTATTTATTTGTATTTATATTAAGTACAAGAATTAAAATATATTAAAATATTAAATTTGGATAAAAAATTCTATAAACATAAAAATATTAGATAAATACATATGTATATATACAATATAAATATGAATGTTTATATTAAATTTAAAAAATTAAATACATTAACAAATACATATAATAATAATAATAATATAGAAATTAAATTTTATGAAAATAATTACAAATATGTATAAAACTATAAATAAATAAATGTTTATATTAAATTTAAAAAATATATTAAAAAAAAAATCAATACTAATAATAAAAATTAAATTAAAAAAAAAAAGAAAAGATAATTTTGTAAAAAAAAAATATAAATATGTATATACGTATTTTTATTAAATAAAAAAAAAAATTAAATACATTAAAAAGAAATAATAATATTAATATTGAAAATTGCATAAAATTAATAGATTAATATGTATAAAAAATTATATATTTATTTACATGTTTATATTAAACAATATTTCTATATATATATTATTAATATTCAAAATAAAATTATATGAAAATAATAGAGAACTGTGTACATACAAATAAATATCGTAATATACATATGTATGTATTTATTTCCCCGCTAACCTTTTTTCGATTACAAAGAACAAACAATGAAATGCGATAAGCAAAGTAAAACTCTGTACATAAATATAAAGGTAATGGGCCACAATTAGCACACACTTCTCATATGGTCTTAAATATTTGTAAAGTCTATCTCGGAGGTTGAACAACAAATTAAACTTTCAATGTCAGCCTCGAGCTGGAAGGAACCCCACGATGCGTGCAAACGATGTGACAAATTTCAGTTCCATTGTAAAGGGTAACGTAGAATAATCTTTGTTAAATATTTACAGAAAAGTGCTGACATCAGTTGTGGAGCTCAAAGCTGGAGGAAATGGGAAGTGCCAAATGGCAAATGGAAACGGGGCCTAGCTGGGTGCATAATCAATTACCACATGCCCAACGCCCCTCCAATACTACTATTTTAATTGTGTTAAGACCAGCGCTTTAGTTGTGTGCGGGGGAGGGAGGGGGCAGCCCCCATTAATTCCCCTCTCGCTCTTGCGGGTCATTCACGCTGCCCGTGAGTGCCTAGTGCGAGTCTCAGCAGTTTTGAGTGCGTCATCAGCGTCGCAATTGTCTCGACTAGCGAACATTGGTCATTGGCCGAACCGACTGACCACCCGCCACCCGCCACCACATCTAGCTGTACACCTACCGCCCCCTAACCGCCCCTAACTATAGCTGGCATTTCGCTGAACTGGAAACGTCGTCATGCAACGAAAGCGTGAAAATGTTGCGCTATATTTTTGCTGTTTTTCGTAGTTCTGTTTACAATTCAGCTGTGGATCGTTCCAGGAAACATCAACGACACCAAAAAGCAAAAAGCAAAAAAAAGAAAACCCGTTGATGTTGGCACATTTGCGAGTTAGAACCGGGAACAAAGGGATATATAATCTATATGCTGTATATTGTATATATAATATTGAATAATTGCTGAAACCTTGAAATTGAAACGCTGACAGCGAATTACATATGAAATATCTACTTTGCCTTTGGCGACAATTTATAAATCTTGCTTATGGAGCATGTGAGACGAAAGAAATACAAATTTTTCATATATACAGCAGACATGCGCTACATGTCTGGCGATTTTCCAAGAATTATGCATGAGTTTTAGGGAGTAGATGTTATGTATCTATCTGAGGCGTGAGAAATCTTTGCTGTCGCTCCGAATGGGTCATTTCATTCGAATTTCATTCGAATAAGCCAAACTGAAAGGAAGCGGAAAAGTTGTAGATTACTGATTGAGACTCGGTTAGGTGAGTTGCAGGTATTTCCTTATATATGAACTTGTCGGCATAGCTATGTGTAGAAGCTTAATTAAAAATTTGTATTTTTGAAAAATTAATTGTAACTGAATTGAAATTTTTATTTTTATTGAATAATATATTTAATAAAAAATATTTATTTTTGAGTGTAAATTAAATGTTTTTTCTATAACTGTTAGCAATTCATTTTTTTTTTTAAATTAAAAAAAAAAAACACACTAGATAAATGAATAAATAATCCATAAAGAAAAACTTACTTTTTCACAGAAAAATCTATAAATTTAATACTCTTGCTATTTAATGGCATTGCCTTGTATAATTTTCTATTGAATCCCCTTTTACTATATTCTTCAGAATGAAGATACGCAAAGATGTATTATTATATTGTATTATTATTGTTTTTATTAGTTTGTTTTTGTATGCATACGTTTTCTGAGCCAAAATCTGTAGTTTTTAGCTAAAAAAATAAAAAATTTAAAATAAATATATATATATAACTATCTAAATAAATCGTAGACAACATATTTTTGATATTTATTCATAAATAATACATTATTAATTAAAAAATTATATACAACAAATATTTTGTATAATTAATATTTTATTCATTAAAAAATAAGATAAAAAATAATAAAAAAATAAATTATAAAATATACATAAAATTAAATATATTAATTTGTCAATATTTTAGATAGAAGTTTTTTTTTCTTGTTATTTAGATCTAATTTTTGCATTGAGAATTATTAAATATTAAGTAAAAATATTAATTAAAAAAATTATATAAAATGTAAATATTTTTTATAATTAATATATTACTAATTTAAAAGTTTTTTTTAAAAATATTTTGTATAATTAATATTTTATTCATTAAAAAATAATATAATGTAATAAATAGATAATTTCTAAAATATACATCATATTAAATACAGTAATTTATCAATATTATAACTAGAAGTCTTTTTAAAATTATTTAGATAAAATTTGTGCATTAAGCATATTTATTTTGACAATTGCACATGGAATAGACTTAGTCTAATTCTAAGTACGAATATTAAATAAAAACAAATAAATTTCGCCAATTCAATTACTCAACTCTTAGCTCACCTAACAGACATTGCATGTTATTTGTACTCAGGCTGCCGAAAATAGTAATCGACATTTATAATAAATGCCTAAAATGAGCTGTTGAGTTTTATCTGGCATCTGCGCTTTGATAATTATAATTTATTAAACTTGATATTTAAGTGCGTCAAAGGTCATGAGCCAATGGAGTACATAGGAATTTATATATTTAGGAGCAATGTTAAAGGTCAGCGTACGAACGAATTATCTATTCACCCCCACAGTGAAACTCGAACCACCAATGGGACTAGCCCGAAATCCAAACACTAATTCATCAATTTAATAGCTGTGGCAGAAGAAACCAAACAAAGCAATGACAGAAAGAGGCAAAAGAAACCCCAATAAAAGTAATCCTAATCGTCAGCGAAATTTTGCGTGGAATGGAGTCGAGCTGAGTCGAGTTGAGCTGAGGGAAGCGCCATATGAACCACGAACGGAAGTGCGGAAAGTCAAGACATTGACCTCAACATATCACGCATAGCATACGTACAATGACCCGGAAGGAGAGCGGAAGAGAGGGCGAATAGGCAAGCCACATACTGAGAAAGAGAGAGAGAGAAAGAGAGGGAGATAGGGAGAGAAATCCTGGGTGCGAGGCTGGGCTTGGCAAGATTAATAGCTACTGCAAGTTGAACGAACCCGCGAAGCGAAAACGCCTACGCAGCGCATGCCAAAGCAACGACAACAATCGCACTAGCATTACATAATCCCAGTATAAGCAATATGGCGCCCAAGATGGAGCTGAGGCTGTGTAGCAGCAAGAGTGCCGAGCAGCATTAGAAACTAAGTCAGGGGAATGGGATTTGTTTTTGCCAGCCCGCGCAAGCTGCCGAATGTTGCGCAAGGGAGACCAAGTGACAACCGGAAGCTAACCTTGAAGTTTAGCAAGCGAAGGCAGGGGAGGCAGGAAGCAGAAGGAGAAACAGAAACGGCAGCCAAAACAACAACGGCAATAACAAAAGGCAAAGCTCCAACTGCGCATCCAAGCCAATGCCCCGGACAACCACTAGCCCCAGCACAAGCACCAGCTCCAGCTCCAGCTCCAGTTCGAGCAATATTCCAACCTCCACCTCCAGCTGAAACACGTGTTGGAAGCGAGTGGGCGCGTAGGGTGAAGACAGCGCTGCCAAGGGGGAGGGACGGGCGGTAGCTAAGCGTTTGCCTACCGGAAGCTTTCGCATTTTGTTACTGGATGGCACCGGAAGCTGTTGGCAAACCAAAAGCCAGAGACAAAATTGCGCCCCCCTCAAATAGCATTTCAAGGGTGACTTTTTGCTCGCTCACCACAACAACAACAAGCTGAAGACGCCAGCGAAATGGGAAGCTGTGGAACGAGCGATGGCTGTGATAAGTTCAGGGCAAACACTTGACATTGAATCAATAATAAGTTCAAATTTCCTAAAAATAATACTTGCAAATATCTCTGCACAACATTGCTTGGCTTGGCTTGGCTTGGAAGCAAGAGATGAGGTAACTTTACAAAAAAGCTGAGTGAAATTTTATATAAATATGAAAAATTATAAATGAGCGGATGTCTAAATGTCAAATAACATATTTATCCTGATATCTATTTAAATTTGATAAAAATATAAAAATAAAATTATGAATGCGAGTATAACTAAATGTCAAATAATATATTTATCCTCTCCGCTTATAAAATTCAAATTTGATCAAATATAAAAAATTATTATTGGAAAAATAAATGCTAAAAAATATATTTATGCCGTCAGCCGAATTTAAATTTAATAAAAATATATAAATGATACAAAGACTAAATTTTAAATAATATATTTATCCTGGCTGATATTTAAATTTAATAATAAAATATAAATAAAATTATGAATGCGAAAATAACTAAAGGTCCCACAATAAATTTATCCTCTTCGCTTAAAAAAAAAAAGAAGAATTTTGATAAAAATATAAAAATAATAATATCGTTAAGTAAATGTCAAAAAATATATTTATCTCGTCAGCCAAATTTAAATTTGATAAAATATAAAAATGAAAATGATGAGTTATGCTCTCAACTAAGTGACAATATAATTTTTAAAATATTTAATTTGATGGAGTATAAAAATAATATTATTGGACAAGCAAATGTCAAATAAAATATATTTATCCAGTGAACGGAATTTACATAGATATTTAGATTTAGATTTAGATTGATAAATTATTAATTATTAATGTGAGACTATCCTGGTAGAAACTTAAATTTTATAATAATAATATATAAATAAAATTATGAATGGGAGAATGATTAAATGTTAACAAATATATTTAGTTTCTTAGCTGATTGAATTGAAATTTGATCAACAATAAAAATACAATTATGAATGAGTAAAATAGTAAATGTCGAGCTATATATGTATTTATTCTAAAAGCAACAAGCTTTAAATTTGTAAATTAATTATTTAAGAGGATATTTATTCTGTTTGAATGAATGTTTGGTTAAAAGGCGAAATATTCTGAATTTTGTGTTTCATAATAAAAATTAAATTTCACCATTTCAGTTAACTCATTCTCATTGAAAGCCTTATGCTTCATTTTACATATTTTCGATATTTAAAAGTTGATGCAAAACATCTTTTTAAACTCCATGCTAAATATCTGATTACTACTCCTAGCTTATCACGTACTCGTCTTTCTTACCATCGTCACACTTATACGTATTGCAAGCTTAATGGTGAAGTGTGCTGAAGATTTGTCGAAAATTCTTATCTTTCCAATATATAAAAGTTCATATCAAACCTCATAGTAAACCTCATGTTATATATAACTACTCAGTGTCCTTTTCACGTCTTCTCATAAGAATCCTCATTTTGAATCAAATGGAAAAGAATGCTACGAATTTATCGTTTTTCTGTAGCACACTTGAATAGTAAACCTAATGCTCTCATGTTAATGTTCATTCTAAACTTAATGTTATATTTAATCAAGGCTAATCAAGAATTTCTTTCCATTTCAAGTTTCCAATATCTCCAAGCTCATATTAAATCACTTTGTAAGCCTCATGCTAAGTATGTGATTCCTTCTCCTAGTTTATCACGCACTTTTCTTGCCTCTCATCCTTCCGCTAATCCTCATGTTAAGCCTAATGGCTAAGTGTGCCAAGAATTTGTCGGAAATTATTGTTTTTCTATTGCATTTGCATGTTTAACTACTTCGTCTAAGCCGCATGCTAATTCCCATGTTAATGCTCATGCTAAACTTAAGGTTATACTTGGTCAAGGTTTGTCATAAAGTTCTACTCCGATGTTGTGTTTCCATGTTTTGACTGGCAATTAGTGCGTTCCAGTATACAATCATAAAACAAAAAAACTAGCCCTGCTCCAACAGCAAGGACAACTCTGGCAAGGGTCTGTTCGGAGGGCAGTCATAAATAGCAACGCTTCATAAACAAGCCCCAACTGACGGATAACTCTGACCTACGCAGCGCTGAGTTGATTAGCCGAGGTGCCGCCAGGGTGCAAGGAGCTACATTCTTGTACTACATTCTCGGTGGCACCAGCAACATTTTTAGCGCCGCGGAAACGAGCTACGAACTTCATTCACAAAAGTGTTTCACATAAATTTGGGGCCTTGTTTTGCTGGAGCTGGTGCTGGGCTCGACTGGAAGGTATTTTTACGAGGCGGCTAACAAATTGCGTATTAGGCAAGCCAGCCTCGAGGATGTTGAGGCCCGTTGCGTATGTGGCACGTATCTTTCCAGAAGGCATGCCACGCAGTCCGCGCCTTTTTCACGCACGTGGAGTTGTTGTTCGGGCTCTTAAAGTAATTCCTGGAAAATGCTCGCATTATTTCGAATGTAAATTGAATTTAGTTGGCAGGAATCGTAGGCTCATTAGGGACCCACAGAGGGAGAGAGAGAGAGAGAGGGTGTGGGCGAGAGTGTGATAGCGACAACAATAGAGATGACGCACGTGGATGGGTGGGTGGGCTGGTTTAATGTAACAGGCGCCAAAAGCACCAAAGCGAAATGCGCAACAGGGAGAGCGAGAGGGCAATGAGCTTTTCTTGCTTTTTGCCCACACAAATGTGAAATGGCAACAAACTTGCGGCTTTTGCTGTGGCCTTGCCAGAGAGCGCGCACCAAGCTTCAAGAGCGCAAAGTTGAAGCGCGTGCAATGCCAAGGCGAAAGTTCGAGCAATGTCACAGAAGTACAGTCAACCAAAAAAGCTTGCGCTAGATACGCCCCTACACAGAGAGAGAGAGAGAGAGAGTGAGAGTGAGAGAGAGCGCGCGCGTGAGAGTGACGGAGAGATTGCGAGAGCTTTGAGCTTTTTGGTGTACGAAGAGCATGGCAAGGCAAGGCTTTAGAAATTGCCGTTATTATTTAGCGTCAATCAACGTTAACTGCCCTTCAACTTGCCGGTGCGAGCGAGACGGCACGAGCGAAAGCCATGCCAAGCAGGCAGCAAAATTTCCATAGCCTGCGCGTAGGCGCGCGCTCACCAGAGCTTCAAGGACTCGGCCACTACTACAGCACGGCTGGCAAGGTTAACGTAAAAGCACAGTGCGAAAGAGATGGCACGACTGATGGCAGCAGCAGTAGCAGCAAAAGCTGCCACCTCGCCTTGCCTTAGCAACGGTGAAGTTCAAGGTTAAAGCTGAAGGATTTCTCGCTGTGACATTGCCAATACCTCCACACGTGGCCATTGCGTGTGACTGAGAGGTAGCAGCAGCAGCAGCAGCCCACTCAATCTCTCCCTCGCTCCCACTGTCCCGCTCGCTCTGCTTCTCGTTTGTTCTTTGCATACTTAGCTGAGCATGGAGCTGCTTATTGTTTGACTGGACCTGCTCCTCTCTGCTACACCTGCAACCTGGCAGCCTTGAGCTTCTATATGCCACTTGCCACTTGCCACATGCCACATGCCACATGCCACACGCCAGTTCCCCGGCTCTAAGCCGACTGTTGATTACATTGCGGCGCGTGACTTTGATTTGATTTTTAAATGTTTCTTTTAGCTTCTCTCTCCCTCTCTCCCCTCTCACTGCGCTCATTCCATTTGCTCCCAGCCAACCATGGAAATTGGAGGCTGTTCGCCCACGCACTGCCGCGCTAAAGGTCAACAAAAGGACGATTCTCTGAGGTGGCTTATTATCACCATTGCGAATGGCAACCCAAAGTTGTTGCATTGCGCCCACGTGTCGCCATTGAAGTTTATTTGATTATCTTATCATCCAGCTCGCAGAGTTTTTAGCCAATGATGCTGCGAGCTGATAACAGCTTTACCAGATATTCTGCTCGAGCAGCAAATTTTCAAATAGATCTTGGCTTGGCAATGAGTTCTTATGAGTCAAATATTTAACAACAATGTAGAGACAACAGGTTAAGATGCCAAACATTGCATGGACTTCACTCTAACTGGCTGTTAACTTGCTGTTAAAAAATTATTTAAATATTTCTAAATATTCAGAGCTTTTTATTTATTTAATCTTAAATGAGGCAATGATAAAGGTCTGCATTCAAAATGTTCAATGCTCCATTTAGAAACGATTAGAGCTTAGAAGTTAGGTAGGAACTGCTGTTAACAAAATGTTAAATAATATATATAAATATGTAGAGTTATATTTCTAATTCGAAGGCCCTAACAGCTAACAGTAGAATACTCCCTCAGTTGGTAGAGAAGCTTGTCGTACAAGGCGACTAACCTACCACACGGCGCTTTTTGAAGATCGGCCCACTGGATTGCGATGGGTCAGCTGACCAATCGTTAACTATGGGGGCAGCGACTTCAAAAAAAAAAAAAGAAAGATTGAACTTACTAAAGTGAAATCTTCGACCGACCACGGACTATGAAAAAATACACGATTTTGGAAATGTTTGCACCTGGGCTGACAGGAGTAGCATTCTAGGACCTCAGTAAGCAAGAGTGACATCTTGCAGAAATGGCTTCTAGGATAATGCTGCTGCTGCCTCCGTCCCGTTAAAACCGTGGCAGGCCTCCAAGTACGTTCGAAGCTCGTCGCCAATCTAATTTTTGGTGGTACAGGTTTAAGTTGATATATATCCTTAATCTGCACAAGATCTTGGCTCTGAACGCTGGCTCCCATAAGGTCCAGCGTCAACCCTCGCATGGCCTCCCTGCTCTGCATAGACAACCATGAGGATCGTCTGAGTGACTGTACATCCGAGCTGAGATAGCGGCTTGGAGTTGGGACCCAAAAAACAAAAAAATGAATAACAACCACAACAACAACAACAACAACAAGAAGACTGACGAAACACCACGAATGGAAAGTGACTCTCGCTTCACTGACCCAAAGTTGGGCTTTGGTAAAAGCTCAAAAATACAGCGAAGCCCGGTAGCATCTGCACCAAAAAGCGTGGAGGAAACTCCAAAAACAACCGCGACGGAAGCAGGCGCCCCAAGCTCAAATGCAGGGCTGGTGATGTCACCAAGGCAGGAGTACATGATGAAACTCCGTGCCGAGGAGGAGGATGCCATCCTGAAATGCCGCCAGGCATTGCGGCGTATAAAAACCGCTGTGGCTAAACAAAAAAACATTAGCCTGGACGTACGAAGCGGGGTATCGGACCTGGACGAACTGCTCGATGTCTTAGGACACTGCAGGAGCTCCTGGAAGAAGATTGAGGCTGAAGCCAATAAGCAGAAGCAACAGCCATTAATAGAGAGAGAGGCAAAGAGCTCTGAACCAGTGGGAACACCCACCATACAAAAGAGACAGGCCTCTAGCCCCTTAGAGTCAGAGTCTGGTAAAAAACTCTGCGAAAGACCACAAAATCTTTGGCAAAAAGTTACCAAAAAAGGTGCCTCGCACCAAAAAGTGGGAAAATCTACTTCGGCAGCAGGAGAGAAGCCAAAAGTAGCAGCGAAAACGCCAAAAAAAGAGAAAAAGAAGCCCCTCCGAACAGAAGCAGTCCTTATAAAACCTGAAGGTGGACAAAGCTACGTAGATGTTCTTAGAAACATACGCAGCACAATTCAACAGGACGAAAAGGCAAACGTGAGAGCTATAAGGAAAACCCGATCCGGGGCACTCCTTGTCGAACTCGGTAAAGGGGAAAAACTACAACCCGAGTTGGTGGACAAACTAAAGGCTACCGTCAAGGAAACAGCCACGGTAGCCGAGCTGAAGCCTACAGCGACAGTAGAGATCAGAGATCTTGACTCACTCACTGTAGAGTCCGAAGTGGCTGAGGCAGTACATAAAGCACTCGCCAACACAACAGTTGACTTGCGAATAAAAGTCACTGCTCCGAACAGCCGAGAACAGGTAAGAGCTTTCGTAACACTGGAAAGCCAATTAGCGGAGACGCTGCTCAACCTACAACTTAAAATAGGTTTTGTCAGTGTCAGGCCCAGGATGTGCCACACCATCCGCAGATGCTATCGATGTTTCGGGGTCGGTCACCTACAGACCAATTGCACGGGACCAGACCGAAATGGCGGAGGCATCTGCATTAGATGCGGGGAAGCAGGTCACAAAATGAAAGACTGCAAAAAACCCCCAAAATGCTGCATCTGCACTGACGCAGGGCGTAGCTCTGTTGCCCACATGCCAGGATCGCAGAAATGCCCAGGCACTCGTATAGCACCATGATAAAGATACTCCAAGGTAACCTACACCGGAGCAAAACTGCAGATGCACTTTTAACACAGATCGTAGCGGAATACGCTATCGACATTGTGATCATTAGTGAGCAATACAAGCAGAAAGCAAACGGAGTTTGGTTAGAGGACGAAACCAAGACTGCGGCCATATGGATTCCCAGTGCCAGTTGACAGCTGCTACAAGAGAGCAAGCTAGGAAATTGTTACGTCTACGCACGGTTCAGGGATGTCGTAGTAGTTAGCTGCTACCTGACACCTAGCGACGACATAAACACTTTCCAAATTAAGCTAGACGCAATCGAGGACCTGCTCATGGATCGAAGGAAGCCTTTCATTGTGGCAGGCGATCTCAACGCACGAGCAGTAGATTGGGGTATGCCCTCGACTAACTCTAGAGGACGTAAAATCATGGATATGGCAGCCAGGACTGGACTTGATGTAGCAAACCGCGGTAACAGACCCACCTTCCACAGGCCAGGATGCGAAGGCACTATTCCGGACATAACCCTTGCATCGGAGCATATCATAGATCGGATCAAGGACTGGAAAGTATTGGACGACTTCACTGGTAGTGATCATGAGTATATCTCATACACCTACCAGAATAATAGACGACAAGTACCCCACGCGCGTCCTATAAAAAAACCGCGCAGATGGGACATAAATAAAATCGATACGGGAAAATTACTCCCCGAACTGGATAGAAGTGAGCGACAATTCGATGGGGCATTGAGTACGAACCAAATTGTCGAAAGAAGTCTTACGGCCATAGTAAAAGCGTGTAACGCTTCGATGCCAAGAACGCACGGCAAACATGGCAGTAGGCGGCAGGCATACTGGTGGAACCACGATATCGCAGAAAAAAGACGAGTATGTATACAGTGCAGAAGAAAACTGACAAGAGCACGACGCACTGGAAATTTTATTCTTGAAGCGGTTGCAGCGAAGAATGCGAAAAAGGAGCTGTCGATTGCTATCGCTCGCAGCAAACAAGACAAATGGAAGGAGCTCTGCCAAGATGTAAACAGAGATCCCTGGGGCCTTGGCTACAAAGTAGTCATGAAAAAATTGAGGAACTCTGGAGCAACGCCAAACGTGGATGATAAAACGATGGACAACATAGTGGAAACACTATTCCCAACACACATTCACGAAACGAATGCGCGGGCAGCCGAAGAAACTCATAGCTCAGCTCCTAATTTTACGGAGGAAGAGCTCAAGATTGCGGCACTTTCCCTGAAAAATAAAAAATCCCCGGGACCAGACAATATACCGGCAGAGATACTGAAGATGATAGCAACAGGACGACCAACTTTTCTCCTTAGAATGTACAACGCATGTCTAAAAGAAAGAATATTCCCAGAAGTATGGAAAGAGCAGAGACTTGTGCTCATCAGCAAAGGCAAAGGCGATCCCAACACCCCATCGGCATACCGTCCATTGTGTATGCTAAACACAGCTGGTAAGCTGTTAGAAAAGCTCCTGAAACCAAGGCTACTAGCTGCAATAGATGCCGCTGGAGGACTCAGCCCCAGACAGCATGGTTTCAGGTCCGGAAAATCCACAATGGGAGCTATTGATGAAGTTGTACAGGCAGCCAGAGCAACGAAAAGAGGAAATGCATACTCGCGCCCAGTGGTTCTCTTAGTAACGCTCGACGTCAAAAATGCATTCAATAGTGTTAGATGGAGCGATATGCTTGCTTCCCTGGAGCAACATTTTCGAATACCGGAGTACCTAGTGCATATGATGAGAAGCTACCTGCAGGATCGAGTACTCCTGTATGACACACAGACTGGTACAAAACGTTATAGAGTCACTGGAGGGGCTGCACAGGGGTCGATCCTAGGACCAGACCTGTGGAATATCAGCTATGACGACATTCTAAGACTGGAAATGCCTGAAGAAACATTTCTAATCGGATACGCTGACGACATCGCGGCCGTTATCACTGCCAGAAACACCACAGAAGCGCAAAAGAGACTGACCCAAGTCATGATCCGCACGCAGACATGGCTTAGCTCTCGAGGATTGGAACTTGCCACCCATAAAACAGAGTTACTTTTGTTTACAGGAAAGCAGATTCCAATCGAAATAGAGATGCGAGTAAGCGGAAATCAAATAAGGACCCAGAGGACAGTGAACTATCTAGGCGTTAGACTGGATAGCAAACTCACTTTCGGGGAACAGCTGAGGCACGCCACGCGAAAAGCAGCCGCAATAACGGGCTCCCTCAGTAGACTGATGGCAAACGTTGACGGCCCGACGGAATGGAAACGGAGACTTCTCATGGAAACGACGAACGCTACACTACTCTATGGTAGCGAAGTATGGGCGGATACTCTACAGGCAGCTGTAAGGCGAAAACCGATGTTATCCGTGCAGAGAAGAGCAGCCTTGCGGATAACATCGGCGTATCGCACAGTATCTGGAGCTGCAGTAGTCGTGATAGCAGCAGTCATACCGGTGGACCTACTTGCTCAAGAACGCAAGAAAATATGGCAACTCCGGCAGAGCGGAGAATTCTCTAAACAGGCAGCAAATACCATACGGCAGCAAACCATAGCCTCCTGGCAGGCGAGATGGTCGTCCGAAAGATATGGAAGATGGACTGCAAAAGTAATCCCCGATCTTGAGCAGTGGATAAGTAGAAAACACGGTGAAACGTCTTTCTATCTTACACAAATGCTCTCCGGTCATGGATACTTTCGAAAGTACCTATATAAGATGGGAAAAACGGATGAATCCAGCTGTATTTACTGCAAAAATACAATGGACGACGCAGAACACACTTTCTTTGACTGCGAAAGGTGGTCAGAAGAGAGAACCGCCTTGGCAGGCTCTGTCGGCGAAGTCACAGTAGACACAATAGTACAGAAAATGTGCAGCAGCATAGATGCCTGGAAAAAAGTGTGTGACTTCGCCAAAAATGTTCTGCGGCGGAAGAAGTATGACCTGGACGCAGGCACAGAGAGGGTAACGCTCAGATAGAGCATATTTGAGGGCGCCACCTTGAAGGTTAATGCGAGATAGTTCCCGGTTCCAAGGTGGAATTTAGCCCTAGAAGAGGAGGTTTTTTAGTCGGTAAGCAGGCATGCAGTCCGACACACCAGCAGAGTGACGACCTGTCTGACGGTGCATAAAGCATTTTTACCTACCTCAGCCCAACAAAAAAAAAAAAAAAAAAAAAAAAAAAAAAAAGGCCCTAACAGCCAGTGCCTAAATATAGTTAGTAATAATTTTAATTAGTTTTAATTTCTATAAATAAATATTTCGAGTCACCTTTCAGACCTTTCACAATGCTCAATATATTATTTTGAAATCTAGCTCGCAAATATCTGTTAACTCTTTGAATTTAAATGCTCTCTTTATTAGATCAATCGAAACAAAGTCATACTCATTCGCTTTCTCTCTAAGCAGAAGCCCTCGGTTCTTTTCGTTTTGGTCTTCGCTTGAGCGGCTTCAGTTGAACTATTCGTATGACGCTCTTTTCCCGAACATCGTTTAGGGAGCGCTACGATTGACGATCGCACAATGAAGCTCAGTAAGTAAGCAGTAAACTCAAAGAGTTCGCACATTCAACCTCTGTCCGATCGCACACAAACTCGTTGACGAACCAATGCAATCAATTGCTCTCTGAGTTTGCTCTCAAAATCTGAACGAAAGACTCTTATTTGATGAACAGTTAGACACGCTCAACAGATATTTGCGAGATCTGTTTTAAAGTGATTGCTCAGTTTTAGAGTATTCTTAATAATTAATTATTATATTACGTTCATTAATAATAATATTCGTTAGAATACTAACAAATTATATGTTGTAATGTAGGTACATCATTATATTAATTAGGGTAATTAACTGGTTTTACTCCATATTTGTTTGATAAGAGAAAAAAATAATTTAGCTGCCTCTCTACTTCATGCTACGAAAATTTCGAATTTATTATTTATATATAGATTTATTAAAATACTATTAGAATATTTATTAAATATATACAAAATAAAAACAATTAGTATATTCTATTGAATTTTGTAATTCATTTTTATGTAAAAAAAAAAATAATAAAATAAAAAAAAAAAAATTAGCTGCCTATTACATTTTTCTAATTTAATAAATATATCAAATTTTCCTCTATAAATGTCTTTTAGTTGCATGTCATCTTGCTGTTAGTAATATTTTAAATATGCTGTATAAATATTGGAATATAAATTTGTAACTTTTTAATAAGATCATGTATATATTTCACCCTGATCAATTGCTTGTCAACGTCCTGTTAAGAAAACATAATTCAATATATATTTAGTAATTTCTTCCCTTCCTTAAATTAATGCGAATTCTTTATAGAATAGAATAATAGAATATTTTACGATCATATATATATATATATATTTATTTATTTACCACAACTATCTATTTATTTCTTTTTTGCTCTCTTCATTATCAACGATCATTGTCAAATCTTCAAGAAGCTTAATTTTTTTTCTAAATAATAAAATTTAAGCATTCCTGTCAACCTGATCAACTTTTTAGCTGTTTGTGAACTTCCTTTACAGAAAATATATTAAAATATATATGCAGTCTCCATCAAAAATTAATTTGAAACTCTTCACGATACCAAAATTTGTCCATTAATAATACAATATTAAATTCATGTCAACCAATATTTCACACTGCTCAATCTTTCCTAAATCAATCAGAGTTTCAACTCACTGACAACTTCCTCTTAACAAAATCTCAAATCAAACTTGTTTATCGTTTGCCCATTTATTTGTCAACGCTTCACCTGTCCAATTATTTCCTTGACTACAGATTAAGCAATAGAATTTTAACTGCCTGTCAGATGGCAGTTGGCGCCTGCACACATTTGTTCGCTCAAGTGTTGTCGCAGGTGTTTCAGCTGTATTGAGCCAAAAGTTTGACGCAATTCAGCTCACAATTAAAAGCAAATAAATTGCCAAAGTTCAAGCTGGACAGGAAGCTAAAAATAGCTAAAAGTAGCTGCAAAGAGCGAGCTAGCTAGCTAGCTAGCCGGCCGGCCGGTGGCGTCGAGTATGTATTATGAAAATGCCAAAGAAGCCGAATGGGTGGGTGGTAACGCCCACTTGGGGTCGGGGGCATGCAACAAGGCCAATGCCGCGTGAGCAGCGGGTGCAATGGCAACCCTTGCACTTGAACTTGCGCACGCGGCCGTTGCATGTGCCTCATTGAGCGGTTGCTGCTGCTGCTGCTGTTGGGTGGACGATGTGACCTTCAGCATGAGCTTTTCACACAAACACTAACACACTCACACACACATTGAGCTTATTTTTAGCAGCCTGCGAGCAAGGGAGACAGCTGCATTGAGTCGTTCGGTCGCTCGTTCATTGCATTCAAAAGGTCATTCGTTTAGGGGTGTGTATCAAGCAGAGGGTTTTGCCCAGCCTCGTTCAAGGTCATTGCTGCAGTCGCAACTGTTAGCTCAATGGCAACAACAGCAACAACACGTACTAGCTACAGCACCATGAACTGTAATTACCTAACCCAAACACTTGGCCAGCCCAGGGGTAGGCGCGATTGTCGCATTGACATTGACGCAAATTGCTGAGGGTCAAGTGCATGGCCGCTGGCTTTGTTGTCGTAATAAGAGTGAATCAAATTAGTTGGGCAGCCACGACACCCACTTATACGAAAAGAGAGAGCGAGAGAGGTAGAGAAGGAGACAGCTAGGCTTCAATGGCTGCATTTAAATGAATTGGGTTTCGCTTTCAGCATTTATTTTTTAATGATCTTTGTCTGAAATTATATACACTTTATATATAGATTTATTAACATGCATCGCTGTGGCAAACAATGAGAAAACTTTGGACATTCTCCGACGTTTAATCATCAAGTCGAAAGGGAGAGAAGAAAAAAAATATAAGAAATTAATCCACTTTGTACAAAAGTCAACAGAAGTGATTTTATACACTTGTATGGAAAGAGGGTATGACAGGGTAGGGGTTGAGTTTGTGACGTCGTAAGGTATATAAATAAATATATAAATATTAAAAGAATAATAAATTATGAATAGGCAGAGTTGCTGGGGTATTTGTTAATTATGAAGCTTTTACTTAATTATAGTTTCTTTGAACTCTTAGGAACTTTGATGTTTTTAAGGTTAGGTCAAATAAGTTAGGTTAGTTCCAGCATTTTCATGGATTTATCTCTTATTTTATTGATATAGAAAAATCCTTGAAGCTTCAAAATATATAACTTTATAAACTTTTTCATTTGACGCTTCTGTCGAATGAGTAAATGTTTTTAGGAAATATATGAGCTAATTTTTTCAATGTTAATTATCGCATTTATTTATATATATATTTTTTTTAATAAATTAAAAAAAAAAATCACATGAATTATTAAAATAATTCCTACAAATTTGTTTATTATGTCACAGGCATTTCGTATAAGATATCATTGGGATATACATATATAATTGGAACAAGCTTTAAAGATGAACACTTAATGAAAATATTACAAATATATTACCAATAATTATTAATACAATTCCTACAAATTTATTTGTTATCTCAATGGAATTTATGGTTATCTATATGATTTCTAAATCCTATTAAATAAATCTAAAATATTGTGTTTTAATTCTAACAGAATTAAGTGCTCGCTGAGATCTATATACTTAAGACTACTTTTATAATCTTTATTTTTTATATATTAAATAAGTTTAAATAATTTTCAATTATAATTTATATTCGTATTCAATATACAAAATATTTATATTTAAACTTATATTCAATTATATTTATATTTAATTTATAGATTATAATATATAAATTAAATATAAATATAATTGAATATTTTTAAAATATAAATATTTTGTATATTGATATAACATATGAATATAAGTTATAATTGAAAATTATTTAAACTTATATAATGTAAATATATTTAAACTTACTTTCTCAATGCATAAACCCATTAGGTCTTATATATGTATGTATATTTACAGATAAAGGTCTTGAAGTGAAAAAAATGTATATATTATATTAATATATTAATCATTAGAATTTATTATTATATTTATTTAAATAATATTAATTATTAAAAAAATGATTCATTAGAATTTATTATTATATTTTTTAAATAATATTAATTAGTAAAAAAATGATTAATTAATAATATGTTTAGAATGAATTTAGTATAAATATATTGTTTAATATTATAATTTTTTGATACATTATTTATTATTATAATTTATTATTAAATTTATTTGAATAATATTAATAATTGTAAGTGATAAATAATTATATGTTAAGAACGAATTTAGTATTTGTATAATGCTTTCTCAATGCCAAATAGAATTTTGGAAATAATATGAATTTATTAATTTTGATTATGAATAAAAACTTGAGAATCAATAATTTTATTTATTTAAATTTGAAAAACAATTTCTGATGTAATAAGGAATTATGGACGTCTACCTAATTTATAATTTCCGCAATTCGAATTGATATATAATATATTTTTGTAGTAGCTAAATCGGAAATGGAATAAAAATATTATTGTATTTTAATTTACTGAGATGTGTGACTATATAATACATCTATATTTTTAATAAATTTTATATAGATTTCATATACTCTAATCAAAAAGTTAGACATATATATGCCCTAGACGATAAATAAAATTCGCCAGAGTATACAAGCATTGATAGCAGAAAGCATTTTTATTGTTGTTATTAAATGGGAATATAGACAGAGCTCCATTGTACGTCATTGTAATATATGTATGCATGTTATATTGCGTATGTATATAAATATAAGTATATGAATATGTACAAGTATGTATGTGTGTACTTATTTAATATCAAATGATATGCAGCGCACAATTAAAAATGTTGACGCGCGTGGCAGGCCATAGACCGAGCGAGCGAGCGATCAGACGGCTGGGCATTGTACTTTAGGGGCTTTCGAGGGGTTCGACGACTGGCGCATACAAAGCAGAATGTCGACCATGTTGGAAAGAAGTGCTTACACGCCCTAATTAAGCGGTCAATATGCAGTTCAAGGGTGCCAAGAAGCCCGGGTCCTTGTGCGCTTTATGCATTAGGAGCATTATGCAGACCCCGATACAAAAGGCCAGCTGGCAGGGCAGAGCTGAGCAGGGCAGAGCTGAGCAGTGCAGTGCAGTGCATGGCAGTTGGAGAGTGCGAGTGAAGGGGGCAGGAAGTGCGTTTAATCACTGGTTCACTCACTCAATTCAAGGCGAGCCAAAGGTTACCAGCCGGAGAGAACTCAAGTGCCGGGCAAGTGCCCAAGCACAAAGAATTGAAATTGAAATTGGAATTGGCATCAGAATCCGAATCAGAATCAGAATCGGCATTGGCATCGTCAACGGAATCTCAATCTCGGCAGCTCCACTGACTCTGCACTCGCAGTGCGCGTCGAGGCGACAAAGTTCAGGGTCTGCAGCTGATCATTTCTTTTGTCTGCATTTGTCTGCAGAAGGAAGCAGCTAATAAGCATTGCAGTGCACTGCGCGACCAAGACAAAAGGCAAAAGACAATGACAAACAACGACGAACAGCAGCAAGAAAAAACAGACCAAATATTGACGCCGGAAATATGTTGGCGATGCGACCCGGCGACGATCTTGCGCCTCGACTCTGGTCAATCAAGTTGTCCTTGGCTGCATTAATGCTCTTTGATGAGTTTTGTGTGGTCAGTTTTCAGTTTCTGGCTTGGCTTTGTGTGGGCTTGCCGGATGCTTAACCATATACGATATATGTATTATATATTTGTGTATAAAATATATATATTTTTTTTAAATAGGTAAGACAATGTGCTCTGTATGTAGTTGGACTCGATTAAAAATTATTTGTAATTTTAATTTCTTCTGCAAAAGAATATATAAATATATATTTAATAAATATATGTATATATATTTTTGGCAGAATTTTTATTATTCACTAAATAAAAATTTATTATTATTATTTTTTTATATTTTGTTTTTTTATTATTTTATATTTTTATCAAGAATTTAATATTGATAGCTTTATTTATTTATTTCTTCTTTCAAATGTATAAATTGTATATATTTTTCTTTTTTTTCAAATAATTATAAAATGCTCTAATGTCCCATTTAAAAATTGAAATATATTTATTTATATTTTTAGCAATCTGTAATATTTATTTTATTTTAATTAAATAAATACAGTGTATACATTTAATATTTTCTGTAATGTATTATTAATCAAAATATAAAATACATGTATTATCTATATTATATTTAAATATAATAAAGATATTTATACTTATAATTTAAGCATAGCTTGCGTTTAGTGAAAATATTTTATACACATTTTAATTAATAATTAAATTTGTTCTGTAGTTTAATCCGATAGCAAATAGTATTTAAATTTTATCTGCAAACAGAATATATTTATTAAATATATATATATTTCATTATATTTTGATTTAAATTAAAAATATGTTGTATTTATTTATTATATTTTGTATTTATCTGTCATATTTTAAATATATTTTATACTTCGTTTAATAATATAATATTTATATTTTGTATACATTTAAATATATGTATTTATATTATTCTTCTGATAATTCAATTTTCTTGACATTGAATAATTTAAATGTATGTAAGAGATTGTAAGAGGCTTAACTGCACTCATAAAATATTTTATTGAGCTGAGCGTAAGAGCTGAGTCCATTTAATATATGTTTCAACTCTGATTTTATGGCTGAGCGGGCATCGACTCTTTATCAGGTAGCTAACATCGAAATTAGCCTGCAAGAAAGAGCAGTTGAGGCGTGTTCTTATTGGTCAATTGATGATAGAGATAAACTCAAGAGTGGAGCTAGTCTCTGTGTGGGAGTATCGCCACCTATATAGTGTAAGCCTGTACTAGCACTTCTTCCGTACAGAGCTTCTTCTGTGTGGAGTAATTATATTAATGGTTATTAATATTAAGTGTTTTAAGCTAAATTGTTTTAGTTATAAATTAATACTTTTAATCAATTCTGTCAATATTAATTATAATAATAATTGTATAGTCGTAATGATAACAATGAGTTATCATTAGTTGTATCAATTGTATTTTCTCTCTCTCTCTCTATTCATGATATATATTTATAAATTACTAAATCATGCATAGAGAAGCTTTTACTTTTCTTTCGTATGCTTGCATAAGGGCAAGGCTTTCTTCTTAAAATTTAATTTAAGCAGTCTAATACATATATATTTTTAATTTTTTTTTTTTTTCAATTAAATTTTATAAAGAAAAGAAATTGTTAAAAAATCAAAATAAAATTGTCAACAATATTTTAAGTAACAAAAATGTAAAAAATAATAAATAGAAAATGAACTTTTTATAAAAAATATAATATTAAATTAGATATTTAAATAAAAATAATTTAGTTAAATACTCTTTTTTTTTAATTAAATTTTATAAAGAATTTTGTAAAAAAAAAAATAAAAATAAAATGATCAAAAATATTTGAAGTAACAAAAATGTAACAAAAAATAAAAACTTTTACTACAAATACATAATATTAAATTAAATATTTAAGTAAAATTAATTTTGTTTAAAATTATTATTTATTTAAACTGTTTACCCATTCCATTTCTACACTCACATTCCCAACCTATTCTTGCCTTTTATTTTTAATAAAAGACCTCTTCTTGTTCTTCTGCTTAATGTCTGCTTTTATGGCTTAGCCTTGACATAAATATTCGTATATTTAAAAAGAAAAAGAGAGAAAAAAAGCGAAATAATTTTGTAATTCTTCAGCGAAGGCTTCTCGTTGCCTGGCTGGGCTTCGCATTGCTGGGTGTGATTTACGGAGACTCCTTTATGAATTATGCAAAAACTGTGAGATTTATTTGTATGCGAGGCACGTTACCTACAGAATCCCAGGATATATAATATTCGGGCAATTACCAGGAGGGAGGGCGAGCGGAAGGTAGAGCTGATGACGACTGGAGTGGGGATCTTTTTGCAATTGCGTATGGTAATTGCACCATATGGCGGCTCGGTGACAGTCTCCATTGGAATGTGGGCGTAATCGAGCCCCAACGAGCCATTGAACTCAATTCCAGAGTTTATTAATATAAAGGCCTAGGGTTACAGGGGAACAAAGACAAGCGTATAAATCTGCTGGTGTCCATTATCCGTTGATATTCCCGGAGAAAGACAGAGAGTGAGAGAGAGAGTGCGATTGTTTGTTATTGCAGTAAGTGTATATGTTTTTAGCGATCCCTTATCGGACACTTGCCAGGTCGCTGTTTATAAGAACTTGAGCGAGAAACACGAGTTGTCAACGCATGTTTACAGCTTACGAAAGCGAACAGACGCACAGTTTGTTGATTTTGATCTGGGGTCGGAATTGTCTGCATTGGGCCAAAGCTAAACAGGAAATGAGCCGAAACGTGAGACGCCTTGGGTAGCATATTCAAGGCACTAACAACAACAACGACAACAACAAAGATATACAACAATAAAGATCTGAGTCACTGGCAACCGCAGACCACCATCGCCGCGACAGGAGCCCCAAAGCTAGTCAGGGTCAGGGGCCGGCGCGTCAGCCAAACATTATTATGCCTAAATTTGGGCCAGACAACACACAAGACAACAAAGACAACACCAAACAGACACAAGCACCGAACTTACAAGAGCGACAGGCCATGCGGCATATTTTCCACGCTCGAAATTGGGTCAAGTTTTGGCTGCCAAGCCAACACAGCGAAGCAATAGCAACAACAGCAGCAGCAGCAGCAGCAGCAGCAGCGGTTCCTCTGCTTCAGAGTCAATGAATTGAAGTCAAGGTGTCGACAGCAACTAGCAATAAGCAATAAGCAACGAGCGACGAGTGAGATAGCGTGGTAGTGAAGGTTTTTCCGCGATACGCTCAGCTCTGTGGGCTATTTAGAGCGTCAGCGTCAATATTTGGATCTGGGCGTCGCCAAACAGTCGAAACAATTTCAACGCCGCGGACTGACCTTAGCTAACTATGCTTTTAGTCGCCGAAGGCGAAGAGCTGAGCTCAGCTGATCTTTGGGTTGGGCTTTGAACTTGAATAGCCAACCAGCCAGCCAGCCAGCTAGCCAGTAAACGCAAGTTCACACAAATAAAGAAACAAATAGAGGTGCAAACAAATTGGAAAACCGAAACCGAATGCCAGCAGCAGCAGCAGCAGCAGCAGCAGCAGCAGCAGCAGCAGCAGCGGCAGCATTTACACGTTTGACACTCGCCCGCGCAAACAGCTTTAGAGCTGTAGATAAAGATGCAAATTGATTTATAGATACAGATAGATATGGAACTAGTAAGATATAGATATAGATTTAAGTTAAAGATACAGATACAACAGATACATATAAAGATACCAATGATACTGATATGGATTTACATACAGCAGATACAGATATAGATACAGATAGATACAGATACAAATGCAGATGAGTCAAACGAAATGCCATAAACAAATACATGCCCTCATGGTCCATAGAACGCGAAACCAGTTTTCCTTCATTCATGATCGTGGCTAGAGCGGAGAATGCACGAAACACCGTTAGACGTGTATAAACTATATCCACTTCCGAGAGGCACAGCCCTCGATCGATCTATTGTTTTTTTTACTTGACGATTCCGTTTTAATATGCAACGCCCAATGACATCGCAGACCGGCAGACCTCAGATCTCAGAGTGGGGCCAACATACAGATCACACTTCCTCAAGAAATTAATCAAAATTCATAGCGAAGATCAAACATGAAGCACAAACCAAATATATTTACCGCTAATCAACGCCAATGGCTAATTACCGAATGTGTATCGATTTCGAATCGATTTCATTACCCAATGTGAGAGATACACCCACTCGAAAGAGGTTAACCTTGACCGGTTTCGCTGCGATACACAGCGAACATGCGGCACTTGATACATGAACGATTGCAATTGATTGTGTTATTGGATATCAAGGATGGAAATGTATGCAATGTTAAATACTATGAAGAGAAAGTAAAAAGTATTTTGCTATTTCTTTCATAGTTTATTTGCACATTGAAAATTAATTTATAGCAGTTAGTTTAATTATAAATTTAATTTGCTGTTATTTGAATATTGAATATCAATTTATATATATATCATGATTTGATATTTTTTTTTAGAATATTTTATATCAATTTTATTTGAATTTTAAATAAATAAATTTATATCTCTGTGCTTTAATAATTCACGTTTTGTATATTCAATCTAATTATTTTGGCAGCTATTTAACTAAGTTGAATAATTATTATATGTATAATAATATATATTGGTTCAATACAAAAAAAATTTAAAGTTAAAAAAAAAAAAAATTAAATTGTTCTTCGCAGAAATAAATCTAAATCTATATAATATTAATCTAATAATTCTAAATAAGGAAATATATATTATATAAATAAAATATAAATAAAAACGTTTTTTGTAATAATTAAATACTTTTTTGTTTTTTTTAATAAATATATATTTATTATTTTATAATAATTTAATAAATAATTAATTTAATTTTATCTAATGAATTTAAATTTAAAAATATATATTATAAAATTGTTAAATATATTATTTTTAATTTTTATAATAATTTAATTTAATAATTTAATTTATTATATAATTGTTATATATTATTTTTTATGTTTATAATAATTTAATATTTAATTATTGTATAAATCTAAATTAATATATATTTATTAATATATATATATTTTATTTTGAAAATACAATTTTTTTTATATTTTTTATTCGTGTGATTAATAATTGTATTTTTAATTTTCTCTGATACATGTAAATGAATACAAATTTATATATTTTATATAAATTAAAAAAATATATTTTTTAAAATTTAAAATTATAAAATTTTTAATTTAAATAAATATTTATTTATTTATACATATATATATTTATAATACGAAATTATATAATTTTAAAAATTGTTAAACAATTTTGTAAATTTACTAGACTAAATAATAATAATAATTCCTTTATTATTTATCTAAAATTTCTATTTATATATTGTATTTTTGTCGACAAGAAAATGGAGCAAATATCTTTTTACAAATGCCAAAGCCTTATATACCAACATATAAATTGCATATTATATTATATTTGTATATAAAACATTACCATAAATCTCAGGCATTTAAATGGCAAAATACTATATAGGTACAGGCACACATACATATATATGTATATGCATACATTTACACATACATAATTGACAGCTAAGCCAGTTCTCAGAAGCTTTGCACGTCCGCGCACCGTTCGACGATCTGTCTGGCGCAGTATAGCAGATACAAGCACACAGATACATACGCATACACACACAGATACACACACACACACACAGCCACTCACATACACATGCCTAACGACTGACAAATGTCTGTCTCTATAACAACAGCTTTAGTAGTCGTATAGCCTTGATCTTGGCAATATGATAACCCTAACCTTGAACAACGTTTTGTGTTTGATTTTTGTTATTGTCTCTCTGTGTGTGTGCGTGTGTGTGTGTGAATTTGTTGTGTGTATATTTTAATGCCTTTTTACTTTGGTCGCGTCGCGTTTATTAGAATTTGCTTTAGTCGAGTAAAAAGAGAAAAAGTGAACAAGAATTTAGCATTTACTTCGGTCCGTCTGCGTTTTCAATTAAGTTGTTTCGCCCTACACTCCGCCCCCCTCTCCTTTTCGCTGGCCGCCCATACGCCCAACGTATCATGGCTAATCAGACGAATCAGGCTGACGAAAGGCGGACAGCTGACTGCGTCAGAGCATCGCGATAAGAGCAACATGCATTCGGCTTTTAACTTCCGCTTTGCAACGACTTTGGCAATCGACTAACTGACAAAGCAGAAAGAGAAACAGCAACTGAAACTAGTCGCAGTGTCCGTTCCGTCCAAGTTCAGATCATTAATTAAAAGCACGAGCCCCCCACGGCTCATTAAAAATACAATATATATACGTATATATGTATAGATTTATGTAGGTAGTATTTGTATTTGTATAAGTATTTGATTTGATTTGATTTGCTTTTAAATGAGACGTCGTCGTCTTTACACGCTGCTCTTCAGGGCGGTGCGGCAATGGACCTGGCTCAAGTTCGAATGCTTAGTTCTTGAAAGATACATTAAATGTTTTTATATACGCCAAATGATACGATATTCGGTTTATATAAAATAACAAAAAAAATAGATAAAGATCAGTAATACAATAAAAGATATATATTACGTTATTCGTTATTATTACTATACGATATAGAATACAATAAACGATAAATGAACCGTTAAATAAAATAGATAAAATATATGATAACACAGAATAAAATGTATAATCGATCAAATATACGATATACACTGAATAAAATTTATAAACAATAAAATATACGATATAGCACACGATATACGCTTAATATGAGATACGATATACATTAAGATATAAGCTTTATCGATATACATTACGATACACATTATAGAAATGAATAAATGAATATATTAAGTTAAGCTATAAAAATAGACAATGCATTTAAGATATACGTTACGATATACGCTATAATATGCGATACGATATACTCTATAATATACCATGATTTATTGAAACGTTAAGCAATAAAAATAGACAAAGTACATACGATATACGCTAAAATGTACGTTACGATATCCCTTACGATATTGGATATAATAAAAGTTTAAAAAAACGATAGATAACATAAGAACCCTAACGATACAATATACGATATACAAATGTAAATATTTACGTATGTAAGAGAAAGAGCATTCGGCATTCGTGCTTGCCGGCAGCTTTTCACGGCGCGTCCTTGACCATAAACCTGAATTCTTTATTTTTTATCTATTAGCTTTTTGCTTTTTTACTTCTGTTGTTATTTGTTATTTAATTTTTTTGTTTTTGCTGTTGCTTAGGTTCTGTTTTTCTTTTAAAAGCTGTTTTTGCGTGCAATTCGGCTGCTGCCAGTATTTTTATTTGCTAAATTATCGCTTATTATTCAGTGCGGCATTTGCGGAGTTTAATTTGTTAATTAGATAAATAGAAATTTTATTTATGTGTCCCACCTACTGCTGCCCTTCCTCTCTCTCTTCATGCCACCTCTCTGCCCTCCCACTCAGCAGCTTAACCTTTACTGTTCCAAAGGCGAATCTCATTTTTTTTTCTTATTCTTTCGTCTGTTTGTGTTTCGCTTGCACCGGGCAAAAGTAAATCAAGCAGGCCATAAAATATGCCCCGAAAAAAGCGTTAAAATTCTAAATAAACAAAGCGAAAATAAAGCGGCGACAAAAGCAAAATAAATGCAAAGTTCGAGTACATTTCACGAAATAAAAAAAAAAAATCAGAAATGAAAATAAAAATATACATAAATAAATAAACACATATTAAAAATTCCATTGCTTGATTCCAAATTCTGATTGTGATTTCAATGCACTTTTTGTTGTTTCAAACTCAATCACTGCAGCGAAGTTACTTATGCGGGCGAGCGAGCGAGAGAGAGAGAGAGAGAGTAAAAGGCGGATAGGTGACTGCGACTGCGACATCGGCAGCGGCAGCGAGAGCGAGAGTCCAGACAATAACAAAACAAAGCGGCGCGTCCTTGAAATTGCGCGACAGGGCCGGTAAACTCAGGCGACGACGCAAATAACTCACAATAACAGTCGTAAGGGTCAAGGGGAGGAAGGGAGACAGACACACATAGCTGAGCCAAAGAGAGAGATTGAGGAACGGACGAAAGAGAAACGAGCCAGCAGCCTGACGTATGTACATATATTGCACACATATGACGTATGAAGTGTGCACATGAAAGGAACGTGGGACGCGAAACGTAGAGAACGTAAAACGTAGAACGCGCGACTGCGCTGCTGTGTGAGTAACTGTCGCTAAATGCTGAACAATGCAATCGAATCGAATGACGGCAATTGCGATGGCGCGAAATGCACGCCCAAAAATATAAATAAATAAATATCAATTATATAAATATGTAGATAGTCAAATTATTTGTTTTCTTTTTTTAATGCTTTTTTCAATTGGCCTCTTCAAGTAATTGCAAATTAAGCAGAAAATAAGGGAAATGTTTCAGCTCAACTAGAAGATACCCAGGATTAAATTTCAAATGTTAAAGAATTATTAAATAATAATATTGAATTAAATATGTAATATATTGATATGTTAAACGACGCTCTTTATACCCTATAAAATACATATTTTTATACAACATTGCTTCGACATGCATACATATATAGACAGTGTTCTTTTCAGATACTATATACATGTATTTACATATATCTGAAGGCGACTTTGTATATTCCACGTAAACACTTGTAAAAATGCGGACTCTGCGAAACGAAACCCTTGACAAAAATTATAAAGTGCCTGACATTACGTTCTCTATATATGTATGCATTGCCAGTATAGGCATATCCAATTCAGGGTTACATAGGCATGAGGGCTGAACGCCGCACACACTCAATAAAAACTTGCAAAATCAGGCAAGTCTAGGAATTGCATATATGTAATGCTATTTTAGTTCGCATTTACTTCGCTGCATCTGACATATTCATATGCCTACTGTTTCATTTACAGGGTATGCCATAGTCGAACATCTTAATTCTTTCATGGCTGCGCTTAAATTTCACTTTGGGCAGCGATTTCGTGTAAAGTGCAGCGCATTACGAATGCAGTGAGGTTCAAGGACAGTTCTTGTACTCGAATCAGAATCGGGGGCGGGGCAGACGGTATAATAAGTATAAAAGAATATACACGTAGATCGTATATGATATATAGTTGTTTATTGCAGATTGTATATAGTATACTGAATCGTGTAAATCGTATTGCGAATATCATATAATAAGTATTATTAAATGAGTAGCTGAGAACGAATATCGTATGATGAATATCGTATAACGAATATCATGAATATATATAATAATTACTATATGATTATTATAATATAAATGAATTGCTTATAACGAATATCGTATATTGTGTAGCTTATGGTATGCTGCATATTGTGTACTGAATATTGTATACAGAATATCGTAAATCACGTAATATATTTCGTATGTCGTTTATTTATCATATATATTTTATTATATATTATATTACAGAATTCTTATACTGAATACTGTATATAGAATATCGTAGATTAAATTTCGTAAATATATATATATACGTTAATTATATATTTATAATCGTATGCTGAGCATTGTATAAAGAATAAAGAATCGTGAATGTCGTAGATCGTATGTTGAATACCTAAAATAACATACGATATACGACATTCTTATTGGATGCTGTATATTGTAATTATTCACTGCATATCGTATATTAAATATCGTGAGTCACACATCAAATATCGTATATTAATATATTTATGTTACGCACATACTTTCAATCGTATGCCATTGCATAAAATATTTGATAGTGAATATCGTATATTGCATATTGAGTTAAATATAGCATGCTCTCCATTGTATATAGTTTACTGAACATTGTTTATTAAATATCGAATATCGTATATTTTTAATTTCATAAACATTTATGTTGCGCATATACTTTTAATCTTCCAGCTGTAATTGGGGCGTTACTCCAATCAAAGCGACCTTCCCCCGCCTATTGAGCTCTTGCTACCCGCTTGTTTTACGCTCCACTTAAATCGAGAGCTATCGAAGGCGACTGCTCAAATGTTTTTGTTGTTCTTCGCCTTCAAAATCGTACATAAATTATAGAGAACATTTTTATTGATCGAGTGTAGCAGTAAAATTTATGTTGCAAATCGCACGTTTTGTGGTTTTTCAACATCATTCCTGAGATCCAGATGCGTCGACTTTTATTTTGATTTTCTTTAATTTACAGATCGTTAAATTATGAATACTATAATGTACATTTTCACAAAAGATCGACACGTGTGCGTCGCAAATTGATTAATACTCAATAGAAGTCTATAAACAAATATATGCATACATATATAAATATAAGTATGTATATGATATTTATGTATATATATTATTTATATTATATATAGATATCTGTACGGTAGTTGTTATTGTTGCTAGGCGGGAACAAGTTGATTTTTTTTATAGGTCTGGCCGTACGCAGGCTGAGTCGAAACCCGAAACTAGCGACAACGTCAAGTGTAATTAGACTATGTGAGTTGACTGACTAGAAGATACGCTGTAAATTGAATGAAACAAATGCTAGTAAAAAATCAAATTAGAATTTTGTTTTTAGTATTAAAATTTATTTCATTAAATCTTAATTTAAAATATATCTTCTTTTTAAAAATTGTATTATTAATTTAATTAATATTTAATTTATTATAATTTAATTTTTTTTTATTTATGCATATAAAAGAAATAATAAAGTTGAAATTAAATTAAAAAAAAAAAATTATAATAACAAAGAATTACATAGCTATATTTATTTATTATAATTTTAACATATTTTTAAATTTTAATTCTAATAAAAAATAAGATAACTATTTAGTTATATTATTTATTACAGTTTATATCATTTAGTTTCTGTTTAAATGTACGGATTATGCCTCAATTATAAATATTAAACAAAAACTTCAATTATATACATAAATTGTAATAAATATTATATAAATATAAAATTTTTAAATAATATTTCAGCTATTTCATATTAATTTTTTTTCTTTTGTTCATTTTCTCCTTATAAGAGGAATTATACTATATATAATGCACATAAGATGAGATACATTTATATATTGCAAATGCATTTCACATTTACAGGGTATACAATGAAGTTGTCATTAGATCACTTTTCATAGATTCAAGCACATTATTTATTACTTTATAAATTGTTTCATATGTCTAGACATCGACTTTATAATGCCTTGTTTACTTATTTGCTACAGTTACAGGGTATTCGAAACGGGAATAAAACGTACAACTTGAAAAGAGCGTATATTTAAAATACACACAAATCTATATACTTTATGTATGTATGTATATATTTAACTGAGTAACAGCACAATAACAAAAAAATAAAATAAAATACAAAATAAAATAACAAACAGCAATATTAATAAACAATAATTGTTCAAGGTCAAGATGCGAATATTGCTTAGAACGAAACAAATGTGAAATAACAACAAGTTGGTATGATTAACTAAAATCAGTGATGGACTAGCCAATGCCCTGTAAATGATATTTTCGATGTGTGAGTGAGAGTCATAAAGCCATTAAATGTTGGTTTATATATGTTAGCTTGAATGAGTTGATATAAGCCTAGGTATGTAGCTGATATAGCTCAGCTTAGGCTAAGATAAGGATATATTTATATATATATTCTCATATTGACTTAATATGAGCCGAATATTTCCATTGAATGTGAATATCGTCGAACAGGTTTTTTCAACTATGGCAAAGGGGGCTTGGCAGGAGATTCTTCGTCAGATTGTGCACAAATATTTGTTGGCAGGTGGAAATATTATGTGAGTGTGAAATTTCAATAGGCAAACGGAAGTTTGGTCAAGTCACAAGCAAGAAACTTGAATGAATGAAATCGCTGCAGAAATAAATGAAATTATAGAATCAATCATGGATATCGTACGAACATAATGATATAGTCTCTAACTGCATATAGGAAATATATAAGAGGTTGCATATTTATATGAGCAAATTCTAGCAGATAAGCATTTCACCGAGTACAAAGCTCAACTATGTTTTTGTGATCTCTATGATCCTATGTGTTGGCACGTGATGTCACTTCTATGTATAAGAATCCGAGAACTTTGAATTCGCTCTATTCCAAAAATCGAACTGCGCACTTTGTGCAACTATTTTGTTGTTCGCTCTATTCAAAACAAAAACTATTTTTGAAAACTATGTGAATATATACAGCACAAATACATAAACAATACAAATATACATACATATATACATATATTGTATAAGCTATAAATCTGTTGTTCTGGGTAATACGAGTAGATGTACGAGCATTTCGAATTTATGATCATATTTTGGCATTTGCTTTCTGCTGCCCAACGCGTTATTTGATCGCCAGCGTAGGCAGCGGCAGCGGCAGCAGCAGAGGCGCAGCGATAGCAGCAGCGGCGTAGCCAAAACGACTCAAGGTCAGCGTCTTCTCCTCTGCTGCTACGCTGCTCCTCTGCTCTGCTGCCCTCTCTGCTCTGCGGCTCTTCTGCTCTTTGGCTTCTCTCGCGTGTGAGCATTTGAATAATTAAGTGCTAAATGAATTAATTTCAATAGAACTTTTTAGCATGCGCTGCCCATATTTAGACACATTTGGGCAATTCAACGGACAACATATTAGAAATGTGATTAATTCAATTTGATTGAGAAACTATTATCGTTAAGACCTTTGAGGGCAAATGTCGTAAATTTGTAACGAGATGAGACGGGCACATGAAAGAGCCAACATCAAAATAATTTCTGATTAATTTGTAATTCATGTAAATTTGATTTTTAACACTGAACTACCTGTAGTATTCATAAGTATACACATGTAGACCAGTAAGTTCAGTTTTAATTTTTTTAATATTTGTTATTTTATTATATTTTGTTCTTATTTCTTCAGTAATTTTTCAGTAGGAGAACATGAGTAGGAGTTATGCTGTGAGATAATATTTATTTATTTATTTATTTATTTATAAGAAGTTCCTTGGATATCCGAATTAAATTGATTATTTCATATACTATATTATTTCATATAATTATAAATAAATTATTGTTATTTATTAAATTTAATTACAACGAAAACATGTTTTACTTTTTCAACTTTTTCTTTTATAATTATAATTTTATATAAATAATTATTTTTTAAATATCTTTATAAGATTTTTTCCACTTTGTTTTTCTTTCTAACTGAATTAAAATTTATTATATTTATTTTTCAATTATAATTATAGTTCTAAATAAATAATTATTTTTTAAAATAATTAATTTTTTAAAATGCTTTTAATGATTTTTCCACTTTTCTTTTCTATTCTCATTTAATTAAAAATTATTATTTTTATTTTTCAATTTTGTTTTTTAGTTATAACTTTAGTTATAGAGCAATAATTATTTTTTATTATATTTAATAACAACAAATACATGTTTTTATTTATCAACATAGTCTATTTAAATTATAATTAAAATAAATTATTTTTATTATTATTATTATTTATTAACTTTATTTATTTATTAACTTTATTAACTATTTATTAACTTTAATTAAAACAAACAAATCTATTCTAATTAAATTGAAATTGAAATCAGCTATTTTTATGTTTCTTTCTTTTTCTATAATAATTATAAATAAATAATTATTCTTTTTTTTTTAATTTTATAATATATAAATATATTTTATAATATAAGTTATATATAACTTTATAAAATAAAATATTCATATATTGATTTTTTTCACTCTACTCATCCAATTTGATTTAATTTTAAATTATATATTTTTATTTTTCAAGTTTTTTCTATTATAACTAGAGTTAAAAATAAATAATTATTATTAATAATCATTAATTACAACAAAAACATATTTTTTATAAATTTGTTTTAATTTTTAATTTTATTTTTTTATTTATTTTATTTTTTTTTTTTTGTTATATGTAACTGCAATTAATAATACATAATTATTTTGTATTAAATTTAACTAAAACAAATCTGATTAAATTTAAATTGAAAATATATATTTTTATTTTTTTCATACTTGTTTTTCTGTTATATTTGATAAACAAAAAATAATTATTTATGGAATTAAACAAAACAAATTCATATATGGAATTCGACTAGTTCTAATAAAATTTAAATTTAAATAACATATTTTCTTTTTTCAACTTTTTTCTATTATTACTAGTATTATAAATAAATAATTTATTTATTAAAAATTATTTATTGTATTTAATTACAACAAATACATATATTGATTTTCCAACTCTGTTTTTCTATTCTAATTAAATTGAAATTTAGGTTTGGCTCATCAATGAAACTGAAACCAAAATTCGAATTGTGGCGCCGCAGCGTGCGGAATGTGATAAAAAGCTGGCGAATGGAAAAGGAGGCGGCGAGTGGCTGAGCTGTGAAAGTTGCGGCCTGTGAAAGTGAAAATGGAAACGCTGCCACAGTTGTGGCAGTTGCTGCAGCAGCCAGCCGCCTCAGCCTCTGCTGCTGCCGCTGCCGCTGCCTCGGTCACGGCGTTTAGCTCGGCTGCAGCTTCTGCCGCTGCTGACATCAATTTGGCTTTTTCGTAAAGGGGTTTGGGCAAAAGTGGGCTAGGAAAATGTGAGAGTAATGCGACGGCAATAAAAATATATATATATAAATATATATGTATGTGTGCATAAATATAAATTGAACAGGTGTCGCAAATAACTGGCGACTGGCTGCTTCGCAGTTAGCCTCAGCAATTAAATTAGTTATTAAATTATATTTATTTGTTCATTTATTGCATGCGTGACCTTGAGACAGAAAGAGAGAAAAAAGTCGCAGACATATGAATATAAACATATAGTATATATATTATACTAATATATTATCAAATATGAAATGTGAGTCAGTAAATGTTTCAAATGAATTAACAAACTGGTTTCGCTTGGCCAAATAATTATTCAAAATTATAATTTGCAATTTAAACAAGATGCAAATTAGGAAATTTGCCAAAAAATAAAAAATAAACAAAATAAACAAGATCAATTTAGAAAAATTATGAATTTGTTTTTAACAAACGTTAATTGCAATAATAAGATATAGTTAAAATATATTTACTGTAAAGAGTTTCAAAACAAATTTCAAAATGAAATATTACTAAATATTAAATATTAAATGAAATATGTATTATCAGCAGAGAATTGTTGCAAAAACAGGCAAAAATGAAATAAATATATAAATAAATTTAATTCAAAATAAATATAAACTAATAATTAATTATATTAATTAAACTAATAATTAATACGATTCACTTGTAATTGCAAGGCAAAATACATTAAAATTCACTGCATAAATTATAGTTAAAAATAAATTACATTCTTACATTCTTAGGCTATTTCTACGAAATTTGTCAACATTTCATGCTTATAAATAATATGAGTCACCTGCATAGACATGCATGCAACTAAATTTGCATATCTATTTGCATGCACGCACACTGACACACACACACATACACGCATGTAAGTTTATTGGAGCAACAGCTGCAGCTCAATTCTGGGTCGTCGTCCACGCTAAAGTCGAATGCCGCTGACGCAGCCAAACTTCAGCTGCATGCGTCGACAAAGTGTTCAAGAGAGCACTTGAAGCCGGCGTGCAGCAGCAATGATAAGAACCACCGGCAATGGACGCCAAGCAAAACACGCGAAAGAGCGATAGAGCGAGAGACGTTAAAGAGTGGCCAATCAAAAATAAAGAGCATAGCACGCAGGCAGCGCAAATAAAAGCTCTAACAAAATAAAGAGCAACGTAAAGCGAAGAGCGCGTAGTCAAAAGCTCTGCAGCTATGGTGAATTGAAAAAATTTGAATTTCGCTTGCATGCAACTGCTTAACTAAGTGCATTAAGAAACTTGAATATAAAATAAATACTAACTAAATAAATTTTATAAATAATACAAAAATTAAATTGCAATTAAATTTAATAATAATTTATTTGTAATTAGAGCATATGGCAAATTTTCCAGAACGCACAGCTGTGCATTATCTCTGGATATAATGTATTTCGAGCTCATCGTTTAACGACTTGACGTGTCGTCGCAACGGCGTCGACAGCGACGTTCGCAGCGGGTGCAAACGCGACCTTGACCGTGAAATTTAAATTTAGAAGCTACGGCCGGCTACGACGTAAAAAAATTGCAAAAAGCTTTTTGACTTTCTTTGTGTAAGTGTGAATGTGCAGGCACATTCATCGGAGAGCGTATGCATGTGTGTGTTTGTATGCAAGTTAAGGGAATTATAATTGCAATTAAGCCACAGGTATACCCCGTCTCTCTCTATCTTTTTCTATCCCTATGTTTATACATACATGTATACATACATAGACATTTACCAATTATACATATATGCAATTTATGTGTCTCATGTGCCTTTTGAGATATTTGCGAAATTCGAAATTTTATTTATATCAGCATCAGACACCGCCAGACGCCAGACGGTTTAATTGAAATGTGAACTTGCATGCAATTATGCAAATTGTCTAAGAATACGATATGCGAGTGAACATTTAAAAATAAACATATGTTTAGCTTATTAGGATATAAAATAAATATACAATAATGAAAATACTCTACATTTACGCAATTAATGTTAACCGATATGTTTTCGTTAAGGGTAACTTGTGATAAGATGTATAGCTTTCGTTAGGAAATATTAATATTTATCGATAGTTTCATATACGCATACATCATTTAAAACTGCGGATTCTCCACAAGTATAGGCTGACAATAACTTTCTAGATAATTATTCTAGATACACTGTTCAGTCTTGCTCATAAGCACGTAGCAAGTCGTATTAAACTAATGAATATGTATATGAAAATGATTTATTACATATTAAAGTCACTAAATAGTTTTATTCCAACAAACATTATGCAATTTAGTGCATTGAATAATATTAAATATATTGTATTATTATTTACACATTTGATATAAAGGTAAATTACGCTAAATTTAAATTTCAGCAGAATGCGCCGCGACAGGCTCACAGTGTGGCCAGTATTTAAAAAAAATACCGACAAACTCTTTTAATATATTAAACATTTAAAATTGTTATTTATAAATTAAAGGAAATAATTATTAACTGAAACATGCAAGCAAATTCAATTTTATAACATTTATTAAAATTAAATACAACAAATTTTAAAATATATATATATTTCGATAACATATATCTGTCAGCCGCCACTTTATTGCACTTAGCGCAAGTTATCGATAAGCATTCATTATTGCAGTTGGCGGATTTGCTATTTGGTATATGTTTTAATTTGTGTCATTTAATTAAATCAAACAATTGTCAGCTATTAAAGTCGGACCGTTGTTACTTGAAATAGTTCTTTGAATTTAAATTAGTTTTTAAATACAAAAATCGACACCAGCTGTTAGTGAGTTGGCTAAATATTCGCACACACGTGGGACGCTAAATTATTGCACGGCGAACACATTCCATGTCAAAATGCTAGAGGAAACGTTTAGCGAATACTTTCTGTGTAATTTCAATGATGTACAGCCTGTTGAGGGTAAGCAATGAAGATAAATCGGTTGGAAAATATTGTAATGATAAATATTCTACAGATTTGCCAGCTGATGAGCGACTGCGAAAGCTTTGGAGCAATCCTGAGCTGTGGACAGTGGAGGAACTACAGAGAATACTAAAACGCTGGCAAGACAATGGCCAGCAGGAGCTAAAGGGAGTTGAGCAGGCAACGGAATTGCTAAATGACTTCTTACAATTGATTTTCGCCTTTGTGCAAAACAATTTCACTGGACCATTCGATAAGCTGGCAGACTGCATAGAAATGCTGCAAGATCTGAAGCTGGAGCAGAGCGAGGCGTGGGAGCAGCTAAAGGCCAGCGGCGAGGAGCTGAATCCAAATGTAAAGACTGCACAATTGTTGCTGATAGCAAAGCAAATGCTGAAAACTTTAAGCGCTGCACAGCCCACATCGAAGGTGAGTCGAATTAGACTAGATTAAAGATTAGGTGTACTAATTTAAAGGTTACTCCCCACTAATCCATACACTTGCTTCACAGTTGCTCTGCTGGTGGCGCCTCCGTCTGGTCTGCCTGCAGCAGCACATTCTGGACGACCTGGCGAGCGCTCTCTACGAGGAATTCAAGCTGGCCGCTGCTGAGCTGCGTCCGCATTTATCAGCCTTTGGGCAGCTGGAGCTGCAGTCGCTGCTGTTGCTTGAGATAGCCAATGGCTATTTGCAATTCCATCGCTCCGATCTGGCAGACGAGGTGCTGGATGCGCTCTGTGCGCATCTGCAGGTGGAGCTAAAAGTCGAAGGTTTGCTCGGTGTGCGCACTAAGTTTCAGCAGAAGCCGCTGCCTCAGCTCTGCCTAAAAGTGGAGCAGCAATCGACGGAGGAGAACAGCTTGCCCAGAGCAGAGCTGAGCAATGCAGCAACTCGTTTGCCAATCTTGCTGCTCCTCGAGGATGATACGCGCCTGGAGCGCATCAGATTCATAGAGCCCAAGGACAACGAGGTGATGACGTTGCCCAGCGTGCTGCAAGCGCTCGTGCTGGCCAAGGTGTGAGTATGAAATGATCTACCCAGATATTCCATATCTTTTATTCACATACATTTGCTTTGCTTGCAGCAAGCAACTAAAGCGCTCGCAGCCCAAGGATCGTCTGGCAGATGAGCAGCTGGAGCCGTATATACAAACGTTGCTCTATCAGCAGCATGGACCGCTGCAAGTGCGTCAAGCAGCGCTGCTGCTGAACTGTCATCAGGAGTCTACTCAGCGGCGCACTGTGGAGCGCAGCTGGAAGCAGTGCGAGGAGTGCGTCAAGCTGTTGGACAATGCGGAACAGTATACGCTGCGTGAGCGGCTCTCGTATGGCTTCGCCTCGTTCCTGCAGCCCAAGTGGCAGGTGCAGCTGCAGCTGGTGGATCTGTTGCGCTCACTTGGCATGACCAAGACGGCGCTGGATGTGTGCCTGCAGATCCAGGCCTGGCAACAAGTCATCGAGTGCTACACCAGTTTGGAGCTGCGTCACAAGGCCGCAGAGATCATACGCCAGGAGCTGGAGAAGCAGCCCACTGTGCTGCTTTACTGCCTGCTGGGCGACGCCGTCGATGATCCGCAGTGCTACGAGCAGGCCTGGGAGCACTCCAAGCACACCAGCGGCAAGGCACAGGCCTATTGGGGCAACTATTTCTATCGGCGCGCCGAATATGCCGAGGCCATGGACCACTACGAGCTCTCGCTGGAGATCAATTCGCTACAGGAGCCGATTCTGTTGCGTTGCGGCTACTCGGCCATTCAGCTGGAGCGCTGGGAGTCGGCTGTCAAATGGTATCTGGGCTACACGCACCTGGAGCCAAACGGATTTGAGTCGTGGAACAATCTGGGCAAGGCGCTCATCAAGCGGGGCGACAAGCAGCGGGCGCATCGGCTGCTTGGAGAGTCGCTCAAGTGCAACTACAACAACTGGAAGGTGTGGGAGAACTATATGCTCGTCTCGGTGGACACCAGTCACTGGGAGGATGCGATGCGTGCGTATCAGCGCCTCGGCGAGCTCAAGCAACACTTCCTCGACGAAGAGGTGCTCACGCGCATTGTCTACGGCATTGCTAGGCAGATGCAGTCGGACTGCACAACCCAGGCGATGGCTAGTTCGCTGCGTCGCCGCATTACTCAGCTGCTGGGTCAGCAGTGCGTGCAGCATGGCAACGATCCTATGGTCTGGGAACTGTCTGCCTTGGTGGCAGCGACGCCTATGAAGAAGGCCGAGCGACTGGTTAAATCCTATCGCGCCTACACGGCCAGGCAACTCAACTGGGAGACCAAGTCGGCGCATGCCAAGAAGGCGCTCAGCCTGTGCTTGGAGGCTGCCGAGCTGTCGGTGGCTGCCATCAAGGAGCATGCCGAGGACGAGAGCGAGGCGATGATCACGTCGCAGCTCAACTCCAGCCGCCTGGCGGCCACCTCCTGCCTGAATGCACTTAAGCGCGCCAGCCTCGTGGAGGTGCCCAAGGAGCAGGAAGACCAAATGCAGCAGCTGGAGGAGCAGCTTGCCGAGCTCACCAAGATCGTGCAGCAGCGCATGCAGCGCAACTAAATCGACTCAGTGTACATAACGTTCATTAAAGCTTCTTTAATATATATTCTACATTATATATTCCGTATTCCATATTCTATATACTACATTCTAGAGCGTATTCAGTTTTGTGGTGATGAGAACGCGCACGCTCTGGTCGAAGGCGCCGGCAACGGCCAGGCCCAGCTTGTCCGGATGCCAGTCGAAGCTGTGCACGGGCTGGGAGCTCAGGGTTACGGCGCTGATCATTTGCAGTTTGCCGGCGACACCTTCCTTGTTGCCATCGCCATCCTCGAGCACGCGTCGATCCGGATACTCGTATTTCCAGAGGCGTATGGAGCCTGTGCCGCTGCCCGTCAGGAATACGTCACGATTCTGCGGCAAGTGGCGCACGGTCCAGACGGTGGCCTTGGGGCCACTGATGACGCCATTGGTGCCCACGCTGCGACCCGCATTGCGCTCCTCCACGTAACTGAATCCCTTGGTGGGATGCTGGGTGCGCATATCGTAGACCAGAAGGCCGCCTTCCAATGTGGTCACCGCCAGCTTGTTCATGGGTATGTCGCGACGATCGAACTCCACGCCGCAAATGCCGTTCCGAATGGTGGCCTCCCAGCGCACACCCATGGCGCGCAAGTCGAACAGCTTCAGGTCCCCGTTGTCGTAGCCAGCCGCAATGAGGCGTTCCTCGGCGTTGTAGGTGTTGCCAAAGGCAAGCGCCCAGCAGTCGCGGCGTAGATTGCTTCTGTTGATGCCGTCGCCCATCTGGGCGGGTGGCGATATGTCCACCACGGGCTCCTGGCCCTGGCGTATATCCCACACTTTGACAGCTCCATCCCGGCCGCCAGTCACAATCTCCGGAGCTCCACACTCCAGTTGGGTGCCGCCAATTGCATCGATGCAGTTTATAATGCCCGTGTGGCCTTTTACATTATACACAGCCATCTCTGGGTGCTCCAGGTCCCTGTATGGAAGAGACGGAGAGAGAGAGGAATCTACTAATATCTATCATAGATATATTATTTATCTACTTACAGCACTTGGAGCCGTCCCTCAAAGTCGCCAATGGCCATGTGCCGGTTGCGCAGAGAGGAGGCCCCGAAGGTGCCACACTTGAAAGCCGCCTTTTTCTCCACAGACTTGACCTTCTCCAACTTAGCCTCGTTCAGCTCGTAGATGTCCATAATGCCGTGGCTATTGGGCTTGGAGCCAAGCACCACGAATTTGGCTGATAGAGGTATCCATTTGGTATCGTACACCGTGTAGTTCACAGATTCGTGTAAATGTTCAATAAGCTGTGGCTTGTCCATATTTTTAGCTTTCCTTTATTTTCCTGTATTATGTTCAATTCGGTCCTTAAATGTAGAATTTCGAATTGACTGAAAATTCAAAAGGAACTTGTTTTCGGACTGTTGCCATGGCTCTGTCGATTAATAATCGCCGGGTGCGATAACATTCGAAATGAATTGACACCGATGATGTCGTAAGAATGCGCAAGAAAATACCCTGCTATTGGCAGACACATAATATTAATTAATTTTTAAAATATATATTAATAAATTAAATTAATATATTTATATTTAGATAAGTATATAAATAACTAAACTGGATAACCGTCGCTCATCTCTTAAAAAAAATATAATCTGACTATATAAACTATCGATAGCCCGTGTCCGACTATCGAACGTGGTTTGATGCCGTAACAACGCAGAAATATATAAAGTTGTGTTCCTAAAAGAAAATATGCTGCGCGCAAGTTACCAATTGTTCAATCAGTCAACTGTGACTGCTGCCAAAACAGGCAGCAATAATTTTGCATTGGAATTTGTCAGATGGCGTCGGAAGCCGCGTTGGCTGCCGGTAGCCAAGAGCAAGCTCTTCCGCGTGCCAGAGCGCAAGAAGCAGAGTGAAGAGGAGCGCGCGGAGCTAATGCGACTGCATAATCACTATAAGTGAGTAAGTAAGGAAAAGAGAAAAGATGTACTAACGCCATACTCTCTGCTATACAGAACTCAGTTGCGCTCAGTGCGTCAATATTTGCGGGAAGAGGTCGTGCGACAGCAGGAGACGTCAACGGCGGATCACATCGTACTTACGCCCGAGCAGGAGGAGGCAGAGTTCCAGCGCTGCGTTGAGATAAACGCCGCTTGGAATGCCAAGATTGCCCGCGAGCGTGAAGTGCGTCTGGCCAAGGAGCGCGAAGAGAAAGTAGCTTACGTACAAGAGCGACTCGAGGCTGGCCAATTGCGCGAGGAGGAACGACGCGAGCGAGCCGACCAGCGCATACGATACGAAATCGAACAGTCCAAGTCATTTATCACACGCGAAAATCTGGATGCAGCTATTGAGACGGCGCTGGCCAATCCCGTGGATCACAACTTTGCCATCGATCTAGCGGGCAACTTGATTAAGGGGCGTGCCACGCAGCCGCAAAGCAACTAGGACTAGGACTAAATACTTCTTTCTTTACATACTATATAAAAAATAGAGTTTACTCGGTAATCAATATGCAGTTAAATAATTTACGACTTAATCGCCCTATTTACAGTAGTTATAACATGCGCCTAAACTAAACTAAACTATATCTAAATCGGATTTTGCCGTCGAGTTTAGTGAGTGCTACGTGGCAGCAGCGCCTGCTCCCGTTGCAGCTGTGGCTAAGCTAGACGTGGCGGATTTTGGTTGCCTTGCAGCCAGGTCCATCTGCTTGAACAGATGCGCCCAATCGGGCGTGGCCTTGAGCTTCGCCTGGATGGGACCCAGATTAATCATATTGCCGCTTCTTTGCTCTCGATTACTGCTGATGGACATGACCTCCTGGAACAGGCAAATTTATTTCATCAAAAATGTTGCGATAAATTCGAATTCGACTTACCTGCAGGAAACCTGAATCCAAGCCTAGATCCAAATCGAAATGCGTGTCGCCCAGCTGCAGCTTAACGCGACCGGAACGATAACGTAATATCTTGCCAATTTGGCCCTCCTCAAGCTGTGCCAGTAGACTGTGCTTGGGCGTGCCAGCAGCCCCTGCTGTGTGCAGCGGACTGTTGGGCTGCTCCGAGGCGGCACTAGTTGGCGTTGGCTGCTCTTCGCCCGCTGCATCTTCATCTTCGTCCGCCACGCAGGGCAGCACATTGGGCAGCTGCATGATGAACAGCTGTGATTGGGGCGCGTCGAGAAAGGCGGCAATACTGCGCGGATAGCGTCCATATTGTGCGGGTGGCTCCTCCGGCCCAGACATGCCCACGTGCAGCTGCCGCAAATGCTGCGCCACAGTCAAAGGGTCTGTAAAGAGAGGGTTAACTGATTTTGAAGATTTGCTTAAATATTTCTGCTTACCTGTTGCTTCCACATTTTCATTTGGAATGACTCCTGCTTCCTGTTTTATCTTCAATTTCGGAACGTTCCAGAGTCCTGTTCAGGCAGAGTTTTAATTGTTAATAAATGCTTTGGTCAATCTGGCGCGAATCATCATTACTTACCCTCCTTCAGCATCACCGGTTTGAAGTGCAATTCAGTCTTATCCATGTCACTTTGCTCCCCCGCGGATTCGTCGTCGTCGCTGACATCGCTGCTTACGAGCCCGCGTACTCGCTGATCTGACGTTTTGTCATCTTTGCGTTTATGTGACAGAGCAACTTCGTCGCCGCCGCGCGCATAGGACGATCCACCACCGACACCGCCGCCGCTCGAGGATTTTCGTATGTGCACGGCGCCAGCTCCTTCTGAGAAAACGCCCGTCATTTGAATGAGCTTGGAGTTGCTGCCATTGCCAGCGCCACGTCCGCGTGCAGCAGCACCAGCGCCACGAGCACCACGACGACCACCGCGTGGCTGGGTTAAATCCTTTGACGTCTTTACATTGCTGTACGAATAATTTACTCCGATAAATGTCAGTGCTTGATTTCATCTTCGCAAAGAGCTACTCACATGTTTTTGTTGCGCACCGCATTTAAATTGGGTGCAAAAACTTTCTTGTTGCCCACGGTAGCCCCTCGTCCACCCAGGGTCAGGTCTCGAGCTGGCGTTAACCGCGACATTCCGTTGGACATGTTGCTGAGTGGAGTTGTTGTTGTTGTTGTGCTGGCTGTGCCAGCTGGTTGGGTTGCTGTTGACGCTCTCTTGGCTGGCATTGCTGACTGCCGATCGGCACTGCCGCTGGCCGAATGCGGCCACAGAAGTCGTCTATAGAATTAATGTCGGTTATTAACAAATTCAACGAGCTAGGATTTGGCGATGATTGAGGTTAATTGGAAAAGTGTTGCAAAATGTATACCATACGCACATGCCGATAAACGTGCTAAATCCTACGATATATCGCTGCTTATATCAGTGTTACCGTATTTAGAGCAGTTTCTGTTGCGTGCATTGTAAACTGCGCGGTATTTGTGCTCATAGTGCGTGAATATTTCTTTATTAATTCTTTGAAGTGATCTATAAAGTGTTTTTATGCATACACAGAAATGTTAAGACTGTTAGTGTGATTTGTTTTTATCAAATATGAGCCAAATTGCAGTATTTCGCGTCGCGCGTCTGCTGAGCTGAGCTGCCGATCAGCTGTTTGTGTAAATTCAATAAATAAAGCGGCATATATCGATAGTTATTTAAATATTGTAATCGGTAAATAAAGCGGCATGTATCGATAGTTATTAAAATATGGTAATCGGTTTGGCGGCTTTGCAATTTGATTATAAATTTCAAAATATAAGATCATTAAATGCAATTGATGCATTAATGTTATTTAATTCTGTGTTATTGTGCGGCAACATGCAAGTTCGTGTTTTAAATTAGCCTTCACAAGTAAATTGCAATTGCGTGCAAAGTTTTTGATTGATCAGCTGAATATTCTGTAAAAGTAAGTAAATATTTTCATTTATTTATACAAACAAAGACTATCTATAGTCAGGTATGCATTCATACAGTTTAAGTTGAGCTTTGATTTTTAGGAATGCAAAATTCATTAAGAATACAGGGTATTTCGGCTGCTATTATGTGTCTGTAGCGTTTATGCTCGATGCTAATGCCATATGTTTACAAACGTGTTTATAATTTGATACAATTGCTTTTAGGGTATCTCTCTCTCTCTCTCTCTCACTCTTTTAATTGAGTGCACGCAAACCTGGAAGCCAACAAGCTTAATTTTAATTTTATTTTATTTATGAAATACATAAATATATCATGCCTAGGCTATATTATGTGTCTAGCCGGTAGTATCTAATCGTCGAGCTCGGAATCTAACTGTTCTATCTTGTTGGCAAAGTTCAATAGAAACATGTTAACCCGTTAATAATACTATTAGACACACACGCGCTAATATATCACTGTCAATAACGACTTATGGGCTGTGCTCCACTTTAAAACATATGCAGTCTATGCGAACTTTGAACGAACAAACCTTTTTGTCTGCATAGTTTATGCTAACTGATTGGGTTCGATAAAGAGATTTGAATCAAGTAAGCATTAGTTGCATTAACTCTTATCATCAATAATGCTTCACTTGTTCGCTATCTATGGTAGCTTTCTCCCTCTCTCGCTCTCTCTTTTGGAGGGAGAGAGAGATTTTCAGTAATTCTGTAAAGTGTTATATGTGTGTTAAAACAACTAATGGCGTAACTGATAAATGTGGGAAATCTCAGGTCATTCAATTGAAAGGGTGATTGTAGTGAATTTCATAAGGCCGCAAAAGTTTGCGCGCCAGTATTTCGGAAACGCTCGCCGCGGACGGACGCATACGAGGGCAGCAGCTGACAAAAAATAAAAACTAGTACAAAATAAAGTAAAATATGGATCCAACAGGGGAGAAGACAGCGGCAGTAGCAGCGGCGGCTACCGCAACAAATCACGATGCCGACTATATAGCAAAAGCTTTGGCGTTGGCGTACAACAGCGAAAGCTTGCGTGTGGAGAGCTTTCACAGTGAGCCAATTACGCAGCGTGGCGAAAACTTTTGCAGCGTCATCTATCGGATAAAAGTCGAATATCGCAAGAGCGAAGATGCACCGTTAGAGCAAGGCAATTATGTGCTAAAAGATTTGCTGCCCATTGTGGCCGAAGTGGGCTCCAATGAGAAGTTGATGTTCCAGGAGATATTGCCCGCCATGTCAAAGATATTGGAAAAGAGCTCGCTGGAGGAGCACAAGCTGAGCGCTGAGTAAGTGAGCTCGCTTTCAGTAATATAATAAATAAGTTAATTTAGTGCTATATTTCCATTTCCAGTTGTCTCTTTGTGGAGCGTGAACCAGGCAAAGAGATCTATTTGCTGGAGGATCTGTGCGCACTGGGCTATGCGTCAATGAATCGCCAAAAAGGCTTGAATCTGCAGGATGCGGAGATTTGTGTGCACAAATTGGCTCAGTTTCATGCTGCTTCGATGCTGCTGCTGCACGAGCAACCGGAACTGGTGGGCAAACTCTCGCCCTCACACTATGACGAGGGACTGGATGATCCCTTTGCCCAGGTCATTGTGGTGAATGGCACGGCCTTTGGCGCCGATGTGGTGGCCGAGCTGCCGGGTATGGCTGCCATAGCAGATAAAATGCGAGCTCAATTGCCAGCCGAGTATGAGACGCGCATTAAGAAGGTGGTAAATGCCAAGAATACGGCCATGCCAGTCATAGTGCATGGCGATCTATGGCTAAACAATCTGATGATCAATGCTGAACAGAAGAAGGCTATAATTGTGAGTAGTTGACAGAGAGAGAGAGAGTGAGAGTAGTCTTTAGATTTCACTTTCACTTACCTTTTAGGTGGATTTCCAAAACTGTTTCGTTGGCAGCGCCGCCATCGATGTCCAGTTCTTTCTATATACCAGCTTGCAATTGGATGTGCTGCTGCAGCATCGCGAGCATTTGCTGAAGCATTATTACGAGAGCCTCTGCCAGACTTTGACTGCCTTAAATTATAAGGGGAACACGTTGAGCTATGAGCAGCTGGTTGAAGAAATGCGCCAATGTCTCTTCTATGCCTACTATGCCGTTGTCTGTGAGCTGCCCATTTGCTGTGCCTCCAAGGATGCGGGCGAGGACTTCACAGTGGATACGTTCATGAGCTCCGAGGCTATACTGGCCAAACGTCGCCAGCTGTTCGCCAATGAGCGTGTGATCGAGACACTGAAAGCAATCCTACCTTACTTTGATGAGCAGGGCATTTTAGATCCATTGTAAGAAGGGAAAATAGTTGAGAGTTTTGCATTTGTATTAGTAATAATATTTAATTTATAGTTGATGCCATTTCAATTGTGCTAAATTGTATTGCTAATTGTTATAGTTGTCGAAGATTGTTCACTGTTCGAGAAGTGTTTGACCTATTTCTCTATTTGTCTCTATGTCCTATGTAAACTAGTTTGTAATTTCAAGCAATTTGGATCTAAAAGATCTAAATGTTTTCTAAACCAAATATTCTTCCAATATACATATATAATGTTAAGGCATGGTTATATAGCACTGAATAGAATAGATTAGAATTTTGCACAAAAAAATAAAAAATTTATATATATATATCACAGATCTGAACTAATCTGAACTGTGTATATTTGTCTCTTTATCTTATGTGAACTAGTTATTAATTTCAAGCAATATTGATCTAAAAGTAGCCCAAATCGAATTTTTTTCGAGATAAGATCAAGTTGTGCGAGTTATAATATTTGAGTCCATGAAAGAAATGTTTAGACGTGCTGCATAGATCGTGAAATCTAAGAACAGTATTGATCTAAAAGATGTAAATTTTATAATAATAATACATAAACCAAATTTACATCCAATATGCTCGAACATTAGAACATATGAGATAAATGTTCCGTAAGAAATTTATTTTCATGCAATATTGATCTAAATGTTGTAATATCCACGTTTAAGCGACATAGGGAGCGAAATCTGAGTCGATTTCTCTCTTTGTCGTGTCTGTGAATTAGTTATTAATTTCAAGCAATTAAGCAATTAATTAAGCTAAAGATCTAAAGAAGATTTTATTGATCTAAATGATCTAAATATTATAATATTGAATGTTTAGACGTCTGAGCGACATAGAGAGTGAAATCGAAGAGCCTCTCTCTTTATAAACTTCATGCAATATTGATCTAAGGATCTAAAAGTATCCTAATCCAAATGTTCAAGCTATTCTATTTGAACATGTGAATATAGGCGTTAAATGAAAAGATACTTAAAGAAAAGTTACGTAGAGCATGAAATCTAAACTATTTTTATGCAATATTGATCTAAAAGATCTATATGTTATAATACTTGATCCTATGAGACGAATGTTTAGACGTCTGAGCTACATAGAGAATTAAATATACGAGTCTCTCTATTTGTAAATATTTTCAAGCCATATTGATCTAAAAGATCTAAATGTTATAATATTTGAGGTGATGTTTAGAAGTGTGTGTAAGCGTCTCAGGTACATAGAGAGTTAAATTTGAGTCTCTCCCTCCTTGCAAACTATTATTTAAGCAATATTGTTCTAAAAGATCTAAATGTTATAATATTTGAGTCTCTGTTTTAGAAATGTGTGTAAACGTCTGAGCTACATAGAGAGTTAAATTTGAGGCTCTCTCTCTCTTTGCAAACGATTTTCAAGCAATATTGATCTAAAAGATCTAAATGTTATAATATTCGAGTCTATGTTCAGAAGTGTGTGTGAGCGTCTCAGGTACATAGACAGTTAAATTTGAGTCTCTCTCTCTTTGCAAACTATTATTTAAGCAATATTGATCTAAAAGATCTAAATGTTATAATATTTGAGTCTCTGTTTTAGAAGTGTGTGTAAACGTCTGAGCTACATAGAGATTTAAATTTGAGTCTCTCTCGCTTTGCAAACTATTTTCAAGCAATATTGATCTAAAAGATCTAAATCTAAAGGCATATCTATATTATATTGAATAGATTAGAATTTTGCACACACATATCCAAACTTGTAAAATATTTATATACAATCAAGGCAGTTGCTAAACAAAGACTTGGAACATTAAATGCTAGCTTCGTTTCGGTTGGAGCAGGAGCAAGAGTAGGAGTAGGAGCAGTAGTGGGAGCAGGAGTTTATTGAAAGTAAAGAGGGCATGACATGTGCCTCTTATGAAGCTGTTTCAGCTTGAGCGCAAAGTTCTCTGTTTTGGGTAGCTTTTGCTATTGCTATTGCTATGACAGCTACACAAGTTGCATTGCTCAAGTGTTTCGAGTTGTTGTGTATGTTATAAATAAATTTTCGTGTCTGCCAAAGTTGCTGGCCAAGATTTACGAGTAAGAGATGGCAATTGAATGCGAATGCATGGCTGCATTGAGTGCGATAAAGTTGGCATCGCTAACTCCACATGCCCATGCTCATTCTCCTTTTCTGGCCCCCCTCATCGAGGTGTAAAATATGCAAATCGCTTTGCAGTTATTCTTAGAAAGTTGTCAGTTCGTAAGCGAGCTTAAGCCAAGCGTGGCAGCCTTGGTAAGCAGACCCAACCAAGCACTTGACACCCTGCTCGCTTGTAAGTTGTAAGTTGTAAGTGTTTAAAAAGCAATTTATTGTTTTTAGCCAAAATGCAAGCAACGCAGCCTCAGCCCGCAGCCTCTGATGCAGTCCTCAGCTAGAGTCAGCTTTGCATAGCATTTTCTTGGCTTTCTTGGAGTCTGAGGCTCTGCATATATGTTTCTATTTTGAATTCTCGATATTTTCAGCTAGGGAATTGGCATCGTATTTGCTTGCATTCTCTTCCTCCTGCTGACGCCAGCGGAAATGCCTGCACCAAGTTTGTCTTTCTCTTCTCAGATATGTACATTTTTTTTGGCTACTGCCGCTCATCAGAAATCAAAGGCACAAAGTCCTGTGTCTGCCTGCTTGAAGGCATTAATTGCATTCTGCAGCATCACATTGCACTTTCAATTAGTTGCAAATGCCTTAACTCCCAGTCGTCCCCCCCATTACTCTACGACTGCAGCGCCGTTGGCAAAGTAACAGGAAACGGAAGTTAAGTGCTGAGGCGAGGCGTTAAGTAAAATCAACCCCAGATGAAAGCAGAGCAGCAGCAGCAGCAGCAGCAACAAAGCACCAGCCCAGCCATGACATTGGAGAATTATGCATTAATTGAAGGACGCTGGAGGAGTTGGGATGTGCCTTGTGACTTACGCATAGGTGCAACAACTTTGACAGCAAGTAGATTTGTTTTGGCAGCTCCAGAAAGTTGACCCTCAGTTGATGCAACTTGAATTCCCCTTTCCATTGCATGCACTTTGCTGCCGGGCATTTTCCTTTTGCCCAATGCAAACAGTCAACTGTCTGATGGACTCTGACTCAGTCTCTGTCTCACTCTCCCTGCCTTTGCCTTTACCTCTGCATTTCAAAATAGATTTATGGTTTTCTTTCGTCTTGCATTTAGAGGTGTTCGTCAGTTTGCTTCCATTGGGGTTGGCTCGTGGTTTTTGTTGGCTTTGGCCGCACACTCATTTGTTTATTTTGAATGTTAATTAAGGCTTACGATTACCAAAATTGGCTCAAGGGGTTTATTTCTCTTACACGTTTCTATCAATTTGCATGTGTGCAGTTGAGAAATGTAATTCTGTAAGTGAATTGATATATAAAGCGCATTGATAGGCAATGTGTTAGCTTATGTCTGCTTTTAAATTTTTGTTTTCTTTAAATTTGTTTTTATTGTTTTAAAATATTATGTTTCATCTATTACATTATTTATTAAATTATTATTTTACGTCAGGGTCTAGCTAATATAAATAGTATATTTAGTAAATTTAATAATAAATTAAGCTCAAAATAATTTATTAGATATGTATGTATAGTTAGTGCTACAGATTCTTTGATTTATATTTTAAAATTTAAAATTTAAAAATTATTTCCAAGCTGTTATTATTCCTAAGAACCATTACATACTTTAGTACAGGTTCTATATATTTTTTGATTTATTTTATGTAATTTTAAATTAAAAAATTATTTCCTAGCGAGCTGTTATTATTCCTAAGAAACTAATATGACCTTTCAGAGCAAAACTATGTTTGACTTTATTAAATAATATATATTATTATTATTAACTTACCATAATTAGAACTAGACGTAAAATATATTACCAGATAAATATAATATCGAGTTCTTTAAGAAGCATTTAAATTTATGAAAATTGTATATAATGAGATGATACATACATATATATTACTGACTGATTTTGTCATGATTTTTATCCCATGGTTTTATAAGTGCTCAATATTAATTTTTTATGAATAGAATCTTAAGAATTTAAAAAATATTTAATCACTCATTCCTGGACATTTTCATGAGTTTTATTATTTCTGCATGCTTTTTCGGGAAGTTAGTTTAAATTGCTTAAAAACTTTATTTATTAAATATTTTATAAAAATATTGAAATATTTATACAAAATAAATTAAAAAGCAGAACGTTTACTGCCAAATAAGACATTTTATCAGACTTGAACTAGATTCTATTTTATAACTAACCTGATATTTTTACAAATTTTTATTCCCAATTTTTATTCAATATGACAAAAACTATAAAACAAAAATGGAATAAGTACATAAATTCAGTTTCTTGGTTTATAAATCCTGCTTTACTCTGTTATTAGCAACAATCTGTTTATTTAGCAGTTACATATTTAAACCCAACTCTATAACAATATCCTTATGCATTTCACATGAGTATAATTTTTGTTGCCAGCCTACTAAATCTTGCGATTATTTTCTTATCACAGTTTCTTTTTTTCAATTAGCTAACACCACTCAGGCGTTTGAGACAGAAAAGAGAGAGAGAGAGAGAGAGAGTATGTAAAGAGGGGATATGAGTCTCTGCTTAAGTAAGCAACGTGCACACAATTAAAGGCAATAAATTTGCACATAAGACCATAAATCAAAGTCCGATCATAATCGCAAAGCGCCAAGCAAAACACACAACACAAAACTGAGAAAAACAGCTAGCGAAAACTGAACTTCCAGAACTTCCCGACTCAGACATAGTCAACCCCCATTTGTGCATTGGGCCCCAATTGACCGCTGCGAGCTTTGGCTATGGGCTGACTGCGTTTATTAATTGTACAACTGTCTCCAATCATAATTAATGAACTTTCGGCACATCCTCTCTCACATGACGCCCATGTCCGCTCGGAATTCAAATAAAACTAAAATCTTTGTAACACAAATGTATTTTGGCACACCATAAATCTTCGGTTTGGCAAATCTGTTCAGCGAATTCGCTGCTTAATGGATGACAGTTTCAATTAGGCACATTCAAGGAATCTCTAAGGCTTATTTAAGCATGTTTTATGAGTGAGTCGAATATGGGATTAAATAAATAAAATAAAGTTGATTTTAAAGCGTTTTAGACATTAGATATTTTTATTGTATATTTAATATAATCTTTAATGGAATTTATACTTCTAGTTATGAGGTACAAAAAATGTTTTTGAACACTTCGAAAGTATTTTAAAACTCTATATTAAATTAAAAATAGATTTAAATGCTGCAATAATTGAGCAGATAAAAAAAGGCTTTTCCTTAAAAAAATAAATAAAAATAAATAAATAATGAATAATAATACAAAAAAAAAAAATAAAAATAAAAAAAAAGTATTAAAAAAAAATAATAAAAAAATAATAAAAAAAAATAAATAAATAAAAAAAATAATAAAAAAATAAATAATAATAATTAAAAAAATGATAAGAAAAATGTATAAATAATAATAAATAAAAAATAATAAAATAAATAAAAAAAATTACAGCAAATAAAAAAAAATTAAAATTAAAATTAAAATTAAAGTTAAAAATAGATAAATAAAAACAACATCCGCATAAAGTATACATTTTCTTGATCAGTGAAATAATCTAGCTCTCACTGTCTATCTGTTTGTCAGTCAGTAACTTGGAACGCGTTAAAATCTTTCTACAATAGATTAAACCTATTTTATACAATAATTAACTTAACCAATAGCTTAATAAAATGATTGTTAGTCGTTGATATTCAACTCTTATTGAAATGTTAATTTAATGACTTTCAACTGAAGCATTGATAGCGCTTCCTGAACTATAAAGGCGACAAAAATCATCAAGTGGTCCACACTTAAGTTTATATAAGTTGAGATATTGAGCTCAACTAAATGCTAGATCTATGAAGCTGAGCTGTACTTGTGCATCACCAGTTAAAGCTAATGACTTGCAATAAATAATTTCGAGTTAACAAAAGAAGCCACAGAATTTGCATATGAATGCCTGGTATCATCTTATGTCGTCGACTTTTTCCTTCCTTTCAACCCCTCAGCCAATCGCTAGTGAAAAATTGGACAGCTATAGCAAACAGCAGAGCAGCACACATGATTACCATTTGAGATGGGGTGTGGGTAGTTAGGAACAGACCTTTTCATATACAAATGTCTAATGACTAATGATGCTGCAATTTATCTTGACTGATTTGTAAGCAAGTGTTAATGTTTTTTAATCTACGTTACGTCTCCTGCACTGCATAGCACAACACCAGCCACCAGCCACCTCCCACCACCCACTTCCACATGTGTGCATAATTACTTAAAATGAAAAGAGCTTTTGTCATCGTTTTCAAATTATATTCAAATTCTGCTTAGACTGGCTGACTGACTTCACTGACAACGCTGATAAATGAGCCACTGAAGGAAAACTCTCAATGAAAAATTAACGCAATTTTCTTATTTGCATTTAAGCTCGGCGTGCAAGTGGTTGTATCATAAGCTCTACTACTCCTGATAATTATGTGCGATTTGCATATGTAATTTTCCACGCTAATGCCTGCCACTGCAAAGTCATTTAGCTCTAGGTTTTTTGTTGCAAAAAATGTTTCATTCTCTCTCTTCCTCTGTAGATTTCTGACTCTCTTGTTGCGTAAGAAACATCAATTGTGGAACAAGTGGAATCCTTTTTTTGTGCTTAGTCAGAATTATATTTCGATGTAAAGTTAAGCTGTACAATTAAATTTCTAGTAAATTTGGCCTATAATAAAAATATACTCTGTTTTGACATAGTTTGAAGGGCTAGAAAAAAGGGTGCAGAATCTCTTGTGTTTATTGGTTTGGGCATAAAAAAGTAAATATTTATTATGTTAAAACTAATAGCATGAAAACTTATTACCATCAGCAGGGTTCTTCGCATTTCCTAGTAATTATATCTTGCTAGCATATTTTTGCTTGATTAATGGTCTATCTCTATATTTTTGCATATACATATTTTATTTGTGTATTTATGTATTCTGTTCTCAGTCTCTCCTTCACTCCGTAGCTGCCTCTCTCTGTGTTTCTCTCTTTGTCGTTTCTTCCCTCTCTTTTTTTTTAAAGACGATGCAGATTATTGGAAACGACATGTTACCTCATTTCAATACACATAGAACTAAATCATCCATAATTTCACATGTTTCACAATGCTTTGTAGCTCTTAAACAAAGATAGAGAGAATCTACAGAATAATGCATAAGTATATTATAAATTAGAATTTAAATAAATTAAATTATATACATTATAAATAGAAATAAAATACAATAGAAATATAAGGATTGAGTGCATTCTATCTATACATTAAACAAGTAAAAGTATTTAAACCCATTCATTAATATTAAACATATTAATGATAAGTCTTAAATCATTTCTATACACATGCTACATACAATTTTATGTGTACTAAAAATTGTTTTTTGTTTGTTCTTTATTTGTGTGATTTTATTTATTTTTTTCTTTGTTTATTTATTTTTTTAAATTTATTTATTTTTTAAAATTAATTAATTAATTTTGCACATTTATTTATTTATATATATTTATTTTGATTATTTTTTATTTATAAAGCTTATGAAATAAATTTATATTATTGATATATAGAATATATAGTATATCTATTATAAAATTTTATATAATATTGTATTATATTGGTTGGCTTATGATGATAGACTGACTTTATTAACATAGATCAGTATGTACTTAACAGCTATGGATATCTATAGCGTTGCCATATATGAGCTAGAATTGCCATATCAACAATATTATATTATATATTATTTATATACCATTTATATATATTTTATATAGTCTTTATGTAAATCAGACAATCAGACAACAGTTTTAACTGCTCTGCATCATGTATAGCTCACTCCATCTCTATATCATGCCTCATTGCCTCTGCGCTGCCGCTCAAAAACTAAACTCTGTTAATGTAAAATATCTTCAAGTGCGCAAATAAATCTAATGCAATTACCTTAAAAGCGCCAAAACCATAAAAACATACATGCGCTGAGTGCATTTTACAAAAACGAAAAAGCAGCAGAAGGGGATGAGGATGAATAAGATTTTTATGACATTTACGCGCGGTAATAAAAACTAAACAAATTCTCGTTTTGATACGAAATGCGAATGGCGCCAAGTCCAAGCCGTAGCCGTAGCCGAAGCAGAAGCCGCTGCTAACTGATTGATGAATTGCTCGACTGGTTTGCGGGTTTTAATGGCTTACAAGAGGCGAATGGGCGTGGCTGTAACGAGACATCTTTTATGTGGCCCACAGACATGGGCCAAAAAACTAATTACCTCTCTCGGACCTAGAATATATGCTGCTCGTCAGCTTTTTAACGGCGTCCGCTTTATAGACACAGCCATAGACGCTGCGGTTTGACAAGATATACATACATATATGTAAGTGCAAACATACATATATAGTCGAATATATATATAGTTTTAATGGCATTTTGCATACGATTTGCAATTTGTGCTGCAGTGCATCGATAAAGGGACGACCCTTTTCGTAGCACATTTACGACATTGGCTGTATGACAGACCAGTCGGCAAATTGAACGCATAAAAACGCATCGTCGCCAGCATAAAAGTGGCTTGAAAGTTTTTGGGAATGTGTAACAAATACACACATCTATATAAATGTTATTCATAGTGCTCCAAGGCAGCTTCTGGCTGGAACAAGGGCTGCAGCTCTGCGCTGCTTGATAACTCAAAATGTGTGAAAAGGTTTTTGACATTTGTGGGCAGCTATGCAGAATTTATGGCTGGAAAATGTCTTTTTGTATATTCTATTAATTATGATTGGCTGTTAGAGATATTTTCTAATGACTGTTAAGGATATAGCTGAGTCTTTAAGTTGCAGTTGGCGAGAATAAAGATAGTTGAGCTGTTGGATTCAAATTTATGCTAAAACTTAATTCGAATTTATGGTAAAACTTGATAAAGATAGTTGAACTGATGGATTCGAATTTATGCTAAATAAATATTATATTTGATTAATTAAATATTATATTATATTATATTTGAATATTACACTTTAAATAAATTTATAATATAAAATATTAAATAATTTTATTTTTTTATTGAAACTTTTAATTGTTTTAAAAATACATTAAAAAAATTTAATTTTTTTTTTATTATATTTTACATAAAATTTTATATATTATATATTATATTTTATACTTTATACTTTATATTTTATATTTTACATTTTATATTTTACATTTTATATTTCATATTTTATATATTATATTATATATTTTATTTTTTATTTTGTTTTATTTTTGTTATATTTTACATACAATTTTATATATTATATTTTATATTTTATATTTTATATTTTATATTTTACATTTTATATTTTATATTTTATATTTTATATTTTATATATTTTACATTTTACATTTTATATTTTAAATTTTACATTTTAAATTTTATATTTTATATTTTACATTTTACATTTTACATTTTATATATCATATTTTATATATTATATTTTATTTTTTATTTTGTATCTTATATTTTATATTTGACATTTTATTATTCCATACTCTTTGCAATCAACTAAGAAACCGCCGTGTTGAGGCTTTGACGTATAATTTATGTTTATTTCATTTGTTTATGTTTACAGAGAGCCTCAAAGTAACAAATGCATTAAAAATAGCCTAAAAATTAGAGTTGCTTGGTATGCAGAACTTCCTCGCTGTGCACATTCTTCTCCTGCCAGTTGTAGTCCGATGAACCGTCCGGTGTACTAATCGGATCATAAGCAGTATCGTACTGCTCACTATCGATTTCCCCATCGTTCTCTACATAGTTGGCCTTCTTCACATCTGTGTCGAAGATCTGGGGATCCACTGCAACAGTTGGAACTGTAGTCATATTGGGCTTGGTGGACAGCAGCTGAGCCCTCAATAGTTGAAATTGTTCGAATTTCTTGTTGATGGTCTTTCTCTTCCACATGTAGAGCTTGGGCAAGGTGAAGAGTAGCACGACAACTGCAAGAGAGATGAAGAGATAGAAAGAAGTTCCAATGAGCAGGCTGCACTCATTCAATCACTTACCCACTATTAGCAGAGTCATTCCATTAATATAGTCGCCCACAATATTCAAACAGCAAAAAAGTAGCAACATCTTGAGTGAATCCAGCATATCCTCAACTAGAAACAGCGAACGCAAACGCAACAGAATCGGATTCAGTTTCGAGACCATGAAATGAGCCAGCCGCTCAGTTGACTTCCTTGTGATGGTCACATCCATATCGAGATAGCGCTTCAGCGGATGCTCCACAATGCAGCTCTTGCGCAGCTTACGCAAGCCCCAAACAAAGCAGCAATAGGCAATGGCTATCGATATGGTTATGGCACCTGCAACGCTTGCCACACTGATGATCGGATTAGTGGCCATGTCCAATAGTAGAGTCAACACCAGTAAAAAAACTGTCGCCGTCTTGCGCCAATTGTGCCAGAGCAACAGCGCCTGCCATGAATTCGACGAATCAGGCAAATGCTGCTGCGTGCGCTCATCTAGATCCATTCTTTATGTAGTCAGCTTAAAGCGAAAATATATTTTAGTATACAAATCTATGTCAGACAGCTGATAAAATGCCAACTGTAATATCTACTCTGGGAGGTTAAAAAAGTAAAAAAAATTATATGTTTATAAATGAAAGTAAAATGAAATATTGTAAAAAGGCCAAGAGAACTTGACTTGACTAGACCTGAAGTCAAAGGCAGCTTTGTTAGGCAAACAAATTTTGAATATATGAATACCATATGCTGCCAGCATTCTACTGCTAACTCTATAAGTAATTTTCTACCCTATATATGTGGCTTTTTTTGTGTGTGCTTAGCATAAGCAATTTCCGTGTCATATGTAATCCCTTGAGGCCTGAGCTGACATCTACTTTGCATAGAATGAAATTTGTAATATGTTTATTTAAAACTGATTGCATTTCTTATAAATATATATATATATACCCACACACATATATATAAATATATGTAAAATAGTGCAAATAATTGCATTCACGCACAGTTTTCGGTCGCCTTTGATCTGTTGCGCCAACAAGTGTTAAGTTTAACACTCCGACAGAACCTATTGAGACTCAAGGAGTTGAGCAAATAGCGCTTGCAGTCGAGGTGTCATCGGCAATCGGCAATCGGCACTCGGAGAGACCTCTTAGCCTTCTGTGGCTTGCTATCGAGTGGCATTTGCCAATTGATTTGTCAAAGGAATTACGCTGATATTTTGGGCAAATAATATAAATCAGTGGCGTTAAAATGACATCAAGTGTGCGACAACCACCCTCGAAATTACAAAAAAATAAACCCAAAATTGCCAGCCCACTTGAGACCTTTCGAACGAGCTAAGTAAATACAGTGTAAGCAGTTTCCTCTGAAATAAATGAAATAATAATAAAAAAAAAAAAAATAAAAAATAAAAATAATAATAAAATAAAAAAAAATAAAATAATAAATAAATAAATTACAGAATTACACTGAAAAATTAATCATTAATAATAATAATATGTTCAAAAATATTTTCTAAATGGAAAGATATTTCCTTTTTTTTTTAGATAAAAAAATGTCATATTTTTTCCTAATCATATATAAACAACAAAAGTTTTCGATATATAAATATTGAAAATGTTTTCAAGGAAAGTGTTGAATGTAGATTATTTAATAAGCTATGAAATTAAAAGATTTCTGAAAAAAATTAAATAAAGCAACAAAAATATATGAAAAAAATATATAAATTAAAAATATTAATTTAATGCAATAATAAAAATATATAAAATATACAACAATGTTTAAATATAATATATATGGATAAATAATGCATTTATAAAAATAAAATGTAAATTTACACAATAATAAAAAGGGAAAGAATAAAATAAATCAATAACATTTTTAAAATAAAATTTATATTAAAATGTAAAAAAAAAATACATTAAAACATATGTACATTCATATTTAAATTAAAAAATATAATAAAGTCAAAACGAATATATTAATATATGTAAATATATTTAAAATATATTTAATTTAAGTGATATTCGCTATCCCGCTCCCACTCCCGCTTCCATCTATCCTATTCAGCTATGCGCTGCGCGCTCAATGTAGATTTTTGTCGTTTTCGTTTTCTTATGCCTTGCTAACCGTAAATATTTTAAATTAAATATATTTATAAATATATTTAAAAAAATTTCACTAATATTAAATTTATAAATTAAAAATATAATATAATAAAAATAATATATTAATATAAATAAATATATTTAAATTTCACAAATACTCTATTTAGATATTGGAAATTAAAAAAAAAATTATATACAAATATAATTAAATTTTATAAATATTATATTTAGAAATTAAAAATATAATATAACAAAAATTAAACACTTCTCGCTGTTTTCATAATTATACTGCACAAAATATGAATTTTTGCAAATACACTACATAAGCACTCATACAACCTACTCTCGTCTATTAGCAAGTGCCTAGCAAATCAAATAAGACTCAGTCAAAGCACACATGCCTCTACACATACATATGCAATACACACACACACACACATGTGAGCCACATTGTCAGCCATAAATTTAACTAATATACAACTCTGCCTAGGCAAACCCCAACCACAATCAAATTGCCGGCCAAGTCGATAGGAATGCGGTGCAATAATCAAGCCCAAGACTTGGCCCAAGACACGAATTACAGTAACAGTTACAGTTACAAGGTAACGCATGGCAATGGCCATAAAATGACACTGAGTGTCAGTTTCAATTAAACATGTTGACAGCTGTAAGGGCAGCCTAGCCAAATATTCAGCAGGCAACAGAGATAGAGATAGAGAGAGAGAGAGAGAGAGAGAGAGAGAGAGAGAGAGATTCAGCATGTCTATGTTGGGGGTTGGTTGTTGAAGCTATTTCGATTTTAATACAAGAAATTCCAGGCATTGTTTGGCCATGCATTGTATCGACTATATATATATATAAATATATATGTATATATGTATTCAGGGTGTATAGCATTTAAATGACAACTTTATTTCCAGAATTTCGCCCAGTTTTTTTTTAGCAAGACGTCTTTGATTTCTGACAGCCAATTGTAAGAAAACATTCATGGCTATTACAATTTTAAGTAATTTTATGTGTTTCGTTCTTCATTTGCATTCATTCATTTATTTGTTTTGCATGTTTTTGTTTGTCGTCACAGATTAGATGCCTTCAAGTTGAATTTCTTGAGATTTTTCGCACTAGCCTTGTGCTGCTAGCATTTGTTGTTGTTGTTCATTGACCAATTGACAGGTTGTCAAATGTTTTATTATGCTCGATGAACGTGTTGTCTGTGCTGCAGGGAATTTAGTTTAATTAAACTGCCGACTTTAGGTAAATACGTAGCATTTGATGTCCTGCACACATATGATGTCTGCATATTAATTTCCTGTAATTTTGATTGAGTTTTGCATAAATTTGCAAAAATCAGAGAGTCGAAAGAAAGTCTAGTCGGATTTGACGAGACTTACCCTCTCGCCCCACTTGACTAGCCGTAATGCCTTCAGAGTCTCATCTAATTGCAGCCGAGCAAATACTAAGAATTTTTGTATCTTTTTGGGTCTGGAAGTTTGTTTTGTTTTCGTCACGGCCAAGTGGCAAAAAGCAATCAGAGGGCAGTCGCTGCAGCTCCCCAGCACAAATATCTGGCGCATTTTTTCTTGGCTGCCGTCGAGGGTCTTTTGTATTATTGGTGAAATTAGAATTTCTCATTAAAATAAGTGTTGCTGCTGCTGCTGCTGCTGCTGCCGGACCCGGTTGACTTGACTTGAGACGTAGTCGCTTCAAGCAAGGTGCTCGGCCATGGCATCGGACTTAAGTTAACAGATTTGCCCACTTCCACTCTTGCTGCTCATTAGTTGCGCCTCAAAAACTGACAGACAGTCAGGCCGAGAGTGTCTCAGTATTTGTGCATTTGTATCTTTATATATTTTCTGTTTGTTTCCTTCTCTATTGTCCTGCTCCATGACAGCTTTGCCACTTGAGTTTCCTTGTCCATTGGGGCAGCTGTGCTGCGAACTCCTTATACGCTTGGCCGTTTGGCATTTTCAATTTTTAATGGATTTTGTATCCAAGTAATTAAAACTGCAACTCTTTTGCTATTTCACTTCTTTCAGTTAAAGGTTTTTCATTTGTCCCCATGTCTAATAGGCTTACAAACTGAAACACTTAGCATTAATGCATTAAAAAATATTTCTCATTTGCACTTTGATTGCTGAAGCAGTGGCTGATTTATCAGACGCGTACTTAAGTCAAACCTCTTAGCTACTCTTTGGCTCTAATTGTTGCTAGAGTAATCCAATTTGTGGTTTTTAAGCACATTTAGCAACCCTTTTGCGGTGCATATTTCCGGACGGGGGAATTTTTGTAATTGATAAGGGCTGCAACTATCGGGGTAATTGTTAGAGGGGAAAACTGGTTGAAGGGAAATTCTAAAAATCCTTAATTGTCTAGTCTGCTTGTTGCGGACTGTTTACTGAGTGAAGGGACAAGAAGGGACAAGCTTCAGGCAGAAGAGAGATGTCAAGAGAAAGAGAGAGAGAGAGAGATCAATAGTAATGAAAAGTTTCGTATCATATTAATATTAATATTATTATAGTTATTATGATAAATTCATAATTACATAAAATTTTGCAATTATTTATATAATTGTTCTACTGCATCTTTATACAATTATTAATAATTTAATATAAATCATATTTTTACATTTCTATTTATTTTTTTTACTGGTGGTAAGAATAAGATTTATTATTATTATTATTAATTTATTTATTTATTATTTTATTTATTTACTTTTTACTTTAAGGCTGCTCTTAAAAACAATTTTGTACTGCATATTTATACAATTAATATTAATTTAATATAAATTAAATTATAAATTGTATACTGCACGTTTATATAATTATTAATAATTTAATATACATCATATTTTTACGTTTTTATTTATTTATTTATTTTTTTTTTACTGGTGATAAGAATAAGAATATATTATTATTAATATTATTTTTTTAATATATATATTATTTTAATTTTTACTTTAAGGCAATTATTTGCATAATTTATATACTGCATATTTATACATTTCAAATTAATTTAATATAAATTATATTTTTTTATTTTCTTATCTTTAATTTTTTTACATTTCCTTTAGTTCTGTCTGCTGACTAAGTACTGCATTCTTTATACAACTCATTATCAATATCAAAGTTATACAACTGAGACTAGAAATATTCGTATGAATACATTTCCTTACAGTAGCATTACAATCAAGTACTTTAATGAGGAATGTTCAACTATGAGATGTGGATGTCCTGAACCCTGCGAAGAGCTGGCATTCCAATCATTCTAAGTTTCTCTCAAAGAAAAAGTTATAATAACTTTAAATATCCACTGTATTAGCAGATAGAAATATATAATAATAAAATAATATATATAAAATAATATAATATTAAATCAAGATAATTCATATTTATTTTTCCAAATATATTTATGGAAACACTTCCACAACTCAACTGCCAATGAATGTATTATACTTTACTCAGCTTCTGCTAGTCGTATATAGGAACTATCAACTACTTTAATGCAGTTATCATTTGAAATTGTTCTAATATGTGCTAAAAAGAAAACACAACTTCCTCTATGCGCGCTATCGATTTCGCTTGCGAAAATTTCATAAATGCAAATATTGCTCGCTCTCTAAAAATGGCTAACTGCAAACCCCATTAATTTATAACAAACGCATTCAACTTCAACTTTAGCCTCGACTTTTGGCCACTTTGGTCATTGAATGTTGTGCAACAGTGTTGCAAGTGTGGCAAACTTTACCATGTGTGTGTGTGTGGTCAGATAGGATATCTGCAGCAGCTACAACATTGTTTGGGTAGGCAAAAGTTTTGAATTTAACTTTTGCTTGTTGCATTCAAGTGGCGGCAGCGGCTGCCATGTAAAACAAAAACTTTATGCCAAAAGCCACAACAAACGCAACGGGAAACTGTTGTTGTTGCACTGGCAATTGTTGTTGTTGTTGTTGTAGCTGTAGTTGTTGCAGTTGCAATTGTTTGCTTTCTGCTCAGCTGTGTTATTATTGTTTTGTGGTTTTGGCATTGAGTAGCTGCTGAGCTGACAACTTCGATTCCCAGTTGCATTCAGATAAAATACAATTTTAATTAATTCTGTTTTTTATTTTTATTTTTATTTGTCGTCCGCAACGTGTTTGGCATTCTGTATCTGTTCAACGTCTTAACTGCAGGCCCTCTCTCTCGCTCTCCCTCTGCCTCTCTGGCATTTGCAGCTTTTGTTTGCTTTGGGTGAATATCTTTACTTGCATTTGTTTATATTAACTATTTTTGTGTTGCTTTTTTCCTTGATTCTTTTATTTGCTGTGCACTGTAATTAGCCACGCCCCCATAGACTAGTCTATGCACAAGACAGCTGGCGTCTGCTCTGCATCTGCTGTCTCCCTCAACTCCGCCTCCTGCTCTCTCTCTCTCTCTGTCTCTTTGCTTGGCCAAAATTGCTGTGCATAAAGAGTTTAGGTTGACATTTTTAGCAACAGTTTGTAATTTGCTTGTCGCGTAACCCTTTCGCCCAGATATTTGCTAATTTTTTCTTTCCCCTTTGCTTACATTTTACTTGCAGACAATTTAATTGCGTTTGCCAAAAGCCTTGTCCTGCTGCTGTTTTGCATTTAGGAAAAGTCCGCTAAGAGGTAGGTAAGAATTTAAGTATTTAAGTTTTTAATTCATTTCTTAAATTTGTATTTTCTGTTTGTAAATTAAAAAATCATAAAAAATATATGTATAATTTTAATTTTTTTATTTGTACAAATTATGCATAAATGTTTATGGTTCAGCTGCAATTTTTATGGCTGGCTTTCAAATTAAGTTCGCTGTAAGGCTAAAAGCCTGCTTCATATTTTACGATCCTTGGACATTTTATGTTAGGCCTAACCCTTCCATGCTGTAGCCGCGGGTGTATTTTGGCACCAGCCATAACTTAATTATCCATATGAATCCTTCAGTTTTATTGCGCCTTAGCCAGCAGCGGGTCAGCCCTTTTAATTATGATGAGTACTTCGTTGAGCTCCCTGCCCTTCTCGCGCTCTGCATCTGTCATATTTTTATTTATCTAAAGTGGCAAATCTTCAGCGAGTGCTGCTCATTAAAATGACATGAAATCGAGTCAGAGGCAAAATGTTTTATTATTGTTGCCTCTGCTCCATTTTACACACTTTCAACATTTTCCACTTTCCCAGTTTTATGTCCAGCAGCTGTACATCCACATAAATTTATGGTTTGGGCCGTTAATTTCATAAGCCCCTGGGCCATGCTCAAAATGCTCACTCAAATTTAAATAAGACATATATCCTGCAAGAAAAAAGAAAAGGCTTTTGTCTTTGCGGTTGGCTGCTTGGCTTGGAATTTGTCATTGTTTAGCGGTGGCGCCTCGGCGGGCTGCCACACATGCAATGCATTGCTGCGGTTGCATTTGTAGGCGGGGCAGCATTGGCTGGCGGTTGGCTCTTTGAAGTAAGCAGCAGAGATATTGCCTTAAGGCTAAGCCTCATTTGTGGTCAAATTGTGTGCTGTGCGTCAGCCTAAAGTCGATTGTGTCAATATTGTGCCATGGCTAATGGCTAATGGCTAATGGATAATGGGTAATGCGTAATGGGCGATGGGCAAATGGGCAAATGGGCAATGGGTAATGTTTGTGATAAGGATTTGCGTAAGTTGCGGCATTGCTGCCAGCGTTCGATTACCTTGGCTCATATGCTAATTAACGCCTGCCGATTAAACTTAAAGTGCTTCGGGGCCTTACGATTGCATGGCATTTAATAGCGAGCCACAAAACACATATGGCCAACTTTTTGCCAATAACAATGCGAAGCCATAAACTAGTGCTGTAAAAACACATAAAAATCATTGCATACATTTAGGAGTCGAATTACAAGTGCCACTGAATCACAAAGGGGTTGCTGCCAAGTCTCGCTGGCGGCATAAAAAGGAGTAGCAGCATTTGCACATTAAAAACGCATAAAAATCGAGAATTGAATTGCCGAAAAGAACAACAACAACAATAACGAGTCGAGGCACATAAAGTGGCCCAGAAGATAATACAAAAAAAAAGGGCAAACAAATCTAAAAGTAAAATTGACGAAAAACCAATTGAAGCAATCAATTAAAATCGACCAATGAAATTGAATCACGTGTTACAATTTCCTTAAACCAATTCACATCCAGTTACAATCTGCTGCGCATTCAAGACTCCCTCAAGATTGTAGACAAATAAAATGTGACATTAACTGCAAAGAATATTTCGAAGCAGTTAAAGCAATGGGAGTCTTGGGAAGTAAGTAAACAGATTTTAAATTTGCCATACTCTTAGCTATATAAACTACATATGTATTTATGTTTATATAGTTGGTATGGAAAATTCAAAATATTCGTGTTACGTTAAATATTAAAAATTAAATTATAAATCAATACATAAATAAATTAATAAAAAATAAATAATTCATTAAAAAATATATGTAAAGTATATTTTTTAATTAATTACAAAAAAATTAATTAATTACAACATTAAAAACAATAATAAAAATATATTTTATAATAAAATTTATTGGAATAAATTAAATAATAAAATTAATACATAAAAAAAGTATAGAAAATATATTTAATAATACACTTAATTGTAAAAAATTAAACAATAAATAAATTTATTAATAAATTAAAAACTATTGCAAAAATATATTTAATAATATAATTTAATGTATTAAATGATAAATAAAAAAGAATTATAAAATCATTTTTATACCCTGAGCCCATTGAAAATGGGAAATCAGGGTATAATGGTTTTGTTAAAAGTATGTAACAGGCAGAAGGAGGCGTGGCAGACCCCACAAAGTATATATATTCTTGATCAGGGTGACGAGAAAAGTTGATATAGCCATGTCCGTCTGTCCGTCCGTCCGTCCGTCCGTATGTATGAACGCGTCGATTTCCGAAGATACAAAAGCTAGAGAGTTCATTCTTTTTGTGTTAGGTTCGTATATTGCACGCGCAGTACGAGTTTGTTTCAGAAATTCGATAACTTGTATATTTGTCAAGTTATCGATAAACGAATTTATCGGGAACCAGTTATAAAATTCTAGCTAATTCATCTTTAGAGTTAGACCCTCCAAATCAAATTGTCAGATTTTGGATTCCGGTCCCCACTTCGCCCCACCACCCCCCCAAATATGAAAAAAAATGCATTTCAAATACTAGAGACATGCAGTTTGGTTTAGCATATAGATATGAATATCATAATCATAATCTGAAGATATCAATACGATTATCCATCTAGAAACAGAATTATTAATCATCAAAGTTTTCTCATCAAAATCCATGCGGCGCAGCAACAAAGGCAGAGAGAGACAGCAAGACGCTTGCAATGCTTACACACATGCATACACACATACATGCATACAAGCGTAGATCAGCATCTGATGTGATGCGCGTGGTTTTGCATGCGTGCAGAAACGAATCGAATAATTCTTGGAATATTATTCGTTCGAAGAAGGGCTCAGGGGATTTCGTAGTCGAGCAGTCTCGACTACAGCTTTCTTACTTGTTGATAATAGAATTTATTGTAATAAATTTAAAAAAATATATTTAGGAAATATATTTAATGCATTTTGCAATATCTAATTATATATTAATTGTAAAAAATAAATAAATATTAAATAATTATGATAAATATGTTTAATAACATATTTCATTGAAATTAATTATATATATTATTTACACTGATGAATTGGTAATGTCAATAATTTAATTTAATATTTAATTTAACTTATTTTATTATATTGTATTTGTTTTATTTTACTTGTGCTATTTTATTTTGTTATTTATTCATCAAGTATAGGATATAATAAATAATTTTAAGCTAAACCCTACGAGACTATGAGGAATAAAAATGATAAAAATAGCTCTTGAAATAAGTTTAGTATGTCATGTTGCGCATTCAGCTCTGTAACTTAATTGATTATTATATAGATTATTAAACAAATTCAAATAAGCCAATTTGGCTTAACTTCGGATGAGATATAAAACTTTAAATTTGTGTTACTTTTCTTAACAAAGACTTTAACATCATTTGTAGTTTTTTTTTTATGCATATGAATTCATATTTCGCTTAGAATTTTAAACTCTATTGGGCTACGCATCAATTGTCACTCGCCTTGACAAGCAAGTTCAGTGCTCTCTGTTAAAGCCCTGGACAAGGGCAGGACACACGCCGCGTCCCGCCCCGCTCCGCACGCCTCCAACGCTTACACGATTTACCCCTTGACATTCCTTGCTATCAGTTGGCAGAAGCGAAAAGTTTTATGCGCTTGTTAACAAAAGCGTGAAATTCAATGCGGACGAACGCAAATTTACGACACTGCAAATTAAACTTGATTTTTATTTAAATAAATTGCATTTTATGCGCTCGGCTAGGATATGCGATGCTGTCGCCTCGTCGTCGTCGTCATCGTGGAGTCGTAATAATAAGCAGGCAACGGCCATAATTTGCACCGGAATATGACGGCAGGATATGTGGCAGTGGGTTTTGGCTCGTGTTCGGGCGACGGGCTGGCTGGTTTATGTATTTTTATTTATTACACGCAGCATTGCCAGGAAATGTTTGTTGATTTTCCGCAGCGCGCGCACAATAAAAATCGAGGCTAGCAAAGGCAGAAAAAAAACCGAATTATTTTCTAGACGAACGCGCGTCGCTCGAATAAAAAAATAACCAGAAATTCTACAAATTGTACAGAGTTTTATTATAGAGTATGGTTAAGGGTATTTTGAGTGTGTGATGAAAGATTGAAGGTTTAAGGATATAGAAAAATTTGAAAACAATGTATAGCATATTATAAATTATTTTCTTTTTTTTTTTTTTTTTGCAAATATGTATGCAAATGTATGTATTTATATAGATTTTTTTTGAAGAGGCAATTTTAATTTTTTATTAAGTCATAAAATTAAAAAAATCCCAAATATTTGAAATTTTAATTTTATTTTATCCTGCCATTACTTCTCGATGGAATTAAACAAAATGAATATATCTTTATTTATTTTATTTTTTTTTTTAATGAATATAAGATTAAAAGTAATATAATATTATTTTTTATTTTTAATAAACAAATATAATATATTTTTTATTTATTTTTTTATTTTTTTATTATTATTGTTATTATTTTTATATTATTGTATATGGAATGCGATATTCAAATCTTACTATTTGTTATCTAAAATTAATCAAAAATACTTTTAAAAAATATTATTAATTAATCAATATTTATTTTTTTATTTTATATTATAATTTTGTATTTTTTAATGTAAAGAATTAATTTATTATAATTTTTTATTACTTTCTATTATTTGTTTTCATTCTTATTATTATTACATATATTTTTTTAAATTATATATCGAGTGCGATCTGCAAATCCTACTTTTTTTTTATCTAAAATTAATCCTAAATACTTAAACAATTTTTCTTAATTAATTATATATTTATTATTATTATTTTATATTATAGTTTTGTATATCAAGAATTAATATATTTTGAATTTTATTTATTGCTTTTTATTATTTATATTTATATTATTATTATTAATATTATTATTATTATTTTTTTTTATTTTTAAATTATGTATCGAGTGCAAAGTGTATATTTCTTTATTTAAAATTAATCCTAAATACTTAAAATAATTATTATTCAAATTGATGTCCATCTGATTGAGAATACCTTAGAATTTAGTTTTCTACTTTTAGTATATTTTTTCATCAACTCTCGAGTTACATCGCAGCAAGAGCATGCAATGTTCTTTCATAAATTCTTTGCCTGTTTCCTTTATTTATACTTTTTATATACGACCTCGTCGCCACCGTCATTAAAAACGGAAATGTGATGCGTAATTTGTGCGCCGCGAAGTATGCCATACAGAAATTTTGAATGGAGCCAAGCGAAACGAATTGATAAGGGCTTAACAAAAGGTTCAATGGCTAACGCAGATGTATTCCAGTCTGAGCCTCAAGAGCTGTTGAGCACAACAGCCAACTCAACTCTAGCAATTGTGCAATTGCAATTTCTCTTGAGCATATTTCATAAGGAATTCTTTTTTGCTTTAATATATTACTCAACAGTTCGTACCTTGCAATAATAGGGATCTTTGGTATGCAGCGTCATGACGAATATGAGTCGTGCCTTCTCCTGGCGTTCGCCCAGCGGCTCGAAATAGAAACTCCGCATGAGATGGGCCAGCACCAGTTTCATCATGACCATGGCATAGCGCTTACCCAGGCAGCTGCGCGGACCCGTCATGAAGGGTATGTAGGTGGAGGGTTCGATTTTGGGCTGTGCATCGCGTGCCCAGCGCTGCGGCTTGAAGACTAGCGGATCGGGAAAAAACTCCTTGCAGCGGCCCATATACATGGGCGAGATGATCACATCGCAGCCCTTGGGTATGAAGAAGTTATCTGAAAGGCGTGGAAAGGGAATCTTTAGTTAAACTGATGCTAAGATAATATTGTTGTCGATTTTCTCATACTAATTGTGCAGTTCGCTGTGGCTCGTCGCGCTGTTATGGGCCCTGAGGGATATAGTCGCATCGACTCCTTGATGCACATTTCCAGATACTCGAGCTCACGCAATTGTTCCATGGTTATGGCTGTGGCTGCATCTCGCCCACAAACCCGCCAGATTTCCTCGCGACACTGCTGCTGATAGGCCATATGCAACGTCATGTTGTACATGAAAAACTTGAGCGTGGTTGCGGTCAAGTCGAAGCCGCCAAAGATAATTGTATCCACCTCCTCTCTAATGTCCCTCACCTGCAGCGGCTGACCATCTGCAGTTCTAGCCAGCAGCAGGGAATCGAGTAAGCTGAGTGCTTTCTGTTGCCCTGCTTCAGCGTCTGCTGTCGACACACAATTGTGATTGGCCAGATCCGAGTCCAGCTGAGCCAAACGCTCTGTGATAATGCCCTCGGTAAAGCCATGAAGAATCTTCAGAATTTGTCTTTCGCGCGCAGCGAGCGACGTGAAGCGATAAATGAGAGAGCTGCGATATAGCAGATTCTTTAATCGCGAGTCGAATATGTGAATAATTCTGCAAGGTACTGAAACTGTTGAGACTGCTATACATATGAGTTGCATACTCTAGTCTACTCACTCTCTGACTGCATCAAAGTATTCCGATCTTTGACCCGACTGCGAGTTAACTGTGCTGCCCAGCGCCGTTTCACAGATGGTGTCCAGCGTGTAGCAGCTGATGAGCTGAAAGAAATCCACGGGCTGATTGGTGTTGGCCAGTGTGGCTAGCCTGGCCAGCAGAATGCGTGCCTGTCGCTCATAAATCTGCACAAATTGCTTAATCATGCCATAGTTGAAAGCCGGCGCAATCATCTTACGGCGATGCATCCATTTGTTCACGCCGCTCGTGAAGACGCCCTCGCATAGCCAATTCTCAAAGACGCGATAGTCCGAGGTCTTTTGCAGCAGCTGCTTGGCGCTGCAAAGTGCCTGAATATCCTTGGGATTGCAGTCGAACACATAGAACTTGTTGCCCAGCCAGAGTTTACCTCGATGATCCTTCAAATGGCAGTTAATGAGCTCCGTCGCGCGCTTAAACGGACGCGGGCCAATGATTCGCGCAAAAATATGCAAATGTCCGATGATTGGCAGTGAGGGTGGGCCAGGCCAATTGCTGGTCAGTCGATTGATGCGCGCCTGATAGCGATACGAATAGATGAGATAGCTCAACACGGCCACGAGCAGCAGCCAAATCGAAAGTGAGACCAACATGACGCTCAGAGTTCTTAGATCTAACTGCGACTGCTTATCGTTGCATTTGTGAATTTATGCAAATCACAGTCACAAAAAAAAACCCATATATTATATAAATTAGTTTACAAAAAACAAATGCACTAATGAACAAATCACAGATCAGAGTTGCGAGCAGCGTTTCAGGCACATATATGTATATATAATACGATCGATTTGTCAATGTCTGGACGCGAGGCAAAAGTGACTCTTTTTTACTCGGCCGCTAGCATTTAAGTACCTCGTCTTGATTGCCCGCTGATCATTTGTTTGGTATTCTGACAATTGTAAACAAATACTAGAAACACATTGAGATGCTAAGGGTTGCCTATGAGATACCCTATAAAGTAAAATAAGAGTTGTCAGCTTGAATAGGCAGAAAAAAAATTAAATCGAAATACTACAAAATATCTGAAGTGTTTCTATTACTTTTCCCTACCATTCTACAGGGTATATTGCCATAAACTTGCATTGAGTAGACACAACAACAAAGTGCTTAGATTGATTTCCACTCACTTGGCAAATAAATAAGTTCAATATTGTTATTGCGAAATTATAAATTTGATGAGTGATCCTACGTTCAACGCATACAAATTTGTAGCCCAAGCGAGTGAAATCAACAAACGGTCCACTAGATACACAAACATCGCCTCTACTGTGATCGGAAACACCCACAGTGCTACTGAGAACAACAAATTGGTGATTTACTGCAGCGCTGAGGCATAGTGGAACTAGTTTGCTAATTATTTTCAAATATTTAATTAGATATCAATTAAATTTTTTTGGGCACGTGTCATGAAATTTACATTTTTGTTTGCAGAGCAATTGGAAGGTGATAGGTTTTATAGGTAAAGAATAATATTTATAAAATATATATAAAAAATATTTGTAATAATATTTAATTAATATAGATAGTTAAATAAAAATATGTTGTATTTATAATATATATATATATAATATTTTTAATAATATTTAATTCATACTTACTCATTAAGATCATATATAATATATATACAAGTAAGGGTAACTTCTAGTCGAGTTGTGTAGAATATTTAAAAAAAATTTTAAAAAACATTAACATCTAATTTAAAAAAAAAAAAAAAATTTAAACAGATATGTTTTTTGTTTGTTGGTTATTTTTATGTTTTTGCTTATTGCGCATTCTTTTTGAAGTACTTGCTCAGGTAATTCGTTTTTTTATGCCTGGGCTCTTGATTGTCAATTTGCTGGAAACTGGAATCTGGAATTATACTTTTACGGATTCTGTGAAGAATTAGATTAAATGTGAAAACAAAAGTTATAAAGCTATTTGGCATCAAGTGTAGTTTGCAAAGTTTATTAATTAAAAAGAGCAAATGTACAACATGCTTATAATATAATACTATATAATATACTCGTTCATAAAGTGAAAAGAGTATATTGGTTTTATAGTTCCTCTATTTGCAGCTCTTAAGGCTCGAGATAAAATTATTTGCAAGCTATTTTTATGATGCTGACGAATTGAAATTTATAATTATTTTAAAATAGAAATAGGGACTGTAAGGGTTTGTGTGTCTGTGTCTAGACTGTGTCTAGATTTTACTGTTAAGTTACATCAGACTCTTCGCATTTGCACAAAAAGCTTCATTTGTTTGTAGCCTTGAACGAGTATTAGCCAGCCAGTAACGCCCAAGAAATAGTACATTATTTTCATTTATTTTTTATTTATTTATCTACTTATTTATTTTGTATTTATTTATTTATTTTTCATCTATTTTTTATCAATTTATTGCTTTTTAATTATTTATTAATTATTTTTTTATTTATTTATATTTTTTTATCTTCTATCTTTACTTATTTATTATATTATTTATTTACTATTTATTTATCTAATTATTTATTTACTTATTTTTTATTTATTTACTTTTAATTATTTATTAATTATTTTTTTATTTATTTATATTTTTTTATCTTCTATCTTTTGATACTTACTTATATATTTATTAATAAATTAATTAGTTTATTTACTTATTTATTATATTATTTATTTACTATTTATTTATCTAATTATTTATTTACTTATTTTTTATTTATTTACTTTTTATTTATTTATTTATTTATTTAATAAATATTTTATTTATTTACTTATTATTTATTTCTTTTTTATTTATTTATTATTTATTTTTGTATTTATTTAAATTTTTATGTAATTTTTTATTCTTCTATCTTTTGATACTTTTTTTTTTTATTTATTTATTAATTAGTTTATTTATATACTATTTTATTTATTAATTTATTTTTTAATCTTCTATTTTTTATACTTTATTTTTATACCCTGAGCCCATTGAAAATGGGAAATCAGGGTATAATGGTTTTGTTAAAAGTATGTAACAGGCAGAAGGAGGCGTGGCAGACCCCACAAAGTATATATATTCTTGATCAGGATGACGAGAAAAGTTGATATAGCCATGTCCGTCTGTCCGTCCGTCCGTCCGTCCGTCCGTCCGTCCGTCCGTCCGTCCGTATGTATGAACGCGTCGATTTCCGAAGATACAAAAGCTAGAGAGTTCATTCTTTTTGTGTTAGGTCCGTATTTTGCACGCGCAGTACGAGTTTGTTTCAGAAATTCGATAACTTGTATATTTGGAAAGATATCGATAAACGAATTTATCGGGAACCAGTTAAAAAATTCTAGCTAATTCATCTTTAGAGTTAGAGTCTCCAAGTCTTCTGCATATATATAGATACTAATTTAATACAATTTCGGTTTTTGTCAGATTTTGGATTCCGGTCCCCACTTCGCCCCACCACACCCAAATATGAAAAAAATGCATTTCAAATACTAGAGACATGCAGTTTGGTTTAGCATATAGATATGAATATTATGATAATAATCTGAAGATATCAATACGATTGTCCATCTAGAAACAGAATTATTGATCATCAAAGTTTTCTCATCAAAACCCATGTGGCGCAGCAGCAAAGCAGCGAGACAGCAAGACGCTGGCAATGCTTACACACATGCATACACACATACATGCATACAAGTGTAGATCAGTGTCTATGTGTGGTTTTGCATGCGTGCAGAAACGAATCGAATAATTCTTGGAATATTATTCGTTCGAAGAAGGGCTCAGGGGATTTCGTAGTCGAGCAGTCTCGACTACAGCTTTCTTACTTGTTTAAATATATTTTTTGTAATCTACCTTTTCACACTTTATTTATTTAATCTTTTATCTCTTGTCAGGTAAACGTTTACCTCACATTTAACAGTCTAGTCTTAATTAAATATTTTTATCTGTTTGTAATTGCAATTATTATAAATAATTACACTGTAAACAAAATATAGCTTAGCCAACTGCATTAATTCCATGTGTTTGTTGTTAATTATATAGTCACAGTTGATAAATTTCTTTGAAATACCAGAATCCGCAATTATATTCATTAGAATGCACAATTGAATCAAAGTTCAAGTTGAAAAAGAGAGTGAAATATAATATTTAATAAGAGATCATTTTTTACAAATGCTATAAATAAGTATGAACACTAACCTAGGGCACGAAATAGTTGTGTCTCATTAAAGGTTTTGAACCTTTTCGTATTTGCAATTCATCTTTTTTTCTGCTGTCAAATTAATTAATAAATGAAGTATATGCCATTTATATTTGCACTTTTTTTTAATAAACATGCAAAAAGTGGAAATGCTCTTGATTTACAATGGAAAACGTAGCAGCCGGCTTGCTTTTTTATTTGATATTGAATTGAAACAAGTGGACGTTGAATGTTGACTGAGAGGAAATATAAAAATATATATATTTATACAAATTTATGAATGCACACCTATACACACACGCCTCGCATTCTGGTATCTATAATATAATATCATGCAGTCCACACAAAAGCACATTAATTACAATTATTCATGTTTATTTGTGCACAGCAACTTTTCTGTGTTAATTAGTGTAAATACACAGTCCTGTTCACCTTTTTTCGTCGTTGTTGTTGTTGTTGTTATTAACAGCTCTTAGTAAGGAAGCAGCATTGATATGCAAAATGAATTGAATGACAACCATATCAGACTCTCATTAAATATATATCTATATATACATATATAGCATATTAAATATTGTTAGTCCTTGGCATAAACCAGATAATTTGCTTATGCTCTTGACAAAGGCAAAGATGACTTCGTCAGCGAGTGGGAAGTCCAGCAAATGTTTGACATAAATTCCATTATCTAATGGATGCCAATAAACAGCGCACACAAATAAACACACACATGCACACAATCGGGAACAATCAGATGTAGATACAGTTGTGCACCTGACAGGACCAAAAGGAACATTGTCTCACATTTAAAATTAAAAGTGATGCGACAATGGCAGGGACAAAATACTGAGGCGAACACTGCGAAGGGTGAAGCAACGTCGCAAACTAATTTGAATTTATGCAAAGATGTCGAGCTGCCTATTATAAGGCTTAACAGCTTAATAGAAGTCAATTAGCTATGAGATGTGGTTTGTTATATGCCAAATATAATTAAGCGAACTTGAGTAGATGCAGAAAGCTTTTAATATAGCTCAGAATGTATTATTTATTTTTTATATTTCATCATTTGTAATAAATGCAAAATATATGTTTGTTTCTCTCAATATTTATACAAGTTTCGAATTTTTATTGTATTTTCTGCAATTATTATAAATAAAAATATTTAATAGTACAAATAATATAAAATAAATAATATTATAATAATACAATTAACATAAAATATATGATAATATAATAACACAATAAATATAACAAATTAATATAATAATATGATAATATAATTGGAGTATATTTAAATAAATAAAAATAATTAATTAATACATTTAAAAAAATTAAATGCATTAATAATTAAATTTAAAAAAATGTAAGAAAAATAAATAAAGGCAATAAATATTATTTTAAAAATAAATCAATTTATTCCATATATTCAATTATATTTCTAGTTTTTGGTAGAAATTTATTTATTTATGTTTATAATTTTATTGTTATGTCAATGAAATGAAAATTAAAAGAAACCAAATTATTTACGTGATTTTCAATACAAAAAAAAAGAAGAATTATCTTAATCTTAATTAATTAATTATTTAAAGAATTAATTTATGTGTTGTAAGTAAATAAATAAATAAATACAAATGTATTAAAGCATTTAAAAAATATAATTTAATATATTACAAAAAAATAAATAAATATTACTTAAAAATATAAATTCAAGAAAATAATAATTAAAAGAAAAATAAATAAATATTATTCAAAAATAAAGCAACCTAATCCATATTTTAAAATAAAACCAAAGACTAAATAATAATTCTAGTTTTTGGTAAAAATTTATTAATAATAATAATTAATAATTAAAGTCTGATTATTATTTGTTATATATAAAATAAATATATTTTAATTTCCCATATTCTTGCTACTAGAGTATCTCAAGTTCGTCATTTGGCAATTGGCATTCTTAGCTTGTTATTATTGTTGTCTGTGTGCATGTTGAGCTCTGTAATTAAACTGCACATTATCAGGAACGCCACATACAGAGACACACACACACACACACACACACATACACTTGGATATAGATATGTATAACAAGCACTTACACAAGCAAAGGGGGCGCATAATTATGCAGGCATTTGCATGTGTCGCTCGCCCCGCCCGCCCAACTGTCACATTGCATTTCGGCCATGTGAATGAAATTAAATTTGGTCACATTTAATTATTGTTTATGCAAAGGCATCTGCAAAATTGCCATATTGCCATAGAAATGCGCAGCCTAATAAACGATGCAGACGAAATCTGATAAGAGACATTTAGAGATTGATGTGAGAACTGAGAATGATGGATTCGAATTGTATTTCTTCAGTTGTAACTGAAAGTTGACAAAAGCAGCTTAATATACATTGATACCTTTTCCAATTCCAATAATTCAAAGTCTCTTAAGCTATATAGGGTTATTTAAGGAATTCACCACAATTCGCCCCTTCCGCTGCTCCAACTCGCATCGTTTCCACATCAATCGCAACCAATTTAATTTCACAATTAAATGCAAAGACGCGATGCGTTTAGCATAAATTAACAGCATGTAAGTAGGCGCCGCAGGGTGCCAAACAGTGCGAAAAGGAAAGGGGTTTACTTTGGGGGTGTGGCTCATTGGTTTCAGGTGTTGCCACCAAATAAGCTGCCAGGCAGCGGTGCTTCCGTTCCGTGCTGCCCACCCACAGCCGGAGCCCGCAGCTACAGCTCGGTTCGCCGCGGTGTGGGCAGCAATTTTCCATTAGTGTATTTATTGCAGAATCTAATTTAATTGACGTCATCGTCTAATGCATTTAAGTAAAAGGAATTAAACGTCTATAATTGTACGCTTTAATTAAATTAGCCAAGATATTTGCTAAAATGCAGTCTTAAAAGATCTCCGGCTTACGTGCGAAATACATTTAACATCTATCAAGAAGCAGCTGTAACAACAGTTGATATTGATGGCAATAAATTTCGGGTCTTGTATGTAGCCAGGCAGAAACATATGGTTTGCCCGTTTTTGTTGTTCTTATTTTTATATCAGTAATCAATTTGAGAAGTTGCTGTACTATCTGAGGGGCGAAACAAACAAACAAGTTAAGGCTTTAAATTCTTATAAAATTTCCAAAAACAAATTATAAATTAGAAATACATATATAAAAAAACAAATGAGATTTAAAATTTATTTATTATAAATTTAAAACTAAATAATTATAAATTTAATAATTATTTATTGTTGTTTACAAGAAAGTTGAAAAAAACAAAATTAAGGTTTTAAATTCTTACAAAAATTCTTACAAATTTTAATTTAAATATATATAGAAAAAAAGTTAAATTTAAATTTATTTATTATTTAAAATCACTAGTTTTATTTTTATAAAGTAACAAATAAAACTAGTTTATGCGCATACGACTTGCTAAACTGTCGTTTACAGTTTGGCAAGCAGTTCATGCAACAACTACAGTTTAGTAAGCAGTGAAGCAAAATAGCGCGTTTTGTTAGCGGTTATTCATGAGCTACTGAGAGCTATAAAATCACTTTGAAATTATAGATATTTAATATGTTTCATATTTTATTATAATAAATAACAAATATTAGTGTAAACTCTTCAAATATATCTACAAAATATTTCATATAAATAGTAAATAAAATATTGAAATATTATTAGGAATGAATATGGGAATTCGCGTTTTTCTAGCGTTTTGAAAATATGTTGGTGCTAAACTTAACTAAATTAATAAATAAGATCTTAAATAATAATAAATAAATAATAATAAATAAATGAACGTATTAAACAATACCAAGACAAATATAATATAAACAAATATTATAGATATTAATTATTTCTAATATAATAGCAAATAAAATATATTATTTTTATTTGTATGAACTGCGCGTTTTGCTAGCGATTCTTAATTAACTGAGCTCCAAATGAAAAATGTAAACAAATATAAATAATTGAACAAAATAATGTATTACAATAAACTTAACAAAGATATTATTCGTAAATTTAAATTAATATCTAATTTTAATTTTATTAATTATATTATATTAATAATTAAATTTCTTCAATACTTCAAAAATATATACAAATAATAAAAAAAAATATATATATATATAAATAATAATAAAATATATTAATAATTTATTAAATATAATAAAATAACTAAAAATCAGATATAATAAAAAGTGTAAAATAATATACCTTTAATGCATTATTTACTTTTAAATGCAGCTGAAACATGAAACGTAATCCCTAGAATATTATAATAAAACCAAAATAATAATACAAATAATTTATATAATTTTTAAATAAGTAAAAAAAAATAAATAAGAGAGATGAAGATATATAGCATATTTCACATTTTTTTATATATCTATTTTTTTGCAATTCTTCATCTCAGTCAACGCATTTTGCCAGAGAATCTCTAACAGCTTTGACCTTAAGGTAAACCATAAAAGATAATGAGCATACAAAAAAATACATTTACAAATTATGATGAACAAAATTGTAAAAAATATGAACAAATAATAAGTTAAGAAAATATAAAAAATATATATTTGCTGAAATCCACATAGTTGCTACCGATTCTTAAAACAGTTGAGAACTAAATAAAAAATAAAAATAAAAAAATATAAAATAAATTCGTAAAAAAAAAACATAAATAGCGTGGTTAACTGGGAGTTTTAATAGAGGACTTTATTTAACTGTCAGTTAAACATTAAAACATATTAAAGGAAACCACAAAAATATTTTTGAAATATTTGTATTTTTTATTTATATATGGAATTCACAAAAAAAAAAAAAAAAAAAAAAAAAAAAAAATTACATAAAACATTAAAAATCTAGTTAATAAAATATTTTAAAAATATTCATATGAATAATTATAACAAAAAAATAACAAAAAATTACAAATCCAGTTATTAAAAATATAATTAAATTGCATGTATATGCTGATATGCGATATATCTATTGATTGGTCACAAATTTGCGTCAATCAAAATGAGGTGTTAACGTCTTGCTTTTGGCCAAATATGCTGCAAGAAAAAAAAAAGAAAAAGACTACCGGTTAGCTAACCGCAAGACTTAATCAGCTTTATCTGCACCGGAGCTATGCACGGGCATTAAAAAAGTTAAAATAATAATTATAAATATTACTTTTAGCCGCATGCCTCGCTGCACAGACAGCAATGAAGTTGGTAATTTTTTTTATCTTTCTTTATTTTGGCGTCGACTTTGCCGCTAACCTTCGGCGCGAAAATTGTTTTGTACTTATATTTTTAGCATTCAGTTTAGCTGGCAGCTCACAATGTTTAAAGGTGTTTTCTCAGTTTAGTTTCAGTTGTTGCTGCTGTTGTGGTCAGGGCATAGCTGTGTTATGGGAGTACGAGTTTTTTAATTGAAGGACGTCGTCGGCATTGGCAATTCGAAGGCGAGTCAAGTGAGCTAGCGCACTGAAGTTCTGTGGCAATCTCTCACAGTTTCAGTTAACTGTTAGCAATTACATTAGAGCCCAGTTAGCTGCCGTTGTTACCAGTTGCCCGTTGTCAGTTGCAGTTTTCTGTTCTTGTTGTTACCTTTAATTTACCTTTTTCGGTGATTGTTGGCCGGGCCAAGCAACAAGTCACGTTCCGCTTAGCTAAGAGCTGCGTTTAAGCCGCCGTCCGGTTATTTCACTTGGATTCTTGGCAATTGCAGCACTTGCTGCTTGTCAGTCACTCGCTCACTCACTATACTCACTTTGCCAGGGTCAAACGAGTTTTTACTCATATTTTTGTTTTTTCCACGATAACAGCTGGACAGGGAATGGCCCAGGTAATGGATGTGTGCAGCTCAGTGACCTTTTACCTGCCACTGCCAGATAGGCCAGCTCTAGTTGCAGCTGTCGCATATTTAAGAATATTATCCAAATATTGATATGGGTGGTATGCGTACGTGACAAAAGACACGCAAGTGTCTTATCCTCTCAGCAAACACTGCTGCGGTATGCGCATAATTATCATGGCTATACACATGTTTGTCTAATTTATGCTAAGTTTGTTTCTTTACATTGAAATTATAATTAAGACATAGTTAAATGATGCTTATTAAACAAAGAATAATACCCGTGTCCTTGAGCAGAGTATATTTTTGTTTAACGAGGCATAACTTTATCTTATTTATATATTTAGTTACAGCACTTCCCATTAAATATTAGCCAAGTTAAGTTAGTATTTTATACAAATTTTAATTTCAATTATTCAACTCAATTTTAGGCGTAAATATATAGAAAACAAAATTATTTTCAAAATAATTTGTTCGTAATTTATTTGATTGAAATTGAAGCTTTACAAAAATATTTATTTATTTTATAGATTAAATATATGATTACAAAATTACTATTATTCAAAATATATATATAAAAAAAATCATAAGCTATTTTGAATGAAAGTGAATATGTAATATAATAAATTAGTAATAATTTATTTGTTTCATTAATGTTAAAATATATACAAAAAGATATATAAATTAATATTATTAAATTTTATAAATATGCATTTTTAATATTTATCAAAAATATATATAACAAAAATTCTATATTAAAAAATTGTATATATATTAAAATTAAAATATATATCAAGATACTATAAAATATTTAAAGTATTGTTTTTTTTTTGTTTTTGTTTTTTGTTTTTGTTTTTGATTTTTAGCAGATTATACATTTAATCGAGTTCCAATTGAAAACATTTATTTGAAATTTAATTTACTTATCCATGCAAATGTGCGTACATTATTTTGCTGACACTTGAACCACTGTGCACTTAAACTGCACTTAAATTATATCAGCCGCGGACATTAGCCCGCGACAGGTAATCGAACTCAAGACACCAAAAATAATTTGTTGTCGCTCCAAATACATGGGTTTACGCTTTAAACCCATATGCATACATATATAGTATATAGATACATATACTCGGGCTTGTTCCAAAAGAAATCGCTTTGTATATATCTTTTTGTTTTTTGCTTTGATGCACAGCTGCTGGCATCTAATTAACGCAACAGTGAGTGCTAAAAGTCAGCAACAGGTGAGCAGCAGCAGGTAAGTCAGCGCGCTCTCTCTCGCAATCTCTTTCTCTCGCTCTCTTTATCGCGTGATCGCTCGCTAGCTCGCCCGCTCTCTCTCTCTCTCTCGCTCTCTCTCTCTGTTGGCCATCAGCTGTTTGGCTGCTTGGCTGGCTTGAGTCGAGCTGAGCTCAGCGCTTCGGCAGCTGGTTCAGTTCTGCCGTAAGCCGCCTTCAGGTTGCACGCGTCGCTTTTGCGTTTGATCGCGTGTGTTTCGCAGCGGATTTACAGTTACAGTTACACTTAACTAACTCGTGTCGTGTGCGCTTGAATGCCAAATTTAATAGCCACTGTGAGACAACAACAACAACAACCGTTAACGGCAACTGGCGTTTAATTTTAAAACGTTTTTTAACTGAAAACAGAAGACAGAAGAAGTAACAAAAACATATATAAAACGTAAATCGTTTACTTTCGTTTTTCCAACTTTCATTTTTGTTTGTCGCACTCACGAGTTTTCCTTGAAAAAAGTGTCACTCTCCAGAGGCTGTGCTTTATTACACACAAAAGAAAAAAAACCCCAATCAAAAGGTGATAACAAATCGATTGTTAAATACGACAAGTTATTTCAAATAATACAAAAAATAGAAAAAACACACACGCACACGCGCACAGAGAGAGACATACGATATGGCGCTCATGGACACCGCTTGGCGCTGCCGCCTGATGATATTTGGAGTCGCATCGCTGCTGCTGGTCGGCGATCTCTTTGGCTATGGCGGTTACAGTGTGCGCGGCGTTAAATCGGATCATCCGGATGAGGTGGGCGTGCAGGGTGCTGGGGGTCCGCCAACCGGACCAGCGGCTGCCGCTGCGGCGGCTGGCAAGTTTCAGCAGAAAAATGCCGAAATCGACATAGGCGAAGGTGAGTGACTTTATGGCCATATTCCCATATTCCATATGCATTTCAGTTTTGTAATCGAATTTGGGTTTCGTTTTGTTTTTATTTACGCAAATTTTAAGCTTGACTTTTTGTTTAACAGTTTTTTCATTTATTTTTCCTTTTTTTATTTGGCATTAACAACGCAAATTTTTACACACTTGGCACATTGCAACACATTTATCTGTCTCGCTCGCACTTTTTTATGGTTTGCTTCATGAATTCAGCTCTCTGTGTTGTCTGTGTTTTTTCATTATTTATAAGTCGCGCTTTATTTGCTCGTATCAAGGTCAATTTCGATTCATAAATGGAAGTTTCATGCTTTTTGATTTGTAGTGTAAAAAGCTGGCAACACATGTAAGCGAATAATTGAATAAAAGCTTTGTCAGTTAACCGGAATTGCTTGCCCTTCCACATATAAGGCGCTATTTATAATAAAATGTTAAAAATTTTAATGTTTCATTTACGAAAATTGCCAATTATGACATCATTTTTTAGCCACTTGGCTTACATCAAAAAGTAAATGCTTAATAATAATTTCGACACTTTCGCATTTTTTCCAATTAAAAGAGGTTAAATATAAATATTTATTAATAAAATTACATACCAAGTGAGTTGCAAATATTTTTTGCATTTATATCTTACATGGCTTACATGAAAAAGTAAATGCTTTAAGATATAATTATTGACTCGAATTTTTTATATAAATATGAATATTTTTTAATTAAATTATATTCTAAAACAGTTTCAAATATTTGTTTTGCAAATAATTATAATTTTAAATTAAAGCTTAGTTCGATAGAAATTAAATGCGGTTCAAAATCATTTTTTTATTTACATTTTTTTGCACACTATTTATATAATTTTCCAATTAAAATTATATAAAAAATATTTTTTTATTAAATTTTATGCACACTATATAATTTTCCAATTAAAAATTATATCAAAAATAATTTTTATTAAATTAAAATATTCCAGCACAGTTGCAAATATAAATAAAAAGCAAGTGTTTTGTTACTTAGCTATATATATTTTTATTTATATTTTATAAAATTTTGCGTTTCACACTACTTTTATAAATTTTCCATTGGGAAAGATTTTATATAAAAATATTTTTAAATTAATATATATTCAAAGATAGTTTAATATATGTGTTAATTCATTTTTTTTTTTTTAATAATTTTAATTTATTTTATTTTAATTTATTTTATTTTATTTTTTATTAATTTAAATTTATTCAATTTATTTTATTTAATTTTATTTTTTATTAATTTAAATTTATTCTATTTATTTTATTTTAGTTTTTAATTAATTAAATTAAATTATTTTTATTATATTTTTTATTATATTTTGTTGTTATATATTATTATTATTTTTTAATATTATATTGTATGTTTTTAAAAATTCATTTTTACTAATTATTTATTTAATTTTTTTTTTGCAATTAATTTGCCTAACTTTGTCTTTAATTAAATTAAATAGAAAAAAAAATTTTAAAAAAAAATTAAAAATTTTTTTGTCACTTTTTTTTCGCACTCTATATAAATTTTCATTAATGACATAACTTCTAATTGACTTACATAAAAACAAAATTGCTTTAGCACATGTTTTTTGTTGTTGTTGCTTTATCTACCATTAAATCTAGAATTCCAGGCAAGACTTTGTAGTAGATTGCAAATTTGTTTAGGTTTTACTGCTTGGCTTTGTAGCCATGTTGCGTCGCTTAAAGCTTGAACTGTCTAGACTATTTCATAGACACTTCAAAGTTGACATTTACCAGGCCATTTAAGTGTTGGCTGGCCAAAAAAAAAAATCATTGCTCCGCATTTTAAGCAGCTAATTAAAAAGTTTCCATACGAGTTTTTTTTTCTATTTAAAAAGATTGTGTGGAATTAGCATTAAATGTCTTGGATGACATGTTATATGTTAGACAACCAAGGAACTTTTTGTTTAATATTTTTGAATAAGATTTAAAAATGATTGAATTCGAGTTCTATATGGTTTAAGTAGATATTATGCAATTCTAGATGGACAGGGTGACTAGTTAAATATATGAAATTAATTCATGTTAGTTGCCAATCTCAAATCTAGTTTTAAATAATATAAATTGTATATTTTTATTTATATATTAACACTCATCTAGATCTTGATCTAAAGTCCAGTTTGATCTAATATATATTCAGCTTAGTCAGTTCTCACTTTGCTTATTCAAACTGATTTGTTTTCGTTTCTTGTTTGGCTTCCCGTGCAACTGACGCAACAGATAGCGGTATACGAGTTCCAATATTATTTCCATATTATTTAACACTTTGCCGGACATGGCATACCCGTGCCCATGTCGCTTAAATGTTTGAAGCTTTCGATGCATATTTGTAACCACTTTCCAATGCCCAGCGATTTGCATAATTTTATAGCGTCATGGTAGGCAAGTGACATAAGAGTCGTAAATGTTTTTTGTTTTCTTTTTTGTTCAACACGATTATGCAATGCTTCGACTCTCGATAGACATACGAGGAAAGCTCTCAATAAAAAAAATATAATAATAAAAAAAAAGTTAATTAAATTAAACGAAACTCAAAGTGCAGCTTGAGGCAGCTTTTGTGTGGCCAAACGATGTAGTTGAAGAATCTATTGAAATTCGTCTTGAATTTATGAGGTCAAAAAGCTTTAGAGATAATATTTTGAGAGTGGCTTATGCTTATGTGAATGTTATTGAAGAGATAGTACTATAACAGTGGGTAAAGCGCTTGTCAAACTAGATGTTAGTATTCAATGTGCAACTTGCTTAAGCTGTTAATATTTAATACTGAGTATGTTAAGTGAATGTTAACTTGAGCGAGGTTTGCTTTGAAGTATAGCATTGGTAATTAATTTTGTTATCTCTGATTGAATTCAATTTTTTTTTATCGTTTGTAGCTCATGTTCCTGTCAAACCTAATGTTAATATATAATATATAGAAGCTCAGCAAGTACAATACGAGATATATTAATATGGCAGCAGCTTAAGCTTGCATCGCGCGTCACTTTAATATTGGGAATGCATTATGTTAAGTGAATGTTAACTTTTCAGCGAGCTTTTTTCCGGTCATTAATGATGTTATCTCTGATTGTTTTAATGAATTTGCTCATGTTCTATTAAACTTAACATAAATATTTAACAAACAGTCAGTTAAATGAATGTTGGCTGTATATTTTCCGCTTTAACCTAGCTCTGATCAGCCTTAACCTCTAGTCTCGCCTCATCGACAGTAAATGATGCATGCCAAATCTGTTAATTTTTAACAGTTATTGCTCAAAGTAAATGTTAGCTTAACAGTTTAGAGCCGCAGCTGTGAAATCTAAGCGGAATAAAATAGTTCATTAACATGATCTTATCTGCGGTCGGCTCTGAGGTCTCTCTCTCTCTGTCTCTCTCTCTCGTCTCGGCTGATTTCATGTTTGTATGCTTGCGTTGAGGTGAAAGTGGAAAAATGCCAAGCAAATTAACTTCACGTAATAAAATCAACGAACAGCGACAAGTTTTTATTTTTCTTCCCAGTCGCCTTTTGCATGTGGTGGAAATCTATGTGGGAAATTGCACTGCGCACTGCAACTTTCCCAAGCAGCCAACTGCGAATCGGGGAATCTTTTACAATATATTTCAATGGCTCTTCATTTGGCCAAGTTTGAAATTCCAATGCCGTGCACATTGTCTAGACGCAACTGCAGAGCTGTGCTGCGCTGCGCTGATTATGCCAAGTTAACAGGAAGTTGGCGGAACAACACAATGACGATGACTTGAGCAAATGACTTCAGAAATCTTGACTGGACTTGTGCTGTTTTCATGTTGACCGAACTGATTTAAGAGCCAAGTCATTTGAGCCAAGTGGAAATGCCGGCCGATAACCAGTTTCGATACCTAATAGCTGCTCTATAAGTGATTGCAAACTAGTTCGACGGAAATCGAGAGTGCCCTGAAATGAATTCTCGGCTATTGCATAAAATCGGTGTTAATAGCTTTCAAATAGAGTTGTCGCTAACAAGCGTCAATACGTTACAGGTTTCGTTCACTAAAACGAATTCTCTTTTGGCATGCATTTCACGTCGCTTGGCCAAAGACAGTTCACTGATAAATGCAGTGCGTGATGAACATGCAGAACTTGCACTTATTTATCGAGGTCCAATCAAAGCACAGACAGTACGTGCACTTAGGCACAAAGTGAGCTCATTTCGTATATTGTGTTGATAACAGTCTATGACGCGCTGGAAAAGAAAGGTTCAGCAGCATTTGGAATGCATTGTGATAGTCGCTTGCCAATCAGGTTTGAGTCAAGCACCGCCTGACAAAACAAACTTGGCTAAAATATTCATTGGGCCATAAATTAAAAACCACAAATTAGACGCCACCCTGGGCAGCAGCTTGCGTCACTGGTTCACTGGTTTCGACTTCTGTTCGAGCTCCAAAAACTCTTTTCCGCGTACAAAGTTCAGCTGGCTGAGGGTTGAGGGTAGCACAGGGTTGACAGGCAGCAGTTGGGTCCGCTGATTTGTGGTTAATTGCCAATAACTGCCAGTTGGTTTTCAGCTTAAAATAACTTAAATAAATTTAATAATTATACAACGTCATAATTAATTAATCTAAACATCGGGCAAATGACTAAGCAAATATTTGCCACAGCGTTGAAATTCGTTTAGGAAAAAATCAAAGTTCAACGCACGTTTTGGCCTTGCAGGGGGCGAGTTCTATGCGGTCACTCCACACACACACATTCACTTTATTTATAAGTAAAAATAAAAACAAAATAAGAATTGTTTAAACAATTCGCAACATCAAAACTCCATACAAATATTTAATCAAGCGAACAGAAATTGAAAGTAAAATATTTAAACAGTTTAAAGAGCTTATTTATAAGTGAATTTCAGGTAATTCCTAGCTAGCGCAGCATTTAGTCGCTTACTGCTTTTGCACTTTATTCCAGTGTGTAATTAAAAGCTAAATAGATTTTTAATTAAAGCCAAATTTGGCAAAAACAAAACCATTTTTCAGCAATATAAATGCGCAGTTCATGTTAAGCACATTTCGTTAATTTGCGAGTTTAAGTTTCATCTCTCATATATTGTATATACGCTGCGGGTCATTAGAATAATTCAACTTAGATGTTATCTGTTATAGTAGAATATTTTTTATTTAATTTTATTATTGCTAGAAAAAGTCAATTGGATTCTATATCATTTTAGAAAAAAAAAAATAATAATAATAAATAAATGAAAAAGGTATTTAAAAATTGCCCAAAATATTATTATCAGTACACTTTCTTATTTAAAAGTTGGAATTATAATTTTTATATATTGCAGTTAACTCTGGAATTTATGCAGAAAAATATATATTAACATAAATATTTTTTTCCAAATATTGAAAAAAATCTGTCAAACAAAAATTGCCAAAAAATAATTATACTGATATTTAAATATTTTTTAAAATATATTATAAAACTATAATTGGTTTCAATAATTTTATTTTATTTTTTATAGTTTACTAGATCTTAGAAAAAAAATATAAATAAATTAACAAGTAAAAATAAAAAATAAATAAAAAAAAAAAACAAAATAAAATAATAATGCTATTTATTTCATTATTATTTTATTTTAATAATTAATAATTTTTAATTTAATAATTAATAATAGACCACAAATTTTAGGAAATATTAAAAAAAAAAATAGTTTGAAAAAAAAAAAAATAATAAGTATTCTCATCATTTTCAGCATTTTCTATGAATATAGTACATTTTATAATTTAATTTATTTCTATGTTTCTTATATTGCAATTGCTTTTAGAATTAATGCCAAAATTTATATGCATTTATAAATAGAAAATATAAATAATTTCCAATTAATATTTGCTAATAGAAATATAATATTCAGTCACAATTATACTTTTACACTGGCTTGAATATATAGAAATTTAATATACGTATGCTCTCTCTCTCTCTCTCTCTTTCTTTCTTTCTCTTTCTTTGATATAGGATATGATAAATTATAAATTCACATTTGTATATATTCTTCTCACATATATGGCTTCCAATAATTTATGTGTATATATTCGACTCGGCGCTCTTTAGAAGTTTCTTTTGTTTTTTATTCCCAAAATATTTTTGAATTTCGCTTCGGCCTTGATGTGTTTTTTTGTGCGCAGTTGAAAGTTGTCTTTGTTAGAATTTGTTAGAATTTATAGCTCAAAATTCTCAAAATTGAAATGTAAAATTCAGATAAAAATCTTGATTTTTTGTTATTAATTCAACAATTTTTAATAATAATTTATAGAGCACGACTTTGATGAGTTTTCGGCTGCAGCTGCACTAAAACCCGTGGCAGCTGCGGCCATGACTGGAGCCAGCCTGAAGACCAAATCACAGCTGTCGGATACCATCAAGGAGTCGTGTCTGCCCAAGATGCTGTGCGAGCTGGCTGCCAAGCCGGAGTATCAGCTGAGCGAAAAGGAGCGCGAGCTGCTTAGATTGATAAGGTGAGTGTGCGTTGACGTGATCTCAGCTATATATATTTTAATATATATAAAGAGATGAGTTCAGTTCGGAGTTTGTAGTTTGACCCTTTTAAGTGAGAGCAACTAAAAGTAAAAACATAATCGCTTTTCAACTGCTGTTGATCTCTGCTCTCTGGGGTCGTTCAACGAACTAAGCTTAGCTTACAAAACAAAAGAAAAGATGACGATGTTTACAGCAACAGTGAGCGCTTGGCCTTGTTTTGACAACAGACGTAGACAATTCCAATATATTGGCTCGGTAAAGGCTGAGCATCGATCAGGCCTAACCTACCTCACACAGACGACGCGCTGTAACCTCGCACTTGAGTCGAAGGTGAACTGTTACACAGAGAATCGTTTGTGTGTTCTACTGAGCAGCTGTCTCTACAAGCGCACACAATGTAGATAAAGCTAAAATAAATACGACCCCGCGTGTAAACCCTGAGCTATGCGCATGCATTATAGAGACGATATTTGGACTAATTTAATGAATCTTCCGCATTTTGTTGCCATCTCTTGCAGATCACCGACTATGCCCTGGATGATGAATATGCCGCCAAGTAAATGGTATTTTGCTGCTCACATGGGTGAGCTGATGCGTCATACTGGCGATAATCTAAGCGGCCCCATGGGCTGTGCCAATCTCTGGCCCAACTGTCCCATCAGCTCCAAGAAGCTAATGAAGCTCAGCTATAAGGTGCGCGTTTAGATGCCAGCCCCACAAATGTGATTATAGATTATTAAATTAAGCACTAGATTGTAGTAGAGACGAACACACACACATACAGAAGAGGAAGAACCAGATGCTGAAGAGACTTACCTATTGTACCATAAATTTTTCGCTCTCCATGGCCTCTCGACTGGCTGCTGCGAGCATTGACAAGTGCCTGCACAGTGCACAGTGCTGGAGCCTGTGATGGCATGACTGATGTGACAATTTGTAATTCGTATCGATTAGCTCTAAGTGCGCTAAGTAGTCATTAAGCGTGGCTAGTCGTATCTCAATTATTCTTTTAGTTTACTTAGCCTTAGTTCGATGCGCGTGTAATTGTAAATAAATGCATATTGTTATTTAATATGAATTCCAAAGTGCTTTTGCTTTAGCTGTGTGGGGTTAACTAATGATACGACTATTGAGAATTTAAAAAATAAAAAATTAAAAAATATATATATTTGTGTATATAGTATATTAAATATTTGAAGTAATTTGCGCTGCATCATCTTTAGGCCTTTTACTTCATGTGGCTAAAACGCCCTTCGGCTGGGGAAAATGTATTTATAATTGTTATTTCTCAAGTGCTAGGAAATGTCGTATTAGAGCTAATGGCAATTGTAATACTGCCTGGCGTGTCGCACTTCAATCAACATTTGCAGTGTGACCAAAGCCCAATCACGATAAGCGAACAGTGACTAAACACTTTCGTTTCTCATTATGAGAGTTTATTTCTTTTTTATTTATTTCCTCATCACAGTAATTATATAGTGTTATAGGCTATAAAATCTTAACATGATCAAGCTAGATTTTCCAATGTCTGAGTGAGGCTACGCTTCTCTCATGATAGTGCATGTTGGCTATGGAAATCTAATAGAAAATAAATAATGTTTACATGCAATGGCAATCAGTAATTGTCTAATATTTATTAAGCTTCAAAATTGATTACGATTTCCAATGCTGTTTTATGAATTTTTCACATTTTTGCAATATCGTGTCTTAGGCTCTACATTTGCATTTAGAGCTAAGCCTTAAGTACTGCGTGAGCCTGTTGCATATGCATATTAAATCTAAACTTATTTTTCATTTTTTTTTATTATTAATATTTTATTATTAATATTTTATTATTAATATTTTATTATTATTATTTTTATTATTTTTATTATTTTTTTTTTTTATTATTTTTTTTTTTTTTATTATTTTCGTTAAGCGAAACGTTCGTTAACCGAAAACCCACTTTTCCTGTATAAATCAATAACGCCAATGCCAAAATGCTAAAAAGGTCAATGGACAGCACTATAATGTGTATTCGAGATTTCCCCTACTTTGTTGTTTAACTCAAACTTCTGTCTTTTGCTTAGAATAAATGTTTTCTATTTATTTGTCGTTCTTTAAGCGAAATTTATTTTTCCAAAAAAAAACTTATTTCGTTATGTGACATGTTCGTTATCCGAGGCGTTCGTTAACCGTTCGTTCCCTTGCGTTAACCCCGCATTCCTTCAGCTACATAGCTCACGCCAGTCTATACTCTCAGTATTATAACACACTCCAATCTTCATATAGATTTTAAAAGTTAATAAAATGTTAATATATTTTTAAAAATTTGATTTAATAGTTAATAAAAAATATTACAACGCTAACTTTATGCTCTAGATCCAACCATTTTTGCTTGCGCCTCTTGATTGGTAGCCTGACGATGAGTTGCTGAGCTGCTTTGGAAGCGTTGGCAATTTATAAGCATAACTGGAGTCATGTTGCTCCATAAGTTATGCGACTGTAGAAATTACTATGTATAGTATGCTTAGTATGTCCAGTATGTCTATGTAGCATTGAGCTACTCAAAAACCGGACAACTCCAGTCAATTTTTGTGCAAAATTTGAATTTTATTGCTCTGAGATAGAGTTTTGCTTTCAGCATGCAAATTTGTTTTTTTTTTTTTTATAAATATTTTAAATTTATTTCAGTTTATTATGCTCAACTGCCTCATATGATATTTGCTTTAAAAGTCAGTCTCATTAAGAGTAAACTGTCTAATTCCGCCAGATCAGGCAGATCAGGCAAGTTGGCAAGCTGTATATCATTCTATCTTCATAATATATCTTTCGAGTACTAAGCTATAAAGTTATGTTAAGAACACTGTCATATAAGACCCCATCTCTGATAATTCCAGCTGAGCTTTGTCCCGTAGATGCTTTCCCGTTTTCTTCTACCTCCTTTTTTTTTTTACAATATAAGGCAATTAGGCATAATTCAAAAGTACTTAATTTAATTTTACATATTAGGGGAATGATACAACTAGTTAAACTATATGTGGAAGAATTGTTTTGAATATTGACAAATGGTGTGAAAAATGTTTGGAAGATCCACAGATTCACAACTTTTGAGTCTGCCGATGACCACAAAGTTGTTGCAAATATTTGCCTGCTCGCACTTCTCACTTTGTTCCTTCCGTTTAGTTAACAAATACATTTCGCTTAAACAATTTTCAAGCAGCTATGCAAATTTTGAATGACATTTATTGCATACTTTTGGGCAGCGTGCAATAAATAAGCCACGCCGAAAGCGAATTCACTTAAAATGCAAATCGTTTGTTGACATTGCACGGCTCAAACGAAATGACACTAAAAAGTAGCAACAATATTTGGATTCGCTGATTGCCTCATTGAACATGCTCGAGGCATAAAACTGACCACACAGCAACGCCCATAAAATAGCTGAAGAATCTGAGCGAAATGGTCGCATTATGACAAACATATTAAATGGCTAATTAAGTGTTAATACAATTCGAGTTAAGAAAGTAAACAAGTCCATTCGCCGGGCAATTCTGGCTAATAAATAAGTCAGCTCGACTTGTAGGACTTCTGTATGGCATAATCGTTGTTATGAGGGCGCCTCGAACACGTTGCGTTTGGCAAGAGACTCGATTTGGGCCATGTTGGCTTGCCAAAGACTCGAACTAAAAGCATGTTAAAAACAATCGCGCGAAATTACGTTTTAGTTTATTTGGCTGCCCGCATTGGATGGCTCAACACAATCAACAATCAACAATAAAAGTAAACAATTTGTAATATCAATGGAATTGGGTCACTCAGCCGGTTGTTACGCTCGTTGCGTGCCAAAAGTGGACCTCGGCGCACTTTCATTGTTTCGATTTGATTTGGGGATGGTGACTCGGGGCAGCTCTATTAATTTTTGGTCTGACATTTGACAAGTTGTTTGTTGTTTGTTGTTGTTGTGCAATGTGTGCCGGCAAGACTTTCAACAGACCGTCAAACTTCTATCAGTCTGTTGCATTGCCTAATATTTCCGCATTGCATTGGCCAAACGCAAAGGAAAGGCAAGCACTCTCACTCCTTCTCTCGCTCTCGCTCTCTCTCTCTCTCTATCCCTCTCTCACTCTCTTCAGCCCAGTTCCCAGTTGAATGAGCGCGCAACCAAAACGGCAACAAGTGTCGGGCAACTGGAAAAACATGAAAATTACGCGGCTCAACAAAGGAAGCAAAGCAGCAGCAGCAGCAGCAACAAACAGCAATGTATTGTGCTAGCAGCACTAATACCCTGTAAATTTAATTATTTTATGTAAATTTCATGAATATAAATGTATTGTTTATTCAAGTTCATGCATTCATGCATTAGATAACATGGCAAGCATAAAGTTATTAATATATGACTGGATAAATTAATTCGCTAGTTAAAATCAAATAATTTTTTTTTATGATCAACTTTGATTGCCTTAGGTATATTTCCACTCAAATAAATTATTCTTAATAATTTTGTAATTATTATAAATTATTCTTATACTGGTTGTATATAATATGAGACATGTTGTGGCATTATATGCTACATGTATAGCAATTGTATAGAGAGGAGCAGAGACATTGCTCTTATTCTCTCTCTGTCTCTTTTTCTCTATTCTTTCTTTCTATGCGCCTTTTACTTCTTTGTCTGTCACTTATTTATATATCTATTTCTGTCTCGTTTTCGCGCTATTTCGCGTTATCTCTGTCTCTCACTCGCACTCTTTTCAGCTGTAATTATTTCTGAATCTCTATCTCTCTCTGTCTTTTCTTCTTTAAATTTGTCTTGTGTCTCTATTTTGCTCTAATTATCTAGGTCTCTATCTTGGCGTTTTCTTCCCTACCTTTCTCTTTCTTCCTCTCCCTTCTCATTTCTTAGATTATTCATAGGTCAATCTCTGGAAAGTAGAAGAGATGAATCTCAGACATATTCTTATTTAAATATCATTGCATTGCTTTGCTTACCCATATTGATTGCTATCTAAAGATTCCACTCCCTTCTAACTATCACATGAATACCAGTTCACTTTGCTCTCTCTATAAATATCAGGCATACCCTTTTCTTTCTATTTGCCAGTGTACAGGGTATCAGCACACCACATTTCTAGCCTACATTAAAGCAAACTTTTCTGCAAATGTAAGCCAGACAAGCAGTGGGAGCTGCCAAGTTGCACTGCTCAGCAGTTGCAGCTTAATCCACAGCGGTTAACAGGCGCCGTCTTGCGTAACCAACTGACTGACTGGCCAACAGGTACATGGACAGCATTGTCGGTCAAGTCTTAGCTTGAGACCGAGACTGACACTGAGTATATGGTCGATCGACAGATTGTGTCAGTTCTTGTCAGCGGCCAACGGCCGTTATTAGACTCAATTGTGTGCGGCCAACTGACTCGACCAAGTGACTCGATCTCGATATAGATAAATAGCCATGATCAGTTCTCAATGAGCATGTAATTGAAAGTCAAGCGGCAAATTAATAACAATCTGCATAACTTAGCCTGGCGACACGTGCTTCATGCAGCGTAGGCCACGCAGTTGACAAATGATTGGCCAAAAGCTATTGCCCAAAGCTGAGCTATTAAAGTGAATCGCAAATTGTGCTAATTGAACAAATCAACAATAGCAGTAATTTTAGTGTGGAAATGCGAAGCTGTGTTGCTCAGTGTCTCAGCTCACTAACCATGCCTAGGGCGTGGCTATTGAGTGAGTTTGGCCGTAAGCCAAGTTAGGGAGATGCGTCTTAACGAGTTGTTAATAAATGGCTAAGCAGGGAATGTAAAAGGTGTGTAAAATGTTATTTAGAGATAATAATTATGGTTTGTTTGTGAGAAGTTTTTCGTTAATGCGGAAATGCTGTGGGTCTGAATTAAAGTTGAAATTTATTTATTTATTTAATCAGTTTATTAATATTTAATATTTTAATTTAATTTTATTTAATTATGGAAAGGAATGTCAAATTTGTTACAATTTTATAGATCTGGCTTAATGCTTCGATTTGCCTTTTAATAGCTTTAAGCTCAAGTCTAAATACTCAATTTTGAGTTATATTATATACAGTGCTGCTCACTTGAATAGGTTTGATTTTTTAAAAATTATTATTATTATTTTATCTATTTATTTTATTTTATTTTTTTTAAGTTATATCTCTTCAACGAATATTGCAATTTGATTGAAAAAAGAATTTTATTTAAAATAAATTAATTGGTTATGACTTGGAAGAGTTTCAGGTCTATAAAATGTAAAATATAATATTATTTTCATAATTTTTTCTAAAACATGTCGACAAAATAAATCACTATATTGGCTCAATTTAATTAGTTTTAAAACTATAAAATACAATAATACGAAGAAAAATATGCAAATATTTGTAGTAAATTCCTTTTGTAATGAAGAAAATAAACGAAAAATATGAAAATATTTATTTAACACTGTATATTTATATATGCATCAAATTAAATAATATTTTATATTTATTTATAATTATTAACTATATTTTTATTTCACTATAGATACAGGTAAATAGATGTAGATCTAGATGAAAGCTTTGCTTTGCGCTCAATTCCAACTTCTCATCTCTGAGCTGATGCATATGCAAAAATATATATATTTATATTTATTTAACTACCACAGACTAAATCCTACTACATAATTTAGTTTAACTATTATTATTATATATATTTTTGTTGTTGTTAACACTTGGCCCCTTGCAAATTGCCAAACTGTTTAACAGCTGTTGTTGGGTCTCGAGTGCGTGCCTTAACCTAACGACAAAGCGCGCACCTCGAACTCACATGGAGCGCGCGGAATTGAGCGAGTGTGGCTAAGCAGACAACAGCAAAAAATTCAAATAGTAAAATAGTAACGCAGATTAAGTAATTGATATGCTAAAGCCAACTGTAACGCATACCAGACGTCAGACACGCCAGCCAAGGCAGACACGCCAAAAAAAAAGCGCCTAAGTCAAGAGGAAATTACAGGTGCCACTAAAATGGAGAATTTCATAACTTTTCATAATTGCAAACAGAAAGGAAAAACAAGAGAGGGGGAGAGCGAGCGTAGAGTGAGAGAGAGAAAGAGAGAGAGACTGGGAGAGAGAGGGAATGAGATAGAGGCAACAGCTGAGCTGCAACAGGTTTGGCTGCTTTTAAAAGTGTTGCACACACACGCAAACACACACACATACACACTCATGCACTCACACAGCTGGGTAGGCTCGGCTGCGCCCTCTACTTGACCATATTGCCTCACTTTCACTTGTCTTTGGCTTCTTTTGCTTCCGCACGAAACTTGGTCAAAATGCAAAGCAAACTTGGCCACCAACTTGGCTCGAAGAGCGTCGCTTGCTGTTGCTATTGCTGTTGTTGGTTTTCAGTTTTACACTTTTAATTTTGTCATCCTCTCGCTCTCTTTCGAGTTGTGGTCTTTGTATTGTTTGCTGCGCTTTGGCGGCCCCACGTCGCGTTAAGTTGGCTCAGTCACTGAAAGACTTTAAACGCACCAAGTTGCCTCGTCGTCTGGCCTACTCCACTATGAATCTGCGCTACATTTGCACCTTGTCGCTGCTGCCCACGCTCTATGTGCTGCTGGTGCTGCTGCTGGACTATGTGGAGCAGGGCCTGGCCCAGAATCCGGATCCGCTGTTCGAGCTGCCCGTGCAGCTGGTCGGCTTCCCGGTGATTGTCCTGTCGGTGCGTCTGTCGCAGTTTGCCAAAAAGCTGGCCTACTCCCTCAATCCGAGTAAGTTGAATACGTGTGAAAGTGCAACGGCCACCCTGTGAATCAGCTTTTAATTTCTTTTCATTAAGTGAAAGTCAAAATATGTGCATAAATTAATAATTGCCCGGTATTCAAAGCAGCTTAAGTAGTCGACTGTGTGTTGTGACAAAAATCAATTAATTACGATGACAAATGGAATTGAGATATGCAAATCGAAATAAATAAAAAATATATCTTCCTTATGTGGCTACAGTGAGTTGTAAGCTAAGCATGGCTTTGATAAGGCAGAACAACTGTAACAGTTATATGTTAAAGATGGTTAAATAATGAATTTTAAATTCAATTCAATCACATACTTTTAAACTCAAAACTCATAAATTTGTCATATACATATATTTATATTTATATCATTATATAGAGAGGAAATATTTGTTTGTTCGCTTGTTTTAATTAGCTCCAAAACAATTTTCCTTCATTATAATCCTACATTATAACTTATCAACAAACTCTGTAGTAACTTTTTAAAATCTTTTGGGGACCCAATGAAAACATCGACAATGTAAACAAATCTTGAAAAAATATCGTTTTAAAATTTTTTTCTAACGTCTTTAAATAAACTTTTTTTTTTTCAAAGTAACACTTTTTCACTTATTGCTTATTATGAATTTAGATTCGAAGGAAATACATTGTTTTTAATTCGCTTTAATCCATAGTAAGCACTGAAATACAAAATAATTTATAGTCAGCACTGAAAAAAAAAAAATATATATACAAAATGAATTAAATAATTAATAATAAATTATTATTAATAAAAAATAAATAATTAAATAATTAATTAAAAATAAAAAATACGTTAAAATTTAAAAAAGTTTCAAATTAAAAAAAAAAGGAAAAATATGTTTTAAAAAAAATATTTTAATATACATGCACATAAAATCTTATAAATAAAATTTAATGTTCATTATTATTTGGTAAACAAAATTTATTATTCAATATTTATATATCATATATTATTTTATAAACAAATTGTTCATACAAATATATTATGTTGTGAAGAATTTATTTATTTATATATTATTTTATATAAATAATTAAATTAATTAATATTTTATATTTTATTTATGTAACCTTTTTTAATTCTATAAAATTTTTAAACATATTTTTTTAATATTACAAAATTTTTGTTTTTTTCAATTAAAAAGAAATTTGTTTACTTTTTTTTTTTAAATTATAAACAACTTTCGTGTTTCCATTTCTCTCAACTGAATCCAGTTCTTCATTAAAACAAAAACATTCTGTTAATCATTTCACACATTTTTAAGTGTCAAGATCTCAACTCTTTGCGAATGATTTATAAAAAATTCACATAATGGAGAATCTTCGTCATCCAATTAAAAATCATCTTGCAAGTCAGAGAATACTCTGATGCATCTCAATGCTATATCAGAGAGTGGAGTATTCCACTGAAGTATTCAATGATGAACAGAGTATAAGAACTTCTCATATCAGCCCACTGCAGTCCAGTTTTTGGAAATATAACTATCCGCTGCCAACAAATGCGGCTATTAAAAGTCCTATATAATATCATAAACAGCTAAAAACCTGCAGAGAGACTCTTACCACATTTGTTGACAAATACCAAACTCTCTCGGCTGGCTAAGCGCTGAGCATGGGTTAGTGCGTTTACCTCGCTTAAAAACCAGACTTAAGTGTGTGACAAAACTGGCATAACTTGAGGCTGCCGCTGCTGTTGCTGTTGCTGTTGCGGAGGCAGCGTGCACGTCCACTTAGCTATAGCCAAATGGGGTCAAGGCTGTGGCTGACGGAGAGACTAAGCCAAAAATGTTGTGGGCCGGAATGTTTTGACAATCAGCGATGCACGCTTACTCGTTAGTTGAATTACTGGCAATGTTTTATTTATTATTTCGTTATCGGGTAAACCCAGAGAGTCAAGTAGTTGATGACAAGCCATCATGAATGCTAACAAGGGAAATACCAAAAGACACGTTGAGCTCAGCTCCGCTCTGCTGCACTCTCAACTTCAAATGCGCAACTTGTGCAATCAACCGCAGCAGCAGCAGCCAAGTTTTTGGCATTCTCATCTGTTGTCACTTTGACTAATTTCGCGTTTTATAAGCCAACTGCCAACTGCTACTAACATAAAACTTCCCCCCTTTTTTTTGTGACTCTTGCAGATACTTACCGTTCGCGCAGCAGACGAGACGCCGGGCAACCGCACGCCCTCGACGCGGAGTTGGCCAAGAAGGAAATATTGCGCGAGTTCGGGCCACAGGCTTGCATACTCGAGGAGCCGTGCCGCATGCATGCCGCGCGTTCTGCCAGTCGACGAGGTTCTGGCTATACAGGCAACGCAGCGCCACATGCGCCCTGGTCCGAGGTCTTGAGGTAGGTCAAAGTTTTTGCTATGAAATAACTGAGTGTAGTTGGGTATGCTATGTGTTGGTAAATGGTGTTTGTAAATTATGCGAAGATATGATAAGAGTATGGCTTTATTTTAGCTTGAAAAGAAATGCGAAGCGATCTGATCTCTTCATAGAAATATTTTAGTCTGAGCATCGATAAATTAAAAAATAAATAAAGCAGGCTTTCTTCTAGTCTCATTCTTAGCTAAATAAATAATAATATAGATTTTTACTACATGAATGTTTATTTTATATATAAAAGCTAACATGCAGCGTCCCTCAACTAAAAATTTCAAATTTGAAAAATATTAGCTCTTGAACGAAAACTCCAAATTAAATGCAATAAATTTTATTAAATGAACAATTAATCAACTACAGCTAATAAAAGTTTCACTGTTTATCACTTTCATTTTTTAAGATTTATTTAAATTTTTTTCAAGAACATTAATAATCGATCTTTTTTGTTTCATCTGTATAGCTTTGGATATTAAAACTATTGCAGATAACTAAAATAAAATAAAATTAGGAAGAACTAAATTTTATGAACGTAGATAATTCTACAATAATAAATATTTAATATTCACCTCTCTTCATTCAAATTAAATTATACAACAATCTTTTCCAAAAACATATAAATAAAATATTCTTTTTTTTTTTTTTTTTTTTTGCTAAAACTTTAATAAAAAATTTATATTAATTCTAATTTTCGAGTCGCAGGTCTAAAGGACATTTTTTCATTTTGTAATATTATGTATGTATATTATGTATGTCTGTCCTTATTCAATTCAAAATTTATTGGATTTTTATTCACCTTTTAAGACGCCCTATTTTGCCTACTCGGCATAAGTTTGGATACGACAATTTTTTACAAAATGTATAAACCGTTCAAATTCAAAGACATTTAATATTTGATATATAGTATATTACTATACAATATTTAATTTTAATATATACTATAAAATATTTTACAATATGTAGCTATATAATAATATTTAATTTATTGTATGTGCGAGTTCTTATAAAGTAAACGTCTTGTGTAAGTCAATGGCCTTCTTCCCTTAAATTCAATAATATCAAGTATACGTCTTGTTGATATATACAAATATTTGTTTATTACACTATACCTATAGCTACTTTCTCAATCAAAATTTTTCTTAACAATATATTTGATTACATGTATTTTTTTAATGAGCATTACATTTTCGTTCTGCTCTTGCTTGAAATAATTTTCTTAGTTATTTCTTGTTCAAGTGGAACGCTGACTTTATGGCTGCCCAGCTGACAGACAGACAGTAACAACTTGAACTGCGCTCTCTCTCTCTCTTTCTTTTCATACTGACACTCATTCTCTTTTCTCTCTCTCTCTCTCTCTCTCTCTCTCTCTCTCTCTCTCTCTCTCTCTGCTTCACTCTATTGCTCATTTGACATTCCCGTTCGCTCTGCATCCTCTAGCAAATGAGCAACTCGGATTGCATTTGTTATTGCTAGGTTGCAATTTGGCGCTGCTGTTGTTGTCATTTGGCAAATGAATGGCTTGTTTTTAGCTGCGAATGTTTTTCAATCAATTTTTATTATATCTTTCGCTGTTTTGTGTAGCCCTTCCCCGTCGTTGACAATGCTAACTCATCTGCGCATAATTTAATGTCTTCCCTTTGTACTGCGTCTGCATTTAGAGACTCATTCACGTACTTCTTACTTCCCAAAGTTTAAATGTGCATGTCATTGCATTGCCATTGCCATTGTCATTGGTATTGGTATTCCGATTGCCTTTGGATTTCAATTTGTAAGTTTACATAAATTCTTTTTTTTTTTTTTGCCTGATGAGTTAGTTGCCCTGTCGCTGTCGCTGTCGCTGTCTCTGTTGCTATTGTGATGCTAATGCCATGCACGACTATTGCGAGTTGAGGAAATTATTCTTTTCCGCACTGTTGGCCATTTCTACATTTCCTTTTGTGCTGCAGTGATTCATAATTAATTTCTCTCTGGCTCGCTCTGTCTCTTTCGGTTTGCGTAGTAAATGCACTCCTTAAGTCTTGGCCCTTGGCTGGCCATAGATATTTCGATATGTTTGCTATTCTTAGGGCAAAAACTCGTTTAAATATTTAATTCTTGTTTATTTTTTGGCTAGTTTAAAACTTAAACAAAAGCCATGGCATACGTGTCGTATGCGCAACATTTGGCATTCATAGTTTTGGCCATTGTTGTAAATTTCATTTAATGTTGTGTCATATCGCACTCGCCTCCAACTCAACCTCAGTCTCAGCTCGACAAACACAACATGCATCTGACACTTTCACACTTAACATGCAAAATTTTCAACACTCGAAAGTTTCTTTTGCACCCGCCTCCATTCGCTCTTCAGGTCTCTCTGACCCTGGCCAAGTGCCTGGCCCCCAACGTGTCATGAGCAAATATTCAAAATTATTTTTGAAATGTGTTCTACGTCTGTCCAATCGTCCCTTCCTTCACTCTCCCTCTCTCTCTGCTCTCGCTCCATTTTGTATGTTGTTTGCGCTGCAAATGTAATTGGCATTAGAAGTTTTGTACATTTGCCCACGACGTGTTTTGTAATAATAAAATATGATTAAAGTTTTTGATTAAATTTATGCAAGCGCACAGTATGCCCAGTGCCCTGCCCTATACAGAGCTCTGCTGCTGGCATTGGTCAGTTGTGTTTTCGCTGCACCTTTTTCAATGTGTCTGAGTCTGGGTTGAACACTGCAGATGTGTTTGTTAGTGAGTTGATTAAATTATTCCACTGCAGACGTGTGAAATTGAAGTTAGTGTGTGTAAAAAGATGGGATAGTAGTTTGGCAGCCAACGTAATCAGCAACAAATAAGTTAGACGAAGATGAAAGCGTGTTTTAACAGCAAGCAATGAGTGAGAAGTTGTCGGATTGTAGTAGTTGAAGATTACACTATCAGGCTAATATTTTTGATCAATCATATTTGAAAATATACATATATATAGTATAATATCACGCCGAAAGAAATCATGCTCTCTCGCTCTCGCTCTAAACAAAAGCCTTCGTTTCTTTTCGTGTTTCTTCGGCTGAGCGATTTGAGTTGAACTGTTCGTTTGACTCTCTCTTTTAGTGAACGTCGTTTAGGCAGCGCTACATTAAATACTCGCATAAAGAGCTTCAGTAAGTGAGCAGAGTCTATGCTTAAGCGATTTTTCTTTCCATTTACATACACTCACGCTCACATGCGGTTTGATGTGTTTAGCGAATGCCAATCTCGTCTACCAATACATACACAAAAGACAAAAGCCAAAGAGCGAAAAAATATATAGAAATGACTTCTGTTTGATCGGTAAGCAGTTGCTCTCCGAGTTTTTTCCGCAGAGTGTGAGTGAAAGAAACTAATTGGCAGACATTGGGAAAAGTCAACATATATTTGCGAGCTCTGTAGAAAAAAATATGTAAAATATGTAAAATATTTTATATATTCTATTATTATTTTTTATATTATTTATAAAATATACATTTTTGTTCTATACATATATTAACTTGTTATTGATTCAGTAATAAATATTTTATATAAAATATATAAAATATTCTGTATTCACTAAATGCATCAAGTTGAGCTTTAACTTGTCAGGCATAAAAAATTGCAAGAAATTAGGAGAGCGATTTTGATTTTTCAGTCTAATCTTAAATTAATTATCTTTTATAAAATGTATATAACATATATAAATATATGTAAAAAAAAAGTGTATATAAATTATATGTAATTTATTTTAATTTTAATATAATTTTTTTTTCATATTTTAATTTTAATGTAAAAAAAAGTGTATATAAATTATATATAATTTATTTCAATTTTAATATAAAATATTTATGCTTTCTTGACTCGCTAACAAATGCATTAGGTTCATCTTGAACTTGTCAGAGATGAAAAACATTAATTTCTGGGCTATTGCAGTTTTTGAGAATAATCTTGAATTTATCATATTCATAAATATTTAAAAAATATTCTATAAATATATAAAATAACTATATTAAATATATAAATAATACATACATTTAATATTCATTTTAATACACATATATTAATTTATTTTTGAATAACTAACCAATGCATCAAATTCATATTTAGCTTTAAAAGCTAAAAATGAAGACAACTTGGGCATTTTTAGTTTTTCATGCTAATCTTTAATTTAAAAAAAAAAAATGTACATAAATATATTTAAGTATATATAATATATATTTTCATTTTTATATACATGCATTAATTTTGTACTCACAAATGCATCAAGTTCATCTTTAACATGTCACCGAGTCCATGCTCAACCTGCTTTAAAGCCGCCTAATACTTTGTGTCTGCCCAGCCCAAATGCAGCTCGCAAATTACTTTTGTTTTTAATATGGCCCCAGTCCAAAAGAGTCAGTAGAAAAAGAGGACTCTGTGCTGCTTGGAAAAGGCAGAGAAAGGGTTTGGGTGTTGTGCTGGCTGGCAGACTTGTGTATATTACCCGCTACTTATAAGTAATTATTTTTGTAATCCGCTTTCGTTGCCGACTATTGTGCCTGATGATGATGATGATGCTGATGATGATGATGACTGACTGAACAACATCTCTTTGGAACACTCAACCACTCAGGAACTACAAAGTGCAATCAACCGGCGGCTTGAAACAATGGTATCTGCTCTCGGTCTTTATCGGCGATGCTGTGCGAGATGTGCCGCTATGCAAGCACCTGGCCAAGCGGCTGCCCTGTCCAGGCGCCGGACCACTGCCGCCGCCACAGCCACGCTAAGGACCAACTGCAATATGGGCGGGCATTTATTTTATTCTTATTTTATATATATATATATTGTATATTGTATATTGTACATATATTGTAGACAGCGCAGTTGCCGGGGCTCTGCATCATCTGCATCATTTGCATCGTGTAGTCAGTCAATCGTATGGACATCTTTGTTACGTTCTTTCCAAACTCCAACTCTAACTCTGACCCTCTTTAGTCATTCTTCATAAATTCGTACTGCTAGTTGTTTTTAAGGGGTTCTCATTTAAGCGACAGACCCAGCCTAGGCTTAGACTTGCATAAGTATGAAGAATAAGCAAATAAATCAACAAGAAAAAAAAAAAAACAAAAATCAAAAACGAAAATTCTGTGTGTTTGCCTATGCCGTGGCATGCCTGCATGTATCCAGCTGGACTGCCCCGCACCAGCTCATCCCAGCTCACTCCAGCTCACTCCTGGCCTGTTCGAAGTTTCATTTGCTCGGACAATGCATTTTACACTCGGCCCGCCCGCTCGCTCGCTCCAGCGACTAACCATTTGTCTGCTTGCAAACAAAAATTGATACGCCAAAAAGCATGCAACGGAAAAAACAGTTGCATACTTTGCAGCGCAGCGCACAAATTGTTGACGCAAGGCATTAAGCTGCAGACTCGTTGCACATACCCTGTATGCGTGAGAGCAGAGCGGCTATGAGGCTATATAAAATATATGAAAAAAAATATATCCTGCATATTTTTCAGTTTAAGATGTTGCTTGTGCTATCTAAATGTTAGATTAGCTTTGATGACCAAGTAAGAGTGATAACATTTCCGTTGACTATATTTCTGTTACTATTTACGTTATAGACGTTTTTATTGTTTATAACTTTCAATGAGACTTGCCATTTATCGTGAATGCCAGACTTTTAAAAATATATTAAAAATATCCAAATTCAGTCAACGGGCAATTAGTCTCATAGTTCAGCAGCTTGAGCTTCTCTCTCCTTTGCACTCTTTTGGCTTTTAATTCATACCCACAGATTTTAGTGCGAATTGTGCATTTAGTTATGAAGAAGACCCTGAGAATAAGATTCTTTGCCGATCAATTAAATTTGACATTATATGTCATTTGTAGAGCAGAGTCATGCAAAATTGATCTTTAAAATACTCTTGGAGTATAAGGAATTATGAATTATGAACAATGAATGGCAAAGGATAAGAGATGAATGAAAAATAATGATTCATGAGCAATGAATAGTGAAAGCCAAATTAAGAAAGCCAAATGATGTATACTGAAATAAGAATAATGGTTAATGAATAATGAATAAAGAATATGGTTTAATAAATATAATAAATAGTAATAATTAATGATTAATTAATGAATCATTAACAACTAATAAATAATTAAAAATAATATGATTTTAATAATATTAAAAATGAATAATAAATAATAATGAAAAATAAATATTGATGAATAATAAATAATTAATATTAATAATCAGTAATAAATCATAAATAATGACGAATGAATAATTTATAATAAATAATGCAAATATAAAATAAATGATTAAAGAAGAATGATGCATGATGATCAAGGAAAATTAAAAATAAATAATGAATGCGAATCATGAAATAATAAATAATGAATAAATATTAATTAGTAATATTAATCAGTAATAAATTATAAATAATGACGGAATAAGAATCATTTTTTTATATATTTTTTTAAATTTATTTATTTTATTTTTTTTTTATAAGAATAATGAAAAAAAAATTAAATAATGAAAATTAAAAATGAATAAATAAAATAAAAATGAATTAATGAAAATAAAAAAAAAAAAATAAAAAAAATTAAATAATGAAAATTAAAAATAAATAAATAAAATAAAATTGAATTAATGAAAATAAAATAAAAAATAAAAAAAATTAAATAATGAAAATTAAAAATAAATAAATAAAATAAAAATGAATTAATGAAAATAAAATATAAAATAAAAAAATAAATATGAAAATTAAAAATAAATAAATTAAAAAAATGAATTAATGAAAATTAAAAAAATAAAAATAAAAAAAATTAAATAATGAAAATTTAAAATAAATAAATTAAAATTAAAAATAAATAATGGCGAATGATGAGAAATGAATAATATATAACAAATAATTAATAATAAATAATAGATATTAATAATCCGTAATAAATCATAAATAATAATGAATGAATAATGAATAATTTATAATTAATAATGAAAATTACAAATAAATTATGAACGACAATTAATGGATGTGTAATGAAAATTAAAAATAAATAAATAAAATTTAAATGAATAACTAAAAATTAAAAATAAATAATGAATGTCGAATGACGAATGATGAATAATAAGTGATTGCTCTTATACTTTTATTGATCCTACAGAATATAATTTATATACGTTGAATTATGAAATATACAGATATATATATATTATTAAAAAATAATAAAAATAAGTTTATTTAATTCGGAAAAATTTTTGGATTCCGCATATAATAAAAGCAAAGTTTTTAAGCCAACTGTTAATTAAACTTGCTCAATAATATTATATAAATTAAAGATTAATTTATAAAATTACAGAGTATTATTCCATCTATATCTTAGTTTTTCGTTAAGCTACGAATTTTTTTATGCAGCTCTTGTTTGTTTCGCTTCAAGTACTACAACTACGGCTTTTGGTAAAAATACACAGCCCCAAACTCTAGGCTCGGCGGCCGCCCTCAGCGCTTTGCTATTTATTAACTCGTTGCATATGTTTGCAGGCACTGTGCTGGCAAGCAGACAACAAGGGCAACAACAAGCGTTCGTTGCTTTGAGCTTTGGTGACGTTGACAACCCTGGCTGACGTCGCTGTGTGTGCCGCCGCACAAAAGTACGCTGCACTTTTTTGCACTTTGCATTTTTGTGTGATTTGGCTCTGCGATGTCGTGAGAGGCGGCGGCGTCCCATTGGGAAAAATGTGGAAATTGTGTGCAGATTCAGTTTTTTTTTTTTAGCGGATGGTCTCCCTTCGTTTTATCACATTTAATTTTTCAAACGTATTCCCTGCGATGACGCGCGCCGTTTGTCTGTGGATTTATGTGCCATTTCTTTTGCATATTTCATTTGCCTGAAATACTTGTTGATTTGTTGTTGTTCGTCGCCGTGAACAATGGCAGCATATTAAAGAACCGTCCTCTGTTTGGTAGCTTAAAAAGTTTTTAATAAATATTTAAGTTGGTTTAAGCGTTAACAATTATTTACAGACTTATAAGACTAAAGGGGGAGCTGCCTCTACTACTTTTGTTATATATACACTATCGCTCTCAAATATAAATTAACCGCTATTCAGATACACCTTGCGTCCGTCGGGCCTGATGTAGTACTCCGTTATGCCCTGAGAGTTGGTCACATAGATATTTTTGTTATCCTCGTGCTGAGGTCTTCGCGTGGAGGCGGGCTGATAGCTGCTGCTATATCGATTGTCGCTGATATAGTTCGCATTGGGATAATTATAATGCGCATTATAGTTGGGTCTATCGTTCGACTGATCGAATCTGACCGTATTCTCTGGCAGATATTCGCCATAGTTCATGAAGCTCTGCCTGTGACTGTGGCTCTGATCGCTTGTCTGATAGTTTGATGTCGTTTCTAGCCGATAATAGGGACTGGGTCTGTGCTCATCACTGACCACCAAACGCTGCTCCTTCTCCTCTACTTGATTATCATATTCGTAGCTAGGCGCATAGGTGGGTCGATTGAGTATCTTGCCTCGGCGTATATGCTGCTCGTAATGATCGGGAAAGAGCACTCTGGCACCACGTTGAGGTGGTGCTGCATTCTCGTAGACAGCATTTGGAGCTGCATGTGCTTCAAGCTGTCTGTCCTCTCGCAATGGTTGCTCTCTCAACTGTTCTTCTCTCAATCGTTCCTCCTGCTCTGCCTGCTGTCTTGCTAACTCCTCTCTGTATCGCTTATCCAAGTCCTCAAGCTCTTCGCTGGTGTTCTTAAAAACAATTCGCTTGCCACGCCGCTTTGCCTTGCCATAATCCTCCTCATTAAGACCATTGGGCAGCACAGCTGTCCAGCCCTCGGCCAGTTGCAAAGTTTTCGCTTGGCGCTCACCTTCTCTGCTCTGCTCTTGGGGAAATCTCAGTTTTCGCTGAGCTGCATTGCGATTGAATTCGTAGATAACTTTACGCTGTCTGTCGTGCTGTGCTTCCGGCGTTGCATCCGGAAATCTCACAGCTCCGTTGTCATGCTGTTCATCGCTTTCAATGTCTTTGAAGTGCAGTATGCGACCCTCGCTCTCGCTCTCGCCCTCGTCCTGCTCGTCGGGAAATTGCAGCACACCTATCAGCTCGGTGTGTGCCTTGGCCGCCTCTGCCTCGTCATCGTCTTGAAACCTGATTGGTGTCTGCGTATCTAAGTCATCTTCCTCATCATGAAAATCAACGGCCATCAAGCGGCCATTATCCGTCTGAATGTTGCGTTTAATTTCCGTTGGCAACAGACTCCTTCTTCGACGGCGACGCCTCTGATACTCCACGCCACCCATATACTCGGACAGCACGCGGGTAAAGAAGCTGCCGATGCCATCAGCAATGTCCGTGCTAGGTCTTTGTGTTGGTCGCGCCACTGGCCGCGGCGTTGTGCGCGTCACCTGCCCCTGACCGCCGCTGGTTAGCGCCGAGAGGATGCTGAACAATGAGCCGCCGCCAGATTCGCTTTGTTGTACCACAGCTGGTTGCTCTTCCGGCTCGCTGAAGAACTTAAAAAAGCCGCCGCGATGATTGTTCAGATAGTGAATGATTTCCATCTAGCCAAGGGATGACGATGAAGTTGAAGTTGAAGTTGAAGTTTTTAATAATCATTAAACACCCTTGATTGGTAGGGCAAACAAACAAACAGCTTACCTCATTCTTAGGGCATCTCTCATAGGTCTGCACACAGCTACGTGCACCTCCGCTAATGCCAAGCAACGCAGCGCGTCCGTAAATGAGCGCAGGTGAGGCGACGGGGAAGCCAGCGAGAAAGCTGTTCAGAGAGGGGGCAAAAGAGTGAAGACTTTAGAACTTCCTCACAAGCAGACAGCACATATTTATATATCTATATTTGCTGGCTTCACTTGAAGCTCAATGCTTATTATATTGCTCATTATCTAGCCCAGCTGCCTATAAAACGTAATTGAGTAAATGCCAATTTGCAGCGTACAGGCAAAACAATATCAATTTACAGACAGAGATGCCCCGACGGCTGGCTGGCCATGGCTCAATCAGAGCGTGGCTCATTTCGCAGAACAATCAATATGGCTAGGGCTTGGATCGACTTGCATAATGAATGAAGTCTAATCCCAGTTAACGCTTGCTTGAAATTAGGCAGGCAAACGAGCTGGGGGTAGCCCATCGAGGGGTTGAGCTGGTTGAGGCTTGCGGGTTCAGTTCGAGAGGAGGGGAATGCAAATGTAATATTATTTACTTACAAGTAAAGCCCTGGCCACATTATTTAGAATGGCAATTGTGGGTGCTACGTCTACTCGATACTCACTTGGTTATGGTCGGGGACGTAATGAAGCCGGGCAGCTGGCCACGTTGCGTCTGACCGGCAATCATCTGGCAGAGCACCTTGGGCACACACTGCAAATCGTCGTTGCGTGCAATGTTCTCCAGGGCTCTAATGAGTTGTGTGCTGGGCGGCCGACTCTGTTGGCCCGCAAAGGCGCCGAAGAGACTGCCTAATGGGCTGCCAGCAGAGGAGGTGGCAGATGAGGAAGAGCTACCTCCTCCTCCGCCACCCAAGAGCAGATTTGTAAATTGTGGTGCATATTGCTGTGTGGTGCTTAACAACGTGGCCAAAGTGGAGAAGCCGCTCGCTGGCTGCTGTGCCTGCGGCTGGTAAGGTGGCCGATAGCCTGGACGATAGTTGAACTGGGTTGGTCGCTGTGCCTGTGCCTGTGGCGGTATCTCGCCAATTTGATACTCGTAGTAATTGTGGCCGGGTCGCTGCTGCTGCTGCTGCTGCTGCAGCGGTTCGTATTGATAGTGCGTGGGGGGCTTGTATTCCGATTGAGGCCTGTAGCTGGGTGGTCGCTGCAAGTAATTGCCAAAGTTGTTTGCATAATTAGACGACGATGGGCCGTCGTGGACGTCTTGGCGATTGTAAGGCGGTCGCCGGTCCTCGCGCGGTGGCTGCGTTGGTGTGGGCACGAAATTGGATGTCTGTTGGGCGGCATAGCTGGGCGGCGGATAGTCATGTGAATCGTATGAAATTTTATTCGACGTGGCTGCCGTGGGCGTGGTCACGGGTCGGCGATAGAGCGTCGAGGGGCTCTCGTCAAAGACGTAGCCGGGTCGCTTCAAATAGACCTCATCGGCGGCCGACGGGCGTGCCGAGTGCTGCGGCGAATGATTGCCGACGAGCAGCGACGATTGCACCGTATAAGCCTGATCTCCTTGCTGCGCGGGCCTTTCGCGCTGGTATTGTATGTAGCTGGGCGTTGGGCGTGTGGGCGTGGCCGTGGGTGTGGGTGTGGGCGTGGGTGTATATCGATAGTTTTGCTGCGTAAAGGGATCCAAATAGCTGACCACCGGCGTGGTGGGTATCTGAGAGCTGGCGTAATTGTGAAAAGTTGTCAGCTGTTGCGGCCGAGCTTCCTCTGGGAAGGAGAACGCTTTGTCCATGGCCGAGTGCGTGTGTGTGCTGAGGCTGTTTAAGGAGTTGGGCAGCTGGTGCTTATAGTTGGGCTCCAGGTAGCTGGGCGGATAATGTGGCCGTCCGGCGCTCATCACATCCGATGGCGTGAACTCCAGCATCTGTGATGGACGAAATCCGCCATTTGTGACCCGTGCGGACGTCTGGGCAGACAGCTGTTCAGCTTGGGGGCTCGATTCAGGCAGCAGCTCCGAGGGAAAAAAGTTTTTCAGCTTTACGGAAATTGGTTGAGCTCTGGCGGGAAATGGATGGGGAATTTGATTTGAGTATTGTTGTTGCTGAAATTTGCATAAATTAAGTTTGACATCAAGGCAACTCACTCGTCATTTCCGGCGCCATTTCTTATGCACGACACGTCGCCGACTAATGCGATAATTAGAAATGCAATTTTCCATAGCATACTTCGCGGCTGCATGCTGAGGTGGGTGTGTTTGAGAGTGTCTCTTGCTATTGGAAATCCCCAGCTACAACGTCAGCAATGCATAAGCGTAAGCGTAAGCCACTTTTCGCACGTCGCCTGCAATAATAACATAAAAACTTGCTGTCAGACTTGATGCCTCAGCTTTCCCTGCACCGCCAACTGAAAAAGATTGTGAATTTCTCTAGAGTCCTTGCGGCGAAATTCTCGCAACATTTGCACATAAATTTATAGATTTACCCCATTGCAAGAGGGCAGAGATAGCGGGTGGCTGCATTTGCATTCATATTAATGCAATTGTCACGTGCTCGTTGAGCGCTCCACGACGACGTCGAGGACGACTTGACATTTGTTTAATTCCATTTTTTATGATTGCGCCGTGTTTATGCAGCCGCACGCTGCAAAGCGCGACTCGAGTCGACACGACTCGACGTAATCATCAGCTTTATTTCGCTGCTGACTACGCCGTATAATCATGTCCATAATCTTTAGCTCTTTTGGGCGCTCGACTCTATGTCGCTGTCTCTATGAATCCTGCTCTCACTTGGCTCTGAGCCTTGTGCTAAATTATTCATATTATTTTGACTTTTTATTTGCCACCATTTGTTGCCAGCAAGCGTTGACAGGCCTTAAAAGTTTAATACACACTGTCTGACACGTCGACTGCTCTGGACTTTTATTTGCCCAGCATTGAGCAGAGCCGAGGCACTGGCAGAAGAATTGTGATTAAAGAAAGACTTCAAATAATGTCAAGATTTTTAATGATTTGCCGTCTACATTTCTTTACTCAAACATTAACTGATGTTGAAGTCTCTGATATTTTTATTAGACATATATTTACATTTTATATCTATATAATTTTAAATATATATTTTATTATTTATATGTTTTATTCTTTGAAATTTGTGTTATAAATTATTTTAGTAGCAATTTTTGTTAATTTTTTTATGTTTTATATCTTTTTTATTTTTATTTTTTTTTTATATTTTAATTTTTAAATATTAATTTTAAATATCAATTTTATTTCCGTCAAGATACAGTTATAGATATTATTTCATTTAATATTTTTTTTAATTTTACTTTTTTTACTTTTATATCCTTTTTTTTATTTTTAATTTTTAATTTTAAATTTTTAAATATTAATTTTATTTTTAAATTTTTATTTCCGTATCTTGAATCTTGATAGATATTATTTCATTTAATATTTTTTAATTTTCTATTTTACTTTTCTTACTTTAAATATCAATTTTATTTCCGTCAATATACAGATCTGGATATTATGACATTTAATTTTTTTAAATTTCAATTTTATTTAGTTTTTTTATTTATATTTTTTATTTGACATTTAATTTTACTTCTGTTAAGATACAGATAGTTAATAAATTATTTTTTTTTTTTTATTTTAATAATATTTATTTATATTTTTTATTTGACTTTTGTTAAGATACAAATAGTTAATATATTTTTGTTTAATTTGTAACTTTTGAAATTTGTAATATATTTTTTTTAAATATTTCCACATTTTTATACCCTGAACCCATTGAAAATGGGAATTCAGGGTATAATGGTTTTGTGAAAATGTATGTAACAGGCAGAAGGAGACGTCGCAGACCCCATAAAGTATATATATTCTTGATCAGCATAAAAAAATAAGTTGAATGAGCCCTGTCCGTCTGTCCGTCCGTCCGTCCGTCCGTCCGTCCGTCCGTCCGTCCGTCCGTCCGTCCGTCCGTCCGTCCGTCCGTCCGTCCGTCCGTCCGTCCGTCCGTATGAACGTCGAGATTTCGGAAACTACAAGAGCTAGAGAGCTGAAATTTCACATGAACACTCATATGTTAGCTACGCAGTACGAGTTTATTTTGTTTTTTCGATAACTCATCCCATTTCCAAATTATCGATAAAAAATCGAAAATTCGTTTCAATTTTTTTGGTTTTTTGAGCATAGCTTCTACACTGTTTTAGCTAAAGACTTCGAATTTGCATATTTAGATAGATATTATGAATACGCAGATTATGTAATTTTCAGATTTTGGATGCCACGCCCCCTTCGCCCCCAATTTGCAAAAAACGCATTTCAAATACTAGAGACTTGAAATTTGGCACATAGATTCATTTAGATATTCTTAATCTACTCTGAAAATTTCATCAAGATCATGCATCTAGAAATTGAGTTATAAGCGTTCAAAGTATAGCCCAACCCACCCCCAAGCCACGGCAGCAACTGCGCGGTTAGCAGAGCTCGCGCTCATGCGATCGTAAAGAAGAAGAGTATCACTTTTTTTGCAGGGTTCAGGGGATCTCGTAGTCGAGCCGTCTCGACTAGAGCCTTCTTACTTGTTCCATTTTTATTTCCATTTTACATGTAGTATTCTTTTCGCATTGAAAATATATTGAACTTTTTAAAATTAAAAAAAATGTACATTTTAAGGAATATTTAATATGTATATTTAAATTTATTTAAAATAATATATATATATATATATATATATATATATATATATATATTTTTTTTAATTATTAAAACAATATTTAAGAAATTTATGTATTAACAAAAATTATATATATATTACAAATATTTATATTTAAAACAATATATTGAATTTTCATTTTTATTTTTTGTTACGTTTTATTATGTTTATTATATTTTATTGGCATCAATTTTACTATGATGATTATTTATTTATTTTATTTTGTTTATTTATTATATTTTTATTAACATTATTGTATGATAATTAACTTCATTGATTTTGGAACTTCATTGTCTTTTTTATTAACAATATTCTATATATTACATATTTTTTTCATATTTTTGTTATTGTTTAAATAAGTTATTTTGATAATCATTAATATTTTGCGTGTCTATATTTCACTTCTATAAATTTATAAATATTATTTAAATTGTGATACATTTTTCATCGAATTTTAATTCAAATTAAATATATTTTATTATAAATATTTGAAACTTCTATAAATTTATAAATATTATTTAAATTGTGATAAATTTTGCATCGAAATTTAATTCAAGTTAAATTTATTTTATTATATTCATATTTTATTGATTATCTATTTTTTAAATTTCTTTTTAAAAGAATTTATTTTTAATATTTAAAGTTTATTTTGTTATTTAAACATTTGTTTATTATATATTTTTAAATAATATATAGCTAACAAACACTCTCCGGATTTTATAAATTGCGTCATCAAAATTTCACTAAATTTCTGTCATTTCTTAGACAATAATCTTAATATCAGTGAAAGTCATTTCTGAATTGCTTTAAACACAAATCGTAGAATCTCATCAATGCATTTAAATTCTATTATTGGGCAATTTCATAGCTTCAGCTTTACAACACTCACTTCATTCATTAGGCTTTTAACACATTTTGTTTTGTCTTTCTGCGAACAGTTTCACCATAAAGATAGCTCATTTAGCGTCGTTCGATTTGCATTTAAATGGAGTCAAGGTTGTCTTGCGTTAAGCATTTCGAGCCCAGGTTTCTTATCGCAGATGACGCACGAACAAATTTCCAAAAAAAAAATAAATATTTGTAACTGATTTTAAAGCATGTTTGTGCTGGAACAGATGAGACAGCTGGCAAAACCAAAAACAGCATTCATATTATTTACGCCAAGATGTGCGAGCAGCACATAAAATTTAAATTTCATGCAATTACACTCACACACACACACATACACGAATGGCTGACTCAGTTGGCAGCTTGCTGCTGTAACTGTAATTGCCCAAAATTTTATGGTCCAAGCAACGGCGGCGACGCCACACAACGAGCAAAAGTACTAGAAAATTGCATTTGCTGCCAACAGGCAACAGAGGGCGCTGCACTAAAACGAAGACGAGCTGCAGCAGCAGCAGCAGCAGCAAAACAGACTGCATTGGCATTTACAAGAAGAAATGTCAGCTAATTTCATATGGAGCGAGCGTAGAGCAGTCAGCACCAGGTGCTTGGATCACAAAATGCTCTAAGCACAAAATGCTTCGATTGTGCTAGGGTTGTCACCTAGCACTACCGCATCCGTCCCACCCCCGCTCGACACAAACACGAAAGGACACTTTACGCTTGAGATGAGCTTGAAATTTTGAACTAAAGACGTACACGGATATGGACACGGAAACCAAAAAGCAGCGTACGTGTTGTGCATACGCCAGAGCAGGGCCTGAGCTGGGCAGCTTGCCCTGAATGGGCGTGGGCGTGGGCGTGGCTGTGTGCATGGGCGTGGCCTGTTCAATTTACCAGACGCACCGTTGTCTTTTATGCTTGACGCGTGCTGAGGTTCGATTTCGTTTCAGGTTCAAACTGGGAGCATGAGTCATTTATTTGTTTACATTTATTTTTGCTTTTGCTATTGCCTTGGTTTTTTTTTTTTTTTTGGCTCTTCACTAATTTTTACGCAATATTTAATGTTTCATTCACTTGCACAACTCAACGACCCAGACAACTTTCTTTTCTTGGCTGGTTGAACTTAGTTGGCAGACAGCCAGGCAGCTGTTGTCACAATCGCTACGCTTTGTTTAACTCTCAATTGCAGCACACAAGTAAATAGAGAGACAATTGTTTAGCCGGCTTCGATTTTGCACACTTTCGGCGTTTGAATCCACTTACTTCACTTGAAATAGAAACTACAACTACGATAACAAATTCGAAACGAAACGAAATTTGTTACTCTTTTTGTTTAGCTGCGCCAGCGACGTCTTTCCGGCTTTGAGTTTGGCGTTCGTTTGACACGCGATGCCGGCGCTGAGCATGCGCCAAGCCCCAAGCCCCAAGCGCCAAGCTCCAAGCTGCGTCGAGTTAAGTCGAGTTCAGTCTCGACTCACTGCCAATGCTCGCTAGAGCAGGAGAGAGTTTTGCCAGCTCGCAAAATATGCTCGACCGAAGAGTGAAAACGTTGCCGAAATTATATTTAACCAGCTGCTAGTTAGAGCGCTGACCATTCGAGAGTGACTTACAGAGAGAGGCATAATGAGAGTGATAGAGAGAGAGAGGGGGGTAGAGGGAGTGGGCATGAAAGAGATTGCAGCAATTGGGTAATAATAAAATTGGGCAGATGTGCGAAAGTTTAGCTGCGTACAAAGATCAACTATAGAGAAAGACGGTGTAGGTTAAAATAATAAAAGCTGTTTTTATTATTATTGTAAATAAAATATGTTTTTGTAGCGCAAATACCAAAGATGTGGAAGAAGTAGCACATGCGATTCTGTCTGCTATAAGTAATCAGATTGAAAAAAAAAAAAAAAACAAATATATATTTGCAAAGAATCAATTCGAATCAACAAACTAAAAAAATATATATTAATAAATAAAATATATATAAATAAATATAAACTAAAAAATATATATATTAATAAATAAAATATATATAAATAAATATATTAATATATATAAATAAATATATTATATATAAATAAATATTATATTAAGTGTGGATGCTAATTAAAAAGAGTATTTTACACCTTGAAGAAATATATTTATTTTATTAATATAATATATATTATTATTGTATATACTTTATGTATATTAGTACATATTGAGTTAAATTAAAATTTTTTAATTTAAAATTAAAGAATATTTCAATTGTAGTCAAATTCAGCTCCTTTACTCTGTGTGAGTGTAATGTATTCAACTATAAATTTCTATGAGGGCTTAAGCTCTGTGGAAGAACAAATTATGAATCTTAAGGTAGCTGCTGGTCTCAGCTTAAGTTAGGTTTTATTTGTAAAACATAAAAAAGTAGATATCCAGACATCTTTTTATAATTATAATATAATATAATTTATATGCAATTCAAAACAAATGATAAATTGTTATAAATTATTAGAAATACAATCTTAAACTCTAAGAAAATACACACAATTGCAACACAAGACTTTGATTTAGTATATTCATAATATTAGTCTTTATGCATGATCTCTAATAAAAGCTCAAAGTGCAAATAAACAAGGCTTATCAAATGATTTGTCTGACAATTGAATATGATTTCTTAAGGCGATCAAATGGGTAAACTTGTTTGCAGCTAAGAGAGAGAGGGAGAGAGAGAGAGAGAGAGAGAGAGAGAGAGAGAGAGGAGGAGAGACATTCATTGGGTAATCTGACAGTTCAGAGTTCGTTCAACTCGCTTTGGCGGCATAACGACGCTAATTAAATCAGATAGTTGCATTACATTTGCTACACTCTTCTATAAAGCTTCATAAATAGCCAAGCGAATTAATGTACAATAGTCGCAGCAAATCTGGGTGCCACCGCACATCAGATGGCTTAATTATAATGAGCCAAGAGCACCAGCAGCGGCAACAAGCTAAGCAAATTAGCCCGTTCAGAGAGTGAAAGTTAAAACCGGGCGATGAAGCTGAAAAGAGGCAACAGCAGCAGCAGCAGCAGCGAATCGACAATACGAATGCAGAGGAAGACAACAAGAGCTGCAGTCGGGTTAAGCGACATTGAGTAATTTTCTGGACTAGTCAGAGACCTGAGCGCTGAAGAGCGTGGGCAGGCAGCCAGCCCCCCACGCTGCTTTCTTTTCCCGCAACGTAATAATAATTTACACGTTTTATTTATTGACTTGCGGCTGGGTGAGGTAACCAGCTCTTGGCCGTTTTTGACGGTCATACGGAAAGCGAAACCAAAATCTCCGGATTGTGGGCTGTGCCAGTAACGACTTTTATGAGTTGAGCTCAACTGAACTGAATGAAGTGTTGCCAATTTGAGATCTATGCCAATGCCTGGCATTCAACCGGATTTTTTTTTTTTTTTTGGTTGTTTATTTTTGCACATTTGCTTTTCGTCTTTGGGGAAATTACGCAAAGTCAAAGTCGTGGCTTTTGGGTTCAGGCTGTTGATCAATTATAGGCCATCAATAATAATATCCGCTTTGGGCTGAGCTATCAGAAAAGGTCAACAGGTGGGCGAGGCAGACGATTAGCACAATATGACATTTCTGCTTTATTTAATTATTTATTTTGTTTTATTATTTGGATACCCTTAACCCATTGGAAGTGCCAAAAGATGGTAAAATGGTTTTGTTTTTTATTCATTTTATTTATTTAATTATTTGATTTATATTTCTTATTTATTTGTTTTCTTTTATTTATTTATTTTTTTTTTATTAGTTTTATTTATTTAATTTAATTAATTTATTTATTTGATTTATGTTACTTATTTATTTGTTTCATTTAATTATTTATTTATATTTTTATTCATTTTATTTATTTAATTTAATTTATTTATTTGATTTATTTTACTTATTTATTTGTTTCATTTATTTATTTATTTTTGTTTTTATTTATTTTATTGTTTTCATTTAATTAATTTATTAAATTGATTTATTTTACTTATTTATTTGTTTCGTTTATTATTTATTTATTATTTATTTAATTTAATTAATTTAATTTTCTTATTTTATTTATTTATTTCTTTGATATATTTTATTTATTTATGTATTTTATTTATTTAATTAATATTATAATGTTTTTTTTTTCTTATATAAAATGAATTATTTATTTAATTTAATTAATCTATTTTATTTATAGTATTTATTTATTTGTTTTATATATTTTTTTTATTTATATATTTTACATACTTAATTAGTTAATTTTATATTATTTTTATTTTTTATCAATTTTATTTATTTGTTTTTTTTTTTTTTATATTTAACTCTTATTTATTATTTATTTAGTTATTTATTTAGGTACTTATTTTAAATTTTTAAATAAATAAATTATTTATTTATATAAATTGTTCAATATATTTCTTTATTATAAATAAATAATTAAAATTGATAAAATAAATTAAGTAAGCAATTTCTTTTTTATTTTCTTACTTATTTATAAATTTATTTATTTACACAGTTTTGTATGTCTTTATATTTATAATTAATTTATTATTGTTTTATTTATTTGTTAGTTATTAGCCAAGTAGTTAATCAATTATCAATAACTTTATTTATTTATTTACATTAAATTAAATATATATTTTCTTTTAATATGACATTAATTTACCATTTCATTCAGCAGAGTACATCACATTAAATCTGCTCTTTACTTCTCTACTTTCAGTCAAAATGCGTTTTAAAGAGTATCCCGAAATAGTTGTGGATGTCATACCCAAGCTGTATGAGAGTCACATTAAGGTCTTCATTACGCATCTCTATGGCATGCAGGAGAAGCTGGACCGACTGCCCAAGCAGTTCTGCAAGATGTATACAACTCAGCCGCTGGCCAATCAGCTGCTCAGCTACCTGAGCAGTCGTGGAGCCAAGGTGTCGCAGCAGGACTTCCACATAGTCAAGGAGTCGCAACCCTTGCAGCTGCGTCTCAGCGATGGCAAGCGACTGGAGCTGATGCTCTGCGCTGGCAATGAGCTCGGCAATAGCCTGATGCTGCTCATCCGCAAGCCGCAGGGCGGCCGATTGCTCTTCTACTATTCGGCTGTGCAGCAGGATGATCTCTGTCGGCTGATGGGCAATTTGACCTATCAAGAGTGGATTGCTCAGGGCACCGATGAGCTCTTTCTGAATCTTCAGGCAGTCGATGAGCCCTTCGCGCATGTGGACTTCGACGAGGTTGCCAGGAAAATCGCCGAGTATGCGGCATCTTTTCGCGGCACGTGTGTGCTCCAGCTGCCACTGTTTGGCTATGAGTATCTGGTCACACGTCTAGCTCAAACCTTGACTCTCTTCGGTCACATCAAGCTGATGAACTCATATATGCATAGCTACAGCTGCTTGGGCACAGATCGCAGTCTCTTCGAGCAGCCCGGTTACGCTGTAACCGTGCGAATTGAGGCCGCCAGCAGATATGCATGGGATACCCCATTTCCACTGAAAGAGCTTCAATGGTCGCCCATACCGAATCGCATAAATCTCATACAACTCTGCAGCCTACTGCGCCCTGTCTATATAAATGGAATTGTGGACTTTCATGCCACAGGAATTGTGCCGGCTGTGCCGCAGTATCTGAAACGCTTTCGCCTGAGATACTCGCCCAAGCCGAGCGCAGCTCCAGCTGCAGATCATTTGCATGTGCCCGAAACTCAACTCATTCAATGGCCCAGCACAGAAAAACTATGTGAGACCCAAACTCAGCAGGCAAACATGACTTCGCGTAAGGTGTCTGGTCCAATTATAAAGCAAAGAAAACTTCACTTTGTCGATTATGATGATGATGATTAGACTAAGGGAGAGCTAAATAGATGAAAACTTTTTATATTGCATGTTAGCTAAGTAAAATATGAATATTAGTATATATGCTAAGAAAATTGGAAAAACAATATGTAATAAGTGCTTGAAAGTGCTTGAAATGCTTTGAGAATTCAAATTTCATTGCTCAGTTAGACTATATTACATTTCAAGCTTAAGATATTCTCATATGGCAGGAGTTCTTTGTGGAAGCTCAAATTTTATTCTTGAAAATATAAAAAAATAAATAAATAAAATAAAAAATATAACAAAATAAAAAATACGAAAATCATATGGCAAATCTTTCGAGCTATAGCTCTTTGAAGCTGAATAAAAATTTGAGTTTCCACTCAATGAGTATGAGTCATAACTCAGTCAAACTTGAATTTATTCATAACTCAGTCAAACTCTTTAATCGATATTCATATTTATTCATTTTGTCTCAACTCCCCAAAAACGAAATCCAAACTTATCATTTGCTTCGTCAAAAGACAATCTCCCAACTCATTTCACATTTCATTTGAATATGAATATGAATGCAAATATGAATAAACGAGTTAATGCTTTTTGGGTCCAACTAACGCATTTAATATGAATATCAGGCTCAGTCTGTGACCGCTTCATGTTTGCGTAAAAAAGGTTGTTAAAATTATTATGAAATGCCTGTTGGCATTTGCGGGCTGCCAACCCCCTGCACTCGTCCAGTATCCTAGTCCAAAATATTGGCTGGACAAATGTCCACTTATCAACGTGTAATGAAATATGGCACATGTGCTATGTCCAAGCTCTATGGATGGCATTCGCTTTAGACAGCAGTCAGTGTAGTAGTTGGCGCCTTTGTCCGCTGCTGTGGAAGTCTTTTGTCGTTCTATGAATTATGTTGATGGCCAGGACGATGATATGGGAGCCTTAACATTCTGGGCATCTATGTGTGCATGTGTGTGTCTCATTTATTACATTTTGGCTTTTTGACAGATTGCTAAGCGTAGTAACCGTTTCCGCACTAATTTCCGTGTCCTGCAACTATTCCGACATCGTTGTCGTTGTCGCTGCCTTTGCCTTTGCCTTTGCTATTGCCCTTATCCATGTCCTGCTCATGCTCATAGTCTGCAGCATTAAAAGCCAAAAGCAAATTACTCATCATATCAACGGTCAGTTGCGCTGCTTTTTATGTATGCCATGCACAGGGATTTTAATAAATCGTTTTGTCCAAGTCCTGCCGGTCTCTGATGTCAGTCCATAGCTCCTCTTCTCCATGGCCTTTTGCTATGTTTTTATTAGTTTGTCAATAAAGTGGCAAAAGACGTTGATTATGATCGCTGTTTCCCTTGGCCATTGGCCATGGCCTTATGAGTTTTGCTTGTGCCAAGACCATTTTAGGCTTCAGCAGACATTGAAGAGATAATATATCCTTTTGCTATCAAGCTTTGCAATCATTTGCCTTCACAGAGACAAACTTGAGCTTTAGAGTAAACCTAAAGACGGAATAATTTTACGCTCTTAAAGCAGCGCGAATACTTGTGCCAGGGACTAGACACGTTTCTTACATTTGCCAACAGGAGGAAGGAACTCTGTGTGCACTTTGTAATGAATTTTTAATGCATTTTGGCTCCCGCTGCATTTTGGCTTGTCTTTGAGGGGCGGTTTTTCGATGGGTTTCATCCAGCATGTAATGAAATTTATCTAGTTTTTCTTGCAACTTTTATGCTGAAAGGCAATTAGCTGGCATTACACTGTTACTCCGTAACAACCCGAACACATGCGACTATAATTATGTTTAAATTATAATTGAATTAATTTTAAGTGGCTTTCAAGTTGCGCCAAGACAATTTTAATTGAAATTATTTGTTGCGAGAGAATTATCTCTCGAAAGAGGAAGATAGAGCATGTTGTAGGCATATTAATAAATAAATTCATTAATAAATCAAATATTTATATTTATATCATAGATTTGATAGACATCGTTTTAAATCTACGTTAACACTTTGAATTAAAAATAAATAAAATTAAAATTAAATATAAAATATAAAATTAAATAACTATGTCACATACTAAATATTTTAAAACATCTTGTAAGTTTACGCAAAAATACAGAATTAAAAGAGTAAATTTATAATTAAATAACTATATCACATACTAAATAATTGTATGCATCTTGTTAATATATGAAAACAATAGAATTTAAAAAAAAAATCTAGAATTTGTATAATTGATTTATTTTTAATTTTAATTAATTTTAATTTAATTTTAATTTCCTTTTATCATAAAATATCCATTTTTTGTTTAAGTCTTGAACCCATTAAAAATAGGAAAATAAATTTTTTTTTTTTTTTTTTAAATCAATTTTTAACAATTTATTAGAAATAGTTTTGCACATTACTTTTCTATCTTATTTTATACATTTTTTAAATCATAAAATTAGTGAAATAAAAATTAATTTTTTTAAATATTATAATAATGAAATATAATTTATAAAAATTGCTGTCAATAAGAAATTATGTGATAATGATTTTCTATGGCACGGCAAGAAAAGAAAAAGAAAAACGTTAGTCAGATTTTGTAGGTTATATAACAATTTTTAAATAGATCTAAACTTTGCTGCCCTTTTTTTATTTTTATTTATTTATTTTTTTTTTTTTTTTAATCGTAATATTATTTTCTGTAGTATATTAATATCAATAATATTTTATATATTTCGTAAAAATTTCTGTTCAATTATATGCTTATTAAATAATACAAAATCAGGGATAATGTGTTTACTATGCAAGCAATAGAGACAAGGAGGCGTGAAAGACAAATATCAAGAGTCTGATGTTTAATTAATATGAATAATTTTAAAATTTTAAAAATATGTTACTTTTTGTTCTTTTATAGTTTATAATGATTTTTAATAGTAATTTTAATTATTAAATTTTTTCTTAATATCGATTATATTTTAGATATTTCGTAAATTGTCAAATGTATGAAAAAACAAATTGTAAAAATAAATAAATGAATAAAAAATTTTTAAATGTTTTGGTGAACACATTTGTAACACATGAATTAATTAAAAAGAATATTTTTTTAATATTCAATAATAAAAGTTTTTAAATTGCTTATGAACACACATCTAAATATCATTCCAATCAGCCTTATCTTTAATTTAAATGTAGCTCAATCAGTTTATGATCTTAAATTTAGCATTATTTTCTGGCTTCGCAAACCGCAGGCAGTTAATTAACTTTAATTTACGGAAATGGCTGCGCACAAATGTTGCCCGTTTCTATAATTTTAATAATTAGAATCGGGCGCCGTGGGTGGGCGCTGCCTTTGTGGTAAGGCCCTGGCAGTTGGCTGTGGTTTGGGCGGATAATAAAATTGCCAATGTATGACAATGTCAGACCCACAGCCTGCCCCAGTCGCCCCCACAGCTGAAGACCCACATCTCGCCTGTTGCTGCTGGCAGGTGTTGGACCAAAAAGTAATTATCATAAACTAGACGCTGCGTGGCGACATGGGCAGGGTGGCAGTGTGGCCAGCGTGAGGGCGGCCTATTGATTAGTTTAGCTTAACATATTTAATTGAAAAGTAGTAAGTATTCATTGAGAGCCATTTGACGGACTGAGAGCTGCAAATGCGACACGCGCTGACGCTCAAATGTCAAGCTAGGCAATTGGTCTGTGAAGGCGTGTGCTCAGATTTGTGATTTGTTAAAACGCAATTCAAATTAAATATGCCGGCTCGGCTCGCTTTGATTGACAGCAGACGGAAACGGATATGTTTATATACCATATATATATTGGGCAGCAAATAATAGCCAACCTTAGGCCAGAGCTCAGTCATTATCATCGCCTGCCTAAGCCGTTAATAACATATCATATTTTTTTCTGGCACGCTGCCACGTATCCTGTTACAGCGAGTCGCGTGCTGCATTGCCACAATTATGAGCATTTAATCCGCGACCACAAAAACTACAAATTGGCTTAGGCCGTTGCACAGTGCGACGTTCAAGTGGAGACAGCCAACCACCCGAAAGTAGAATTTTTTGAGGGTTGAAATAGTGCAAGACATTCGAATTATGAATGTTTCAGAGATATTCAGATATTGATATGATGAATAAAATAATTTTCAAACGTAGTGTAAGACTGAAAAATTCTCAAATTAAAAATGAGGTATACTTTGGGGGCTGTTTGAATACAGCTATGCCTGAAGATATGCCCCTACAAAAACGAGTTTAATAAATTGACAAATAGATGGCGCCACTAGTTGGTTTTTAGTTTGGCTGAATTTATTCAAATATCATTGGCTAGTTCGTCTACAGAACAGTTATTCGATACAACAAGCATAGTTGGGGCCTGGAACTCAAAACGCTCTGTATGATAATTAGGTAATTCGGGTATTGGATCCTCTGTAGCCGAATCACTTATTTGGAGCTGATCGAGCTGGGCTTTCTCCAAATTATAAGCCGATTGCATTTTCTTGATTTCGCTATAGGTTTTCACGAATGGCATCACGCACGAGAGACAGCTATTGCAGACTACCTTAGCAGTGGGTGCATTCTTAAATTTAGTTTGATTTTTGAACTTCCTTTGACGTTTGGGCTTCTGCGGCACAAATTTCCTTGGCCGATAATTTCTCTTGCGAGCGCCCACATAGTGATTACGCTTCTGTGTATTTAGAAAAGCAAATTTAGTTGTTATTGTTGATAATTGACATTGTTCTTACCTGGCAAGTGTGGGAGAAGAGTCGCGGTAAATTATAGAAATTGTAATTGGCTTTGGTGTTACGCGTCAATATGCCCAACTCAGTCAAACTGCTCAACGATTTGAGTACGTGGCTCTTGACATTATCCATGTCGCGTTTGCGACGCAACTGCTCGGCCACCTTCTCAACGATTTCATCGGCTGTTAGATAAATCGATTGACCATTCTGCAATACTGCAATGGCTTTTAGCACATTTCGTGTAAAAATTCTGGGCTGAACAGTCGCCAACTCATCCATGTTTAATAATAATTTCGCTTGAAAGAAAAATTTTTTTTGAATACAAAAATGTAGAATATTTGTAGAAAAGTTTTAAAAAAAAAAACTGATTTTTATTTTTTTTTTGTTCGTTCGACTGCGTGTGTTTTAAGTGTGTCTGAAGTGTGAGCTGTGTGTATATGAACTGCCTCGCTTTTCACATGTCAAAATATGCTTGGCATACTAAGATTCAGATATAAATTGAATATATACAGTGAATCACATTAAATACTCGGTTTATTGATTAAAGTAAAATATAAAATTAATAAAAACTAAAAAAAGTGTAAACGGTAAGTATATAAAAGTATATTATTTAACACAATTTTAAAAAATTATACATTAAAAAAAAAAAATAATAATAAAATAAAATTAGAATAAAAACGACAATTTTAATGTTTAATTATGTATTTATTAATATTTTTTAGTTTTTATTATTTATTCTTTTATTTATTTTTTCAAAGGCAAATAAAACATGTAAAATTAAGAAAAATAATATAGTATAAATGGTAATTATGTATTTAACAAAACTATAAAAAAAATATACATAAAATAAAACTTCGAATTCAGCATTACATTATTATTTGTTTTTTTTTTTCCTTAACCCATTATCCACTGAAATAGAAATACGAAATATTGAAAATTTAATTTTTGGATGTCAACGCGTTCATTTATTTAATTTCAAACTGAAAACTTACTATACTTAAAACTGAAAATGAAAAATTACTATATAGAAAATCTTAAAACAAGAGAGAGGACTTTTGTCGAAAGTGCACGACTGAAGGATAACTCTAAATATACATATAAATTGTTAGCAATTTCTTTGTTGGTTTTTTTTATTTTTTGGCTTTCAATAGAATTTTAACCATAAACCATTCACCGTATTCATCTGATATGGCTCTCTGTGACTATTCTATTCTATTCAGAAACTTTAATTTAGCCATGAAAATAAAGAAAACGTTTAGCGTTAGAGGCAAATCAAACTGCTTCTGCCAACAACTGGAACTATATTCCAATCAATAAGCTAAAGACTCTTAGGAAAGGTTATCGAAGGCGAAGAGGAATAATTTGAATAAATAATCGTAAACTTGATATTTTTCTATTTTCCATTTTATAACAAAAAAATTGTTTATATAAAAAATATATATATTAATAATTCCCATTTTCAAATAGCTTAAACAAAATATTAAAAAATAAATAATTAAAGAACCGTTTTTTTTTTTGTTTTTTAAATTTTTATTTGTTGTTTTACATATATTTTCTTTTGTGCATTTGCATTTATAATTCTTCTTACATTTATATATATATTTATGCGTATTTATTTAATTTACATATATACTTTCGTCTTATGAACATATTCATGAGATCATAGTGATATTTTATATATTTATTTATTTATTTTTCATTTTCATTATTAAATTACAGCATAAGATAAAATGTACAAGTTGTATAAATGTTGTGTGTTCGCTTCTGCAGCTGCACACATAGAAAAATACATATTGAAAATATTGTAAAGGGCTGGCTTAATTCTATTTATAATTGGGAGTTTTGAATCGAACGTGTGTATTCTGATGGCAGCTCTCAAGGCGAAGAGTCTGGCAGCTCCATCATACTATTTGGCACACACAATTCAACTGTTTTGGCACCAACGATCTATACAAAAAAAATGGCATTTCGATTTTTTTGCGCTATATACAAATTACAAATTACAAGTTACGAATTTATGAATTACTTAATTTTAGGTCGGAAGTACATCGCATGGAATAATAATAAAAAAAAAAAAATAAACACAAAAAATTTTCGCTATGTGATTCATTTGATATATTTTGTTTTTTTTTTTTTTTAGCTTGTTCTTTCTGCCTTGCTTCAGTTTATGGCAACCAAAAATCTTGATGACTTCTGGGCGCGCGGCCACAAAACTTTACCGAGATCAATGTGAAAACTAATTAGAATGAATCAGCGCCAATTTCAGCCACTGCCGAGCGAAACAGCAATAAACAAATTGCTCCTTCGCCTAGCTCGGTGACAGAATATTTGCTTTGATTTCATTTTAGAAAAATTTACAAAAATTTTCATTGAGTTTTTTTTGTTTTGTTTTGTTTTTTTTTTTTTAGTTTTGGGTGGGGGGCTTGGAATAGTTGTTTACAAATTACATGTAAGTATGTATAATCAAAAAAATACGTAAGAAAAAAAAACATGAATATTAAACAAAATTTTCTCTACTTTTGCTGCTTGCTGCGTTTACATTAACTAGTGTATCTTCTCCTCTCTTTCCAACTCTTACTGTCTCCTTCGTTCCTTTTGCTGTCTGTGAAATGATTTGATCTTAAAGCTAACAAAAAATAATGCGCTACTTACAAGCATTTAACATATGATGAACAAATACATTTACTTAGATTCGATGTTGATTTTTTTTTTTTTTTTGTTTTTTTTTTTGCGTTAAACTTTATGCATAAAAACTTAGTATTAAGAAATATGTAAACTAAAACGCTTGGCGATCTTAACTCTAGGTTTTTATATAATTACGCCTAATTTACAAATATTTTCTCAATGCAAGTAAAAAATTGCTGATGTAAATGATAAAAAAAATCCATGAGATCAATGCGATTTTTGGGAATAGTTTTTTTTTTTAATTTATTTTTTCTTTCCTTTTCATATGTTCATTTTCTAATATATTCTTTTATTTAATTTTTATTTTCCACTGTACGATTAGCATTGAAACGTCAAGAAATTTGGCAAAAACGATATTGAAATTTGCCAAAAGTTACCCAAAACAAAACAAAATGAAAAGGGGATAAAAATATAAATTTGATTTTGCTGCGTGTATTTGACTTTTGACTTTGGCTAGCTGTGGAGATCAATTGAGTGTTCTATAAATTTCCAGTTTCTAGAGATCATTCAATGCTTGGCTTTGAGTGTTAACCAAAGATAAACCTGAAAACGTGTCGTCCCCCCTTTCGCCTTGGCGCAGCCTTTTAGAAAATTTCAATGAACGAATTTTTGCGCAAATTTCTTGTACAATGTGTGTGCTTAAAACTAGATTGTGAGACCAATTTGAAGAATGAACAAAATGTAATCCACTTGAAAATCAAAGCTTAATGACTAACAAATTTAACTAAAAACATCTGCGTATATGTATATATAATAAACCATAGACAAAAATCATCACAAAAATGGCATTATATCAACTATATACAAAAAAACATTTTTTTTCTTTCTTTTTTTCTGTGGGATTTTTTCTCTCGGATTTTTGATAACAATTAAAGCTAAATACGTTTTTTTCTTTATTATTATTATGTTCAATTGAAATTTTAACTATTTTAAAGCAATTGCTAGAAATATTAAAGATATTTTGATATATATATATTTATATATAAATTTTCTTGTAATTGAAATTACAAAGCGAAGACATTGAAAACTTTGTTGTTTGACAAACAATTGAAATTATGATAATAATATACAATTAAAATATTGAAAATATAAATGGAAGCAGGATTTTGTTTTTTTTCATTAAGATATTACGAAATGCAAAACTAAATGCAAGATATTAAATTGCTGGAAGACCGGCCTATAAAATGTATCTCGAAAATGTATCTCGAAAATGTATCTCAAAAATGTATCTCAAAAATGGCAGTTTGTAGTTGATTTCTTGTTTAGTAAAAAGTTTACAAAAATATGCTTGAGCTTCAATTTCATAATTCGTTTTTATCCAAAAATATGCATTTAATATTTTAGCAAAAATATTTATCAATTTAATTTAATATATATAAATATATATATATTTTTTTAGTTTCTTTTCTTTAATTTTTTTGTAGTCTTTTTGCCAGTCTAGAGTTTGCTGTTTGAATTGTTGTTGCTTGCTTGTGTCGAGCTCTTAGTGAATAGTATTTGAGAGGGAAATATGAATACGAATTCGTGTATACAAATACATTTAAATATTGTTCTTGTGTCCCGTGAACCGCCTTAAGTTTATACACATTATATTTATGTATGCACGCTTGGACTTGTTATGCCTTAGCTGATTTCACTATAGATTAAACTGCTGTCGCTTTAAGTATATATATATTTAGATATATAGATGTTTATAGGTGCTCGTGGCTGTTGTGGTTTCATCGCGCTGCATACAAGCCCCAGCCCATGGCGAGCACAAAGACGGTGACAACTGTTGGCCAAGTGAAGCTTTGTTGTTCCTAAAACAGAAATCGAAAAAAATAATAATAATCAATTAAGAAATATTAAAATATATATATCATAGAAATCAGTTAAATAATTGCCCTCTGGGGTCATATAAATATGCTTTGCTCCACCAAAAACAAAGTCACGTGCCCTCTGCTAGTTTGACCGCACACACCGAGCGCTGCCGCCCCATTCGTAAATCAAAGCCAAAAACCAAGAGACCGGAACCCCTGTCAGTAACCCAGATATATATACATGTGTATCTATTATGGACATGGTCAATGGCTGGTCAATAGCTAACGTAATTATGTAGTCCATTCGATTGCACTCGACGCTATCATTTCACAATTTCGTTTATCGCATTCAATGGATATACAATAATAATAATAATTTATGCCACTTATTTGTGGTACATTCACGCTTCAATGGGCATTGTGTGTGGCACGTGTAAATGATGACTGCACATTATTTATTATGCAAATTAGAAAGATTCTAGTTTTGGGCACATTTTAATAGAATTTGTGCATTTGTTAAATGAGTTGAAATGCGATGCTCTTTCGCGCATCTGTTTACATTTTTTGACAGCTCGACTGTCTATTTAAATATGGAATTTTGAGCTAATTGGTTTGTAACTTTCATTTGTAATTATTGATAATAATATTTAGAAATATTAAAATCTCTGTGCTCTGCATATGCATAGCTAATGAGTTGTGCAATGTGATTGCTGAAATGAGCAATGACAGCTCAAAGTATATGATTTCTAATTTGATTGTTTATTTATTATTTTTTGTAACATGCCTATAACAGGACTTTTTATTCAAATGGGAATTTTAATTAATATTTCTAAAGATTAAAATTATTTAATTAAATTTCTAAAAATATCTGTAATAGCGCCTCCGTTCGAATTATTAAATTTATTTTTTATTTTATTTTTAATATCTAATAAAATATTGTGCTGAATGAATTTCATTTTTCATTTTTCACATATATATTTAAATATTTAAATATTTAATTAAATAATTAGTTAAATGATATATCCAAATATTATTTTTCAATTTTTTTTAAATATCTAATTAGAATTAGAATTAAACGGTATATAAAAAAAATATATTTTTTATGTAGAAAATTAAATTTATTTAAAAAGAACATTTATGAATTTTAAAATTATTTAAGTAAATGAATTACTATTCGTTTGTTTCTAATTATATTTTCTTTTTTTCATTTATTCTTTCTTTTTTAATATTTTTAATTAAATGAAATAGGAAATAGAAAAAATGAGTAGTTAAAAATATTATTTTTTTCTCTTTTTTTTTACTTCATGTTTTTTTTTTAATTTAAATAATAATTATTATAATAGGGTTTTATTTGAAATACAACTTTTAAAAGTATTTCTATTAAATTAATTGCATTACATATCTAAATAATAAACTACCCTGTAATTTTAATTATCAAATTTACTATTTGAAGAATTCTCTTTCATATTTAATACAATTCATACAATCTTTAATCACCTTTCCTCAAAAATTCTAATAATACTAATACTAAAATTCTAGCCGCTCTTCCACTTGAGCTATATAATTTAATGAGAAAACTCAGGTCAAACTCTCAAATCATCATCAAGCAAAGAACAAACTTACTGCTCAACGCTTAGCGTTAATAATTTATACGATTCCTAATTGCAGTCTGTAGAACAACTAAACCCTAATTACACAAAACCAATATGCTCCTTCATTTACTACGCGAACGAGTATAAAAAACCTTTGCACAAATATTGACATACATATTATGGCAAGCAAACGTCAATAGATACTAACTACTGTATTGTGCTCATTTCAGATTATAAATATTCTCACGATCTCATTACAGCTCATTTCCGATAAGGCGAATCGCTTCACAGTTCGCACAGCTTCCCTCCCAAGTGTATTCGCAAAAGTGTTACGATAAGCGCAATGCAAATAAATTACACGCAACAATAACAAGTGTGAGGAGAGAGAGAGAGAGAGAGGGTGAGTGAGAGAGGAAGGCAGAGAATGGTATCAAGTGGGCAGCTAGAGCTAGCTAGCTAGCTATGACTGTGTTGTGCCTCGAGTCTCTGTGTCATGCGTTTCAATTTCTTGAAGGTTGCATTTCTTTTAATTGCGCAGGCAAAAAAATAAATAAATAAATAAATAAAAAATGTGTGCACAGTGCAAGCTTAAGTACTCAAAGAGAGATATGTGGCTGAATATATATATATATATATATATATATATATATATAAATGTATATACATATAAATATACTTATATATATTATGTATGCAGCCTGACAGCTGACAAAGGCTGATTCTTTGACTGACTAAACTAGTCGCAGCGATCGGGCAGGAGGCGGCGAGCAGCACTTGCTTCGATTAACATAAAGTCACAGTGTGAGAGGTAGTGGGTAGGGGGAAGGGGGCTGGGCTGAGCTGCCTCCAGAGCAGAAGCAGCACTGCGCAATTAATTTTTATCACACTTTTAACATGTGCAAAGTTTTTCCTATGCCACATTTGAAATATGCACAACTCGTAAGGCAAGTGGAACTCCAATTGGAACTTCATGCTGCTTGCCTCCTTCTGGCAATTTGTCATTGGCTGCGTCTATTTTTAGGCTAGTTGGGCTTTTGAATAATGCCAGCACGTGTCAGCTGGAGTCGTGCCAGCTCAAGTTAATGAACTATGCCTATGCCTATCTAGAGTATAGGGATTCCTGCACTTACCTTCTCCTTGTCCGGCTGCTGGCTAAAGTTGCTCTCATTGGCACTGCTGCTGTTGCTGTTGTTGCTGCTGCTGCTGCTGCTGCTGCTGCTGCATGGATTCGCATTGTTGTTGCCCGAACTGGAGTTGGTTTTCTTCTTGCGGGGCGGTATGCGTCCATTGAACTCTTGGAGACGCTCGCGTCCAGCTGTAAAATTGTCATAGCGATCATCAAACTCGTCCCAGCTGGTCTCATGGTCGCTCTGATACTCGCGCTCATCCTCGCCCGTCGAGGTCAGACGCTTGCTGAAGAGAGAGAGAGAGAGAGAGAGAGAGAGAGGGCATATTTAGTTCTCACGAACTTTGTCTTATCAGTAAAATATATATGCATATCGCATTCTCTTCTCAGCTTTACTCACCGTCTGGCCGCATCCGATTGGCTGCGCTGCAGCCGCATCTTGGGCCCGGCTGGCGCCAGGGGTGTCGATGCCATGATTGGGCCACGCACACCATAGCGCCCAAAAGGCACAGCCGTTGCACCAGCCGCTGCCGTCGAGGTGGATGCGTTCGCCGTATTCGGCGTGGGTGGCGGCGTATAGGTGGCATAGTAGGCGCCAGCCGGCAGCGAGTGGCCATGGCTATAGGAGGCAGCGGGATGATGCTGCAGCATGTGCGAGACCTGCGGATAGCTGTGGCTATAGTGCATCGGTGGCGCCGACTGCGGCGTCGGCTGCGGTTGCGGTGGCATTGGCTGTGGCGTTGTTGGCGCCGGATACGGCTGCCGGAAGAAGCTCAGCTCCTCCCCGCCCGAAAAGCTCAAATTGGTGTGGGGCGTGCGAGGCGGTTGCTGCTGCTGCTGCTGTTGCTGTTGGTGGTGGTGCTGCTGCTGCTGCGGTGGTGGTGGTGGCGGCACATAAACACCATGAGCAAAGAATATATCGCCGCCCGCATAGCTGGGCGACAGGGCGACCGAGCAGGAAGGGCTCGGCGGCGTCGGATACTGAAAGATGTGCGAGGCTGCAAATAAAAATGAAAAGAGAATATAAATATAATTGCCAATACGATCAGCTCAGCCGCAATAATAACAATAACAATAAACATAATAAGCTAAAATTAAATAAACAAAGGCGCACAGTGGAACATTTGCTCGTAAAAACTGACAGAAATTAAAATTTTAATGATAGCAATTGAGCAAGTGAATTAATGAATCTGATAGAGAATATATCAAAGGACTAGAGTTCAAATTAAAAAAATATATATATTAATAATAATAAATATTTATATATTTAAATATTTCAAAGTTTAAAAATAATATAAGTAAAAGAATATTATTTTTTTTAAATGTATATATATATATATATTTTTTTTTTATATATTTAAATTTTATATTTTAAATTTTAAATATAACATGGATTCAAAATGAGTTAATAATAAATATATAATATAATATTAAATTATGGTCGAAAATAATTTTTAAAAATTTATAATAATAAATACTGCATGAATGAATATTTATAATTTTTGCCACGCAAAATGAGTAACGATCCACTGTGCGCGTTGCGTTGTCATTGGCCCCTGCGACGACAATGTAAGGAAGTGTCTAAGGTCGGCCTGGGCCTGAGCTTTTAGCGCTGCATAAAAGCAATTTTAATTGCAGCAAGTTCCACTCGCCGTATGCCAATCATAAAACCGATCATAAAATCAAGCAACTAGCCCACCTTGCCAGCGGCGTCAGCTCTCAGAAGTATCTTAAAAGCGAAAAGCATCTGTTTTTATCCTCGCTGTAGGATAAGCCAGCTGCAGCAGCAGAATTTATGTGAGCTAAGTATCTGAAAGTACTTGTACGAATACTATACCATATATATCTATTCGGTATATCTACATCTTTTTTTTTTTTTTGTGCTGTTTCATGCAAATCGTGGTGCGCGAAAAGGCTTTCAGCGCCAATCACTTGATATGCGCATAAATTTGCCATTTAGTTGTCTCAGCTGTGGCAATATTTTCATATGATTTCCTAATGTTTACTTACTTAAAAAGCAATTGAGCCGCAACATATGATTGATTGTAATGCAAAATTTATACAAATCACTGGACAACTGACCGAAACACGATAATCTCTCAAGCAGCTAATTGCCCCTAGGGCCAGGCCAGGCCAGGCCAGGCTAGGCCAACTAGTTGATAGATACATGGCTGCAGATACGGCTAGCGGCATGCTCAAATAATGTCATTCAACGTCAACCTGCAGGCCACTAATTTGCAATTGACCCAATAGCCTTGAACTCGAAACGCTAAACGCTAAAAGCTAAACGCGAAATGCGAGTCGAGTGCCTCACAGCTGTTGCAGTGGCAACAAAATCTGCGCTTAATTGCAGCGGCACTCCTTGCTCCATGCTCATGCGGCGCATTTGTATCTTACAGATACTTTATGCCATTTGAAACTAGTTTGAGTTAGCTAGCAGGCAGGCAGGCAGGCAGGCAGTCAGTCAGGCTGGCAGTCATTCGACCAGCTGCCTGAAGCTCCATTGCGGCTCACGTGCGCCGTCGCATTTAACCTTGAAAATCTGCCCGTCGCACAGCGTCAGGCATCATTATGGCTTCGCATTTGTATCTTGTGCTTTGGGCTTTGCCTAGCTTTAGCTGCTGCTGCTGCTGCTGGCCAGCTTATACAAGCAGCGTGAGCCCATGCTGGTGCCTTTATGATGAGACGCGTTGAAAATGTTACTACTAATTGCAAATTGTGTGGAAAATTATTTGCCAAGTGTTAAAATTGCATTTGCATATGAGTATGTGGGCAACATAGTATCTATGCAAGTGTGTGTGTGTGCGATTAGGTGTGGTGCAGCCTGCTGAGCTTCGGCTCTGATATCGTTTAACTGAGACTTGAGCATGACTGTGAATTTGACTAAGCTGCATCCAAGTCAATTGGGAGTTTGTCTTTATAGAATTATCGATAAACAATTCATGTAATCGATTAAAGTCTTGAAGATAAGATACACAGCTTTTGATATTCTAAATAACTTTTAGATATTTATCGATGATTTATTTAGCTAACATGTAATCTATTATGCATCTGTGCTTGCTAAGATGCAGCTAGCGATATTTATTAATAATTTTAAGACAATTGCTTTGATTTATGTTAATACAATTTTTAATTTAATTTTTATCGAATAAAAATAATCGATAAATAATTTTTTTTAATTTTCTTAGGAATTCTGAATTTTAATTTAAAAATATTTTTAATTGTACATTTTTTTAAATTAAATTTTTTAACATTTACAATAAAATCAAAACTAGCTCGATAAACATTATCGACAGTATAAATATCGATATGTAAATTTCTTTAATAGGTAACTTTTACAGAAAATATTTCTCCTTAAAATTCATAGAGCCAGGTTTCTCTAGGTTTCATGATCACGACCCGCAACTGCGGAGCTAAATCACTTTACGTGGTCTTTCTAACCGATTCTCATAATATTTAGCTTTGGTGTCACCTCTAGACTTTTGCGTTTTAGGACGTTTATGGCACCTTTAACTTTTTTTTTTTACTTTTATGATCGCATCTCGATGCGGGCACTGCTGCAACTTGCTGCAGTTCGAGTGCTCATTGTTGTTGGTGACGAAACGTGACCGATTGTTAGCAATTTTTTTCTGCATTTGCTTAGACAAACTATTTTTATGGCAAATGTTTAATTGAATTGCGATTATTGCGGCTCGCATTTGTCGCCTCAGTAAGAACAAAATACAAAAAAAAAAAAAAACACCAACTGCAATAATTATGTGTGTAATTTACTTGAATTTTTCATTTTGCAATGCTGCAACAATTGTTAAGGTTGCACCAGCTGACAAACATCAATCAGAGGAACGACAACAATAGCTGAAGTTAAGCTGAGCAGAACGTTTGGCAAAGCTCAAGAATAATTTGCGCGCTGCTTGAGGAAAAATCCGAGCGGAAAAACGTGAAAAATGTTAAGCATATATATGCTATATATTTGTGTGTGTGTGTGTGTGTGTGCGTGTTACGCTTTACTTGCCACAAAAGAACAAAACGTTTGGCATTTGAAATGCTCTAACTTGTGGAGTCCATATGTCTTGGCAGCCATGTAGACCTTGCATAATATATAGAAATAGTTAAAAATTATATAATTATTCCTGCAGCTTTATATTCTTTATGATTGTAGTACTATTTAAATACAAATAAATGGAAAAGAAACTAAAGAATAAATCGAATATAAAAAAATTAATAATTTAATAATTCAAAAATATATGTTTAAAAAAATCTAAAATTATCTATAATAGTAAAAAAACACAAAAAAAAAATACAATAAATATATATACAAATTTTAAAATACAAAATATTTTTTTTTACATATTTAAAAATTAAATTAAATTTTAAAAATCTATAAAATTGTTTACAAACAAATTAAAAATATATAAAATGAATAAAACATTAAATAATTATAAAAAATTTTTATAATAAAAAACAAATACATTTGTAAAATATATAAAATTGTCTTTAATAAAAAAAAACGTTTAAAAAATAATAATTTAAAGCGCATTCAAACTTCGCTTAGGCACTTATTGCTCTATGGCTCGTTCTACAGCTCTTTTATTTTTATTTTTTTTCAGTTGATTACATGTCAGGCCCCACCGAGTCGAGACCGTACGTCAGAACGTCAGAGTCGAGACCGCTGCTGCAGCAGCAGCAGCATATGCCGCTCATGATGGCCTTGAAGTGCTTGCAAAAAATAACTACAGCAACAGCAAGAACAACATTAACAACTAAATGCGAGTCTGAATATCAGGCAACAACTGCGTCGCAGCGCAGAAATCGAAATTGAAACAAGTTTCGATGACTGTTGCGGGCGTCGAATTGACCGGGGAATTAGCTGCTAACCAACAAGCCAAGTTGGTCACCGGGCCTGAAAGCGCAGATCTTGCCGAACACTGAGCACCGATCGCTGATATTGCTGCTTAATGTATGCCAAAAGCTAGTTAACATATCAAATGTAGCTGCATTTGTTATGACTATGCCATACATTGGCTTGGAATTATTTCTTAATTTCATTTCATTTTCACGCTTATTGATGATGCGACTGTGATTAGCTACAGCTACTTTGAAATGACAGCACAAACACCGTGTGGATGACTAACAAGGGCAAGAGTTCATTTGGCTTTGCAGTCTTAAGAAATTAATATATATTAATAAACACAACTTGAAAAACTAGTTTTAAAGCAAATTTTTGAAAAAATTTCAAATTAAATTCCCAAAAAATTAATCAAATATTAAAAAAAAAAATAATAAAATATATATCAAAAGAAAATTAAATTTGCTTAAAATTTCACAACAATGCAACACAAAATTAAAACCTAAAGTCAAATTCCAATTTAATTTTACAAAATTAAAATTAAATTAAAATCGAGAATAATATTTTCATTTCACAAAATTTCCTTTCCCTCGCCCACAAAAAAAAAAAATAAATAAATAAATTAAAATAAAATAATAATAATAAATAAAATTCCATTAAAATTTCACACACAAAAAAAAAATATATATATAAAATAAAATGAAATTCTCATAAAATTTCACAAAAAAAAAAAAGTAAAACAGAAATAAAATATCCTTAAAGTTTTATACCAAAATAATAAAGTATAAAAAATTAAATCTTATATAATGCAAAACATGAAAATTAATAAAAATATATATAAAAATAAAAACTTAAATTCCTTTATTATTTAAATAACGAAAATTAAAAAATATTAATTAAATTCAATTAAAAATTAAATTCACATATAATTGAAATTTAAAATAAAATATCCGTAAAATTTCACAAATTTAGATCGCAGACTGCTCTGTCACACCTGACACCGACACACACACACATACATATATATCTATATATGCATCACACAATATACCTGACTATATCGAGTGAATTTGTAATTCGTTCTTTTAAGGCGATTTGCTGTCTGTCACGAGGCGACAATCTATAAAACATGTTGAGTGCGTCCGATCGTCTGTCCATCTGTTCGTCCGCTGCTCTCCCCTGTTGTCTGCTTGTTCGCTTTAATTAGACGAGGTTGGCAACTGAAGTGGCTGATTCAGGGCCACAGTGTTAACGGTACAATTTGTAATGGCAAAACCCAAATTCGTCTGCCTCACACACAGATGACTAATTGATAGCAGGAAGTGAACTCGAAAAGAGAAATCGCGCAGTCAACAAACTTATTAGCCAAAGTTGTCAACAAGATTCTTAGACTATTTTGGTAATAAAAAAAATCAAATACGTGTATATCACACACAGTTCAGACGGGAACAATACAAAAAGTGGAATGCCAGCAGGTGTCGCTCGCTTCGATCGATCTGTCGATCGATTGCCATATCCAATTGTTAATTACCAATTTTGGTAGCTTTAATTAGCCATTTGTGTAATGCGCTTTACCGTTATGTGTTGTCAAGAGAATTTTGTACAAATTTGGCAGCTGTTGAATATATGCGGAAATCACCTGAAGGATTTTTGAAATGAAAGCGCAAGTCTGAGTCAGTGCTCAAAGGAGAAAGTTCTGGGCACAACACAAAAAAAAGATTTTTTTTGTATACGCTTAGAAGGTAAAAAGTTCAATGAGACAGACAACTAATATGTGTCATATATAGCACGTATATTTGGGAATTTTTTTTTAAATCATATGATGAAATGCAAGTGAAAGTTTGGGAACAAAAATTTGGAATATTTAAAAAGTGATGTTCATCATTTAAAATTTGAGAGACAAAACAAGACTGATACTATTTCACAAGACTATATCTCAGCAACAGTTTAAGTTATCGATAAAATGCAAATATTTAAAATTTCTATAAGATTTGCCATTTAATATATATGTAATATAATTAATTATATAAATGTAATTAAAAGATAGATAGAAATCACATATTCGTAATTATAGTAGTAGTAGGATATACAGCTTAGCTGACCCAACAGAAGTGTTACAATTTCTCATGTTTATCTTTCAGCATATGTCAAAATTATCGATAACATACAGCTCTTAAAATTTCCTAACTGATTTGCCATTTGATAAAATATAATTGAAAGTTCTCAATATAAATTTTATTAAACATAAATCACAAAAAAAATTCTACTGCAGCACATATATAGCTTGACTGACCAAGCCAGTGTGTTACTATTTCAGCAATTATTTAAATTATCGATAAAACACAGCTGCTGAAATCGTCTATAAGCTTTGCCATTGTTTTTAAAATTTTAATCAAGAGTTGCTAAAAGTTTAGTTTTTTTTTAGATTTTTTTTGTATTATTTTCATCAAGTTTAACACCTAATGGAGCTTCATAATTATATATCTAATGAATTAAGAACGCTCAGTGACGAGGTCAGTTACAGCTACACATGTGTTTATATATATATAGACGAATCGTGTATCTAATGAGACTGAAGAGGCATCTTTTGTGTGCTTGCCACTCAGCCTCAAGCGCAGCTAACCAAGCGTGCGAATAGCCACAAAAAAGCATAAAAAATGTTGATGAAAAAATAAACTATTTTTTTTTTTTTTTCAGTTTGCGATTTGCTGTTTTTTTTTGCAAGGTTAAAGACGCAGTTGTGCGTGCCGCGCGACGCGTGCCCCAATGGGGCAAGTCAACTGGCAATTCGTATCGAACTCACTTTTTTTTATGTGGACCACGTTGCACGCAAGCAATTATCATTTGTGTGCTTAGCTTTGATTTAATTGCTGCATTAAGAGCAGCATTTATGCAATATGTTTTTTGCTTTTCGCTTTGCCTATGGAATGCCCTTTGTTTTCCCAATGGAATGAGGCTGTGGTTGGGCTTTCGCTTGGACCGAGGGACAACCAGAAATGAAAATGGAATTGAATTCCATGAAATGCTGCGTTGTTGCGTCTTGAATGGAAATTGCTGGATATATCTGACAAATAGCTGTAAATGGCTCAAATGCTTATCACGACACGCTGACAAAGCCGTCTAGGCGTAGCTGGCATATAGACTGATGTATACCCTGTAAATGCTTATAAGAATATGGGCAGTTAAATCGATCAAATGATTCAGTGGCTCAGTGTTAAAGTAAGCTAGCTGCCTTCTAGCTGTTTGCAGGAGATTTATATACCCTGTAAATACTAATATGTGCTTATAGTATAGGTGAGCTGAGCCACCGACTGTTTACGTAAAGTATATATCAAATAAATATACTCATGATCATGTAGACATAAGTATATACCCTGTAAATATCTACAAGCATGCATTATACCTTAGCTAACTATTCCACCTTTTTAGACCAACTACTTTGCTTTCAGCTCATATATCAAGTCTCACATATTCCAATTGCCTCTCCAGATCTTCCATACCCTGCTGCTCAACTATTTTACCAGGGTATCGCCATAAAATGCACTAGCTAAAGCGCCTCGTTTTGCCTGCAGCAGCAGCAGCAAACTGCATGCTCAATATTTTATAAACGACAGACAAATGCAATTTTTCAATTTCTCGAGCCATGCGACGACACAGCTTAAAGGGCCATAAAAAACTGGCAAAGCCAAAGCCAAAGACGACAAGACCCACACAGACTCACACTCACACACCAGCTCATTGATTTCTGTGAAAAGCTGACGCAGTAAAGTGCTGGCAAACGTCATTGCATAGTTATTTGGCCAAAAGCTTAGACCAGTTGGCGCAGCTAGCGTAAGCAGCACACCCCAGGCCAAAGCAGCTCAAACGAAGCGTTATCAAATATATTGAGCATGTGTTTGCTTCCATTTTTTTTATGCTTTCTTATTTTTGGCTAAGACATCGATTTCTTTCTCGCACAACAAATAAATTTTAAAAGTGCAGCGCGCACTGCTGAGCGAAGCTAAAAATAAAATAAATAAATAAACAAAAACTTAAATTCTAAAAGTAAAGATTTGGGACTATAAGAAATAATCAAATTTTGTTGGCATTATAAAAAAAAAAAAAGTTTTTATTTTGAAGTGAATTAAATTATTTTTTAAAAATATTTTTATTATGAAAAATTTGAATTAGAATTTATATAAAGAATTTTTTTAGTTTGATTTTTATGAAATGTAATTGCAGTATGTACAACAATTATTTATATAAGTGTGGGTTTAAGTAAAATATAGTATATCTGTATATACAATAAATATTTTATTATGATATAATTAAAAAAAAACATATTATTCATATATTTATTAAATTTTTAAAAATATTTTTCTATTTTTTTTTTATTTCATTATATTATTATTATTTTAAAAAAATTATTCATATATTTATAAAAAATTTTTAAATATTTTTTTATTTTTTATTTTATTTAATTTAATTATCTTATTTTTTATTTATTTTCAATTTTCACTTTTGTATTTTTTATATCAATTTAAGTGAATTAAATTTAAGCAGCAATTCGTTTTATTTTTTTTATCATTGATCTGTTCATTTTTATATTATAAAATGTAGTGTCCTATTTAATTATTTCGCGCAACTTATACAAAATTTATTTATTTTAATTAAAATTTATTAAAAATAAAATTTAATTTTTTTATTTATTATTACTATTATTATTATTATTTATTTACTTATTTATTTATTTATTTATTATTATTATTTTATTTACTTATTTATTTATTTATTTTATTTATTTTTATTTTTTTTATCGAAAATGAATTTTAAATAAAAATGTAATTACATATTAATTGCTTCAAATAAAAATAAAAATAATTCAAAGCGTATTAAATTTAGACAGAGATAACTGAGTATATAATAGAAATACCAGCAAAAATATAACTTAACGTTCCCAATCAAATTCTGGTCTATTCAAGTTCTTGAAGCCTAACAGAAAAACATTATTTAAAACTAAAAATACTAGAACATTTTTAACAATGTGTCCAAAGTATCAAAGCAAGAATTAGCCAAATATTTTTCAAGACTCTTAAAGTATCTATGGAATGTTAATGATTATAATGCATAGGTAAAAATTTTTATTAGAATATTGTATCTATGTTCGAATAAAATATGCTTTATGTTCAATTCTAGCTAAATATTTATTTACTCTCATTATAATTATTATTAATAATATTATATTATTATTAATGAAGTGTAATACTCTTCTTCTTTGCATTATAATTATAATCACAATTAAAATTTATATAATTCACTTGTTTGCATTTGTTTTTTAGGCAAAGCCTCAAACTTGAATGTATTGCATATCAATTGCTGCTGTTTGCTGATTCATTGGGTCTTCAACAGATTGTTTATACGTAATATGAGAGAGCAGAGGAGCACAATTTGTTGTTGTAGTTGTTGTTAGCTATCGACTTCTTCAATAAACAATCAAATGCGATTAGTAAATGTGCAAACAAAATGCTAACAATTAACGGCGCACATGAAACCCAAGCAGGCAGAAGGGGCAGCTGAGGGGGTGGTGGTGAGATGAGCAGGGAAGGGATGGGCGGAGGTGTGCAACACTTTGGACACGCCAGCATTGAGTGGACAGACACACGCTGGCAGCCGTAAGCGGATGACGCAGCGAAGACAGCGTGTCTGCTGCTGCTGCTGCTGATTGTTGTTGTTGTTGTTGCTCTTCATTTGCAATTTCGTTTCATTTATTAATATTTTTTTTTTATTATTTTTACTGCTGCTGCTGCTGCTGGCACATAAAACGTGCATTTTGCCGTTTTGTGGCTACAGTATTTTTTTTCGCTTTTTTAATTATTTTAATTGCGTTTCATCTGATCGAATGCTGCTCAGCGTTTTTTTTTTTTTTTGCTGTAAAAATTCATTTATTGTTTAATTGTAAATGTTTTTTTTTTTTTATTATTTGCGTTGTTAATTGCAGCTGATAGCTGGCAGCAGACAGCAGCAGCAGCGCAGCCCTCCACAATTTTTATTAATGAGCTTACATAGTATATATATTACATATAGTTAGTCGCTGCAAATCACTATAAATAGCTGCGATTAAAATCTGTTTGATAAGCTTAAGCAACGTCAAATCACAGCACTCCAAGGGGAAGTTGAGTTAAAGTTTTGTCTGCCCGCCTCCTGCTCGACTGCTGCCTGCGTTGCCAATTATAACAAGTAGCTGCAGTCTGTTGGCATATCCTGTGCTTAGTTTGCTTCCTTTTGATGCATATCCTTTTTCACTTTGCCTTGAGCGCATCCCAGGCGCATTTCTTTTGTCTGACGCTCAAGCGTCGCAGCGCTTCAGCGCCTCGCTGTCTAGGCTCAATTTCATAACAAAAACTTGAGCACGTTTCAACACTGATAAATATATGTATATAGCTCATGTGCAGCTATATAAAAGTCGCGCCACTGTTCAGCTCAGTGCAAACAATTTAGCACGGCCTCAGACGTGCGAGACTTAATCAAAAGCCAACTAGACACAGCTGAATGCAGAGCGCCCCAGACAGGCACTTGGCTAACTACCTACTACAACCTGCTACTACTTACTACTTAACTTTAGCGCCTATAGCTGCTCTGGCTCATTGCTAGTGTCAAGTCTATGCACCTAGCTACATATGTATGTATCTAACTCCGTTGGCCGTCGCACAGTGGGGCCTTTGCTCATTTTGCGTCCCAAAAATCATAACTTTCGAACCAAGTAAGATATTTCAAAAATTTAAAAAGCATTCTACAGAGAATTCTTCAAGCTTTGAAATGAATTTACAAACAGGGTGATGCGGCAACAGGGTGCTTCACAGTTTTAGTCCAAACATGAAAAATGTGAACTTCGTCAAAAATGACTGGTTTTTCAATAAAAAAACAACAATTTTTTTGTTTCAATAAATTATTTGTATTAATATTAGATAGTTTGTTTCAATAAATAAATTAATTAATAAGAAAAAAATTAAAAAAAAAAATTTTTAGTTTAATAGTTTTAATAGTTTTAATATTTAGTTTTCTTTGTCATCCGTAGAAGGCGGAGCAATATCTAAGCTTAAAATTTCTGCACAATAATTATTAATTAATCAGGTACCTGTTTTCTTCCATTCAACAAAATATTTGCTTATAAAATGCAGCATTAGGTAGACAAAACAAATAAATAATGCAAATTGCAACGACGAATTTACAAAAAACCCAAACCCATCCCAAACCGTTTTGCCGTCGGCAATTCTACCTACTGCATGCAGCGACACGCTACAACGGCCTTTTTTGCGCATTTCGTGCATTTTTTGGCCTGTTTTTTGGTAGTTTTTTGGCATAGAAACCCGGAGGGGCGGGTAGGGGCAGGCAAAGTTTTATTAATATGAAAGAGGACATCTTCCTTAACACGTGTGTATAAGTCGCTGCCTGGGACTCGGCGGGACTCAGAAGATGCAGTCCATCAAAGATGAAAAATAGTGTAAAATAAAGAGGTTCACTAAATTTAACTTAACTCCTTAATGACAAATCGTAAAAACATAATTTTTGATTTATATTTTTAGATATAAATTAATCTTTAAATCGCAACCAACATGTAAACAATTGGTGCTGTATTTGTCTTGCAACTCGATTCACAAGTTGAGCATTTTTCACAAAAATGCGCTGTTGTGCAAAACTTTGCAAGTTTACCCAACTTTGAAGGGGCACAACTACCATTAAAATTGGTCGAATTTCAAAAATCTTTTGGATACTGTCCCTTTGGACAATTTCCAATCATATGAGATCAACTTTTTGAAAATCGCTTTTCATCACTTTTCTGATTTTTGGGACGCGACGCCGGCAGAGGCCCCACTGTGCGTCGTCAATTTTCAGCTCCCGCTTTACTTATTAAGCAAAGTGCCTGGCGGGCATTTAAACTTGAAATGTGAAAAGTTCATTGCGCTGAATGGGCGTGTGAATAATAAACAACAACAACAACAAGAAAACCAACAACAACAAGAACATCAAGAAAAAGAAAACCAATGCAGCTGCCTTAAGCATACATAGTTGGGCAAATTCAATTCAGTATTGAACGACAACAAAAATACCGCTAAAAATCAACAGAAAATTTAAAACAGAATTTTAGCTATAAATGACAGAACCAAATATTATTTTATTAAAGTGCTAAGAACTCTTGAATTCTAGCTGTTGCTAGCTGTATAATACCCTATACTGCGTCTGCTACGCGCCTTAGAATTTTAGCTATAAATTTAGATTTTTAGCTATAAATGAAAAAACGGTTGACCAAGTTTTAACTTTAATACAAATTAAAAAAAAAAAAAATAATAATAATAATAATAATAATTAGAGTGCATTTGGCTAACTGTACGGGTATTACGCGCTTTAGAATTTTAGCTATAAATTTAGACTTTTAGCTATAAATGAAAAAACTTTGATCAAGTTTTAACTTTAATAAAAATTAAAGAAAAAAAAAAATAATAATAATAATTAGAGTGCATTTGGCTGACTGTACAGGGTATTAGCTGCATCTGTTACGCGCTTCAGAATTTTAGCTATAAATGTAGATTTTTAGCTATAAATGAAAAAACGGTTGACCAAGTTTTAACTTTAATAAAAATTTAAAAAAAATAAATAAATAATAATAATAATAATAATTAGAGTGCATTTGGCTGACTGTACAGGGTATTCGCTGCGTCTGCTACGCGCTTTAGAATTTGAGCTATAAATTTAGAATTGTAGCTATAAACGAAATAAGTTTTACCAAGTTTTAACTTTAATAAAAATTCAAGTATAAATTATCTGAGTATTGGCGGGTCAAGCATGCCTTGCTTCTAGCTGCCTAGGGTATTAACTGCGTCTGCTACTCGCCTTAGAATCCCGCTCAAATGTGCCACACGCTACCAGCTGTGCCACAGGCAGCATAAAACTCAAGCATAAACAATATTTGCAGCTGCATTGATCGATTTTTGCATTTTGTTTTCTGGTCATCAAAAATGTTTATGAGGCAACAGAGATGGAGCAGCGACTCCTGCTGCTGCTGCTGCTGCTGCTGCTGCTGCTGCTGCTGTCACCGCAGGCAACATCCGTTGCAATCCACAAATTGAATGAAGCAATTAATGAAAGCAACTGCCGCAGCGACAAGCGGCAACATTTTGATATTTGCATAAAACAGCGGCAAATAAATTCACGGTCAATGTAAAACAAAATCACGAACAACAACAGCAGCAACAAAAGCAACGACAGCAGCAGCAGCAGCAGCAGCAGCAACAGCAAAAACAGTCAAGAAAACAATGCTTAAAGCCAGGGCTAAAACAGGCAGAAACTCATAGACATAAACACGTATACATATATACATATATATATGTGTGTATGTATATGTATATGTATATATATTAGTCGGCCTAGCCTGGCAACAGCACTCTGAGTAAATTTGCATTTGTGCAGCCGCAAAGTGGAAAAAGCAAATGTAAATGCAGATGCGGCTGCTGCTGCTGCTGATAGATGCTGCTACTGCTGCTGCTGCTGCTGCTGCTGCTGGTTGCTGCTGCTACTGCTGGTGCTAGATGCTGCTGCTGCTGCTGATAGATGCTGCTGCTACTAGATGCCTGCTGCTGCCTGCTGCTGCTACTAGATGCTGCTGCTGCAGCTAGTTGCTGCTGCTGCTGCCTGCTGTTGCTGCTGCTACTGCTACTGCTGCTACTGCTGCTGCTATTGCTAATCCTGCTGCTACTGCTGCTAGATGCTGTTGCTACTCCTGCTGCTGCTGTTACTGTTGCTGCTGCCCTTGCTGCTGCTGCTGTTGCTATTTCAACTGCTGCTGCTATTGCTTCTGTTTCTGTTGCTGTTGCTGCTATTGCTATTGCTGCTGCTACTGCTACTGCCTGCTGCTATTGTTACTCCTGCTATTGCTGCTCCTGTTTTTGCTGCTGCTATTCATATTGCTGCTGCTTATATGCCTGCTGCTATTAATGCTGCTGTTACTGTCTGCTACTAGCTCTATCTGCTGCTGCTATTGCGATTGCTGCTGCTGCTGTTGCTGCTGCTACTCCCGCTGCTACTCCCGCTGCTACTACTGCTGCTACTCTTTCTGCTGCTGCTGAAGTTAACAAATCGCTGTGTAGGCTGTACAAAATGAGTGAGCCAACTCCTGGCAGTGCGATAATAAGCAGCAGCACTCTCTTCTAGCTTTGTGCCAACCATGCTTACTTCCTCTCTCTCGCTCATACACTACCCATCCCACTCCCACTCTCTCTCTCTCTCTCTCTCTTTTTTCTGGCTGTGCGCACAATCCCGTCAGCTGTTGCTAGGTCAGCAACAGCGAAGCAGGAACAGGAAAAGCGCCAACGTCTAAAAGGTCGCCATGTTTGCCGCCATTTTTTCCATATATATTTTTGCTGTCCATGATTTCCGCCAACGAAGTTGCTGAGCAAAACAAAATGGACGAAAATGTCAAGAGCGACAGCGCGGTCAGCGTCAACGGCGACAACGACGTCGGCAGCGACAGCGGCAGCGAAACAACGCCTAGCAGCAACAGCTGTTGGCAACAGCGCCAAAAGCAACGGACGAATGATGCGAATGGCCAGGCCAAAAGAGAGCAGCCAAAACGGCGTCGCTTTTAGCCTGATTGTCGTAGTGGGGGAGGGGGCTTGGGGCACCGCACTGTCATTGCACCTTTTGTTAGAGGCTCGTTTTAGGGGTGGGTTTTTTTGGAGCCGCTTAAGCAACTTAGGCGCACAGCCGCTCCACAGCACAAAAAGAGAAGGGGGCGGGGCTGAGAGGGGTTGGGGGTTGCTGCAGCTATACATACATATACATATACACATATATGTATGTGTGTGTATATTCATGTATAAATATTTGAGGCTTTGGGGTTGCTGCTTGACGCTGATGACTAAGCGCTGCTCCCCAACTCCCCAGCAATTCGTTTGCTGTTGCCACGTTAAAGAAGCTGCGACAACAAACGGGCAAAAAAAAAAGGGTTTACTAACCATCTATGGGGTTATCGCTACTCGAGTAGCAGTTCAAATGTGTTACTATTAGATAAATGATGTGGCTCGAGTGCTAACAAGGGGCCAGAAGCAACGCTCAACTATGTTGGCTTTGGCTTCGGCTTTGGCTCAGTTTGAAATAACCATTTAATAACAGCTTAAGAGATTAACGTGCAATTGCAATCATAACGCAAGCAGATTGCAACACACACACAGAATGTGGCAGGAGGCATGGGGCCGCCTGCTGGGGCAATTAGCCAAACGAGCGGCAACTGCCAACGCGTTTTGCGGACAGGCCAACCAGATTGCTTTCTAGCCAATGTTACAATAAATTGCACATACTAAACTAAATAGCTATAAACATATGTATGTATCTGTGTAAATGATTCATGCCATGACAGGGCGCGCTTTTAGCCATTGGTTTAGCTGTTTAGGCCAAACATAAATAATAATCTGGAGGAGAACGTAAAACGTCACACAGCTGACGCTGCTGACAGTTGCAAAAAATGCTCCAAAAATAGAGAAAAATAAAAATAAATGAGAAAAAATAAAGGAGAACAAAAATAAATAATTAAAATAAATTTAAAAAAATATAAACTTATAATAATATTGAAAAACATATTTTAAAAATATATATGTAAATGAGAATAATAATTTGAAATATAATTCAGAAAAGAATAGAAAACAAATTACAAAAAATATTGAGAACAATTTAAATAATTGAAAAAAATAAATGTTTGAGAATAAAAATAAATTTAAAAAAAAAATAAAAAAAAATCAAATTAAAAATATAAATTTGAAAGAAAATATATTTTTTAAAATCTATTTTTTTATTTTTTAAGAATGAGAAAAATTGTTTTAAATATAATTGAGAATAAAAAGAAAGAAAAGAAATAAAGAAAAAGAGAAAAAATATATGACAATAAAATTTTCAACAAATATAGAAAAAGAAAATAAATGAAATAATATTTATTTCATTTTCATTTTTTTGTATCATGTATTTATTTTATTAAATTTGTTCTTTCTATTTCCATTTATTTTTATTTTTTTTTTTTTTTTAATATTTTATATATTTAGATATTATTTAGATATCTTATATATATATTTTTTTGTATTTTTTTTTTTTAATTAAATAAAAATGGAACAAAAAAATTGAAATGAAATTGACAAAAAATAATGTTTAAATAGGAATACAGAAATAAATAAATAAAAGTAAAAATAGATGTATAAATAAATAAAAGTAAAATAAAATAAATAAATGGAAACAATTTGAAATAAAATTTAAATTTATGAAAAATGAGAATGAAGAATTAAAAAATAAAAAAAAAACCTCCAATAAAAACTGACACAAAATTCAGAAAAAAATCACAAAACAATATACAATGCCATAAAAAAAAGTGTTGAATATGCTCAATGTCCAGAGCTAACCGCAGCTGACAGCCGTCGACAGGGGGCTGGGGCTACGTATTATGCAATGGCAGCGCGTGCGAGCGAGCGAGACGGCGCACAATGGGCCAGCTTTGACCGCAGCCAAAGGCTAAGCGAACACAACCGTTAGCTTTGTAAATAGCCGAAAACTCCTGTTGCCCCCCTTTGGCGCGCGCCTGCTTAGCCTAAGGTCAAATGGCGTTTAATAATATTTTTTTTTTGTTGGCCAAGAAACGTGCACACAAAAGATACGTATCTAACAGATACACAATTCGAATAAGACATTCGACTGCAATCGAGTGCAGTTCTATTTCGATTTTTGCCTTTTTGGCGCGTGCCAATTAAACGTGCAGCAGCCGTCGGAGTAGCAGAAGGTGGGCGTGGCCTGCTGCTGCTGCGGCTGGCTGTTAAAACACAGCATGAAGCATGAAAATTTGTGGCTTACATTTGGTTAAATTGGCAATTGAATTGACTTATCGCAGCCAGCTTGGCCGTAATCAGAGGCGCGCCATTAAATAGGCTAGCTGACCATAATTTTCAATTGAATCATATGGGTATATAAATATATAATATGTACATATATAGAGAGAAGTAGTGAAAAGAGTGAGAGTGATTGTTAGATCATAAAGATATGAATTTGTGTTTCGTTAAGAAGCTTTTGATGATAAGATTGGTAAAAAATTATAGGAAACAATTGTTCATGTGATTACATATGATTAAAGTATTTAAGTTGCAAGCAGTGCTCAAAAAATTTAGAAAAATGCAAAAATGACGAGAAAATAAAATGAAAAAAAAAAAATAAAATAAAATAAAATAAGAAAATATAATGTTTTTTGCTCTTTCTCTAAGTGAGAAAGAGACAGAGAATATTAGATCATATATGTGAATATTATCAAAGTAATTAAATTGATCGTTGATTAAAGAACTTCTAATATTTAAAGTGGTAAATAAATTCTTAAAAAAAAAAGGTTTATTTTAAGAAAAATATTCTTGTCGCTTTGAGTGTAAGATCAATATATATATAAAAACATTTATGGTTTTTTTAAGGAACTTCTATTACAAAAATTTATAAAGTGGTAATTCTACGAACAAATTATATATAAAAAAATAATAATAATAATTTTTCTCATCTTTTTTGTGAGTGGGAAATAGATGGCGAAATTTAAATCATATAGGCGAAGGAATTTTGTAGATATAAGTCAAATAATATGAGCATAGTTGATCCTTATAAAATTGATAAATATTAAAAGACGACTAAAAGATATTCTTGCTTTATGTTCGCAATAAACATAATTTTCTCATAATAAACTTTAAATAATTGTATTTAATGAAGCAATGAATCCATATAAATTTTAATTTATTAATAAAATTAATATAGAAATGCTTTATGCCTATAATATCTACAGAACATTATTCAGCGAATATAAATAATATATTTTTGTAAATATTTTATACATGAAACATGAATATACATGATACAATATTTATTTATTTATATTTATTTTTTATTATAGTATGTATGATTTCATTGCGAAATTCGCTTTATGACTTTTATGTCGTCACAACTCATTTTTATTTTTAAATAATTAAGCTGATAATATTTCTTTATGTATTTATGTTTCCATTGAAAGAAATATGTACTGAACAAATTTTATTATATATTTAATTTTCTTTAATGCATTTCTTTAAATAATTATTTTTTCTATAAAAAGGAAATATATATTTTTTTTAATTAAATTTTTCTATAAGAAATATATTTATAAATATTAAAATAAATATTATGAGAAAGATACGCCGTTTTTATCTGATAGAATATATATTTTTCTAAAAGTCGTTATTCGCTATATTTTCTTTAGTTCCTTACTTTACTTTATGGGAATTTCTCTTTATTTTTACATTAGAGTAAATTATATATTAGAGAACTCAATATATATAGGAATTATATATTATAATAAAACGAATATATTCTGAATATATTCTATATATTAAATTCGAATTTTTATATTTTAATATTTATATCTTCTATATAAATATATTATAATATATATTGGTATATTCTTTAATGCAAAGTAATATATATTATAATATTTTCAATATATATTTATGCATATATATATATTTTTCAATTCCTTTCCCAACTTTTAATAATTTGTCTTTTCTCTATCCACTTGCTCTATCTTTTTATGGCTTTAGTTCAGTTAGACAATGAGACGACAACCTTGAAACTTACATAATTAGGGAGCTGGAGAAAGACAAAAACTGACCCATTTCGAACTAGAACTGGGTTCTCGACTTAGTACGGCTATAGCCAAGCTTCCTCCCTAGCCCATATACACATAGATCTCTTGTTGACTTACCCGTGGCATTGGCACTGTTAATATAGTGTCGTTGATGCTGCTGATACCATTCGCAGAGAGCGATTAGCACTTGGTCCGTGGGCAGCGGCGACTGCATCGGCGTCTGCGTGGCCGAGCTGGTTGTGTTGGGAGACTGGGAGGCGATGCTGCTGGCGCCATCTGAGGCGCCCGACGACGAGGAGGCGCCCGATGATGTCGATGCGCCCGACGAATTCGAGGTGCCCGATGAGCTCGAGGCAATGTCATCTCTCTCCTCCACCGGCAGATGAAAGGGCACAGCCATGATGACTATGTGTGTGTGTGTGTGTGGGAGGGTGTGTGAGAGTGTGTGTGTATGGATATTCGTTGATTTATCTTTTTTTTCCTTTATGATTTTTGGTTAGATTCGTTTTTGTTTTTGTTGTGCAGTTTTTATTTGTCCTGCTCTGTCTCGCTTGCACTCACGTATTGTTCTTCTCTCTTTTTCTCGGGGCGTGCACACTCAATTAATTTTGTATTTTTTGTGCAATATTTTAAACATTAAAAATTGCAGCATTTTCTTGTATTAGTTATCAAACTCGATAAATGTTTTGCAGCACATAAGCACTCAAAGTATTTGTTTTTGTTATTTGTTGTTTTTCTAATCATTCGTATCGCATGATCTTTAGTAAATTTTTTTTTCACTGTTCGTATTTGTAGTTTTTTATTGATTTTGTAAATTAATTCATTTTATTTTATTTATTCATAATTTTTTTCAGTTTTTTTTTTAATTTTTGTCATCGATTTTTTTTGCATTTCTCATAAAGCTCGCGCAACTTATTTAAAAACACAAACAATTCGGAAAATTCTCTCAAGGAAAGAACACACGAAGCACTTAAAACGTGTCGCTAACTCAAACTGCGATTTGATTTCCACTTGGCTTGGGTTGAGGAGGAAACACGTCTAACTTCGCTTCGCGGCTGAACTGAACTGAACTGAACTAAACTGACTGCGCTGTGCGGAGCAATGTGAGGCAGAATATCTGCAAGATACGCGCGTTTAAAAAACGACTCAAATTAAGAGAGGGAGAGCGAGAGCCGCTGTGCGCTGTCGCTGTCGCTGTCGCTGTCGCCGTCGCTGTCGCAGCCACACTTGAAGAGTGCAGTCAGCCAGCAGTGTAGGCTTATGCACATGCATGCCGCCGCCACCGCCTCTGCTGCTGCTGCAGTTGCAGGTAGTGTAGTTGTGGCTATGGGGACACAGCGGGGCATCCAGCGTCAACGCTGACGTCGACGCCAACGCCAGCCACAGCACCGTCCGCACACACAATGTTAAGAGCAAAGTAAAAAAGATTAAAACAAAATAAAAGAGCGAGTGAGCGAGCGAGCGAGTAGGCGGCCTGTCTCTGTGTGTCTGCTTGAGCGTGCTCGCATGTGTGCGAGAGCTTATGCTTGTGTGTGTGAGAGTGCCAGTGCGAGGCAGCACAAAGATCTTGTTGAGCAGGTAACTCAGCAACAACAAACAACGCTGCAGCAGAACACCGAACGTCGAAGCAAAACAAAAAGTGCGATTGCGTTTGCGTTGCTTATGTTGTTCTTGTTCTTGTTGTGGAGCAAAAGAAAAGGAAAAGAGCGAGAGTATAAGCTATGCTCTATGAAATAAATCAGGTTGAAGTGACTCGACTCACACATATGCTATATATGTATGTAGAAATTTCAAGTAGAATTGAATGTGGAAATATATTAAATGAGATAATACTCAATATCTTAGTGCTTTGATTGGAGTAGCATATGGGTAGTAGCTGTCTGTGTAAATAAAAGAATATTGCGCATACCCTTCTTTTGTATGTGAATATGCAGGGTATACGTGTGTAGCTAGTTAGCCAGTGAGAGCGAATAAGCTGAGTTTACGCGCCAAAAAACGTAGCAGACACTTTTGCTGAGCTGTACAGCTGTGAACAAAATAGTAGTAGAAAGTTATCAAAAATGTAGTAGATAAACACTTTGGGAAATTATGTAATATGTTTAGTATACGAATATAATATATTTTATATTTTATTTTTATTAAGATAATAAGAAAATTAATCATATATATTATAATAATTTACTCCTTTAATATTCTTTCGTTCCATTTAAATAATTTCATCATATCCTCAAATCGCACAACATTGAAAACCTGTTTCATTGAGCCCACCTTTCCGTAAACAGGCTCTCAAATTATGCTGCATCATTCGCTCTTTCGAAGCCCCCATCAGAATAATTTTGCGCGCGCAAAATTTCAGATAAAAGAAAATACAAAAATAAAAATTTCAAATTTTATATAATAAATCCGTGTAGCAGTTGCATTTTTTATGAATATATAAATGTTAAATTATATTAAGTAAACCTCATTAGCTATTAAAAACTTGATTGAACTCTATATGTTGCTTTTCTTCCTCCTCTTCTCATATTCGCTCTTTGTTCTAAACTAATACTGTTTTAAAAATCTAGGTTAATGACATGCAGGCAAATATAATTTAATAAATATACATATGTATGTATAAATTATAATACATACATACATATGTATATTACTCAATAATAGTCACATATTTGTTAGAGAAACCACATCCGTAGTATATTATAAATTTAGTATTGAATAACAGCAGCCATAGCAGCAAATAGGTAGTAGATAAAAAAAGAGTATTAAATGTAGGAGTGCCTATCGTATGATTCGAATATTGTTCTTCAGCTTGACGAAAATGTAAATAAAGCCGCAATGTTCGTTAAAGATAAGACGCTCTAACACTAACGCACATGCATACACACATACATACAGACATATGAGCATAAGGCATGGCGTGATGCAAGGATTGCCCAAGATGATGAAATTCAAAAAGGAAAAAAAAAACAACATGAACATGAATGCGCATGCAACAAGCGAAGAGGCCCAAAAGAGGACTCGATGAGAGAGACAGATAGAGAAAGAGAGAGAGAGGAGGCGGGGCAGCAGCGCACTGCAAGAAAAAGGGGGCTCGATTTTTATGATTTATTCTCTGACTCTGCCGTAGTTTGATTTGTTTTTGCACGTTTTCTGTGCTGCTCTCTTTTCGTTTTAATTTTTTTTCTTTTGCATGGTTTTATCACAAAGCTTTTTCATTAGGGATTCCAATTACTTGAGGACGCGACGCAGCTTGCTGTCCAGCAGCAGCAGCGAAGAGCACGCATACAGATACAGTTAAGTGTGTGTGTGTGTGTGTGTGTGTGTATTAGACAAAGCCAGTTGCAGCTGCCGCCTGTTGATTTCTTTTGTTTTGTCCTTTTTTTCTGCAATGAAACTGATTAAGTGTAATGTGAGAGAGTCAATGCAAGTTGGCTATGTTTTTATGATTCATATTTCATGTGTACTAATGTATGTTTGTATGTATGTATTCATATTGTATGTACATATGTATGTACATACTAGCATCATCTCCGTCTGCACCTTAGCAACGCAAAAAGTAATAAAAACAAAAGCAAAAGCCATAAATGTTAAAGGAAAACAAATTGAAATCACTTTTCAAAACGCTCCTAACAGAAATTAAGTCAAATAATAATAAAAATATAACACACACAAATAAAATCTACTATATGCAAACGATGTATACAAATTAAAAGACTTCCCCGTTGACATTTCTGGGTCAGCGACCCAAAGAGTTAAACGAGCCAGCAGCAAAACAAGTGGAGGGAGTGAGAGCGAGAGCGAGAGAGAGAGTGTGTGAGACAGAGAGGGTGGACAGTGTAGTAAGTGGAGTAGTGTCCAGTGCCCAACCCAAGTTGTTGGCTGCGTCTGTTTGTTGTTTTTATTGAATATGATTATGTGGCACGCTGCAAAAGCGAGCGTAAATTATTTATTACACAATTTTGCAGCCGCAGCAGTAACAGCTACGACAACAACAATAATAACAACAACAGCTACAACAACAATGAAAACAAATAAATTTTTGCATTTGGCAGCCGCCAAGCAAAATGTGACGAAAACGCCGCCGCCCGCTTCAATAAAAATAAATAATAATTCATATTTACTATAAGTAGCAACAACAACAACCAATTAGGCGTTGCCGCAGCAGTAGCTAAACAACTGTAAATTGTGCGCCTGCGCAGCCAGCAGCAGCAGCAGCAGCAGCGGCAGCGGCAGCGACAGCGCAAATGGTGAACAAACGCAGCTGAGCAAAAGGAATAGCGAATAGGGAATAACGGGGCTTAGGCTATGATAGGCAGTGTTGCCCCTTTTCCAGAGCAAAAAAGCTAAATCGCAAAAAAATTAATAGTAAGAAAAGCTAATTTACATTTAAAAAGAAATTTAAAATAAAGCTATTATTCTTTCAAGCTAAATTGAGTTTAATATGTGGATACGACTGTTGAACGAATGACAAAAAGTAGCTAGCTATCATATATAGTAATTTATGATAGATATGAAAAAACGTGGATATAACATGTATATATAACGAATGACAAACAGTAGCTACTTTCTACCTATCGATCAACCATCATATATAGTAATTTATGATAGATATGAAAAAACATGTATATGCTTATATAAATCGACATAATAACTTTTACATACTTGAATTCCCTTTTTAAATTGGTTTTGACTGTTTCTTTGCTTATCGAGATGTTATAGTAGCTAATATATATATCCAGAATGCGAACTGCTTCCTGCTCACTATTATTATTATTATTATTTATATTATTTGGTCACTATTATTTTTCGAAAAAAATCTATTGTCTTCATGCTCACATCTCTGCAACAGATAATTTAAAACAAGTGGTGAAATTATAAAAAAGCTACAAAAAAGAGACAATTTTCAATTTTCAAATTCTTATATATTTTGTAATTTTTAATTTTTTTGCTATCAAAATTTTAAGTTAGATCTGACGAGAAAAAAGCCGAAATGCCAGCACTGATGACAGGCAGTGCATGCTGAGCTGTCTGTTCGACACAAATTACCGTTAAATTAAGCGCTGGCTCGTATGTTAAGCAGCGAGCAAGCAGTAGACAAAGAGGAAGAGTGGGAGAGTGGGAGAGCAACGAATGTAAGCAGATTAAGCTGCTTAAATGTGTGTAAGGCAGATAATATTTACATATGTATGTATGTATGTATGTATGTATGTGTGTATGTATGTATGTATGCATGTGTGCGCGCTGAGCTACAAGTAGTCAAGCTCGATTTGTTATCGATAAAGTGTTATCGAGGCACATGTCTTTGCGCTGCCTAAGCTTACATAAATACAAATATTATTATTTCTCTTTTTAAATAACACTTTCTATGGCCTCCCTACGCGGCGGCAGTTTATTCCCCATCTTGATGACCTGCTCTTGATAAGAGGCAGAGCAGCAGAAGCAGCAACAGCAGCAGCAGCAGCAGCAGCATTTGCCCTCGCCCTAGCCAATTGCAACAACAACAAAACTCAAATGAAGCGAATGGCAAGAGTTGCGCCTGGGCTTTGCCTAGGGCAAAGGGGCCAAGGGCTAAGGGCCAGGGCAGCTAGCATTGCAGATGCTGCCAGCAGCAGCAGCAGCACGCGACCACAGCGTCACATGTGCCGCAATCTTGTGCAGCCCGGCCCCCAATGCTCCACAATGCTCCACACGCCGACCCTATGCCACAGCAACGGCAACAGCAGCTGCTGCTGCGAAAACACCAAGAACATTGACTTTGTGGAAAGCGCAAAAGAAGTCTAAAATAAAAATAACAAACAGACGATAGAGAAAAAGGCAAAAAGACGATGATGATGATGATGATGCTGATGATGATGATGGATGGCAGGCTTATGCAATTTGATGCGTGCTACAAATATAGAGAAAGAGAGAGAGGGAGAGGGAGAGGGCATGTCGGCTGCAACCACAGTCTGCCGTATCTCCGCTGGACCGTTGACAATTGCTAATAGCAAAAGGTGGGGCAACTTTTAGCTTTGATTTTTTAGTCATAACTAACGAAACATTCAATAAAAGCTTCTGCCAACCCTCGCCAGCACTGCCCTGCCGCAACAGAATCCACACACACACACACACACACATACAGTTACATTCAACTGGGTCACTGACCTATCAAGTGCAAGACCTATTGAGCAGCACGCGGATGAGCGAGAGAGCGAGCCGGCGAGAGGGTTGGCAGCAGCAGGCAAATGTGGCAGCAAATGTTGCCGAGGGGCAGCGCCATAGCAAAAACTCCGGAGAAAAAAATATATATACATATATATTTATGCTCCACTCTCTCTCCCGCCCTAGCACTCTCCCTCTCTCGAAAACGAAAGCGCAGGCGAACAAAAAATTAAAATAAACCAACGAGGGGGCGCCCTCGCTCTTTGGGAGAAAAAGTGCTGCCTGGCGAGCGGGTGGCAGAATGAGAGGAAAGAGGAGAGCGAAGGGAGAAGGGAGGCGCGAAAGGGAATACAGCCGCAGGCTATACAAAACCATGTGGGCTGCGGAGGCGTATGGGCGCACACTTTAGGTGTCAAAGCGTGCGAATGAGAGGGGGCGAAAAACAGCTCAAGATTCGCCTTTCTCTGTGTGTGTGTGTGTGTGTGTGTGTGTGTGTGTGTGTGTGTGTGCTGACTGTAAATGTGGCAATTTTATTTGCATTTGGCCAGCGCCTTTTTGACTTTGGCAGGTTGCCCAATGCAACGGGAGGGTCAGGTCACACACACACACACACACAGACAGAGAGAACTAGGCCCCACTCAAATTGGGGTAATTTTTTATAATACATATTTTTCCTTTTACTAACTTGGCTTGCATTTACCTGACTGAGGTTGGCTTGCTACAAAGTAGTTAACTTTTGCAGCTACTTTTGATGGGAAGCACAGTAGGGAAAAGGGTTCAAGAGTGAAAGTATTATGGGGGCTACATCCAAATGGTATCTAGAGCGTTTTGTTGAGGGATATTTTCCATGGGAAGTTATGAATTTTTAACAGTTAATCTGTGAGCTTTGTGTTTTCACAAAAACCTCTAAGACTGCAGAAGGTAGTCTAATAATAATTATTATATTATTTTATACATATTTTTCTAGATATTTATCAATATATTTTCATATAATCTTTGAATAACTAAAATATACAAATAATAATATGCGTGATTAACTTGTTTGAGAAGCGTAATGGTAATAATAACGCCTACATCTGATATAATCAAATAAACATACGAATTTTAATTAAAGATTTTCATACAAAAGAAAACTGCATTCAAAATTGAATAAAAATGAAAATATTTCTAAACAAATAACATTAATGTATGTATATAATAATAAAGAAATTTAAGCTAACTTAAATTAATGAGAATTGCATGGAAAGGCTGTACTAGCAAATGCAAGACAAATTTTATAAGTACTGAATATCTTATTTAAAAAATAATAAATAATTTTATGAATCAATATTAAGATTAAATTTTGAGAGCTGCATATTAAGAGATAAACAAGATACGAACTAAAATTAAAAAGGTTTTTCGCTAATTATAAATATAATAATATTAATAATAATATTATAATATATAGTAATATTAATAATTTTAATAAATAAACTAAAATAATATAATAATATATACAAATATTAATTATGTTAATAAATAAACTAAAAACTGTTTTAAAATTCTTGACAGCTGAGAATCGCATAGAGGAGCAATAGAATTTTTAAATTATTTATTTAAAATTTTAATTTTTGGCATAATGAACTTGGCCTACATTTGAGAGAATATCAAAGACTTATATAAATATAAATATGTATATACATATATTTTACTCACTTTTACCAAGCGAAATATAAATGATAAACTAGAGTCCAACAATTCGAAGAAGAAATTAGCTAAATTAGTTTAGATAATCGATGAGATTTTCAGTCGTATGCGTCTATTTATTTAATTATGTGAGTCACTCAAAGATCGATGACTTGCACGGTAAAACAGAAATTGGAAATCAACATGGGCTTAGAGCAACAGCAACAGCAACGACGACGACGACGACGACGACAACGACGGCTGTCCGCCCCTGCGCCCCACCCCCGTTGCCCAACGCTGCCCACGTCCATGTGTAGCAAATCAAATGTGGCAGTCGAAACAGTAGCCGAACAAGCAGACCGAGTCAAAGGCAACAAAATGTCATGATTTACAATAAGAAATCATATATCTCTCGACGTTATTTTATCTGGTTTCGACGCAACAACAACAACAACAAACCTGAGCTGACAATGAGCGCCTAAAGGGTTTCCAGCTGAACTCCCCTCGCCCAGGCGCAGCCGTTGCGATCCGCAAACTTCACGCAGCACACAAACCGAGAAATACAAACAGATGGATGGACGGACAATTTTTTTTTTTTTTTTTGTTGGGCTGAGGTAGGTAAAAATGCTTTATGCACCGTCAGACAGGTCGTCACTCTGCTGGTGTGTCGGACTGCATGACTGCTTACCGACTAAAAAAACCTCCTCTTCTAGGGCTAAATTCCACCTTGGAACCGGGAACTATCTCGCATTAACCTTCAAGGTGGCGCCCTCAAATATGCTCTATCTGAGCGTTACCCTCTCTGTGCCTGCGTCCAGGTCATACTTCTTCCGCCGCAGAACATTTTTGGCGAAGTCACACACTTTTTTCCAGGCATCTATGCTGCTGCACATTTTCTGTACTATTGTGTCTACTGTGACTTCACCGACAGAGCCTGCCAAGGCGGTTCTCTCTTCTGACCACCTTTCGCAGTCAAAGAAAGTGTGTTCTGCGTCGTCCATTGTATTTTTGCAGTAAATACAGCTGGATTCATCCGTTTTTCCCATCTTATATAGGTACTTTCGAAAGTATCCATGACCGGAGAGCATTTGTGTAAGATAGAAAGACGTTTCACCGTGTTTTCTACTTATCCACTGCTCAAGATCGGGGATTACTTTTGCAGTCCATCTTCCATATCTTTCGGACGACCATCTCGCCTGCCAGGAGGCTATGGTTTGCTGCCGTATGGTATTTGCTGCCTGTTTAGAGAATTCTCCGCTCTGCCGGAGTTGCCATATTTTCTTGCGTTCTTGAGCAAGTAGGTCCACCGGTATGACTGCTGCTATCACGACTACTGCAGCTCCAGATACTGTGCGATACGCCGATGTTATCCGCAAGGCTGCTCTTCTCTGCACGGATAACATCGGTTTTCGCCTTACAGCTGCCTGTAGAGTATCCGCCCATACTTCGCTACCATAGAGTAGTGTAGCGTTCGTCGTTTCCATGAGAAGTCTCCGTTTCCATTCCGTCGGACCGTCAACGTTTGCCATCAGTCTACTGAGGGAGCCCGTTATTGCGGCTGCTTTTCGCGTGGCGTGCCTCAGCTGTTCCCCGAAAGTGAGTTTGCTATCCAGTCTAACGCCTAGATAGTTCACTGTCCTCTGGGTCCTTATTTGATTTCCGCTTACTCGCATCTCTATTTCGGTTGGAATCTGCTTTCCTGTAAACAGAAGTAACTCTGTTTTATGGGTGGCAAGTTCCAATCCTCGAGAGCTAAGCCATGTCTGCGTACGGATCATGACTTGGGTCAGTCTCTTTTGCGCTTCTGTGGTGTTTCTGGCAGTGATAACGGCCGCGATGTCGTCAGCGTATCCGATTAGAAATGTTTCTTCAGGCATTTCCAGTCTTAGAATGTCGTCGTAGCTGATATTCCACAGGTCTGGTCCTAGGATCGACCCCTGTGCAGCCCCTCCAGTGACTCTATAACGTTTTGTACCAGTCTGTGTGTCATACAGGAGTACTCGATCCTGCAGGTAGCTTCTCATCATATGCACTAGGTACTCCGGTATTCGAAAATGTTGCTCCAGGGAAGCAAGCATATCGCTCCATCTAACACTATTGAATGCATTTTTGACGTCGAGCGTTACTAAAAGAACCACTGGGCGCGAGTATGCATTTCCTCTTTTCGTTGCTCTGGCTGCCTGTACAACTTCATCAATAGCTCCCATTGTGGATTTTCCGGACCTGAAACCATGCTGTCTGGGGCTGAGTCCTCCAGCGGCATCTATTGCAGCTAGTAGCCTTGGTTTCAGGAGCTTTTCTAACAGCTTACCAGCTGTGTTTAGCATACACAATGGACGGTATGCCGATGGGGTGTTGGGATCGCCTTTGCCTTTGCTGATGAGCACAAGTCTCTGCTCTTTCCATACTTCTGGGAATATTCTTTCTTTTAGACATGCGTTGTACATTCTAAGGAGAAAAGTTGGTCGTCCTGTTGCTATCATCTTCAGTATCTCTGCCGGTATATTGTCTGGTCCCGGGGATTTTTTATTTTTCAGGGAAAGTGCCGCAATCTTGAGCTCTTCCTCCGTAAAATTAGGAGCTGAGCTATGAGTTTCTTCGGCTGCCCGCGCATTCGTTTCGTGAATGTGTGTTGGGAATAGTGTTTCCACTATGTTGTCCATCGTTTTATCATCCACGTTTGGCGTTGCTCCAGAGTTCCTCAATTTTTTCATGACTACTTTGTAGCCAAGGCCCCAGGGATCTCTGTTTACATCTTGGCAGAGCTCCTTCCATTTGTCTTGTTTGCTGCGAGCGATAGCAATCGACAGCTCCTTTCTCGCATTCTTCGCTGCAACCGCTTCAAGAATAAAATTTCCAGTGCGTCGTGCTCTTGTCAGTTTTCTTCTGCACTGTATACATACTCGTCTTTTTTCTGCGATATCGTGGTTCCACCAGTATGCCTGCCGCCTACTGCCATGTTTGCCGTGCGTTCTTGGCATCGAAGCGTTACACGCTTTTACTATGGCCGTAAGACTTCTTTCGACAATTTGGTTCGTACTCAATGCCCCATCGAATTGTCGCTCACTTCTATCCAGTTCGGGGAGTAATTTTCCCGTATCGATTTTATTTATGTCCCATCTGCGCGGTTTTTTTATAGGACGCGCGTGGGGTACTTGTCGTCTATTATTCTGGTAGGTGTATGAGATATACTCATGATCGCTACCAGTGAAGTCGTCCAATACTTTCCAGTCCTTGATCCGATCTATGATATGCTCCGATGCAAGGGTTATGTCCGGAATAGTGCCTTCGCATCCTGGCCTGTGGAAGGTGGGTCTGTTACCGCGGTTTGCTACATCAAGTCCAGTCCTGGCTGCCATATCCATGATTTTACGTCCTCTAGGACGGACAATCGAATGATAAAAGCCAAGAGAGATAAAAAAAAAACTATGTTACAAAGGCAGAGAAAAGAAAACATTAAAATGGAAGAAAAAGCAACAACAGCACAGGCAAAGAAACTGGCTACGCCAAGCGGGGCAACAACAGTCAAGCCAAGAACAGGGCTGGAGAGTGAAAGAGGAAGGGAGCGAAGAGGGGCACGGGCGAGGGGCGACGTGCGTTTATTTTGTGTAAGACAGGTAGCAAGTCGCCAAGCGGCTCGACTCCGGCCCATTGTCTGTCTACGTCCGTTGTCTGAAAAGTGCGCAGTTAAGAAAAAAAAATCGGTCGCCAGAGAAACCCACAGACAGACGGACGAACGAGCAGACGGACGGACAGCAAAAAAGATCAACATAATCGATGATGTGGTTGTTGTTGTAGAGCTCCGCTCGACTCGTCTCGGCTCAGCTCTGCCCTGTTGGCCCAGCCGTAAATGTGTTAAAAAACGCGCAGCGAGATTAAATGAGCATAAAATACAGCGCAGCAAACGTCGAACCGCGTGTAGCGAAAAACAGTCGAACCTAAACCTAAAACCAAACCCACAAAAAAACAGAGAGTGAGCGAGAAGGAAAAAAGGGAAAAGTATCTTTAAGATGCCAGACACGAAACACGTCGTCGACTGGCGTTCATCAGCAACGACCCTGCCCATGCCTGACAGACAGACTGCCCACAGTCGAGCCAGTCGAACAGAACACAGAAGAGAACTCAGTTCCAAGTCCCTGTTCCAGAGTGCCAGCAGTCCCACTTGAATAGCCCGGACCTGCCCTCGAGCCTTTCGCCAATAAAATATGCATGCTGAGCTCGGCTTGAGACCCCGGGGCAAGATCTCGGCTGCTGCTGTAGGATTCGCGGTCTGAGGTGCGATCAGTGTGTGTGTGTGTGTGTGTGTGTGTGTGTGTGTGTGTAGAGAAGTTCATAAAGTGAAAATGTGTAGCAGATGTATGTATATATCTATATATATCTATATATGCATGGGCGTATTAAGGGTAGGCTGTAGAGTAGCAAGTAATGCCCTATCTTTGGAGAAGTATTAAAATTAACATTAATTTTATATTTAATCTTTGTTTTCTTTTAATAATTAATTAACTATTCAATATCGCTAAATTTAATTATATATTTATATACAAAAAAGTCTAGATTTTAAAAGTTAAAAAAAAATATAAAAATTTGAAAATAAACATAAATAAAATTTTTAGGAAATTGAATTATATATTTATTTTTCTATTTGCTATTAATGATTAACAAATATTTTATAAAACTAAATATATTTATTACAACTAAGTTTAGATTTTATTAGCTATAAGAAATATATTAATTTGTCTAATAAAAAAAATATATACATATATAAAATTGAATAATATATTAATTGTGTAGTTTGGGTTACTTATTAACAAATATTTGAATATTGATAATTAATAATTCAATCAATATTCATTTTATCAATATTAAAATATTTTTTAGTCAGTAACAGAAAATGCACAATTAATAAATAACTAACTAAAAAATTTAGATTTTGACAGCTTGAAAATAAAAATATAAATTTGTATAATTATAAATTAAAATTAAAATAATTTGTATAAATAAAAAAAATATAGTAAATTGAATTATATATTTAATTATCTATTATTACTTAATCATTAATATTGTTACAGTGAATTAAAGCAAGTAAAAAATTATTAAAATAATAAAATTAAAACAATTTTTTACTAGCTTTAAAAATATATAAATTTGTATAATTAAAAAAGAAAAATATTATAGTAAATATTTTAATTTTTAAGAGAGAGATATAGAATTAAATATTTGTCTATTTTCTATATATTTTATTTATATATATGTCTATTTTCTCTTAATAATGAAAAATATTTTAATATTGCTCAATTGAATTATAGCAAGAAACAAGTGAAATATTTACTTAAAAAATAATAAATAAAAATAAAATAAATAAATATATTTCCTTTATTATTATTATTTTTTTTTACTTACCGTAAAACTCAAATCAATCTGCTTTCAGCACTCCAAAAAAATGTAATAAAACAAAACAGCCTTTTAGCTTCTTGGGCAGCGCATCATATATATATTTTTTTGGCTTTTACCCAGAGAGTCAGGAGGGCAGGGGCAGGCAAAAAATCAGGCAAAAGCTCATCAAAAATGATGCCCCGCAGGCAAATGATGGCATGGAAAATAAAAAACAAGAGCCAAATCAAAGCAGAGCAGAGCGAAGTAAGAAATGAAGCCACAGACAGAACTGAAATTATACGCAATCGTAGCCAGCGAGCAGCTTCTGTGCAGCAACAAAAAAAAAGACCAAGTAGAAGAAGGCAACCCACATTGAGAGGAGGCGGACAGGCGAGCACATCCTCCGCAAGACACAAGGCTATGCGCTGTGCGTTCTGCAGTCCTGCTCGAGCAGGCTAACAAATTATGCCCGGCCTGGCCATAAAACATTCGAGTCCGATGCCTGGCCTGGCGTATCACGATCGCCTGCCTGGGCAGAGGCGTGGCAGAGGGCGAGACTCGGGCACACGCATTTAGTGGGAACAACAGGAGGGCATGCAGGATCGTTGATACCTTGTCCAGCTAGCTGTGCTTCTGCTGCAAAGTTTTAATCATGCGTTCGTGTTGGCCAAGTTTTAGTTTTTTTCTTCCAACACACAAACTCTCAACGGTTGCTGTTGTTCCTCTTAGCCAACTCTCTTGTTGTTCGTGCCTTTTATAATGATTGCATTTATCATTTATTCCTGCGCGTCAACCAAATTATATGCCTGAGCTTGCCAACCCAGAGAACTACAGCCGTGGTCATGTCAATATTAAAGTGCTTCGATCGAACTGAACTTCCCCACACACATACAGCTGTGGCCATTCAAATAGTAACGTTACGAAAAATGCTAACATTAATCGAGAAAGTATATTGTCATGGAAAATAAAAATATAAAAGGGAATTCCAACTTGGCATTAAATTAAAAAATAAAATCATATACATAAGTATAGTTTTTTTTCTTTAATTTATTTTTTGTTTCAATCTCATGATTTATTTTTTTAGCAATAAAATATTAAGAATATTTTGTGATTATAAAATAAAATAAAATAAATGAACAAATAAATAAAATATAAATAAACAAATTAAATTAATGAATAAATAAAAATATATATAAATAAATTAATTAAATAATATACAAAAATAAGTAAATGAATAAATAAATATAATTTAAGTTTAATTTAAATAAAATTTAAATAAATGAACAAATAAATTATAAACAAATCAAATAAATCAATAATTAAAATATATAAAATTAAATACAAAAAATAATAAATTAATAAATATATAAAATTTTTTTAATAAAATAAATACAATAAAATTTATTAATAAGAAAATTAAATTAAAAAAAATATATATATAAAGTAAATAAAATGTATAAAATAAATACTATTATTAAAATAAATCAAATAATAAATAAATAAATAAGATTTTGAGTTCATATTAACAAATTGTTTTGAAAATATTGAGTTTATCATTAAATTTGATAGTGCAACATTCGGTGCTATTATTTTTATGACCCGAGCTGTATATAGGAGATATATAATTATATAACTGAATGTGTATACGTTTCTTTTATTTATCGATAACTCCAAAAAAGGAAAGTTATCGATCTTGAAACAAACTCGATCAAACGGACGGGCGGACATGAATAAATCGACTTAGCTCGTTGCCACAATCAACAATATTTCATTAAGTATATATATTCTTGACAATAACGAATATATGTATATTCTGATCATGTATAATTTATATTCGATTATGTAAATTGTAACAATATTGAGTTTATAACTAAATTTGGTTTTGCATAATTTAGTGCTCAGTAGCATTCCGTTTTTCTTTGCCAACACAACTGCTTATAGGTCTGACTTCATCTATTTATATATAAATATATACTACTTTATACTACATATGACTTGAGCTTCCTCATTTGACCCAGAGTTAGTGCAGTTAGCCAAGCGCAGCATTTGCTCCAGAGTCTGTCGCTCCATGACGGCTTTGATCCCGAGTTTGTTCGAGTTTGAGGTCAAGCGTTATTGGAGCATAACACTGGCCGATTGCTGGCTTCAAGTTTCGCTTTCGTTGTAGAGAAAGAGTCCACTGGAGATACGCGTAGCAAGAGCTGATAAGATGTTAGCGTGTAGCAGGCCGCCTACCCATTGACAGGCGTTGCCCAGCTGGATGCCGCCAACGAGGAGCTCTCGTGCTCTTTCGCTGGCTGTTGCAGCAACTGGACCGACTCACACCTCGGCCTCAGTTTGTCAGCAATTACAGTAATTCCAATTAATACGCAGCAGTTGTTGTTGCTGTTGTTGTTGCTGTCGCTGCTGCAGCCCTGTTAGGCACTTATTTCTTTTCTAATTTGTGGCGCGTGTTGCATGCCACAAATCTCAAACTCAACGAGCCACTGTGTGCCACACACACACATACACAAATTAGCATGAAAGCGTAAAAAGTATCTGCCAGATACGAGCAGCAACAGCGCACGCCACTGACACGGCAGAAAACGCAAAATTATTATATCTAGATGCTTTGCCAGCTGAAATGATAAATCTAAACAACTCGCCAAAGGGGAGGACGGGAGGAGGACGGCTGGCAGTGGAGGCTGAGGTTGCTTGCTGGCAACCAGTAGCAGGTTGGGTGTAGGCTGCATCAAGTTGAGTTTCGGGGCTACAATTATAAATGGCAAAGAGTGCGGACGTTGGACGTTGAGAAGCTGCAGGAGCAGTGAGTGGTAATTGCCCTCGGGGGGAAATCAGCAGCAAGTTGCAAGTTGCAAGTTGCCAGTTGCCAGTTGCCAGTTGCCAGCAACAGCGAGAGCGGAAGCTGCAGCAGGCATTCTATCTACCATTTTGACCATACAATTCTAATAGCTGCAGGCCGTATCTTTGGCTAAAAAGGCAGACTAAGCCAGATACATTTCGATTAAGGCCGCAGCAGTTACAATAACAAACGCGCAGCTCTCACTCTTTTTTTTTTTTACCAAGCTTTTTTTTTTGAGTGATAAATGCAATTGCAGCCGTCGCCCAGCTCCATTTGTATCTGTATCTATATCCAGGCATCTGCTGCTGCTACTGGAGAAACCCCTATAATTAGTGTTTAAAAATTGTTTTTCCGGGTTTTATTTCTTATTAATTGATGTTGTTGCTGCTGCTGCTGCTGCTGCTGCTGCTGTAGTTGCTACTGCTGTGAGGATGCAAATGTTAAAGTTTATTTGCTGCGCACATTGAGTATATTTCATCGAATTCGATAAACAACTTGAAGATGCTGATAAGAAATATATAAAATATTTCACATGCAAAAATAAAAGAGAAATATATATTTATATATATATAAGTTCTCTAGGTGAGCTATGCACATTGTATTCAAAGCTATACAAAGTTTTTTTTTTTATATATTTTTGACTGAGATTAAATTCGCATTTTTGCCAAATCCAAGCATTAGTCAGATGCGTGATAAGGCCTGAACATTTCCGTCTAACGAAAAAACTATATAAGTAAAGCTTACGTAATGGAATTTAATATATGTACATACTTAAATATTTTAAAGCTAAGAGTCTCATAGTAGAGCAATATAAATAAAATCTTACATTGGAGTCAGGAGAGTACTTTGAAAGGCAAAGAACGAGGGCTGTCAACAAAATTACTTCAATCCACATACATATATATTTTTTAAAACAAAAAATGTTTAATCAATTCGTTTTATATAGTAAACACATTTAATGGTATTTTTCTTATATAATAAAAATTTTCTTGTTCCCAAATTATTTAATTTTTAATAAATAATAATAATTTACGCAAATTTATACAACAAAAAATTAATTAAATAAATACATAAAATATAATAGATTAAAAAAAAAAAGATTATTAAAGATTTATTTAAAAATTATTGAACCCATATTAAATTAAATTGGTAATGAATTTAAATAAATAAATATAAACATAAATAAAAAATACTAATTACACTTAATTTTAATTTAATTTAATTTTAATAACTTATAAAATATATCAATATATTAATTTAATATATTGAATTAATTATGTATACAAATTGTTTATTTAATGATTTATTTACAAAAATATTAACTTAAAATTAAAACAAAATATTTACAAAATAGTTCTTATTAATGTTTTGTTAATAATACAAATAAAAAATAAACTGATCCTTATTTATTAATAAAAATAAATATTCAAAATAATTTAATTTTGAAATAGTTTAACTTAAAATTAAAATTAAATATGTGTTTACTAATCAAAATAAAAAATTTACTGACATAATTCATATAATTATTGAAATTTGTTTCATACATACTTGAATAAATTAACTAAAATTTGATACATTAATATTTTTATTTTTTATTTTTTATAAATTCCAATAAATAAATTTTATAAATTAGTAAAAGACAATGTAAATAATTATAAAATTATTATTAAATAAAATTCATAAATAATTTATATATTGCATACAATAAAAATGAAAATTGTTAGAAATAAAATATATTACATTAATAAAAGTAAATATTTTGTAATAATAAATCAATTATTAGGAATAAAATATATTACATTAAAAAAATATGATATTTGCAATCATTTAAAATCATAATGTAAATGTAAAATAAAATGAATTTATTAACAAATTTTGTATTTTTAAATTGTAAATAAATAAAATTAAATTGAAAATAATCAAAAGTCGTAGAAACCCCCTCCACCGATTAGAGTACAGAGTAACTATATAGCCTTTTTCTTACTTGTTCAAGAGTCGATGATAAGCATTATTTAAATGATGAACAATATAAACATTGAAGTCGCAATCAGTATGACAGCGGAACGTGAATAATTATGCAGCTAATTTGCATGGCAAACTCAGTTTATTACAAGCCGAGACAAGGTTCTAACTGAAATGCACTTGCCAAGAACTTGGTCGATATTTATGAGCCTGACTTAAGTACGCGACGTGCATTTAGTGTTTTCATAGAGTAGCAAAAACAGTTGTCAGAGCAGACTGAGTAGAGTGAGTAGTGTGAGTAGAGTGAGCAGAGCTTGAGCTCGCGTGAGCTCTAGCGATTGTATCTGTGAGATACATACGCGCGATAAGGCGAGCGAGCGAGCGAGCGGAACGCGCGCTGGCTGCTGCCGCCGCCACATTGTTGATTAAAAATAAATTGTCAACTTTGACAGTGAAGCGGCAGTTTTATTTATAAACTAAATGGGTGCGCAATGGAATTTTGCTCAACTGGCTAAAGGGATCGCTACAGAGCTGAGGCTGCTGCAAATTGGCATTTTTATTTTTGGCTCTCCCTCTCTCTCTCTCTCTCTCTCAGTGTCTGACTCTCTCTTTGGCTGCGGCAGACATTGGGGAGACTTTGGTGGCACGCGCTGCTTGTTTATTCTTGGCTGCTGACATCAGCCAGCAGCAGTTGGAGCACTTGGAGCAGCCTGCTAACGGAATGTCTAATGCATGTTGGGACCGCCCAAGCGCCGCACCTGCACTGTCTTTCATTAAAATGCAGCCATTAACACTCTTTTTTTTTCTCTTCTTTTATTTTTTTGGCTTTGCCTTTTTTGCCTTGGGGCCGCACTAATGACTCGCCTCTGGAGCTTCCGCTGCGACACGCGTTGCTTGTGGACTTCTAAACAGGCCTGACAATTGCATTGATTGCGCTCAGCTCATTAGAATATCACAGAAGAAACGAGCTAATGCACGAGCGGGCTGCTCGATCATTTATCAATGCCTGCTTGGGTTTGCCATAAGCTGCGACATGACACAGCCAAAATGCTGAAGATGCTAAGAAATTTGTCAATCAGAGACAGAGCCCAACAAAAATTATCACCAAAAAGTGACACAACACAAAATGTGATGTGAAATGCGCTTTTCACTGAGAACTTTCGTTTGAGGCCAAGACTCATTAGGTAGGCAGAGCTCAGAGCTGCTGAGGAGCTGAGGAGCTGAACGGCGCTTAATCCTCGCGATGATTTGACGCTTTCAGCATTTCATTTGTTTAACCAGATTTGGCTGAAGGTACTGGAAAATTTCGATTGCTTAGTGAGCGGGCCTGATAGATGTCAAGATATGTAAAATTAAACTGTTGTGAGAAATATATCTTATGCACTTCTATTACCAGCTCTCTTTCTCCCTTCACAAGTTCACTTTATAAATTCGATTCTCCTCACAAATATTGATTTTCCCATATGAAACTAAGTTTCAGCACCTCAAATCTAATAAGCTGCATAAATTTCCAAAACAAACTCATCATTAATTTATTGCTCTTAAATGCTATTCAGAGTTTGTTTCCCAGGCCCAAATGGGACAAAGAACTATTTGGTGTAATATCAATTTTCTCAACACCTTGTATGTGGGTAAGATCAATAAACCCATTGCATACAGCTCGTCCAAGACGATTGAAAACTCATCAAATGAAAATTATGCACGACAAATTGTGTATACGTAATGCCTATTCAACTGACATAGGGCACTGAGTCCGTTATTTGACTTTCCCAACCAGAGAGGAGTAGTATAATAATCATAACTCGAATTGGAAATAATGTAGCATATTTGACAGACAGACAGACAGACTGACTGAAGAAAAGAGTCCCAAAAGCCCCCAATAAGGGCAATCAAACAAAACAGAGCCCGAGTGGCGTACGCAACGCATAATAAACTAAATGGTAAACAAATATTGAAGAAAGACTGAATGTTAAGAGTTCCCCTTCTGCTCCTCCTCCGCCTCCGCCGAGCAGAGCTTTTGATTCTTTGTTAGGTGACACAGGGCAAACAGCGTTAACCGAGCTGTGCCATGCAAGTGCAAGGCAAGGCAAGGCAAGGTAAGGTAAGGTAGGGTAAGGCAAGTCGAATTGGGTCGGGCTACCTGTCCGGCAATCACATTTCTGCGGCTCTGTCTTCCCGTATTATATTTCAATAATTCTTCAGTTTAATTTTGGTTTAATGCCAGCGCGTGGGCGTCAGCCCAGACTGACGTTCTGTAACGATAGATAGCCAGATAGTCATCGGCGCTGCTTAATTGTCGTGACAAGTTGACAGTTCGCATGAAAGCCCATCCATTGTTTCCAGCCCATTCCATCCGGCCCCCCCCAAAAAAAAAAAAAAACAGCATTTTGAGCAACTGTCTCTGTATTAAATTTCGAAAACAAAAAGTTTTTCTTTCTTTGTGTGCATCGTTGTGCTTTTCCTTTTACTTCTGTTTTATTTTATTGGTGTTTATGCATTTATCTCACTCGACCCAATTTTGCGTTCTGCGGTGTCGCAATGGCTTATTAAAGACCCAGAGCCAGACCCAGACCCAGACCAAGCCAAACCAAGCCAAGCAGCAGCTGCCTGGGTGGCGAGTTGCCGCATCTAAATACTGGCAATCGTTGCGATGATTCATTTGGTTACATTTCGCCAATGGCTGTCGACTGAGCTAAATGCAACAGCGTTCGACTGCCGGCTGCCCTGACAGTTGGGCCTATGCGTCAGACCTTAACCATTTCAAGAACGCGCAGCGCTGACTCTGACCTGTCCGAGCATCATTGGGCAAATGAGTAACTGAGCACTGGAAATTGCTTGGCAAAGCAAAAATATCTTAAATATTATTTACAGCATTGAAATGAAGGAAACTTGACGGAATCTTCTAAATAGCAATATCTAAATAAAACTACGACTAAATAAATTTTAAACTTTCAAATAGATTTACATGTATACAAAATGAAATAAAAAATAAAATAACTAAATAAAAAAAAAAAGAATTATAAAAATATAAATATTAGTATATTAAATAAATAATAAAAAATAAATAAATAAATAAAATGTCACTGTGGGTCTTCTTCTACTTCATCTTCATATTTTAATAAGAGAATTTAAAATGTTTTTTTTTTTTACTTTAAATAATGCCAAACAGACCTAGTAAAGGTTTCTTATTGCTATGCATTTTAAACATTTAAACTTAATAAAATGAAATTTTAATTCCATAGCAAAAACAAGTCAATCACATGTTATTAACGTAATAAGACAATAACTGGTCTATCAACAGCTCTTGGCAGCTTTTCATTCTAATATATGCTCAAAGTGAGAAACTAAGCTATTATTAAAATCAAATTGTTTATTTCTTTATATAATTAACTATTTCTAATAACTGAAATTATGTCTAATACGAAAATTCACAGGAATTCGAAATGTGTATTCAAACACCTGAAGTCAAAATAAAATATATATTTGACTAAACGTCTTTCACTTAAAATATTAACAATATAATAATAATATAAAAATAGTAAATATAGAATATGCAATATATATAATATTTTAATATAAATATAATATAAATAATATATTAAATATTAACATATCTAAAAATTTTAATTTCTTTTTCATTTAATTCATTTATTTATACATTCATTTTAATTACATAAAAAGTTATTTGTTATTTATTTATTTATCATAATTATTATTTATTTAAATGCAGAAATTTATATAAAAAATATATTAAATATTAACATATTTAAAAATTTGAATTTCTTCTTAATTTAATTTATTTATACATTCATTTTGATTACATAAAAAGTTATTTATTATTTATTTATTATTATTATTTTTTTTTTAAATACTGAAATTTATAAGTTTGAAATTTTAATAAATTTGTTTTTAAAATAAATCAATTTAATTATTTATTTTAATAATTTAAAAAATATTTTTTTTTTATATTAGAAATGTGTATAAATGTTCTATTAAAATATTTCGATTCTTTCATTAGATTCTTGGATTAAGGAAAAACCTTAGTCGAATCAGATACTCTCAACTTCTAAATTATTTAATTATACTTTAGTATTAAAAGATTTGCTCATATTCAACTATATATAATATATCGTACAACTATATTTTTATTACAATTTCATATGCCATTTACCTTGAACTATACATAATTAATTTGCTCCTTTCACTTTCGAATACAATATTATAATACTCAATTGTTCGCCCTTTAATTAAATGCAGGCAGTATAAACACTTGATTTGTTCTTTTATGCTTTTGTATAAACAAAAAGCTTTATTCATATATAAATGTTTATATATGCAGTAAATAAATAAAAGAAGAAAAAAAGCTGACAAAGGCGTTTTGATTAATGTGCCACACACACACACACACACACTCGCCAAGGGGACTGATAATGACTTTTTAAATATACTTCTAATGCGCTAAAAGGGGGCAATCGACTTCACTGACAAAGGAAGGCGCGACCAGGTGAGAAAAACTCGCCGATCAAAGGGGGTATGAAAACTAAATAGTAATAAAAAACAAAATGTCTAAAAATGGCCTATTGAATAGTAATTTGCATTTTATAAGCTACAGGAACGAACAAAAATGATGACATTAGAGGACACCAAATGAGACACGCTCCAAGGGCTTGACAAAAAAAAAAAAAAAAATCGACGATTTATGCGTTTTTGATGATTGCAAAACTATGGAAATTATGTGATAAGATTGTCGTAGAATCACCCTACCTATCACGTTCTCCCTCTCTGTCTATACAGCTTATGCAAAGTACTCTTCGAAGACAAGAGTCGCCTCTAGAGATCCAGTTGTGCTGTTGAGTTTATCGCAAAAAAAAAATCCAGAGAATAGAGCAAAAAATGCAAAATCATTTGCCTGGCCCTTTGCACGTGCGGCGCTCAATAAATGCAAGCTCTTTGTATAAAGATCGTTTCTTGCTGTCGTATTTGCAATCATTGTGCGATCATTTATGGGCTGAACAGAGCGCGTTTTGTCTCTTGTCATCAGTCGCACAACTGCTTAATATTCATGCTGCGCATAAGGCCCTTGCGATGATTAGACAACATTTAACACTTGGCCTCAGCTAGGGTGTGCAGCCACCAAGACACAGAGAGAGAGAGAGAGAGAGAGAGAGAGAGAGAGAGAGAGAGGGTTGTAACTCTTCTGTTCGTTCTTCTTTAAGTTTCTCTCGTAATCAGTTTTCATGAGGCTGCAGTTGGTCTCAGCTGTTAACGGTCTTTTGAGTTAACAAGCTTATGCCAGGGCATCTTTGAGTCATGAATCAAGGTGAAAATTGTATTTTAACAAATGCAAAGTCTTTGCAATCGGCTGTTTTGACTGCCAAATACTCGTTCAAGTGAATTTAATTGGAAATTAAAATTTTTTAATCTGAGACATAGAATTTTAAACATAGCTGAATATTTTATAAATAAATACTTTTAAAACTAAAATAATGAAATTTAAAAATAGGTAGATTAACCTTTTAAATAAATCAAATATTTATAAAAATAAAATAATAAAATTTACAAATATTTAGATTAACCTTTTAAATAAATCAAATATTTATAAAAATAAAATAATAAAATTTAATAATATTTAATATATTTATTTAATATATATTAAATTAAACTTTTTTTAAATAAATATTTATATATTTATTTACCAGTTTTGGAACATGTGAAGTAAAAATATACAAAATATACATATACATGAAAAGAATATTATTAAAAAATTTGTAATTAAAAAAAAAATCTAAAAAATTTAAATAAAGTTTATATTAGTCTAGTATCATATATTATATTTAAAAAATATATTCTTTTATATTCGTTCTATTATATTATATTTTATTCTATTCCCCATTTATGTTTTTATTTATATTTTATTATATATATATATTTTTTTATTATTTTTTATTATAGTATAATATCTTATATTTTATGCATTCTTATTTAATATTGTATATAGGTCTGAATGTATAAAATGTTTAGCTTATAGAGTATGTAATTCATAGCTTATGCAAGCATTAGATTTACATTTTGATTTACCATGCTTCCATTATTTAATTTAATGTTAAACTGCAGTAAATATTCTACAATTTTTTTTTTTAATTTTATTTCTAGTCCACTGCTCACAGCCAAAACGAATATACTCTCTTTCAGTTCGTGAGCGAACATTTAAATACAGTCGAATATCAATAAAGAGTTTTTCATTGTGCACCCTATTAGGCGACGCGTTTCGAATCATTAACTTGATGCAAGCAAAGCGCTTGTCATCCTCTGTACTATGCCACCTAGCTGGCAGTGGCTAATGAAGGAAGGAGAAGAAGACGAAGACGACGACAACGTAGACCAAACAAAGAGACATCGCATGTGTAATACCTACAGATATACAATAAAAGTATGTATGTGTATTTAGTGTAAGTGACCGTTAATTTACTCAGCTCCTATTATCCGTTACGCCTGGGCGACGCTTTACATTAATACGCCAATTTTTCGTTACAAAAGGCCCCAGACACAATGCCCATATCTGGGCTGAGTCGAGCCCGAGCCCGAGCCCGTCCAAGCCAAGTGACTGTAATTAACATTTTCGCATTATAATTTGCCCGTTTTTCCGCCATCCGCAGCAGGGTTCAGCAGACGTTGAGCTGGCCTTTAATGTGCGCACATTTAAGAGCCGCAGCAACATGCAGCCGCAGCAGAGATATGACTGATCGGCAGCAGAGGCGGGCGGATGTTGAGACAGTTCGAGGCAGTTAACAACAGCGAAAATAATAAAAATAAAAATCATAACAAAAAAAGAAATATTTATTTTATTTTACATTTCATTTCCACTTTGCATGACTAATAAACAATGTCTGTTGCACCACAGTGACTGCATAAGTATGCCTACACTTGAGCACAAAGCGTGAGAATTGTTGAAAATACTATACAAAATTTGTTATGATGGAATGGAGTGGATCTGTAAGCTTATTAGCTTACCTTGATTTTATTTTAAGCTTATCTTTATATACAAATTGTAATAATACTACTAATAATGCTGTCAATGTAATAGGAGGGGTATAATAAAATAAATCAATAGAAAAAAATAATATAAATAAAATAAAGAGAACAAATGGTAAAGAGATAATTAAATAAAAAATAACATAAAAAAATATATATAATATAAAAAATAAATTAGTAAATAAACAAAATTAAATTAAAATAATAATAAAATAGTAAAATAAATCAATAATATTATTTTTAATATTTAATTATTATTATTAATAAAATAAATTGAAAAAATTTTAAGCAAATAATTAAATAACAACAAAATATATGAAAAATAAATAAGTAAATAAAAAAATTAAATTTAAATGAGGCAAAAAAAAAAAACCAAAAAATAAATTTAAAAAATAAATAAATAAAACAAATAAAATATATGTAAATAAGTTATTTACTTAAATTAAATTAAAATAAATAAATAAATAAATAAAAAAAAAATTAATAAATAAATAAAACAAATAAAATATATTTAACAAAATTAAGATAAATAAATAAAATAAAAATAAAAAATAAAATAAGCTTTCTAGTTAGATCTGTATATATATTTTTTGTTTTAAATTAAGGAAATTAAAAAAAAAAATATTATAGTTAATTTGAAGCAAGCTTAAATTCTGAGTATTATGAAAGAAACATTTTTATTTCTTATAAACTTCGATATGCACAAGGACAAAAATCAAGGAAATTACTAACTATAACAGCTGAATTGGAATTAAAATCAAATTTATTGTCATATACCTAGCTTATTTATATATTTAAAAAAAAACTAAAATAGCTTGCACTTTAAATTTTCCATAAGAATATTATATTATTAATTATTAATTAATATGCTAACTTTGATTTATTATTTCTGCTATTATTTTAAGAAATCAGTTTGTCTAATACTATATATTGCAATAATCAATAAGAAACATTCACAATTATAACTTGCTAGGTAATTTGCTATATATGCATCGGCCCCAAATGGACCTGAACTCACATCATGATAATGCAATGCCCCCTGGAGAGATTCTGTCGCAGTCATAGATCACAAGTTCAATACGATTAAATCGCTGCAGTCTTCGGCATTTAAAATTCTTTCAGCAAATGTGGAGCTCAGTTTGCTTTGAAATTGACAATCGCCAGCAAGTGCCAAGATGAGATTTGCTTTGTTCTTATCGCTGAGTTTTATTTTGATGCAGTCCAAGTCCAATGTGGCCAACTTTCCGGGCAATATAGGTGGGCAAGTCATTCAAGTATTAATTATCAAATAGTAAATAATATAAAATATGATATATATTCACAGCAAATCAATATTACTTGAACAAGCAGCGCTTTCTATTGGAAATTCTGCATAATCTGCACGAGCCTCTGAAGCACGAACAGTGGCTTGCATTGGGTCAGCAAATTGTTATAGATAAGACGCAATATGTCGTAAGTAAATTTAAGTAAACAAAGCCAAGCAAAACAGGTTTCTGAGTGTGAAAAATGATTTCTCAGCATTATAACGAGCCCATGCAGGAGTATTATCGACTGCTCAGCTCGAATCGACTGCTGCCCCAGGATGTCTATTACAATGCACATGAGCCGGAGCATTATAGAGAGACCTTGGGTCTCTTTCACTTCTTCTACAATACACGCGAGTGGAGCACATTGAGACAGAATATATGCTGGGCTCGTCGACATGCGAATTCCGCTCTCTTTCTGCACGCTCTGATGCAGACGATGCTGAAGCGCGACGATTACCGCGCCCTGATTATGCCCAAGATCTATGAGCTGCTGCCGGCGCCTTATCACAGTGCAGCAGTTGTGCGAGAGGCTGGCAATTTCAACTACTTCAATTGGATTCGACAGGAGCTGATGCTGCCCAATAGCAGTCACATTCACATGGTGTTGCCCAAGCAGCTGTTGCCCTTGAATGTAGCCGGAGATTTGCGTACAGCAAGCAAATGGTCTGAGGCCATGTCTGAGGTGCAGATCTTGAGCTTGAGAGCAACGAAGAAGCCTCAGGCTAAGCTAAGCCATTTAATTGAAGACTTTGGCTGGCTGAGCTACTGGTACTATATCAATATGGGCGTGGCACTGCAGGATAAACACTCAGAAGCCGAAGGCATTCGCGATTGGTGCTACTGGCAGCTGAGTCAGATTGTGGCACGCTACAAGCTGGAACGCTATGGACAGCAAATGGCCTACAAACGTTTGTCCGAGCTGGAGCAGGAAGAGAGCCAGCTGCTGACATGGCAAAGTCAACAATATCAGCCAGCGACTCGCGCCACAAGTCAACATCTCTCCGAGCTGCTGCACAAACTGGAGCTGAGTGTCGGACAGGCGATATCCACTCAAAGCTTAAGTCTCTGCAATGGCACGTTGATCGACTTGAGAAAGGGTCAGAATTGGCTACTTGGTCTGGATCAGCTATTTCCCTACGATCTGAGTCAACTGCACATACCTTCAGCTAGCCAGCCCCAACAGCTGCTGGATCTGCATACCATGCTGCGACAGCCGAGTTTTTATGCATATGCCGATCGATTACTTCATGCCTATCGAACTTATCGATCGGCGTTTCAGTCGAGTTACGCACAGTCCGTACGGCCGATCAATATGAGCATTGATCAGGTTCTGATTGATCCGCTGATCACATACGACGAACCGGTCGATGTAGATCTCAGCAATATTTTGCATGCCCGAAACTTTTACTATGATAAGCATTTCCTGTGGCCACACAGTCTGCAGGCGCGCAAACACCGTCTGCAGCAAAAACCATTTGCGATCACCTTCCAGCTGAGCAGCAATAGAACACAGTCGATTATACTGCGCACCTATTTGACCACAGCACGGGGCGACGTCAATGCGGAGCCCTTCTATCAACTGGACTCGTTTCTGACGATACTTTACAAAGGCAATAATACGATACGGCGTGAAGCTAGTGAATTTCCTGGCATGATCGGTGATCATATAAGCTTCACTGAGCTCTATTACTATATGAGCTTGGCGGAGCAGGAGAATTATGATTTTCCCTTGAACATAACTCTACCGAGTTGTGGTTTCCCGAGACGCCTAATGCTGCCCCAAGGCGGCACAGCGGAACCACTTGGAATGCGTTTACTGATCATTGCCACGCCCTACAACTACAAGGCCAGGCAGGGTAACGAGCTCTTCTGCGACTTTAGCAATGGCTTCAGCAGTTGGAATGAGCTGCCGCATGGCTATCCTTTCGAGAGGTTTGTGCAGCAGGCAGAGCTGCAAGGATCACACGTATATTGGAAATCCGTGCAGATCGAGCACAGAGATTACACATTTGAGTAGAACGAGTAAATCCAGCACTCGATTGAAGCTTCGGTTCGCGTCTATGATGTGTATAGCTAATGCGTTTTTTGTAACGCAACCCAAGTCCATAAATAAAAATTTAAGTCCACTATACCGTTGTGTCTAGTTCTCCAAGCCCCAAAAACCTTTAACGGCAAGTGACGCCAAATTTGGGTAATTACATGGGACGGCCGGACGGACAGCGGGACGACGATCGAGCGGACGGGCACCGCATGGGACCAAGCAAGCAAACAACAGCAGTCCAACCACATGTATAAAATATTAATCAAAATCACAAAAGAACAAGCACAAAAACGTAGAATCAAAACAAAAATTAAATAAAGAAGAAGAAGAGGAAAAAAAAAACCCAAGAGCAGCTACAAGAAAGCGCAGCGAAAGAAAAAGCATTAGGAAGGTGTGGCAGAAGCGGGTGGAGAGCGGGGGGCAGGGGCCAAACGTTGGATGCAAAGCACTTTATAAAGTTAAACAACGAAGCGAGCAGGGACGGAGAGAGAGAGAGAGAGAGAGAGAGGTAGATAGCGAGAGAGACAGCTAAACTTGTTATACGCAATCGAATCGAAAATATGGGCGAAATAAAACGACGCTCAGCGACGATGGAGGGAGGGAGGCAGGTTGGGACTACAACGTCGACGGGTTGCGGCTGTAAATCTAGAACTAGTTTTGTTTTTTTTTTTTCTCTCTTTATATTCCACTTGTATATACATATATGTATATGTATATGTATAGCTGTGTGTGTATTTGTCTTCAGCCCAATGACGCGGTATAAAAGAAAATATTGGACACCTGCACGGTTTCGTATCGCAGCAATAGCAACAAATACAACAACGAGGCGTATGAGGGACAAGTGAAGCCCAAAAACCCGACAGATGAGCGGTACGGGACGTGGGGCTAAGCGAGTGCGAGCCGGGCTGAACCGAGCAGCGAACACAGAAAAAGTTCGAGTCGAAGAGTGAATACGCTCAACGAAAACCAGAGAACCTAGAGAACCAGCTAGATCGTTAATAGATCAAATGAGATAGGCAATAGAGCTAGGGTGCTGATCACTCTCTCCCTCTCTCTAATGACTGCTTGGCAATCTTCCTTAACTTTATCAGTCCCACAACATCGCAGCGCAAAGTGTGTAGGCAAATCAAAGTGCTCTACCCAATTTATTTCGAGGGTAGATCGAAAAACGTTGCTAGGCGTGACGCGTCTTAGATTTTCCTCTAGGTACTCCATATGTAGCTGCAAAATTTTGCCTGTCCTGTGTGCAATGAAAATAGAATAAAACAAAAAAAAAAGGAAAAGGGCAGCCGAGCGTATAGCACCGAAAAGAAGAAGGACGAAAACTAATGGCCAGGCTTTTATTTCCAAGAAATTTAAAACTTTACGAAAACCGACAGCAAGAAAAAATAAAATGGTGTTGGTGTTAGGAAGAGATCGAGTCGGAGCCACTTAAGAACACATGGTAGGATCGTTGGGCAGTTTTTAGATAAATGTAGAGACAGACAGCAGGTAGCTGCTGGTAAAATGGTAAATGGTAACTGGTACCGGGTAGCTCTGACCCTGTCTCTGGACAGTCGCAGAGGAATGGAACACGGCATTAGGTTTGGGTTTATTGTTTGACGCTCAAAGGTTTCACTACATATTTTTATTTTCGGTTTTTTTTTTTTTGGCATCGGCTTTTGCAGACAGAGGATGCGGACTAGACATTTTTGTATAATTTATGGGGGCCGCATCTATAAAAATCGCTAGGCTGAAGAAACCTATTATAGACCTTTAACGAGGCGTGCAAATTGTTTCGGCTGAAAATTCGCATAAAAAAAATATGACAAAAGATGCGATTTTTGGGTAAATCAATTTGATGCGTTGTGCAGTCAGACGAGACACTCAGCACCCGCTCAGTCAAATCTGTTTGCACCAATATATATCAGATATATACGGATAACTGTACAGTTGTATGGCAAACAGAACTGCGAAATGAGAACTGTTGGCTGTCGGCACTCGAGACGTTTGCAGGCTTGATTGCTTTTTGAACTTTCCGACTCAGTGTCTGGAGTCTCCTGCAGCAAAAGCGCCGAAGCACTCCATCCCACTTCAGCCCGCTGTTCCCAAACTGCTCAACTCGCTGTGCTGACCGAGTGGCATTTATGCATAATTAATAAATTGCCTCGCATGCAAACGAAGACGGGGCACAGATTGCAGCGATAAATGTGGCTTACAGCGCCTTCAGTCTTATGACTAAAATTAAAATTATCCTTACACATTATTGACAGCCACAAAAGCAACGGCAACAGAAGCAGCAACAACAACAACAACAACGAGAGCAACAGTTGCGAATCGTAAAACAATCGAAACCCCCCGCCAGCTCCAACCCATACCGAGAGAGACCTCTGCGCTGCGCTGATAGACATCCCCAACCAGAAACTCTGACAGGGGCCAGCTAAGATCTTCAGAGGCGATAACGTATGGCTGCTTGAGGAAGTCACTCACAGAGCCGCTGCACTGCGCCGCTGAGTGGACTTCAAGACTAAGCAGATGAGTGGAGTGCGCGCTCACAGCGGGACAGAGACAGCAGCGGGTGATGATGAGGTTCAATAACTGCAAATCAAATTGAATATATGAAATGAAACTGATGAAATGAACTACGTTCTACATTTAAGAGAGAAAAAATATATATATAAATGTATACTTCATGTTTAAATGCATGATAAAGTGAAACAACTTGGGAATGAAATATATTTGGAGAGCGAAACTTGAGAGCAACTGTCGGCAGTGAGAGGCAATAATCATGAATGATATTTAGCAGAAATAATAATCAATTAACGACTTTACTTAATCATCTAATAGAACAGAGAGAGAGAGAGAGAGAGAGAGAGAGAGAGCAATCAACTAGCGCCATGGCAGCAGTAATTAGCTGCACAAATTACACAATTTCGAATATAGTTCTGAGACAACGTCTATTTTATTTGAGGTTTATTTATTTTATTTTATTATTTTTATTTTATTTCAATTAGTTTTTTTTTTTTAAATTTTTTTAAAAGCTATTTATGATCAATTTTATCTGAGTTATTTTAATTTTATCTTACTATTCTTAAATTTATTTTTATTCTATTAATTTTTTTTAAAGTATGTTTTACAAGCTATTTATGATTTTATTGATGGTAAAATATTTAATAAATTAATTGTTGTTCAACTTTTGTTTATATTTATTTCAATTTTAATTATTTCAATTCAATTTGTTTAATTCGATTAACATATTCTTATATTTCTTTAATTTTTTATTTTATAAAATAAAAATAAAAAAAAAAAAGTTCACAAAGTTACAATATTCATTTTATTTTATTTTGATTTATTTTTATTTTTATTTTATTAAATATTATTTTCTTAGATAATATATTTTAATCATTTATATAATTTATTAATAGAGTTTTTTTAATAGGATATGGACAAATCGGCTGCCAACATAAATATTCAATTTTCAATTTAATTTTATTTATTTGTTATTTATATGTAAATAATTAATATAATTTATTATCATAGTTTCATTTTATTTTATTTAATATTATTATTATTTTGTTTTTTATTTTTTAATTAGGATATGGTGAAATCGGCTGCCAGCATAAAAATACAATTTTAATTTTATTTATTTGTTATTTAAATTTAAATAATTAATATAATTTATTAACATAGTTTCATTTTATTTTATTTAATATTATTATTATTATTTATTTATTTATTTAATTTATTTTTTTTTTTAAATAGGATATGATCAAATCGACTGCCAGCATAAAAATCTAATTATTATTTTATTTTTTATTTATTTTTATTTTAGTGATTTTAATTTAATTTAATTATTTTATTTATTTATTTATTGATTTATTTTTTTTTACTTATTTTGATTTGATCTATTTTATCTATTATCTATTTTAATTATTAATATAGTTTTATTTTATTTTAATTTTTTATTCTATTAAAACATAACTTAAAAATACAACTTTTATTTCATTTGTTTATTTATTATTTATATTTTATTTAAAAAATCAACCAATATAAAGACAAATGAAAAGTGTCTATAAGCCGATGGGGATTATGGAATGATTGGTATAGAAACTCCCGCGTCTGATGCAATAACAACATTGCAAGATTGCCTTCCTTATCTTCTCAGCTTGCGAGCGTGTCCCAGAAACTTCTAGAACTACCCCAACAAAGCCATTAAAAGCGCCTAAACCGAGCTGACCCACTTTCACTGATCACAAAGTGCGAACAGCTGCCCACCCGGGCCTACTTTCGATGACACATTGTGAAATATTTTGAACAAAGTGGACAACCCTTGAGAGAGATAGAGAGAGAGAGAGAGAGAGAGGAGTAGATGGAGATGGAGACGTAGTCGAACGCGTCACAGATGTCACATACATCACTCATACGACGCTTGGGACAGTGAAAACACAAGGAATGTTTCCGCTTGTGGCGACCTGAGCAATACACATACATATATATTATATTTATGTATATACAATATATTTACACTCAGCAGACGAACGCCCACACGCAACGGCAGCCACACGTAGCCTCAGCTTTGTTGCCAACAAACGGCAACTTTACAGCTGATTAACGAGACAAGGCCACATTTGGAAGCATGTTTCAAAATTCGAAGAACTCTCATTTTGTAAGCGATAAAATGTTTTCAGTCTCGGTATTTTGTAAGAGCTGCGCGGCAGCAGCCACCGAACAATTAACAAAACTTCAACCACCCCACAAAGAGCTTCTTATGCATAATGGATCGTTATGATGCCTGTCTGGCTGTGTGGGTGGGGCGCAACGTTCTCCTCAAGAAAAAAAAACATACAACTGAAAGTATGTCAAATTTCGTTAATCTCTCATCGCGATTTGTGTGTCACAAGATATTCAGAGTTGCGCTGAGAGTGCGGCATATTAATTTTTCATTAGGTTTTAATTAAAATTCACTTTGCCTTTTTGGGCAGCCAGTCAAATACTACTAAACTAATTAAGGAGTCGATTAATATGCCTGCCTCAACGACAAGCTATAAATATACGCTTCATGAATTGGCCATTTGGCCATTTGGCCATATGCCAAATATCAGAGCGAGTGTGGTGTCAACGCAATGTGCGAATGCGAATGCGAATCGAGGGCCTGGGAGGGGGCCTATAAATACTACTATGCTAGAACTATTACTTGCTGTTGCTTGGAGGGGTTGTATTTGTATGCTAGTGAATATATGTAAATAAGTGTGTATCTTAGCCAAAAAGTTTGCACAGAGCCACAATAAATTTATTGCCATCTAAATAAAAGAGAGTGAGACAACAAAATTGTGCACTGAGAGAAAATATTTGGGAAAAAGTATAGAAAAAATTAAAAAAAAAAAAAATAAATAAATAAGGGGAGAGAGAAAGAAAAAGACAAAGAGGACAAAGAGAGCGAGAAAGAAAGATAGATAGGGAGAGAGAGAGAGAGAGAGAGAGGAAGACGACAATGACAATGAAGTGGGGAAGAGTTAAATAAATATAGAGAATAAGAATTAAATAAAATTAGTCTGAATCAAATAAATTAAAAAGGGGAGGAAGTAAGAAAGAGAGAGAGATAGACAGAGAGAGAGAGAGAGACAGAGAGAGAGAGAGAGAGAGAGAGCGAGAGAGGAAATAGAGAGTATGCCAAAATAGTTGATAAAATTGGAGGATGGATGAGTAAATAGAGCGAAAGGAATTCAAATAGGTAAGAAAAATTAGGATGAAAACAGAGATAGAATATGTATGAGACAGAGCGAGAGAGAGAGAGGGAGAGAAAGAGAGAGAGACAGAGAAAATAAAACAAATGAGAGGAATTGTTTAGGAAGTGGAACGAAAAAATAAAACTACAGAAAATGAGAGAAATAATATCAGACACACAAGGAACAGAAGCTATAACTATAGAGAAATTAAATGAGAATAAAGCAAAGGAACAGTGGAAATGGGTTATGAAATGGAACGAAAAAAAAAATAAACTAGAGAAAGAAAGACATATTGGGAGAGGTAAGAGAGAGAGAGAGAGAGAGAGAGAGGGAGAAACAAAGAGATATATATTAATAGAGTGAGAGTTAGATTTAAGTAAATTGATCTGGCAATATGTCATATACTTAGTGGCAACAATATCTTGCTCTTAAGTTAGTCTCACACTTACTCCCCTTACATTTAGGAATTCATGAATGGCAGATTTAAATAAGAATGGGATATAGACATTTAGCAGTCAGTCAATCAGAGAAAATATCGAAATAGAACTTGTAATTAAAGTACTTAGATTTCTCTGAAACTTTCCGGTGTATTGTGCCTCACCTCTGCACGAGTGATTACGTTTAACGTTTTACATTTTTGGACACATGACATATAGAACTCTCGTTATTTTTAGAATTTATTGCATAGCTGTTGATAGATTCATAGAGCAATTGCAATTTCTGCACTTTGCCATCTGCCAAATTAAATTTTCAGCATTAGTTTTCCGCACGCGCGTCGGCGTTATTTTTAAAGATTTTTTTTTTTTCTGCTTCCAGTTCGTTTGTGTCGCTCACATGAATGGCTGGAGCTGCCAACGCGAAGCTGAAATATATATACATATATTGCAATATATTTTTCAATGAATTTGAGGTGTGAAATGTTTGCACTACAGCCCCAACAGAGACATAGCGAGTGCAAACATTGAAACTAGGGAGATTGCGCTATCTCTAAGAGCTCAATTCGGAAATACCCTGTAGAATTTCGCAGATAATTTAGAAAATAAAACAAAAGCTAATTTAAATCTAAAAAAAAAATATTTTTATTAAAAAAAAAATTTCTTTTAATATAATGTTAATACATGTTTATTATCCAATTGACGTAGCCCTTGCTCGCTCTACTATTTACATAGGGTATTTGAGTAAACAAAGCAGCATTTAAAAGCGGGCGCACGGGCCGTACTCTTTTTGAAAAATATTGCCAAACACTTTGAATCAGGGGCGTTGTTTTACGGTAACTTGTCCACTCTGCCGTGTCGCTGTGCGCGCATTTTGCTTTTGATTAAATTTTTGCAGCAGTGAAAAATTGTAAACAATCTGACGGATAGAGCTGCAAAGAATATGAGTTTTAATACAGTTTATTGCATCGAGCATGCCGGAAGCATAAGCTATTGAAAGATATCATTTATGATGCCATAATAAATATATATTTATATTTCTATATGTATTTTTATAGTTCACGCAAAACTTATAATTGGACGCGTAACCTTCGAGTCTGCCACATCATACATAATTCACCAAGCTCAAGAATCAATTTCACAAAAAAAAAAAAAACGAAACGAAAAAGCAACTGAAACACTTGATCGACTGCACGATCGCGACATATTTGTCAATATATAATTTTCGCTCGAGTGGGGACCAGCTGAACCAGCTGTAAGCGATACTCGTGCCAAGGATGTCAACTTCTTGGACATCGATATCGGCACACTGTCTGCGTCTGCGTGGAGGGAAACTGTATGTCAATTGCTTTAGCTTTTTTGCTTGTTTTTCATTATTATTTGTGCATTTCGGCAAAGTGTAAACAAGTTGACCAATTGCCAGCGCCTCGACTCGGCCAAGCAGCCTCACATTGGCTTTTAACAATTCTCTAAATGATTTTTTATGCATTTTGGTTTATTATTGTTTGCAGTTTTTATTGCAGCTACCATTAAATTGCTAAAAAAAAAAATATAAAAGAATAAATTAAATTAATTAGCGCAAATCAATTGGGAGAATCGAAAAAATATACGCATTTTATAAGGAACATGATTAATAGATTATAGATTAGTCTATCAAAATGTATAACTTTTGAAGGCTTTAACTGAATTGAATTAAATTTTAAAAGATTTTTAGAAAGCCAAGGCAATGTTACTTCTTAGTAACCATAATTGGAATAAGTATAAATAAAATTAAACAAAGTCGGCAAAAATATGTATAGAAAAAACTTCATTCTTCTATATATAACTAAAATTTAAATAAAATTAATATAATATTTCTAATAAATGCTAAATATGCCAAATTAAGTAATATACAAAATGATTATGAGAAATAAATAAAAATATGATAAATTTAATATTTAATAAAAATTATAAATTTAATTAATTAATAAATAAAATATTTATAAGAAATTGACAAACAAAAAATGTTCATAAATACCGGTTTAAAATAAAATTAAAGAATAAAAAGAATAAATATAACAAATAAACAAAGAATTTGTAACAATATATATATATTTTTTTATAAATACTCAGATATTAAAATTAATAAAAAAAAATAAAAAATTAATTAAAAATTATATTATTTATAATTTAATTTATAATATTACCAAATACAAATAACATCAAATAATAAACAAAATAATTATAAGTAAAAAATAAAAATAGTGAATATTTTACTTTGTTTTTATAAATAGGCATTTATACAAACAAAGTAAAATATTCACTATTATTTTTTTACTTATAAATATTTATAAAATTTAAAATTATAATTATTTATAAAAATTAAATTTAATAATAAACAAAATAAATAAATAAAAATAATAATTGTATTATTTATTATATTACATAATAAAAATAAAACAAACAACAAATGGTAATAATAGTTTTAATTATAAATACCAGTTGAAAATTAAATTTAATAGTAAACAAAATAAGTAAAATAAATAAATAAAAAATAATATTAATTGTGTTACCTACTATAAATAAAATTAAATAATTAACAAAATAATTATAAAAAAAAAATAAAAGAATATGCATATATTTAAAATAAAAAAAAAATGACTCAAGATCAAAAATATATATATATCCAATATATAAATATCAACAAGAATTAAAAGATCTCAACAATTATAGCATTATTAACAGCTACTCGGAACTTTAACTGATTTTAATGAAGAAATTCAGATTGGCTAGCCGCGACACACCATTTAAATGGATTATTATATTAATACCCTGACCACAAAGCAATCGAGCTCATAATTTGTCGATTTCCGACTAAAGACGGTCAAGCAAAATGCTCGACGGCAGCAGAAAGCAAAACAAAAAATAAAGAAGGAATGCAACAGCAACACAAGTTTCGCATTAAAAAACAAACGGCAGAAGAAGCCGCAAATGTTCGCAAATAAGAAAAAATAAAAAATAACAAATAAATAAATAAAAACAAAAAACAAAATTGGGTCCCTCGCTGTAATCCAATGCTGAGACAACGTCGCGCTGCATTGGATGAGTCATGCGCGCACCAAGTAAAGTCCAAGCCTCGGATAGGCACGACCATTGGAGCAGCTCTGTGAAATGTGTGAAGCTTGCAGTCCAAGACATTGGCACAACAGAAAGGGCTCAGGGTCGCAGCGTCGCATTGTTTTGACTGCAAAACTACCTGAAGGCGGCGCAGCGATTGGAGCTGGTTGGAGAGGTTGGAGCTGGGGCAACAAGTTGCTAATCATATCAAGCTTCAAATTGTTGATTATTTAACTTTAAGCGAAAGATCGCAGCAAGATTCGTGCTGCCGTTGTTGACTCTGCCTCTGCCCAAGACATGGATGAGTCACAGGTTGCACAGGTAGAGCTTGCCGCGCTCTGGATCTAGACAGAGCTGGAGAGCTGGAAGCGCGTCTGCCCTCTGCTGTCTTTCTGTCTCTCTGTTTGGCTTCACTTTATTAGATGTTGAAGAGCTCAGGTAGATTTATTGTATACACACAGCAAATGGGAAAAATGGGCAAATAAGCCAACGGACAGGAAGGCAAAAAGCTCTAAGCCAATAACAACAACAACAACCAAAAATTATTTATATATTTCGCTTTATTTATGGGTCTGGGTTGGGGTTTGGTTTGGGTTTTGACCACTTGCCGCCCCGAAAATGACTCATAGTCGATCAGTCGATACCTCTAGAAATACATATACACTGAGAAGCAAAACTGTAACACGAATTCAATATTGTAACTTCAAAGGTCTGTATTTTCACTTCTACTGCATGGATGCTTGAGTTCTTAGTCTCGTTTTGTTGGTACAGTAATTTAGCTATATTTTAAAAAAATTTCAAGTCATTCGGTTTGCTAGGAGAGAAATGCGAGTAAAAAATGTAAAAAAGTCATTTGTTACAGTTATGCTCTCTTAGCGCAAAAACAATTTGCATTGGTATAAAAGCCTTTGTTACCGTTAAAGCTTATTTATTTGCATTGAACTTTATGAGCTTTTATCATTTTAATCAAATTTAAAACGCAATAACCAAGATGAGTGAAAACAAAAATAAAATAATTGAATTATTGTTAGCGGGTGTATCTGTTCGTAAAGTGGCTAACAAATTCGGTATTAGTCATATGACTGTACAAAGAATGAAAAAATACACTCAACAAAGTATCCCTAGCAATAAAGGAGGTCGACCAAGGATTTTGAACGATCGCGACACACGCCAGGAGGTCGACCAAGGATTTTGAACGATCGCGACACACGCCACGTGGCAAGGCTGATAACAGGCAATCTGGTCATTACGCCAATACGAGCAGCGAAGATGCTTAATTTGAATGCCAGTGAGTGGACAGTCCGTCGTAGTCTTGGCAGATTAGGACTAATAGCAAAAGAAATAAAAAAAAAACCGTTCTTTGCAAAAAAAGCACGTTATCTTGCGTAAAGACTTTGCTGCAACTTATGAACATTGGACTGTAGCTGATTGGGATGCTGTAAGTTACTCAGGACGACTTTAAACAATTGTTATAACAGTTTTTTAAAGGTAATATGGTCAGATGAAACTAAAATAAACCGTATCGAGTCAGATGGGCGATCGTGGTATTGGACTAGAGATCCCACAATCCAGTCACTAACTACTGTACGGCAAACTGTCAAGTACGGGGGCGGCTCCATTATGGTTTGGGGCTGTATACCCAAAAATGGAGTTGGACCTTTGGTTTTAATTGAAGGGATAATGCGTAAGGAGCAATATCTGTCAATTCTACAAAATAATTTGGGAGAAGTCGTCGCAAATATGGGACTTGCTGCTGAAAAATGCATTTTTCACCAAGACAATGACCCGAAGCACACGTCCCATTCGGTTAAAAACTGGATCTCACAGCAGAGATTCAGTTCCTTGAAGTGGCCTCCGCAATCTCCTGACATGAACCCCATCGAAAACATATGGAGTTATGTAAAGTCTCAGCTTGCGCAATATGCCGTCCCTCCAAGTGGAATGATGGAGTTGTGGGCAAGGACGAAGGACGTCTGGTACTCGATTCCTCCTGAGATGGTGAGATGCTACACACAAAGTATGCCCAATCGCATAAAACAATTAAAAAAGGCAAAAGGACTTGGACCAAATATTAAAAATTATTAATAAATGTTTTTGTTAAAAAATTAGCCAAAGTGCATAACTGTAACAATGACTTTTTTACATTTTTTACTCGCATTTCTCTCCTAGCAAACCGAATGACTTGAATTTTTTTTAAATATAGCTAAATTACTGTACCAACAAAACGAGACTAAGAACTCAAGCATCATACAGTAGAAGTGAAAATTCAGACCTTTGAAGTTACAATATTGAATTCGTGTTACAGTTTTGCTTCTCAGTGTATATGTGTGCGGAAACTGAACTCCTTTTCCAGCAGCACTTTATTATTATTATTATTATTATTATTTTTTAAAAAGAGAACAAAAACAACGCGAAGCAAAAGTTGATTGATTTTATAGGAGCGATAAGTTTATTGTAGTCGAGTCTTTGGGGTCGGCCGTTTGCTCGGGTCGCATGTCTGCGGGATGACTAATGTTTGAATTTGTGATCTCTTTGTTATAGTAGCTAGCCACCTATGTGAAGTGAAGTGACGCTAGTTATTAGCACTTATAATGCGGCTGAAGTGTCTTTCAGTCGAGTGTCATTGACACCTGAGACCCGCTGCGATTTCTCAGTCTCTGTGTATACTATGTAAGCAGCTAATTGGTAATTAAACATTCAACTTAGGCATAGGCACAATGCGATTGCTTGCTTAAATATTTGTCAAAGTCGAACTCAAGAGTTTTGTGTGGCTTTGCAGTATTTTTTTCTTTTTTTTTTTTTGAAGCGATTAAACAATTAAATGAAACATTGTCTGTACGAGCAGCGAGCAACGAGCAACGAAAAACTGAATTAATTAAACAAACAAATGGCAAATAGAAGCCATAAATAAAGACCATAACTAATTGCTGACACAGTTAGCCAGACAAAGACATTAAAAGCTTTTGGCGTGGGCGCCGGCGCACCGTACTCCAGCACTCTACGGCTGTCAGCAAAACTTCAGAGCGTGGCTCATACGAGCAGAGCCAAGAAAACAAAATCAAATTGGACAACACCTGCAATGGAAATGTGGAGCGCGTGCTCAGCCAAATGGGCTGAGCAGGCAAAAAAACAAAACAAAACAAAACAAAGAAAACAAAACAAATCAAATTTGTACAAAATTCATGGAAATAAAATTAACAAGAATTAATAGACGACAGTTAGGGCGAAGTTTGAATACGCTGGAATTCTTTTTTGGCAAATATTTATTTTTATAGTAATTTGTAAATACTTTTTCGAAAATATTAAAAAAAAAAACAATCTTGTTTAATAAACTAAATAAATAAAATATATCAAAAACACGTAAATAAATAGAGACGAAAATAAATAAAAATTAAAAATAAATAATAAATAATATTATAAATATAGAAAATAAATAAAAATTAAAAATAAATAAAAATAAATAATTATATATAAATATATAAATAAATATAATCAAAAATAAATAAAAATAAATGAAATAAATACAAATAAAATATATATACAAAATTCTTTTTTTCTTTTTCTTTATTTATTTTTTTAATGCATCGCTCTATAAATGTGTAAACAAATAAACGAATTATTCATGAAAATAATAATGCTTCATTACATATATCTTAAAATTAATTTTTTTAAACTTATTTAAAACAAAGTTTTGGTTCCATTTTTTTTTAGAATATAAAGAACAGAGGAAACCTTTTTTTAGAAAAAGTGCAATAAAATATATATCTATTTTTTTAAATTTGTAAATTTGATAATTTTTTCTTTATTTGCATGTGACAATCATAGATTTATGCATTGACAATATTCTTTTTGTTATTATTTATTATGCATATATTATTTTCTTTCCTTTGATACTTTACTAATTTAATTATTGTTAGTATATTTATTGCCTTTTCATTTTCTTTCAATTGTTATTAAATATATTAATATTTTTTATTAATTTTTTAATTGTTTTTTTGTTTGTATTACAAATATTTATTTTTCTTTTTGTAACAAAAATATATTCATTATTAAAAGCTAATATTTATCTTAATATTTAGATCTTCATTTTAGATTGTTTTCAAGATATTGACTTTATCTATCACTAAATATTTTTATCCAACATTCACTGCTCAGTCACAGTTGTGGCTGTAGCTCTTCGAATTCGAATTATGAATTCTTAAGCATCTACGAAAACTCTAATATCAATCTTTACTGTTAATTTATCTACCTATATTTGTGTACATAATTTAAATAAAATACAAAAATTAATGTAAATAAATTAGCTAAGTCAATTTAAATTAAGTAATTCATTTAAATAAAACAATTCATTTAAATTACTTAATTAATTTGCATGCCTAATTCCTAAACTTAACATCATTTAAGAGAAACAAAGAAAGAGAGAGAGAGAGAGAGGGATAAGCTTTTAACGTGGGCGCGCGCAACTTGTATCGGCATTTGGAGAATGGAAATGGAAATGAAATGTGAAAACTGGGCTGCTGTTATTGAGTTGGTGTTGGAGTTGGAGTTGGGGATGGCCGACCGAACATAAAAATCAGTTTAAGTGCAAACAAACAAATTTCCAGTAGCACTTCTCAGAGATAATTTCATAAATTTTCAAAAATGACGCGACTTTATTTTTTACGGGCAAAGTGTGCGCAGGCGCAGTTGCAGGGCCGCAAGTCTAGACAGACAGACTTGAAGTTGAGTTGTTCGAGATGCTTTGATAAATTACAGGCAGCTTTTTTTCTTATTTGATTTTTGTTGTTGTTGTTCGTTTTGTGTTTTTGTAAGAGCGATTTATGTGTGTGCAGGTAACAAGAGACGACAGTTGGCACGAGCCATAAATATTCCATGCAGACGACGACGACGCCAAATCAGCTGCATCATCCACAGCAACAATTACAACTTTTGAGGCAACAACAACGCCCACTTTAAGCACCTATGTATGCCCTCGTCACCTCTTGGCTGAACAATTCAAAAGTAGGCAGTGCCTGGACAAATAAGCCCCGGGCATGTTCACAAAAAGTAGCTAAGATGTTGTTGCTGTTGCTGTTGTTTTCCTTACTTTTTTTCTTCATCATTCTCTTTATTTGATTTTTATGTTTTCTCTTCTTTTAATTAAAAGGGTTACCAACTGTCTGCCAAATCAGAAAACAAATCTAAACAAAATAAATGACTTTTACTCCAACACACTCGAGCTTTTAGGGCCACAGCAGCTCAGCGATTAAACAAGTCATGGCCGAAGTTTACTGTGTCTGGCTTTGGGATTTCATTTTGGATTTGGCTTTGGCTTTGGGTTCTTAGCCTGCCTACGAAAGAAGATTGTCTGCAGCACAAGATGGCATAGGCAGCCAGCAAATGATCTTGCGTGGATATATTAAGAATCATGAAAAAAAATTATTTCTATATTTGAAAAAGAGCAGATTAAATATTGAACAATATTTTTTGATGAATTAATAAAGAAATTTCTGTAAAAATAATTTGAATATAATTCAGACTTGAATAATTTTTTTTTTTTGTAAATTTATAAAAACTATTTAATATAATTTTTTTTAAATGCATTTTTAGTAAATTTATAATAAATATTTTATTTAATTTTTATTTGAATACATATTTTGTAAATTTATAATAAATATTTAATATAATTTTTATTTTAACAAATTTTAGTAAATTTATAAATGTTTAATATAATTTTTATTTGAAAACATTTTTAGTAAATTTGTAATAAATATTTAATATAATTTTTACTTAGATCAATTTTTAGAAAATTTATAATAAATATTAAAAATATGAAGCGCTGAACGAATAATACTCACCATTTAAATTAGTCGCCTGAGAAATATATGTATATAAAACTACAAAATACACGTAAAAAACTATAATTCACTAATCATGATTTTTATCAAACATAATTTTTGATATACTTAAATTTTAAACTACAAATATAAATATGTAGTTATTTGCACTTTCATAAATGTGTATGTATATATATTTTTAAATTTTGTAAAATTTATTTATAATTATAATAAATAAATAAAAATATAAATATTTTATTTATATATTCTTAAAAATGTATATATTTTAAAATTTTATAACATTCATTTATAATTTTAATTATGTATATTATTTTTATATAATAAATTATTTATTATAATTATAAATAACTTTATTTTGATAATTTATTATTTTTAAAAATATTTATTTACTAATTGGTTGAAAATAATTTTTTATGCATTAATATGATTAAATTTATTTATTCTGAATTAAAAAAATCATTTAAATTAATTGATTCATAAATTATATATAATATATATATATATATAATATAATATATAATATATTTTAACCCTTATAATTTGGCAAATTTATAATTTTAACACTTTTAAATAATGCATGAATTTGCTGTCATAGCAGATATTTAAAATAATGTTATTAGAAATTCTAAATTTCAGAAATTTCAAGCCTTTAAAAATATATAAAAGTATTAGTTACACAAAATATATTACAGATTATTATTTATAAAGACTAATTAAACTTAAATTATAAAATTCTCTACCTTTATATTAAATAGTAAATAAAGTATATGTCTTGCATAATCTTCTTCAAAATAATTTCGAAGAAAAGTCTTAGGCTTTCTTCAGCTAATATTACTTATACTTAAAATATTGATAATAATTGTTTCTAAAAGTCTTTAGCTTCCTTTAAAGATAACACAAATTGATATTGATTGAGATATTTCATAATCAGTGTCATATTTAAAAACAGTCAAAATACTATAAATAAATAAGCCAATAGAGTAAATATAGCCCAGTTCATAAAGAGTATTCACAGACAAAAAGCCAAGACTCATTTGGCGTTGCCTCTTTTAGGGCTGCTGTTGCTGCTGCCGTCTGGGCGTACATTTACAACAGCAACAACTACAATTATAACAACAACAGCAACAGCAGCAGTAGCAGCAGCTACAACAAATACGAAGAAAATAAAAAATAAAAGCTGCGCGGCTTTGGCACGTGCGCAGCCCGAAGTTGGTATAAGAGCCGCCCCCGAGACCCGCCCGTCGGACACAACTGGAGCTGCAGCTCCAGCTCCAGCTCCAGCCTCCGCTTTGGGGCCCGGCCAAGCCAACAGCTTGAGGTTCAACTGGCCAACAGCAGCAGCAGCAGCAAATTGAGTTCCATTTCAGGTTTCGGCTCTTGAAAAATGACGTACAATAGCGCGCTCTTTTTTTCTTCGTTGTTGATTTTTTTTTTACATTTTTTTTATGTTTCGTTTCTTTGGTCGTATAGCCTGGTAAATCAACTTGTCTGTTTTGTCTGCAAAGCGTGGCTCAGGTGTTGCCAGCTCTGGCTCTGGGATAGTTAGGTAGCCAGCGTTTGATGACTCTGTTTCAAAGGTATCTGCTGTATCTGTTGTAATCGCAGTGGCTTGATTAATTTACGACATAAGGTCAAAGTTGTGCTCGTTGTCTGTACAAAGCGTTTTAGCTTAGCTTTGGCTAATGGGTCAAGGCTCGAACGGTAATTAAATGTCCCAAGTGTGTTGCTTTGCGGCTTAGCTTAGAACGATGGAACCATGGGGGCATTGTCTTGACCAAAAAAAAAGTCATAAAAATGCCGCAGATAATCCACAAAGCCAATCTCTGTCTGTGCGACTGCTGACTGCTGTGGCCAAAACAATTTTGTCTCATTAGCCTAGAGATTTTTGCCGCCACGCATGCGCCGCAGCGAAAAGTACAGTTAAATGGCCAACACGGCCACAGCTGCAACCGAAGGCATCCAATCTAACTTCAGATACTGCTCAGATAAGCCTTCGACCTGGCGTCGCGTCGGCGTTGGCCAAAACGCCAGCTGGCCAGAGCTTCAAGACGAGGCGTATTGCCTGCCAGATTGTCCAGCTTCTGTTTAGCTGCATCCAATCAAAATGAAACCACATCATACTTCATATCTCATACCTGTTACGCCAAGTCAGTGCCAAAAGCATGGCAAATCTTAAATGTACAAGCACGAAACTTTAACTCCAGCTAACTGCAGCACCTGGCCTCAGCCTGTCTCTGTCCCTATCTCTAGCTCTATCTCTGTCTCTGACTGCTGTCAGAAGTGTGATGAGTTAGACGTTCGCTGTGCTGCTGACTCTGTGGCTGGTTGAGCTGGTTGGCTGGCTGGCTGGTGCCTCAATCAAAACATTAAACCTTTGCGGCAAATTTGGCATGGCTTTATTAACGATCTCGTAGCTGGCTCTCTTCAGGCTGCGGCTATAGGTCTCTAATAGTAATGGACTTGGACAATGTGTGCCTAGAGCTGGATTAGCTCATTAGCCAAAGCTGAGACATGATTGGGGCGACTAATTTATTGTAATGAAGCAAGCAATTGAAAGATCTCTCTCACTCACTCTCACTCTCTCTGTCTCTGTCTAAATGCTGTTATTAGCATAGGCTGATCAGGTGCGAAACTTTTGATTTTTATATACATATGTAAAAGTGTTACATTGTAACGAATATACTTACATATACTTACAGTATTTAAGGCCTTTTAGGGATTAGGCTAAGAGGATCAAGGCGCATTAACAACGGCTGCATGGCTAGACCATTATAATATACGCCAGCCGAAGCGTTTCATAAATTAACTTTTTACGTCAAACTATAATTTAAAGTACTAAAAACAGGCAACAAATGGGGAGTATTAAACAGCAAGATACCCTGTGTGCAGCAGAGAAAGAGCAGGAGAGAATGAGAGAGAGCGAGAGAGAGAAAGTGAGAGAGAAAGAGAGAGAGAGTAAGAAAATTATGCGGTATTCAAGTTTAACTGAAGTTTCATTTACTTTGAGTGAGCTGCTTAATTAAGAAATAATTATATGAAATATATTTTTCTTCTCTTTCTTAAGCTGATTTTTATCTCTCTTCAAATCCGATTTGAATGCAAATATGTATATTTTGTATATATTGCATTATGTATGAGCTTGTCCAAGAATTACATAAACTATATATTACATAAACTATAAAAATTTTTCAATTGGTAAACCTAAATCAAGCTCATACATAATACTATGTATACTCTCTCTCTCTCTCTCTACCTATCTATCTACCTATCTATCTATCTCTCTCTCTCTCTCTCTCCATCTCTCTGCCTATCTATCTCTATCTCTCTCTCTCTCCATCTCTCTACCTATCTATCTCTATCTCTCTCTATCTATCTATCTGTATCTCTCTCTCTCTCTATCTATCTATCTGTATCTCTCTCTATCTATCTATATGTATCTCTCTCTCTCTCTCTCTCTCTCTCTACCTATCTATCTATCTCTTTGTCTCTCTTTTAGACTACAGGTAGAAAACAATTGTTGAGACTTACTAGTTAAACTATTATATTTTTTATATTATATAATTTTATATTTTTTATATTATATAAATTTTTAATTATATATACAACTAAAATTTTATTTAGTAATATTTTAATTCTATCTTAAATTCATATAATTTATATAATTTAATTTTAATTCAATTTATTTAATATAAAGTTTTTTTTGCGTTTTTTAAGCTAGACTTCAAATTTATATATTTAGATAAATATTATGTAAACCAAGTAATTTTCCGATTTTAGATGCCACGCCTCCTTTGCCCACAATTAAAAAAAAAACGCATTTCAAATACTGGAGAATTTCCAAGACATGTACTTAGACTTGTATATATGTATATTTTATATTCAATAGACTGAGATAATGATATAAATATACAAAATATATAAATGTTTTCCTATATATGAATTTTTATTTATAAGATCTTCTCTCTCAATCTCTATATACTGCATATCCAACCACTTTAGCAGTTCTACGACTACAGCTAATCAAATATAAAGATTCTTAACTTTATATTCACATCTTCTGCTTCTCGCTCAATCTTCACATACTACCTTACCACTTTTACGACTACAGGGTATTAAAGATCAAGCAACAAAAGAGTGCTGCCAGACACTTGAAGCGCTGCTAAGCCCAAATATTAAACAAGATTTTTGACTACCAGTGTTAACACATTGTGCTCCATGTCGTGGCTGGCCTGAACTACCAACAACTGCAGCAGCAGCAGCAACAACAACAACAACAACAACAGTCAGGCAGCTCTACAATTTATGGCCCTTAGAACAGATTTTAGGCACGACGACAGGCCAAAGCCACGAACTGAGCCAAAGTCACGGCCAGGGGCTGTAAGCGGCTAACTGCACACACACGCAAACGTCAGAGGCAGGACAGGAACAGGTTACAGACAGCTAGGGAAGTGCTACCGTCTTACACGCGTTAGTTACCCCGACTCTCCCTCTCTCTGTATTCCTCCTGCTGCACCTCTCCTGCTGCCGCTGCTGCACCTCTTCAGCCACTGCTCTGCGCATTGCGTCGCTTGTGTCGCGCTCTTGTCAACGTTGCCTTTGCCCAAGAGCACGTCTCCACTCGACGGCCACGTCGCTGCACGTCTCGCAGTCGCCGTCGCCGTCGCTGTCGCAGTTGCAGTTGCAGTTGCAGCGTAACCCATAATTTTAACACCAATAATAAAAGAAAACAACAACAACAACAACGAGCAGCAGCAGCATCAGCAACGCCAACGTGCAGGTGTGCATCAAGTCGCAGTAGCTGCTCCGTGTGTGCCTGTATCTTGATATCTTACAGATACAGCTACAAAACGTAACGCTCTCTCGTCTCAGCATCAGCGGCAGCAGCAGCAGCAGCAGCAGGCATCAGGCAGCACACTTGGTCATAAATTTACGTTTCAAATTGTCTGCCCGAAAACTGGTTTTGCCCACCAAAAGACCAAAAGGTTTTCATTATATATGTTAGGAGGGAGGCAGCCCCAGCGCTCCACGCTAATTGTTGTTGTTGCAACGCAGCTTTTGCTGGCAATCTCTGTAGACTAATATTAATTGACCCGAACAATGACACTAACCCCTCACTCCCTCTCTCTCTCCGACACTCTCCATATCATCCGCTCTATAGAACCTACAATTTGATGTAATGCAATGCCAGCGTGTGAAAGTTAAAGTGTCGAAAAAAATGTTCTTTAATAAATATTTGATTGTTGTTAGGCAGAGATCCTCATTATCAGTGCCGAGAGGAAGTTGCTTATTAAAACTCCAGCTTCATATCAAGTATCGCTTGCACATGCACAGTTCATATGTAATTATTATTTGGGTAGGGTATTAGTGGAATACCCCTACTCTTAATTCGTTCCTTCTCAAATGTGATTGTTACCAAAGTTATTTAAAACGCATTCCTCACATTTCCGGTTCAACTGATTTTTATACATTTTCTCTCTCTCTCTTTTTTGCATTGACCCAGTTTTCGCAATATTTTGCACAAATCCCTTTATAATTATATTAACTGTAAAATTCTGACAGGTCAGTTAGCTGATTTAAAAGCAGCTGCATGACAACAAGCCATAAAAATCAACAACAACAAAAGGCCCATAAACCAGGCAGTCGGAGTCTGAGACAGAGTCAGTGTCGGGACAGAAAGATTAATTATCGCATTAATTAACTGACCTCAAAAAACGAAAGTTTTGCGAATTTAAATGAGGCTGCAGCAGTGAGTGAGCGAGCGAGTGAGGGGAAAAAAGTAAAAATAAAACCGGGATACAGTCAGAGAATGAAACAAACGAAAGTGTTAACAGTTATTCGAAAATGGATCAGCGAGTTGAAATGAGGATTACGTGACTTGTATGACATTAGGTGATTCCATAAATGAATTATTTATTATTATGCTATATTATATTATTATTTAAAGAAAGAAAACTTTATCAGCATCATAGAGAGCAACTCATGGAGCTATGGAGCTATGGAGCTATAACTTCTTCTTCTTCTAATGGTCTTGTGACGGATCCTTTGAAGATCTTAAAGATCTAAGATCAATAGAGAGCTCATAACTGAATTATCTAAATGTACACATCTAGAAGGTCACGTGAAACATTATCTTGATCATTTGTGAGATTCTCTAAGATCGGACTACCAAACGCATCAATGAAGCTTACATATATAGCTCTATAGATGCAAGGGATCATAGAGATCTATGAGGCTATCTGCCTGGATCACTAAATTATTAATTATTAAATAATTAATTATTTATATTTCCTTTATTTTTTGTTTCTTTATATTTTATTTATTCATTTATTTATTTTTTACTAATTTTTTTTTTTTTTTATATTTCTTTACATTTTATTTATTCATATATTTATTTATTTATTATTATTTATTTATTTTATATTTTTTTTTTTATTATTTTATTTTAATTTTATTTAATTCATTACATTTTTAAAATTTATTTTTATTATAAATAATTTATTAATTTATTTATTTATTGATTTTTTATTTATTTATTTTTAATTTATTAAAATAAAATAAATAGTGCTACAACGGGATCGTTGTTATATTAGCCTACATATTGATTAATTACAATTATCTTTCTATAATAGCTCAAGGAGTTCAGCGGACTCTAAAAAGTCTAAAAGCCTTACTCAGCTCTTTTCTATGTAGCTAAAGTTCTATTTAGAGCACAAGATATAATTTAAATGTAATATTTCTCGACTCATTGATTTTAATAGCTGTTAAAGCACTTTTCTACAGAGCTAAGCCTATAAGCATGCTATTTGTAAAAACGAGGACATAAATTCCACATTTGTATTTTATAATAATTTCTATATTAATTTCTGTATTTAGAGCATAACATTTCCCATCAACTATCCCTTCTCACTTCATTCCCTCTCAACCAATAGTCGAACTTCCAATATTCGCACAAGTCGCGTAAATCAATTAAATAATTCACAGATTATCGATAGGCCCAGCTGACACAGTTGTCTCGAAAGCGGCAAAAAATGGGTTAACAAAAAATGCAATAAAAATGTCAAAATGCATAAGAATACGAAAAAAAGAAAAACGCAAGCCGAAAAATCCTTAATTTGCACAACATGGCGATTCGATGGCGATTGTGCAGTCAGTCACATGGAACAACACTTGGGTCAGTTTCGGATTTTTTGGGCTCGCCTTCGAGGCGATACAACTGTGCGATTTCGACGCAAGCGGACTCACAAAATTGAAGTTTTCGTTTTGGCCCCCAGCCGACGACGAGCCAGTGACAAAGAAACAGACCGAGGCGACAATGGGTCTCCCTCCCCTCCTCTTCCAACCACGTTCAACACACAAAAGTGCATTTTGCGGTTAAAGTTTCCAGCAAAATGAATAAATTTTCAAATTGCCAGCAGCAACGAAAATGCTTCGAGCGGCCATGCACCCAACTTTGACAGCCAACTGCAAGTGTTAAAAATCAAACAATTGTCTAAAGAAATCTTAAAACTAGAAACGAATAAAAAAACAAACGAAACGAAACCAAAAACTGGGCGTGTTGCGTGGCGCGTGCAAGCAAATTATTGCAATTGCAACAAAAGGTTTTTTTTTATTACCAACCAAATCAGCAGAAACAAATAACAAATTACGTTTCAGTGAGCTCCTAAAAGGTAGTCAACGAAAAAGGTTATTTGCCATTTTTTAAATGTTTTCTTTTTTAAACAAAATATAAACAAAAGACAGAAAAAAGGAAAAAATATTATATTGCCCAATAGACGTTTCTAATGCAAGTCTTGCAAAGCGCGCTAAGAAAGACAAATTTAAAATATATACAAATTTTGCTGTATATCAGGTTAATTTTAAGAATTTGCATAGAGAAGGAAATCTTGAATATATAGAAAAAAGTAAGAATTTTCAAAAGTCAAAATTTAATTTAAAATATAAATTCAAGAAATGTATTTGATTAACTAATGCAAACAAGTTCTTTATGTAAAACAAAATTAAGTTTCCCCTAAATGTTGTAGAAAATTTATTATATTAAAAAAAATGAAATAAGTGAATAAAAAAAAAATAAATAAATAAAAATAATTCTTTTAAAATTTACATTGAAATGGTTATAAAATATTTAATATTATATTATTAATATAAATACCTAAGCAAAGGAATTCTTTATGTTAAACTAAATTTTGTTGCCACAAAATGCAGCTGAAAAGCTGTTAAAAAGAAAATGAGAAAAAATAATTTAATAAAATTAAATTAAATAAAAAAATCATTCTTTAAAAATTTACATAGAAGTGTTTATATGTAATAATATATAATTTGAATATAATAAATTAATATTATATATTAATGTAAATAAATGCTTTATTTAAAACTAGATCAAGTTTCCACTAAAGATAGCAGAAAAGTTAAAAAGTTAAATACAATTTTTTTAAATTTAACAACTAAATATTTATTTTAATGTACATAGCAATGATTATACAATACATCATTTTAATATAAAATACTATAGCATTAATATAAATATCTAATGCAAACGCATCTTTATGTAAAACTAGATTTGAATAAATTTTACAGAAGTTCTTAAATAAAATTAAAAAAATTAATAAATTAAATAAATAAATAGTTTTTGTATATGTAATGTACATATAATTGATTATATGTTAAAATTAAATATTATATTTTTATGCAAACGAATTCTTTATCTAAAACCAAATTTAATCTTCGATAGAAGTAGCTGAAAAGTTGTTGAATAAAATATTTAAAAACATTTTAAAATAAAATACAACAACATTATTCTTTTAAAACGTACATAGAGATGGTGTTACAATAATTATTATTAAAAAATAAAACTATTATATTATTAATATAATAAATAGAATAAGAATCAACCAGTTTTCATAGAACAAATTCATACTAATTAAAAAAAAAAATAGTTTTTATATATTTTCATTTTAAAGTTAATTGTAGATAAATATTGACACAAATTAGATCTAGGAAATGTATGCTAAAGGAATTTATCTTTTAAGCTAAACATATTTGTAAGCTGAATACTTCACATCTTGCAACTTTTCCAATTAACCTGCCTCTGCACTAGTTTTTCTAGCCTTAGTTACTCTGAAGTCGCCTTAATAGAAATTTCTTAATAACTTCATTTAAAGACTACTTTGAGAAAAAAATTTAACTTATTTATTGATGGCTGGTAAAGAGGTTCATAGATCTTGGCATATTATTGTTATATAGCTTAATCCACTTCAGTTTCAAGTTTTAGAAATAATAAATTGCCTACAGCCGGGAGTGCTGCCCGCACGCCCTGCCCCACCCCACCTCCTGCTAGATCGTTGGCGACGCCAAAGACCGAAAGGCATTTCAACGCTCAGCTTGATGACTGCCAGGGCATCGACTAATGACACATAAATATTTATCTGCCCCCAGTACCCGCGACGAGCCCCAATGCTAAACTAAAAGGGTTTCATGCCTGCACAAAGCTTCGATCGTTGTTTTTTAAATTGTATTTTTTTTTTTTTCTGCCCCTTCGTCGAGCTGTGTTATCTGCCAGCTACTTGACTTACACACGCAGAACCCAGAACCAGTTCGGTCGTTGAGTAATTACACAGCTCGACCGGAGCTGGGATTGGGCTGGGACTGGGACTGGGGCTGAGGGACTCAACCTGCAACGGGAGCTGGAGCTGTTGCTGTAGCTGTAGCTGTAGCTGGGGGTTTATGTGCTGGCTTTTTGGAACGAACCTTTTGTCGTGCGTTTACGTCCGGCCCGTCGCACTGTCGCCGCTCAGACGCTTAATTGCGTAAGGCAGGTGGCTGACAGAGAATAAAGCACCTACAAACACACAGCGAGAGAGAGAGAGAGAGAGGAGAGAGTGGGGGAGAGGTAGACAGGCGCTGGCATAGGCGCAGACAAACCACTTTAAAGCTGTTCCCGTAGGTGATTAGTGCCGGCTTTGAGCTGACGTTGCTCCATTGCACCGACTGTACAGTAGTCCCGCTCTTTTCCAATATTGCCAAGTGTCAAATTAAGTGCTCACATGATTAATATTTGTGCCCTAGGCACCCAGCTCCCCCTCCTCTCTCTCTCTCTCTCTCTCTCTCTCTGCTCATTGCTGCCCAAATGGCTACTGTTCATTTGGCCAATGCAATTTTAGCGCTGATTAACCGTGTCGCTTTGTTATTAACTTTTAATTATAAACCTTTGAAATATTGTCTAGTTCTGATGTGCGTCTGGGCTTTCGCTTGCTTTGGTTTTATGTCCTGTGACGTGATTCGTCAGGCTTCAGGGCAAAAGAGGAAATTGCATTGCATAGCTGTCCCATGATTCATGCCACTTCAAAGCTTCGCGACTAGGATTTAAAGGCTATCAATAAATTGTGGCATTTCAGCTGCAGCTCATGTGTGCTAATTGCGAGTCCCTTAGAGAGAGCCTCTATACTATGCTCTATCCACAGCTTGAGGGAAAGACCAACGCGTTGTTGCACTACAAAACATATGCCAAATTATTTAGAGCGACCTTAGCTCTTTTCTCTTTTTGTTTCTTGAGTCTCAAGTGGGTCCAGTTGAATTCCTCAATTGTGTCACGGACCAAATTCTACCCGACGCCGTCTCACGTGTCACATGCCAGAGGCAAGAGGCTGGCCTCGCCTCGACTGGATGACACATGCCTGTGGACTCTCGCGGGGCGTCGGTGTCGGAGGTCTCGGGGCCAGAGCTGTTAAGTACGCTTAGAGCAGATTAACTTAACTGTGCATAAAATGCTAAAAACAAAAAAACACGAGAAGAAGGAATTTTTATGCGACAGTAAAAATGTTCAAGTACACCCAGACCCGAGCAGAGCAGAGAGAGAGAGAGAGAGAGAGAGAGAGAGAGGGAGAGAGAAGGGTCCAAAACGAAACTGAAGTGCCTGTCATTTGGTTACATTTTCAGTGAGTGAAAATATTGTTGGAATGTGTTAAAAGTCATGCATAAAATTAGTTTCAACTTGGGTGACGCGTTCTGGAACCGGCTGTTCCGGCTGCTGTGCTGCTGATGCTGCCGATGCTGCCGCTGGTGCCGCTGCTGCTGTTTACCCGCTCGCTCCTCTCTGATTTATTTTCATAAAAGCGATGCAAACATACTTGAGCAACACGTGCGTTCCTTGAAATTTTCTCGCCTGTTTAGCTCTGTTGTTGTTCTTGTTGTTGTTGTTGGCGTTTGCAGTTAAAAAAACTATAAAAATTTGATGCATATGACACGTTGAAGTGTGTATTGAAGCGTACACATATTTATGAAATTGAATGCCTTAACTATAGAGAAGTAGTTGGCGAAGGAGTTGAAGCAGTAGGCGGAGCAGGAGGCGGAGCAGGAGTCGGAGCACGAATCGGTGCAGCAGTTGGAGAAGGAATTGGGGCAGGAGTCGGAGCAGTAGTTGGTTAAGGAGTTAGAGCAGTAGTTCGAGCAGTAGCCGGAGCAGGAGGCGGAGCAGGAGTTGGCACAGGAATCGGAGCAGCAGTTGGAGAAGAAGTTGGAGCAGGAGTCGGAGCAGGAATTGGAGAAGGAGTTGGAGCAGTAGTTGGAGAAGGAGTTGACAAAGGACTTGGCAAAGGAGTTGGTTAAGGAGTTAGAGCAGTAGTTCGAGCAGTAGCCGGAGCAGGAGGCGGAGCAGGAGTTGGGGCAGGAGTCGGAGCTGGAATTGGAGAAGAAGTTGGGGCAGGTTTTGGAGCAGTAGTCGAAGCAGGAATTGGAGGAGTTGGCGAAGGAATTGGCAAAGAAGTTGCAAAAGGAGTTGGCTAATAAGTTAGAGCAGTAGTTCGAACAGTAGCCGGAGCAGGAGGCGGAGCAGGAGTTGGCGAAGGAGTTGGAGAAGGAGTTGTAGAAGGAGTTGGAGCAGGAGTTGGAACAGGAATTGGAGCAGGAGTTAGAGAAAGAGTTGGCATAGGAGTTGGTTGGTTCGAGCAGTAGCCGAAGCAGCAGGTTTAGCAGGAGTTGGAGAAGAAATTGCAGCAAGAGTCGGAGCAGGAGTCGGAGAACAAGTCGGAGCATGAGTTGAAGATGAGCAGGAGATGGAACAGGAGATGGAGCAGGAGATGGAGCAGGAGTTGGAGCAGGAGTTGGAGCAGGAGTTAGAGAAGGAGTTGGCAAAGGAGTTGGTAAAGGACTTCAAGCAGTAGCCGAAGCAGCAGGCGGTGCATGAATTGGCGAAGGAGTTGGAGAAGGAGTTAGAGCTAGAGTCGAAGCAAGATTCGGAGCATGAGTTGAAGAAGGAGTGGGAGTAGGAGTTAGAGAAGGTGTTGGCAAAGGAGTTGTAGAAGGAGTTGGAATACTCGCTGAGGCTCAACTGCATTAGGGAGATATTCTTTGCAACAACTCTAACAACAACTACAACAACTCTAACAGCTCTATTCCAGGTCTGTCTGTCAGTCTAGTCTAATCGAATTTTACGCAGCGCTGATCACCCCTGAACAAAAGGGAGTATCGCTTACGCACCTCTCATTTGGCGCAATTGTTGCGCTTTGCTCGTTCTCACGTTCTGTAAATCAAATTAGTTTGCTTTCAGCGAACGAGCGATCAACGAAATCATTTTCACACGCCTCCAACAATATTTGATGCGTTTCGCGCCTACTGCCAATTACAAGCCGTCAGATGCTGTGACAATGCCAGTGACAAGGCGAAGGGTTATAGGGTTAGGGTTAAGCCCAGAGAGCTGCATGGAACTGGACCCTCGTTACCTGCAAACTGAGCCAGCCAGCCAGCCAGCCAGTCAGCAACTATGCCAAATTGCGCTACGGAAATCAGGCAACTAATTGAATCTGATGCTATAGATCGAGCAGATCGAGCAGTTCGTATGGATCGTATGTAAACAGCGTGTTCCTGATACATTTGCCAGCAACCCAACCCAAGCCAGCATCCATTGTAACAATCTGCATAGGTTAACAAAGGCAGGTTGAAGGGAGCCGGCAGCAGAGAGCAGGAAGCGGGGAGCAGGGAGCTGTAATGATCATGCTCGATCGCTTGTTGTTGTGGCTCACGCAATTTATCTGCTCGCCGTTTGCTATCAATTGAGTGACCCCTAATAACGAATTCGTGCGCAAACTAATTGTAGACTTATTGATGAACGAGCGCGGCAGGGATAATCTCCAAGGCAGCGGACAGAGAGGGGAAAAAGGTTTCTTTGCCATTTGCGTGTCATTTTTTTTTTCTCTTTGCTTTTGTAAAATTGCGACTGAAAGAGGATCAGATATCACAAAAGGTCCTGTCTAACATCAATCAAAGACAACAAGAGCTGACGAGAACTGAGAGTAAAAGTAAAAAAAAAAAAAAAAATCTCTGGCTTTGTTTATCCTTGAGAGATTCGAGCACAGATATATCTCTGATCTGTGATCTGTTATCTCTGATCTGTGAACTGTGATCCATGAGCCGTGATCACTTGTTTATTTAAGTGCTTAGCAGGTTTGCTCGTCGTTGAAAGATTTCTGCTTCGTTTGCTTAACAAAATATTAAACCTTTTTCGGCTGCATTGTTTGCATCTGTTTAGCGCTGGCTGCAAACAGGTGCTGCTGGAGGACGCAGTGCTAATTGGATTATGCATTGCTTAATGATCCTTGCCAGCTAGAGGTATTCCACTTTGCGTGATCGCGTGATTTGGCAGTTGTTGTTGTTGTTGTGGGGTTAAGCCCTAGAAGATCTGGGCATGGTGTTAATCTCTTGAACATGCACACACGCAGTATTTTGTGGTTTTGTGAAAAAAAAAGGGAAAGTTCCAAGGAATTGGGTCACACACAGTCAGTGCAGTGCTGTGCTTGGGGTTGATTTGATGATTCATTTTGCTTGGCGAAAGTTGTTGCTGCTGTTTTAAATGAATTCCCAATCATATTTCCATTATTAAATGCCCATTATTCTCGCTTGATTAGGCACGCCAATTAATATACTAGCGAAATTCCCACGCGCACTCAAAGAGCTTCTTTATAAATCGGAACAAGTACATAGGTCTTATTCTTGCTTTCCTGACTTTACTTTTTGCATTTATTTTATGATTAAATATTGTCGTACTCAGTGAAGCCCAACCGAAAGCCAATGGGCCGCAACGAGACGCGACGCGACGCGACGAGCTGCCGAGCCAAGTTGCGTGAGAACTTGACAAGAAATCAAATTGCATTTAAATGCCACACACAGACAGACAAAGTCGAAGCTGTTGAAGACATTTCATAAATTTGTTAGTCCAAAAAAAACAGAAGAGACGAAAAACTTGTGGTTAGCCCAAGACGTTGCCATAGAACAAGCTGAAGAGCGTCTGCTCAGCCAAGCATGTCGTTGGGCAAATGAATTTGTTTTTTTTTCCTCATCTTCTTCTACTCTTTCTCTTTTTTGAGGGTTTCGTGCGCAGTCGTTTGTTAAACGATCTGGCCTTTAGGGCTCGAACCCCAGCTACACGCATACGCTAATTGTCTTGGCCAAATACAAGCGTTTTCACGCCATTCTGCGCACTTAGGGTGCCTAAAGAAGCAATCAAAGATTGAAGCGTGGGTTGTCCATAGCCTTCAGGTCTTGTGCCACTCCCTAAGCAAGAGGCAACCTCTTTGTTGATTTAAGAAAATGCAGGAAAATCAGCAAGTTGGGGTCGGTGTGAGAAAAACATTCACTAACAAATTGTACAAATAGTCGCCAGAGAATTATCGATCTATGAGAACTCTTTTCCTTTCTGTATTTTTTTATAGATAAACTTCCGGCAATTAAGCAGCAGCAGCAGCAATCGAAGGTGATGGCAAAACAAAAGAAACTTTAATTTTTATTTCAATCTTCGCCATAAAACTTATTGACAAACAAGAAATTTGTAACTCAATACGCGCAGCAGATAAAAAATCAATAAAAATTGGGAGAGAGATAAGATTTTAATTACTGTATACAAAAGAGAGAGAGAGAGAGAGGGAGAGAGGTAATCAAGATAAGCGTCAAAGTGTGCACTGTGCAAAATAATCAACATGAAAACAAAATTCAAACGACTCTTTAACAAAGGGGGCAACAGATGAGAAGAGGATGAGATGAAGAGAAAACTGCCTTCGACTGCTTACAATGGCAAAAGATCAGCGGGCTCAGATCATGGATGAGTTTGCAGCCACACAATGATGATGATGATGCTGCTGCTGCTGCTGACGATCATCATGATTATTATGATGATGAAGGTAAATAAACCCAAAAAATCAGCAGCAGCAGCAAATAACTCAAGCAACATGCAGCGCTTTTGTGTGCCACAACAAAAACAACAACAACAAAGTGAGTCAGGGGCAGAGGCAGAGCGTAAAAGAAAGGCAAGATAACCAGCGCATAAATGGCCTGGGCTTGGGTTTGTGCCTCTGCCTGGGTCTCGATCTCGCTCTGGCTCTCGATCTGGCTCTGGCTCTGGGTACACGGGTCTGTGTCTGGGCCCAGCTCCAGTCGCGCCAGACAAACTGGCGACGCTTGTGAAATTTTCTCGCCGTCTGCTTTTGCCTGCCTCTTTTTCGTACGCAATAATAAAGAAAATAAATAAAAACACTCACAACACCAACACCAACACCAACACCAGCACACACACACACACACTCACTCACAAAAAAAAAAGAACCATAAATGCATTTCAACAATGGCAGCCTGAGGAGCCAATGAACCTAAGGAGCTAAACCAAAGCCCAAACCAGGCCATAAATAAGCCAAAGAGCGTCCATCGTCGCTGCTGCTGCCACTGCCTCTGCCTCTGCCTCTGCCTAGCGTCGTGTGTGCAGCGCATGCGCAGCCGTTCGCATTCGGTTGCACTTCAACTTGAGGCATGCCACGCCAACGGCTGTCAGTGCTGCCTGCCCCAAGCTGCTGCACTATTCTATCTTTTTTTTTCCTCTTTCTATTTCTTTTTTTTTTTTTTTGGATAACCCGAAACCATTTGCCCTTTTAGGAGGCATTTGTATATTTCCATGTTTAATTTGTGGGCATTTTGTTGTACAGTTAATACACTGCCAATGGCTGTTGTGATTCAATTGTAAAATATGCACTGGCTAATGAATTATTATTTATGTTAAGCCTATGATTTCTATGCTATATTTCATATATATTAAGTGCTTAAGATATGGGCTTTAGCTGTAGGAATTGGTTGTTATCATGATTAGAATTTCAACTTAATTAATTTACGATTATAAAATCTGGATTTGCTTATATAGTCCAGTGAAAATTTAAGCTTGTGGCAGGTTATAGGAATCTATACATTATATAGTCTAGAATATTATTTTAGTAGTGCTTTAACCTTAAGCCAGCAGCGCAGTTTAAATTTATTTTAATCTAAAGCAAATAATTCAACCTTTAATTGACTAACTAAAAAATGTAGATTCATTTAAAGAGAAGACAAAATGCTGTTCATATCAAAAAAAAAAATAAAAAATAAATTAATTAATTAATTAAAAAAAAAAAAAATAAATAAATAAATAATAAAATAAAAAAAAAATAATAAAAATATATATAAAAATAAATTAATTAATTAATTAAAAAAAAAAAAAAAATACAAAATAAAAAATAAATAAAATAAAATAAAAATAAATTAATTAAAAATACCAAATAGCAGTATTTCATGACTTCTAGCATTTGGAGTTCTTTACTTTTTTCGAAAGGAACAGCAAAATGCCAAACATATTTATAAATAGTTTTTAAATATTGTTCAATATTAATATTTATTTTTTTTTTGTTTTAATCTTTGACAGGGCATTTTGTGTACTTTTATAGATTTTTTTTTGTTTTTTTTTTTTTTAACGCAGACAAAATTATACAACTTACTTTCATATATCATTGATTATGTATTTATTATATAATTATATATTTATTTATTTTATATTTTATTTCTTATATTTTATATTTCATATTTTAAATTTTATATTTTGTATTTTATATTTTATATTTCATATTTTATATTTTAATGTATATTTTATATTTTATAATTATATTTTATATTCAATATTTAATTTTTTATTTTATAATTTATATTCTATATTTTATGTAATATTTCATAATATTATTATTTATTTTATAGTTATATTATATTTATACAAAATGTAAAAAATATAGTTTAGGCTTCTTTACTCGTAAAATTTGCTATTATTTAAAATGTTTTCTTTCATATACATATGTTATCCATGTCTTAATATGACTTTTCCATCGTCTCAGTATTTTATGCCTATAGAGCATTTCGCTGTCGCCCTTTTACAACATAGGTATATAAGTATTTTCGCATCAGTTGATTTTCTCTATTTTTTCCTTTTACTGCCCTGTCATGCTTTTGGAATTTCTACAAGTTCTCAACATTTTGTTACTAGTGCAATTTTTCACTAATGATGACTAATTCCACTTGTGGCTTTTTAGACAAGGCAACTGGCATTTTTTTGTCGCTCTCAGCCCATTTGCATGATTCACACGTGAGAGGTGAAGAAAAAAAAAAAAAAACGCAGGTGAGGCGAAGCTGGTCAAAAGTATTTGCCTGCATCTGCTGCTGAGGAAATGCAAAATTGTCGACAATTTTTATGGCCTAACGTGACACGAAATGAGAAATTCTTACAAATAATTTCGGATTATTTGTGGCATATTAAGAGGGCATCATGGAGCGCATGGGCAGCAACTGATAAGCATGGCAGTTTCGTCTCGCATTACAATCAAATTCCAATTAAATGTTATCAGCAAGTAGTTCTAAGGGCAACTAAATTTCAAATTTCAGCTGGGGGCAACGAAAGTCAACAATTGTGTGTGCGTGTGTGTGAGAGAGTTGGGGTTTCTTTTGGTTGTCTCAAGTGTCTGACGAGATTTCCAGTGCCGCGGGCAGCAGTTGCAGCTGTTAATTTGAAAATTAGATAATTGAGGCAAAGTTCGAGATGAAAATGAAAGTACAAGAAACGCTTGACCTCAATTTGATAAGAAGAAAATATATTGCGGACTCAACTGCGTTTTCCATTCTTTGGACTTTTAAGCTGTCAAAAGCTTCAGCCTGATTGATGTGCACAAGAGCGAGGGAGAGGAAAAGAGTGAGGGGGAGCTAGATCATTTGCCTCCAATTTATATGCTGTATGATACTTTAATTATGTACTTAGCTCTGTTGAATATGTTATGGCCATTTGTAGTCGCTTACGGACTCAAATTACAGATTGGCCAGAATGTTGTTGGCAAAAAGTGTTTTGTCTTTGCGGCTGTCACAATCAGCAGACACACTGTTAAATTGGTCGACATTTGGTTTAGCTTTAGGCAAATCCAAAATGCGGCTTAAGCCAAGTTGAGGCTGCTCGCTCCACCCCAAAACTGGCCAAAGCCAAGACAATGCCAATAAAGCGCACTTGCTGCTCTAATAAAGATGAAAATTATATGCCCGAATGCACAGCACCAACAACAACAACGGCAACTGCAACGGGCTGTTGTTATTACAACGACAAGTGGAATTTACATAACAATTTAATTAAAGTGCACAAAAACAAAAGCTGCAAGCCAACTCCAGGCTGCTGGCCAAGTCCGGGCCGAAGGAGCTGCGAAAATCTAAAGCGCAGACTCAAAACATGGAAATCATGGAGGGGCTTATAGACCTGTGTAGCTATATGGCAAAAAGTTGCCTTATTAAATAAATACACTATAATTAACAGTCATGTGCATATATACACACATATATATACATACATGTGTATGAAGTGGTCAAAATAAAAAATCAGCGAACACATAAGCCATGATTAAAGTTGAGGCTCTTTGATTTTGTTTCTTTCTTTTTTTTGTCGAGTGTTGAAATTATAGCTGACTAGTTGGCAAGTCGGATACGCATTGTTATACCCTGTTGCGGGCAGAAAAGGGGTGTAATGGTTAGAAAAAGGTTAGATAGAGAGAGAGAGAGGGGGAAGAGATTGGAGATTGGAGATAGGAGATAGGAGATAGGAGATAGGAGATAGTAGATAGTAGTCAGGAGATAGGAGATAAGAGATATTATACAGATACAGATACAGATACAGATACATATACAGATACAGATACAGATACAGATACAGATACAGATACAGATACAGATACAGATACAGATACAGATACAGATACAGATACAGATACAGATACAGATACAGATACAGATACAGATACAGATACAGATACAGATACAGATACAGATACAGATACAGATACAGATACAGATACAGATACAGATACAGATACAAATAGCTGTTGAGATAGATCATAACTCTATATTACAGATACGAATAGATACAGAATCAGACAGAGATATAGATATATATAGATAGATATAAATCTATGTAAATTTAGCGAATCTTTTTACAGAGTATCTCTACTCTCTCTTTATCACTCTCTGCAACTGCATGCCTTGTACCTTACACAGGTGGAAGTTGTTGCCGCCTTGCTGTCTAAGACACTCATTGTAGGCCAACTGGCAACTGGCCCAGACCGCACCGAAAGCAGCCCAATAGCAGTTGACTTTTTGGCGTATGTTGCAAGCAGATCCTCACCATAATTGGAAGCAGTCGGATGGAACTAGTTGCCAACGTGGCCAGCAGCAGCAGCAGCAGCAGCAACAAATTATAACTAACCAGATGCCAAGTATTGTCGCTGTCTTTGGCCATTGCTATTGCTGCCGGTGTTGCCATTGTCGACGGCCAGTCGATCAGTCAGTTAGTAAGTCAAGTGGCTCGAAATGTAAATATGCGAGAGAGGTAAGGAGCCAGTCGCATCACTTTTACTTTTAAACCCGCTCCGTCAGCCGATTGCCCAGTTTGGGCTTTGTGTTAATGTGACAAGTTGGCTGCCAATCGCTCGGACCTGGCCGACAAATTGTCAGCGCCAATATGATGCCGCCGCCGTTGTTGTTGGCCTTTTGTTGTTGGCTTATGCAATTGACACCTCGTTGTTAATGGCTTACAGCGAACTGCTTAATGCTTAAATCATGTCTGCGCAATTTTTTTTATTTTTATTTCTTTACAGTCAAACATTAAAATCAAGAGTGGACAGCTGCTCTTTTAGCAATTAGCTGCTGTCCCGGGCCAGGCTAAGATATTGGCTCTTTTACAGCCTTAAATGGCTAATTGTAATTTGTGGAACATTGGCATGGATTAAGTTACGATTCAACTGGAAATCAGTGGGAATTGTAAATAAAGTGAAGACAGAATGAGCAAAGAGTTTTCCAGTTCCAGTTCCAGCGCTGCAGGTCAGCAGTTCTTGAACCTTTTTGGTTCAATTTGCAATTAGTCATAGTTGACTGAGTTACCTGTCTGGCTGGGGACAATCCATTTTGGCTACAGTTTGCAGGTGTTTTATGTATATGTTTTTATTCTTTCTCTTCTTCATCCCCATTGTGAATCATGACAAGAGACCGAAAATGTTTATAGCTCGAGAATGCTTTGTATGGTAGCATGTCGGCAGACAGCTCATAAAATCTATACAAGGCAACTAAAAGGGATTTATTAAGATATTAAAACATTTCCATAAAAGCCACAATCCAGTTAATGATCAGCTGAGGGAGCTGCGAAAACTAAATAGGTGACAATCAAGAGCAGAGCAGAGGAGACAACCAGACAGTGACAAAGTCAGGCGAAGTTGGACGATCGGTCGTAAAAAGCTGAAGACCGCGTAATAAATGCATAAATGAAGACAGAAATTAACATAAAATTGTAAGACAAGATGATCAGCTAGGGGCAACACCCTGACTGCGCTATATACATATAATTGCTGCGAGGCGAGGGCACATATCCGAGGCCAGGGCAGTCATGCTTGTGCCCAGCACACTCTGCAAGCGTGTCGTGGCTTTCTTTTACGGAATCAGACTCGGGACTACGGGTACGGCAACGTGTTCGGACTCAGGTTCGGTTTCGGCTTCGGGTTCAGGTTCACTGAGCTAAGCTACGCGATCCCTTTGCAACGTCTTTGTTTTTATAGAGCGATAAGAAACGATCACTAAATGTGCCCGGGCCATAGCCGAAGCGCCCTGAGCCAGAGACCAAGAGAACCTAGACTGTCGACAATTTTCCTGGCCCTTTTCTTGTTCGCCTGTCGCATCTATCAGGTCTTTCAGTTTGTTTGTTTATTTGTTTGCTGTTGGCGTAGGACGCAGCGACCCTTTTTTTGTGCACTGAGGCTCCACTCGTCTGGCCAGGTTTGGTTTGCTCTGCCTGCTGCTCTGACTGACAAGTTTCACCTGTCTGTATTTGTCTATGGGGTGATCTATCATGACAGTCTTAGAGAGAACTGCACGCTCGCTCCCTCTCTTTCTCTGGCAGGGTTGACGTTTCTATTGCTGCCCTGTAGATTTTGCCGAAGAGCATTTGTTTGAGTAGATAATGGGACAAACAGTGCGCTTGTCCGTGGTATGGTAATTTAATAGGGTTTTACATGCGCTAGGTGTGCCAGCATCAAGCCAGCTCGACCCTATGCCCAATAGGGTCAGCATTGAAATTAATATGTCTATGTGGCTAGATGGTAAACTGATATGCACACACACACACACAACCAACAGGCAGCTCCAAAAACCCCCATCCTCCAACCCAGGCATTGAAAGTGAAATCTCCACCAAAGACACATGACAATCCATAGCGAACAGAGCTTAGCGATATCATCCACGTTCACAGCGAGAACGTGCAAACTGCGTGCAGGCCAACTTGGCCTGACGATAATGATTGACCCAAAAATAATAATATCATAAAAAAGCGCCCAAAGCAGCCAAAAGTGAATGTCATTAGAAGAAACTTTGTCGAAGTCGCAGGCACAGATAAAAAATATACAAAAATAAAACAACAACAAAATGGGTAAAGAGCTGCCACAAATCGAGTCCCAACGAGCAACCCAAGCTGCAGCAGCTGTCAATCAAAGTGCAGCAGCGAACACAAAACAAAGAAATTATATGATGGGGCTGGTACATACCCTGCAGATGCCCTGTAAATTTACGACGAAGAACATTGGAATGAGTTGTAAGGAAAATTAAATAAATTGACCAACTGGTACTAAAATTAATATATATTTTATATAGTAAAAAATATTTTTAAAAAACTTAAATTCAAAATTAGTTTTTATATCTATTTTATTTATATATTTAGAAATCTAAAAATTACATAAATTAAAATGACTGTAGATTTCATAGGTTTTTATCTTTAAACATATTAAGGCAACTGTTTAAAGAAAATATATAATTAATATTCAATATATATTTTTTCTTAAAATTTAATTATTGAAAAATTATATAATTCAAATACTGTAGATATTTGTTTTTTCATACAAATTAAGAACATATATATAATTTATTTTTTGAATAATTCAATTAGATATTCTATTTAAACAATTTTCTATAATATTATTTTATAATAATTATTATATATTTATAAGAGTTTTTTCTATTCATAACAACTTCTATTTTCTATATAATTGTTTACTAAATTTGTATATAATTAAATATAATGAAATCTGACTTAATAAATATTTATTAATTAATTTTATTTTATTATTTATTTATTTATTTATTTATTTTTTTTTTGTAAATAAAGTATTTGAAAATATTTATCAGTTCATCACTTTTTAACATAATTAGGTAGATTTAAATTCTCCAAGAAATATTTTAGATATAGAAAATATTTTGAACATTTAAGTTTTTGTTAGAAACAGCAAAATATTTCAAAATTTAAGTTTATTTATTTATTTTTTATTTATTTATTTTTTTTTGTATTTTCTATTTATTTTATTTATTTTAACTTACTTTATTTATTTATTTATTTTTTTTTACAAAATATTAAAAATGTAAATTATTTTCTATTTAATTTATATTTAAAGCAAAATATTGATTAATTGCAAAATTTTTTTTTTTTTTTTATTTTTATATATTAAAATCTTTTATGTATAATTTATATTTTATTTATTTATTTTAATAAAAATATTGATTAAATAAAAAGTTTTCTATTTTACATCTAAAAATTTAACAACGCTTCGAAACTAATTCACTCAACACTCGAGAAGTTCTTCAAGGAGTAACCATAAGTCGTTCAGCCAGAACTTTGAATTTTTATTCTTTTTTTTTTTAGAGATTTTGGTTTTTTTTTTCAACGTATTTGTTTTCTATGAAACTTTTCGGTGCGTAACGCGGCTGTCGATGCTTCTATCCCCATCCTCGGCCTGCTTATGCAAGCTGGTGAACACTCGGAAAAATGCCCCCAGCTTGGTTGCCCCAGATTCTGTAGCCTCAGCCGCAGTCTTAGCAGCAGCCTCAGCCTCAGCCTCAGCCGCGCTGCCCTTTTTATTTTGTTTCGTCGAAGCACATAGCAAATGCTTTCAATCGCTGCGGCTAAAGAAAACTTTTTTTGTTTACATTTTTGTTTTGTAAACAAAGAGAAATAATGTGTGTGTGCGTGTGTGTGTGTGCGTGTGTGTGTGTGTGTGTGTGTGTGTATGGCAATATCGGGTTGTTTAACACAATCGACAACAACAAACACTAAGAGAAGACGAAGACGTCGACGACATGTTGCATTCTAATGGCCTGCCCCAGAAGTTGTAACCGCGTTCGAGTTGGAGCCTCTGTTGATCATGTTCATTAATTAATGATCAGTCGTCTGCCCATTGCTGTTGTTGTTGTTGCATTTGATCTTTATTATTGTATTTTATGATGGCAATGCGTTGTGCTTTATTTTCTTTTATTTTCTGTTTTGCCTCCGAGCGTATAATTTATGACATTTTATTGTGTGGCAAATGCAAATGTGGCAAAGTATCGAATTGGTGGGGGTAAACGATCGTTTATACAGCTTGAGTCAAATTAAATCATATATTTAATATAAATATTATGTATGTACTATAAAGATCTCAGACTCGTACAGCTCAGAGAAGAGGAAACATATATAAAGAATTGATGGTCTATATGTTGTTGCATTTGCACTCAAAAAAAAGATAGATTGCTCAGAGATTTAAGGGGCAGCCTCAAATCGTGTTGCACTGCCAGACAGGTTACAACAATGCCACAATGCGTACAACAAGCCGAGGCGATATGGCTAACCAAATGGGCAACCAAACGAAAAGCGAACAACACAACAAAATCAAAATCGAATAGGGAAAGAAGAGGAGAGGAAAGAATAAAAAAAAAAAAAACTGTTGTAAAACGCATTTTGACTGACAGGTACCCATAGGTCTTAGGACCGACAGACCCTGTGCACCGGGGCACAGCTGAAACTGCTCAGTTTGATTGCACGAGTCGACGTCGAGTGCTGGAGAGACGCTTGCCTCAATTTGAAAATCGACAAAACGTGCAACTCACATGTCATACACGCGACGAAGACACCAACGAGCAATGGCCAGCGAGCTCTGACGAACTCGAGGATCGCAGCAGTTCGCAGACAACGAACTTGTCTACGCTATATGCCAAGGAACACGTCCGGATGGCGCGTCAACAGCTGGTCGAAGTTTTGCCGAGAGTTGAGAAGCCTTCACAATTCTCGTACGCTGACAACGGCAGCAATTTTTTCTCTGCTCGAGGCGAGGGAGCACACCAAAGTGTGTGCAGGTGTAGGGGTGCGTCAATTGTATTTTAAAAAAACAAAGCAAAACAAAATTATATATATATACTCTTAAAGGTAAATGCAGTGAGGCTATGGGGGTTGAATTGAATGAATTATGATAGTTATATATATATGTATTATGTATGTATGTAAGTTATATAGGTATCTTATGCGAAAGGTACCCCAGCTCTACTCAATATCGTATATATAATTGATATTCAATTCATATTAAGGGAGTGTAGATAGGCATAGGCTAAAAATACTAAAGAATTAACACTTACTAATTTTAATTGAATAGCAAACTAAATATCTGAAGAGTCTGTCAGCTCAAAAATATGGTATACATTTGTATAAAATATATATATTAAATATTTATCATTTAAGCAATTATAATTAATTGTTTTATATATATTATTAATATTTATTTTATGCAATTATTATATAAATAAAATTTATTTTTTCATATGCAATTAAATTCTACATATAATTAAATAAATTTGTTTAATTAAAAATGATTTATATTTCCAATTATATTTTTCTCTATTTCATATTCCTTTATATCAAATTCTATTAAATTAAATTAAATATTAATTTGAAAGAAAAAACTAAAATAAAAATAAAAAAATACAATAAAGTCTAAACTCAAATTATATTAAATTTTAGAACACATACAAATGTATAATTCATTTAATATAAAAAAAAATGAAATGAAAAAATATATATATAAATAAATAAATAAAATGTATGTTTATTTATATTTAAATAATATTTAATAAGAAAATAAATTAAAAACACATTTTTTTATTTATTAATATATTTTTATATAAAATTAAATTTAAAAAAAATATATAGATAAAAATAAAAAGAGTAATGTTTGTTTTAGTAGCTTAGTCTCTTACATTAATTTCTTTTCTTTACTAACAACTCTCTGGCTATTCGCTCTTCTTATATTTAAGCCAAACTCAAAATGCTTCCATATAATCTTCATTTAACGCAAACATGATGTGTCAGCTGATGATGACGTTAAAGTTAAATGCATTAATCCAAGACACACTTTGGTAGATCGCATATCAAAAAGTTCTTTATTATTGACCGCTCGCAAAACACCCTGTAAAAATATATTCTTGTTATATATAATCAAAGACTTAATTCTAATTACATCTATCCATTCATCTTTGTTTCCCATTACATTACTAATCATTCATTACTCAACTTTTTATCATAGCTAATCATTGTCATCTATATCAATCATTATTCTGCTCTAATATTTGGTTTCTACAAAATATAAGAGTACTCGAAATAAGACCTGCCTGAAATAAATAAAAGTAAATAATCAATTAAATAATAAATAAATAGTTGAATATACTATTATTATTAAATATTAAAAAATCTCACATCTCAAAAAAAAAAAAAAAAAAAAAAATCTGCATAACAAAATTACAAATTATAAATTTAATTAAAAAAGTATTTTTAGCTGAATTCAATTTAAAACATAAAATGCTTTTTTTCAACAGCTTCTCTCAACACTTGCATTTTTATCAAGCCTTATTTCAATTATTTCTAACTAAAGGGTATTTATTTTTATAAGCAGAAAACACTTTACCCGTCTGGCAGAAGGGTAAAAATGAAGTTGATAAACCGAATTATTAAATCACAACAAGGGCTCAAGCCATCAAGACCCAAAGACGAGCTTGACGATGCCTGCTTCAAAATCGTTGAGACGCGTTCCGAGTGCAACAAGATTTATTCAATGTAGGTGAGTGCGAGTATGTATATGTGTATATATATTCACATGTACGTATGTGTCTGTATATGCGTGTTCTCTCTTATGGGATCCTAATTATGCAGGCCAAAGCCATGCCAAAGCAGGGTTTGCTTTGCATGTTGCGCATGTGTGAGTATGAGAGTATGTGTGTGCGTGATTTGTATGCCCTTATGGAACACCTGTGCCTACAACACCCTTCATTTCTTTTCAATAAGTAGAACTTGTCAGCTGCGGGTACTCCCAAGATTTCAGTATTGGCGAAGCAAAAGATTATATTTATAATGATAATCCTATGCCTAATCCAGTCAGCAGCTCTCTACTCTCATCTCTCACTCCTCTCTCACTACTCACTCTCCCCATATCTCTCTCTCTCTTCCAGCCATGTCCACACGATCGTTAATGCCGTGCTCGCTGCTTGAGTGCTCAATATATAACTCAAGAAATTATCGCTCATTATCTTATTTTGGCTAGTAAATAATTTCGTTACGGTCAGCAGCTATTAAATTCGAAGCAGAGCAGCAGCAGCAGGAGGCGAAAGGAGGCTGTGCAAGATGTGCGCAGAGCACACATTAGTCAAAGAACCAGAAACCGAGTGCTGCGGACTGCAGACTGCAGCCTGCAGACGGCACGAGCGCATCAAATTAAGCAGGAAGAAGAGAAGACAGCAGCGTCGACAACGGCAAATAAAATACATACTAAAAACCCCTAACCAATGTAATTTGATACCGAAAATCATTATGCACAAACAAACAGAGAGATATGTATATAGAGTCAAGAGACAGCAGCCAAGCCAACGACGACGAGTCGACGACTAATTGCCATCAATTTTTTGCATAAATCTTGGCAATATTATGCATGCAAATGTTAGCCAAGCAGGAGGCGGGCATTAGCTGGGCCAAGCAAGAGCAGGCGCAGGAGGAGCAGGAGGCGATCCAGCAGCAGCAGCAGCAGCAAACCCATAGACAAGCGCGCAGTAAACATGGCACAGTTTAATGCCGCAGACCGCACCAACTTCAGGATTGCCCATGGAGCCAACAGCACTCGAGTCGTGTTTAGCTAACCAATCAAAAGGTTCTTCAACCCGACAGTTGAGAAGTTTAGCTCCAGCTCCAGCTACAACTGCAACTCTGGCCTCTGACTCTGACTCTGACTGTGCTCTTCGCAGTTAACCATTGCTAAAGTGGCACGATCACCAACATCATTATCATACATAGAACGACGACTCGCGTAGCTACGACAATGGAGCAAAGCTTCATGGCGCTGCTATTACAACAGCAACAGCAGCGAGGCGTGTTGCTAAAATCAAATAAAAGTTCTAAAAACGTTTTTTTATGGCAGAGACAGAGAGACAGAGAGGGAGAGTGAGCAAGAGAGCAAGAGAGAGAGAGAGAGGCTACACGATCATGAGGCAACACGATTTGAAAATTGCGTACGTATCGCCAAAACCGAGTTCATTATGTCCAAGGAGGAGTCAACAACGTCGTCGTCGTCGTCGACCCACAGAAAGAGAGAGGCGAGAGAGAGAGGCGAAGAGCGAGCTAGCTAGCTCAGTGTGCCCAGCGAACGATCATGATGATCATGCAGTTGATATCATGCAACAGCAGGCAGACCAAGGCAAGCCAAGCCAAGCCAAGTCAGGCCAAGCCAGGCTAGGCAGAAGGCAGGCAGGCAGGGATAGGCAAGCCAGCCCGGCCCGGCCAGGCCATGCCATGCCAGCCCAGACCAGACCAGGCATAGGCAGTCAGGATAAGTTCATTGACTTGCATCTAGAAGTTCATTGCAGTTGAAGTCGTAGCAACAACAGAACCCATGGATCTCTCACTGTTTGTCTTTTGCTTGGCTTCGGAGCGTGTGTTGCACACTTTCTGTTTTATACCTATTGCCGAGTCAGAGACACGTCCAGGCCCGAAACCTGGGAGAGACCAAGACCAAGACCGACACCGGGACCGAGACCGAGATCGAGACTCAACAACTGCTTTTTATTTTTTCCTTCACTACACTTGTCCTATGGCAGCTCTTTGTATTATTTGCTAGGATTAAAGGTATTAAAAGACATGAAACGAAGGCACAGCAAAGGAGAACGAGCAGGGTAAACAGACGATCGCATGTAGACACACACACACACACACGCACATATATTTATACATACATATATATGTATGTATGTGTGGCAAATAAAACATCTGTGCCGTAAAATCAAAACACAGAGGGATACGAACCTACACGTACACAACTGCGCCGCAAATGCGCGCGCCCTTTAAGTGTGGATCAGTTGGTTTCTCTGGCCAGGGCCAGGGCAAGGAAAACTTGCAAATTGATGACGTCGCGGCGTGGGGATCGTATGGGATCGTGTGGACCCTTCAAGAAACAAGTAACGTTGTGTTGTATCCCTCCATTTCGCTCTTTTTTACTTCGTATTTATATGTATATATATATATATTTTTTTGCGTTTGCCTTTGCCTTTGCCTTTGCCTCAGCTCTGAAATTTATTCTGGCGGTTGGTTCGTTGTCTGGTTTGCTTTGGTTTGGTTGGTAGAGAGTTGCCTGGTTGGTTGCTTTGGTTGGTTTGGTTGGGGTGACCGCATCTGTGGGTCTGTTTAAGGTTATTACACTCTCTCGCTCTCCCCACCTCTCTCGCTCTCTCGCTCTCTCTCTCTCTCTCTCTCTCTCTCTCTCTCTCGTGTGTTTAATAATACAGGCTCTGTTGCCCACAAGGACTATAAATGTAGCTAGCTTTTGCCGCGCTTTCAAAACGTTCTAACTTTGAGAGTTTTTGATATAATTGAAAAAGAATTGATTTCTTAAAAAGCTCAAGGACTACCCAATAGAACTTAGTGATATATTTATTCATATATAGATCAGATTGCTTCTTATATTCTTTATATTTACTTACTATACAGTCATTTTAGCTCGATCAGCGCGATTAATAGATAAATCCTTGCAATTATATAATTCATGTATATTTATATCTATAGACCAATCAGATATGCTTCAAAAGTATTTACTTTTTATATCCTTTTGATCTATTGTCTACATTGATATATGCCAAGATCAAGGCAGTACATCTAAAGCAGCTTGATCAGTTTGATAAATTTATTTCTGGCAGTTGCATTTCATATACATACATCAGGGTGATCTAGCTGATCAAGCCTTAATCAGCTAATAGGCAAAACAAAATTAGTTTCTTCATTTTATATAATAGATACTAACAATGTTGATATATGTAAAGATGAATGCAATGCAGCTAGATCAGCCAGAGCAGCTAGATTTGTCAGAAAATCTAGATCAGCTCGATCAGCTATATCACCTCGTTCAGCTCGATCAGATCGATCAGCTAGATCAGCCAGAACAGTTAGAGCAGCTCGATTAGCTTGACATTTCATATATATTGGAAGATAATTAAGATAAGCTTCAAAAATCCTTGATTCTGTTTCTATTCCTTGTATCACTCTTAAGATATGCGACGATCATGAAGTCAGTTCTGCTTCTTCGTTCCTTCCAATTATGCACATATCAAAAATCTATCTATAGAAAATTCAGTTTAACTTCAAAATTAGTTTTTTCTTTCATTCTTTATAGCGACTCTCCATATTTATGATACATATATGCCAAGTTCAATTCAGCTCGATCACTTTGACCAGCTCGTATTCCTTACAATTGCATATCAACAATAGATAGGCAAATCAGTTCAGTTTCAAATTTAGTTTCTTCTTCCATTTTTAATAACGACTCTCTATTTTGATATATGCCAAGATCATCAAGTCGCTTCAACTCGTTCAGTTTGACCAGCTTATGTTCCTTGCAATTACATTTCATGCTGCAACGAAATCACTGCTCAGCTGCAGCACGGCAACACTGTGCGCTGCACTCGCTGCACCTCTCTCTCTCTCTCATTTCTGGCTCTCGCTCTCATGATCTCTTTCACTCTCTGAGCTCACCGGTCATCGCTCACTGCTCTTGCATAGATCAGACGCTCTTAAGATTCTTGCTTCTCTTGGGCAGCATTGCGCTCTCAGCTTATTTTGCTGTTGCTTTTGCTCTCGATTTTCTATACACACAGACAAACACTCCACTCTCTATGAGGAGAGCGCGTGAGTCCGCTGCACTCCGGTTGTAGTTTGTTTTGTTCGTCTTATTCCGCTGGCCATTGTCGCTGCTGAGCTGCTTCGTTATGGGGGTACAGTAGTCTCCCGCCAAAATTGAGTGGCGCTCGCCGTTTGCCTCTTTGTGCGTTGATCTTTTACGTTTTTGTTTTGATTTCAACATTCTCGTCGTTTGCCGTAGTAGTAGTAGTAGTAGTAGCAGTAGTAGTCGAGCCCAGAGTCAGGCAGCAGGCCTGTGTTCGCAGCCAACTTGCCGGACCGGACTGCACACACACACACACACACACACACGGCTTGGGCAAGTGATCATGACAGCGAGTTGTGCTCGTGTGTGTGCGTGTGTGTATGTATTGGGCATTTTCGTTTTCAATTAGGTTTAATCAAGCAAACGATCGATCATATTGACTTGTTTTTTTTTTTGTTTTTTTTTTTTGAGTTGGCTTGAGGTGTGCGTTTTGTGTACTGACTGCTGCCTGCTGCCAACTGCCTGGGTTATTGCTCGCTTTTCATTTTCCTGTTCTGGTTTTTAAGTTTTGCATAAACTTGTTGATTAACTGCGGCCTGAGGGGTTCAGCTGCTGCTGGTTTTTGGTTCGCGCTTGTTTGAACTCATTACAAACACACACACTTACACACACTCATGGTGTATACCCAAAGGGTACCAAGGTTATAAGCGGTTTTAGGATTAAACTAAATCAAATTAAGTCACACGAAATAATAATAACTAGCAGAGTGGTTTATGGAAATGTTAGAATAGCCAATAAATTAATGCGACATATGGAAATTTTAGAGGATATAAGAATTAAATTTATTGGAAAATTATAAAAGGGTAAAAATATATTTAAATTTTAAATTGAATATTCAATATAAATAAATAAGAAATTTAAGAAATGTAAGTATATATAAGAAATATCATAATGATTAATAAATAAATATAAATAAATAAATGTTATAATTGAAACTTCAAAAATTCTAAAGCAATTTAACTGATCTGCAGTTTAATAAATAAATTTATTCTGAATTTTATATAACTTATTTAATGTTTCTTTTATTTAAATTATTTAGAATTTATTTATATTATTTCTTTAATATTTTTTATTATTTATTATAATTTTTTATATATTTAGTTTATTTAAAATATTTATATTCTACTAAAAAATCGTAATAATTTTTTATATATTTAAATTATTTAAAATATTTATATTCTACTAAAAAATCGTATATATTTTTTAATTTATTTAAATTTTTCTATAGAAAACATTTAAAGAAAAACCGTCAGGAACAACTGTAACTTAAGCACTGGCTGCTGAGGTCTTCTGCTTGTCAATTTAAATTATAATATAATTAGTTATATATTTTTCCTCTATATTATCTCTTCTAATCGCCATCGATCATATTTAAAAAAAATTTTTTTTTAATACATTATATTTCATATATTCAATTGATGATTAAATTAATTCAAATCGGTAAATTTATAAGTATATTCTATATCAAATCGGTAAACTTATAAATATATTCTATATTCATCTGAAACTGCTATGAATACGAAACAAAAATTCTTCTTACACATGTGTAACGTTGCATAAAAATAAATAATAAATAAATATTGTAATAAAAAATAAATATAAATAAAAAACAAAATAATATATATAAAAAGAACAGTATAATTAACAATATAATAATTTAAAAAATAATAATAATTGAAAATAAAATAATAATGGAAATTTATCTCAGATCACTGAAAATATACAGAATTTATGCTTGGTTTATGTTTTGTGTAGTGCCTCGTTCTGCACTGTTCGTAGTTACTACTATGACTACTATAGAAGAACAAAATTACTCTTTATCAAGCCTCAAGAATATACACATCTACCTTTGTCAATTTCATTGCTAAAAGTTTATCATTAAAAAATGTTGTTCTACACTTAGAGCTCATTTGCATTATTATTTCCACTTTAAGAATAAGATTTTCGCTCATTATAGCTGAGATATGAGCACACATCGTATCATACCAAAATACTGCAATAAAATTAAACTATTAAAACTAGAAATGAAAAACCCTTTGGCTATAGAAGTTATAAAATAAATAGCTAATATACTTTGGTATAGATTGGTATTGTTAATAATCTAAAAACCTTTGTGCTAAAGATATAATGCTCATCATGTCGCTCTTAAAGTATAGCTCTCTATATTGCCAAGCACACGCACACACACTAACAAAAATATCTTATGCATATGCATATACAATTCAAAGAGTACTCTATAAAGTCTGCTCTGAGACCAGAACCACTTCTCACCTTATACATATGCAAATGCCAATTTCAAGTCTGCCAATATGCACTCAATGCATTTCGTTGGCTTCTCTATTACCCAAGTGTCAACTGTGTGCGACGTACGCTCAAAGAAATTATATAAAAATTATACACACACACACGCGCGCAGTAGCAACAAGACACCAGAGGCGGAGGCAGTGCACTGAAGCACTTGGACAATCAGGCAGCGTCAGGCATTATCATTATGTTTATTATATGAGTACTTGCAACCAGCAGCAGCAGCAGTGGCAGTGGCAGCTCACAACAGCTCATATAGCTCTCGCTCTGATCATAATCAGACAGGGGCCAAGCTCTTCAGGCCCAGGGGTAGAGGGAGGCGAACTCCAACTGCAACTCCAACTACAACTCGAGCTCGAGCTCGAAATCGACAAGTTGTTGCATGCACGATCGACGTGAAGAGCGCTGCTTGGGACTCGTGTCTTTGGGTTTGGGTTTGGGTTGGGGTTTGGCTTAGCCCCTCAGCTGCCTGTGCTCTCGGGGGCTGCACAAAGTGTTTTGAGGCGACTCGTTTGGATGCTGCTGCAGCTCGGCCCGCATCATCGTTGTGCGCATTTAAAGGTCTCCAGTTCTCAGAGCGCGTCCTCCACCATCGTCTCCTCCTCCAGCAGCACTGACAGCTTCGGCTGTCTTCTGCTGGAGCTGTTTAAGTGCCGTTGCCGTCGTCGTCTTTAAAACTTGATTTTAAGTTTGTTGTTGTTGTTGTTGTTGTTTTTATTTTTTATTTTTATTTTTTACGTACGCCAGCTGAACACCTGTGTTCTTATGCGCTCCCCTCAGCGACTATAGACAATATTATTATTATTTTTTTTCCTTAACCTCATGCAATTTAATGTCATGTTTTTCGTCTTAGTTGCTGTTGGTTTATTTGGTTTTTTTTTTTCTTTATTTTTTTATTACTTAAGTGCGTGTTTAGGTTTAAAGGTTTATGTTTGTGTGCTGCTGCTGCTGCTCGATCTTTTATGCCTAGTAAATTTAGCGTCTTAACCTATTTATAATGAAATCGGTTTTGGCCATAAACTGCTGAGAGGCGGAGGCCATAATGTTGCACAATTTATGGGACTATTAAAGCACAGTTAAGGCTTAGCCTATGAAAATCATCTAGGTAATTGCGACAACTGAAAAAGAGAATAGCAATCATGCATCTAAGCTGAAGTTATGGCACACAATAAAGTAACACCTTCTTGATAACTAAGAGAATCTATTTGATATGCAAAGAATATGAAAATTTATGTAGAGGCCAATGATAATATGTAGTATGAAATCTAAGATAACATCTATTTGAAATATAGGAATATTTATATTAATTTTAGTCCAAAAAAAAAGATTGAAATTTAAATAAAAAATATGAATAAATTTACATTTAAATTAAAATTAAATTCCCTGGATGTAAAACTATTTTTATAATTATTTATTTTTTTAATTTACATTAAATTATTAAAATAAATTAACTCTAAAATTACAAAAATAATAATCAAATAAATATAATACAATACAAATTAAAAATACAACTAAAAAAGTTGGTTATTATAATACTACAATTAAAAATTAAAATGTAAATATAATTATATTAAAATTAAAATTAAACAAATTAATTTATCTTGTCTAAAATCAAAGCTAAAAACTATTTTGAATAAAAATAATATACATGTACGTGAATTAAATAAACACAAAAAATATAAAAAAAAAAAATAATAATAATAAAAAATAAATAAATAAAATAAAATAAAATAAATAAATAAAAAAATAATAATATTTATTTCTATCTCTGAATTTATATAGATTCTTTCTGATTTATATGAAAAAAAAAACAAAACAAAGTAAAATATATACATATAAGCATGGATGATTATTTAATCTAAAATCTAAAAAAAAAAAATCTTAAAAAAAAATATAAGAGTATTAAATTATATAAAATGATGATGAAAATCAGATGATTTATTTCTCTCTCTATAAGTTTGCCATTTTGAATAATATTTCTTTTTCTATTTCAATGTTAGCTATGCAATGCAGATTGGATTCAATTGAATTGTTTTGTTCTGTTTTGCTAAACATGGCGTATGAGTAATCAACTAATTTCGAACAATAGGCAAAATGCAATAAAATTATTAATAACGCGACTGTAACTAATCACGTCAAATGAACAATAGCCAAAGTGCATTTATGGCTGCTGCCAAAGCTAACAAAAGAACCCGAAACCGTCTCCATACTAACCACCACCAACGGGGACCGATTGGGGGACAGTTAGACTGACTGACTGACTGACTGACTAGCTAACAAAGCGCATTCAATCAACATAGCACAAACAACAGCGCACAGTTGCAAGTCATAAAAACTACAACAAAAATACAGTGCAAATGCAAACAGAAATACAAATACTATAGAGCTGAGACTTGAGTAGGGGCAAAAACTTACAAAAAAAAAAATAAATAAAAAAAGAAGAAACAATTTTCAACATTGGCCGAGGTAGCTACTGGGCATACGCCAAAAAGAGGCGACGCGACGCCTCGTAACGCTAAGCAAATAGACCAAAGACAAGCATAGAGTGAGAGAGAGAGAGAGAGAGTTCTACATGCGGGCTGAAGGGGCGGGGCTGGGGCTGCAACTGGGTATAGGGATCCAGTGTATATGCACACACATCACACACACACAATGCAACTTCACGCCGCAAGTCAAAATGCAATTAAGCGCAGCTACTGGACGACTTCAACCCGCTGACGATGATGACGATGACGATGACGATGATAATGATGATGACAATGATGATGACGCTGGCAACGTTGTTGTAACCATCAAACAGCAGATTGTCAGAGACAAACACACACACACACACATGCATATATATATGTGTGTGTGTGTGCGTATTTATAACTAGAGAGAGAGACCCATGAGCTGGGCGTTGATGTTTCAGGCGGAGTTGCACAGATAGAAAACTACATAGTACAAACAAAACTCGATTTCAGTTTAAGACGCAGTAAAAAGTTGTAATGCAGCTTAAGACGGGAGCGCAGTCGCTTTAAACATAGAGGAAGGAAAAGAACCGCATGGAAAACGAAAAGCAGCAGCAGCAGCCGCAGAGCAGCAGCAGTAAGAGCAAAAAAAATATATATATAAAAAATAAAAGCTTTTGTGCTCCAAGTGGCAATTACACGCAACAAAATTGGAGGCAACAGGTTCAGCCCATAATTTCGATATACATATATATGTAAGTCGATATACATATGTATATAGATATGAGCACATAAGAAGGGGTGTCAGACCAGCAAAAGCATCTATCTATCAATCTGGGCAATTATAAAGGCAACGAAATCGAAAAAAGAGAAATTCAATTAGATTCGACTGGCTTAAGGCTGAAGGATGGATTGGCTGGCGAACATAACAAATATTTGTTAAATTGGCAGGGGCAGGCTCTCGTATTCTAGTAATTATGTTAGCCAGTAGTATTGTTTATGTGATTTCACTATACTTACAATTTGTTTACGTTTTATATTGTTTAAAATGTAAAATTCTGTTATATTTTATAATATTCTATTAATTGCTAACAATTTTTAAATTCAAGAATGTAATATATAAACATATTTTTAATAATTTAAAAATATATACGGATCAAAAAAGAATATTATTCCACAATTGAACAAATTTCTAGGTACAAAAGTATTTAAAAGAAAAGCCTTTATATCTTAGACAAAATAGAAATATAAATATCAAATATATATTCTATGAATTTTTTAAATATATTTTTTTCTAATTTTAATAATCAATATTTTCCATATATTTAAAAAAAATAAATAAAATAAAACAAATAAATAAATAAATAAATAAAATAAAATAAATAAAAAAAATAGTCATATTGCAAGAATATTCCAGATTGCAAAAAAAAATAATAAAAATTAGAGCGTTAGTTTTGATTCTTAAATATATTATTTAAAGCACTCGGAAAAATATAATTAAAGGTTTATTTATTTTTTGTTATTTATAAATTATTTTTTTTATAATTGTGTATTTTTAAATTAATAAAAAAAAATAATTGTAGAATATACATATATATACATATTTTTAATTTAATTAATTGATAAATATCATAATAATATACAATATTTAATTTTTAATTTATTATTTAAATAATATTAATAGTATATAACAAAATATATAATTTTTTTTAGTGTATTCACATATTATAAACAACAATTTTATTATTATCCTTTTTTTTTTAAAATATAAAATAGATATAATTATATTTAATATTTTTTAAATATTTTGATCACTAAGAATTAAAAAAAAATAATAATAATAATAATAGTAATAGTAATACAGATGCACAACATTTCTTTTGACGTGTAAAACTTTTCTAGAAACAACTCAGCATGCATTTCGCTCAGTGCAGCTGCAACTGCAAGCTACAACAAAGAAGGTTCTTAAAAGCTTTATGCATCGTTGTCGCTGTTTCGTATAGCTCAGCAACAACAACAACATTAGCAATAACAACAAGAACAAGAGAAAACCGGTTATGCCATTTGCTCTTAGGCTCCAAAGACTCCAAACGTTGGGGTCTGCCGGTAAAACTTGGATATTTGACTTTGGCTGTGTTGATTTGTTGCGCATGCGCGCGACTTGCGCCGACTCGATTCGCTGCGACGTGTACTCACTGTACAGTGTACACCCTGCAGCGTTGCAGCTGTGCCCCACACACACACACACACACACGCACACGCACACCTATAAAGACAAAGGTCTATTGGGAGAGGGTGGGGCAGCTCAGGAGGGACTACCTCTACTACATCTTGTTGTTGCTGTTATTATGACGCTCGAGCAGCTACTGTGCATTGCTTAACGATCATGCCCGATCATGCTTCAAAAAGCAAAATGGAAAAAGAAAAAAAAAAAAAACTAAAGCCAAAAAGCTCGCACGTTTCGTGTTTTCTTGTTGCTGCTGCTGCTGAGGCTGCTGTTGTTGTTGTTGTTGTTGTTGCAGCTGCTGTTTAGTGTGCTTTGGTTTGGCTACCGTTTGGAATCGCTTTTGGAATCGCTTTTGGGATCGCATTTGGCTCATTGTCAATGTCGCTGTTTGCTATTTGAGCACAGCTTCTGGTGGCTACGCTTCCTCTCCCCGTCTCCCCCTCTCCCAACCCACTCTCTTCTAATCTGCTGCCTCAACCCAATTCGCTGCGTGATTCATTTGTCGTGCTGTGCGCAGTCGACCCGCATGCTATGTATATGTATGTATGTGCTTTGGGGCCCAGTGATATTGATGTTTGGATGCGGTCGCACCGTTATGGAAATATGATTGCCCAAAAGGTACAGGCCAAGTAGATGCAGCCCTCTCGTCCCCCTCCGCCACCTCTGTCAATATAAAGAGTTGCACCCACTGCTGCAAAGCTCAATTTATGTAAAATGAATGGTGATTAAAATGATCGCCAATATTTGCATTGTGGTCAACGTTTAAACTTTGGCTTGCATTTATTATTAACAACAGTCTATTGGCCAGAGTTGATGAAGTAATGCCCGCCGGGGGTGTGGCCCATTATAACTTAGATTTTCAAGCGATGCACGAGTTCTCTATGAAAAGATTTCAATTTGTATTTTATTCTCAAGGATGGCAATGCGATGCATCGCTGCTCGTTGCTAAATAATTAGAATTCTCTGCTGACCCTGAGCTGCAGCAATTATATGGTCAAGGTTGTGCATAACCAAGAGCGATATGAGCACAGCTAAGTAACAGATCAATATTGACTCTGGGAAATCTAAGTAGCCAAACAAACGACAAAGTCAACGGCAGCCAAAGCAAAGAAATGCTCAACACAAATAAAAGATATGAATAATGGGCAGCCAGGGCCAGAGTAGATTGTGGATAGCTAGGCAAATAGAAAGACTTTTACCTTGCGCACACAGCATAGGGCAGATAAACCTACCAAATGTCCCGAGAGTATTTAAAAATATATTATTAAAATGCAAAAATCAAGGCATTCGAATTTATTATAATATATTTCACATAATATATATTTTCATTATATATTTTTTTACTTTTACCTAGAGTCCACTTCATTTAATAAACGGTTAGAAATATGTTATAAGATAACGTCTCAGACTTTGATAGATAGCAGAGTTATTATATAAATAACCATCTATCATTTTGGCTGCTTGCAGGTCTTAAGTAATGTAAATGTGAGTTGCCCAGAACTTCACGTGCAGTTTAATTCATATATAATTAATTTAATAAATATATGTAAAATACATTTTCCTTTTTCAGAATTCTACCAGTTTATCCTTTAATACCTATATCTAGCCTGGAAGATATATCTAAATTAAATCTATTACACAATGTTAAATGATTTTTTATATATTTGAAATTTTGCATAGTTTTCATGTTATATTAAATATATATGCATATAGAATAATGTGGAACGAGATTAAATTGCTTTTAAATGTAGCAGAAAAATTGTGTAATAAATTATTAGCATTTTTAATAAAATACATTTAAAATAAATTAATTTATTTTCAGAGGAAATGAAAGTTTAAAAACATATAAAATGTATACAAAATATATCTAATAAAAAATATATATATTATTAAATTATTTTTAATATAAAAAAGCATAGAATTTATCATATAAAAGAAAAATATATTTCTTATATATAGAAAAATAATAAATAATAAATTCAAAAGCTATAGTTAATTTGAATGTGTATAATTAAATTATAGAAATGATCTTATAAAACAAAAATATGCAACAATAAATATAAAAGTAATGGAAATTTATACATAAATTTATATACAAAATTTTTAGAAAATAAAACAATATAATAAAAATGTATTAAAGAAAAATATTTATAAAATAATAAATTTTTTCTTTTTTTTTATGTATAAACAAATTTTAGATTTTAATTTAATTTTTTAATGTTTTTATTTGCCTTTTTACCCTTTATATATTAATTAAAAATATATAATAATTTTATATATAATTTTTATATAATAATTTTTTGTATATAAACAAATTTTATATTTTAATTTAATTTTTTAATGTTTTCATTGACCATTTTACTATATAATAATATATAATTAATAATAAATATTAATATATATTTTTATATAAACAAATTGTAGATTTGAATTTTATTTTTTAATGTTTTCATTGATAATTTTACTCTATAAAAATTCCTGATTAGTAAGAGATCTGTATATAATTCTTTAGCATATCGAAACAAATGAGAGTTTTCTTCAAGCTAAACTACAAAAATAAGATAATCCTAATTATTGTTTACCCAAAACTCACTCAAAGCCACATACATAACTAGCTTTCAATGTATCGCTATCCCTGCAAAGGGTATTCAATCATCGTTCATCGCATGCTCAATAAAAACTGTTAGTGGTTTTTGCCCTGCGCCCAAAATGAACTTGAGACGTTGATGAATATAGAAGATGTTTCGCTGGCAAGAAGAGTACAGCTTTTACTTAGCTCATTTCTGGTTGTTACAATTGTCACGCTGATTAACTAGACATGGCAAAAGAAGCTATATAAAAAACCACAAGAACTTTTGCAATGGCAATGGCTGAAAGGCAAGGCACCTACGCTGCTCGTACTGTACCCACAGCTAGCTGGCTAGATAGAGAAGAGCACAATCCGGCCGGCACATCCGAAACCAGATTAAACCGCAGATGTTCTGTCAAACTGACAGCGCCAGAGAAACGACTTGATTGCGCATGAGCCCATGCCCATGGTCAGGCACAGGCACAGGCACAGGCTAAGGCTGAGGCACAGGCTCGTTCCGTGCTGTGGAACAGGCCAGGCTTATCCAGCGACAACAGCGCTGAACGTTCAACGTTCTAATGAACCCAAAAGATTTTACGCGCCAAAGGCTTTTTTCACGTTCCGAGACTCGTACAACTGCAAAAAAGATGTAGGAAAAAGAAAAAAGAGACCAGGCTGCCTTTTCTGTGTTTTGATACGCGCTTCCAGTCGATACAAAATTAAAGACCTAATGAAGTGGAGGCAACGACAACGCAAAGATAAATATGCACAGGCCACAGAGTATAAGAAAAAAACAACGAAAAAAACTCGTTTGACCAGTTGAAGGCAGTTGTTGGTTGGGGCAAGAATCATCATAATTTTTACTATCAACTTGCAACATGGACACATGCGACGACGACGACGACGACGACGACGACGATGAGGAGGAGGACAGACTGACGGATCGGGCGAGTGTCCGTCCGTTCGTCCGTTCGACCGATCCGATTGCGTGTGCCTAACCCTCTGCCGGCACCTCGGACGTCGCAGTCGCCAGCCTGCACACGCCTACGCCACACGGTGCCAAATGCGAGCGAGCGAGACAAAACAACAACAAAGCAGCTACACACATATGTAGCATGCATATGTATGTATATGTATATATGTATGTATGCATATATGAAAAAAAAAATGATATGAAAACAGGTCATTGCCTTAATGGATCTGAACACAACGCCCCACTGCCTCCGACTTCGACTCAACTGGCATCGAGTATCTGTCTTTCTCTCTCGTTCTTACTCTCTTTCTTGATGGCTCGATCTCTCTCTCTCTCTCTCTCTCTCGCTCTCTCTCTCTCTCTGTCTCGCTCTTGCCTTGCCTCTTTGTTGCTCGCATGTGGATGCAAACGACAGGGTACGTTGCCTGCATACGAACGAGGGAGGAGATGCAAGCAGCCCCAGCGATAAAGATTTAAGCAAATAATCAAATACATAAACAAGAACGGAAAATGAAGATATATAATAGACGAACTATAGATGCACTTTGCCTGAAAAAAGTTACAGCAGCGAAAGTATTTGAGAGAGCCGCAAGGATCCATAGAAAGTAAAGACATTCTTCGTACTTAAGCTCTTGAGTTTTTTAAACTGTTTTTCTATTGTTCTTATAGATATGATATATATAGGTTAAATATATTTTGTCTGATCAGTAAGACCATTTAAAAGAAGAAAATTAAGTTCCTGAGATCTGTTCGAATTGCCTTACAATTATAGAATAGTATTATATGCATGATCAGTGAGCTCATAGATCATAGAAGAGAAGAATCTTAAGATCAACTGCTACTTAATTTCTTTTGCTGTTATTATAGAACACCAGGTAATATCATCTATAAATTATATATAGAATGTATTAATATTATGTACGATCATTCAGATTATAAATCGCTGAAGAGCAGAAAATTTGTACACCTCTAAAAAAGTCCTTTCGATTTGATCGAAGTATTTTATAAGTGCTTGATTTTTGTATTTTATTTTATTTATTATTTTATATATTTATTAAATATATTTATGTATTTTATAATTTATATATATTTTATTTTATATATTTTTTTTACTTATATTATTTATTTTTATTTCATTTTATAAATAAATATATATTTATTTATATTCTATATATTTTTATTTTTATATTTATTTTAATTTTAATTTTATATTTATTTATTAGTTTTTTTATTTCAATTTTTTCAATTAATTTATTTATATATATTTTGTTTATTTACATATTTATTTTTTAATTTTATATATAAGTTATATATAGAATAACATTATATTATTTATGATTTTATTTTTTTTTTCATAATCTTTAGCTAGCAACAAGCTCTATCCAGATTATATTATTTATGATTAGTTTACTCTAATTATCAATTTTGTCATTTTCAAGAGATAATCAAGTTTCTTAAACGATTTTTATTAACGTGATGCTTTTCTCATAAGCTATAGATTTCTCTTTAAAAAAAATCTACTTCTCAAGAAGGAATTGAATTATATATTCCCATTATCTATTATATAAATTTCTTTAAAATTTTTGTTAGAGTATACAAAAGACACTATCAGCAGTGTGCTCTAAGGCGACGGAAACTCTGGCGGCTCGCGACTTGAATTGAGCTGAGTTTCAGAGAGGAGGACTGTCAGACGGACGGACGGATAGGCAGACAGACAAACGAAACAGTTGACTAGATGGGGTAGCGGGACACAGAGTATGGGCATGAGCATGAGCATAGAGAGCGTACGTACAGAGGCGACTTTCAAAAACTTTACACACAAATTCAGATTTATTGTTAAAGGCAGTGAGAAAACAAAAGCAATGCGCCGAGTAAATTGGGTTAAAAGTACAATTGTCGTTTAGACTCTAATTGGAGGCGTGCGCGCGCTCGCGCTCTGCTCCTGATTGGAATGAGCCTGTCACTTGCCCAATGGCCACAAACAAATCAATTGCGCTGCTCGATAAAAACTCGAAAGGGCAGGGAGCCGCAGTGAGCTACTGTTTGACTGCCTGCTGCTTCAGCTTTAGCTCTGGTCATTCACTCAAAGCTGGACTTGTGCTAAGCGCGTGCCCGCCTGTAGCAGCTCCAAGCAGTTGCAGTTGCAGCTGTTGCAAGGTTGGCCCAGTGCGGCCCACTTGCTATGCTCTTGGTACAGTGCCGCCACCTTTTGCCAGCTGCTGCGCCCAGTGCAGCCAGCTGAGACTCTGTCTCTGTCTCTGACTCTGACTCTGCCTGTGATCTTGTGCCATTTTGTTTGCCGCGGTTGCAGTTGATCTTTGCAGTTGGGCCACTAGATAAGCATGCTGCTGTTGACTTTGCTTATGTAATACTAGACTCCACTCAGCTGCCTGCCGGCAATGGGTGCTTGTGTGCTGCTTCTTCAGCTGACGGGATGAGCAACTGCTTGGGTTGCCTTGCCTTGCCTTGCCTAGCTCTCTCGCTGGCTGGCTGGCGTGTTGCTTTTGATAAATTGCCCAAGTTCAGAAGTGGAGTTGGCTGTCCGCAGGGGTTATGGTTAGTCAAGTGGTTAAGTATGAGACGCTGCCATCTGTTTGGCCTGAAGAAATGCAAAGATATACGCTCACATATGCATATATACATGTGTGTACATATATATGTCAAAGTCAAAAGGTTATATAGCCATATGAATTCATAATCTTTAGCTAGCCACTAGCTCTATCCAGATGGCAAATTATGTAGTATCTAATTTTGGTTACTTTTATTGTTTGTACTGCAACTGGTTTGAGAGCTCCTCGAGCTCCTGTGCAACCTGCTCCAATTGCCACGCCGTCTGATTACCCACATGATGTTGGCTCGCGTGCAGCGCTTACAGATACATTTTTTATTATTACTTTTCTTTTTTTAATGCCATGGACCCCAAATTATCTAATTTGCAAAGTTATTGCTATTAATTGGGCGTAATTATTGCGTGTCGTCGGGGCTAAATGGCGCCTTTTATGCAGCCTTTATAATTAGTTTCCTTTACTCAGTTCAGTTCGGATGGTCAGACCCTATGATTGCTCTAAATGCTGTCCAGCTCAAGCTGCAGGCAGCGCACTTGCCTGTGCCTGTTGCTTGGTTGTCAATTTTAATTGATTGTTAATCTGCGCCGCGCAGGCTCAGCATGATCTTGGAACTTCACTTCGCCTCTCACTCTCTCCCTCTCCCTCTCCATCTCTCACTGTAGCTCTGGCCGAGGTTAATCTTATAAACGTACCGAGTTAATTGTATTAAATACGCTCCACAGCATTGTTGTTGCTGTCCAGCTCCAGCTGGTTGGCTTTCTGCTGATCGCTGCTATCGTCGCCATTGGAGTTAATGAACCATTGAAGATCAAGGATAAACGACGATGTACACATGGCAATTAGTTGATTTTTTATTGTAGCCACTGCGATAACTAAATATAGACGGAGACCATAAATGCATATATAAACGATATGGAGACAATCCAATCGAGCCAAGGCGGTTCCGCAGAAACTGCACAAAGACCGCAATCAATGGACGAAAAAAAAAAATAATTAAAGAAGCAATTTATTGATAAGTGTTTATGAATAAATATGTTTATAAAGCTATGCCGATAATATGCCAAAGGTGCATTAATTATTTACCAAATAATTCCAGAGGCAAATAGACAAGGGTTACACGGAAATTTTGAGAAGCATACTTTTGGGATCGATCTATTATGGAGAACGTTTGAATTGTAGAAATGTGCATGGAAATTGATTCTCTTTTAAGTGAATTAGCTATTTGTTATATATCATAGAACTACATTTACTTAAAAATATATAAATATTTTATAAATATATAAAATATATAAAATAATTGAAAAAAATTTTTTTTCTTTATTTTACTCAACAGAAAAATAAGCAAAATTCTAAAATTAAATATAATCATAGTGAAGATTTAATATAATATATAATAATAAAAAAATGCATATTTCTTATTATATAATAAAATATATAAAATAAAATAATAAAAATATTTATATTATATAAATATGTATTATTTTGCTACTAATAAAATATATAATATTAATAAAACTTATACTAAAAAATATTTATAATGAATATTAAGTATATAATATTATATTTTATTAAAATAATTATTTAATAATTATTGATTATAAAGTTATTATTAAATAATAAACGTTTTTTATAAAAATATAAAAATGATTTAATTTAATATAATATAATTAAGAATAAATTTATTATTAATCAAATCAAATATTCATAATAAATATTAATTAAATATAAATATAAAATAAATAGTTGTGTTTAATATAAAATGAATAAATAAAATGAATATAAATAACTAACATAGTTAATAAACATGCAAAAGATTGAAAATAAGCCAGAAAATATGGGTGAATAATTGAATTTCGATGAATGCATATTAACACCAAATTTATGTTTCTTAAATCTCCGAATGTTTCATTTTCGTATCTAATATAAATATATCAGAAACAAAAAGATTTCATCTTGAATTTTGGCAAAAAAAAAAAATAAATAAATAAAAATAAAGAAAATTTTAAAATGTAAAAAATATATATTATATACATAGATGATTATGTATAATATTAAAATATAAACAGAAAAACTACAACCTATATAGATTCATAATCAGAAAAGCGAACTGAGTCGATTTGAATTTGCTTATCTAAGTCCGTTTGCATCTCCTTCTATAAAAACACATTGATCTCAGATTTAAATATCACGAATATAGGAGTCTTCAGAGCTCTTCCTAGTCACACACTCCCTTGTTTAAACAACAACAGGAAAGCATTATAATATATGTGTTAGACCCTCTCATAAAAACTGCACAGCATTATAGTTCACTCAAGTCATAAAATAACACTTGACTTGCCCAGTCAATGCTAATGCTTTCAGCTAATTTGAATGCATATTCCGAAATGATATTAGCAATTCTCAGATCTTAAATAACGGACATTAGCATAATCAGACCTATGCAGAGACTGGATAACAGTTCGTGCGCAGCTAGTCTGGAAAGGCAGCAGAACGGCTCGCAGGTAAAATAAATCAAACTTTTAATTACTATGCAATTAAAGTAACGTATTTCAATTAATTAAAAGCAATTTTGATTGAATGCGCGCTTACCAACTGAGCTGAGGCTGGCCCACGCCTAGCCACAGCCCAAATAAATAAATAAATAAATAAAAAAAACTCGATAAACATTACGAAACCAGAAATTTTGCGCGCCAAAAATTTGCAGCGAAAAAGCAAAACAAGCTGTGCAGAAATAAATATATTATAAATATATATACAACTGCACATATATATATCTATAGATAAATAAAAACAGCTGGCTGGCTGGCGATGCAGCGGCTGCTGGGGCAGGTGATAAGGCGGCTGCCGCGTCGGCAGGTTGTTAAACCAGCTGCGCCGCGTGGGAGCTGCGCAGCGAGTCTATTGCGTCGTTGCGAAAATTAACTGCAATGGAGCGCACTCAGTGTGAGGGGCTGCGAGGGGTGTCCGAGGGGGCTTGCGGGCTATTGCCACTTGGCATAAATGTTAAAAGGCTCGCCACAAATAAAGAAAAAAAAAGCTTCCTACACAGGCGCAAGCGGCTTCCGTGGCTTCAACTCCAACTTTGACTGAGGCTCGCAAAAAAAAAAAAGATTATTATTGCTGTTGTTGTTGTTGGCGCATTGGCCTAATACGAAAGTTGTTGCCCTTGTGTTGGTGGTGTGTTCGTGCCACAAGTGGCAGCCACAAATTACACAGGGCAACACAGTTGTGCGTTAAGTGGAATAATAAAAAATAAACAGATAAATTTTATTAGTTTTAATAATAATGCTAATTGATGTTTAATAGAGAATAAAAAATGTTAATATTTATATATATTAACAGTAAATATATAAACAGTTTAAATGTTTTATTTACGAAGTAAATTCATATTTATTGTTATTTAAATTTATAATGTAAAATAAATTTATGTGCCAGTAACGTATATTTATGTCGTGAGGCGTAAGAGGTTTTAGTCATATAAATTTATATTATCTGAAAAGTCGCAAATTATGCACAATGCAAAATAAAGTACTTAAAATTCATTAATAAATTAAATATATTTTTATTTATATATTAAAAATATAATATACACTATATATTAAATAAACATATGAATATTTTAAATTTATGTGAATTTATTATATTCACAATGATTTAAATATCTAATGACACTTTCCCAGAGTCTGCAAATATGTGAGTACTGCTCAGACATAGAGAAAAAAAAACTTAGAGAGCAACCGATCGCGTCTGCTCTTCAATGAGTTAGCTCGCGATCGGACACAGACAGTTTATTTATTTATTTATCTACTTATTTTTAGAGGAGTTCCGCATTAGTTTTTCCCTGAAACAAAAGTCAATTGTCTATTTATTTATGCGAGGCTTTTGTTCGCAATGCATATCAGTGTAAGTGAAGAGCATTTGCATAGACTCTTTGTATTATCTGCTCACTTATAGAACTTCATTGTGCGAGCATCATTCGTAGCGCTCCCCTAAAGATGTTCGGGAAAAGAGCAACACACGAATAGTTGAACTCAAGACGCTCAGCCGAATAGAAAAACGAATAGAACCGAAGGCTATTGCTCAGAGCGAGAACGTGTGAGCATGATTCTACTTCTGTGCGGTTGATCTCGCGAGCAGAGCTGTTTTAAGAAAGACAATATGTATATACTATATAAATACAAAAATATATATAATTTATATTTTTAATTTAACATTAATTCTAACTGTTAAATAAATATATAACTATAAAAATACATATATAAAATATACACGTAGATAAAACTAGAAATGTATTAGATTATTATGAAATATAAAATTGTAAATATTTTACAACTATAATATACAATATTTATTAAATTGTTTATTTTTTATAAATATCATAATTAAGAAATGAAAAAATAAAATAAGATAAATATAAATATTTATATATTTTTAATAATTTTATGCATGTTTATAGATTTATACAAATATTTAAATATACTTAATAATTTAATAAATATTTTAAATAATTTTAAAAATATTTATAAATATTATACTTTTATATATTAATTATACTTAATTTTAAATTATTATATACATAACAAAAAATCTCTTATACGGCTGCCTGAATGCACAATTTAGCTGTTGTCCTTTGTTGTCTAGTGTAACTAATGAGCTAAGCAAGCACGTCACGCGTCAAACTTTGTACGTGTTGTTTCGTTTGTTGGTCAAGTGGCCAACAACAGCAATAACAGCAACAACAACAACAATAACTCTAGCTACAACTGCAACAACGACAACAACATGCAACACGCGCTTAATTTTATTGGACGTCATGCGGTGCGCATGCGCAACGGACCTGCCGACCTGATCCACCGACAGTGCCATTGCATATTTACATACACACACAGAGAGAGAAACATACATAAATAAACATATACACACTATATATATGTAAGTATATTTCTATATATGTTTCTTTTCTTTATTTTTGGGCCGCATGGCATAATTGGCTGCCCCAGTGCGGTTTCTGGCTGCGACCCACTCGACGCCACAGCATTTGTATGTATGTATGCACCTGAGGCGTTGTACGTGAGATATGAGACATTTGGCTACACGATTTGTTGCCTACCTGCGTTCATTTGATTGATAAATGCTAATATATAATATAATAATATCAATCAAAAATTAAACCATTGCAACATTAGTCTGACCAGATGTCTGCTAAAGCCAAAATTGAACTTTGCTGGAGGTTGAGATTGTCAAGCGAAGTTTCTAAAGATTTTTTAGACAGTTGTAAAATTAATATATAAAAATTATTATAAAAAAATTAAAATTTAATATATTTAGTATATATGTATGCATATATATATTTTGATTATATTTTGTTTAATTTAAATAATACAATTATTATTAATTTATATTAAATATAAAATACGAAAGTGAAAATATAATATAAAATATATAAATTTATTTTTAGAAAAATTAATAATATTTAATATACATTCTTATTTATTATTATTTTTTTTTTTTTAATATTGTAAATATACGAAATTTAAATAAAAATTTTAACCAGAGGCTGCAGTTTAATTAGTATGAAAACTCATAGAAGCAAGTTCATTTCAGTTGGCAAAACAAATTTTCAGAGAGTTTGATTAGCTTTGACATAGCCACAACGAAGTTTCATGATAAATCACACACGCACACACTTAATTAGCTTTGCAACTACACTCAGTTCTCTTCAATAATAGAGAAGAGACAGCTGGTTAACTGCTCCACACCCTGCTCTCTTCACCAGCTAATGCCTTTGGCAATTGTGCGTGGGTTCTAGTTTATGGCAAACGTATTTGAGCCTGCGTCGCAAGATCGAAGATTGTCAACGTTGGGTTAGTGCATTAAATGTGATTTTTAGTGCTGCACATATCAAATTCAATTGCACACAAGGCGTGTGAACTCTGTGTGTGTGTGTGTGCGTGAGTGTGTTTGTGGAACATGCTGCACGCTGCTGCTGCTGCTGCTGCGACGCTGGCTTCTTGTGGGCCGACTGACTGTGCAGCAGGTTTGTCTCGTGAGTTGTTTTCGTTTTTTTTCTCTCTCTCTGCTCTTTTTTTTATGTCTTTGCGCGCGCTAATTTGCGCAAATCAAACAACGGCCCACAAGAGCAACTGAGAGCCACATGAAGCAGCCAAAGACTCCAAAGACCAGTTTTTTCTTTGGGCCACTGCGTGCAGTTGTAAAAACACCTGCTACAATTGATTAAATCACAGCAATTTATTAACAAGATTTTTTGTATTTTGTTTAAGTTTCTTTTTTCCTACTGAAGAGTGTGGGCAGTGGGGAAACCACACAATGAAAAACTATCAAAATCGAGGTTGATTGATTTTCGAGGTCTTGTCGAATCTGGCTCTATGGGTGTTCGCGACGTGAGGTTCAATTTGCTGCTCGGGCCTACTTGGCTTAGACACTGTGGCTACCACCAACAGCAGTAGCAGCAGCCGATTGTGCCGTTACTTCTAGCTCATTTTGCATAAATCAATTGCTGACTGCCTTTTTGCGCAATAAACTTTGGCACGTTCTAAGGCGTTAATTGGGCTGAGCATTTGCATAGCAGATTTACATAAACGAAATATTGTGGGTAGAATGAATTGAAAGTCGATTTTGTCTATTGATTATGTGGATTAGTAGCTGTGATTAGAGCAGCTAATATCAGGAATATGAAAATGTAGGAAAAGGAGAAAAAGATTATATATTTAACACTTAAGGAAGTTCGAGTAGAATTTTTATTAAATATATAATTTTCAATATAGCTCACACATTTTTAAAAGTCAGCTGTAAGTATTCATAAATGCAAAAACAATTTTAATTAAATATATGTATGTTGTAGCCAAGACCAACTAGAATAAAACTTGAAGACGTTTTAAATAGACTGATCAAATAAGAGTATTGACATTTCCCTTAATAATATACCAGCAATTGCTTACGTTTTTTATAATACTTCGCTGTTCAAGTATTTTATGGGCTTTGCCTTTTAATCATGCATTGTTTCAAGCCTCTCTAATAGGCAGCATAATTTTTGGAAAGCTCAACAAAGATTGCCCTAAAACTAAAAATATTTAAATTAAACTAAATTATTAAATTGCGTTAGACCAAAGCTGTAAGAATGTTTCAGTTGGCTGCTACTGACTGGAATTTCTAAAATTAAATTGAAATTAAAATTATATTTAAATAAATGAAGTAAATGTATGCTTATAAGCATATTAAATAAAGTTATACACAATACAAGGAACACAATTATTAAATTGATTTTTTTTTAATTGTAGAAACATTAGGCTTTTGAGAGTATAGTCAGCCGAATATGTATAGCAAAATTGATGTTTAAGTTGCAGCCAAAGAAACAAGAGTAAAACAGCTTAGATCGTCACCTAGGCTTCAGTGCGCAGACAATTTGTCAGACAGCTGAAACATTTGTACCATAAATAGACTCTTTATAATCTTCAAGTAGCAGAAAAAACAAACGGCTCAAAGGGAAGAGTATTTGTATGTTATAGTAACGACGAACTAGGAAAGTCGACTCTTCGTTCATCTTCGCGACGTTTGAGTGCCAAGGCGGTCATTTGAAATTCTGCTCTTAAAATGGAATATGTGGAACATGACATAGACATTAAGTGGAATGTTATGGAATGTAATGGCATGGAGCATGCATAGCTGGTATAAGAGCAGTAGAAGGAGAAATGGAAATGATACACAAACATTGTCTTTCTATCTCTTTATGCAAAAACAACATTACCCTTTCTCTTTCAAATTTTTGATTCCATTTATATGTTATTTGCCTGCATGCATCATCAAATATATTTTATTTTTCAATGCCACTTAAGCATTTGCTGAAATTTATATAATATAACAATATAATAATGTAATACAATAATATAACTGAAATGAACATTGTTTAAATATTGAATATTAAATAAAAAGAATATACAAAATTTATATATATAAAAAATATTAAATTATTAAATTATATAGAGAATATTTTTATAAAATAATAGATTAATATAATACAATTTAACTAAATTTAAATTTAAATTTTTATTATTAAATATATTTAATATTGAAAATTAAAAAAAAAATATGTATTCTATATAATACAAATTTTAAAAAAGTATTATAAATAATAATAATATTTTTTATATAAATATTCCATTTAAATGTTCTTGGTCTGCTTCAGTCATCAAATATATATCGAAATGATATTTTCTATTTTTAATGGCATTTGCTGATGCTTCAATAATAAAATAAAATAATAATAACAATATAAAACTGTTATACAATAATTTAGTATATGTATGTATATAGTGAAAATATATTAAATAACTAAAAATAATTTGATAATAATATATATAATATTAAACTAAAAAATTAGAGAGTATAAAAAAATACAATATAATTAAATTAAAAATTTAAATATTTAATTAAATATGTATATAACATAAAAATATCATAAAATAATATTTATACCATATAATAATAACTAATAAAAATAATAAAGTAAAATATATTTATAAAATAACAATAACAAATATATACAATTCTCTAGCAAAGATAAATTTCAAATGTCACGTGAGTCAGACAAAGTTTATTTTTAGTCATTGTATCAACAATGGATCAAGTGCATCAACTACGTCGAGCTCATGCCCTTTTTCTGCTCTACACGAATCGATCACGTTGTCAAGTCAACTGCCAGGGACAACAAAAATGCGATCATAGATATTATATTGGACATTTAAGAGTTATTAAAATACCAGCCAAAGGCATTACAACCTTCGATGCAAATATTAAATAAATAAATATAATCAACAACTTTGTAGCTAATTTAACATGCTGTGACAAGATCGACAAACATGAAACTGATTGCTGCAAACAGCATGGGATGGAGAACATGAATATCGCGTGCTGTAAATAGGCCCCGCCGGGTGCAGTGGATAAATAGACCGGGCAATTGTCACGATTGGCTACTGTGCGATCCGAGCTCGAAATGAAGTGGGCAATCATTTTTATATTCGCCCAGCTGGTGCATCACATTGCGGTAAATATCAATCCATTGAAAATTGGAAATTGACTGATCTTCAGGGCTTTGTCCTTTCGAGCAGGGCGAGCAAGCCTATGTGGTGAGCAATGAGCAGTTGGAGTCCTTCGAGGGCGATTCGGAGACGCTCGTCTTGTTCGATAATCTGAAGACAATTGGACGTGATCGTGCGATCAATGGCTCATTCTCCTTTCTGGGCGACATGGACAACGATGACTTCAAAGTATCTGTGGAACTCTACTCCAGCCCCAACAGCGATGGCGATTTCAAGCGCATGGTCTTCGATGTGCCGCAGACCAGCATTTGCGAGTGCTTCAAGAAGTTCTATGTGCAATTCGTGCAGCCCTCGGTCAGCGATGGTGAGACCACAAACTTCCCACTCGTCGGCGAGGACACCTGCCCCATACCCAAGGGTGAATACTATATCAAAAGCGTGCTATTCAATACACAGGACTGGCCCGAGCAGGTGCCACGCGGCATGGTCAAGGCCATCATAACGTTCTTTACAGGTGGCAAGAACGTGGGCGGATTTATAGTGCAGATCAAGATCGAGGATCGTCAGAGTTAGAGCGGGGAATTCATGTTTTCTTATATATAAATATTATTTTATTTTAACTAGCAATAAAGGTCTTTGAAAGCGAACAGCTTGAACTTTGCACTGAACTCAAGCGCAGCTCGGATTACGAGCGAGTCGAGGCTGCTTCTATAACTGAAATAAATCAATTCCATGTCGATGACAGCTAGACAGCCTTCATTAGACGCCAACAGGCATCAGCAGCCTATCAAGACGCACCCCAAAATATTTTCGGCTGCGCTGATAATAAAGCATTTATTCGAAAAAATTTACAAACAAGCGAGAGAAAAAAAGTGAGAAAAGTCACGAAATGTTAGAAAAAGTGCGCAAAGAAAAACTCAGCAGGAGACATATACACACACATATATATATATATAGGTTTATATATTCGACTTATTCACAGATGGATTTCCCCAGAAGTGGCGGCCTGTGGATCTCTGATTTTATTTATAAATTCATTCACGAGGTCGGCAAATGGGGAGCCCCAGTGCTTCGGCAGTTTAGTTTAGTTCGGTTTGGTTTCGGTTTCGGGGGTCGCCCGACTACCGCCTCCCGCCTGCCGCCTGCCACACGCGCCTGCCACATGATTAAAAATAGCCAATGTCGAGTCGTCGACAGCGCACTAAGTCGACTGGGGGATTTTCCGAAAAAATGAAAACGTCACTTTAGCCTGGGCATTAGTTTTCACCCAGGTCGCTCGCTAGCTCGTTTACTCTCTCATTCGCCTGCTGCCAAAACATCTGTGCGACTGACTGCAACTATTTGAGGCATTTTCCAAGTAATATGCAACACATGTTGGTTGCCCCAACCAACTTGGGGTAGGACACAATGCGCGTGCGCCCCGTTTCAACAGATTTCTATGCATGCAAATGAAAAATAATGCTCTGTCAAAGCCAGCTAACAGCAAGTGACAGTTTGGGGGCCGCAGCTCCTCTGCCGGCAGCTCATGTCAGGCATGACATTAGATGATGCTCTGCCCTGATAAGTCCTGCAACTTCCCCTTGGCAGGCATATAGCACACTCTGTTGCACAATTGTCAATCAAAGATGTTGGCGGCAGAGTTGCGACAACTTCAACTGCAACAACTTGGTACAGTTTGCAACAAAATGCTAAAAGGTTGAAGAACTTTTAAATTTATGATGGGCAAGATCAGTTGAGTAGTGTGGGGTGTGCCCAGCTGAGAAATATACAGATTTAAAGATTATTGATATGAAAGGAAATCTACCTGTAATACAAGGAACTTCATACAAAATTTATTAGCTTTCGATTTATATATCTCTGTGTAATTAATTTTTAATTATTTGTTTTCAATTCTTAAAAATATATATTATATATGTATATAATAACATAGTACAATATAAGTCAGATTAGCTTTATGAAATATTTCTTTTTAATGTGAACTGCAATAATTTTAATTTAAGACTGTTAAATATAAATTAATAAAAAAATAAAAAAAATAAACAAAAAAAATAAAAAAAAAATAAAAATAAAAAAAAATAAAAATAAAAAAAATAAATAAAAAAAATAAAAATAAAAAAAATACAGAATTAATCGTTGCTCGTTGTGTGTGCATATCTCACTCTGATCCTGAAATTGATCACCCTGTGATCCATACCCTGATCCAGAAATGTATCACACTGTGATACAGCCCATGATCCAGACCATACAATTGCATAATACTAAAAATTAATAGAATACATTTTTTATTTAATTTATTTTTTTTTTTTTATTTTTTAAATGCATAAAATAAATTATATACTTTATATGTTATTATATAAAATAAACAAAGTAAATTAGCTTTTCTAACAGCTATACTACAAATATATAAATAAAGCTAACATTTACCATCCTTTTCAATTGATAATGATTTATATTAAAGTTATTAACATTCTCGCCTTCTGCTGCTTAGACTAGTCTACAAATACTATACCCACATTCAATAGATCAACTTCGTTAGTCAATTCACTTGACCTCAGCGTGAACAAAAAAAAAAAAAAAAAAAAAAAACACTAAGAACAAGCATCAACTTGAACACTCAATTGCGTATCTCTAATTTTTAATGTCTTCTTCAAAAAAATATGTTAAAATTTGATTTGTTTTTGGAATTTACACAATCGTTTAATGGGCCCACAAACAGGGTGATAAAATTGATGTCTGCTGGCACACACAGAGCGAGAGAGAGAGAGATAGAGATTCAGGCAGCTGCAGCTGCAAGTGGCGAGCTGGCACACAAATCAAATCAAAGCATACAAATTGTTTTCAAACGAATTATGGCATATCTATGGCCGGCAACAATGCCAAGCGACAATGATTAAATATTTTTCTGAAACTTCTGTTTGGCCATTAAAATGTCGAGGCGGCACATTGCGTAGAACTTTAACAATTTTATTAATGGGTCGCGTGATTTAATGTGTGCCCTCATATCTCTCTCTCACTATCTCCAACTCTCCTGTAGCCATAGATATGAAATTGGGATCTGTTGCCCTTTGGGCTGTTGCCTAATTGCGTAATGATTGAGTTAGTTGTTGTTGGCTTCGACTTGGCATGGGCTAGGTTTTATGATCCAAGCGCTAATTGGACTAGCTTATGTATGTGTATTCAATTGGACCAACTCTCGATGGCTTCCAACTCTAATTGGCTTCCGTGTCTAGCTGCAATTCGACCGGCCATCGATGGCTCCCCATGGCGGTAATGAGCTGATCTAACTGCCGTTCTGCTTTTGATATCATGATTTTAGAGAGATGCGAGATGAGAGTTGCCTGCAATTAGCTTTCCCACGCCAAGCTTTTGCCATGCATCCATCAATATCACAGCTGCTTATTGGAGATGTCAACACAATACTCTAGATAAATTTAGCGCGCATTGCTCAAGCGTGTCATAAAAACTTTGCTAATTGAATGCAAGGCGTGCAGCTGAGACTATTAAAATCTGACCTCAACTTCAAAATAGGTCAAATCGGCTGAAATCGGGAACAAATCTTACGAACTGCTAGCGATTTATGACGACTGGGCCAACAATAAAATTGCGAAAGGAATTTTTATTGGAAATTTTTATTGAGATTTCCAAATGAACCGCTGGCCTGAATTTGCAAAGATCAAGAAATTGAGTACAATATTTATTAAATATAGCTTGACTAATTTTTGAAAAGTATTTTTTTTTATATTTTTAAATATTTAATATTATTTTTAATTTTTATATTTTTTTATTAAATATTTTTAATTTAATTCTTATAAATAATTTTGTAAACTCTTTTACTTGATATTATTTTTTATTTTTATGTATTTTATATATCATTTTTAATTATAAGTTTTTAATTTTTTCATTTACTTAATTCTGTATTATATTCTTTATTATTTCTTCTTTATTGTATTGTATATTTTTTATATATTTATTATATTATTTAATATATTTTTTCTTATTTTTTCATTTTATTTTTCTTAAGTTCCAATTTAATTCTTTTAAATCTTTGATTTTATTTTTTATTTATTTTTAAATTAATTATATTTTGCTTAGTTTTTATTTTATTTTTGTTTTGTGTTATACTTTATTATTTTATGATTATTATTTTTCAAATTAAATTTTTATTCACTTTATTTTTAATTTGAATTTTATTTTATTATAAATTCGAATTTGAAAATAAATGCAATTTAAAAAATTCAAAATTTATTTTGTATTTTATATAATTTTTATTATATTTTTAAATTTAATCATTATTTAAAAGTATTTTACTATTCTTTTAATACATTTTTTAAATTTTTAAATTGTTAATTTACTTTTTTTTTTTTATTTTATTTATATTACATTTAATTTAAATTATTTTATATTTTATTTTATTATTTTTAATATTATTATTTTTTTAATTTTAATTTTATTTTGCAAATTGTATTTTATTTTAATAATTATGTTGATAGTTTAACACAATTGATCAACTATAATAAACGTAACATTTAGCTATGACTATGACTAGTTTTAGCAAACCTTGAAGACTGATAAACGCCCTAAGGTATGCAAAGAAATTAATAATAAAATTGCCACAAGTCATGAGTTGCATGGCGAGGGAAAAAGTATAATCCTGTCTGGCATTTGCTACAAAAACCAATTTATAGATAATCATATAATTAATCATGCACTTGTCCAACTGTTCATACTGTACACACACACATAAATACACCCACATGGAGCTCGTGAAAGGACACGCAAACACCCAACACATTATGCCGTCTGACCATTAACTACTCTGCTGTCCGAAGCGCTATGATTGATGTCTAAGCAGAGCTGAGCTGAGGAATGGAATGACTAAACAATTTCACTGGCATTTGGCAGGAGTGCAAAATTCGGAAAATGGGTAAAATTGTTTGTGGAAATTATGATAAGACAATTTCAGTTGACTTGACTTCACTTTACTATACCTTGCTTCTAATTAAACCTGTCTCTGTCGCCCATTTTCCACTCCTTCCGTTGATTTTATTTCTTTTTCTATTTTTTTGCAGCATCATGGTAAATAAGAAGCGTAGCTCATTAATGCAACAACAGATTTGTAGCCGCATGAATTATTCATGTGTGTGTGTGCGTGTGTGGGTGTAAGGGCGTGGCCTGAGCTCTGCCTTGCTGCCCTTTCAATTCACTAACCGTTTGTCTGAGCCATTTTACCCTCAAGTGGCACACTTATGGCAGTCTGTGGGCCTCATAATTGGGCTCGAGTATCTAATGGAAAAGAATTAAGTGATTTCAATGAGTGCCCTAGATGACTGGACACTGAATGGCCAAAGGATAACAGGTGTTGGGCGTAAATCCAAACAGGAAGCGCATGATGATGAATCACTTCACATCTACTTCCTAATTATGGCCGAAAAACAAAAAAAAATATTTTCTCTCTTACAATTTTCATTCTTCAAGCAAATTAGCGTTTGCCTTCGCCTTGCCAACTAAGACAAACAGCATTGACTACATATCGAGTTACTGCAACGCGCTTCGACGATGATTTATATGCGGCCGCACCTACATTTATGCCATAAAGTGGCCATAAATCACACCAGGAGGCAAAAGCTGTTGCAGAGCTCTGCAGATCTGGCAGCAGCTGCACTTCGAGCTAGGCTCGACTCTAGCTCATGCAACAAAAACTACAACAACAACAATAACTGCAAAGTGCCAGCCAAGTGTCTGTCAGATGGCAACAAAGCCCGCAGCCAAGTCGACAACAAATTGATATTTTTAACATGTGAGTTCAAATAGATAAAGTCAATTGATGGACAGAGAGTAGAAGAAAAAAAAAATAAGAAAAATCAGTAGCAAAAATATATATATATGTGTGTGTGTGTATTTACACACGCACGTTTCGCTGTTGTGTCCAAGTCGAAGTGCGTCGCTGGCTGGCATGACAATTAGACGGCGGGTTGCCCTGGAGTGACGCCTCCGAAACAAAAGAGACAAGCTGCGAGGGCCAGCCTGCCTGCCTACCGCCCACCACTAGCCCCCCATGTCCCTCTGCCACGCCCACAAACTGTTTGACTTTAGCTTTTGCCTTCGCCTTTGGCACCGCCCCGCGTCCGAGACAAGTTGTCAATTTGCTGTCTCTGCTTGCAGTTTTTCTTGTTTGGGTGTCTTGTTTTTGTTTTTTATAGACTTGTAGAGAGGTATTTGAACTATGTGCTTGGATGTGTAACGAGTGGAGTGAGATATTGTAAATGTGAGAAAAAAATATAAAATATGTTATTATATGTGAAATGTGTGCGCATAAATTATATAAATTGGTTTATTAATTTCATTTCTTTCTTTTTTATTTTGCATAAAACTTGTGTCCCGGAAAAGGGCATAAAATAGATTAAAAAAAAAAAAATAGGCAAAAATGTTTCGGAATTTCTATTTTTTTTTTTTTTTTTTTTTTTTTTTTAATTGAGGTGGATTGTCCTCAATCATTTAAAATTATTAAATATAAAAAAAATAATATAACTAATTAAATAATAATTTTAAAAACCATTTAACCCTCATTTTTCATTATGAATTAGTTAGTTTAAAGTTATAAAAAATATAATGAATCTCAAAAGCAGAGCTTAAGTTATTCTATTAGAGCATAATCATTTCTTATTTCGTTTCTTGTTGGCTAAATAAAGTAAAATATTGTTGCTTAAAAGCAGCAAAAACTTTGAGAAATAATGGTTAAAAATTAATAAATAATAATAAATATATAAAATAATTAATAAATTTATAATAATAATTAGATTAATATATGGAATAAAAACTGTGAGAAATAAAAAATAAAAATAAATAAATAATAGCAAATATAAATATAAATATATAATACTAATTAAATTAATTACAATATTTATAATAATATATATGTTAATAAATATTTATATGTATAAAATTTATGATTTTCATTTTTAATTTGAAATAAAATAAATATTATTATTAAATGTAGTAAAAATATAATATTATTTTATAGAAGGCCTAGCTGGCTCACTATATCTTTAAGTGATTTTTTGCAAGCTCAAACTATATATTAATAATAATATTTATTTTATTTAAAATAAAAATTAAAAATATTGTTTGAGCTTGCAAAAAATCACTTAAAGATATAGTGAGCCAGCTAGGCCTTCTTATAATCCATTCATAATTGAGCATTTCATTCTTTTATGCTCTTCTGATTTATTTGCCTATCAAACAAATCTCTTACTAGTAAAGATTTATGTTGAATTCAAAAATAAAAACTCAAGAGAAGTTTACTCTGCATACAATCAAACACAGAGAGCATCAATCATAGCAAACCCCAAGCCAACAAAACTCTTTCAGTTAGAGCATTCAATTGTCGTTAAGCTCTTAGCTTCTCTCTATCTACCCCTCTACCTGCCGCTCTTTCATTGCTGCTCTGTGGTCTGCTCGAACACTTGTCACAAATTGTGCAAATTTATTTTACGCGCTAAATGCAAAACGTGCCCGGCCAGCTAAATGGCAAGAATTAGACTCAACTGCTCTGTTCGCTGGCTGCTTAAAGTGCGCTGCTTGGATTCGCCAAACATTCGCCACTCTGTCAATAAGTCTGTGCCTTCGCCGAACTGGCCCACCCACAAGCTACGCATTTTGAATAAAAGTGCTTAAAAGCGACATGAAGAAATATATATACATATAATTTTATATATATATGACTGATGTTTATAAGTCAGCTGAAGTGGCTGGCCGAGTCACTTGGCGCACTTTTTAACCCTTTGGCTGCCTAACAATGCGTAAAGTTTTGTCGCCTCTTTTGATGGATTACTCCAGCAGCAGCTGGTTTGAGTTGATTTTTGCTTTAACACTTTTGGCTTTTGTTTGTTCCATTTAATTATTAATTTATATGTGGCTTTCGCTGCCTTCGACTCTTTTTTCATAATGCAATTTATGTCTGGTCTAGCGCTTGGCGTATTTTATGTTAATTTTGTTAGAGCTTTGATTAATTGCCCTGCTAAGAGTGTGGGAGCTGAATTTTAAAGTCACCTCAAGTAAAGTCTTTAAATGTTTACAGTGACAGTTGTAGCTACTGTTTAGGCAATTATCCTTGAAATCATGTTTCTTCCTTGTTGCCATGGACAATGAATGCAACTGACCAACTGAACGACACTTTGATTAATGATATTGCCCTGCTCGAGTCAATTATGCCATTTGCATTCACAAACCCTACAAAGAAAATTGTAAGCAATTATTAGGACGAGTTTTCTATTCTATGTTATTTCTTGGATCCACTCACTGATCGATCGTCGCTCATAGTTGACGTTTTCAGATTTTTCTTGTCTTGTCTTTGCTTTTTTTTTTTGGGCAATTTATAGATAGGCATCAGGCATCAGACGAGGCCCAATAACAAAACGATCAACTGAAAATGATTAGTCAACGGGCCTGAGCCAGTCAGTAATAAAATAAAAAAAAACCTAGAAAAGAATTACTGACAATTTCATGAACAAACGCCTTTTATGACCCCAACAACAAGCATATTTGTGTAGGAATTTTCATTTTGGCCTTTGGAAGCAGCAGCAGCAGCAGCAGATGAAAATACAATTAACAAATGTCAATTATGATGACACAGAGCGAGTGAAAGGCAGTTAATGGCAATGCGACGTGCAGCAGATGCAGCCAAATGATATAGCTCCGAGATTCAGATACAAAGATACACGACCCTACAAGGTAAAAGATACAAAATACATACACAATGAGATACATATAAAAGATATGTTTGTCATTTTTGTTAATCAATTTCATGTTACAATTCTGACCAGAGATTTTTCTTATTCTTCTTCACCTTGTTTGATTTGCTTGTCTGCCTGCCGAGCTGACTCAGAGGCATGTGAATTTCTGAGTTCACTTTAGCTTTACCGTTGCTTTTTGTAGGCTCTGAGCTAAGTAGGCTGTGAAAATGGTGATAGCTTGTACGTACTACCTTGGTGGCATTGGCTATCCGTTTGTATACCCTGTTTACCCAATGGAAGTGGGAAATCAGGGTATATTGGTTTTGTGAAAATGTAGGTAAGAGGCGAAAGGAGGCTTGGCAGACCATATAAAGTGTACATATTATTGATCAGTGCGAGTAGCAAAGTCAATATTACCCATTTGTCTGTCCGAATGAACTCAATTTCCTGTAAACCACAAAAGCTAGAGTTAATAATTCAATTATTCAAATAAAATTTAATATAATATAAAATAAATAAAATTAAAATTAATTAATAAAATATAAAAAAGTAATTAATAAATTAAAATATAAATAATATATAAAACAAATTTAAAAATAATTAAATAAATATAATCCACAAAAGCAAGAGTTAATAAATAATTCAAATAAAATTTAATATGAAATAAAATAAATAAAATTAAAATTAATTAATTAATTAATAAAATATAAAAAAAAAATTAATAAATTAAAAAATATAAATATAAATATAAATAAAATATAAAATAAATTTAAAAATAATTAAATAAATATAATCCACAAAAGCAAGAGTTAATAAATAATTCAAATAAAATTTAATATGAAATAAAATAAATAAAATATAAATTAATCAATTAATAAATAAAATATAAAATATATTAAATAAAAATAAATAAAATATAAAATAAGAATAAATTAATTAATAAATAAAAATATAAATAAAATATAAAGTAAATTTAAAAATAATTAAATAAATATAAATAACTTTATAATAACTTTATATAATTAAATATAAAATAAAATAAATATAAAATATAATGCACTGGGTATCTCCTAGTCGAGCAGTCTCGAATGGTCTGCCTCTTACTTGTTTATAACTTAATTTCCTGGTATGTTCGCTTATCAAGTTCCCGTTTTTTCCCCCTTTTCTATCGCCTTTTTATGCTCGAAATCAATTTGAAGCACTTTACTCGAAATTAACATTATTTTATGTATATAAAATATATATGTATGTATGTATGTATTTAGTATGTATTTTCATTTTATTATTATGAGCGCAACACTCTTTTATTTTATATGGTTTTTATTTTTTTAATGCCGCACGTCTGCGCGCTCAATTAAAAGCGGGCAATATTGAATGGGTTCCTAGAGCCCTGAGCCGTCTATACCTTTTGGGTCGCCAAAGGTGTTGCTGGCCAAAGTGTCACTTGCCAAGCGATTGAAGCGTAAACGGTTTTTGTTCTAGCCAGCCCAACCAAAATTAACGCCTGAAATGGATTTCAAGTGCGGCTGGCTAATTGAAAAGGTCTTTTAAGCGCGCTCTCCTCCCCCTCTCTCTCACTCTCTCTCTCTCACTAAACAGTCAGCCAAAGGCGCGACAGGAAGCGCCATTCAAGAGTCATTTGCTTTGCATATATTTATATACGTATATGAAATAAATTTCCATACAAGACAAAGAGCTGGCGCTATAAAAAAATCACAGACTAGCCAACAATTGACCGCTGGGAAATGAACCCATAAACAAATTACGTAGCGCAAGGCATTTAAGGACGACAAATAAAAAACAAAATATTCGCACGCAAGCGCCGCGGCCAATTTATTTATTAATCGCATGTCAAGGCGACAATGGGCGTGGGGCGTGGCACTTGGCACGTAAGCATTAAATACATTTTTAGCGGAAGAACTAATTAACAAGCGGACGAATTGGCAGCAGACATTGAAGTTGAAGCCCAAGCTCCTCACCTTAGTCATTCTGGCAGTCGCAGAAAAAAATGTTAAGCAAGAAGAAGAACCAGACACAACTTGGCAAAAACTCATTAGCACGCTCGAACGTTAAAAATGTCGCGTCAAAATCAGCGCTTAATATTTTTTATGATTAGCCATCCCCAAATGTGACATTATTGTACTTTTTCTCTTTGCTTGGCAATAATGTAGGCAAGGCGGGAGAGAGAGAATGTGAATGTGTATGAAAATGTGAGTAGAAATTGCGCACAAATAGTAGACTAGTATATACTCTAAGTCTACATAGGTTTCATATTTAATATGGAAGAACTCCTCTAGATATTTTCTAAAGAGAAGGAAGACTTAAAGGTGAGTGAAATGAGAAGAATACAATTCACAGTTTAAGTGATAAGAAATTAATTTAAGACGGTCGATTCAGTGCTCAGCTATTTAGAAATGTAAGCTGATAATAGTTAGTAAAATACAGACTATAATTACACAATTTTGCATTTTCGTATTACAATAAAATAAAATACAATTAAACACAAACTTTTAGATTAGGTAAAAAAAAAATAATAATAATAATTAATATTATTAATAATTTTTAAAAAAATATTATTACAAATTCAAGATTTTTGAATAAATTGAAAGGAGCGTTTACATTTGTGATAGATCAACTAAGCTAACTTAAGCTTCCAAAGTTTTGAAATCTTAAAATTTAACTAATGAATTTCAGATCAATCCAGCAGCAATTTGTTTGTAAGCTTTATGTACTATAGTCATTATGCTATATGATAATGAATCATGCTGAAAAGCTATGAGCCGCTAAACATATAACTTAGATAAAGGGGAGAACTATGATAGTTTGATTTTTATGGAGATAATATAATGTATTTATTTATTTTATTCTTATTAATTCTTTTTTTTATTTTTTTTATTAATTTTTTTTTTTATTTATTTATTTTTTTTTTTTATCAAAAAAAGTTTCTTATAATTCGAAAAAAAAAAATAAATAAATGTAAAGGAATATTATAAATCGTATTAATAAGCATCAAATGGAAACTAAAGTACACAACAGTGCACAACTAGTTAACTAATATTTAAGTAGAAAAGAATACAATTATTATTATTTATTGTTAATTTATTTACTTTTTTTTTTACTACTACTACTTATTACTTTACAATAACTTGTAAAATTAAAAAAGATTAAAAATAATACGCAAAACAAAATAATAATTATGATTATACAAATTTGTATTTAATATTATTTTATTTTATTTAATTCTTTTTTTTTTTTTAAGCACAATCGTGATATGAAAATAGTGACAAATTATTTATATTATTATTTTTCTTTTATTTATTTATTTTTTCTTTGAAATACATAATTGTAATATTAAAAAGAAATAAATAAATAAAATAAATAAAGTAACAATCCTTATATGAAAGCCAACTCTACCTCAGTGCAGCAAGTGTAGCCAAGCTGATTGCACACGAATTATTTGTTATTTGTGCAGACTTTGTCTGGATCTAATATACTATATAGAAATAAAAGTAATCGTGCATATCAAATAATGAGCTATTTGAGCAGACTTTGTCTGAAATTATATATTATATATGCATATAAATGTATTCACATAAACAAATATGAACAGGTAGATGGCTTCAGAGTAATCAACATAATTTTCGGGCAACGCGACTAAAAACGCTAAAGACTCATTAATTGTGCGCGACATTTGTTGGCGTGTCCAGAAAGTCGCGACTTTAGCCGGCAGCGTCGTTTTAATTGTCTCTCTCTCTCTCTCTCTCTCTCACACGCACGCTCTCCCCACCTCTCTGTCTTTTATAGTGGCACACGGAACTGGCCTCAGCTGTGTGCTGAACAAATACAAGGCAGAGGACATGACACCAGCGACTGCGTCATGCAGTCATCAGTTCAGTCCAGTTGGCAGTCGTTGTCCTGTTGCTCTACTCTCTCCCTCTCACTCAGTCTCTCTCCCTCTTTATATATCGTCAATAAGGTGATGCGACAGAAGCTCTCTGACTGCATTACGTTGCTCTTTTATAAATATGACGATAAATTTCGTAGCGAATTTTGGTTGCTTTTCATTCCATTTTTCTTTTTTTTGTATTTCGACTTCATTTTGGCTTTTAATTTCCTACTGGGATTTACGCAAAAGGTAAAGCAACCGTATTTTTTCTGCCACTGCCCTGTCTGGCTGTGTGTGGGAGACGCTTTTAATAGACCTTCGTCCAGTCTGCGAGATTTTAATATAAAAACTACAACAGCCAAAAGCAACAGAGGGCAACAAAAACGTCGCTTTATGTGCCATGTTTTCAGCTTTGGCCAGCAAAGCGAAAAAAACCAGCAACAACAGACAAAGTGAGATAAGCGCTTTAAGCCCTATTAACGGGCTTGTGGCTCGATGACCATGTGTTAGTGGACAGAGTGTGTGTGAGAATATCTCTATGAAAAGTTAAGCTAAGCTATTTGTAAAATCTGCTCTTTTTGCAGTCATATTAAAGAGCTGACAAAGTGTTTAAGTAAAGCAAAGCTGCATAAGGGGCTGTAGGAAGAGACGGAATGCAGTGATATGAGTGAAATGAAAAACACGTGTTGGGATATTCTTTGATATATCATTTATGCATATGATGTATATTTATACATCTATAATAAAAAATATCTACTAAAATGGATAAGAATAAAAAAACTGACTGAAACATTAAATTTAACTCAACAATCAATGCTCAAGTAAAAAAAGTCAAACTTGCTTACTCTTTATTCAACATTGTAAAATACCATAATTTTTTTAATACATTAAATTTATTAAAAATAAGAAATGCCCTAAAAAATATTAAAATATATTTATAAAAAAAATAAATAAAAAAAAATAATCCAACAGAGTCTACTTGAGAAGAGCCTCTCTTGGTTGTCTCTAGAATTTGCTACTAAAGAAATCTACATAGACTCTGATTAGCTGATATCGGTTAGACACATACATAGATGTGCATTGATAGGTCAACTCAATTTGTTACTCTGCCATGTAATAGGCATACATACATATACAGAGACTCTGTTAAGCTTAAAGGAGAGCGCTGCTGAAGTGAAGTAGTGAGAGCATCAACGCGCTCTCCTTGCATAATGCAATAAACATCGCTTCGTATATGAAACTCGAGCAGATCAGTCGTTTTATTAGTTGCTGACAGAATACACGAGAGACGTTTTGGAATGCTCTTCATGCATAGTAAGTAGCCTGAGCAGACTCTATAATATTCGAGCATTCAAAGACTACGAAGAAAGACAATGTGCATTAGCAAAGTTAAACAACACAAAAATATATGCAACTAGTCTCCAAGACCATGATTTCTTTCAGTTAATTGCATTATATTGATAAATCAGCAGAATTATCTAATACTGTGTATGTTATATATTATCTACTTTAAACATATATCTCCTAGTCTTATGTTTATTAATTTAATTTGTTATTCATATAACTAATATTGCAAATATTGCAATAAATAATTTATTAATTTAATTAAAAGATCTTTATAATAAATAATATTTTTGCAAATAAATATGGATTTGTAAACATAAAAAACAAGATTTTCAAATTAATTATAATACATTTATTTACAAAAAATTTTCTAAATCATTCAAAGATAACTTAGATGCCATTTCTGGAGGACATAGTCTAGACAAAAGACAGTCATATCAAGCTAAATTGAATTTATTCTCAATTTTTAATTATTTTCACACACGCTCTAGCTTAAAATATATAAAAATCACTTATCTAACCAAGTCTATAAACTTTTCTATAAGTCCCACTATAAAGCCTATGCTCCTATCACATATGTTTAGTAATTAATACTAGGCATATCACTGGCATATTTAAACGCTGCCACAAGCTATTCAAACTAACTGCAATACTTGAATAAATGAATATGTAACACATATTATGTGCGTGTCAACTAAATTATCGCTTTTATGATTATCTCTGCCAAAGAGGGAGACACTCCATCAAGGCAGAAAATCTCAATGGAAAAGCAATTTAAGCTATGTCCATCGATGTCGATGCTGCGCACACATACGTAAATCTAACCAGCTTATTGCTCATAGACGGCGGCAATCAAATCAGCTAAAAACTTGTTATCGCCTCCTTTGAGCGACACCAAGAAAATTAATGACCACCCAACCGCCAGCCATTTGGCAATTGCAGCAAGCAGCCAGCACAGCTTGCAACATGAGGCAACAACGAAACGAAGCCGGTGCGAGGCTCATTTGAAATATGTAAAGCATATAAATTATGTGCCCAGTCGTTTGGGCGACAAACTGTGAATGAATCAAAGGATAATCCAATTTATTTCACATTATATGCCGCCCCCTCCCTCTCTGCATAGACACACGGCTGCAACAAAGTGTGGCAACTCGAACTTCAAAGGTGTCAAACCTGCAGCGATTGCAGCAACAACTGCAACTGCAAATGCATCTGCAGTCGCCCTCTCGCTTGAGCTTGCTGAGCCCAATCTCAATCAATACGTTTTTGTCTCTAATATAATTTACTGTCTCTAATGCGTTGCCTTTGAGCCAGGCTGAGGGAAGGCACTTAAAAGCAGTCAAACGATGTGTCGACTGCCAAAGTCTGCGGCTCTGAGCCAAATGCAATTGCCTGCTGGGTAGGTGTGCGAGTGTGTGTGTGTGTGTGTGTGTGTGGGAGGCTGTTTAAGAGAAGTGCTGCTAGAGCTGATATATATTTGTTGGATTTATATTATAAATGGAAGAAGTTCTTCAGAAAAGTTTAGACACGCTTAAGTCTTCATGTCTAATGTTTGTAGATATTAGAGTAATAACTCCTTGTAGATAAATGATGAAAACTATTAGACATACTATTTCTATAATAATAATGCTAATATTTGATATTTACATTTCATTTCGAGTATAAGCTGGCATTTCAGTATATGGATATATTTTAATTGTCTTAGCTGCAGAGTTCAGTTGCTCGCACTGGTTAATGAAAATATAGAATATATTTGCTTAAGATTATATACATTTTAAAAAATATATATTTTCTAAAAAAAAATAAAATAAAATTAATTATAATAATAAGTGTTGAAATCTAATAGTTATTGTTTTCAGTGAAGCACTTTATTATATAAAACGTCAGAATATTTAGTTTCTCTTTTATGATGTCTTTTATTATATTTGATTTTAATTTCACTTAATTGAATCACAACCAGCCACACGCAAAGATCAGATAAGAAGAGGAAGAAGACACAATAGTGTGCCCGCACATTCATTTAGCTTATATTACCATAATGGGATTTTTGCAACTAACATAACTCAGAGCGCAATAATGAGTTATGTTATTCAACACGCCCCCTCAAAAATTACATTATATCATTACTTATTATAATTTATATTATTTGCTGTGACTGGTGTGTTCTCTGGGGAATACTTAAAATGATCCAGCATTTGCTGCAGGGATTAGGAAAACCCAGAAAAAACCTAATCAGATCAACATACCTTAATGAACTTTACATAAATAAACATACATATATATACATTCATATATGATGTAAATAAACTTATTACTTGTTAATTCAATTAAATTATCAATTATTAGGAACATAATTCAATATCTTTGGGACGGATAAAATAATAAATCATTAATTTCTTTAGATTCATTAAATTAAAAATTAATTAAAATTAAGTAACTTCATATTTAATTGATATAGTTTAATAAAAAAAACATCGTATCTTCAATGCTTTGGTGGTTCTTCACTGTCCTTCAGTCCAATTTTGTATCTCAATTCGATGAATCTTCCAGCTGATAATGGTTTTGTGAACATGTCCGCCAGTTGATTATCTGTAGATATGTACTCAAGAGAAATGGTATTGTTTTCAATTTGTTCTCTGGTAAAATGATACTTTATATCGATATGTTTCGATCTCTTATGGCAAGAAGGTTTACTGGCTATACTTATACAACCCTGATTATCTTCAAATATCTTTATTGGCTTATCTATTTTTATATGTATACTTTCTGACAGAGATTTCAGCCATAATACTTCTCTAACAGTTTAGTTTCATATCTACGTTCCCTTTTAAATATCTGAGAATTCTTTTTAAACCTTGCCATAATTCTATATTGTTCTTATTTGTATATCTACTTAGGATGATTATAGCCGTAGCTATATCGGGGCGTGTACATAACATGATGTACATTAAACTACCTATTAAATTTCGACAAGGAGCGTTATACTTGTCATCTGAATTTAGTTTTTTTATAGTTAAGTTTACTTGGTAATGGAGTACTTACACCTTTTGATTCTTCCATACCAAACTTATTTAAAACCCTTTTAATATAAGCGGATTGGCTTAGAGATATCTTATCTTTTCCTATTTCAATTTTAATTCCTATAAAATGTCGTATCTCGCCCAAATCAGTCATTCGGAATTTTGTCATTAGATATTGCTTGAAATTGTTTAATGTTTCTAAATCTAATGTTGCTATAATTAAGTCATCTACATAAAGTAGAACATATATTCTCTTCTTTATATCGACACTATCTTTAACATAAATGCATCGATCAACTGGAGAACTCTGGAATCCACATTCATTTAAAGCCTGCTCAAATACTTCAAACCAGCATCTTGCTGCTTGTTTGAGCCCATAGATTGCTTTATTTAATTTGCATACACTACCAGTATTACAAACAATCCCTTGAGGAACTGTCATATAAATTTCCTCTTTTAGTATACCATTAAGGAAAGCAGTTTTTACATCCATATGATGTACTTTTAAATTATATTGGACTGCAATAGACAATATAAATCGGAAACTTGCAATTCTTGCAACTGGGGCAAATGTTTCATCATAATCAATTTGAAATTTTTGTGTGAATCCACGTGCAACTAATCTAGCTTTGCATCTAACTGGATTTCCCAGTTCATCATGTTTTAATGTAAATACCCATTTACTATCTACAATGTTCTTATTTTCAGGCCTTTTAACAATGGTCCATGTCTTATTTATTTCATGTGCAAGCAATTCTATTTTTATAGCCTCTTCCCATAATGACTTATCATTTCTACTTTTTATTTCATCAAACGAGTAAGGGATTTCATTGAATATTGTGTGAGCATTCAATATGTAATTATTTAGACTACATTCTTCTTCATTATAGGATATGTGTGGTTTATTCTTTAATCTATCGCTTCTTCTATTTAATATGCTGTTATCTTTATTAGCGATTTCTTTTTCTAATTTACGTGGCTGTTCAATTTCCATACTTTTGTTTTTGAAATTATCATTATCCTTACTCTCGTTCGGGATATAACACTCCATACTCTCATTCTGCAATTTATCATTATTATTATCCGTACTCTCATTCTGGATACAACACTCCATACTCTCATTCTGGAATTTATCATTATTATTATCCGTACTCTCATTCTGGATACAACACTCCATACTCTCATTCTGGAATTTATCATTATTATTATCCGTACTCTCATTCTGGATACAACACTCCATACTCTCATTCTGGAATTTATCATTATTATTATCCGTACTCTCATTCTGGATACAACACTCCATACTCTCATTCTGGAATTTATCATTATTATTATCCGTACTCTCATTCTGGATACAACACTCCATACTCTCATTCTGGAATTTATCATTATTGTCAGCCGTACTCTCATTCGGGTGATTACTTTCCTTACTCTCTTTCAGGACCTTAATATTTTCACCTTCCTTACTATCATTCAGGTTTTCAATTCTAACAGCTCTAGAGTTAATCATATTTGTTTCATCTACGACCACATCTCTAGCAACAACAAATTTTTCGTTTTCCACATCCCATAATTTTAAACCATTTGGTTCATAGCCAACAAAAATACTTTTAAATGATTTGTTATCAAATTTTCGTTTTCTGGTTTTGTCATGCACATATACAGTTGAACCAAATATTTTTAAATATTTTAAGACCGGTTTTCTATTATGCCACATCTCATATGGTGTTGTCGCACGATCTCTAATTGCATTAGTTGGAATTCTATTTATTATATATGTTGCTGTCAATACGGCTTCACCCCAAAAGGACTTATCAAGTTTTGCGCCACTAACCATAGCACGAGCTTTTTCGGTGATGGTTCGGATCATTCTTTCGGACATTCCATTTAATTGCGGGGTATATGGAACTGTTAGATGGTAACTGATTCCCTTTTCAACACAGAACTCACGCATATCCGTAGATAAATATTCCCTACCATTGTCTATATATAAATGCCCAACTTTCAAATTAAAGTGTGTTTCACTTTTTTTTCACAAAGTCTTTAAACATAGTAAAAACATCCGATTTATGTTTGATCAAATAAGTAACACAATAATGTGTGAATTGATCCAGAAAAATGACATAGTAATTTTTATCATCAATAGTTGAAGGTGTTATCGGACCACAGACATCGGAATGAATTATAAAAAGAGGTCTTTTTATATATTCTTTACTATGCTTTTGTTTATTAAATGGTAATCTGGCTTGTTTCCCTTTTAAACAAGCTTCACATATTTCATCTGTAGGAATGATATTGTCAAGAAGTCTATTATCATAGAATAAATTATTTCTTTTTATTTCTAACATTTTACCTTTACTTATATGACCTAGTCTCTCATGCCATAATTTAAACAAATTTTTATTTTCTGCTTTAATATTGTACGCTTTAAATTTTATTATTGGAATTTCGTACGAACCTGAATTTTCCGCAATAACGATATCTCCTTTTGTCATCTTAACACCATTTTCATTAAAAATGACAGTCACTCCAGATTCTTGCAGTCTTTTTACTGAAATTAAGTTTTCAGCCACTTCTCCACAGAATAACACGTCCTCAAGTGTTATTTGGTATGCATTCTGGAGTCGAACAATTCCCCGTTTGGTTGCGTAAATGAATTCATCATTCTTTGCAACGGCAATTTTTATTGGAACTTCCAAGTCGACATAATCAATAAATAATGCCTCATTATTTATTATATGATCGGAAGCACCCGAGTCAAGAATAAAATTGACATTATTTAATTCATTTTCTTTAATTTTGTTCACATTTTTTAACATGAATGCAAATCCTTGATTGGTGGTTGCGACGTGTGCTTGTGTGACAGTTTCTTTATTTTTATTATTATTTATTTGATTTTTATATTTATAGCAGTCTCTTTTAATATGTCCTAACTTTCCGCAGAAGTGACATTTTAGGTTATTTGGTTTTTTTGTTTCTATTATACGGTTTATTATTATTATAATTTTTATTCGTATTTGGTTTATATTTATTATGAGTTTTGTTATTATTATTAAAATTGTGATTCAAATTATTTTTTGTATTAATATGCATTATCTTTTTACTTGTGTCGTTGCTATCGCTTTTAATTTTTATTTCATGGTCTAACAAACGATTTTTAACGAAGGCTAGTGTGAGATCTTCTGCTGACAATGTTTCGATAGCAGTAATAACACTATTGTAAGCTGAAGGCAAAGTCTGCAGCAAATACGCAATTCTTTCCATTTCGTCCATTCTTGCACCAGCCGCTACTAACTCACTCACTATTTCATCAAATGTAATGAAAAGTTGCGACATTTGCATTTCACTCAAAAGTCTGAGAGAAACTAAACGTTTTCGTGCAGCTAATTGAGTTGCCAGACTTCTACGCTCATAAATGGCATCTAAGTTCACAATAACTTCACGTGCCGAAAAGCTGTTTGCTGCGAAACTCAGAAAAGAGTCACTCAAGTTCTGAATAATTACGCTCTTAGCACACATGTCAGCCTTTTTCCAAGTATCGTCTATTTCGTTCGGCTTCTGTTGTTCAACCACATGAAGTACACCTAACTCAGTAAATATAGCCTTAATGCGAAATTTCCAAACTGAATACTTTTGGCCATCGAAGGGCTTAATATTGTTCTTAATGCTTTGCATTCTGTAACACTTCTAATATGCTCACTATCAGACAAGAACTTTTATTACAGCTATTTAAAGTTTATTGAACTTCTTTTCACTTTGCATGGACTGGGCCCATAACCTGTTGAAATCTAATAGTTATTGTTTTCAGTGAAGCACTTTATTATATAAAACGTCAGAATATTTAGTTTCTCTTTTATGATGTCTTTTATTATATTTGATTTTAATTTCACTTAATTGAATCACAACCAGCCACACGCAAAGATCAGATAAGAAGAGGAAGAAGACACAATAGTGTGCCCGCACATTCATTTAGCTTATATTACCATAATGGGATTTTTGCAACTAACATAACTCAGAGCGCAATAATGAGTTATGTTATTCAACAATAAGAAATATATAATATTCTCTGAATGAAAAAAATTAATAAGATAAACAACAAATAAAAAAATTATAATTTTACTTATAAAAAGAAATATTTAATAAAATAATAATAATAAAATAAATCTATAATATTTTCTTAAAGAAAAAAAAAATAAAGAAAATAAACAACAAATAAAAAAATTATAATTTTACTTATAAAAAGAAATATTTAATAAAATAATAATAATACAAAAAATATATAATATTTTCTTAAAGAAAGAAATAAATAAAATAAATAAATTTAAAAAAATATAATTTTTATTATTTAAAAAAAAAATTTAATAAAATTATAATAATAATTTTTAAAAAATATATAATACGCTAAAAAAAAAAAATAATAATAATAATAATAAAAAATAAAACAAGAATTAACTTAAAGAATTTGCTTAAACAAAATGCTAAATAAAATAAATAAAAATCAGATTTTAATAAGAAATAATAATAGTAATAATAAATAATAATCAAATACCATTTATCCTAGATTTCCCATTAGAAATATTCTACAGAAATTACTAACTAGCAGCGAAGGCCCTAGCAGCCAGTTCTAATTTTAATTAATTATTAATTACTCTAAATAAATAAATAAACATAAATTACAATTGCCAGTTTATTTTTCATGCTAGTCTCCTTTATCTTAGATTCAGTTACAAATTTAATTGAAGTTAAGCTCTGTATGCTGATCATTTAAATTTTACATTATATCAAGTTTATCTATAAGAAACATCAGAATTACTTTCCGACTTGAATGCGCACCAAAAATTCGCAAGCTTCTTGCTTCAGCTCAGCTTTTGTATACTTTTTTGGCCACAAATTTTTAATATTTTACGCTTAGCTGAGTTTGCTCAAAAGGATTGCCAAAACGATGCGCAGACAAGTCTATGCGAAATCCATACACATGTCAGTCACACTTAACCTCGGGCCAATCGGGTGGCAGGAGGCGGGAAGGACGGCAGCAGCAGCAGCAGCCAGCAGGGTGCACTAGACCGCAGGAATTTGAAATCCAGATTTGTTTTGATTGCCCTGCGGCAAACTTATTATTTTAAGTCAGCAAATGATGTGATGCGTCGGCTTATGTTTTCGCAGTGAACTTTTCATAATTTCAACGTTTTCCCAACATTTATTATATGCGATTTCCGGAAATGTTTTGAGGCGTCTCTCTCACTCGCTCAATTTATGCATATGTCAACAGCTCGTTTGTTGATGGCGGAACAAAATAAAAGAAGACCAAGCATAAGGATAAAAAATGTGCATGTGTGTGTTTGTGTATTTGCCTGTTTGGCTACTGTTTCTATAGCTCTAAATTTGCATATTTGCATTACAATTTACCGCCTCAATGTGTGTGTAGCGATTTCTTTTCATTTTTTTTTTTATCTTTGGCAAGAATTTAATTGTCAATAAAAATTTACCGTGCGGAAAATTTGTTATGCAAACAAATGAAATTGAAATGCGGCTACGTCCTCGCCTCTCCTCCTCAAAGGACAAAGACAAATACCGAAAAGCAGACAGATTTGCATTAACTCAAATCGAAAGGATAAAATCTACTGCTGCTGCTGTGTGAGAACATTTTCTCGTGTTCTTTTAAATAATGCATGACACAAGAAAATTGTACAATGTCTAATTGAGTTAATTGGAAAATCCCAGGCCGAAAACCGAAATATTGTGGCTGAGATGGGAACGGCCTCTCGTTGCTGCTCTTGTAATTTTGCAATTTACATTGCAGGTTTTGAATTTACACTTGCAGGCAATTAATAATGCTGCATTAGGGTTATCCATAAAGCTAAGAGACACTGGCAGAGCCACAGGCACACATACTACTTCACGACGACAATTAAGCAGGATAATTAAGGTTATCGTTCATTGGCTTTGCATTCACTCTCCCTCTCTCTCTCTCTCTCTCTATGTGTGTGTCTCTTTCTAGCTGGCAACACGTATGACAGATTACAGCAGCATGTTGCAGGATTTTGAGCGTGTGAGCATTGCAGGACATGATTGTGCATATTAGACAGGCAATAAGAGCCGGCTGCATCTATATCTATCTGTGTCTCACTCTCATTCTGTGTGTGAGTATGTGTGTGTGTGTGTCTCTAAGTGCATTTTCAAATACAACTTGGCCAAAATTGCCAAAGTTATGTAAAGGGATTGCAATTGCAGTCGATATTCATGTGGGAGACAAGTCCACAAAGCATTTGTCAGTCCTCCTGCGACTCCTGCTACTGCAGCCAACTACAGTTGTTCACACTTTTGGCAAGGCTATCATAAAAAGACAGCCATTTCATCAGGCATTAAAGACGTCATTGCTAGACGCAATTAAAAGCATTCAAAATAAACATTTCATTACCAGCCAAATGACGTTAATGTCACACTCACTTTCCCTCTCTCTCTCTCTCTCTCTCCCACTCTCTATCTCTTTCATTGCAGGCAAAAAGCACAACAGGACAACATTGTCATAAACCTTGCTGACATTAAGATAACTTTTAATCATCGTAAAAAACCAAAAATTCTAACCCCCTCAACTCTCAAAACTCTTTTTCCGCTTAAGGTCTGCAGCGTAAGCGGCTTTTCGTGTCGCCATTCGCAACTGCACATAAAAAAATGAGTAAAAACAAAAAAAAGAAAAGAAAGTGATTTTTTGTATAAATATTTATACATATATATTTTGGCAAATGCATTATTCTTTTTTTGGCAAACTCTGTCAGCTTACCGGCTGCTGGCTATATTCCTGCGATTTCGTCTCTGATTCCGTATATTAAATTGTTTCGGGCTGCAGGAGTCTGTCGTCCGTCGACCGTTTGCTGGCTGGTTTGTGGCATGTTGCGCCCGGCCAAACGGAAATGTAATGAAAATTCAATTAAAAAATGGCATTTGCCAGATTTTACGAGACCCCAGCCACACCCCCAAAGCTCGATAGATGGCTGACAGAGCTGGCATTGATGATGGCAACTCCAATTGCAGCTGAAGTTACTTTCAAGCAAATATCTTTAAACTACTTTAAATATTTTCAACTTTGAATTTGTTAGCATATAGTAATTACATTTCGACTCCATCTATCTCTATAAACAGATCAGCGCAGCAAAATGCAAATCGCTTAAAAAAACACGTAATTTCACTTATCTGACATAATGTCAACAATTTTAAAATCGGCTACCCGTTACACAATCAATAAAAAAAACGTACACATTGCGTGAATTCACATATAAATTACAAGAAAAAAAAAATTATAATAATAGAAGGGAATACCCCTTATCGGAATTACAATAACAACGAGTTGACTTGTGTAACAAATAAAAATCACTTGATAAGCCCAATATGCAACCCCTTTTTGCCCAGAAAAAAAAAGGGTGTCAAGCACAACATCGTATGCTAATCACACACTCACATACAGACACACACATACCCAAACACACACACATCCATTCGAAACCGCCTTAAACATGCTTAAGCACAAACCAACGAGCCAAAGATCTTCCTTCCTCTTGGCTGCTGTATTTCTGGTACTTTGGTGGCAAATGGAAATTGTGATTCTTTTATAGCCTGGCGCCGCTTCAATGATTTTTATGGGCTTTGCCAAAAAAAAAAACGAGGAAGAAAAGATGAACTGAAATGCCAGCAAACTGATTTGCATGTCTTGGGCAAAGAATTGAAATAGAAAGCAGAGTCTTTAGATTTAGGTTTTAGTTTTGTAACAAAATTATAATTTTAAGTGCAAGGATGCTATAAGAAAACTTTAAGTGCAAAATGTAAATATGACTGAAAGGTGAATACAAATTTGCTTAAAAATATAAAAATTATATTATATAATATTATAAATATTATAAAGAAAATTGGAAAATATATATTGAACATAAAAACATATGTATAAAATTATTATTATTTTTTTTTCTGTCTAATAATATTTTTATAATATTTATATCTCTTGTATATATATATAAAATAAATAATTCAATTTCGCTCATATTATTACATTTTTTCTGGTTATTAATATTTTTATAATAATATATCATATATCATATCTCTTATTTTAATTTTTTTATTTTTAATTATTTATTTTTTTATTATAATTTTTTATTATTTAAATTTTTGTTTTGTTTAATTATTTTTATAACTTTAATTTTCTTATCTTGATGTATTTATTTATTTTTTTTAATATATTTATATTTATATTTTATTTTATCTATTTAATTAATTATTTTTAATATAATATACTTTTATGTTTTATTTTATAATTGTTACTATTTTTAAAAATATATTCATTTAAATAAATTTTAATTTATATTTTAAAAAAGAGCAACATGTAATTTATTTATTTATATATTTATTTAATTTTACTTATATTTGTTCTACATTAATAATAATAATAATAATAATAATAATAATAATAATAATAAAAATGTAATTAATACAAAATTAATTGATAAATAACATAAGTATTAACAATAGATAAATATATAAAACAAATATTGTTAAAACATTAATTATCAATAAAAATATATATATTTTTTATCATTTTAATTGAAAGTAAGAAAATTAAACATGCTAATATTTATGAGAAGACAATCGAAAGGTCTACAATATGTACTTAGCCTTTATAGTCTTTATAGACATATTTCAGATCTTTATATACTCTTCATTTGAACATCATCATTTATTATTCTGCTCTTACTGTAGCCAACAAAAGAGATGTTTAGTAAACACTTTTTCTATTACGAAGAGTATTTTATATTCGCTCATGACCAAAACGTTTCTTAAATATACCGAATTTTTTTCCCAATGTATGCTGCCTTGCTTTCAATTTATTGTTGTATTTTATTTGCATATGCAATAATTTACAGACGTAGCAAAACGGAGTTGTACAATTGAACCCACTGACTCTGGATTCGAATGACTTTTGATATAAAGAAAGTCTTTTGGGATACTATAAATATTTGATATGAGCTGGCACTGCAATGAATAGGCAATTGTAGCTGAGACTAAGAAGGAGCATTTAATAAGCACTAAAATGCATACAAAATCTCATCTTATTTTGTTTAGCTATTTTAGGAACACAGCAAAGTTCACCCCACCAGCATCAGCTGCAACTGCAACAGAAGAAGCAGAGTCGTGTATGCGAGTAGTATAAACCATTCAATTTCAAGAGCCATTAAAAACTATGCATGCAATTAAGTCGAGTGAAAATTTCATAAAGATAACAATCGACAAGAACAAGAAATAAACATATATAGCAGCGCGATCTAACTCTAGTGAGGGGAGATAGAAGAGATGGAGATGGAGACCTGCCGTTGCCCGTCAGTCAACACTTCAAATAAAAAGGCGGATGAGGAGACCACATTAATTTGCATTTAAAAACTGTTTTTAGTAGCATTAACAACAAACATGGCCCCAACATGGGCCGCTGCTGCTGCTGCCATTAACAAAGTGTCTCCAGATGTGGCAGCGACGCCACAAGTTGATTTGGGGCCGCGCATCATATTTAACATAAAAAGATGAAAAAAATATATATAGGAGTTTATTATGATTGTTGGGCTGCTGTTATTAGCTCTAGAAATGGTTATGGGACCAGCGCACGCCACAGTGTATGTCAAAAGGCAGCGGTCACAGTGTGTCCAAATGGGGCACGAAGCCAGCGTTGGCAAGCAGCCGTGGCACTTACAATGATCTTGTCATAAAACGTTCAGAGTCATCAAAGTTGCACTTTATGCGAAACGATCTGTGCTCCAATGCCATTGTTGTTGCTGCTGTTGCTCTGTTTGTTGTCGCTGCACGTGTTCATCGTCATCAGCATTAGCGGCGCTGTTGTATTAGGCGAGAACAGACAAACAAACGATCGGACTAGACCAGCCCAGGCCAGGCCAGGCAGCTGCTGATGCTGCTGCTGCTGGAGCCTCTTGTCTCAACTTGTCTTGCTCTTTGCACCCGGCATAATCATGGGCATATTATTATGTGGCCCCTTGGTTCGCCTCGTCTCGTCGCGGCCAAATGGTGTTGCCGCTGGCTAATAGACCGCATGGGGTCGCTGCAGTCAGCCAAGTCTTAAGAGCAGCACTACCTCGACTCCATATGCTAACAATGAACCAATGAGCACAAACAGCAGCTAAACCAAACAGCTAAAGATTACAGTAACTCTCAACACAATAGATACACATGTATATATGACAAGGCAACTGCTTAAGAGACAGCAAATAGAGCTATTCATGATTTGTTAAGCAAACACAGTTTTTTGTTAGCTGCATTTGAAAGCTGTAAACAAAGTATAAACACGATTGAGCCAAAAGGTTCTTTTCACGGCTAATATATGTGTGAGAGAATAAGCTCTTCCGCTGGGCAAGCATTGAATGCGTGTTATACATATATTTCCATAATCAATATCTGCTCGTTGATTCGTTAGCATGTCTTTAAATATGCATTTAAGTATTCATAATATTTTGAGAAAAGAAAAATTGACTGAATGAGGCGAAACCTTTAAGTTAGGCAGTTAACATTCGTAATACAGTTATAACTTATAAATTAAAGTCTAGCTCAGTTAGAAAGAATTTAAATTTTAAATTCTCAGCAACTAAATATTTTAGTTATTACTTAACATTCAATTAAATATGAATCCATTAGGATTTATGAAAACACATTATATTTGAGATCTATTACATTTTTTATCACCTTTAAATAAAAAATAATAATATAAAATAAAATAAGTATGCTTTATACTGGCATATATTTACTCTAAAACTTTTAAATGCATTTTTTAAAGTTATGTGCATAAATTCTTTTTATTAAATACATATAAAATGTGTAAAAAATAAGAGTTTAAATAAATTATAAATTTATCTAATTTTTAATTACAATTCATAATTTGATTTTATATTTACAAAATTCATATTTAGAAGTCTGATTTTATATTACAAATATATTTAATTTATATTTATAATATAAATATTAATTTAACACATAATGTATTTTTTTTTCTAATTTTAATTAAAACAAGAAAGCCTAAAAACATTTAATATGAATAATTGAAAAATTTTAATATATATTAAATAAATTAATATATTAAGTTCTAAATATATATATAATTTCAATTATTCTAAATAAATAATATTTAAATAAAATATTTTGTTATGATATTATATATTATTTATTTAAATAAATAGCTTTTAAATATTATTTATTTTAATTATTACATTTCATCATATTTCAGAATTTAAATTAATCATGGCTGCATTTATAAAATTTATATGTATGTATATTATATGTGTTTTAAATTGTGTTTTTTTTTTTTTTTTTGTATTTTTCAAACCGATACATTTTTTAATAAATATATTTTTAAATAAATCAATTTTTAAATAAATTGTAAATACAAAATACTTAATTATTCAGATTATATTTGTGTCATGTCTAAATAAATCTAAGATAATAAATCTAAGATTTATTTAGAAAAATAATTTATACGCATACTAAAAATAAACATTTATTAAATTAAAGAAATAAGATTATTAAGAAATCTGAAATATTTTTATCATGTATGCAAAATAATTTATACAAATTATTCATAAAAAAAATACAAATAAATAAATATATGTATTTAAATAAATCAAATATAAATCATTTATTTAAATTGTATTTATATAATACAATTTTATCTTAATATTGTTTAATTAAATAAAATTATACTATAATATTTATATTTATTTAGCCCAAGTGCATACAAAAAAGGGATATCTAAAAGCTCAAGCCATAAACTTGACTCACGCAAAATTGTATTAAGAATTCAGGCTAAGCACTTGACTCCCGCAAAGCCGTTTAGTAGATAACTAGTAAATATATATTTACTACACTTAATTGCTTATTGAATGATATGCGAGGCACTGTGTTATCTTACACTCAGCCTCACTCTTCCCCTACCCAGCTCTCTCTTTCTATTGGGAATTATGTATCGTACAACGATTTAGGTGCGGTACATTTAATATGCGAGCGTGTGACAGGCCCGAGTGCGCCTCAAGTGTTGTCACACACATGAATAATCAACAGGCAACGATTTACAACGATTTTGGGCCCGAGTGGCAAGTGGCAAGTGTGGCATGAAACCCGAAAAACACACAGAGCATGCAGAGGCAACACACACACACTTGACACTTGCCACCGACTTGTAGCATGAGTCGCTCGCTGACTTGACATGCAGCAGAGGCTGCTGTTGCTGCTGTTGCTTCTGTTGGCTGCCTTCAAGATCATCTTTGTCAAAGATCTTCATATATAATTTTTTTTTTTCAGCAGAAAATTTGTTTGAGCTGCATCTGGGGACGCGCTGCGCCGCTGATTGCCTGTCGTTGTGTTAGAAAAATATTATTTTCTTTATGCTTTGTTTTTATATATTATTTTCACGCTGATTGCAAAGACGAGTAGTTGCAGTTGGGGCGTGCTGCCGCTGCTGCTGATGCTGCTGCTGCTGCACAAAGGGCAGCCGCTGCCGCTGTCAGTCAGTTTGAGCTGCGGGGCAAACGCTTCGCTTGAGTGAAAGTTGATGTGCATGAAAAGTTTTAATTGCGCGTCGAGTTGAATATTTTTAGTGTGGCACAGCCAGGAGTGGTGCTGGGTGGCACTCACCGCACAGCATTTTCAAGAAACATATTAGAAACTAAAAAATAAAAAAAATAAAAACATTTTAACACCAATTTTGTGGGTCATTTTTTGTAATGCCTGCGATAAGCGATCTTCAACATGTGACGATAGTTGGGGGCACTTCAAGCATCCCCAACTTGGCTCATCTTTCGTGTCAAATGAAGTGTGGCATGCGCTGAACCCGAGCCACATGTTTGGCCTGAACTTTGCGTGGGCCAGCAGCAGCAGTGCGTAGGATAATAAAGCGAATGTCTTACAATGATGCAGCATCCAGAGATTGATTTGAATACGACGTGGCACGTGTTAAAAAATAAATAAATAAAAAACATTTTTAAAAAATTATTCAACACAGCTTTTCAGACTCTACAGACATTCGTCACTGCACTTAAAAAAATATTCTTAATAGTTGGAATTTTATCAAGCTCAAGCTAAAGCGTTTTCTTTGCCTAATGAACTCTGAGAACACATTAGCCCAAGCTTAACTGAAAAATGCCAACACGCCGCGATCACAATTTGATTTGATGATCAGTAAACTGAGCAAGATTAACTACACCACAACCCGAGCTCAGAAAACCTAATAAATTACTCAAATTCCGACCCAAGCAATGACCAATGCCGTTTTATGGCACCTTTTTTATTTTTCAACCAAACACAGCCATGGATCATGGCAATTGGGAAATGTAGATCAAGTTGGCGCGATAAAAGGCCTTTCACATTAATTATAAGTTTTTAAACTTGAACACGTTCCTTCACATTTTGATTGAATAGACGCCAGCAGCATAGCTTTCCTGGGAACAGTTTCCATTATGTTGCACTAATTTCGAATAAATCATTAAAAAAAAGAGGAGAAAAACAATTTTATTAAAATTCATGTTTATGGCTTTTTAGTAAACAGCCTTGTCTCTGGCAAATTCCTCATAAATGGCTCGCTTAGCCGCATAAGTGCTCATATGTGGCACTAAAAGGCGCGCTTTACGAGCTCTCTTTAATGTCGTACTTCATTTGATTTTTATTTCTTCGAAATAATTACGAGAAAAAGAAACAAAATTTCTTTGCTCTTAATTGTTACAAAAAATCTCTGTTCCTTTTTTCTCTTTCATGTCTTTGCTTAATATTATCACTCGGGCTTTTGTTAGATTTGACAGGTTGGTATTTCAGCTTTATAGTTGACAAGTTATGGCCACAGAAAAGCTTGCTTAATGGCCGCTCTTGGCACTGCCTAAAAGCCACTTCAGAACTCATTCAACTAGCAGCAGCCCAAACATTCGTGCCAAGAGCACGACAAATATTCAACATTTCAACCCAAAAAAAAGAATCAAATTAAATCCCTTTGGTATTATCTCCACGGCAATACAGGAAAAAAAAAACTTAACCCAATACTGCACACAAAGCAAACGCAAATGCAGCCCACTAACGATTTCATTAAAAATGCAGTCAACTAGAAAAAACTCAATTAATTTCGATGTAAAAAATGCGACAAGCGCCCCCATAAATGCAACAAAAAAGCAAGGAAATACTATAGAGCATACATATAAATATATCTCTCTACATATATCCGAAAAACAAATTTGGTTTTTTGCAAATCATTCGGCAAACAAACACAAATGTGCATAAAATTACAACAATGCAACAAATTGAGGGATGCAAGAACCAGAGCCAGAGCCCGAGCTGACCAAGGCCCAACATCAAATATCAAGGGTTTCCTCTCAGCTAAATCCCCTGCACCTCATCGAGTGCACTGATATGCAAAAAACTGCATGTCATTGCGTTGCCAACGCAACTTCCACTGAGCATTTGGGTGGGCAGACACAAAAAAACAAAGTATAAAAAAAATGTATAAAAAGAGGGAGCCCCCCTGTGGCTGGCCGTGGGCTTCACTTACTTTTTACTTCTCTCTTTTTTTATGTAGTTCACTTTTTGAAAAATTGACAGCTTGACCGCAGTGCTTGTGTGGATATATTGTTATTGTTATTACATTGCTCTCGCTATTGTTGCCGTTGCCCATTGCAATTGCAATTCAAGCGCAAAATCATTAATATCCTTTGGCCTCAACGAACCCCAGCACGTAGTTCCCCTATCCTCTTTTTTCACTGTGGTTTTTTATGAGGCTTCCGCATGTTGGGCCCATTGTAGCCAGCACCTCGGGTCACTTAATGAACTTCAACAGTTTTTGTTCATGTTACAAGTCAAGCATCTCTAGTCTATATAGACTACATGTCTTGGACATCGATCAAAGTCAGCGATTTGCTGATAAAGCAAACACTTTACTTCACATTTTGAAAGATCTGCCCTAAAACACTTGCCCTTTATGCGCCCCACCCAACCACTCCCACCCACCCACTCTCCCTCACACACCTTTCACTTATCCCAACGAACTTTCAGCAGCAATTACGTGTAGACACAAACACCACTCGGCTAAATATCTGGCTCAATAGTTTAATGAAATTATCAATATCCAGCTCGATTCCGCTCTGGCTGAGTCATCAGCCCAAAGCAAGGGCGATGAGTCCGTCCGTTGCATCCATAGCACGCACACACATACATAATCACCTACTGATGTAAATACAATATTTTCAATATAACCACTTAACGCTTAAATCCCGCACCGCACCACACACAATAACAAGACAAAAACACAACCCTCATCAGGGGTAGTAGAAGTAGTAGTCGTAGTAGTAGGCCTTGGTTGCCCTAACCACCTCGGCGTTATCTGTCGAGCGACTACATGACTACTACCTACATATACATATACATATATAGATGTGTATGTATATATGTGGGTCTACTACCTTGTGCATGGCCCCTTGCTGTCAGCCGCATCAGCCAAGTGCCGGCAACGACCACAACAGTATCAATGCACAAACTGTACCCAGGCCAGGCCAGGCTGGCGAGCAGACGGTGGCAGGGGAACTCTACTCAGTGAGCAACCCCCAAATGCTTTGCCACGGAGGGTTAAAGTTTGAGATGACGACGACGACGACGACGACAACGACGACAGTGAACTGTCATATTTGCTTTGACTGACAAACTGACAAACTGACTGACTGACTGAGGGACTAACTGAGGGACCGACTGACTGACGGACGAACTCAACACATGAGTGTGCGGTGGTTGATGTGACTTACCAACTGACCATCTGTCATGGAAATAGGGAAAAAAGTACGGCATATTTTTCAGCGCATTGGTGCCCTACCGTTTCCCGTTTCCCGTTCCGCGTTTAGCGCATTCAAATCGTGCACTGTAGAGTGACAACTGTACCCATGGCAAGTGTACTAGCCAAAACTCAGCCAAGTGCTTGCTTGTTGCTGTTGTAGCTAAACAAATTTTTGTGTTGTGGAAATTTGCATAACTTGTAAAAGAGCGCGAGGCGAAGGCACTTGAGGAATTCCTTTAGAAACTCCCCTTGTATCATTTGTACGTACATTTCGAGTGTGCCGGCATTTCAGAGCGTTAAGTTCCTGAAGGGTTTTCGGCTGACAAAAGGGTTTTAGGTTCGCCAAGACGCGATGCTGAACTTAATTGTTTGGAAAGATTTCTTCAGTTAAGACGAATGTGCTTAGAGAGAGGGGAGGGAGAGGGATTTCGGACTTTTAGGTTAGGGAGCAGCTTAAGGCAAGTTCATGCCTAGTAAGACCAGCTACCTATGTACCTCTGGCATTTGTCTAAGCCCAGCCACTAACTAACCACAAAATGCTTTTGTTCAACTCGAACTCTACACTGCAGCCAATTAATTGGCCAAGTCCAGGCTGCATACAATGGCACACAGATCCCACAGGAGCATAAAGAAATCATTGGCAGTCATAGCTGTTGACCACATCAATGCGCTTCTCCAGGTTTTGCCTGGATGCATCAACACTTCAATGAGTGCGACTCGCATCGGAACTAGGCCTCAAGTGTGGGCACAATGAGACGATGGGCACTTCGTCGTCCACCACAATTATTTCCATTTGATTGAGCAAAGAAGTGTGCGTGGAACGTTCCTTCCTATATATACAGTCTCTTCTTCTTCTTCTCTCTCTCTCTCTCTCTCTCTTTTTTTATATTTACAACAAGCTGGACACATTGTGGGCTGCCTGGCCACTGGCACTGGGCACTGTGTGGTCATCTCTTGCAATGGCTACGGCGACTCGAGTTCGCTGTATTTATTGCGCTATATGCTTGAGTGCATTCGCATTTATGGACGATGACGATGACGACGACGATGATGATGATGATGTTGTTGATAATGATTGCCGGAAAACTTGAGTCGGACTGTGTTTTATGCATATTGTGTTGAACGCTCATGTGGTTTGGGCGACTTTAAGAACTTTAAAGCGGGAATCGACAGTTTATACAGAGTTTATAAATAAATGAGCTGCAGTTGTTCATTTGAATGCCAGGAATGCAATTGGATTTGAGAATTTATTAAAGGTTTCTATGGGTATGTGAGTGGAGAGCAAGATAATATAGTTTTAAAAGTTTGTGTAACAAAAAATAACTATTTACTATCTCTTGTAACAAAATCTCTTTATGAAGAAGCTAGAAATATCAATAAAATATATATATATTCTTTAAGTAATAATATTAATAATTTTGTATATAAATGTATATCATCCTCATGCAATACTTTTGTTAAGGCATTGAAATCTCCAAGATTTATAATTAATAAAAACCTGCTAATGCGCTCTCCACTTGTGCATCTCTCTTATGTCAGCTTTAATAATAAAACAGAATAATAATTCTGAAACTGTAACCAAAATATTATTCATTTGCATTCTCATTAATAATAAGCCTCAAGTTGCAGATTTAATTCCATTAAATCACATCCTTTGACAATCTTCATTTTCTTGACAATTTCACCAATTAAAAGTTAGATAAATATGAAAATTTATTAAATTATTAGAAAATTAAATTTAAAAAAAAAATCACGATATAATAATTATTAAAAAAAACTCTTTAATCTTAGTGAAGTGAAATAAAAATAATAATAAAAAAAAAAATAATATAATAATAATAACAAAAATTCTTTAATTTAATGAAGAGAAAGAAAAAATATTATAATTCATTAATAATAATAATAACAAAAATTCCTTTATCTTCGTGAAGTGAAATAACATAAAAAAAAATATTTATTTATAATAACAAAAGTTCCTTAATCTTCGTGGCTAAAGAAAAAAAAAAATAGAGTATAATAATAATATAATAATAATAACAAAAACTCTTGAATCGTAGCGAAGTGAAATAAAAAATAATAATAATAATATAAATAAAAAAATTCTATAATCCTAACTATTATTATTATTTTTTATTATTTTTTTTTAATAAATGTTAATATTTGTTAAAGTTTGGATTGGGGAAAAAATAAAAATAAATCAACAGTTTGAATTTCTAAGTAGACAGATCTGCTCTTTCACAGCCGTAATATGTCCAGCAAAATAGCTAATATTCTAGTCATTAAATCAACTAAGAGATATGCAAACTCTTCTAGACATGTATGCATTTCCTATATTAGAATATATATAAAACGACAAATTTAAAGGAGAGAAACTATAGACAAAAGCAATCTCTTAGTATCAAAGTAAGGCAAAGCCGGTTATCTTAACTAAGCTTATAAAGATCCTAGTATTTGCAGCCCAATCACCTTCTTCTGCTACCCCATATACTACATACCTAAGTGAAAATACTTCTTAGTTTTTAATATGGCAATAATTAAAAAGAGTTTTATGCTCAGAATAGCAATCCCACACAACCGCTGGACCAATTAAGCGCATTCTGCAACGGGCCAGGGCTGCGGCTCTGGCCCCCTTTTTGACCATTTATCCTAATAGGAGTTTTACAAGAGTGGCGAAATTTATGCTCAATTTAACACGCGCTACCAATGTCACTCGGCAAAAGCAATTAAATAAATTGGCGCAACTTCGAGTGGCAAACTATGATAATAACCTTTTGGCTTGACTTGGCTAAGAGCACACTCAAACTCTATAGCCAACCCGTTCGGTTGGCTGTGGCTCGCACCCGCATTGAATTTTCTTCAGCTTTTTGCGACTTAATGAACATACGCTTTGAAATGGAAATTAAGGTAAATAGTTTAGTGGATTGCTGCCGCTAGTTTGGCTTGGCAGTTGGCTTAAGCGCTTTGCGGGCTTCTACTGCTGCCGCATTGCTTCCACCTGGCGCTTAGTCACCCTCCAGTGCAATTATCCTTGACATTCTCAGCTATAGTTCTACGAACTGCAACGTAATGTCACCATATGCATATTTAACTTAACGGGTATTTTTCCTAGTATATACATATTTATATTGCGCGGCTTCAAATAATTGTCTATTTAGTCAAAATGATAGTGAATCAAAATTTATGAGTGGATAAAACCGTTTAATCATGAATATAAATAAATCAATAAACAATTTTAGAAATGAAAATGATTCACAAATATTATGAAAATGTTGCAACAACTTTTTTGCACATTTTTCTGATTCACAAATATTCTGAAAATTATTTTTATGAGCCAACTCCCTCAGTTCTCAACTGACTTGACAGCAAAAGCAGAAGTTTAAAGATATGAAAATAATAATGAAATATTTAATGTTTTAGTTAGAAATCATTGCAGTTGGACTTGACTGACACTCAGCTGAGTTTTCTGAGTACCTTAACACACACTCCATAGCTCTATCTATAGAGTAGAAAAAAATAACGTTTTGACTCTAATATAAAATTGAATCCTATATAAATGTTAATAAAAGTGTTCAATGAGTTGTTAAGCCCAAGATTCGTTTATTTATCATTTTTGAATAGTCTCTATAAACAATATTTCTATAACCTAAAGTATTCATAAATCTCTACAAGAATTCAGCTCCAATTTACTTATCAAATCTGTTGAATTCTAGTTAGAAAGCCGTAGAAGAAGCAAAGACTTTGGCCAAGTAATTATAGACTATACTAAATTATAAAATATAAATGTTGATATTTTTTATATATTCCAAAAAAAAAAATATTTCAAAATTAATTTCAAGATCTTATAAATATATAAAATTAAAACTTTAATATTTTTAAAAATATAGTTTGTCTTTCATTCATGACTAATTTTACAAAAATAATAGATTTTAGAATATTAAATTAGATTTTTTTTTAATAATAAAATTTTTAAAATATTAATATTGATTTTATGATATAAATATATGCATAACAATAAAAATGTAATATATTACATTAATAATTTAAGAAATTATAATTTAATAAATAAATTAAAAATTGAATATTTTATATATATTTATTTATATATTCAAAATTTCCTATTTATATAAATATTAAACCAAAAAATTAATTAAGCTGCAATTAAAACATTTTACATTATCATTGAGAAACAATGTTCTTCCATATATATAGAAACAAAATCACCTAGAACACTTACTCCTTCCACTTTATGACTCATTTCGACAGCTCTAGGCAAACACTGCGAGTGTAATGACAATTTCAAAGTAAAATTCATTTGCACTCACATCTTTTTCCAAAACACAATTTTCGATAAAAACAAACATTGACTGAGCTCCGCAATTAGTGTGACAAAAACAACAACAGCAAGAACAACAACAACAACAACAACTACGATAACAACTAGAAGTGGCAGATGAAGCAGCATAAGAACAACAATGGAAACACTTGAAATGTTGCCACTGTCAATGCCACTGCCAAGTCGACCTTTGTTTAGCATTTTTGGCGCTGTTGTGTCAAACGCAGCAAAAGGCGCTCAAGTGCTCGGTTAGGCCAGACGCACAGATTCTCAGTTGAGCTTGGCATCAAATTAGCAAAGCTCTTCTCGCGTCTCGCTTTATGTCAATGACAGCACAGCACAGCACAGCCCAACCCAGCCCAAGTATTCAATTCAATTCAGTTTCGTGGAGGGAGTATGCAAAATCTGAGAAACACTTGAGACTTGAGAATGCTGAAATTGAACAGACAACAGTTGCAATTAGCAGCGTAAACAAGCATCAATTGGTTAGAGTTTGTAAAATAAATTCCCGAAAATTGAGTAGAGACTGGGCAAAGTAGGTCGGCTCTGCCATTGAAGCCCTTCTGATTTATATGGACGTGTGGTTGGCGCTTTTAAAATAAACTAATTAAGTTAATTAGCTACGATTTGGATGCGTGTTCGTTCGGTAGATGCCGCTGCTGCGATGCACTTTGTTCAGCTTAAATAACAGCCTTTGGCATTATTATGAAAATTGAGGCAAAAAAAAAAATGCTGAAAATAAAAAATCATTTGCAACAGCTACCGGTTAATATTAACGCATTATGCAAAAGACACAAAAGAGCTGAGAGCGAGGGCAGATTTAAAATGTTTGCATATTATATAGGAATTAGGGAATTTCATTTCTAAATATTCATACATAATTGATTTATATTTGATTTTGTGTATTTATTAAATAATAATATTAATATTTTATTTGTTTTATATATTTTTTTATATTTATTTAAATATTGGATTTATTTTATTTTTATTAATATATTCTTTTTATTTAGCCAATTTTTATTTAGTTTTGGCAATAATTAATACGTTTTGAATATTTAATTTTATTTTTGTATTAAAACTTTTAATTTTATTTTAATTTTATTTAATTTTTATTTATTTATTTTTTATTTTACTTTTTTAATAAAATAATTTAAAAAAATATACAAAATAATTTTTATAAATAAATATTATAATATTATTATTTATATTAAAATTAATTTATTTATTTTATTAATTTTTATTTTAATTTTTTTTTTTTTTTTTTTTTAATTTCTTGACGAAAAAAAAATATTTTTCAACTTTTTCGATTACATAATTTAAATATTATATATATATTTAATATTCTATAATTTAAAGTTGCTGATAAATTTAAAGGCTGCAGTTATTTAATTTTTATTAAAAAAAAAAAAAAATCTAACTTTATACAATCAATCTAATATTATACTGATTTATACAATTTTAATAATGAATAATATTGTCAAATATAAAATAAAACCTAAATGTCAAATGGAAAATATTAAAACAAATTATAAAATAATAAAATAAATATAAATCCAACAATCAATCATCAATCTTAAAAAAAAAAAAAAAAAAATCAAATAAATATATTTGTTCACATTAGTGAAAAGATTTATCATTCAAAAAAATATGCATTTCTATGCACCAAATAAATATATCATTTTAGCAATAAACTCATCAATTAGCCCTCTTAAAATTTAAAAAGCCATCATCAAGCAGACAAAAAACAAAAACAAAAAAAATACACCGAAACGCAACGCAGTTTTAATGGATTTTTTTCTCGCTCCCTCGATGGGTTGGGACTTATGCTGTGTTGATGTGGAGTATATTTATTGTGGGTGGGGGCGGGGGGTTGGTGCCATGGTATTGCTGGCATTATGCGGCATTATTGTTGTTTGTTTTCACAGAATGCCCTGACACCAGGCAAGCAAACAAACAACAACATTCTCATGTTTTTCTGCTTATATTAAAACCTGCGGTCAGGGCGTGTTGCAGTTGCAGATTTTTACACGCAGCCATTAAAAAGGCACTCGGAGGCGACTCTCGACCAGGTGATGACGACTGAGGATTTGGTCGACAAACTGCGCGTGGCTGAAGCGTGAAAAATGCAACAGACATTGCCAAAAATGCCATAAATAAGTGCAGCAAGAGCAGCAGAGAAGAATACAGCAGAGAGCGAGAGAGAGAGAGAGAGAGAGAGAGAGAGAGAGTGAGAGTGAGAGAGAGGGACAGAAGTGTTAATAACACTAATTTGTCTGCGGTCAAAATGGTAATTTTTGTGGATATTCTGTTGTCTGGAATTGGGTTTGAGTTTTTGGGGTTTTTGCGTGCTGATTGCCTATGGAGTCGTCCGCCTTTTGGGGTTTGCTCAGTAGGTGAAAGGCTGGCAAGCACACAGATAATGAGCTGTAAACGAGCAGGCATTGATTGTTGCTGAATTTACATATAATTGGGTGCAAAATGTGCGCGAGGAAAAAAAAACGAGGTGTGAAGCAGCAACAGCAGAAGAAAAAGAAAAACAATTTATGCCATGGAAATTATTTATGATTAGTAGCAGCTAAGGCCCAACACTTGGCATAAATTGTCCCTGAAGAGATAGAAGCTTGAAATTTTGCATACATATCAGCATGAGTTTTTTATAATTTCGGATTTTTTTTTCTTTAAAATTGAACCACGCCCTCACCTTTTCCCCCTTTAGACGAATTTATTAAAGTGTTTTTAATATTAAGTTGGATTTTTACAAGTGTTTATATATATTTATTTTATAAATAATATTTATAATTTATAATTTATAATAATTTATAATTAATATATATTTTATAAAAATTTATATTTTATTTATAATAATTTTAAATAAATATTTCATGTATTTATGCATTACTAGCTCAGCCCGAGTGCATTAAACTGCGCCCCACTCTCCAAGCACAATCCATAGACTAGCGCCAGTTAATTGCCATTGGCATAGACAAGAGGCCAACGAGTCGCGACGCTCTGTTGGGATCAGTTGCTGCGCCGTCGTGTTCCTCATATGTTAATGGCACTCAGTCCAGCCCAGCCCCTCTCCCTCTCTCTTGGCGGCACTTAGTTCTACAGCAATTTGTGGCTGCAACATCTTTGCCTTTGCCTAATTCATGTTGAGTATTTTTTTTTTTTTTTTCATTTCTCTGTTCGTGATTTGCGGCAATTTTGGTAAAGTGTCTAGCGAGGTTCTAATGTTATGACCTGGCCAAAGATGCGGCACCGACAGACCACACCACACAGCACTAGCCTAATGCATTTCAAATTTCTCCCTCTCCCTCTCTCTCTCTCTCTTTTGTGGCGATAAAGAAAATTGTTTATAATGAGGTTCTGCGGTCGCAGCTCAATTCAGTTTACTTAATTGTTGCAACTGGCCACTGGATTTACGCTGCCATGGGCAATTAGGCCGAGATTCTTCTAGCCTAGTCGACGATTTGACTCGCCTAATGCTCAACTAATTGAGTAATTTCTGACTATTTGGTATCAATCATTGGGACGGTCTCAGCACTCAGCACTGAGCTCTCAGTCCTCAATCCTCCTCCTTCTGCTTGTTCAATTTCTCAAAACGAGTTGCCTTGACTGTGGCCTAACAAGTTTTTCCCCCTTTTCTTTGCTTCAGCTGGGCATTGCGAATCTCCCAAAAGGCGCTTTATTGTTACAAATTTGCTGGCAGTTCCCGCAGCATCCTTTCGATGGCTATTCCTTTGGGTGACATGCTTTCACTTCTTAACCTGGTCATCAATCATTGGCTTGACTTATTTGTATTTTCTTTGTAATCTGCTTGGTCCAGTAGGTTAGTTATCGGGTAGCTAAATGTGACTATAAATCGAAAAATTATAAACGCTTAGCACTGACCGCCAGACAGTCACCCTCAAAGATGAAATTGTGCAGCTGTCGAAGTTGCAATACTCTACAAAATTCAAGTATTAACTGTTGTATGAAGTGCATAGCTTAGCTAATAAGCTTTCACTCTGAACTTGAGCAGCCTTTTTTTAAGCCTTTAACAAATCCAATTGCTGGCTAGCTGCTTACCAATTCAATTGAGTAACTCTTGGCCATTTCGATAAACAGTTGGCAAATTTATGCATTTATTTTGACATGCGGCATGATTTATTAACCGTAAGTAATTTGTAAATACACACACACGCACTGACAGTTGCAGGACAGCCAGAAAAAGGGGTTAGGGTATGACCAGTCGGGTTGCCAACCCCTCTGCTCTGGTCAGCTTTTTGTTTTTGGGGGGTAGAGCATATATTTCTCTCTCTCTCTCTTGTGCTTGTTTTTTAAATATATTTGCATTGGCGCATTCGTAACCGCATCGAATTTGTTTGTAATAAAAATGTAAATGCCATCGGACGCCACTTCAAGACGAGTTTCACTATGAACCACAAAAAAAAAAAAAAAAAACAAAGAAGAAACAAAAACAAAAACGAGTTGCCAAAAGAAATGAAATACGACCGCAAACTGACACTTGAGGATGAGCTTGGACCATGGCGTAACCCTTTTTCGGTTTTGGTCAGCTCAGATCAGGATAGGGTTTGCCAAGTTTGGCAACTGGCTTTACTCGCTCTGCTGACCCTTGTGCCTTCTCGCCTTTCTCTGTGGCTAATAAATGGTTTTATCTGTATCATTGCTTATTTTGATTTATGCTCGAAAGTAAATACAATTTGCAACATTTTGATAAGCATTAGCTGAACTAATGCTAAACAGTTGCGCCCAGCCAGCGTGTCATTTACCTTTGGCAGCTCATTAAAACGCTGCTGGGGAGCATTCATTGGGCGTTAATGTAAGCAAAACTTATTGGAAAAACTATTCTGCCCCATGCCCGAAAATCCCAAACAAATTCAATTGGCGCCCCTCTCGAGTGGCCTTTGAGGCAGCAGCAGAACATTTGCCAAGGTGACGCCTGCCTATTCTTTGGTTATTTTTAGCGCAAAAAACAAAGAGTGGAAAAAATAAAGAAAAAACTAGTGAGAAAATTGTGATCGAGTGCTATAGACTGCATAATACTCATTCAATATCAAAAGTATTTAAATATATATGGGCAAAGGAGTCTGGGAGGAGGCTGTCCTATTTGAGAGCTCTAGGCTGAAGATATTAGATTTCGCTTTGTCTTTCGATTTGTCATGCATCAAGAGGTATTTAATAAATATAATATAATAATAATAAATATATATAAAGTTTTTCATAAATCATTAAAATGGCTAATTGTAATTTATTCCCTAAATTGTTAGTTTATTATAAATATTTATAGAAATTTTCTAAATTATAATTATAAAACTGTACAAGACATAGTTTTTCCGACTTGTCAAGCCCCAATGGATGATAGTATATCCATTATCATTTATTCTAACTTTAAAATCTGTTGAAATACCAGATATAGTATTAAGCCCCAAGGGGCGTAGATAGTATGTTCATTAAATCATTCACCGCGCGGATTGTCAACACGAGAATATTTATTCCAACTTTAAAATCTGTTGAAATACCAGATTATCAAGTGATTAACTAATACTAATAGCTAATACTATATCCAACTAGTATATACAAATGTATATAGCAAATTTGAAGTCCTTAGCTTCCATAGCAATGAAATTATTTACAGACAGACGAAAAGGCAGAACGACAAAAAAAAAAGGAACAGCAAGAAAAAACTTACAAAAAACCAATATACTCATTTCACCGCACGAATGAGCATGAAATTGAGCAAAGACAAACAGTATACAAATTTTAAAATAAATTTAGTTGCCTGTCCTGTGTAGAGCAGCAAAATATGTACTTGATAATTCCCCTGCAGCAGGGCGCGCCCGCATTTGTGGCTGTCTTCGAATGACTTATTAGGATTTCTAGCTGGGCGCTTAAAAACAATGAAATATGCTTATAATTAATTAGATTTTCATTTCATTTTTTGTTGTTGAGGGTGTTCCTTTTTTTTATTCTCTGCTGCTTTATGCTGATGAGGCTCACACATTTACACATCATTTTCAGCCTGAGGCAGCTTAGTGGACGACGACAGCGTTGACATAAGGAAATGAGGAATATTTGAAAATTTACAAGTGAAAACAAATCAAGACTAATGCCCATAAATATACATATATATATGTAGTTATTTTTATTTATATACATATATATCTACGCACCACAATTTAATGGGCTAACCACACCCATTTAATTACCCAAACAACACTTGAAATGCACTTAAAACAATAAATTAAATGGATCTACGGCGAGCGAGAAGAGCTAGCGAAACTATCAAAGCTACTTAATAAACAAATTTTCACATAAAATTACAATTTGGTTAAGCACACACAGGAAGTCGGAAAACAATGTGAATGAGGGAAATAGAGAGAGACATAGAGCGTGGCAGAGTGAGAGGGAGTCACAAAAAATCCACTTAATAAAATTTATGTGCAGGAGTGGCTCAGGACACACATGAACCACAGATAAGTCGCTGGGCACATAAAAAAGATAAAGTGTCCGAGAACCCAAAAACCGACTACTGCTACCCCGATATATGCATGCTCTCGAGCTGTTGGCTGTTGCTCGTAGGTGTGTAGTTCAGGTCAGGCGGCGAGTAATAATTATATTTTTATTGGACATTTATTGCCCAAAAACGAACAACATTTTAATCACATTGTCGAGGCGTTTCCAAAGTGTGTGCCGGAACTTCCTGCGCCCCTTTGCAGTGCAGGACACAGACCTGGGAAACATCTCAGAGTCAGAGGCTAACATTGAATTGCTTTTAGAAATGTGTCTATTGAGCAAACAGTTCTCAATAATTTGCGTTACCTACGAAGCAAACTGAACAAAAAAAAAGTGATTTGTAATTCAATACAAAAGGAATTCCGAAATTTCTGGGCAGCCAATGAGTAAGTCACTTTCCAGCATTGAAAGATAACCAAACCTCAAACAAACAAATAAATAAATAAATCGCGCTGCTAATTAAAGGCGGCAGAGCTGAGAGAAGGCGGCGAGCGTTTGAAGCAGCCCAAAATAGGAGCAGAAGAGCTAAGAAAAATAAAGAGGAAGAACACTGCACAGCACAGCTGAACTCAACTGAACACACTTGATAGTTGTTGGGGTTCCACAGCAAACCAAATTCAATTGAAAGAAAGCGAGCGACACACGGAATTGAAATGAGCAGCAAACAGGAAAGGGCAACAGTGAGTACTTATGCGTTAAGTAGAGCGACTGCAACGACTATGAAATGCGCTTTTTTATTTATTTAAGAGTAGGTGTATTTAGAGAAGGATTAAAAGTTGCCTATTTATTGCTATAATTTTATTATTTTAAATAAAATTATGACCAACATTGGAAATATTTTTTTTAAATTTTAGTTATAGATTTATTTATATATTTAATGTATTTAATTTATGAGTATTAAAACACAAAATTATGTGTAAACTTCTAAATATTTTATTTTATTTTATTAATAAATATTAATATATTATAAATATATTATTTTATATAAATGTTAATACAAACTAAATATTTTATTTTATTTTATTTAGATATGTTCATACTTATTTGATTTATAAGAATTTTTCAAAAATTATTATTAATATACCAAATTTCTAAATATTTTATTTTATTTTTTTCATTTATATTTATTAATATATTTTAAATTATTTAATAAAAATATATATTTTTATAAAAGATCTATGCTAAAAAAAATAAAATATTTAATTTTATAAATATATATGATTTTATTTATTTAATGTAGATATATGAATATTTTTAAAATATTTTCTTTTATTTTATATATATGAAAGTATATAAAATATTTTATTATTTATTATTTTATTTATAAAAAAAATGCTGCATAATATTTATTTTAATTCTAATAAATCAAATACTCATAATTTATAGATCAATTTACAAATTATATATAAACCCCTTTCTATCTTTCTCTAACTAAATCCACTTCATGTATTTCTAGACCCTTTCGTTTATAAATATAAAAATTTTATTTTAATAGCTTTGACTGCTAAGATTTCTTAATTCAAATAAAATAAATTAAAATATATTTTCATTTGAATACTTTTGGGTAATTCTCAGTGTCAAAACACACACTCTATAATAATCTGTATTAAAAATATAATTAATTATCAATCTCTATATTATTTTGGCTGCTTCTGTTCATATATCAATCAAATCAAATTACAATCCATATACAAACCAATTCGAAATATAATTCTAATCTAAATCTTCTAAATCATAAAAAAAAATCCATTCCAACTTCCTTTAATAACCAATTAGCAACAACAACATATCATCATTAACTTTCAGCTAGTTCATATTGATATAATTAGCTAAGCAGAGCACAAAGCCGATACGAATTGGATTAGACCCTTTACGGAAAATTTCAGTGTAGATTCATGTTAGCTGAGCATAGGAATAATCGAGACCCCCTGCCGTGTTTTTATATAGAAAAACTTTTTACTTTGATGTGTGCTGTTGTGTGGTGTGCTCCGCCTGAGTGTTTGTGGATGTGTAAGTCGCGAGTTTTCAGTCGTTTGTCGCTTGCCGTTTGTCGGGCTTGCTACACACTGCGTTCCATTGCATTTGGATTACATGTTTCAGTTACACGCCACATTGAAGGCAGCAGAAGCAACAGCAGCAGCCAAGGGGAGCAAGGGTTGTCCTCCCATACCCGGGCATTGGGGCGGCGGCAAGTGTTAAACTGCATTTGTCTGACTTTTCCACATGTTGTTCGCGCTGTAGACTAGAAATTACATATTTGACTCGGAGAAATGCCATAGAATCTCAGGTGGGGCGCCCCTTTTTGTCGCATCGAGATATTACCTTACGAAATATGTTAACGCTGACAATTGACAGATGCAATCGGAGAGCAGCTTGAGCAGTTGAGCAGTTGAGCAGTCTCGCTGCACAGATCTCTGCTTGTAAATTGCATTTCGTCAAAGCATTCCTGTGGTGCTGGCTGCTTTTGACAAAGACAAGTCCCTTGCCGCTGCTGCTGCCTCTGGTTGATTGTCGATTCGACGAAAAATTGCTCACAATAAGCTTTGACAGCCGCCTGTCAATATGCAGATTGTCTCTTCTTGTCGACGCAGTAACAGTACGCTCCACGCACGATTTGCCAAAGAATCTCAATCTCTCTCTGTCTCTGTCTCTGACATGACCATGTGTAAGCATCAAGTTCAAGTGTATGATTGGCTTTGTCGAATCTCTTTTATGAATTGCTCGTCTGTCTGACTGTCTGTCTGCCTGCCTCATCGCATTGTCTCATGGCTCTTAAAGCCTTTTTTATGTACTTCAGCAGCCAGCGAATTTATGTATCGGATTGTGTAATAAGCTTATAACACTTGAAATTCATGACAAACTGGACAATTTAAGCCCCAAAAAGAATGTCAATGTCAAAAATTATGGCAAACAGATGCGCGCTGAAAAAGCAAAATTCACTTCAGATTGTTCTTGAAAAGTAATAAATTCATTGAAATAAAATCAAGATCAGCTAAATAATTTTTTAAGAATCTTTAAGTAATAAAAGCTGAACTTTGAATTATTAATTATTATTAAATTATAATTAATTAAGATACAATATTAGCTAAGATCTTTAGGTAGTCCTGATTGTTGAACTTTAAAACTTAAAACGAAGTATTAATAATTCAATAATCATTAATTTCTAATAAATTATTAATTTAGAAATAATATTATGTAAGATCATAATCTAGTTGCAAAACAAATATAGCAACTTCCTGCTTGGCTTCTGTATATTCAAATTATTGTTCTGTTTCATTTTTATGTGTAATTTTTCTTTCTCTTACTCTCTTTGCAAGTTTGTAAGAGTTTCATTCTACTTTCATTTGCTGTCATTCCATATCTTATAAATTGAGCTATCATTAATATCGAAAAAAGTATTCTTTAAGAGTTAACTCTCTTAGTTCATAGCCTTTATTTAAAAACAGAAGAGAGATTAATGCCGTATTATCTAGTAGATTAATTTATTTAAACAATGCTTTAGTCGACTTTGAATATTTTATTTAAGCAATGCTTTAGTCAATATTGTTTAACGAAAATATTTCACTCGATAATAATCGCACCTGTCCCTTTAGCTTTTATGAGAGTCTTTACAACCTTTAAAAATTTTAATAGAAAGTTCGGGTATTTATCGCTTTCTTTATAAATTTAGCTATTCAAACTTGTACTTCCAGCTTTCTGTTCAGTTTCTATATTTTGAGACATTTCCTGTGGCTTTCAGAATGCCACAAAACTTTATTTATTTTTTTATTTTTTATTATTCTTTTTTTCCAAAACTAGATTTTTGTCTATAAACTAAACTCAGCTGAAGGGTAAACTCTCCTAAAAAGCTAGATAGAATTTTCAGTTAAGTCAAAGCGTCAATTTCAATTCTTATTTATAGATTAATAAATTATTTAATAATTATATAAATAAATACTATATATTTAAGATTAGACTAATCATAGATTACTACAAAGAAGTCCGATATAATCTTAACTTTCTTGAAACTCTTAGAATAAACTGAAGAGAGAATAAAATTTTGTATAAAACTAAATCGCATTTCTAGAACAAAAACATTTGAACATCCATAAAAGGTCAAGACAACCATGAAATCTTATTGTAAAAGACGGTATTCAGTCTTAATCCATGAAGAAGTCCTTTACAGTCTCTGACATGCTCAGACCCCTAGAATCCTTGACTTAACCCTAAGTAAACTTTACTTAGAAACAAACTGAGCTGTTCTCTGCTGCTTCTCTTAGCGCATTCTTTTGATTGAATTGAAACAAATACGCTACAGCCGTAACAACTCAGTACGAACCTTTGGCCTAACCCTTGCTGTACTTTACAATTTTCTTTTTTTCGGTAAACTTCAACCATTTGTTAAGCTCCCAAATGTTGCACAATGTGAAGCTATAATAATAAAAATCACACAAAAATTAATCACAGCAAATTGCGCAGAAAAAGCCACCGAAATGCAAGAGAGTTCTGACAGTCTCCGAAAAGGATTAATCATCTAATGTGTGCATGCATAGGCATAACAAAAAAACTTGAAATTCGTCTTGGCACTTCAAAGCCAAAGAGTAGTTGGTCCAGACACACTGTCTGGCCGGCCCCTGCTGGTCAAGGTGTTGACTGAGCACCTTCAAGGGGTTTACCTAGCTACGTACACGCATCGCACGATCACGATGACAACAAAATGGCAATTAATTGAAAGATGAATTATTAACGCCACGCTGCCGCAGCAGCCGCAGCCACCCATTGTCCATTGTTGTTTTGAAAGATGACCAGGTAAACTTGTCGAGCATCCTCTGCTTTTGACGAACTGACTGACTGACTGACGGATGTCTTGGACTTGGCTTTTGTGCTGGCCATTTGTTTGATTTATCAAAGTTCATTAATCTTGCCGAATTCTGCCGCCGCTTGACCTGACAACCATGTGCTGTTGTACTAGTTAAAGGAACGAAAGAAGCCAAAAGCGCAGCAAATGCGTTGTAAAAATTTCAATAAAACTTCATGAAAATCAACGAAGCTGCCCAACAGCTACAAGTTTTGTCTAGTCAAATTCAAGTTATTTCATGATTAATTAATAAATTATTCATTGCGTTGCCAGAGCTGAGCATAGCAACGTGAGAAAGTGTTTGAAAGCGTTGCTACTTGAATGCAGTTTAGGCTTAGTTAGTTGTTGATTTTACAGGGTATAAAAAGAATCACAAATTTATAATTTATATAATTTTAAATGCAAATATAAATTAAATATAATTTTAAATGTCACATTATATATATATATTTTTTTTATGTTGTTTTTTTTTATGTTGTTTTTTTATATTTTATTTTTAATAAATTTATTTTATAATTAATGGTATTTTACATGGAAAAATTTAGTTCAGATCTCCTATTTTTTCTAAGAAATATTTGAAATGTCGCTAAGACAATTAAGTATAATATTTTGATTACGGCCAATATTTTAGATTTTATTTTAATGTTTGGCAATCGCAATATAATTTTTATCTAATATTTTAAAAACTCGTTCAATGGTTTATTACAAATTACATTAAAAAAAAAAATTAATTAAGATATAAACAAATAAATGAATAAATTAAACGATACAAAGAAAAAAATAAATAAAACAAATTTTAAAATAATAAACTTTATGTTAAAAAAAAAAATAAATAAATAAAAAATAATAATAAATAAATAAATAATAATTGAATATAATTACAATAAAAAAAAAAGAGAAAAATAATATAATAGGTAAATTTAAAAAAAATAATAATAGGAGCTAATCATTACAATGTTGAAATCGATCTCAAATTAAAATTAAGGATCTCAAAAATATATTCACATGAATAAAAAAATTAATAAATTATTTATTTGTCATTTCTTGACAAAAAATCTTATTAAATTCAAATTTGGAAACCTTAAATTTGTTGTTGTCATGATTTCCTTTAATTTTTTATTTATTTCATTTAAATATTTATTTTATTTATATATTTTTTTATTCTTTATTCCTTTATTTATTTTTATATAATAAAATATACATATTTTATTCAAATTGTAATTTTCATTTAACATTTGTAACATTTTCGACTTTCAAGACTTTCAAACAATGTTGAACTACACTGAATCTATACAAATTAATATCATATGTATATATCTACATTCTATTAATATCATCCAAATCTACGTTAATCCGCCCACAATTTGTGGCTCGTCATCATAAATCATGCGATTGGCTGCAACGCGTGTCTGACATGAATATCCAAGTGGAATTTTTGGGCAATGTCTGATTGGAATTTGTAAAGTCAAAAACCATAGCTGACACTTAATTATAGGCTGCAAGCGCTGAAGCGTGCCAGCTCCCTGCCCTGAGCGCCTCCCTCCACTTGCTAGGCTCCATAAATCTTGCGACAGACTAGCAAAGCGAGAGAGAGAGGGAGAGGGAGGGAGAGAGACTCTATCCCCCTTTGCCACTGAAAAATTGCTCGAAATGTTGACACAACTATTCAAATTAATTGATTTAATGCCACTTGCACTTGGTTATTAATGAAGTTTCGAGTGCAGCTCTAATTAGAATTAGAACGCGCGTCTGTCTCGACATTAGAAATTCAATTTTTCATGCGACCAAATTAGAATTTTGCCTGCCGGAGACTCTAAAAGCTGCACGTGCTACGGTCTGTTACTGCTGCTGCTGCTGGCACTCGTAATATATATTTTAATAATCTACTCATACCCAGCGCCTTGGATAATGCACTCCCAACTATTTTGGCGCGTTTTAGTGCTTTTTCTTGGCGACACTTTTCCAGCGCCTTGCATAGATGGCAACACCTGCTGCACTTTTGCTTCCACACAGAGCTACTTAAAGCAATTTTATTTTCATTGCATTCTCGCACTGACAATTAAATTAAAGCGCATTAAAGCAAATTTATGACAGCTTAATTTCATATATTAAGATTTTATGACTTTGCTGCTGCGCGCTCGCTCGCTCGCTCGTTAAACTCAAATACAGTTGGCCCAACGAGTTGGCTAAGTAGTAAATTAGATTAGCGCAGCTGGGTTATCAAGTCACTCTATATATCTTAATATATATATGTGAGTGTGTGGCAAAAATCATTGCCACGCCCCTCTAATGCCATTCAATCAGCACACAGGTAGTCGGTAAGGCCATTCGCCCAACCGCCCAGACGCCCACACGGTGATGAATGACGAGGTCGCTTGGATCTTGGCCAAAAGCATTCATTGCCACTAACATTGGCTAGTATTAGTTAGGGTAGTTTAAGAAGTTGCTAATAAAAATCAATGAGGTAGCGTTTTGATACGCTCTGTTTAAGCTTAAGTAGTGTAGAAGCAGCTGTAAAAGTCTTTGAATTGCTGCTGAGAAGAGTTTACAAAATAAGAAATGAAACAAAATTTAATTGCTGCTGAGTAGATTTCACATTTAAGAAATCAAAAATTTAGTAATTTTAAGTGCTGTTGAGACAAGTTAATATAATTAATGAATTAATTAATTAATATAAGAAATAAGACATTTGGGAGATTAAATTGTTGCAGAGAAGAGATAACAAGCTAAAGGGATCAAGAACTTAAGAGATGCTATAGAAACTAAATTGAAATCCTATAGAAATTTAATTTCAAATGTGAAGAGATAATAAGATAAATTATTAAATATTCGAGAGATGCTAAAGAAATATAATTTCTGGCAAGAGTTAACAATATTGATTGAATAGAGTTCAATTGCTGCTCAAAAGTGTTGCCAAGTTAAGAGATTTAAGGCATGAGAGATCCGATAGAAATTTAATTTTTGCTGAGCAGAGCTAGTAATATAAGAGAGTAATATAAAAGATATTTAATTATTGCTAAAAAAGAGATGATAAGAACAGTGATTAAATATTGGAGAGATTCTACAGAAATTAAATTTCTGCAGAGAGTTGACAATATAACTGGATAATAGATTTGTCTAATTGGATTGAATGAAATTACTGCACGAGCAGGTTTGATAAATTAAGAAAATAGAGAATTCGGGAAATCTTATAGAAATTGAACATCCGCTGATTGAAGTTGACAACACAAAGAGAAGAGATTTTAGAAATCATACAGAAATATTTTTATATACAGGCCTTCAATATTCACTCAAGAGAAATTTGTTCAATGTCTTTCCGCTGAGTCAAGACTCGAGAGAAATATTTTTAAAAAGTAATAAAATTTTTATTCAACATAGATAATATTTAATAGGCAATATCTGCTCTTAGAGAGAGCTGGTAAATGTGAAGAGTATGCAAAAAGTTGTTTCTTTAATATAATAATTAAGTTCGTAATTTCTAATTGCTAATTTAAGAAAGACATTAATAAATAACCTGATTATTATAGCTAGTAAATGACTAATTACTTATGTTTAACTATTTGTATTATACTAAATAGACAGTAATGACGCTTAAATAAAAAAGAAATATTATAGAAAAGAGATATTGATTTTTTTAAATTATAAAAGAGATATATTAATACATTAGTTATATAAAACAGTCGAAAAATGTTTCTACATATAATCGAGACATATATAATCGTATGGTATCAACATAAATTAATCTAGAGTCTAGACATATGAATCTTTCGTACCTTGTTTTACATGCCTATCTCAATAATCCATAAATTAATTGTTTACTTTTTTTTTTTTTAATTTAGCTTTCGCTTCTATTGAGCATAGATAAAAATCTATATACTGTTGACAAAGAATTGTAGTAGGAATAAGTAATATAATAAATATCTAGTTTAAAGAGTGTACGTAATAAGAGACCAAGCAAAGATTTTAATAAACATTAAAAATCAAGAAGAATTCATGCAATATTTAATGCATTAAATAAGCTTCTTTCATATTCTATACTATAAAATACAGAAATACTCTCTGTTACATTTATACATTTTTCAAAGTTATCTAGACAATCACTAACTATTATAAAATCTAGCTTAATAATACCACATCTTAAGATGTCTCAACTTTTCAAGCAAACCCTGGTCGTCATTTGGTTTGCAGTTTCTTTTATGCGCTGCTGTTGACAGTCAAGTGAAAAATGCAACTCGCCCGCTGGCAGCCCATTGACAAGACGATGACGACGACGATGGAGATGGCGAGATGATGCTGCTGCTGCTGCTGCTGCTACTGATGCTGATGATGATGATGTGAATGACGTTACGTTTAACGAAGACAGCGGCAACGTTGACGTTTGTTGGGGCCATTAGCTGGCAATTGCGCATAAAAGTCACGGAACGCCCGTCTCGAGCGCGACTGCAGCTGAATAGTTTTTGGAAGGAATATGGCCAGTCGATCGGGCAATATTAAATAATGTTGTTAAATGCGATGCATTGAACCGCTTGGCGCAATGGCTTTGACAGCCAATGGATAAATAAATAAATAAAATGAAACGAAATTAACTTTGACTTTTCGTGTGCGGCGACATTTGTCTGTCTGTCTGTGTCTCTGTGCATTGGCATTCGATTCCAGCACAAGTTGGGGCCAAAACACAAAGGTGAAATGACGCTGTCGCTGACGATGACGCTGACGCTGACGAAGGCGATAGCCAATTGGCAGTTCAACTAAAGCATGGCCATAAAAAATCGCAGCTCGTTTGAGCGTTTTGTGATTTGTGTCGGCTGCATTGCGGTTCAATCGCGTGTTTCTTTGCATTGTATTGAGTTAATTTATTGATGACAGACGCGCGATAAAAACCAAAAATGTGAATTGTCATTAGAGCTCATAAACGTGATTGACAGAGCGCTAAGCCCCACACACACACAAACAAAAAAGAGAAATATTGTCAGGCTAAAGCGATTAGCTAAGCAGGTCTATTGAACTTTCCTCAGAACGGAAGTGGTATAAAAAACTCAAAGTGTATTTAAATGGAACTTTAACTTGTTTAAGATGTGCTTGAATAGGGCATAGTCTAAGCTGTTTATTAAGTTATCAATATGGAGTGTTTGAAAGGCAAAACCTGTTTCTGAGAACAGTAGGCCAAACAAAACATTTGAATCTATTTTTCGATAAAGCCTTTCAGACTTTCTGTTGTAGCTTATTTGTCCCATTTTAGCTTCAAGATATCGACAGATGCAGTTTTTTCGATCTTATTTATTTTATTCTGATTTTTTATTATTTTATTTTATTTTACTTTACTTTATTTTACTTTACTTTATTTTATTTTATTTTATTTTATTTTATATTAATATATTTTATATTATATATATTTTTTTATTTTTATTTTTTATTTTATTCTAATTTATTATTTTATTTTATTTTACTTTACTTTATTTTATTTTATATTATTATTTTTTATTTTAAATTTTATTTTATTTTATATTTTATTTTATTTTATATTTTATTTTATTTTACTTTACTTTATTTTATTTTATATTTTTTTAATTTTTTTTTATATTTTATATATTTTATTTTATTTTACTTTTGGCATGCTCAAATATATCCACTAAAAATTGATTATCGTATGCTGTTAATTCTAGTAAAAAATATATCATATTTTAATAATATAATTACAATAATAATATAATACAATTTTTGTATTTTCTTCAAAACGAAACTCAAGAGTTTGAGTAGAACTAAATATTTCAGTCTAAACTCTCTATTAATTTTATGCAGGCTTGTAAGCTATCAGACCCTATATATAATATTAAATTTTAATTTTAATATGCTCTGAATTTAATTTTAATTAAAAACTATTATAATACAATTATATATGTAGTATTACATTTTAGTTTTAATATGCTCTAAATTGCAATTTAAATAATTATGTCAAACTCTAAACAAAACCCGTTTTCTATTAACAGCAGTTTCCTTGACACGATTAAAATAAAACTGTCATCATATATATTTTTTTCCTTCAATTTGTATTTTCATTCATCCAATAATTGCAGCCTTTCCCAGGCATATTTGCATAAGTGCTCAATTTTAAAGAAATGTCTCTTTGAAATAGTCACATAATTCAGCACATTTTGCTCCTTAAGAAACAAGTTTCACGCCAGCTGAGGAAAATCTCATATACAAATTCCATTAAAAAATTTATAGATAATTTTATGCAACGGGATCATAAACATTTCCGCACCATATATGACCGTTGGTCATAAATATTCAAATTTCACAGTCTCACAGCGCAGCAACAGCATCCAGCATCAATCATCACAAGAAAAAAGAAGAACCTCGAACAAGCTCATTAAAAATCATAAATAGGAATTTGGTTACTTCTACTATAGCATCGGCTGCCACATCCTGGCCGCCGCTGACCACGATTTGCATATAAAAAGCATTTAAACGCAACAAATTGCATGTAAATTGTTTTTCCCGGACGGAAAAACTCGCCACTAATTATGCTCATTCAGAAGTGTTGACATAAATCTCCAAAAAATTTCATAGCGTCCCGGCTGGGGTTGGGCCATTTAGCTCGATGGTGGACCACTGTGTCCTGTCTATAAATTTCACAAATTATTTGCAGCCTGTTTCCCAGTGCCCAGCGACGTAGCCTCTGCCATTGTCAGCGGCTTGTCCCAACAACGTGCTAATGTCGTCCCGGTCTAACCCTTTCGCAGCTCGTCCTCTCGGCTCGGCCTCGTCGTTGTCCTCGTCAGTGCTTGACACTAATGTGCCGCATTACAAACTGTTGAGCAATTTAATTTAATGTACCCGAGTTCCTTCACTTTTTTTCCAGAATGTCTGCGCAACTACTTTACAGTTGTTGCCTTAAGATTTATTTGTTAGGGTTAAAGAGAATTTCGCGCTTAGTTCCAAAAATTTATTACCTTCGTACAATTTTTGTGGTTTTTCTGGTATTATTTTTGGTTCATTAAATACAATTTCAGACTGTAGAGTTTTGACTTAATTAAGTTTAAAAAAAAGGCAAATTTTAAAGCACTCTCAAGTGTATTTTCGAGTTGGACTTAATGAGTTGGAAAAATGTCGCACAGTTGAAAACTAATTTATGCAATCGAAATGCTGAAAAGGGATGAGTTTTAATAAAGATTTTGTGGTTTTCCAAGTTCAATAAAAAGACATCTGTTGACTTTTGAGTGTGTGATGAAATTTTGAAATCAAATATGTCGTTTGAATATGATTCTATGAGACGAAACGAAGAGGAGAGTCTCTGCAGTTTATATCTCTAAATTATGCAAATAATAATTTAAATTAGATATAAAAGTTTATGAAAAAAATAACTATCTTCCATTTTATCTGATCTGATCTGATCAAACAATACAAATTCTGCAGAAATTTATATATTTAAGCGAATACTATTGTTAATTTATATTTTCTGTACTTTTTTTAAGCTTTATTACTATATAATTAGATTTGTCGTAAGCTTGACTCTAGTTTATAAAAATAATTCTTAAATATATATATATATATATATAGAATTTACATATTTAATTTAGAGATTAAATATATCTATCTTTTATGGTAGCATTGAATGATGCCAACAATTAGATTGAATAATATATAGTAGAGAATGATTGAACTATTCATAACTAAGAGTCCTAGAACAATTAATAATGCCTTATTGCTTCTTTGATTAAAAATATTCAAATGAAGCTAACTTGTAACTAGTACAAATATAAACTATATAATAAATATAATTATACAATCTTTTCTGTCTAAATTACAAAAGAGTCTAGCGGAATCTTGGCTGAAATAAAGAAAACAATGTTTCTTTGAAGCTTAAATTTGATTCAATATTATATTAAATTGATTAATAAATTAATAATTAAATAGAAATCGTTAAACGCACAGCTCTATCATCAGAAAAAAGAATTCCAGGACCTCTAGTCGAAAATCAAATATTTATCTTAAATCAAACCAAATCAAACAAAAATTAAATATATTTCAATTAAGATTCCCTTTAATATGACAAATTTCCACAAAACAAATGATCTCTCATTTGTGGCAGCTCTGTAATTAATAAAAATTTGTCACACTTGCCAAAAGTCACAGAACCAACAGAAAAGTCAGTCAAGCATAAGACAGACTGGTCTTGCTTGAATACCAGGCTAAGTAGATTAGAAAAAAAAAGAAAACTAATTATAAGAATTCCCAACCCACACAGAGACAATCTGCGGCAATCCTTTCCATCGTGTATCCCTGTGCTAATCACAAAAACGTGACGTCATTCGCCACGCCTTTATTATGATTTTTATTAATGATGCCGCGCTTACATATGCATAACGCGCGTCTTTCTACAGTAGAGTGACCCAAAAATACAAGAATAAAATAAACGAATTTGTCTGTGAGACAAAGTGCGAAACTCGTCTCGAGTTTAACCCATGTTTTAATCCGCGCGTTTAATTGAAATTGGCTTTGAGGCCTATGAGGGATATTATGCGGGTCCTGCCACGGCATTGGGGTAAAATTCTGGTCACTGCCTTTGCACATTGTCAAATCTTATAGATATTAATGATGTTTGGACACACAACCGCATTACGAAACAATTAATTATGCTTTTCTTATTAGCTTTGACTTTTGCGTGACTTTTGCTCTACAGAATTGAGCTCTGATGGGGTTAAGCTTAACCTAAAAAAAAAGTATTGTTGTACCCGCATAAGACAACAGAGCTGTGTTTTTTTAAGTGTAACAATTTCATTATAATTGGGAATTATTTATTCAATGAAGGAAAAAGGTGAGTCATCTTATTTAAATTGGAATATAAATGTTCTTTTTTTAATTGAAGACAATTAGGATTTTAACTATATTTTATATTTTAAATTTCAAATTCCAATTTTTATTTTTATTTCCTGTATTTTATTTTATATTTTAATTTATATTTTATATTTTATTTGTCATATTTCCTATTTAATATTATAAATTATATATTTTATATTTCATATTTTATACTTTATACTTTATATTTTATATTTTATATTTTATATTTTATATTTTATATTTTACATTTTCTAATTTATATATAATTAATAATATATATTTATTTTTAATTTAATTTCTATGCATTAAAGCTCAGTATTCTATACTTAAATTACAATTAAATAAATCTATTGAAAATTAAAAAAGAAATTTAATATTTATTAAAAAAATTTCATTATAGAAATAATTTTAAGTACATATTTTATTAACATTTATTTTATTTATTATTTTTTGCGTTTTATTATAGCCCTAATAAATAGTTTTTTAAATATAGAAGTTTATGGTATTTCCTTATCTAAATATACTCTATATTGCCTTCTTTCTTATATACTATACTTCAATATTTGATATATCACTTTGCCTTCACATGTACTAAAAGAAAATGTTTTCCTTGATTGTTCTGTTTGTTTCAGCCCTCAGCCTTGCGTTGTTTTTCTTCTGTTTGCAGCCCGCTGACTTTGCCCCCATAATTCAGAGCTTATCAGCAGCCAATCGGCTATAATTCTTCTGCCTGACATAATGTACCTCACAATGTTGTTTATCGTTGCCAATTTTTTCTGCAACTTTTTAGCAATTTACAAAATATGGCATAATTCTGCCGCGACGGCGCATGGCCCTTCTTTTTTTTTTCTTTTTACAACTTCAACGTGTTGGCTTGTATTATTGCCCACTTATTGACTTAATGTGCATCTAGATAGCAAATGTTGCCAATAAGAACTTGTATATATAGAAAAGCTGTAATGCTTGCTCAAGATTTCAGATTTCAGTGAAAGCGCACAGCGGGTCGGCTATATAAATCGGGGTTAGGCAGCTGCGCCACACACACAGACACACACAGAAGTCAAATGCCAGCTAATTAAAAGTCTTGCAAAGGTCTCCCATTCTCTACGAAATCAGGATCATTAATAAGGATTTCGCGACGTGCCTTTTGCGTCGTTAAACAAAATTCTCACGTGTTCTCAAAGAGTTGCAATGAGACAAAAGTCGAAATCGGTAGCAATGCAAATATTTATATAAGTTACTTTTTGTTGCTATTTTTTTCCTCTTTCAAAATGTCAAATGCGAACAAAAGGGTTAATGAGTTCAGCAAGGAAGCTACTTAAACATCTGATTAATGATGGAAGCCAAAAACTCGCGCTGCCATCAACACATACGCTAAATAAAAGAACTGCAGAGCAAATCATTAATTAAAAGCAGCTACCAAAAAAAAAAGATCGTATGCAAATTTCAATTTTCTAAGGCAAAGCTGCAAAATAACAAAACTTTCCAATTATAAATTCATTGAAATGACATTTAGGCGAAAGTTCATCAGTCACTGCTTAGGGTAGATCCTCTCGCTGTCTCTCTATATATGAAATTCCCTATGATAGTTAAATATAATAAATGTTTTTCAGTTTCTTTCTATTCATTTTTTTTTTTTTTTGCTATATGCAAATTGTGAAATTCTCTCCCAGCTCCACACTCAATTAACTTTGTTGTCAATCAAATGCAAATATTGTGGTTCTGTGGCAGTTCACAATTTGTTGCTCCGGCTATTGCGGCTCATTAGAATTGCTCAATTATTCCATCAATATGCATTGTTGTTAATCGAATTTGTGTATGCAATCGTAGCCGCGTCAAAATTCATGAATATTTAAATATGCCACAGGGTTAGCTGTTTTTATTTTTTGCTTTCCCTCTCTGCTTCTCTCCACAGCAAAGGTATATTGGTTTTTGTAAATTTGCCTGGGAAAGTTTAGCTAGCGTGACGCTCTCTCTGGATATTAGCATAAACTGAACTTAAAGAAATGGTTAGTTCCTTTAAGCATTCGTTATTTATATATTTGCTAATCCGATCCATCAGACACTGTTTGTAAATTGTTCAACACTGTTGTAAAACAACGCATTAAAGCCAGCCCAGCTCACACTGGATGATCAATCAAAATCTGAATTTTAATGTTATGCGATGCATGAAACCAAACAGGAATACAACAGAAACAAAATAAACCATATCCGGAATATTCTATGCAGTCGAAAAAAAAAAGTGTGCAAGAATTCACAATGCGACAGCCAGCAAAAGGGTGCGCTGGTATTTTTCTAACCCTTGTAAAAGGCAGCCAAAAAAATTGAAAAATTCTTTTAAAAAAACAGAGGAGAAAAGCGTTTGACGGGTAACCAGTAGCTGCCACAGCAAAATAGTAAAAATTGTTGAAAATCCTATTAAGCGTTTCCTGGGCGAGTTGCACGTCTGTTGCTGAAGGTATCGACAGTTTCGCTCTTCTATTTTTTATATTTTACTTATTTTTTTTTCGCTTTTCACACCATTGGGAGCGCTTTGGCTACCACTCCCAACACACTTGACTCTCTGGTTTGGGTTGCTCGAAATGTTCTCCCCCGTCAGTGCCGTCAGTGGCTTAAATGTCTAATTTAAATGCATGCGCTTTTAACAGTTGCAGACAGAGATTGATGATTGTTTTCAAATTGGCCAAGTTTTCGTAAACAGAACGAAAAATACAGCTCACATATAATTGCTTACAAATTGAGTCTTGGGGTTGAGCTTTTGCTCATTATATGTTGATATGTGTTTTTAAAGGAAATCTCCCCAAGCCTGCGACTCATGCAGGTGCAGATTTTCCCTCGGCACACACCCAACTCCTTCACACATATGAGATTGTCATCTATTTTATTTTGAAGTTGTTAATTTATGATCTCTAACAAATCAAGTTGGCTATGCTCACTTAACAAGACAATGGCCAACTTTTTCTCCGCTTAGGTGTATAAAATTTAAAGCATTTATCGTAAATTTTGATCGCTGCTGCCATAAAAACTGATAACGTGGACACATCAAACAACATGTGTGGAGCCCCCTCTTCGGTCAGCTCGGACAACCCTTAACCACACACACACACACATCCTGTTTGCTATGCAGACAATACCACTATCTCTGATTAGGATGTGGAAAACAATAAAAGGCTGCACTCTCTCGCTGAGCCACTGCGCCAACTAGAACGGATGTCATTAGGCCTATTTAAAGTAGTTTTGGCCGCAGGCAAATTATATTGAAAGTGTATACAGACAGCGGAAATCGTAAATACAATCCCTGCTCCGACCACTATCCCTACCCCTACCCCTACCCTTACGCCTCGCTCAATGCTGGAGCCAATTTATCAGCCAGACTGACAATCCAATTGCAATTCGTTGCGCCTTTGCCTCGACGGGGTCACAGAGATTTTGTCACAATGCACGGCTAGCGCCTAAATAAATGTCAAAATCAATTTTTGGTCGACGCCGACGCAGCCGATAAAACTCGATCCCGACTCGCATTCAATTAGTGCCGCTCAATTGATTCTTTAAAATGCCATTTTCGGACCTCACTGTGGCATGTAGTAGTAGTTGCAGTAGCTGATGCCGTTGGTTACGCTCCATTGTCGTACCTTTCCAATCACTAAATGAAGTTGCCAAGGGGTTAGGAAAATGCGAAATCGTCACAGCTATAGAAAATATGAAACATTTGCTATTTATTTATTTTAAAAGCTGCAAAGGAACTTGGAGTTTAGGAATAAATGTAGAACAGCTTGAATTGTGCTTTAAAGGGCACAGTGCTAGGAAAAGCAGCATAACACAGACATAACTTGGCTATACACTAACTAATTTCTATTTACATTTGCCTTATTTCTGTATAGAAATTTGGAAAAATATGTATGAAATAGTAGTAAAGGTTATCTACCAAATAGCTAGCAAAATTAGTTCAACTTAAAACAGTTTAGCTAAGTTGTCAAATGAATTATTATATTACATTGAATTATTAATTCATATATATCATTACTTTTCTATATTAATTATAATAAATACTTTCATTAAATTAAATTTTCCTAAATACAAAGTAGAATAACAAATAAAAACCTTAGACTTGGAAGTTAGTTTTAATACGAAATCTCAACCAATTTGAGGTCGCGAATGGGATTTTTTTTAATTTCAAGTTAAATATTCAAGTTAAATATTTTTTAAATTAAAAATTTTTTACATTTTTTTTTAATTGCATATTTGAAGGTAAAGTTAAAATATTTATATTTTAATTATTTTAATTCTTTTTTTTCTTTTTTTTTTCAAATACATATTTGTAGATTTTGATTTAAATATTTATACTGCACTATTTTTTATTTTTTTAAATAATATTTCTACATATATTAGAAATGTATAAAAAGAGACTGATCTAGAAATTAAAGAAATTTCTAAACACAAAGTGGAATGAAAAATAAACCTTAGGCTTGGAAGTTAATTTTTTTTTTACGAATTCTCAACCAATTTGAGCTCGCGAATGGGATTTATTTAAATTTTATTCAAGTTAAATATTTTTTAAATAAAAATTTTTTATTTTTTTTTTTAAATTGCATATTTGAAGATAAAGTTAAAATATTTATATTTTAATTATTTTAATTCTTTTTTGTTTTCAAACACATATTTGTAGATTTTGATTTAAATATTTATACTGCACTATTATTATTTTTTTAAATATTTCTACATATATTAGAAATGTATAAAAAGAGACTGATCTAGAAATTACAGGTGATCGCAGCAAATGCAAGCTCTCCAAGCGTAGCCCTTCTCATTTACTGTCAATGCGCTTATTTCTTAAGCCATAGGTAAATTGTGCATCGAGAATTTAATATTTCTAATTCACAAGTGCTTTCAATTAATTTAGTCATATTTATAACAAAATTTCATTCATAATTACCAGTTCATGGCAAAAATTTCTCACCCAAAAGCCTCTTAAAAAATTAATTTTAATTCGTAAAAACTGCAACTATTCTCATATAAATCTTCCACAACTCCCAATTCCCTTAAGTAAACCCTTGCTTCAATTCCGACCAGCTGCAAACAGAAAATGTAAGAAAATATTCTCACAATTCTCACTCAATAATTTGTGTTTTGATGTTTATGGTTACGTGTTTTATTAATTGCTGCAAATTTACTGCAATTTAACGCAGCCCTCTTTCGTTCGAATCAATCAAAATGCACACGTCAAAATCAAATCCCAAAATATATCAAAACAATAAAACCAAATTTAAAAAAAATAAAACGAAATCTATAAGAAAACATAAAAAACGCGCTGTCATAAATATTTTGAAAGACGCAAAACCATAAAAATGCAGTGTGAAATTTAAGGAATAAAAAAAAACAAAATAAAGTAATAAAAAATTGAAATGCAGTGCGAAATTCACACAGTCGGGAAAAAAAATGCGCTGAAAACAACCCAAAATGCAATTGATATAAGTTTTTGCAACTTAGGGTTGGGTTCGGGTTTGGGTTGGGTTTTGCTTGACGGCGAGTGAAGTGGGCAGAGCCAATAAATGCCCATCAATGAGCAGCGTCGAACCTTCTTTGAATGCAGTTTTGAAAACAGTTAAAATTTGATTTGGGTGCTGAAGTTACCTTAACTCTGTTCTTCGCTCTTCTCTGCTTTTATTTTTTGGGTAAGGGTTGAGCGCAACCCTTTCAAGTGAAGCGCGACTGGACCGTCGAAGCGTTGCGTCCAAGCGCTAAATAAATCATTTCTCTTCGATTAATTCGCTTGCTGACATGTGGAGAGTGCGCATACACACACACACTCGCTCACATGTGTGAATATATGCTTACAGGGGTAAAGGGTTACGGGGCTTAGCGCTGCGAGAGGGTGAAGCACGGCTAAACGGCCGCTACTCATGTCAAATTTTGGCTTTTGCTCCGCTTTGTAGTGGCATGGAAAATTGTTTTTTATGCACGCCGCACCAACTTTGGTCATAAGTTATAAATTAGTCGACTTTTCAAGTGCTTTAAAGTCGCCAAAGGGGTTAGGGTTTCAAGGAAAAACACGCAGTATCTCTCCCTCTCTCTCGCACTCTCTATCCCAATGACATTTCCACGTCATTGATTTCCCCTTTTTTATGATTTTTTTATTTTTAAATTGTTGCCTCTCGCTTTGTACGTAACAATTGGCACTTATGTCTCGAGCATTTTTAAGTGCATTGATTAATTTTTATTTTGATCGTTTTGAAATCAATATTGTTTGCAAATTTCTATAAATACCCTTCTACGGCACAGCGCACAGTTGGTCTGTGTAATTTGCCATCATTTGCAACGCCTAAAGCAGTCTTTTCGACTGAGGGTAAATACTTAAGGCCATAAACTAATAAGAAGAATTTTTGCTAAATTTATGTAGTGGAAGTGTGTAAAAAAAAGGATTGCCCGGAAGCGCAGCGTGAGAGAGTTGAGTTTAAAAAAATTACTTTAGACAGTGAAAAGGCAAAGAATAACAGAAGCTTGAGAATGAATTGTGTCTGATATAGATATTTTCGGTGGCCTTTTAAGGAATGATTATAATTGGCAATTGAAGTTAGAGAGATTTTTTTTATAAAGGGATCTTTAATTAGTATCAACAGTTGATATAGTCATTATCTTGGTTCTATATATTTATATACAGTGGACTCTCGGTTAACGAATACAATGCGTTCCAGCATTTTGTTTGTTAAGCGAAACTTAATTTCCAACAAAATGTTTTTGTTATGAGAAATTTTCATGTCATTATGTCATTAAAAGAATTTAACTTTGAAAAATTCATTTTGAATATTTATTTGAATATTAATGCATTCAAATTCTTAAACCTATTTTAATATAATTTAAATTTAATATTTAAATAATAATTAAATGTTACTAATAAAAAAAAAACCTAATTTTATGTAAGCATTGAAAATATATAAATAATATATTTTTATCAGATCTAGCCAGCAGCTGCTGACAGTTTCTGTCTCTCTGCAAATAGGTGTCTTTCATTCTTACGTCGGTTCTTCAACGATCGTTCACGATCAGACAGAAATTATTTTCTCTCGCTCCAACTGACCATTGGGTGAGCTAAGTGTAGCAAAAAGTCATATGTATTGGTATGCGAGGGTTATGCTTGCTAAGCACATCAAGAGCGTACGTGAGTGCAAATCTGTGCATGTGTATGTGAAAGCGAAGATCGTTTTAATCATTTGCATAGACTCTTTTGAACTTCTCATGCTGAACTTCGTATAATGTTACGAGCATCAATCGTATCGCTCCCTAAACAATGTTCGGGAAAAGAGCGTTACACGAAATCATTGTAACTATCTTTGACTATCTCGCTATATACCCAGTTATATATATTTATTCAAAAAAATGTATCTATATATTTCAAACTATATATATATATATATATATCAATCTTTCTATGTCTCTCTATTTACTCAGATATATTTATATATCATGCTAAATTTAATCTCTCATAATAGCAAACACAATGAATGAAATGAGTTTAAAATTTTAAAATACTATATTAAATAGAATGAAATGAGTAAATATATTAATATACAAATTTTTCTATTTTCTAAGAATTGAATAAATAAAACTTTTATAAAAACAATTATTCTGATTCGTAATCCTTTATTTATTATATAAATTAAACTCTTGCTTCATTTCAATAAATTTGTTCTATTCAATTTTTCACAAAGTGATTTAAATGATTTTCATAACCCTTTGTTGATCATGCATGGAAATTTAATAACTTAATCGAGTCACACACACGCCCAGTAAGTCACCCAAGTAAGTCACACACACACACACACTCATGTACTGGCATTATTAACAATTACGTCACGAGCGTGGCTCACTTTTAACCCTAGAGATAATTTAATCAGCGCTACTTCAAGTAGGTAATGCTGTCCACAATAATACTACAATAAGAAAGGGAGCAAGAGATGAGAATGTGAATGGGCATGAGAGAATGAAAGAATGAGAATGAGGACGAGCAGGCAGGCCAGGCAGTCAGCTCATGTGTGAGATTTACGCGTTCGCCTTTCACTCGAAACAACTGAAATCAAAGCGTAACAAATTGCGGGCACAGGCAACAGCAGCAGGAACAGCAGCAGCAGCAACAGCAGCAGCAGGAGAAGGGCAAACAACTTTCACTACACGGATTAGCAGGCACGTGACTTTTTTCCAATGCGAAATGCTCGGCACCGAAGGAACCTTTGTTTGCCTGCTTCGACTATTGAAAGCCGATTATATAGACGAGTATTTACACTTCATTATGAACATTATAATGATGTTGCGAAAGGACAATGGTCAACTGTTCAGCTGGTCAGCTGGTCGAGCTACTTAATTATGTCACTTTGAGCAAATTTATTAATTTTTTTTTTTTGCTATTGCCTGAGGCCGTGCAAATCGATTTGTCGTTATCTATAGCCATATCTATTAATATGCATTGAGCCGCCTTATTGACATGTGAAGGGTGTGGCCAATTTGCATGCTACTGACACGCGTCCGACTCGGCGCTGATCAAAGCGACATCCGCCGGCAGGAGGAGCGGGGGATGTATGCCGACTATGCAAATCGAAGTCAGCCTGTCAATAAATGTGCTTGGACAGAGGTCAATGAGTGCTACTTAATCAATGTCAGCAGCGTAAAGCCTGGGAAGATCTGACTAAATGCCATGATGCATGGCTGTCAGAAAGGCAATGAGCGAGCGGGATAAAACTGAATAAATATGTGAAAAAAAATATATATTAAAAAAAAATGTGAAAATATATAGACAACAAAAAGATGTTAAATAAGTTAAGGTTAAGCTAGATAGTTTTTGAATATTATATTATATTTTATATAGATTGAGAAAATAGTTATTTAGAAGTGATAGATAGTAGAAGATTTATCAAAAATATACGCATAAAGAGTTAGGGCAAAACTGATGAGAAATATTAAGCAGACGTAGCATTAACATAAAAGCTAGCCAGGACTCAATGGTTATTCTAATATTATTTGAACTGAATGTTATTCAATAATATTTTTATATTTATCATATACAAGCAAGAGAAAACTGAATTGATACTAAAGAAAAAATAGTTAGCTTCGTAGCAAAAATACAAAATAAGATCAACTTTTGCTTTGGGTTACTTGAAGACATAATAAACAAATAATGGCACTATTAGCTCTGTATGCTCAGCTAACTAACAGAACATATTTGCTTAAAAGACTTCCACACAGATTAATACGTAAGAGGTTATACCTATTTACTGGATTACTTTGTCTGATTTTCATTTAAATCTCTTGCTTAAAACATCAGTCTAGTTTTACATCCAATAACTTAATACAGAATCATAAATTTGCAGCAGTCAACTAATAAAGCATTTTCTAAATGAAAAAAACTTATATTAATATTTATTAAACAAATGAATGAAATAATTAATTTTTTAAATTAATTAAATAGCTAATTCAAATTTAAAATTTTTTGAAAAGTTTGTTATAAACAAAAGTAATAATTCATAATTTTAAAAATCTATATATAATAAAAAAATATAAAAAAATAATAATTAAATTAAATTTATTAAATAAAAAATTCAAATTCAAATTTTGTTATAAGTTTCTTATAAAAAAATAATTTAAATAATTTGTAATAAAATAATTCAATAAATAATGATAATAAAAAAATTATATAAAATTAAATATAAGAAAACCCTTGAATTTTCGCAGCTCAAAATGCACTACAGAAGCATACTCTCAAATAATAAAATAATTAAACATGCAGTACAGAAAACTTAGTAAAAAATATAGAATCTAAGTGTTATTAAGTTCTGCTTAAAACTTGATAAACAACGGAATAAGGTCAACTAATAAAGAGAAAATAAAACTAATATAGAAGCTAGTAGTAGTAGCTCTGCCTACAAATTTATACAACAAAATAGTTCATGCAAAAATGAAACAAATCACAAAAGAGAATGCCAGCATAAACATCATTATCAAATTGGTAGAGCAGAATGCTAGTAATCTCAATATATTAATAGATTCTCAATTAAAAATAATTTCATAAGTGAACTCAAAGGGAATCAGAGTAGTAGTAAATATCTGTTATCCCGGCTCACACAGTGCTCAGCGCTGTTGGTGTCTAATGATTAGCCAACTACCAAAGTAGGCGGCATTGATATAATGGCAAAGCCAGCAGCTAACAGCCGCAATCAACTAAACAGAGAGACAGAGCGAATGAGAGAGAGAGGGAGAGGGAGCAGCTCAACTCAAACTGTAGTCTACTCAAACGCAACTCAACTCTTTGTCAAGCATTTTCAATTTCGTTAATGACCCAAAAGTGCCGTAAAGCAATTTATACACGGTCAGAAGGAGGTGGAACCCAGAGCTGAGCCCAGCTCACTGACACAAGACAAATAATAGCGCAGCAGGACATTGACAACAACACCCGATGAAACGAGAGCTGCCAGTGGAGGAAAACTCAGGAAAATGGGCAACAGAGAGGCACACAGAAACAGACATAGAGACGGAGACGGAGACAACAGACGGCGAGTCTATGGCAACTGGTCAGTAATTGACTGCCGTTGCAGTTGATGGTCGGATGGCTGGGCCGCTGCCTGCTTCGGTCGCTGGCCAAACGCCGATAATGAAGCGCAATTGTTGAACGTGGCAACAAATTTTTGGAAGCAACCAACAAAGTGCAACTGCAGCAAGAGAGGGGCTGCAATTAATCATATTCCTGGGTCGGTACACGAATGACTTCTTTTATGGCCACTCATAAACCATTGACCAGGTATATACCCTAGGTTATTTTCAACTAATTTAAGGTGTTGCCCCCAATGCCAGACGTAAATAAATCATTAATTTTCTTTGGCCAAACACTTGGAGACTTTTTACAAATGCATTTTGTGGCAAACGCATATGTAAGTTCATTTTTTCCTATTTCCATTCCAATATATATATATAAATTTTATTGTGGATTTGGTTTTGAGGACCGCCTGCGGTTTTGTGGGTGTTGACACACGTTTAAGCGCGCTGGGAAAATAGTCTCGTCTCTGGCAACTGGGCAATGAATCACAAGATTAATGAAACGATAAGGCTTGAGCACTAAATGTCAATCTAGCAATCTGAAGAAGCCTTCACTCACTTCTCTGGATCACTTTTTTCTAAGCACCACAAACAATTAACTCGACTCCAGCTATTGAGTTCCCCAACTCCCAACTGCCAGCTCCCAACTATCAGCTCCATTTGCCTGCTAAGTTTTCTTCGCCTTTGATATTTGATTTGCCTTTTCCGACTTGCGTATGTGCTGTATCCATATAGAACTTCGTTTGTGGTCATATTGCGTTTCACTTTTGCTCCACTTTCAGTTTTTGCGTCAATTTACGTTGGGGGCGTTGTTTGCTAAAGCCAAGAAACTGGGTCACTGCTGTGGCTCGGGGGCGTACAAGTGCCTGGGTTACTGTACTTTCCAGACAACCAACAGCAAAAACAAAACAAAAATCCAGAAAATAAAAATCAATAGACCCTCGCCTGTAATTAGCTTTTTGCCTCAAAGTGCATGCGAAGTTCCGCTTCAACTTAGTCGCAGTCAAGTCAAGTGACTCATTTGGCCATACGATAAACCCATTATTATAATACCTATTGGTTTGGCTTATACTTGGGGCATTGCATTTTGTTTTGCTAAAGCGAATTCAAAACTCTCTTTAAGTGGATGGATTAGAAGAGACATTTACTCTCTTTATAAATTAAAGAGATATTCTTAAATCATTTAAATAAAATATTTTTACTGGGATTTATACTTGGGATTTAGTTAGACAAAGCAAAACATACTTTAAAAGGCCGATTAAAATATTGAGGTATACGTTCACCTTTATAAGCATTACAGTAGTCTTAATATCTCTTTATGAATTGAACTTGAGGGTGGGCGAAGTCCTTGCTAAGTTCTTAACTAACATCTGAACTCTTCAGTTCAAGCCCAGCCATGGCTCACTCTAAAACTATATTTAGAGAAAATTCCTGCTACCATGTTCCGCATGTAATAAATTAAATTAATATAAATATATTATATATAAATATAAATATAAATATATTAATTATAAATAATTATTATTATATATTAATTATAAATATAAATATATTAAATATATTTATAAAATGAATTAAATGAATAAATAAAATTTTATTTATAATAATTATAAATTTACAATTATTAATAAATTTAAATTTAATAAATCTAAAAATATATAATTTACATATTATTTTCCTCGCATAAATGATTTCTTAATAAATTGCACTACGTTAAATATTACATAAAAATTATACTGTCCTTTAACTTCCCCTAATGGTTTGATTTAAATAAAAGTTAACTTTAAAACATGCATTTCACAATTAACTACAAATATTTTATCATTAATTGACTCTCAAATTCCAAGCATAATTGGCTGATTGTCTGGCTGGCTACCTCTCTGGCTGCAATCCTGCGCTGTGCACGGGCAGGACACGCGACTGAAAGTGCTAACATTTGCATACCCTACAATTTCCGAGTCGCTTATCGTTGCCAAAAATCAAGCCACACGCGAAAAAAAAACACAACAAAACAAAAAAGTGAACACTTAACCCTATTAATGTGGAATGGGCCGTGCCAGTCAGCCAGCCAAGGCCTGGGTCAGCCGCCGAAGGACCCTAATTTCCAGGTCGCTTGTTGTCATGTCACGACAATTAAATATGTTCAGTGCGCTTTTGCGCGATTTAAATTAAGATAATGCGGCAAATTAGCGACCCGAAATGTTTGCATAATTATCATACAAACATTTTCGACTGTCCGAGTTATCAGCGAGCGTCGATCATTTTTCACAGATGTTGCATTTTGGGTCACAATTATGCTCTAGGGGCGACAGTCTGATGACTTGAGCATTTCCCCAGTTAGCTGCGTTTTTCTTTCACTGAACTGCGGTGGCTTTTAAGCAGCGTAACCTTTTAATTTAACCCTTGCCGCCAACTTGTGGCATGACACCACAGAAATATGCCACGCCAAAAACTGTTTTCCCTTCAAGGTGACATATTGGTTTTGCGATAAGCATCGGTAAATGCATGTGGGCGAAAGGGTTGCGCCGGCCAGCAAAAGGGTTAACAGTCCGCCCCGGGCAGGCCAGATAATAGATACTGCCAGCTGGCAAACAAAGGTGAGATTTGTTTTATTTAATAAAGGAAAGAAGAGGTCTTTAAGGTTTGCCAGATCGGCGAAAGGTTTGCGAAGTCGTCAGTCTGGGCAGATCAAAGATCTGAGAGCATGAGTCTTAATATGATAAAATCTTGATTCTGCTGCTGTTTTTCTTTCGAATAAAGATATTCAAAATAATTATATACAAATCCAGGAGCAGCAAATCTGAATTCTGACTTCATTTGCTCATATATTTTTTAGTTAAGTCAAAGTATACCTAGGTAAACAACTCTTAATCAACTGAAAAGAATTTTTTTTTTTTAATCTTCCTAGCTAATATAAAAAGCCACAGGATGGAGTCTAGTATGAAAATAAAATCTTTAAGCCCTCCAATATTTTCCAATATGGAAGATAATGAAACTGAATATACAGAACAGTTTCCAGCATCATCTGTGCAAACAGATATACGTGTGGAGGGGTAAGTACGGATAATAATAAGAATAAAATTCAAATAGTTATTCTAATATATTTCATTTTCAATCTCTACAACAGTGGTAAAGGTTCAGAGTACAGTGCCAATGCATGTAAGTTAAGCATCTCGGAAACCTTTGGCTTTCTTTAATTGGTGCTAAATTCACACAGATTCAATGACAGATTCGAGTAAGAAACAGAATTATGAAGATGCATTAGGATTCTGTAGCTATACTCCATCCCAAGCTTTTAATAAAAATTGTGGTTCGAATGAAAAGAATTATCTGACAAATAGCAACGAGGAAGCTAATCAAAATTATGCAATCGATCCGAGTGCTTGGTCCCAACCAGATCAAGGCGATTATCAATACTCAAATCAGCACAATACAGTAAATTATTTGAATATGGATCGTAATACTGCTGGATTGGATGCTTACGATCCACAAGAGAGTCAAGATGGTTCTACATATTTAGAAAATCGTGCATATCAGAATTGGTATCATGGAATGAATACCAATGCCATTCATTGGCAAATAACGCCCCAACAATTGAATGCAGATTATTATCAAAATACGAATTCGATGCTGAATCAAAGATATCAAGATAATTATCTGTATTCATATGGCAAGGGCAATAATTTCAATCACTTTCCGAATGGTAGACTCATGGACACATTCTTGCCTGGAGGCTGGAATTAAGCTTAACTTTATTACAATGAGAATTCATTATCTCCAGCCGACTATTACGAAGGCTCTTGCCAGGTCAAGAAAGTTACACATACGAAAATATGGACTCTCAGCCTCAGCCGGACCAAGTGAAATAGTTGCAGTTGAACAGATTATTATTGAACGCGAAAACTGGAAATTAATAATTAATCAGCTATAGCTGTTTATCAGATAGTTAAGAGCGTATGTAAATTTCAAAATGAATCAAAAATTAAATGAGAGAATCCTTCAAGCTTTTTAGTTTTTAATTTGTTATTTAGCATTAAATTTCCTAAACATAAAATCACATTTCCTGCGAGTTTCATAACCCGTCGGAAGTATGTTGTTAGTATTTTGTTTTTCATAAGAGCAAAGATTTCTGAACCGAGCAAATATAAGCGAAAATCGAACAAGAAAACGCTGCCAAGAATCCAAAAAACATTAAGAAGAGTCTGAGCTTGTCAAATCAGAAGTAAAAGATATGAGTACAAAGATAATGCCTATCAACAAATTTCAAACATAAACATTCTAGATTCTCTATACTTTACTATATATCACACAAAATTATCGTTAATTTTATCGTCAAAAGAATGAATTCGTTGCATAAATAATATACAAATAATATTTTTTTTACTCAGCAATAATACATGTGAAATAAATTTTCCCAGCAATTAAATTTTGACAATTTTGACAAGACAAATGTATTTTCCCACATCATTTAAGGTTCAATAAAAATGATATTCTTTCGTGAAATATAAAATACCAAGAACAAAAATTTGAGTTGTCTTACAAATATTTTTTGGAATATTATATTTAATTTATAAAAGAATATAATTTTTCGGCACTAAATTTCAGAGACAAAAATCAAATTTTCAGTGCAAATTCCACACTAAATCCCAATACCGTTATTTATAAATAAATAATGAAAAATGATTTAATTTTGTGATAATATTGTTTTTGTATAAAATTGTATTTATTTTCAAATATCTTATAAAAATGTTAAATTGGCTTACATTATTGCTTGTAAGCATTGGATTAATTTATAATAATTTTTTCATTTTTTTTTTTTTTTTGCTGCGTACACAAAATGCCCGAAAGAAAAAACAAAAATATTTTGTTGTAATTTTGCTAAAGTCAATAATAATCGTAAAATATGCTTAAAATTGTAATATTTTTATTTTCTTAGTTTTTTTTGTAAGTGTATCAAAACTGCTTAGAATATGAAATTTGTATTTTAATTTTGAGTTTTCTCTTTTTACTTTTTGGTTCGGCGGTTTTATTGTAGTTTTTATTTTTTTAGTTTTTATTGACACACATTAAATGTTTATGCTTTGTATATATAAAAATTGTCTGCTTAGAAACTATTTTGTACAATGTAGTTGTTGTCTTTGTTGTATTTCATTTGTTACATTTGTTGGTTCGGTAAGAATATCATAATTTATAGTTTTGGTTTCTTGTTTTGGTAGGGAGGGGGGTTGGTAATACATTCATATATTTTTACTCTAGTAGAAATGCTAAAATTTGACAATTAGTTGTGTATATATACTTAGTAGTATGTGGTGTGTGTGGCATATGTATATATGATAGTGTGTGTGCTTAGTGTTTTGAGGGCTGTTTAGTTGTAGACACAGATTCTAATTATTTGTAAGATATACATATATAATATATATATTTTGTTTTAAGATTTTCTTTCTCGTTTCATTAAGTAAAAAATAATATATTGAACTGAATATGTTTTGCAGCTGCTACGCCCTATTTGAACCAACTATTACAACCCGAAACCTTTTTAACATTTTGAAACTTAGGCATACAAAATGCTCAACCTTTCTTCGTACGTCATTCGCTCTTACTACCCGAAAAAATGTTACACCAAAAAGTACCAATAATATTATATCACTTTCAGCAAATTGATGACAAATTTCAAATTTTGAATTTTCTTAAAAATCGTTTAAATACTAAAAAAATATAAAATACATTTCTTATTTTGTTTAGCACTTTCAACTTTACACAAACAAAATAAAAATAAAACTCCTGCAAACTCTTTTCAACTCCAACCATCCTCAGAAAAATCACAATGCGCTTTGATTGAGCTGCCACCAAAAATAATAACTGTACAATAATAGTCAGTTGTGTTTAGTCTTTGTGTCTCTTGGCCAGATCTACTCCTGCTTCGCATCTGTCATATCTGCAGCATCATTTGCCGCTTCACCATTTGCATCCGCCTCGCTAACGCCGCTGCTAATCTCGAACGAGATCTGTATGACTGTTGGCCGCCGCTGTGCTGGATTATATCTATAGAGTCGCAAGGCGTAGCAAAAGATCTGTGCCAATAGCTCCCAGCAGCCAAACTCCGACATGGACATGGCGCCCTGCTCACGGCCCAGCGGAACTGAAATGTTGGCGCGAAATTGTGAGCTGCCGGCGCGTTGTTGTCGCTGTTGTTGTTCCCTTTGTTGTTGTTGTTGTTGGCGTGTCTGTTGCTGCTGTGGCTGTTGTCGGCTCTCGTTTTGCCTGCTATTCGTTTGGCTGGAGCCGATGCTGCCTGCTGCTTGTTGCGCACTTGCTTGTTGCCTGCTTCTGGCCAACAGTTGCGCCTGATCGGGTATAAAGTAAGCGATTGCCATTGTCTTTTTTTATATTTTTTCTTATAAATATATTATTTTTTTAGTTTTAATAAATGTCACTTATTGCACTTATTCACTTGTGTTTTTCTTTCAAATATTCTGTTTATTGAATTTCCGCCAAAAAAACTTTTCTTTATTTGGCGCCAAAATCGGAAACTTTACGTTTTCGGTATTTGATTTTTACGTTAAATAATTTTGCCGTTTGCAAGAGCTGCTCAAACGTCTGTTGCTGCCTTGTCAAAGGTTCTGCGTGGACTGACTGTAAATATCCTTGCCGCAGTCACTTTTATCAAATAGCTGCGCTGCCAACGACGATGTCGTTCGTGCTTCCTAGGAAGCAACACGGCGCTCGCTCAACGAAATGTCACCCCCCTTGGCAAACACACACACACACGCACACAGCAACTCTAACAGTGCCAGTGTTGGAGTGGATGGAGTGTGTGTGCTTTGTTTATGCCAACAACCAACCAATTGAACCACCAACCACAGCCACTCACACCACCAAACGTGAACGGTAAGCAGCGGGCGCAGTTCCCATTTGCCACCCCAGAAAAAAAGTCACAGTCACGGCTGGGCTTTGGCTTTGTTACCTTTCCGCGAGAGAGTTAACTGCATAGAGACAGAACGAAAGAGAGAGAGCGCGTCGAGTGAACGAACAAGGGCGTACAATGAGCGTACGAGTGCACACATAAACCAGAGCGCCTTACGTTACGACGTAAAGTAACGTAAGCAATTGACTGAGAGGGTAGCTAAAGCAACTTTCGAACTAGGGGTATTGCTTCACTCAGTGCGTGCTCTATGGATTTCGTTAGGGCAACACGGTGAAATGAGGGGAATCATTTTCGAAATTCGGAATCAGCTCGAGCTCTTTGTCTGACTGCGAGTCAACAATTGTTTGGTGATAGCAAATTCCCCTCATTGTTCGAAAAATACAATTGTTTTGTATTTTTCTTATATTATTAGAGATGATTATAATATTTAAATATGTATATAAATATTGATATATTATCTACCATTCCATAAATCTTAATAATTTATTCATTCTCTTCGTTTGAAGGCTGGAAAGGATACATTCAACCCATTTGAGCTTGACACCCATTGTAACACCTTAAATTTGTGTTGATTGGGTTGGGTATGAATTTAGTATATAACAAGTACAAGAAATTATAATTTATCTATATTATTAATAAGGACGATAAACTGTGTTCAGTTAGCAAATGATGAAATATATATAATATATTTTTCTTTTAAATCATTAAATAATGGAATAAAAGTCATATATGATCTAGATGGGAATAATGGCTTATATATCCGAAATTTTATATATTATTTTTTTTTTCTGTTCCTCAGTCAACACAGCTTACCGAGCATCTACCAATCAATCATTACTACCTATATCAATTCCTGCCACTTTTCTACTTTAATTCTTCTATTTTCTATTTAAGATGCTGTTTCCCAAACCTTCAACTTGGCCCGCATGGCACAACCAACTCAAACCAAAAGCAATGTCGACATTAGCCTTGAAACAAACAGTTCCGGCTCCAGCAAACATTCTCCAACTGGCGACCTTGAAGTCCCCCTTTATATAACAACGTGAAAGAGCGAGAGCTAGCTCATCCATTATGATAAACCACTTCCTGCTAGTTTTTGCAGTCCACACACTTAAGTAAATGGCATTTCGACTTGCAACAATTTTAAGCAAATAAAAGAAAATTTTGACGAATATTTAACTACACTTTTTAAGGAATGTGAAATTAATTTTGAAATTTTTTTAAAATCTTGAAATAATTATAATTTTGTTACAATAAATAATTTAAGACTTTAAAGAAGTTCATTCAATAATTATAAAAAAAATAAAAAAAAATATATAATTTAAAAATTAATTTAATTTACAGGAATTTCATACAAAAATTTATTGAAAAAAAATTAAATTAATAAAAAAATGTTTACCATATTTATCTTGAAATAATATACAAAATATTAAAAAATGTATTTCAAAATTTTATAGAATTTTTCGAAATATTAGTGTTTAGTAAGAAGCAAAAGAAAAAGAAAAGTTGATTAAACAATTACTTGTTGATCTTCAAAAATTTGTCTTAAAAACTTAACAAATTATTATAAATCAATATATATTTTATACAAATATTTAGCTTGAACTAATTGAGTATTTTTAGCTTTTAGCCTAATAAATAAAGTGAAGTACTTTAAATATTCAGCACAATTCCATAATTCAAACACGAATATTTAGTCTTATTGCTCTCTACATACACAAATGCCACAACTAAATCACAGTAGCCGCACTAAAAGTTAGTATATATTCAAAATGCCAAACGAGCTTTTTTTATCCGCTTGTTGCTTGTTGCTAGGGGCGCACCATGCTTCAATGTCGGTGCCAAGGCCAAGTAGCTGCCATTTGCCACACACACACACAAAGAGCACATGGTAACATTGCCTGCTCCACAGCTGTATGCGTTTCAAGGACACGCCGGCCGGCTGAAAGCTTGGCTGCTGCCTTCGCATCCTGTGCGTGTGACCTTGACAATGAAAATCGTTTAGGGAGCGCTCCCTATTGGGCTTGGTGCGTGGGCGTCCAAGCTCTAAGCATTTGACACAGTTGACAGCACGTGCTTTTTATGTGGGTATTATAAGAAGCTTTCAAGGTCGCAAGATATTGATTACAGACAATTGTGTGTGTGAAATGCCAAAAAAAAGTAAATGAAGAAAAGTTTCTGCTTGCAGTTGGCAGCATTGCTTTAAGGATTTGAGGCAAATGTTAATTTATATAGTCTTGGGATGAAAGCTTAAAGGGTTTGAGAGAGATGTTGAGAGCTAATTTATATAAAAACAGATTTAACTGTGAATATAGAAATGATTTAAATGTTAAAATGTTTGAAAGAGTTTAAAGAAATGTGTGCATTATACTTTCAGAAAACATATTTTTGCTATATTCGGAGATTAAACTATAAGTTTAGTAAAGATTTAAATAGGAAGATGCTTATAAGCTTTAAACAAAATTACTAGACATTATACATATATATTATCAAGAATATTTCAAGAAATTATTACAAAACCAGAATATAAATAAACTAGAAATTCACAAATGCATTAAATGAATTAAAACAAAATACTCCTTGGGAGACATCTTCCACTCAATAGCTGTCGCCTTTTTTAAGAACTTATTCCTATATACATACATATACAACACCCACCCACAACTCCAACTCTTCTTCTCAAGTTTCATCCCATCGACAACTGCATCCAAAAACTTGGTTCAGTTTGGCTCTGGTCATGCTTATCAGCAATAAGCAGCTGCCACAGCTGCACAGCTCCACTTGAAGCTCATTAAAAATTTGCTGCAGCCAAGTTGGCAGGTTGCATTAAAAGCGCCGCACGGCATATCAAAAGCTGATGCACACGCATACACACACACATTCAGTCGACGGCAATGAAATGCAAAAGTGCACTTTGCACATTTGTGCGTAATGATTTTCCATTAACGTAAATTTGAATTAACAGCGGAGTGAAGAGTATAAACGTAATTACAAGAATGCCAATGCTTAAAATAACACGCGCCAACCCAACCAACCCACCCACCCAACTCAGACACTCCTATCGAACTCAGCTCGGCTCAGGCGTTTGATAAATGCCAATGGCATTGCCTATCCGCTGCTTCATACAGTTCGCATGTTCCAATCCTTTTTTTGGGGAAGGGCGTGGCACAAGCCTGATTGTCACACAAAATGTTGCGGCTGCTGACATGAACTCCATGCCAGCTGCTGCCAGAGGGATTCTTTACTCCAAGCACACTCCCACTACCACTCCCACTGCCTCGTTCTCCATCTCTTTTTATATGCTGACTGCTGTTAATGGTAATTATTTATTTTGGACAGCCGTTGTATAGACTTTTCATCATTGCCATAAACATAAAATTTTATGTTAATGATCCTGTCTTCTGCTGTTGCTGGTGTTGCTTTTGTTATTGCTCTGTCTGTTTCATATTGCATTTGTTGCTTTTAATGTGCTTTGCCCATGTGCGAAGGCAAGGGAGTTCCTTCCCTGATAAGGTGAGAAGTGGAATGCTCATGGACACTTGAAAAATTTGGAAGAGTTTAAAGGTAAGCTGAAGTACATTTAAACAAAGAGTAAGAACTGAAGATTAAGTTGGACTAAGAATGAAATTAACATAAAAGAGAAAATGCAGCTCTTGCAGACTTATAGCAAAGTCAAATAATTTAATATGATATTGCATACATATCGAGAGAATAAATAGTGAAACATAAAAGAGATTGCTTCTCTTGCTTACACTTATATTTACTTTACACATATTCAAACAAATTTGCATATATCAGGAGAAAAGATAAACATCTATTAGATTGAATAGAATATGTATTTTAGACTTATAGAAAAGTAAAAATACTTAATAAATTAAAATAAATTTTATAGAAGAGTCAAACAATTAAGGAAATATCATTTTTTTAAATATCAAAATATTTAATGAGAAATAATAAATAATGAATCAAGTTTCGTTTCGGTTCACTCTTCTCAAAATAACTATATATAAGCTTCGAACAATAACTTCTCAACCAGCTCTAGCAATTCATAATGCTCTACATAAATCTATGGACAATCACATATCATTTCATATAGCTCAATCTATTTGGTTGCCTAGCGATTTGAATTTGAGACAGATGTCTATTAGCTTATGCCCAACTGGCTTTTAATTTATTGTTCCACAATATTGTTGCAATGCTTTATAATTTCAGTTATTAAGAAATTTCCTTCAACTTATAACCTTAGCACAACTCTGTCCAGGGAAATCAATATCCCTTACTCCACACATATGCTACATGAAGCACTTGAGCCCCTCACGGCTCGAGACCTAAAAGAGTCCCAATTGTGCCACTGTGTGTAACTACTTAAGCCTCATCATCCGCGTTTTAATGCCCATCAGCTTGCAGTCAGCAGCAACAGCAAGTTCATTGTGTGCCCAGCTCTTGCTCTATAAGGACCACAACTTTCCACAACAGATACACACACACACACACACACACACACACACACTTTCACTGTGCACTGTGCAATTATTTCATGCATTGTTCAAGGATTGTTCGACTGGTTTTGCAAAAATTTTCTTTGTATAACGTGGAAGGCAAAGTGTTGTCAGGGGATTTACGCGCTCACAATGAAGAGGCCAGCGCAACAGGAGAAGCAGAAGCAATAGCAGAATAAGAATGAGAATAAAGAGTATGAGAGAGAAACAGAACCTGGCCGAGAGCCAAACGGATATGGCAACAATGCGCGCCAGCCTGTCCGAATGGAAAACAATTGACCAGGAGGTTGGGCTGAGGATTACGCATCAGTTTACAAGATGCGCTCGGCACTTAATGATTTCCACTTATGCACATTGCAGACATCATGACCATGCCCATGCCCATTCCGATTGCGACTCAACTCGACTCGATTCGACTCGACTCGACTCTCATATTCGATGATGGTTAGCCATTTGCCAAAGTGCATCGAGGCCGGCCCATCATCAAGTGTCTCTCGTTCCATTCATATTGTTGGCACTCGAACCTTGCTATCCTTTTGCTAATCTATATGTAAATTTTGCCCAGCACAGAACAAGATACTTAGGGGCCAGATAACAAGTGTAAACTAACAGTCGAACGAAAAAGCCTGTCAACATAACGCCCCCGCCGTACAGACAGATACCCTATAACAGAGACCCAACAGAGTGCGATAATTTTTGTTTAAAATTGAGATTACGAGTCTAGGATTTATGCTGACCATGTTCAAGCTGGCAAATGAACTCGTATGACATATCCTAAGCTACCCTTAGCCCTATTAAGCACACACTTAGCAACAGTCGCAGCCTTCGCTTGCAGATGACGTCATGCAAAGTGTTTGACAAATGGCTTAAAAGGGCTAAGACAAAAAAAATGAAAGCTGACAACATACTAAAAACTTGACAAAGTGTTGGCAAGTGTCATGCCCAGGACGAAGAAGACCAGACCAAGCACGTTTGCATATGTGTAAGTGTGCGTAAAAGATAAATAATCATGTGATATCATCAGCAGCATGACGAAGGCGTTGGAGCGACTCCAAGCGCGCCAAAAAATTAATTTCATACATTTTAAAATTTCAATTTATTTTGCTGCGCACGAATGCGCGACGTCTTCAAGCAGACAACGCACACCCACAAATGCTCCCAAACAAACTCAAACCAAACCCAAAACCCAAGCACAGCTGTCTCATATGAGAGAGTGTGTGTCCTGACTTGGCTTTTGTTTTTCTTTCTCGCCTGGCCGTGTGTCGTTTTTCTTCTTATGCTCGTCCTTCTTTCACACTTGTCACTTGCATTTTTGACATTTCTGTTAGTTAAAGGGCAAGAGCAGAGTGTTGTTGGGTTTATTTGGATATGGGATCTGGCTGGTAGCGCTGTCAGCCGTTAATTAATTATGTGTATGCTCAGTCGGAATGACAGTCTGGCTAAGTGCACTGAGCTTCTTTTGCCAGAGGGCCAAACACTGACGCTCACTCATCATATATATACATATATACATTTGGAATGCATTCAGAGTGTAATTAACAAATAGCAATATTGAGATTGAGACAACTTACTCACGTGCATATAATCCTCAATATATATATCCAGATGCAATTTGTGTAATCCATTTAGCGACGCATTTCAGGCCACAGTTCCTGCGTAAAGGAAAGTGTTTATTAGTAAAGAAAAATTTGATCAAACTTAATTATTTATATAAATTCATTCATATCAAACAGTTTCACTCTCTTCATATTTGCTTGAGCTCTGTGAAAGAGTTCCTTAATTCTGCAGTCTTTTTAGATGTTCTACTTCGAATTCTTGTTTAAACTTATAATGGATGTAGAGTGCAGCTGGAATAGTTAATATAGTTGATGCTGCTGATGTATATGTAAATGAAGATATACATAAGTAGATATTCCGGAAGTGTATAACAATATATATCCAGATGAAATATGTAGATTTTCCTGAATTTTAAAAATAAATATTATCCAGCTGCGGAAAGGAATATTTTTATTAGTATAGTAAAACTTGATATTACTGCATTATTTGCTTATGCTTTTTTTACAGGGTCAACTTTGCACTCTCGCCAAATTCGTTAGATAAATCCATGTGAATAGCACCTAAAATAATTACCAATGATTAATTAATTAAGACATTCAGTCAACTTACTCTGATTGCTAATGCAGATTTGGTTTTCTGCATATATGCTTAACTTGCTGAAGGTCATCGTCATCCAGCACTCTATCTAACCATGTTAACCTTGTTCCATATGGAATAGAGGTAGAATAATAAATAAGGGTTTATCAAATATTTGGAGAACTTACTCAGATATTTCTTAGCATACAAGTAGATAATACAAACTTGAGTAAACCTTTTAACGATGCACTGCTAGCCAATCTCTCGCTAATCGGAGCTGCGTAAAGTAAATATATTTAATTGTAAAATTAAACTCTTGTCAAAGTTATGAATATAATTTTAATATAATCCCAACACTATAGTTCGTTTGGCTCCGAGAAAAAACTGCACTTTCAACTCAGCTCACCAAACACAATCCCATCTATAATAATAAGAAAGAGTTGATTAAGTACATGCTACCATAGTAAATCCCCTAAGAGTTCTGCTCTCTGTCAGCCACTAAAAACAAGTATTTTGGGTAAACACAAGTTTTTTTTTATAGCTTTTTGATTAGTTCGGAGCGTTTTAAGCGCCCGCTGGGAGTCCGAGTGAAGTCAATTTAAATTAAAAGAAACACGCGCTGTTGCATATTGAAATGTTTTCCAATGAGAGAGGGAGAGCGAAAAAGAGAAGAGAGAATAGGGAGAGGCATGGACAAAAGTTAAATTGCAGGTATTTAAGCATTTTATATAAAATTCATCATCATCAGGCGTCCGCCAGAGTTAATGAAGAAGTGCCGCAGTCCTAAATAAAAACCCTTCGGCTCTTGGCCCCTGGCCTCTGGTTTCTGGTTCCTGGCCAGAGCTTGGCACTTTCCTCTGCATTATTTAGCACGTCAAAAAGTTCATAACTGGCGCTGCGCTCGTGAATTGTAATTTTTCTTTCGCCAACGCGCGCACACTTTCATTACTTCATCACTTCAGGAGAAGTGTGCGGGCCAGAGCAGGATGGGACGGGAGGAACTTCTGCATCGGTAGTGCGCGCCATTTATTATGCTATGAAATTTGAGTCTGAGTTTTGTTTATGTATAAAAGAAGACGACGACGATGACGTTGGAGAGAGTTTTTCATTTACTCCTTCTTTTTATGATTTTCAAGTTAAGGTTCATTTATGGTGGTTACACGTCGACTTTTGGAGTTTGTTTAATTAGACGGTGTGGATTTTATTCCAAAGGAGTTGAGCTGAGCAAATAAAATATACAGCCATTGAAATTTTGCAGCTGCGAGTAGACAAAAGTTGTTTATATTTAATCGCGAAGCAGTGAGTGCACGATAATGAATATAGCTAAAGAAATATATATATATGACTAGAAATATTACATTTCTCTTTTCATATATTGCCATTAAATTCTAATGTAGCTCAATTACAGTCAGGAAAAGACGAAGCGAAACCTTTTCAACAGAAACTCTTTAGATTGCCAAGCCAGAATGCTAAACTTGTAAAACTTTACAACACGCAGCGTTTCCGTCAAGTCTTAAAGGTTTTACAGCTAAGCTGCTGGGAATTGGCATTTACAGAGTATATATATATATATATGAAGATATATCTACTTGTTTGCCCTGCAGCAGGAGCAACAGCAGCAGCCGCAGCACCTGACTAAAACCGAAACTTAAACTGCCACTGAAATTGAGTCTTGGCTTGGCCTTTGCGCTGGCTGTTTCATGTGGCTTATGCCATTTAATATGCATTTTGTGTTATATTTAATATGCAGCCAGAAAACTGCCAACTGCATGCGGCGGCAACCAGAAAGCCAAGTCAAATAGCAGCTGTTTGCCAGTCGACTTAATGTGCCGCTGCTGTTGCATTCGGGAATACCCAAAGACGGCGATGAAGACGTTGCGCTGCCTGTTGATGGTGTCTGGCAATGAGCAGCCGGCGTCTTCATCGTCTTTGGCTTGTGCCAATCATTTGGCTGTGGTATTTCACTTTGGGGCATTGTTACGTGGGAAATTCGTTATGATAGCATGAGCTTGCTGCTTGTAATACCCGGTCTCATTAGGGCGCCCAGTTTGGCACGTCAAATTGCTTGAAAATTGCAAGGAAATTGGCATCGTCATTGGCATTGGCCATTGGTACAGTTAAGCTCAAAAGGAGCCAAAGTCGTCGTCGTCGTCGTCTTTAATGAAGCACAATACTTAGCAGTGAAGGCAATCGAAATGGGCCACAGAAGCGCGAATGCACAATAGAGCCTTGTGTCGTAATAACCCTTCTTTAAGAAGCAAACGCCCTTAATCAGCGCAGCGGGCAGCTGTGTAACTACCCCAAGCATAAATCTATTGTCCTAGGTCATTCAACCTCAGCTAACAAAACCTCAACCTTAAAAACGCATGCGAAATGCCATTTGCGCTTTTATTTCACATACACATATATATATATATTCGCGAAGCTGCTGCACAAGGAAGCCAAATACATTACAGAAGAAATGTTGAAGACTAGCAAAGTGAAGACTAAAATATATCCTAGAAGTAGAGAAGCTTGAGAAGGGTTTAGCTGCGAATTATGTTATGATAATATTATATGTACTTCAACATAGAATCTAATCGAGGTTGATATAATAGAGGTCAAAATAACTTAAAGTCTCTGGAAATGTAAAGTTTAACAAATATCCACATCATTTATATATATCTATAACTATAGAGAATATAAATCATATCGCATATTTACCTCACATTTCTCTAAACTCAAACGACCCCATTTCACCCACAACACTGTCAACAGGGTAGCGGTAAATGCATGCACATGAAGAGAACTAAGTTCTGCCATAGATGCAAGTATAAAATATTTTTTTATGTCACGTTTTTAATGACATTTGTTGCATTCGCACTTGGCATTGTGTTTCCGAAAGGGGGCGACGCCACATAAATGTGTGAGTGGGGCAGAAATAAGAGAGCTTAGAACAGCATGGCATTGTGCCAATAGAAGAAAGCAAATAGGCATGGTCATATGACAAGAGAGAGCTGCTGTACTATATATACTGATTTGATCGAGATGTCAGCGTAGCTAGATTGCTGAGAAGTGCAAAAATCCAAATGGCAGAACTGGCTGCAGGCGAAAGACACGTTAAGCAACAGGCTGTCAGCTTGACAGGAGCTACTCCTGCCGGCTGAACGTGAAATGCCACTGACAGCTGTCATTTGCACGGGCGAAAGGCAAACGAAAGAGAAAAGAAAGCAAAAAAAAAAAAAAACAAAGAAAAGGAAAGAAAAACAAAGAAGGTTTGACAGCAGAAGGTGCCGTGAGTAACTTGTTAATAGGCCCTCAGACAACTTCCAACTTGGCCAAAAGGGTTGCCTTTAAGCATTAAAGCAAATGTGTTAGCCAAACTCACGATTCATGAATAATTTGCAAACCGAAATTGCAGTAACTACACACAAGACACGAGTGTGCAAATTATCGTTGTCATCGCTGTGATTATCACAGTTATTACGCAAACTGTACAACGGAACGATAATGTTGGCCATGGTTGACAAATTGTCAATAGCTATTGGACTCAATGCTAATTAGCAGCGATTGAAAAATCAAATTGCCGTCGAACATTGCAGAGGTCCTTGCGCATACAACTAATGTGTGTCTGTCTTGGTCGACGCCTACGAAATGAGTTTACGCCTCAGCGATTTTCTTATGGACTGTGTCCTGTCCTGTGGCCACTTGAGTTGTGCTTTCTGCTCTATTGGCTACCCATTCGTGGCACGCACCATTGCATTTCAGTGGCGACCGCAATCTTGGCCCTCAGACCTCAAACTCCGGAGATTGTCTGTGAATGTCATTCAACAATGGCAATACAACTCGTCGTCGTAACGTAATTAGGTTTGAAAATTTTGCCAATTGTTGAATTTTGTCGGCTAGTGCAATTATATGCATCAATTGCCAGTTGTTTACTGCTCGTTAACTTATTTGATTACGGGCTAATTTGCCTGTGCAGGCTATCAGTCTGCTTCCACTTGAAGTCGGGGCGATTTCTTCTCTCACAAATCGAATTACTTGCAAAATTGTAAAATATTATGTTATGAATTCCCTCACTCGGCCGTCTTATTTATGCATCAGAAACAAATTCAATTTTAAAGTGTGTGTGTGCCATGAATTGTGACTAAATATGCAAAGTAATTTAACTTATCTCATTTTTGCTGTAAGCCACCAAAGAGTTGGCACACAAAAGACGTCTTATCGACGAAGCACAGTGAGCCCCAGAGTCGTCTAGTTTGATGAAGTGCATGGCATATTGACAAAAATTGCCAAAGCTTACCAAACTATGCAAATAAGCACATGGACACGGGCCACACATATGCCAACTCACTCACTCAGAGTGTGCTCAAATCTACATAGCAAAATATATATATTTATATATATATATATAAATTTTGGCTCTTTTGCCGCCTGTGCTGCTCCCACACATCCTTCTGTTGCCCTTCATTTATCTTGGCTTATTAAATTGAAAATATTGCTTAAAATATTTTGCATGCATGGCCAGGCGATGGCTGTGATGGCGGCTACGTCAGCATCATTGTTGGTCCGCTTCGTTGCTGCTGCTGCTCTGCTGTCCTTTTAAATGCAAATTAGCTTTTTGACTTTTTGATGCGCCCATGCAAGCGACTGCCAACTCTCCCAGACTCTATTTAGATTTATGCGGCTTGATAAATTGTGGCTACACTTAATGTGCGCATACGGTGTGACATGTCCTTTTCATGTCACTCCAACCAGCAGCAGCAGCAGCAGCCATAGCCAAAAAGTTAGACCCTGTCTACGGTTCCGTGTGCTGGCGTCTCCATTTCTATTTCAGTTGACATGTCGAGTGGTTTTGCTGGTTGTAGTTGCTGCCTTTTTTGCAGCGTTTACTTCAGGACTGTTGATTGCGGGCTGCTGGTTTCAGCTTTTCGGTTGTGCCAAAATCATTTTGGGTAAATTCTTGTTTTGTGGTTCAGCTTTGTAATTAGTTTTGCTAGGCGACTCACTGACTGGGCGATATAGTTTCCATATATTGTTCCAATGGTAAGCTGAAAGAATGAATATTTTAATAATAAATAAAGAGAGCTATAAAGCAACTACTCACGGTTTAGTAGTTAGAAAATCTTAGCTTTTTTTCAGACTTTCATACTCCAACTTTAATATTTTTTATTTAATTTTATTAGTTATTATTAGTTATTATGAATGAGCAACATGAATTCCAATCTCTCATAAGTTTTGCTAGCTAAATCATTGACTGAGCGAAATATTTCTTATTTCCAGTGTTTGTTCCTCTGATTATCTAGAATGATAAAGTTTGAATGAAAAATATTCAAAAAGAGAAGCAAATCATATACTTACAATTTTCTTGGTCAATGTACATGTCCTGTTTTTCTTTGCGATTCTCATCAGTTAAATTTGTATTTGTATTTCTGTATTTGATTTTTTATTTATTTTATTTTTTAAGTTTATGAGAAACCCATTAATCACAAAGACAACAAGTTCCACTCTCCTATTAGTTATCCGACAAGAGTTTTCAGGTCAACACGCCAGCTTATAGAAAAATTAAATCTAATCCGCATACACTTCAGTCAGATTTGAACAAAAATCAATTACAATGACTGAACGAATCATTTGAATTATAACACTTTCCCATGAAATGCTTTCGTAGCGCCGCCACTCCATCAAAATATCCAGTTGAAAAGCGAAAGGCATGGACATTTAACATGCATTTTAAAAATACCAAATACCAGAGAGACTCGTGTACCCTCCTTCTGCTCTCGCAACAGCCGCTGAGATTTTTCAACATTTTTTAGATTGATGATGTCGCCGTGTGAGTCGCTGCACATTCTGGACTAGTTGTGGCAGGCATAGCCAAAGGCACAGCGCGCGCACTCACACCCACAACACACCGCCACCTCCCCCATTGAGTAATGCGTCAGTTGAGTTGTCAAAAAAGAGCGGCACCCGCCAGCGCAGCGAGTAGAGAAACGTGTACAAGACCAGCCAGAGCCAGTCAGAGAGACTGCTGAAGAGAGATGTGCACGCGTCCCGGCCGCTGGTTTCCGCACAAGTTGCTGTCGATCAGAGGCGGACACCGAGCTGTGCATTTCAACATGTTTCGTCACGCCTTGAAATTATTTGCTGCTTCTCGATTTGATTTAAACATTTTTTACAAGTAGCGTCTAAGTTCCGGAGTTAAGTGAATTGTTTTGTGTTTGTTTTGATGGCGGATGAAATGATTTCAATTTTTTAAATCAAAATTTTAAATTAGGGGTTGCATTTTAAATAGATTTTAAATGGCTGTCAAAACGTGTAAACGTCAAAGAGCATAACTAAAAGAAACAGTTGCAGTAATAGTAAAAATCAAAAATATTTTGCAAATGCCTGAGAATCCTGGGAAATTTAAGAGCTAGGCTCTAATCATGTAATTTTACAATTTGAGCAAATTTTACAGGGAAAAAAGGGAAAAGAACTACTCTCCCAATAATATAATTTCAGCAATTTACAACTATTAAAAATCAAAGAATTTTATATCTAGTCAAACATAACAACTAGTATAACGAATGTGCACTTTACGGCTTTTGAGTTAGTTGTCAAATTGATTTCAAAATTCATAAATCAACTAAAAGTGAAAAGCAGCAAACGCGAGTCAAGTCCAAAATTAAATTAGAACCAGCAGAAATAACAAGGGCAGCCAACCAGGGGCCAACCACAACCGAAAAATGTACAAAATGTTAAACATAGCATCAAATTGTATCGGACAGTTCTAAAGAGGGGGAGCCACAAGAGGCAAGCATGAAGAGGGCGAGCGTCGAGCGAGGAGTGGCAAGTCGAGGCGAGACGAGTCGAGTGTCGAGCAGAAGCATGTATGTTTGCTTTCATAATAATTTTCTATTTTTTTTTTTTCAAGTCGTCGGCATCTCAGCTAGCTTAGTCAGGCCCAGGTCCAGGCCGGGGCTAGCATGTGGTGCGTGTATATTTTGATGCAATTATAAATTGTTGGATAACAAATTACATGGCTGCGCGCAGGACAGACGGACAGCCAGACAACAGATAGACATACAGATGGACGAACGTACATTAGTTTAACGCCCCAGCTCCTCCTCCTCCACACGCACATATGTTGGGCTGCTGGGTTGGTATATATTTGGGCTGACATTGATACAGGTACTCGCTGACAAGACATTGCGTTATTGAGGTCTGCCGATTCAGGTGGCACAACTGTACCAGGGAGGGCTCACTCTATATGATATATATGGAAAATGTGTCCCATTTGCTGGAACAATATGCGGGCAAGCAGCATCGTTCGCTCGAGGGTGGCCAGTTGCATTTGTAGCGACAATTGTCGTTATTTAGCATTAATGCTAATAATCAAATAAATAAACGTTGCATTTTAATTGCGACAGTTGCTTTTGTTGCATGTTTGCCGCCCATCAATTCGGCCAAATGCATGGCCATTGTTGTTTTGGCCAGCGGGTTTATTGAACTAGCGCTTAAAGTCTTAAAGCTCTTCCAGCTTCTGCTCTATACGCAAATGCCAGTCGTCCAATCCGCTTCTATTGTCAGCGCCTTGTGCAGCAGCTCCAATTCCATTTGCCAGCCATTTCGTTGTGTTGGCCCTTTGTTGTTTTAGCCAAATGCGAAAAGGGTTCATAACCGCACTTAGCTTCATTGGCTTCTGGCTTTATCGTGCGGCCCAGACGTAGCATTATTTTAGTAGCTGACGTACCCTAACTCTCGACATTGGCCACTTCAAATTCAATTCAATTCGGCTTCAAAATTGTGCACGCAGGTTGTGCAAACATTAAAATTAATGAACAACAATAAAAGCGCACTCTTAGCTCTCCTGACGCTGCTCTTGACGTGTTTTGTTGCCGACTTTTGACAGCTGTAAAATCCGCTAGGATATCTCCTATGAAACTGGGCATTCTGTCAGTGAAATAATTGAAGTTAGTATAGGTGATACTATATATATAAAGCATAATACGAACCGAAATATGATGATATATGTTTTACTGCTTTTTAAGTCATTAATATAACTATTTTTGTGCATAATTAAAATTCCTATAAAATGCACATAAAAGCTTCAAATTGAGGCCAACAATTTTAATGATATTAGAGATAACAAGAGTAGTTTAAAGAGGAATATGCGCGACTAACAGATACCCCCAGAAATTAGCAAGGGAATCAGGCTTAAAATTGTTTAGATTATGTCTGTAATAAAACTTAATTTACCATTAATTAAACCAAATCTGCACCGATTAGTAACAAATCGAAAGCATATTTAGCTTTACGGTTTATATAAATAAATACTTTAAATTTCAGCTTTTGTAGTTTTAAGCAAATTCCGTCAGTTACTTATATTTTTTCATAAATATAATACTCCCATTGCCCAACACTTTTGAGGGTATCAAAAGGGGAACTCATTAGTTTTGAGCGCTCGTAAATTAATTTCAATTTCTATATGTTGAGCCCCAAAAGCCCATTAAAATTGAGCCATGATGCCAATTTGGCATGGCAATACATACGTGTAGAGGCGAAGAAATGCATGCATATGCAAATTAATTATAAATTTATGATTTCATTTTGGCAAAGCGATGCCAATGACGACTGCCACATGCGAGAATTGGGCGGAAAACGGCGACTTAGGCGCTGTCTGCATGGATCATAAACTATGGGGAGGGGGGTGAGCAGGAGGGGAGTTTGAGGGCTAGCAGCAATATATGGCTCATGTGTAAAGCCGTAAAATGTGGCACGAAAAGCCCAGTGCATTGGATATTGAAGGCAACCTTTTATGGCTCTATCAGTGACGCCGGCGACGACGTCTTGTCTGTCTGCCTGTGGCTGTCACGCACATAATTCTCAAACATTAATTGCGCAATTGTTCACAGATAGAAATGTGCACAGGCTGAAGCAAGGGGAGGGGCAGTAGCAGGAGCCAGGAGCCATGAGCCAGGAGCAGAAGCCAGAGGGCTCTAACTTTAACTTTTTAGTGGCCCAACAAATGACGTACGATTTGTTCTGCACGAATAAGCCAAATCATTTGTAGACACAACAGCACTTTGTTTTATGACTTGACAGCAACTACAGCTATACGCATTTTTTACCACCTACCCGGACGGAAACTACTTGTGTGTATGTGGCGGGGAGACATGCCCCCCACTCGCTGCCTCCAGCGCCCATCTGTCTGCTGTCCTGCAATCATTGCGAACCCACCTGATGCCTGCATGCGGGCTAATTTATGGCCTCCTCGTAATATGTGTGTGTCCTGTTGTCAACATACGTATAATTTTTCATTTACTGCTAAGTGTTTTTCCCTGCTATTTCATAATTCTCGTAATGACATATTTCTTTTGACGCTCGAGTAGTTCTGTTTGTTTTCTTAATGTCATGCGTTTGGTATGCGTGAATAGCAGGGTAAAAAAAGAAATGCATATAGACTCACGTGCATTGGCATGGATGGGCACAGGAAATGATTGCGTAATATATGAATTGTTTTAATGTACACATTAACTTTCTTAAAGCACATTTCACAGAATCTTCTTTGCATTTTACACTTTAATTTTACAATACGCAATAAGCTTTAGTGACGCGTGTCGACGTTTAATAGCGAATGTCTGATTGTAAGTGCAGATATGTATATGTATGTGAATGTCTTATTGCTAGCAGGCGAGGGTATCGATACTTATCAACTACAATTAAAAACACTAATTTATGATAATTGAAAATTATTTTAATTTATGATTTACTTATAAAGCAGATTTACAAATTAGAAGATGGTATTTATCCCATTTAATTAAGAAATTAAATTAGTATTCGATATACCGAAGAATACTTAACGAAAGTTCGTCGTGAATGTCAATGAGGCCTTATTGCCAATAAGCGGTCTCAGCGATATTTTAAACTACATACATACATATATGAAAGTATCGCATAGCCAATATCGATAGATGATGGGTAGGTTTAATTAAAGTTTAAAAACTTCAAATGTAATTTTCTCGCCAGCAGCCATTAAAATTTGTGTTTAGCTACAGGACCTGTGCATATGTAATATGGCATGTAAATTATAAACCGAGTATAAAATACGCTTTACGCTTCGTTTGATTTATTGTGTCGCACGAGATAGAGAGGGGTGGGGCATGTGTGTATTTTTCGGCAGCCTACACTTGTTATCGCCTGCAAGGCATCTCGTTTAATGTGTTTATTTTAATTTTCAGTGTTTGGCCGCCGGCGTTTTATTGCTTTCAATTTTTGCGCATGTTTTACGAGCGCATTAACAATAAGACAAACCAGCCGATGCGAAGCCCAACAGAAAAGTATAAACTCAATTAGATAAAAGACGACGGAGTTGTAAAATTCACTTGGCTACACACGCAACGCGAGCGTCGCACCCACCAAAGAAACTCCCAATTCTCTACAAATTTTCTTCCTCTTTTTTTTTTGTTTTTGGTAGCGTGTTAATTTGTTTTTAATTCCCAAACTGGGCGGACTCAAGCAGAAGGCCTAAAGAGAGAAAGTTGAGCATTTTTTGGCTATAAATTAACGTTTAGTTACGCTACATAAAAACCTGTCCGAAACAAGGGGAATGAGTCTGTGAGTGTGGGTGTGTTGGTTGTGTTTGTGTGTGTGTAAATTGTACTAGCGCACTTCAAACTCAAGGAGTAGCATACATAACCTTACTTTTTATATAATTATCTCTGTCTAATCTAAGAGTGAGGCCCGCACAGTATCTCTTTAATTGAAAATATATTATTTAATAATTTAATTATGATTTAGTTTATTAAATCTATTTCATAAAAAAATAAGTTAATAAAAAAATAATAAATTAATTAAATATAAATAAAAATATGTATAAATTAAATAGATTACAGATATTCATATATCAGATGTCATCTCTTATTCTGTGAATATAGCAAAAGTAATCTTTTTTATTATTATTTAAATATCTATCTCTTCACATAACCTTACTTTTTACGCACTTGTCGTAATTATATTTTAAACACAACCACTTCAAAACTTTCTAATCTCTTAACCTACACCCTCACTTTCTAGATATTTATTAACCATAGCATAATTTTACAACAAATCTAATTATGTGTCTAACACACATAACCTCATTTTCTACCATCCTAACTCACTTTTCTACCACATATCAAAGAATAACCATTTCTTCTATTAATCTAATAATTTAGTTAATGAAAGCTACTTTCATGATTTGACTGCTAAAGATCTTCTAATGCCCAATGTGATAAGAAAGCATAATCTTAGCTGGCTTTGATCATTAGGCCCCATTGCACTCTGTCAGTGGCATCATTAGTTTTATTTAATTATGGCTACGATATTGATTGCTTTGTTAAAACATATTATGAACCCCTTCTCACAGTGAGAAGTTCAATTTAATGAAATACGATTATAGGAATGTCTAAGCGCAGCCCTCGGCTTGCCACAGATCTCGTAATTTATTTGATAATGAATAATGATGTTGATTTGACACTCTCTCGCCACGGCTCAACATCAAATGGATATCGTCACGCTTCTAAGCAGCCCAATTGCGAGAGCTCTATTCTATTCATATAGTCCCTAGAGCCATCATTTGGCTGCGTAGGCAGCTCATCGAGCTACTTGGGTAGAGAGCTCCATGTGAAGTTTCTTTTGATTTCTAATTTAATTAGATTCCAACTGATTCTCTGCTGCTATTGAATTTGTACTTGATCTTTTAATGGAGCATGAAATCTAGAACGTTTTATTCAACTAAAAAAAGGAAAACTGAACGCTAATGATGCCTCTAATTGGTTCCTATAAGCTGTGTGGTCCTAACAACCGTGACAAAGGTCCAGGTCCTATGAAATCAATCGTATTCATAATGAATAATAATGTGTATGCGATAAGACAGCGAAAATTTGTATTTATGGTACATATATTGTTTATGTATAGGTAGAGTTCTTTAAATTTTATACATTATGCTTCAAAGAATACATTTTCTTATTTTTCTATTCCTGCTCATGAATGTGAAGCAATCTCTAAAACTACAACAGCTGGAGACTTGAACATTTAAATTTATTAATCTTATAAGCCTTACGTCATATTAAATTAATATATGTATACGAATGGTTATCCCATATTTTTGTTATCACTAAAAATCGACTCGGATACCAGTTTTTTTTTTTGGGATAACTTAAGTACTGTGAAAGCTGGCGATAAGAAATTTTGTGTGTGGATTTAATACATAACTAATATGGGCACTGATATGAATATGAATATGAAAATATTATAATATATTATAAATATATATCAAATTAAACTTGATTAGCATGATTTTTCTGATAAAGATATTGAATGTAGAACAAAAGTTATTCAAAGACTAACTTACCATAGCAGAGCTAGGCTGACGGAGGAGCTGTAATTGCAGCAACTGCATTAAGCTACCAATAGGTATTTTCTCATTCAGGGTAACTTCTAGTCGAGTACTCCCTGCTACTGCACTGTCGCTTGTTATAATTAGAGAATTCGTAATCAAAAAACTTGACTGTCTGCCTCTCGTAGATACACACACCCATTCAGATCTTATTTGATGCACCCTCTTAACTGCTTTGGCATAATTTATAAACTTGTCTGTTTCGTGTCGACATTCATCAAAAATTTTGAAGCTCTTCTGCTGCTGCTACTGCTTCTTCTTCGGCTTCAGCTTGTGCAACTTCATTAAAATTAGCTCATAAAATTTGCAGCAAAATCTTGTTTAGTTTTCATTTATGGCTCAATGCATGCAACCTACACGCATCCGCATCCACATCCGCATCCGCATCCTTGACAGACGCATTTCGAGCATAATTTGCTGTGACAGCCACTGCCTGGGCGCTGCTAGTTGATAGATGGAAGCTGTGCGGCGTTCCTTAATTCCACTTTACCAAATGACATTTAATATGCAAAGTTTTCGGCAGCCCCCAAAATGCGCGCTTTATCTTTCGGGTTGACTTTTGTTGATTTTAGCACCAACAGCGACAGGAAACACACACACATAAGATCTAAAGATCTATGATGCACTTGTCTGGGCCTAACGAAATAAATTAAAGTGTTTGGCAGACTAGTATATACTCTGTAAAAGGGCAATTGCATCAAATGTGTAGGGTTATTGGGATAACGGGTAAGAAAAAAAATAAATAAAATAAAATAAAATAAAATAAATAAAACTAAAATAATATATTCTACTGTTTTTTAAGCTCAACACAATTGAATAATGAATAAAAAAATTAATTTATGTGAATTTATATACTTTAAAGCTTAGCTCAATATATATTGAAACTCTATAAATTAAGTTATTTAGAAAATTCCGAAATTGAGCTGAGCTTAAATATAATATAAAAATTCACATAAATTTATTTATTATTTATTATTCCCCTTCCAAAATGATTTACCTTATTACAAATTATTTTAAAAATTATTAAAATTTGATCTTTATGTTTAAAACATAATTTTTTATCTATACTACAAAAAATTGAAGTATCTGCTTTTTAAAAGCAAAATATATATTTCTAGTTTTACTTAAGAACTAAGATCTGTAGCTTTTGTAGTAGCTGAAATCGCTACATTCATTTGGACAAGCGGACGAACGAACAGACATCTTCATATGAAGGTAATTATTATTATATTATTATTAATCCTTCCTTATCAAAGAACGATCAGTCTACAGAATATTAAAACTAGAAAATTCTATAGACCTTTCGCTCAGCCCAACTGGAAAAGGTTTTTCGTTCCTTAAAAGTTCCAATAATTCTAAAGAATGATCCATTCAATGATCTTTGTTCCCCTCTTTCAAGATAGTCGATAGATAGACCAATAACTATAAGAAATAATAGTAGTTGATGATTTTTTCGCTTTTAAGATATTCTATTTGTACTATCTAAGGCGCAAGCCATTATACTGGTGCCATATATAACCTTGTTATATATTTAGAAGGGTGTACCTAGGAGACCTCAGATGAATGTGCATAATAAGTTTATATTTGAAACTCCCCTTTTTGCAATGTGTTCCAGGGTATCAAAACAATAATGGCCATTTCAAAGTGCATGCTCTCGAAATACCCTTTATTACAAAATAGCTGAGCATGCTTTACGGCTCACACACACAGACACACACACACACACACAGAGTGAGAGAATCGTAAAGTTTAATGACGCCATTTTCGAGTCGCGCAAAGTTGTCTTTTGAAATATGAATAGACCCTCAGGTTGGGCATAGCGAGACAAGGAGCTCGCCATCTAATGCTAAGGAGATTAGTTCAATGGCATCGTCAGAACGTCGGCATCGGCATCGGCATCGACGTCAGCGTCTGCGTCAGCGTCATTCACGGCGTTGTCGGCTTTTTCGGTTGCACCACCAATAAAATTGGTTTATGCGATTTGCCAGCAACAACAACAGCAACAACTTTTTGCCAGCCCACTTTTCAATCGGGCTGTAATTGACATTGTTTTCGTAGCTCCTGTTGTCCTGGACAACAGGCGTCCTTAAGCCCCGCACGAAACACACAAATTAAGCTCGTAAAATTTAATATTTTTGCACAAAACTTTGCCGTAGTAGGTGAGGAGCATTAGTAATTTATTAGTGGCTTAGTGTGGAGCGCAGTAGAGTTTACGCCCTGGACTTTGCTATGCATAATTTGTTCCGGGTCCTTGGGATACTTGAGATGCTTTACAAAAGAATAACATAAAATTTAACTACAGTTCGAAGTTGGAGTTTTTTTTTTTCCACAAACCCTATTTACATAATATAATAAATTGTAAATTTCATAATTTTTTCTGCTTTGGAGATGGAATAGTCAGTGGAAGGGAATTCTGGTTTGGAGTAAGGTATCATGTCTTAGGTCATGGAGGGTATTTATAATGTATATTCTATAGGAGTATATGTTCGAGATCTATCTAAATTTCTGTCAGTTTTTCTAGGGAATATTTAACCATTAAAATTATTTTCTATAAGAGTATATATTTTATTTTAAAAAATTCTTTAAATGCTGAATTATGGTAATTCTCGGTTCTCATATGCAGTTGTTTCTACATTATGCGATATATATGCTTAACAATTATTATCGATATTTCCAGTAATTTTTCCGACTACATATTCTCTATTAGTCAAGTCAATTTAGCTTTTGAAATCCGTTTACAAGTATTAATATCAGTAACTTCTCTGATGCATCTATTTCATGTCTTCTAAATCGATAAATATCGATATCATGTTGCAGTTTTTGAGAGGGAGGCATGCTAAACTCAGCTTGTTTACTCTTTTCTCATATCTCAACTTCCCATACTGATCATCTTGCAACAGAAGCGTTCTTCTAAAATTCCCCTCAAAGCCTACGCATGCATTGCGTGTCTTGAAGAGTTTAGCGCTGCGCTGATTAGACTTTCCCATAGCCAAATATTTCGTTTTGTATTTCTCACCCCTTTTTCGACTGCTAAGTGCCAATCAAAATAAGAATTTTGACAAAAGGAAAAAGTTTCCCAAGGCAAATTGCGTGTGCGGTGGTCTACCAGCATAAAATTGCTGACGGATTTTCCCCAGGGCCCGACCGCAGGCCTCGGGTCTTCAGGTACGAAATGTTCAGGGGTCGGGGTCGACCCAAAGATTTAAACAATCCATCAAAGAAAACGCTGCGCTTTTCATAAGAATGCATCAATAAAGCAATAAAATGTCTACAAATCAAACGATAAGGTTAACAGCGACTGCGAAGCTTGCCAAAGATATAGGAGAAATATATATACATGTACATATGTGGGGATAAGTCTTTGGAAAGGGTTACGAAAAAGTCACGTACAACACGCACCGCTAACCGGCAATAGACTATTAATATTAATGGATAGGTTTAACACATTGGGCGTTGCAGCTCGTTGCCAAGAGCGTACGGGCCTGTCAAGAAGAAAGTTGTCTTCCTCGCCCAAAGCCCCCGCCGAATCCACAAATTGACATGTGTGACACCCGGAGCAGCAAAGGGTGCAAGCCAGAGAACCAGCCTGGCATGACGAAATACTTGTAATATATATCTGAGTTTCGGTTCCGCAAATCTCGTTTGTATACGCCATGAGTTTGATTGATTGGCATTTAGATGTCGATGAATGTTTCGATAATCAAATGGTTTTTATTTTTTCGGTAACTTAATGTGGTTTCGCTTGGTTATCAGAAGTTTTTGTAAGGATAGACTGGACAGTGATATTTTATATTATAAATGGATATTTGTGGACATACACATATTTTCCTTTAATTTCGACTAATTAGCTTGAATGAGAGTGAGTTACAGCTAAATTAATTTTCAAATTTAAAGTTTACTTTATAATTATAATTAAATTATTTAAATCATTTACATTTACGTTTGTAGATGATATATACGCTTGTATCCTGGATATTAGTGTATATTTTTGAATAACATTTTGCAGTAAATATTTTCAACATTTTTTTATGTATTTATATTATCTGGCAAGTAATTGATTTAATTTATTCAATATATTGAATATTTCTCACATTTTTAATTTCAAATTATTTAAAAATAAGAAATAATCTTTTATAAAAGATATATTTTCGAGCAGGGTTAGGAAGTGCACAATTTAATAGCTAATTGAATAACTTTCATGATTATTATATTTGCTGACATATTCTAGAAGAAGAAGAAATTAATGTTGACTCAATTTTTCTTATGTCTTCCTTAATTAATTAATTTTTTCATATGCGTACCATAAAAGTCTTATGAATATAGAAAAATGTTTAAATGTTATTGGATCTTTAGAAATTAAAATTCATTCAGAGTTTTCTCATCAAATTTGGTTAGAACTCCGTAAATTTAATTAACAATAACATGCTTATATTTTAGATTGAAACTCAACTAAATGTTATGCAGTTTTATGACATTTTTTTGGGGGTTTTTACGTACTAGATTAATTTTGAAATTGTGAAAACTTAAATGTTTCATTTTGATATTTTCTTACACTAAAATTAAAATTAAATAACGAATTAATTTTTGACCTCGGAGTTTGCTCATCAAATGTGGTACAGTAAATTCAATTAACAATAACATGCTTATAATGAACAAGTTTCTATAAGTCATTAAAGTGTATAGAGATCTGGATTGGGATAAAGAAAAATGTCGAAGTACCATTCAATCTTAACTTATTATTCCTATTTTGTTTCCTTAATATTTCTAAATATATTTTAGATTGAAACTCAACTACAACACATCAAAAATGTATGCAAAATTTTACATGACATTTTTTTGGGGTTTTTTACATACTAGATCAAATTTTAAATTGTGAAAACTTAACAAAGGTTTCATCATCTTATGGTATTTTCTTACACTAAAATTAAATAACAAATTAATTCATGTCCTCTTCTTAACTTTTAATTGACAAGTATTAATGAAAACCTTCAAGGTTTGTCTAAGTAAATGTTCATTAAAATTGAGATCTATAAATCTATAGATTCATTATTATTAAATCAAATATTTCATTTAAATTTAAAATAAATTTTCATTTAAAAACTTGTTTAAAGATAAGTTCAATTTATCTAGATTATTCAAATATAGCTATTCAACATATATCTTTTAATTTTCATTAGAATTGATAGCCCTTTTAGATAAACACTTATTGGGAGTATTAATATGACATTTTAGATTCCATTTAGTGGTGAAACTTTTGTTGCATGCCTCGCACTGGAACGAGGGTTTTCCCAAATGCCTGCGTATATGTCGTTTGAGATAGTAATATCGCTTAAATGCAAATTCACAGTAGGAACAGATGAACGGACGCTCCTCGCTGTGGGTCGCAGTGTGTTTATTCAGATCCGATTGGTACTTGAAGGCTTTGGAACACTGCTCGCAGAGGAAACGATGATTCTGGCTATGGATCTTGATGTGTTTCTGCAGCTTTGACTGGTTGCTATAAGCCTCCGGGCAATGGAGGCATTTGTATTTAAGTTGTCCGTCATGAGATGTTTGGTGTTTCTTGAGATTATTAATGGTAGCAAACGATGTAGTGCACTGATCGCACTTGAACTTACGGAGCTTACTGCGCAGTTGTACGGGTTGGATGATGTTCTCGCAATAATTGAGTTTACTTTTGGATCGACGCAGGGAATAGCGATGCTTCTTTGCGGAGTCAGTCTCAGCTATATCCAACGTTGAGCACTCCTCCTGATCGTACTCATTATTACCAAAGTAATTTGTGTCTTTAGAAACAATCAATGAGTTTTCCGCGATCTGCTCCTCGCAGCTGTTCATTTTTTGTCTTTGTAACTTACTAAATTTCTCATTTAATTTGAATACCTTCACATCATCGGCTGCATCTGTGTCCAGCACATTGACATCCTCGGAATACTCCATAACTTTCATGCAGAGTAACTGATAGCTCTGTTGAAGCCTGCGCTTGAATCGAAATGCGATTTGAGCATTTAAGCCACAAGTTACGCAAATCTTCTGAGGCAGCTTATCATTACGATCGATCTTAATGTCGACCAGCTCGTTGAGCATCTCTGCCAGACTGAATTCGTAATCAGCCAATGGCCGATCGCTGAATATATCCACCAAGGTATATGACTCACCCATGCAAGCACGGCAAATATCCATTTTCTTTTAGTTTTAATATTTTTGCTCACGTGTAAAAACAAATTATAAAGAAAAGTAAATGTATCGATTCTGTAAGTGAGATCACTGTTTAAATAGCTGATCATGAAAAGTATCGATAGGATACGATACTTATCTATAATGCTTGGATTGTTTCGTTAAGAATTCCATTCGATGCTTTTAATCGAATGTGGAGAAAAGTATAAGTACTTTAACAATTATAAATAGCAATTGAATTCACGATTATTTCGATAAATATTCTCTTTAACGTTGTTCAATAAAGTAATGATACTATTACCTGCTAATTTCACCATGCTTAAACATCTAAATTTCAATTAGTAGTTTCAATTGGAATTATTAACAACTACAAAAACAAGTCATCTCACAAATAAGAGATGGTAATTTCCAATAAGAGACCGACTATCGATATTATTACATTTAAGTGACATATCAATTAAAATTGCTCCAATTGAGAAATTTGCTTGCTTGCGACAATCTAAGACAATTAAAGTAAATCCGAAAGTAAAATACTTGTGACGCAATAGCTGAATTGTTGGTGCGCCCTCACAGACAGTCGTAACTCCTAGGGCAACACAGCTTTTCGACATCCAATTCGAAGCAGTGTCCACCCACAATTACTTTGCGACTACGACATATTTCCGTTTTGACCAAATTTCAGAGGCTGTGATTGACTTGCGCTAGGCTTTTATGTTCGACTGGGACAAGTGAAAATGAATTTTCATTTCAGGATACGCAAAAAAAAGAAAGAAAAGGCTCACAAATCGAAAGTCAACGAAAAATGTCTTGTGTTATAAAAACTAATGATTGGCAATTGGTTTTTACTGTTATTGCCGCGCCCCGTTTCCTTGCTTGGGGCGCAGAGGCGTGGCAACGTGGAACTGGAATTGGAATTGGAATTGTATTGAGGCTGAAAGTTCTACGCATTGTCTTGCAATACGCATAATTTCCAGCCGCGTGCACTTGCAGGAAAATCGTAAAATTTGATTATTATAACTTCCTTTCGTCGCTTGTTTTGCATTGTATTAATTTATGTATATGTATATATTGTAGATCTGGCAACATCTTAATTGTGTGCGTTTCCGTTCGAGATGCTACATTAATTTCGCTGTAAATCCCATCGTCTGCTTCGACTGGATAAGAGTAGCTGCATCCAAATAATGCGAGTCAGGTAAATTAAGTCCAGGCTGAGAATTTAAGCAAACAATACAATTCAACATTGTTGCAGGCCTTCAACAAATTCTAATTTATTGCAATTATGTGACGCATGTCACACTCACTGCTGACCATTGACCAGGACGCCGACACGTGACCAATCTGCTTGCTTGCCCCGGGGCCACTGATTGGAAAACACTAAACAGATAGGCTAGTCGAGCGGGCGGGCGGGCGCTCGGTCGGTCGGTCGGTTGGTTGGACTGACCCCAGACAGCAGCTGTCTGACCATTCTATAGAGATTTATTTTACGCTGATAACACGCTTAAGTAAATGCAGCGCGCACACACACACTCGATGTCTCCCAGCTCCCGGTTCGAGTTCGTACAATTTAAATGGCGATTAAATCTGTTGGCATTGATGGATGTGTCCAAGGCGGCTGGCTGGCTCGCTGGCAGCCTGGCAGCCTGTTCTGTGGTCAGTCTGCAGGATGCGGCGCCGTGTTAACACTTTTGTACAATTGCCAATTTTTCGCCAGCGCCTGCTGATGAGCTATCCTCAACAATCGCCTGCTCGCCAACCCGCCTGACTGTGTGGGTGGTTGGTTGGTTGGCTTGCCTGGTTGATGGCCAGCGGTGGCTTTTGTGGTGTTGTTCTCGGCTGAAATCCTGTTGTTGTTGTTGCTGTTGCTGTGAGTGGGTGGACATTGAGTTGGGCTGGCATGCGGCTACACTTCAATATTCATTTGAACGCATAATTGATATTGACGAACAATGTTGCCGTGTCGCTACAATGTTCCAAGTGCACTGCGAGAATGCTAAAGCAACAATTAAGATATTTATAATGACAAATATGTATGTTTTTATTATATGATATTTAATAACTAAAATATGTTAATTTAAATGTACTCGCAAGCTTTTACTCTATTCTTATAGTTTCTAATATTATTATTTTTTTTTTAATATTTGTTGTTCCTTTTTTAAGAATTAATATTTTGAATTACGTTTATTTAATTATTTACATTTTTGTTAAAATTTGTTAATTAATTTTATTTTTAAATATTTTATAATATTGAAATATTTTTGTAACATTTCATTTTCTGTTTGCAATTTTTTTTTTTTTTTAATTTAATTGATATAATTTTTTTCATGCTGTTCATTTTTGTTAATTTAAATTAAATTATTAAATATAATAATTCAATTTAAATTAATATGCTTATTATTATTATTATATAAATATATTATATAATATTCTAAAAATATGTATTTAATAACAAAACATTTTAAAAAATATATTTATAGAAATATTTATTATTAAAAAACTAATTCCACATTTATTAAACCTATGCAACTGAATGCTTCATGGCATCTTCAGCCATATGTTAACTTGCCTAACTAGATATATTTACATTAATTTTCTCTCAGTGCACACTCTCTGCATTGACCACCCTCTTATAAACAGTACTCGGCCATATACTTGGCAGTTAATTTTTATAAATTTCCATGTCATGAATGTGTTTTCCGTAGCATTTTCCGCATGCAACATGTTTGCCATTTTCATTTGCCTCCAGAGTATCTCGGATTTCATTTTCGTCAACTGGCCGAGGAGGCGGCGGGCGTAGGCGGGGGGCGTAACTTTTTGTACTGCTGCTGGTTCTTCGTTTCATTTTCTATCTGTCAGTGTCATGTCACGTTCAGCAAAATGCATTCAATATGTGCAATTGTTGTTCTCTCGTGAAGCTGCAGGAGTGTAAATTTAATTTAGTTAATTGAAACAATTTGTTGCATGCGACAACAGCAACAGCAACAACAGCAACAGCAACAATTCGTCGCGCCGTGAGTTCATTGAAAAGGCAGCAGCAGCAGCCGCCTCCTCACATGCCACGCCCATTATGCAATACACGTTTTAACTGATTTTCGTTTGAGAATTTTCTTTTTACATGCGAAATTATATAGAATCTGGTCGGCGCCTCGAAACATGTCAATTTTATGTGCGTCTGGCAGAGCGCAGCGGGCGGCAGCACGCTCTCCCTCCCTCTCTCTCTTTTTCTCTCTCTCATACACTGTTCAATTTGATTGAAAATCCATTCAATACACTTTGTATATTGATATATTAATTTATTTTGTATTTTTTTCATTTTGTTTAAATGCTTTGGTCAATTTGCGTGCAAATTGAGACAAAGCCCGGCCCGGCCGCAGCCAATATGCCATGCAGTATATAAATTTAATTAAAATCCTTTATCTCCCCAAGCAAGCAAAATATGCAGCTTTCAGCTTTAATTCTTACTTTAGAGCACATTTGTCGTTTCCTTTGTGTCATCGTCAACAATGCCATTTGCATTCCTTGCGCTTAATGACAAACACTTTAGCTAAATAAACTAAGCAAATTAAATAAATACGTGAGCTATTCAAATGGGGCGAGCTGTGTGTGGGGGAGGAGATAACCTGTTGGAAAAAAAACGACTTCCTGATGCTCTTTTCAATAATTGATTGAAGCATTTTAGAGCAGCTAAAGGAATGTAATATGCAAGTTGATTAAGTTTATATATATATATGATATAGGAATAGATCCAATTGCATGAAATTAAACATTCTCACATTAACTTAGACCAATTTAGAAATTATATTAATTATTAATTTTTTTTTTTTGTAATTTAATATGAGTTATCAGAAGCTTATAAGAGCTGTCATCACAATTAATTGCATTTTATTGTTGTTAATTCAAATGAATATTAATAATACTCCATGAGCTTTTCAGAGTTACTTATGTGCTCTGAGAGCAAGTTTAACAAAAAAAAAATTATATATTATAAATAAATAAATAATTGAAAAATAAATAATAAACAAAAATTAAAATAAATAAAAAAAATTATAAATAAATAAATAATTAAAAAATAAATAATAATAAAAATAAAATAAATAAAGATAAAAATAAAATAAATGGAAAAAATTTTTTTAACTAGTATTGACATGAAATTATTTAATTTATTTATTTTAATAATGTATTTTATTTTAATAATGTAAGAAGGTAAGATGGATGGTTTCTCTACAAATGTACAAAGTTTCGCATCCTTTTTGGAATATAGCATAAATAAATAATAAATAATATATATTAAATATATATTTATATTGTCTTATTATTTATATAAGAAAAATACAAATAATATACAATAATAAGATAATAATAATTTTGAATATATATCTATATTTTATTTATATGTTATTTATATAGAGAGATAGATATAATTAATATAAAATAATAAAAGAACATAAATAAAATGTAAATAAATAAAAATAAATTTCTCTCATTATTTTTGTATTATTCATATTATATATATAATTTTAATTTTTGAGATTTAGTTATTACATCCATTTATATCTGTCTGTATAATATGGAATAATTTAAAAATAATTGATCAAAAATATAATTATTTAATTTAGCAATAATAAATTACAATCAATTGAAACTAAATATTCAACAATACAATTTACCCTAACTACTTCCTCTCGTCCAGAAGGACATTTTAAATTTCGAAAGGCTTTAGCCTTGCTCACACATTACTACTACAACTACTACTACTGTAAATGCAATGATTAATTCACGTGCATTACGCAAAAAACGCATTTGAGCGTTAAAATGCAAATTACAATAAATTCCAATTGCCGAGGCGGCCGTGCCCAGTGGAGCCGAACCTTAGCTCAGACCCCCCGCCCAAAGTGGCGAGCGCTGGGTAAACACTTGGTAAATTTGCGTAAAATATCTCGTATTTACCTTGCACTTGACGCTAAGCAAACTACAAGATACAATATACAATTATGTACACACAGAGGCAGGCAGAGGGGCTTCGTGCGTGGCTGAATAAACATGGAAATTTTGTGAAAATAGAGTTTCGAGTGTCGATTGAACGCAGGACCTGAACGTTGCACATTTTGTGGCCTATCAGGTGGTCAGAGTCGAGCCGAGGTCGCTGTCACTTTGAATGACAGCCCAAGTCAAGTGCTTGGCCATTGTTGTTAGAGCTCTGCACCCGTCTCTCCCTGTCCCGCTCGCCGCAGAGGGCGGCTGTCCTTATGGGAAATGCATAAAAGGCGAGAGACAATGTTGTCGTTGGTGTTTTGGGCCAACGGCTAGTGCTAAAGTTTTATCACGGCTTTGGCCAGCCTTTTCGTTTAATTTAAATGCAAACTTTGCAAACTGAGGCGCAAATTGTCTTTGCCATCCCCTCTATCACCCTGCCCCTTCCGGCTGCCTTTGCACACACGCACTTTACGCACTCTGGCTGCAATTTCGAGACGCATTACGCATGCATGGCTGGCCAAATAATGTTGATTTAACATTATCACGAGGGCAGCAGCAGCAGGATGAGGAGCAGTAGCAGCAGCGGGATGAGGAGCAGTAGCCTACACAGTCAACATTGTGTTGCAACAGCTCTTGAAGTGCCTGCGAGTCGGAAATATTCGACGAATTCCTTTTGTCCTTTATCGTCATTAACTCGAGCCGAATTGCTAATTAAGGCTGAAATGAGCTGTGTGTGCGTGGAGAAGGCATATCTGCAGCTTTATTAAAGGATTGTTTCCATAGTAGTTCGATATGCTGGGGTGATATTGAAGACAGTAAAAAATAATTTAATTACAAATTAATAAAAGGAAAAGTAAAAGAAAAATAAATGCAAATAAAATAATCAAATATTTATAAATAAATATGAAATATATAGATTTGTAAAATGTATAAATTTTTATTTAATATTTATTTTAAGTATTTTTATTTAAATTTAATTATAAATTAATAAAGGGAAAGTAAAAGAAAAATAAATTGAAATAAAATAATCAAATATTTATAAATATATAGATTTATAAAATGTATACATTTTTATTTAATATTTATTTTAAGTATTTTTATTTAAATTTATTTATAAATTAAGAAAGGGAAAAGCAAAAGAAAAATAAATGCAAATAAAATAATCAAATATTTATAAATAAATATGAAATATATAGATTTGTAAAATGTATAAATTTTTATTTAATATTTATTTTAAGTATTTTTATTTAAATTTAATACTAAAAAATATAAATGTTATAAAATATATTTTATTAGTTTAATTCTTTTTAGATTAGGTTGATTTATTTTAAATTATTTTTAAATATATCTCTTAGAGATGGGAAATGCTATATAGGTATATATTTAAAATGCACATTTCCCATGCCCCAACAATCAATAGAAATAGAAATATATGTACATATATATATTTATTTTTCCACAATCAATGCCCATTCTCAGCACACTTCAAATGACAACAAATAAGTCTACTTCAGAGTGATTAAGCGACAAACATCAAATAAACTGCAATAACAAGTTGCTCGACATCAGTTCGAAACCTATCCAAAATCGAAATCGAAATCCTCCCTCTCCCTAAGCCAACCCCATCTGCTCTTCAACTCCCTCCCTCTCTCTCTCTCTCTAATTGAGTGTGGGTGGGTGGCTGCTGCTTAGCCGCTAGGCCGAAAACAATATGAGCACAATTATTAATTACAAATCATTTTTCTTAAGACTCATTAAGTGTGGCCGGCAAGCAGGCGTCGTACTTGATGAGAATACCACGCCTCGTCTGCTCGTCCAGCCCATCTCCTCAGTATCCAGCGTCCGAAATGACAAAAGAATTGACAGCACATAAATTAGAAAGTAGCCCATCTATATAAGACCGCCCGCCCGCCCGTCGAGGGTGACACTCATTCAAACGGCGACCATGTTTAAATGTGTTAAGCCGACGGAAGTGACATTTCTCTTACGCATTTCTCTCGAGAAGCCGTTTGTTGTTGTTGTTGGTCACGTGTCCACGCGCCTGGCGGCGTGTTTTCCGATTTGTAGTCGTCATTGTCAAGGCGTAGATTTGTTGATCTATTGTTAAGCACCGCAAGGACTTGCAATTGCAGAGGTGTGTCAGGGCAATTGTTGCAAGTGAAAAGGCATTGAAGTTCAGTTTGATATACATTTTGATAAACATTTTCATAAACATTTTGATATACATATAAATACATTGATATACTTTTTTTATGTTCATTTGTTACACAACTGTTATATATACATTATTATACATTTTTATATTACACAAAATAAAAATTATATTTTTAAAAATAATATTTCACAATTTAATTTATTTATAATATATGTATTTATTAAATCTATAATTTTATATATTAATAATGGTTGTTTGTAGTGGGGGCCCGATGATAAATACAAAGCCGTGGTTGTAATTCCTCGACTTTATTGTTGGGTTAAAGCTGTGTCTTCTTAGTCGTATATTTTACTGTAGCGTCAAAAGACAAGAATCCTAATCGCCGATTGCGAACCAGTAGGAGAACTGGAGTGGAAGTTATGCTATTAACAGTGCAGAATACTGTTAATAGCATAGCATGTCCACGTGAGGGAGAAACAGTTCTTGTTAAGGTAATCTGACATAAACAATGGTATAATTTAATAATTTAACTTATTTATACGTTACTTATTAAATTAAAATATTATTGTAAATATTCAAAATGATTTAAAATTTTTATTGATTAAACATCGTCTTCATTTATTTATTATATTTAATTTATTTCATATTTTTATTTATTTATGCCATATTTATTATATGAAAATAAAAATGATAATTCATTTATTAATTTTATTTATTTATTAAATTAAAATAATAATAAAAATATTATATATTTATTACATTTATATAATTGAAATCAAATTTATTTATTATTGTTTTGAATTTACGATTTACGATACATATTTAATTTATTTAATAGTATAATTAAATTATGCGTTATTTATTAATTCAAGTTATATAAGAAATATATTATAATTCTTATTATTTATTAAATAATAATGCTATAATTGGCAGTGACTGGCCAATTGCTATCTGGGCGCGCTCGTCGAGCTGTTCCTTATAAAAGAGTTTATATAAGAGTGAAAGTCAAAGCAAAGGTTTATCTCTTAAAGTATCTAACCGAATATATAACTTGAGAATAAATCTACTGCTCGAATTTCCCCAATCTCCTTACAATTCTAAAATATCTAAAGTCAAACTAACCAAAAATTAATTTAAAATTTATGAACTTTTACAAACTTAAAGTTAATTGTGCTTGGTACGAGGCTTAAGGCTAGTAAAACAGTTCACATATTGCTTCCGCTCGTAAAACTTTCTATTTTTTTACAACCAATTTGACAATAATTATATATAAAATGTTGACCATAAATTAAAACACCTATAGGTTGTTTTATAGCTATCCCTATGTCACAGCAGCAGCAGTAGCATATAAATGAACTAATTAAATCAACAGTCGCCTGTCGTAATCCTCTGGCCAAATGCACCTGTATATGGCACCTTGACAACTCGTAAAAATCGCGCCAAGGAGCCAAACTATTAAAAAATCGTAAACCTTTAAATTTTTTACAACTGGCGAACGTTTCATTTTCCGAAAAATTGAAAGTTGTATAAAATGCAAATTGAGCTGTTTGCCTGTCGGTGTCGGAGTTTACGCCTATTTAAGCGTCCAAACTTCTCAGTTCCGGCCAATGATGTAGCCTAAACACTTAATTACGCCCGGAACGCAGCTCGACACATGACTAACCATAAAAAAAAAAGGAAAACAGGGAGTAGACAAACGAAGCCATTCAAATTAGCATACTAACTGGGCCCAAGCACCTGACTGGCCAGACCTGGGCAGGGTGCGAAGCAAATTAAAAATTATCAACGATCAGTTGCATAAATTTTCAAGAATATTTAGATGTATTTATGCTGATGAAGGCGTATGTGAAGGCGTTGAGCTGCAAAATGCTCTGAGCTGACGTGAGTCGAGTGAAAACTGTTTTTGTTTATTTCTTTTTGATGATTGCATTTAAACTGAAAAGAGGGTATATTGGTTTTGTTTAGATGGTATGTCATGGAGAGCATGTGGCTTCTGTTAAGAACAGTTATTGGATATTTGAAATATATACAAATGCATCTTGTCAATTAGAGTGTTTGAATAATTATTGCACAGAAAGAATCTAATTAATACTTTTTTTTGTATACTTTTTAATTTAAATTTAGTGTCTGGGAATTGAACAATTATTTTATTAAATAAAAATATATTGTATATTTTAATAAATTATATAAGCAAAGAAATAAATATTAATATAATATTTAAATATAAATAACTGAATATTAAAATAGACTTAAAATATAATTTTATTAAATAAATATATTATATAGTATTTTTAAATTAATATATTTAATAAAATTAATAAAAAAATAATAATAAATTATATAAGCATAAAGAGATAAATATTAATAAAATATAAATAAAATATTCAAATATAAAAAATTAAATATTAAAAAAGAATTAAAACATAATTCAATTAAATAAATATATTCTGTAGTATTATTGAATGAATATATTTAATACGAAATTTGAATAAATTATATTAGCATAAAGAAATAAATATAAAATTTAATAATAATTAATATTTAAATAAGAATAATTAAATATTCAAATAAAATATATTAAACAATTTTCAAATTAACAAGTTTTAGTTATAGATAAATTATATAGATCAAATATATATATATATATATTTTTTTTTTTATAAATATTTTTACATATATCACCTGAGTGAAGCTCCTCTTCACTAAGAATCACGCCTACTGGGGCGTTGTAAGTCCTATAAGTTCTATATTCTCCATTTGAGCTAAAGACTTGAATGTGTGTAATATGAATTAATTAAATAAGCTTAATTATTATTATTAAATTGTAAAATTATCAAATAAAGCTAGAGATTTATAAATTTGTCAATGATGCTGCTATAGAACTGTAATTTATACAAAATTATATATGATAATGATAATTTATGATATTATTCCGTTTTGTCTCTTGCAGTTAGAAAGCGCATAGTTCACATAAATTCGTGGCATAAAATCGAGAAATTAATGAATTATTAAATATAGCGATTTTAGCATCCTGAACAGGTATTAGACAGTCATTTATGCCCAATACATGGCTCACTTGTTCATTTTTTTGGCTGTTACAAAATGCACAAAAGTGCGCACATTAATGTCAGATAGTTTGACTAATTGCCTTGCATTATGCAGGGCAGTGTCAGAAAGCGTGAGAGGGAGAGGGGGATAGTGAGAGAGAGGGAGGCCAACTGAAGCATTTCCCTCAAGGAAGCGCGCCTCGATAAGATCACCACAGCTAAGGTAACAAGTGGCAGCGCCCCAGCTCTGACCAACCGCTGTTTTCTTTGATAAATTGTGTGCTAATGGAATGTCATGTCAGCGTTTGTTTGGGCCGACTTTTCAACCAACGGCCAACAAACACAATGGACAAACGCCCCACATATTGGCGTGGGCGTGGCGCACACAGAGACAGGTGCAGCGACGCGTAAATGTTCACAGTGCAGCTCGGCCTGGCCGAGTGCGAGTGCGAGTTAAAAAGGATTCATTCCTGACACAATGATGTATTTCGTACGAGCCAAACTAATGTGCGCTTCCGCTACCCCAAGCAGCAATCCTTGCCTTTTACCTGATCCTTATCGCGCCGCAAGGCAGGAAATATTAGCGCAAAGTGCAGGCGTTCATTTAGTTCCTTTTTTTTCCATAGGCTCTCGCGCTTATTAATTGACCAACATTAGCGCCTATTGTTAGTCTCGGGGTGGGGCTTGACCAAAACTATGTGCTAATGGCGCCTAACATTTGATCGGCAGACTATTGATAAGGCAATGGAACAGCTTTGGTAACTGGGGTCGTGTGAGAGTTTAAAGCGGCAGGAAGCAGGTTTTGTTCTGGATTTATACTTGGTTTACGAAAAATTTATATTTTTTGTGATATTGTAATGTATGCTTAGTATTAGTTTAGTTTAAAATTTTTCTGATTCCTGTATCTCACCTCCGATAAAGTAAGCTAATTAGCTAATTTAGCTTTAAATTAAATTTCACTTCATTAATAGTAGTTAATCAACAAAATTATTTTTATATATTTGGTAAATAAATAAAAAAAATATATATTTTTTTTTATGAAAAATTTCAATTAAATTGTCAAATATAACTATTATATTTAATGTAATTATCTTAACAGCAATAATTTTTATTCAATTGTTACAAATTACAAAATAAATAAATAAATAAAAATTATCATTTTATTTATCAGTATAAAATATTTTAATTTATGAATTTTAATTCCTTTTTATTTTTCAATAATTGAATAAAGTTTTTGGTGTCGATTAATTACTATTGCTAAAGATTGCATTAAATTTTATAATTATCTTTAAAGATTAAATTGCAATTTATATCATGAAAAAAATAAAATAATAATAAAAATAAAATAAATAATATAATAAAATAAAATAAATATAAATAAAAAATAATAACAAAATTAATACAAAATAAATAATTGTATAATAATAAAATACAAAATATTCTTGTGTATTTTTACTTAATTATGACTTTTCTGCCATAATTTGTAGAATTAAAAAATAATATTTTGCTTTAAAAAGTTATACATTTTTAAACAAATATTTATATGTTATATATATTCAACAAGTAAGAAAGCTGTAGTCGAGACTGCTTGACTACGAAATCCCCTGAGCCCTTCTTCGAACGAATAATATCCCAAGAATTATTCGATTCGTTTTTGCACGCATGCAAAACCACGCACACATAGACGCTGATCTACGGTTGTATGCATGTATGTGTGTATGCATGTGTGTAAGCATTGCAAGCGTCTTGCTGTCTCTCTCTGCCTTTGTTGCTGCGCCGCATGGATTTTGATGAGAAAACTTTGATGATTAATGATTCTGTTTCTAGATGGACAATCGTATAGATATCTTCAGATTATGATTATGACATTAATATATATATGCTAAACCAAACTGCACGTCTCTAGTATTTGAAATGCATTTTTTTCATATTTGTGGGTGATGGGGCGAAGTGAGGACCGGAATCCAAAATCTAACAAAAACCGAAATTGTATCAAATTAGTATCTATATATTTGCAGAAGACTTGGAGACTCTAACGCTAAAGATGAATTAGCTAGAATTTTATAACTGGTTCCCGATACCTATCCTTAGCTTAAGCTTTTCTCAACATACTCCACGCTTCAGACAACCAATAAGCTTATATAGATTTTTTTAAATAATATTATTAATGACCTCCGACATGCACACAATAGACTCGCACTACAGCATGCAGATCTTTTTTTTTGGAAACCTAATCACACTATTTATTGCCATGATACAACATTATTTTGTACTTGAAGCTAGGCACGCAGAGGCCAACCGACCGACAAAGCAGCTCTTGATGATTAGCATCCCTCATGTTAACATCTGTTACATTTAACTATACCTTGCCGTCGCCAGACAAGCCATAAAAAAGTGAAAAAATATAAACCTACCCAAAGTGTCGAAATTTTCGTGTGGCTTAAGGACCTAAAACTAACCCCGACTAGTCCCGGCAGTTGTTGACTATTTTCATAAAATTAACTAAAAATGCCAAGTCAGAAGGTTTTCCTTTTGCTTTTTGCTTTTCTCTCCTCTATTTTTTTTTGTTTTTTTTTTTTTTGGGTACACAGCACGTGCAATTTTTTTTTTAACCCGCAATAAGCGCATTAGGTTTTGTTTTCACTTCGTGTTTGTTTTTTCCAACTTTATTTAAGGGCTGTCTGAGGGTTGTTGGCCTCTTTGGCTTATTGTTTGCATATGTGTAACAATTAAACATTTTGCTCGCTGCAGACATTTTTATAGGTATGCCAGTCCGCCGCACTATCATTAACACCGCACCCGGTCTATAAGCCATATACATATACTCCCATTCCATTCCAGTGCTGCGCAAGTGCAAAATCTGCGAGTGTTATCGGCTTAATTATTATTATGGGTCCCAGGGCGACGGGTGTTCTGTTCTCCATAGAACATGCCCAGATTCCACTTGACTCTATACCCACTCACTCTCTCTCACTCTGACTCTTTCTTTGGTTTATTTGCATTGGCCATAAAGTCGGATTTGAATATGTTGCTGTTTAAATAATGCTACGTCATAGCTCTCTGATATATACGTGCTGTCGCTCTACCAATTTTGAATATATCACGCGTTTGGGGGTATTGGTTTATTTATAAGCCGCTTAGCTGCACATGTTAATAAAATGATTAGCCGGGTCTAGCTTTTAGCTACTATAAAGTAAAGTATTGGGGCATGTATAACATTCGGACTCATCATATTCAGTTGGCCGTGTAGTTTTCATTCGAAAATAAAAATGGATTTAGTTTCATATTTAGGTCAGATCAAATAATTAAATAATATACTGCCTAAATGCTTAATATTGTCAATAATTAATTTATGATTATCTAACTGTCTAATTTCTAAAAGGTTTGTGATGAATTAAAAAAATAAATAATGATTAAAAATAAATTAAAAAATAATTAAACAATTTTAATTAAAATTTTAAAAATTATAAATTATTAATAATTAAAAAAAGTCCCATCACTGATTATTTTATATTTTCAATAAAGTTGAAATTACCATACAAATAATTAAGCAATTTTTAATAAATTAAACAAATATATAAATTATTAAAACAATTTTTTTTTGGTTCAATTTAAAATTAAAAATTTGTTAATAAATTTAAAATGAAAAATTTGTCTTACTGATACTAAATAATATTGATGGAGAATTGTTTACTTATTTTACTTTATGTACTTTACTATATTTAAAAAGTATTTTTAATAATTTATTTAAATTTATTTATATAAATTTTTATTTTTCATTATTTATATTTAACAATTATTTTTCAACTATTTTTTATTTATTTATACTTAATTATTATTTATAAAATATTTATTTTTATTTATATTTTCTATTTGATTTCTACTCAATTATCTACTTTTAAATTTTAATATAATACCTGTAAATGTAATCAACATAGCGTAAAGCTTATAAATAGTGATTGAAAATGAGATTTTCTCTTCAAAGGTTTTCATATTAAATAATCAATGCAATGCAAATTGGGCGAAATCGAAAAAGCTAAAAAATAACTATTGAAGATGCTTAATAAATATTTAAAATAAAAGTACCTGCATATGGAATTACTAAAAAGTAGTTTTAGTGTTTTAGAAACTCATTAAACTGCATTTATAATAGCTGCAAACGGCACACGATCAAAACTCCCCGAGGCCAAATGAAATAAGGAACTTTTCAACTAACAGCTAATTGCGCCCCAAGGAGTTGAAAACCGAACGCAGTCATAAAACACGCTAATTACACACACACACACAAATGCATATACATATATAGTGAATAGTTGTTTTGATATGAAAAACTAATCTAAAACTGACCCCAGCCACTTGACTTTGGCCAAAAGCGAAGCAAAGCGAACGCAGTCAAACTGACCGCAGCTGTAAATTAAACGTAAATTGTCAAACTGACAGTTGCCAGGACCAAAAAGTTTTCCAAGCCACACAGGTGCAGAGAGAGGGCGTGCAGAGGTGTGTGGGCGTGCCACACAGGTGGGCCGAACATGGCAGCTGTTTTCATTATTATTATCATCAGTATTGACAGGCGCAACTAACGGAACAATTAAGCGAGGCGTTGACATTGCCTTACAAGTGTCTCGCAGGACCTGCCCAGCCAACGTAACTGCAATCAAAGAGAGAGAGAGAGAGAGAGAGAGAGAGAGGGAGGGAGGGAGAGAGAGTGAGGTCATTAGACGTCAGGACCCAGGGCAGTTCAAGGGTCAGTTGTTTTGGCTTAACAGTTAGTTAGTTATTTAGTCGAAATATGAGTTACGCACTCTCATTAAAGTTGAAGCTAATTAAATTTCATTCATTTGGGCTCAATCAAACATTGAAAACCAGTTACCCTTAGACATGACGTGGCAAAAGGCAAAAGGCAAAGGACAAGCGCAGCAAATTTCGTCTCACTCGACTGGGTGTGAGTGAGGCAACATTTTTAAGGATCTTGCAACAGACAACAAACAAACGGGCGTTGTCCGAACTCAAATGCAGGCGTTCGACTAGAGACACAGAGAGAGAAATGGTGTGGGAGAGAGGGAGGTAGCTCGCGTGGAGTTGGGCTACGGTTCGTGCGCTACAAATATGCAAATAGAAACAAAATTTTTAATTAGCAGCGAAGCGCAAATTTCGGAAAAGCAACGGCAAATGTCAGCAACAAAAGAGTCGCGCGCGTATGCCCAATGCAGATGAGCGTGGAGAACTGGCGCCATGTGGCCAGTGGAGCCTGCTAAATATATATATAAATATATCTATATATACGCTATATCACACACATATTAACAACAAATTCATTAAAATGCGCACGGGCGAAAAAAAAAGTGAGAATATTGTTAACAACAAGCAGACAGCTCCAGCTGAAACATGAAACAAAATGCAAAACAGCAGTTGAGAAAAAAAGAGAGAAATTACAGCAGCTTTTGCAGGCTAAAGCAAATGATTATTAAAAATCTAAAATAAATAAAAGATGAGAAGCATTCTTTTTTTTTTTTTTTGCATTTCGCCTCTAGCGTATGACAGCAGCTGTTCGTGTAGCTCTTCAGCTCATTCCAAGCTTTGTTCAATTCAAGATTTATGGCAAGCGTTGCGCATACGCCGCGTGTTGCACGTCAAAAGGTTGTTGCTATCGTAGTTATAGCAAAATTTCCTTTCTATATCTACACAGCTACTTCCCGTTCCCTCTCTCTCTCTCTCTTCTCACTCTTCTCACTCTCCATTTCGCTCAGTGCATAAAAAATTGTACACATTTCTGTGCATAATCATTTGAACTACGTACGCGGCCGCCGTCTGTTGCTGGGTAATACGCTGCCGGCATGTTACCAGCCAACCAAAGTACACACACACACACACACTCAGTGAGTCGCCCAGGACAAAGAGCGCTTTGTATAGGTATAGTCAAAAGGACGGAAGAGTGGGAGCTCTCTGGTTGCTCGGCTGGCAGTTGCCTTTTTGAACTTGTTTTGGCTGTTTATTCGCGCATAATTCACTCATTAATCATTGCATTTTGGCCAGCACAGCAGAGCTACAACTTTGAGTCAGCTATTATTAATGACAACCTAAAAAAAATAATAATACAAATAAAATCAGACATATAAGTAGCTGGCAATTTACATTTACTAAGTAATTACTAAGCAAGCAAATTAGCAAAAATCTTTGACAAGAATTTTTTGTTGAAACGAATGGCAGTTAAATCATTTTAGTGATTGCACAAGAGCTTTATTGTTGAAGAGAACAAAATTAAAAAAATTTGTTTAGTTAGATAATAAAAATGAGTGAAAAATGCTGAAAAAAATTCTAGTTGATTTATCATTAATTTATCCTTAATGACAAATAAACTAGAATTTTTTCAGCATTTTTCACTCATTTTTATTATCTAACTAAACAAATTTTTTATTTATTTCTCTTCAACAATAAAGCTCTTGTGATTTATCATTAATTTTTCCCTTATGATAAATAAACTAGAATTTTTTTCAGCATTTTTCACTTAATTTTTATAATCTAACTAAACTAATTTAATAAATATTGTAAGCCTCACAGCAACTAAACATCGACTAATTTATTCTAAATATTAAAAAATAATTTATTTATAATAAATTCACTTAAACTGCTGCCTTCACTTAAAACATTAATAATAATCAATAAAAATAATAATTTAAAATGTAAAAATTAAATGAATAATAGTTAAATATATATTTAATTCTTTTAAAAGTATATAAGTATATTTTAAATAAAAAAACAACCGGCCAGCTTTGATTGATTAAAAAAAATATACTCAATTTTCATAAACTTATTCAAGCTGAAAACTTGTATACAAACTTGTCTGCCAAATGTCGCCAAAAACTTCAGGCACATAGCAATACTTCTACAAATATATACATACATACGCATATAAAAAATATAACATTTTTGTCAACTGACATGCCATATATGTATAAGAAATGCTACGTACATATAAAAATACTATTCATTAGCGCCAACTGCGCGCAACGGCGAGAAAAATCAGAAAAATATGCAAATTTGTTTTTGGCAAAGTCACGATCTGGGCAGACAATTTGCTGATTACGGCTGCGAGGCAGAAAGGACGAGCGCAGCGCGGCAAGGACATGAAGGAATTGTTGCCATTTTTGCCAGCGCATTGATAAAATGATTGATTGCACGCAGCCGTCAACTGTCGCTCGTCCTGCGTCCTGCGCCCTGACGCACCTCGCAGTTGCCAACATTTTCGCAATCAAATTAACTCTTTGAACGCTTAAGCTGCTAAAGAGTGAGACAGAGAGAGAGAGAGAGTAGAGATTGAAAAAAAGGAATTTATCAAAAATTGTAAATTGCCAAAGCCATTAAAATTATTAAAATCATGCTTGCCGCGAGGGTTAAAAAACGGGGCGTGTTCCGTGAAATTTATCAAGCAGGATGTATTTATATATGCAAAATCAATGCAGTGATAGGCAGGCACTACTGTAACGTGAACCCCAGCATACTCTAAACTAGCTATAAGTCACATAGCACTTTGACAATTTCTTGGCAACAAAGTTGATCAAAATTTATGCTAAATTGATTTTAATGCTCAACAAAGCGAGCTCATTGTCTGCCCCAGCTACAAAGTATGACAAATGAATTTTAATTACCAGCACTAAAAAGAACAAATAAGCAGATGAATCTGATGCCAAACAATTGAAACAAAGTTCATAAAAATCCGAGATGACCAACCGATTCGGAATGGCTTTTGCAGTGAGGTTTTCAGTGGTTGAGCGAGCTGCCTCTCTATAGTAATATTCATAAGAGCGAACGATTGTAGAGTTTGAGCTCTTTTTTTCCTACAAGGGGTTTATCTTTCGACAGTCGGTCATAATTTTTGGATCGTTTTTGGCTGATTTGATTTCTTTCATTGCCTCTACTCGATTCTCTTCTTTCTTTTTAGGGCTACTTCGCTGCCCGATATAAAATTTCGACAATGTTGCCTAATAAATTTGCTTTGATTGATTTTAATGGTTAAGCGCTTCATTGAGCTTTGGAGTGGGTGTCTGGTGCGTGTGCGGTCCGCCCGGGCACGGCTTTAAGCCAGAAAAAAACATTTTAATTTTAATGCCTGCCTCGTCGTTGGCTTCGATTGTTAGCGAAATTAATTTCCGAATGAACGCTAGGCGAAAAAGGTCTTAAACATTTTTTATATGGATTATATATTCTATGCAGTGGATATAAAAGCATTTCTTACGATTGTTTGCCTTGCAGTTAAATGCCCCAAAAATTACGTAGAGCCAGCTCAACTAGGTGAAGTTGAGCTCTGAGCGAAGCTTTTCAAATGAATTGAAAAGATGTCGTCGCATTTGGCGTTTTTAATAGCCGCCAAATGAAGAAGGGAGGTCGCACAGTGGGGCAAAACTAGAGTCCATGAGAGAGAAAAAATGGGGATGTGAATTGAATTTCATTTCAGTATGAGAATTTGAGTAATTTAATGAGAGTATTTTTACTTTAGTTTAAGAAAATGTCAGTATTAAATGTATTTTTGTGCATGGTAGAAGAAAGTTAAATATTTTATTTGTGTATGTTTTTGAAAACATATATATATTTAATATAAATAAAAAATGTTTAAAAAGTATTTTTCATCATATAATAACTTATTTTAGTTATTTAGTACAACAGTGGGTCAAGATATTTAAAAGTTCGTGTTAAATTTTGAAGGTAATTTGGTTTAAAAAAACTTGAGACTTAAGGGAAAATTAAATTATTTAAATAATACGTTAAAATAGAAAATAAATAATGAATTAATTCATTAATATAAATAGTGAATCTTGATTATGATTGAGCTGTATATTAAAGTAAATATCTGTATTATTTATTTTGAATATATTTCACATACAAAAATATGATTTAATAATTATTTCTAGCTGCAGATGAGCTCTCTTATGACATACTGGGACAAGACATACAAATTGAAGTTGCATAATTTTTGTTAAAAAATTTAAATAATTCTCTGAAATGATTTTCAGCTTAGCAGTTCAACAAGAACAATCTTTTTTTTTTTTTTTTGTTTTGTTTTGTTTTAAAATACAGTTTAAATAAGCTAAACGATTAAGTTGTTATTTTGGACATTATACGTTGGAATATAACTTAATTTTGATTGATTTGCATATTGAAGCTAAAAAATATCTTTTTAAAAATAAAATTATCTATTATTATTTCTCAAATTTATACTTATTTAATTTTTATTTATTTTATTTACTTTTTTTTTAATATGCATCATTTATATATTAGTACTTTTCTTTAATTTAATACACATATTTAATTTTTTAACTTATTTTAATTTTTTTTTTTTATCATAAACAAAATTTATATATTAATAATTTTCATTAATTTCATTCATATATTCCACTTTTTATTTTATTTTATTTACTTATTTTTATATATTAAAAATTTTTATTTAACATATAATTATCAAAATGATGTACCAGTTAATATCACAGTGGGGCAGGCATGCATGAAATTCTATTATAAAATAAACATAATTCAATTACATTTCATACGTAAATATAAATAAAAAGTTTCTGATGTCTTTCAATATATTTTAATAATCAAGTATATTCTTCATAACAACTAATTCATTTTCGGCCCTGCACACCACTGTGCCTTGTTTGATTTCCCACAGCTTTCGAAACAAGTTTCATTACAGTTGTCATGTTCAATTTCATTTTACTTCTCATCAGTTGTTTGGTCACCCCAAGAGCTGCTCCTCTTTTTTTTTCTGTGCCATTATAGCTCGCGAAGAATACAATTCATAAATATCCAGAGAAAAAGAGATAGAGCAGAGAGGAAGAGTGAGCGAGGAGAACGAGGTATTCATAAAATTCAATTTTGTTGCATGTCGCCGTCATAAAAGTGCGCGATTCCTTTTGTTAGCAAGCGCGCATGGAAATAAATACAAAATCTGTGCATTGCTTTGCTGGTCACGTTGTTGCTCACTCGGTTCAGTGAGGCCAGTCTCTGGCATTGGGCAGGTTTGCTGGCATCAACTGAGTCGGGCTGGGGCTGACTTACAATTTAACTGCAGTTCTTATCAAGTTATTGCCCAGAGGCTCAACTAGATTTTAAATATTATATGGAAGTTCTGTTTTATGATACATATTAAGAATAATGCGTATTTGCGAAATGTATTTATTAACTCAAAGCTGCCGTTTGTGTTATAAAAACATATTTAATAAATTTATTTATATTTATTTTATAGCATTTCAAGGTAGGAGTAGTCTGTAGAAAGGGGCAAGAGAGGTGGAGCTATATTATATATATCTATATTGAAAGTTGGAAGAAAACATTGTGGTTGACTTGCTACAGATTTCAGATACGATTTTTTTTATTTTTACAAATTATTTAAGTAAACGCGCAGAGTATTTTCCTTGACGTATAATAACTTTGTTTCAACAATAATAATATTAAAATAAAAAAAGGAAATATTTAATCAACAAAATTATAATAAATTAAAAAATCTTCAATTGCAAGTCAGAAATTTTGCATCCTTTAACATTTAATAAAAAAAAATAAATATATATTAAACTTAACTAAATATATTTTGAATCTATAACTTTTTGCAAAATAAATGATATAATTTAACATTTAACAAAAGTATAATATATACATTTATGTTATTGTTAGCATAGAATAGAATTCTGAATTATATAAATAATTTTACAAACTCAATTGTATAATTTGAAATTTAATAAAAACAACAAATTACTTATTTAAGTTAACGTTTAATTTTATATATTTCGTTTCTATTAAATTAATATTATATAGTGTAGAATAGAATTCTGAATTATATAAATATTTTTACAAAATCAATTGTTTAATTTGATATTTAATAAAAATATAATAAATACATTTAAGTTAACATTTAAATTTATATATTTCGCTTCTATTAAATTTATATTAATTTCATAGAAAAAAACATGAATTGAATTCTAAATTATGTAAAAAATTCTCAAAATATTTTTGCTAATTTTTCAAAATAAATTATATAAAATTGTTAATTTAATTTTTTTATTAATATCATTTAATTATTTCATTTTTAAATTTTCCTCATATCTCTAAACATTATTTTCTAGGTTCTACAATGATTTAATTACAAATTAATATATATTTTTTAATCTCATTAAGATTTGATTAGAAAATTAAGTTAAACATTCTCCATATCCTTTCAAATATGATTTTTTTCGGCTCTACTCAACTTTTCTCAAATCTCAAGTCTTTTACTATTAAAATACTCCATTAATTCTGGTATACTTCCAGCTCTATGCTTTCACATCTCATATCATCTAATTGAATATCTTTTTAGATAATAACTTTTCCAACTCTATGCTCTTCTAAACCCTTATATTCTCAGCATTCAAATATTAACTGCTTTAGCTCAACTCAATGTTTTTGCTCTCTCCATTTCTCCATTTCTCATCTGGATTTGGCAACTCTTAAACTCTCTACTGCCATTTCTTATCTCAAATCAGCACCATCAAGCGGTCCATTCGAGGTGTTCTGTAACGTTTCGTTTTACAGCTTTAGCTGCAGCCGCACATAAAGTTGCCACTGCCTCCTGGCTTCTCCCGCCTTGCAGCTAAATGACATAAGATAAGGCGCTGCCACATGAGCGCCTGGCTTAGTGTGCGATGTTGGCTGGCACTCGTCATAAAAGTGTGCACAATTAAATGCAAGTTAATGGTCGGCCAGTCGAGTCGAGACGAGACGAGTCGATGCCATTTGCCCAAAAGTCACTTTAACGTTGGCCATTACGTGTAAATGCCGCTGATGAGGTGACGCTGATGTTGAGGGAACAATTAAAACGTTTGCTCCTGCTCCTGCTCCTGTTGCCGTGCTCCAATCTAATCAGTCCGACATCAATGCCAAGCGCCTTAAATTATGCTACACAAATCGAATTTATGACACTAGGACAGACGGAGGTGAAGGCAAACCCTCGCAGGCATTTCCCGCAATGAACTTAACCAGAGAAAAAGCCAAATAAAACCAAAGTCCAAAACCGAAAACAATAAAAGTTACATTTGCCGTGCAAATAAAATTAAACGAAATCAGTTGCTTAGCAGGAGTTGGGGAAGGATTTAAGAGAGGCAGCAGGAGCCGGAGTCGAAGCTGGATCATCCCACCCATGCATACACCTCAGCTTCCGCATCAACGTGTTCTGGACAACATCATTTGGCCAGGCTGAAACAGCTTTTAATGTCTATTTACAGACGACACACACGCGACTGCGAGCTGGGATCTGGTTGCTTGGGGTAGCATTTCGGTTGCTAAATGACGTCGTCTTTTAATTTTTATCTCAAACATTGCAAACGGTTTTTATTGTTGCTTTTAACTGCGCTGGCGTCTGTTTCTGTTGCTGCTGCTGTTTCTTCTCAACGGCTGTTGCAACTTTTGTCAATTTTTGCCCAAAAAGGTCGAGCGTTTGTTGCACGGCATCTGTTCGCATAGAGCTGCCTTGGTTTTTCCTCTCTTAATTTGAATTCCAACTTATTTATGGTTTTTTATTTAAGTTCCGCAGCCAGCTGAACATTATTTTCATGCTTTGCTGTGGTTTTTCTAAGTTTGGTTTCTAGTGCAAGTTGCTATTTGAAGTCGCATAAATATATATAAAAGAATTTTAAAGTAGTTTTAAAGTTTCAAATGGTTGGCTAAATGAAATTACGGAAATTGTATTATAGGAATGTATATAGTATATATTAAATTTTGCTATATTTTTATTAAAAAAAAAATAGTTAAGTACTTATTAGACTATATTTTTAAATGTTTGTTTTATTTAAAAAAATTTATATTCAAATAAATTTGAAAAATATATAAATTCGTTTTATTTTGCTCGAGCTATTTTCAGAGTTAGAATAAAATAAATATATAAATAAATAATAATAATAACTAAATTAACAAATAAATTATAAAAACTCGAATAAAATAAATATATAAATAAATAATAATAATATATAAATTAATAAATAAAATATAGGAAGTTCGAATAAAATAAATATATAAATAAATAATAATAATAAATTAATTAATAAATGAAATATAAAAATATAACATTTTATATGCAACAGTTTGTACTTAAAAAACTCTAAATATGCTTGTAAAAAATATATAAAAAATTAATAATAGAAATATATATGTGTATATAAAAAAAAAACATTTAAATTAATCAAATTTTTATATTTTTAAATATACTTTTATATTTTTGGATACATAAATGAATAATATAAATATATAATTAAATAAATATAAATATAAATTAATAAAAATATATTTTTATAACTTTTAAAATAATCCAATTTATATATATTTATATATTTTTAAATATATAAATTAATAATTTTAGTATATAAAATAAATAAATAATTAAATAAATAAATATTTTTTAAAATTCGCCAAAAATATATAAAAGTGTACATATTAAAAATTTAATTAAAAATTATTCATTTGTAGAATTTTCCATAAACACATTCTCATTAAATGAAGCTGTTTTAAATATGACATCATTGCCTCTTTTTATATAAAGCATATTAAATTTTCTTTGTAGTTTTTTGCTATGAAATAAATATGTTTTTACTTAACATAAGTTGAAGAATGCATTATGTTAAATTATGACTAATTTAAATTTTAACTACTACCACAATATTTGGTCTATTACATTATTGTTAGCCCTCACAAAATTTTTGTTGAGAATGTTGCACATAGAAGCAATCAGAAATTGATTCCATAACAAAAAAAAAGTATCCTCAGTTCATGGGTCAACAAATATTTTACGAGCTCAAGTCCAAGCGAAACTCGGTGCCTTTTGCTAACCAACATATTAAATGAAGAAATCGCTGGGGAATATTTATTGAAATTCGTAGCGTATAATATGCAATGAACTTGCAGTAAGAGCTTAACCGCTTTAACAATCACCCTTGACACGCCGGCAATGCCTTAATCTTCAGGGGGCAATGACAAACCACAAACGCAAAGACAGAGGCTAATAAATCAATAGCCAACTGTCAGCATTGTGTGCGCGTAATAATAATGCAAGCGAACTGGTCAATAATAAAGCAGCGACTGCCAACAGGCAAGTAGACAATGGAGCAACAAATGTCACGAAAGATCCGGAGCTGGTCAAGCGTAAGGAGCAGGACATTTGAATTGGTGATGATACACACGGGGTCGTTGCGAAGATTTATGTCCGTCTGCCAAAGGAATGCGTTGAAATAAAACGTATTAAGTCATAAAATGGCCAATACGAAAGCGGATTACCAAGTGTGAACGTTCAAACAGAGCTCTGCTGACCACCACGACGGGGCATCAAATCTAATTATGCCATAGAGAAGAAGACGATGAAGTAGTCGAGTAGATCTCAATAGTAAAAGTTCACAGCGGGTGGTGGCTGGGCAGCTGGGCAAAAATTTATGCGGCTTTTGTTTTAATAAAAATTTTATCATTGCGCATAAATAGCGAAAGGCAAAAAGAGAAGCGTAGCATGTGCGCATAAATCTTAGGATGCGATGCGATGCGATGCGAATGCCACAAGGAAAAACAAACCAACGAACGAATGCAAGAGCTAAAGCAATTATATGCAATTTATGCGGTGGTCACAGCCGCACCACCCGCTAGAAACCACAAAAGCAACAAACCCAACCACCCACACAAAAAGAAATTTAGAGTCCGTTGGCGTCGCCTCAGCTCAAAGCAACTTGTGAAAATTATTCGAATTGAATGTCTTAAACCGAGTTGCTCTGCCTGGTTCGTTTTCTTGGCCTCTTTATCAGCACCGAAGCTGCTGCAAATTTATCAGCTGGCATAAAGTTTTCATTCTTTTCCGAGACTGCACTTTTGCCGTTTCATTTCGGCTAAAGGGGAGGAAAGGCCAGGACAACTAGCAAAAACCGCAAGCCAGAGATACACAGATAAGTTTTCTTTTATTGCAGTTCTTGGCACGGAAAGTTTTATTGCGCCCAGAGAAGGAAACGGAAATGCTTTTCAAATGCTAACAAAATACACGAAAATTAAGAAGCTGCCAACTAAAGAGCTTGTCCTCCGTCCGTCCAACCAGCCCATTGAAGCAGCGTCTTTGGCCAAAAAACTTCTCAACCAAATTAAAATAATAAACTATCTGCTGCGAGTGCAGCAGCTGCTTCCATTGCTGCTGCTGCTGCTGCTGCCACTGGAGACAAATCAGCTTGTATTCTCCTTTAGTATCGAATTCTTTTGTAGTTTTGTGCAAATTTATACAAACTATTTAGATATCGTCTGATAATAGAGATTGTCTTTGTGTTTTTCTGAGAAATTTATATATTTGCGGCAGTTCATTTGATTTTATCTGGGTTTAGCAGTTGGAAGTTTTATGTTGCTGCTTAATTTTTGTTCACTATATAAAATTAAACTTTTTTTTATTCATTTGTATCAAATCAAGAAAATAATATTAAATACTTAAGTCATTAATGCTTATATATGAACTTATATAAACATATGCTATATATGAACATATATTGTAAAAGTAATTTGATGCACAAAAAATAAAATAAATAAAAGTAAAAAATATATATTTAACATTAACTAATGGAACTGAGCTACGTATAGAATATGCTTCAAGTGTGAGCAAATGTTAACAGGTCCAAAATAAATAAGTAGAAAAATGTGTTTAGTCTCATTACTTAATTAAATTTATATTGAAGTGGCTTAAATTCCGCAATCAATCAGCCAAAAAGGTAGATAAAACCTTGGGTGGCATATGGATGGATAAATAAGACTAGTCATCAACCAATGAACAGAATCGTGATTAAGAGATAGAGATATGATTATGAATAGAAGATGAAAAGGTGGTGGGTGAGAAAGGGCTAAAACCGCTAAAAATGGCTAGAAAATAGCCTGAAAGGCAGATTAAACATTAATGGGCAAATGGATGGATAAATAAGACTGGCCATCATCCAATGAACAGAATCTTTATTAAGAGATAGAAATATGAAGAAAGTAGGATATAAAGGTTTGAAAGAAGGTAGAAAGGTAGTTGGCGGGACAAATTAGAAAACAAGCTAAAAACCGCTAAAACCCGCTAAAAACTGATAGAAAATAGCAAGAAAGGTAGAGAGAACATTAACGGGCAAATGGATGGATAAATAAGGCTGGCCATTATCCAATGAACAGAATCGTGTTTAAGAGATAGAAATATGATTAGAAAGTAGGATATAAAGGTTTGAAGGAAGGTAGAAAGGTAGTTGGCGGGACAAATTAGAAAACAAGCTAAAAACCGCTAAAAATGTCTAGAAAATAGCCTGAAAGGTAGATTGAACATTAATGGGCAAATGGATGGATAAATAAGACTGGCCTTCATACAATGAACAGAATCGTGATTAAGAGATAGAAAAATTATTAGAAAATTCTGTTTCCTTGCCATTATCGAGACCCGACTGTATACCAACAATTTTTAAAATGTTACCCAATAAAAGTAAGACCGAACGTTAAGAACAGGAAACCTTTTTGGAGAAATGTCCATATATTAGTATGAGATAAATTTAATAATAAATGAAATAATATGAGAAATCATTATTTTCTAATATTTTAATTTATAAGGAAAATTTAAAAAGATTTATTATTTATCCATAGACCATACCAATAATAATTTATGTATTTAGCTAATACTTCTATTTACTCTGCTTTATAAAACATGGCTAACAATATCAATAAGCAGATTGCAAGTCTGCATTTTCAATTAAACTTTCAAATCAAAGTGGCAGACCAATACTATTTCTATTTGAGCGCAAAGATTCCATATACCTATCGTATTATGCTGAAAGCAAACCTATCCTCTCCTCACTCCCTCACTCCCTCTCTCCCTTCCTCATTCTCTGCCTGTTCTCATACAAAATGCTCAGTCAAATCAGGAGGAACTTTTGCCATTTTGCAAAGTGCAATGGCAATGGCAAGAGATACATCAAGTTGTCGTAGACGATACTTCAGTGTGACCCACTCCATGGGCACTCGACACACCCAGATACAAAGCGCAACCACAGTTACAGATACAGATACAGCTCGAGGTTGGCAAACAGCAAAAAAGAAGGAAACAAAAAAATAAGTAAAAAATAAAAACGTAAACGTGGCAGGAAATGCGGGCTTGCTCATTATTTGCGCTGAGTGCGGCTGAGTCGACGGCTGCGACAACGAGTACTTTGCATAAATTTCAAATCTTAAAAGGACCCAAATAGATGACAGAGCACACAAAAGGACATCGATAGCGATATAGCCGCAGCTGAAGCTGAATCTGTGGCTGTCGCTGCAAAATGTAATGGAAATTGAAGGGCGGTCCAGCACCATCTCCTTCTGCACCTTTTGCGCCGTGTCAAGTGCGGGGCTGAAATATATATAGAAAAATGCAATGATACGGAAAAATTAAAAACATTACGTCTACCGAGAGTGGGAATGGCTTTTGGGGCACTCAGCTTGGCAAAAGGAAATCTCAAATAGGCGGGCATCGGTTCTAATGACACGACGACCGCAGTTCAAGTTGCTGAATTTATGGCTGCAATTATGCAGCCAACAGTTCTCGAATAATTTGCATAAAGAAAATTTTTAAGTAGTAGCCAAAAAAGATGCGACTCAACCACCCAACCACCCATGGAACCACGTCACTTGCAAGTGTTACAAATTGTACGCATGCTCACCCACCCACATGGCGTTGGCTGTCCTTGATTTCGATTGACGTGTAATCCTGTCCTTGGCATTTTGCCGGGCGTGGCGCCAAGGACAATGCAGGATAATGCTGCAAGAAAAAAGTCAGCCCCAGCAAGGGGTGGTCAAAGTCAAGGCGAAACGCTGCTTACACAAAAATGTCAGCGCGTGCTGGGATATCAAGGACAACTGCATAGCTCTCTGCGTCCAGGATATTGATATTGATTTACTTTTCGCATTGTTCACATTTAATTAGCGGATTGCAAGTGTTTAAACTGAAACTTGAGCTGGCCAAAGTAAGGAAACAGAATTTAATATGAGTGAATAAAAAAAAGTTAGCTAATCCGAACTATTGACTGTGGGATCAGAGTGGGTGCAGCTAAAAGAATTGTCCAATTGACATTATTGAGTTGAGCTAATGTGCAGCAGGTGCTGTAGTTAACAGCAGTTGAAGTCTCGGCTTTAGTTTGCTCTTTAAGTAATTGCTTAAATTTTTAATAATATCTTTAAAATATTAATATAAATGCCGAAAATAATTATAAATAGTTCTTTTGCTCTTAACTCTGTTGGTTATATTAAAATTATAATCCGGAGAGAGAGAGAGAGAGAGAGAGAGAGAGAGAGAGAGAGAACGTCAGCTAAAATTTTAGTTTTTAGCTTTATACAAATCAAAATTATTTTATCACAGATAAAATTTAGTGAGCATTATTTAACATTATTTAATCAAACAATTGCTGATTCTACTACTAAAATCTAAAATTTTTTTTGAAATTTTCAATGAAAAAATATGATAAATTTATTGATAAATTTATTCTAACAAAATTATTAATTTTTTAACAAATATATTTTGCAATTTTTACAGAACACTCCCTTTAATTTAATTCTTCTTTATAACTACTAAAAATGAAACTGTTTTATTTTTAAAATAAATTATTCATATCTACAGTGAAATTATCATAAATTTGTAATCTTTTTCAATTTTAAAAAATTAATTTAAAAAAAATATATTAATATAAAACTCATTTTAATTTAATTCTTCCTTATAACTACGCTTATATTATTCAAATTTGTATATATAATAATTAAATTATATTTAAAAATAATTTAAAAACAATAATTTAAAGCAAAATCATTTAGCGCAAATCATGGCAGGATAAAGCATTGCAATGCTTATTTCCCACACCCTAGACTCTTAGCATTGAATTTCAATAAAGCTCAACTTTATTCTTTATGCTTAACTGAGCTTTAAATTTATTTTACAATTTATCATAATCATAATAAGAAATCTGTTTTTTTCAAAGAAAGGCTTTTGCAATTTAACCCTATATCATTTAATTATGACTTTTCTTCCATTTCATTAAAGCGCGACCGCAAAAGTCAGTTGTCATCGTTGTCCTTGTCGTTGGCTCGAGACGCCATTTAACCTCCGGTTAGAGTTTCAAAGTTCAAGCAGAAGACAAAACATTTACTCAACATCCATCTGGCAGCGGCAGCGATGTCTTTGAGCAGCCAAAGAAACGCCAATCGCGCACAATTTGTTACAATATAAATGACTTATGTCCGCGACGGCCAGCAGCAGCAGCAGCTGTTGCAACACAATGCCCCCAAATACCCCCCAGTTGCCCCACGTTGCCCATCCCTTTGCAATTGCCATGTTACATCGCCATAAGCATAATAAATTTTTACGCTTGAGCGTGTAAAGTAAACTGGATGGCACCCAAACCTCATCGCAAGCGTAGCCAAAAACCAAAGCAAACTATAAATTTATAATGCGCGAAAGTAATTTTATGACTTTGCGGTTTTAGCTTTGGTTGCTGGCAAACAGCAACAGAGATATGTATGTACATTTGTTGACTATACGCTCTGCCAGCAGACGCTGAGAAGTGTGAAGACAAAGCTTACAGTGCTGCAGTAAATCAAAGGCGCAAGTTGCAAGCTTGCTCGGCCATGTTATCGCAGCAGCCGCTGAGCCAAAATAATAAGCGCCCGGCGCCATATTTATTTGATTAACTGCTTCACACACACACACACACTCGGCTATACTCACTCCGTAGTGCACAATTATAGATATACATGATTACAAACAATAAATTGTTGTTTTGACACTTGTAATGGCTGATGTTGTTGCTGTTGTTGTTGCTGTTGTTATTGTTGCTGCTGTTGCTGATGCTGCTAAAGCTTCTGCTGCTGCTGCTACTTCTGCTGTTGTTCTTGCTGCTGCTGCTGTTGCTGCTGCTGCTGCTGCTGCTGTTGCTGCTGCTGCTGCTGAAACTTCTACTGCTGCTGCTGCTTCTGTTGCTGCTGCTGCTTCTGTTGCTGCTGCTGTTGCTGCTGCTGTTACTCCTGCTGCTGCTGTTGCTACTAATACTTCTGCTACTTCTACTGCTGCTGCTGTTGTTGCTGCTGCTGCTGTTGCTGCTGCTGTTGCTGCTGCTGTTGCTACTGCTGTTGCTGCTGCTGTTGCTGCTGCTGCTGCTGAAGCTTCTACTGCTGCTGCTGTTGCTGCTGCTGCTACTTCTGCTGCTGTTGTTGCTGCTGTTGCTGCTGCTTCTACTGCTGCTGCTCCTACTCCTGCTGCTGCTGTTGCTACTAATACTTCTGATACTTCTACTGCTGCTGCTGTTGTTGCTGCTGCTCCTGCTTCCACTTCTACTCGCTTCTACTACTACTACTCCCGCTCCTGCTCCTGCTCCTGCTTCTACTCCTCCTGCTCCTGCCGCCACAATGTTGCACAGGAAGCAATCTTTAAACTACAGCTGTAATGTAAAGCCCTAACACACACACTGCACTATGGGCGCAAATCCCGATTTAGCGGCATAAACTCCAATTTTAAAGATATGGACTTGAAATTTTGCAATTTTGCTTAGATTATTTTTTTAGAATTTCGGATTTTCTTGTTTTGGAATTTTTACCACACGCACACAAACCACCCACATGCATAATGTAAAATAAATGTGATATACTGATACATTTTTATTTATATTTCAAGATTCAATTCAAAATCAAAAATTTATTTAAATTCGAAATCGGATTCAACAACAACTGTTTTCTCTGTTGAAGGCAACATCAAGAGCGCAATAACTTCTTTGGGTAGAAATTGCGCTTTGTTGTTTCTTTGTGAAGAGATACCCGATAATAAAGGGTCAGATGAATCTAAAGCTCTGTAAAACACGTCTGATACGTTATTTTTGCGGCTGTTTTTCCTAGCATGAAAGAGTCTGTCACAATTATAATACTTATTCCGTGCCTCAGAAGAGTTTTCTCCCAGGCAACCGACAGGAAGCACAGAAGATTGAATAATGTCTGCACCGTGAACTAAAATCATGTGAACAGTAGCGCTCGTTGGATACCACGGATATTTCGTTAAAAACAATTTAAGAGTTTCCTCACAAAATTTCTTAAATTTAAGTACATCAATTTCAAATTCGCATGAAATAGCTACTAAAATTGTTTGAAAATTCCTCAAAAGTGTTTCATCTACATATAATATTGCGGCCAATAATGGAACATTTGCAAATGCTCTTCTCGCCGTGTTGCCATCATTGGAATTTCCAGAACCGTTCGGACTTGGTTTGTTCACATGTAGTCCCATATCTGTCCAGAGCTTCTCCTCTATTTGCTTTTTACGTGTGAGCATTGCGTTTTTGTCTAAACTATTGCAGATTCGCCATTTCTGAATACCAATTCTGTATGAAATATTCAATACAAACTCTAATAAGCGAATCCACGCGTGTAGAGGACTAACTCCGAACTTTAAAGTATTTGGTTTTGGCGTAAAAATTTCGCTGCTAATAACCGTTATCTTCACGAAATCTTTCGGACTAGCACCGCAAATAGGACACGTTTGGGTTGATGTTGTCCCAGTTAATATATTTAGAAGTTTTCCATCTATAAGAATCATGTGTAAGTCGTAAGCAATTTCTACCTTAATTTGTTCTTCCTCGTATAAAAATGATTTTAAGTTCTCTATTTGCATATCTATGAGACTTTTCGAATGTAAAATATGCTCCCGATTTTCCTTAATGAATTCGATCTTTAATGGCCTGCAATACTTAATGGATTGTGGCTTAGATCGAGGCTTTTAGGTTCCTCTTCATTAAAACGTTGTTTATATACACTTTGTCCGGTTGAACCATCAAGGCCATAGCTTACTGATAGCCTTATTCTAGATATATTAGGAAATTGTTCAAAGACTGGCTTTTGATGTAAAATTATTCTTGAAGCAGTATGGTCTAATAAGTTCTGAAGCGCCACCTCAGCAACAGTTTCTGATACATTTACTTCAAGAGGCCTGCTCTTTTTTTTTTAGCTTCTTTTATCTTCTCATAGCTTGGATAAATGTTGCAATTTTTTTAATTCCCATCAATCTAATGTTGATATATTGTTGCTTAGAGAAGGAATTCTCAATAATAAAAGCTAATGCCTCATCAGCTGAGAGCAATACTGTTCTTAATATTTTTGACGTTTGCTTATCTCCCGACTTCTCTGCTGACATAGCGGCAGCATGCATTAGGCTTTCTTTTGAATTTTCTTGATCTAGATCTAGATCCTCCTTATTCATAAGCGCCAGCCACACTTCTAGCAAATCGCTACGACGGATATTGAGTTGTTCTACATCTATTGAAATATTATCAATTTGCGCAAGTATGCGCAAAAGTTGTTAACTTATTTGAAATTAAAATACAATAAGGAATACTTCCACATTTACACTTTACGTAATCCGCCGTAATATTATTAGTTCTGCTCCACGATACACAACTATTTTCAGGTTAGGTTCGATCAAAAACATGACTTATTAAATCTGCTAAATACAACGCAACACAACAACGAAAACAATTTTGCCACTTAAATCTACATTCTACATACCTTGATTAATATTTTGCATCATTAACACCACAGTTAGACGAAATATTTCGTAAACGATAAGCTATTGAACTTTGCACACGTGTTAAGCAAGCTTTTGGCGAACCCAACTTAGCGTAGCATCAGCTGACTTTACAGGGCTGCCAAACAGCCAGTGATGCACGGAAAATTTTTTTAAAAATAGTTTTATAACGGTTAGACATTTCTAAAATGGAATCAAGAAAAAAAAAGGAGAAAATATAACAAAATAATTTTGGACTTTATGCCGCTAAATCGGGATTTGCGCCCATAGTGCACTGGACAATTGGCTGCGCAATCATCGCTTATTGTGGCATACAAAATTGTTTTATTGTCGCCGACACATTTCCAAAAAAGAAATAGAAAAATAGAATTTACTTTTTTATTGCAAATTTATTCAAATCGTTTGTAATCTCTGCCAACTCTCTGGCTTGCACCCCCAACCCCGACGTAGGCCATAAAATAGCGTGTTCTTATTATTATTATTATGGCCATTGCTGTTGCAGTCACGGCCACTTGCTAAGTGGTCCACTGTGTGTACTTCTTGTATTAGGGGCTATTTTCTGAGCACGGCCAATTGTGTGGGCGGGGCAAATTTGTTTTTTAATAGGTTTGTGTGTGCTCCTTGCTTGGGTCAAGAGTGGGGTCAGAGCTTAGTATATATACGTTTCATGCTCGAGATGATAATCTTTGTTGGTCAGAGGACGGAGAGTTGTATGAATGTATGTAATATGATATAAGAATGTTTCAAAATGGGTAGAAGTGTTGTATGTAGACAATGTAAAATAAGTTTAAGGAACTGTATATGAAAGAAATAATTCTTTTTTTTAAGTATTCAAAAATGTTCACCTAACTATTTCAAACAGCAATGTGGTCTGAACATCCATTAGTTATTATGACAATTATCATCAGCTTATTTTCATTATGAAGAATCATTATCATTATTATTATAAATTAAAAAAAAATAAAAATAAAAAAAAAACACAAATAAATAAAATAAATGAGTAAATAAAATATTCAATAAAATAATATAAAAATTAAGGAAATGTTAAACGTTCACAACATATTTATGGACTATAATTATAACGTTCTTAAAGATCTAAAATGTTATAAATATCTTGAATTTAAAATATTATAAGTTCTTCCAAATATTATATAAACGTAAAAAAATAAATACAAATAAACTTCAGAAATATATTTAAGGATTATAAATAATTGTAAGTTATAAGTTTTATTAATTTTTGGAAGTTCTATAGATATTTATTATATATATATATATATATATATATATATATATATATATATATATATATATATATATATATATATATATATGAAGATATTTATGTATTAAAAAAATGCAAAGAAAAAAAATGAATATTTTTAAATGTAAAAAAAAATGTTTAAAAGTATAATACTTAATTTTAATATTTTAAAATTGTATTCTTAAATTCTCTAAATCAGTATTAGGTTTAAGTATTACAAACATTTTTAAATATCATATTTAAGTAAAATATTATAACAATGACATTTTTAATAATTATTAATCATTATTAATCATACAAGCTTCTAAATTTTTTCAAGCATTTTTAAATATTATAAAATAAATTTATATCTAAAATATTTACCAATTACTATGAAATTGGAGCACTGGGCTGAGCTGCTAGTGATCAGCAGGTGGTTTGGTGAACGACCAAGTACGAGCCCTGTCAAGCTCGTCATTTTTTTATAGCTGTCAATCAACCACTCAAAGTAGAGCATTTTTTCGACTCAGTTGCGTTGTGAATAAACCTTAAAGAGTATATTAATTGCAGGTACTGATCGGCGATGGGCGTCAGCAGATTCAATACATGCAAAGAGAAGCTCGATCGAGCTCAGTTCGTGGCGCTGATCAAGTATTTGATAATTGAGTCATTTACTTTTGTAATGAGATTAAAGCTATATATGATTCTCAAGAGGGCTTTTAGACATTTCTAATGATTTAAGGTAGGTTTCAAAGTTGTTTTAGAGTAAATGAAATTCTCTTTCTGCTTTGATCAAATGCTTCAAATCGTGCCGAGCTGCTTTCAGTTTCAGCATGCTCTCCAACGCTTCCTTAAATATCTCCTGCTCAAAGAGTATAAAAAGAACTCTACTTATGCAAATGGAATTGCTGTTGTTGTTGCTGCCGTTGCTGCTCCTGCTGCAGTTATTTTCTCATGTTCTTCCACTAAATCAGATGAGGCTCGGGTGCACACGTTTAAAAATGCAACTGGCAAACTGAGAATGCTAAACAAAAGCAACAACAATAATAGAAGAGCAAAAGATTTTTATATTTATTACCCAAGTCCTTGGCGCAGTTGATGCCGTGGAGCACCCAGCATGCCAGTGCATTAACCCCTTTCGCACTCAAACCCAAAAACAAGTAAAGCAACGCAGCGCAGCGCAACGCAGCAGCAAAATGACTCATCAAACGCAGACGAGTTGGGGAAGTACAACTTGGCATTTTATTATTATGATTATTTGTAGTATTTGCTGCTGTTGCTGCTTCAAGTTGTGAAAAGAAAAGAAAACTGAAAAGTGCATAAAAATGCAGCTAGAGGGGTTGAGACAGCTCGCCAAGCTTCGACTTTCCTCGTCTAATGCTCAAATTGTATGCATGGACTTCAGCTGGACTTCTTTCTGTTGTTTCTGTTTACCAACTGCCGCGAGCGTAAAATGCACTTTGTGATTAGTCCGAGGGTGCCCAAGAACAGTTAGCCTGTGCCGTCTCCTGCTACTGCTCCTACTCCTGCTACTGTCAGCTGCAATCCAATCCATTCCCTCGATAGGTCCATTGTGTTCACAAGCAGCAGCAGCAGCAGCGGCAGCGTCTTGGCAGAGCGAGCACTTCATCATGTTTTTAAAGTTCAATAGTCATCATCGAGCACATCAACGTGCCGATCGAGTCCTCGCCCAACCCTTAAATCAAGTGAGCGCTTAATGTTTAATAAATGTGTAATGCATAAGCAAAGTTTTCAGCCCGAAGCGCTTTTCTCTAGCCCTAGCTTCGTTTCAGCTACTTCTGCTGCTGCTGGTGGTGCTTCGACCTGGTCGTGACTCATAACTTCTTAGCTCTGTAGCACAGTGGTTAGAAATAGAGAAAATCAAGAGTTAACTAAGATCTTTTTATGTGCAGTTAAAATTCGAAATTCAAGTTTAAAGTTCTGATAGGATTGGACTAAGAGTTGCCAAAAAAGCTTTGCAGTTTTACGATTATGAATGTTTTGACAGCTGTGATGAGAAATTAAATTTTGTATATATTATATGTAATATTTTCTTATATTTATTTGATGTTAATAACATATTTAATATTTAATATTTTTTATTTATTTATTTTATTAATATTTATTTGTATTTGCTTATTACGATTTTTTTTTATTCATTATTCATATTCCCTTATATATTTTTATTTTTAATATATAAATTTGTAAATTTATTATTTTTTTTTTTTAAATAATTATATTGTTTAATTTATTTTATTATTTTTTCTTGTAGCTTTACTTGAGTATGCAAACAATAATTATACCAAGAAATTAAATACAAATTCCGCGAATTTTTTTTATTTTTATATTTATATTGAGTTATTTTTAATTTTATTTATTATTATTTTTTTATTATTATTTATTATTTACATTTATTTTATTTATTTATTTTTTTTTATTTGACAAAAGTCTAAGCTAGCAAAGCAAATATTAATTATACCAAGAATTAATTATGACGTCACCATTTCGCGAATTTTATTTATATTATTATTTACGTTTATTTTTATTTATTATTATTTTTAAATATATATTTTTAAAAACAATATTTGTATTTGTTAAAATTCGCGTTTCTGTTTTATTTATTATTATTATTTCTGATTATTTTTTATTTTGCATTATTATTATTTTTACATATTTATTAATATTTTTTCCATTATTATATTTTTTTTTAGTTACTAATCCAAGTTAATAGCTGTTCAACTAGTTGCTCAGCCCAATTCATGTAGTTAATTGAAATTCCTTTTTAAATTTTTTACAACAATTCAAATTGACAAGTTAAATTGTCAACAGCTCAATTTCATTCTTAATTTTCATATATCAGCTCTCTACTCAGGCGGCACATGAAACGTAACTGCTCGATATCTGTTCGATCTTATACTTTCCCTCTCCCATCCTCGCTCACTGCCTTCACTACTCAACTCAATTCACAGAGTATTAACGCCAAGTTCCCACTGTGCGCTCCCTTAGAGTAACCCTCCAATCCAGTCGCTCACTTCATGTTGTTTATTGTGTTAAACTCCCTACAGCGCACTTGAGCATATTTGCATGACCCGCTTGTCGACGCTAAGTGTATTGGCATGCCAGAGAGCCACCGAGCCGAGGAGTACCGTGTTTTGGTTCAAGGATACCCAAATGTAACGAACTCGGCACACCTGCAAAACTTTTTGGAATATAAAACGAGAGAGAAACACTTGAGGGCTTTACTCGGGGTGGCTGCTGGCTGGCTCAAGTGTGTGTTTAATACAAAATATTTTGGTAAAGTGCGACGCAGTTTTGGGCGAGTTCTGATTGTGAAGAAGATCGAAAAGGTATTACAATTTTCCCATGACGCACACACATGCAATTTGAAATTGTTTCCCAATATGTTGCCTTTGTCAACGCATTTTGTGTCACATTTAATTGAAATCGCTACCCTCACCTGCTGCAAATGCATCAAAATCTTTGTGCGCCCTTTGTTTGGAGCTGGCCTTTTGTTATTGTAAATGATTAAAATTGCAGCGGAATTTATATGCTGGGCTCCAAAAACATCAGGCATGAGCATCAGGCACCCTTGCCATACCTCGAAATATCTATGCTGTGGGAACTTTCTAATGCTTTTGAGGCTATGTAAACTTTGTCCAATTACATGAACTCTGTACGCCTAAGCACTGTGAGAACTGTTGGGTGACTCATTTGTTTATTGATGACTTAACCTCGTTTCGAACACCTGGCCGAACTGGCACCTGTTTGCTCTTAGCAACTCTCTCACTCGCTCTGGCATATTTAGGTGTGAAATTGTGTAAGCGGCTCTCTGTGACGGCTTGTGATCGATCGCTGGATCTCGACGTCGGTTCGCTGCGTTTGTTTACCTTTGAGGATAAAGCAGCAATTGCTTATTGTATAGCATTTACATTCAATGCGGGACTCTAATTGATAAATAATGCATTGTGATAGATCAGTGGATGCAAATCACTAGAATATTGCATATGAAATTAGAGAGCTAGAGGGATTAGAGTCAGCTAAGGTAAATTAAGGTGTTACCCAAACTTAAGACCCATATTCATCTTTGAATTGATAAATAATGCAATAGATTAGTGCAAGTTAAGAAAATTCCAAGAATCATTCATAGCGAGCTGATTGAATGTCAAAGAGAGAATATAATCATTTTTACAGACAGGAAGTTGAGGTAAAGAAAATTCTAACCCAATCCTAAATTCTCTTTTTTTTATGTCATCTTTTTATATAATTAATAAATAATGCAATAGATCAGTTAAAATTTAAGCAAATCCCAAAGATCTTGCATACAAAATTAGAGAGCTGTTTGACATAGTGTAGGAATTGTATTTAAGTTTGCATTAATTTAATTTAATATCTGAATATTAATATTAATTTAATATCTTACTTAATCCCCGTTGCAGCTTGACATTTTCTAATATATATATATATTTTTTTTTTTTGTCATCTCTAACCACTGCTCGTTATCAGCTTAGCACATTCTTCAGGATCTCCGTTAAACTTGAATAGATTCAATATTATTTGAGCTTAATTTCTTAATCCTATTTCTATTGAAATCTGTTTTATTCTTTTTCAAACAAAATAATGTTGGACTCTGCGCCTCTTCTGCAAATATTTCTAAAAATATTTTGAAAGAAAAGCTAATATAAAACGGTTTAAAAATTTTAATAACATTGAAAGACATATGCTATTACTACTACTATAATTATTCATATATAATTAGAGAGGTAATGAAATGGCAGAGGAGTTATGTAGGAATTAAGATAAGATAAGGTAAAGTCGATCGTTAAATCGATATTATCGTTTTATGATAACATTATTTATGATATATCATTGGTATATCATTAGAAGATCAATCCAAAGAATTTTATATATAAAATAAGAGAATTGATTAAATGGCGAAGAAGTTCTAGAGGAATGCAGATAATTTCAGCTAAGCTCTTACCCAAGCATTATTCCCTTTTTCAACTTGGCATATTTTACATTATATTTGACATACCCTCCATTTAGATAACCCAAATTTTCACACATATCTTGACAACATGCTCGTAGCAGGGTGTGAGCACGCGACTTTTATTAATTATGCCAAAGAAAAATGTTATCTGTGTGAGCGTGTGCTGCACGATATCTATATATTTATGTATCAGAAATTTTATGAAAATTTCATGCGATTAATTAGAAAAATATGCAAATTATAATTTACAACTGTGGTCGCCTGGCTAAGGACACGTGTAATTGTTGCTAGTCGACGTCGTTTGACAATATGTCAACTGACAGTCACAAAAACAGCCCTCGAGGCGTGAGGCAGTGAGGGAGGGAGTGAGGGAGAGTGGTACAGTCTCTATCTCTATCTCTCTCCCTTTCTCTCTTTCGCTGAGCTCACGTGTTGCACTTGAAGAGTAAGAGCGCTGAACACGAGAAACCACTTGGGAAAGTGCCGTAAAATAGTTGCCAGCGATAAGTTCATTTGATGTCAATTTGGCAACGGTGGTGCTGATGGTGCTGTTGCTCCCGGTAGTGGTGGTAGTGTTGGTGTTGGTGGTGGTGGTGGGTGCATCCTCTTTGTTTCACACGCCGAACCGAAAAAGGCAAACCACGGCCAGCCAAAATAACAACAAACAAAATGCGGATAAGTTTTGGCTCTCGATGTGCGTGTTGCAACAATTAAAAAGGCAGCGCTCGGCTTTTAGCATGTAAATTGGACGCACCCTTTACACACACACACACACAGAGAGACACTCACACACAGCGAGAACTCTCACCGGTGAGTCAGAAGACGACCCGCATATGTCACCGTCAGCAACTCTGGCATGCAAGGACCCTAGACGAATGTCCAAAGGCAGCCGCATGCCGCGTTAATTACTCACTTTGCGCTCTTCACGTTCTCACGCCCCGTTCTATCTGTATCTCACATTTGTATTTGTATCTGTATCTATAGCTGTGTATCTCGATCTGTGATTGCTCTCATGTTTTGCCGCTTCAATGGCTTGTGCAATGCGACGGTGCTTGACACACGAAAATTTGTCACACTGCAACTATCTCAGTCACTCACTCACTCTCTCACTACCTCCCTCCCTCCCTCCGTCTCTCTAGCCATGTTGCTTGAGCGTCGTCTGCTTAATTGCGCGTGCGATGCAAACTCATCTCAATCTGGACCATTGGCCGCCCCTCGATCTTGATGAAATGTCACACAGCGCTAATGCAAGTTAAACTCCATTTACCAGCAATTTCGATACGCTTGCTAATTTCAGTGTATTTCGCAGTGCAATTACTCGATAGAGCGTGTTGAATTTCGAGTTTCGAGTTCATGGGAATGACATTAGCTAAAGATGCATTAAGGCAAGAGGTTAAGCAGACGAGAGAGGAGTGTGAGGGAGTGGGAGAGACAGAGAGAGAGAGAGAGAGGAAGAGAGAGACACAGAGGGAGAGAGAGAGGGAGAGAGACAGAGGGAGAGAGAGAAAGAGATAGATAAAGGCAGAGAGAGAGAGAGAGAGAGATAGTGAGAGATAGTGGGAGATAGTGAGAGATAGTGGGAGATAGTGAGAGATAGTGGGAGATAGTGAGAGTGAAAGAGATAGATAGATAGAGAGTGAAAGAGGGAGACAGGGATAGATAGATAGTGAGAGTGAAAGAGGGATACAGGGATAGATAGATAGAGAGAGTGAGAGAGATACTGAGAGTGAAAGAGGGAGACAGGGATAGATAGATAGAGAGAGTGAGAGAGAGATAGTGAGAGTGAAAGAGGGAGACAGGGATAGATAGATAGAGAGAGTGAGAGAGAGATAGTGAGAGTGAAAGAGGGAGACAGGGATAGATAGATAGAGAGAGTGAGAGAGAGAGATAGTGAGAGTGAAAGAGGGAGACAGGGATAGATAGATAGAGAGAGTGAGAGTGAAAGAGGGAGACAGGGATAGATAGATAGAGAGAGTGTGAGAGAGATAGTGAGAGTGAAAGAGGGAGACAGGGATAGATAGATAGAGAGAGTGAGAGAGAGATAGTGAGAGTGAAAGAGGGAGACAGGGATAGATAGATAGTGAGAGTGAAAGAGGGAGACAGGGATAGATAGATAGTGAGAGTGAAAGAGGGAGACAGGGATAGATAGATAGAAAGAGTAAGAGAGAGAGAGGGAGAATGATAGAGGGAGACAGAAATAGACAAATAGATAGTGCGAGAGAATGAAAATGGACAGAGGACAGAGATAGGCAGTTAGAGAGTGAAAGGGGGAGACAGAGACAGATAGATAGATAGAAAGAGTGAGAAGACATGAGAGAGAAAGTGAGAGAGACAGAGCATATATAAGTAAGCATGCCAAGGAACTTCAATTATCAGAATTTTCTTATTGTTATCCAGCACGTGTTCTATATAAAAGTTTTTTTTATAATTTTATTTTTTATTATAATTAAATCTCCATGCCGTGTATATCTCAACCATATATGCCTAGCCTCAAAACATCATTCAGAATTCAGAATACTCAACAAAATTTGCCATAATTGCCCTATATCTATATAAAATATAAACATTTGGGCACTTGTCAAGAATCCCTTTACTGTATACAGATATCATAAAGCATAAATCCAACCACACCCACACACATCCAACCGAACTTGCCCTCAAAAATTGAAAAGCGCACGCAAGGAACGCATCGAACACTGAAACACGGAACGGACGAAGGACTAAACAAATGTTACGATTGTCTCTCTGGCAATTACCAAATTATTGTTATGTATAACCGTTCGGGCACATACGTATCTCTCTATGGCCATTATAATAATGTATCTTTGAGCATATGCGTGTACAGTCCAGAGACAGGTTATGGCTTTCAGGTGTGCGAACGTCAATGAAAAATCAACCCCTCAACTTTGGCCCAGCTCCCACAACCAGGTCATAATTCACAGAAGCAACTGTACCAAAGTGTAAATATATATACATAACTATATATACTCGTATATATACGCCTATACCTATATATCTAATCAGCAGCTCAGCGGGACTGCCTTTTGATTTCTGTGGCCTCTGTCCATTCATTGCATCATTGTCATTAGCCAACCCCTGGGTCAGAGGGGGCTGTTTGTTGTCGCCTTTAATTGCTGCCACATTTTTTTCTGGGTAGTTTTTCGTTTTTTTTCTTTTTGTCAATTTTATGTAGATTTCTCTGGGCATTGCTCAAAATTACTGCTGATTGTTTTCATTAGTAATCGTAATGAAGTAAATTATGAACTGTGCAGGACCTTCAATTGTTGTCCGTTGCCGTTGCTACTGTTGCTGCCGTTGTTTGGCCCACAATATTTGTTAATTAGCGTTAATTTGATAACAGTTTCAGCAGGGTGTGGGCTCTGACTTAGTTTTTATTGTTATTTGATTGTGGGCGATTGTTTGTGTGTGCTTTATGCAATATGTTGACAAAAATCATAGACTATGCAAATAGGTAAAGGTAGTTTAGGAGAGAGAGAGAGAGAGAGACAGGGAGAGAGAGAGAGAGAGAGAGAGAGAGAGGGGGAGAAAGTGAGATGGAGAATAATACAGATATAGAAGATAGAAATGAAGAGAGAGAGAGAGGCTTAGAGAGTTATCTTCTGAGAAAATTGGATAAAAAATAGATATGAAATTAATAAGGGAGCATGAGTGAAAGAGAAAGTTGGATAGATGAATATAAAGAGATAGAGATAGATAGATAGATAGATAGAGAGAGAGAGAGAGAGAGAGAGGTTCTTAGCGAGAGAGAGAGAGAGAGAGAGGTTCTTAGCCAGATATGTTCCAAGTAATTGAGATTATAAAGAGAAAAAGATGAACTAGAGATCAAGAGAAAAACATAACAAGAGATAAATCGAAAGAAACTGGAAGAGTCAGCATAAGAGAGGTCAAAAGAGATGGCTTATATAAAGCGAAAGTAATAAGTAAAATATAGAAGAAGTGAGATACTTTAGGAAAGATATATAGACTGGAAATGGTACTTGGATATAAGAAGTTCTTCCGCTTAAGCCACATCAAATGATATGAAATGCATGTCATATCTACTAAGTGAATATTTGACTTGTTTTTGGTAATTAAGAGCTATATTAATGTTAACAATTTTCAATGCTAATAAGCAGAGGGCAATCACTGCTAAACTTAGTATGAAGTATGAAGAGTTAATAATAACATTAAATAAATATTATAAATATTTTTGAGCTCTGTGACATGCTCTTAGTCTTTTTGAACTCCTGTACAAAGCATTAGAATTTTAGCACCAATTTTGGATAAGTAAGTATGATAGTCTTGAAGTAACGAGCCTTCAACATTAATAACAAATATAAATATTACAAGGTCAACAGGGTAATTGAATAGATTACAGCATCGATCACTGATTCCGATATTTGCTTACTATTTGTACGTTACATACTACATTTGAAAATACTATATTTCATTATCGAATACTGTGTGAGTATGTGTGTATTCAATATGAATAAGAACGACAATAGTTTGATGATGAATATGAAAATATTATTATTAATAATATATTATATATATTATATATTAATAGTGCATGGAAATATTTATCGAGACTTAAATTTGTAATGTAAAACTTGATTAAAATTTGTATATTTTTGCAAATATTTAGTCCACTTTAGCTAACTCTTTCGTAATTTAATATTTTATTTATTACTCCTTATTTATTAATATTGTATTCACTTAATTTCATAGCACTTAATGCATTTAATTGAGCTTCTGCTTCTTAGATTCAGTCTTTTTTTCTTTTCTTTTCATTTAAAATTCTCATAAATTATGCAAAGCTTACAACATAGCCTATTTTGATGCCACTCAGCACATTATTAAGATCTAGCTGCGATAAAGCTATACTTGCACTTATTTAACCCTCTGTGAGGAGTGTTATAATTGAATGCCAAGAAATTAACTGAAATTAGCAACATTTTAATTAAACACAAGTTGCAGTTGCAAAAGCATTTTAAATAAAGTACCCACATGTTGCCACATTGCGCAGATACTGGTACCTCCTTGGGACATGCCTCCTGCTGCCTCCTACGGCCTCCTGCTGCCTGCTGCCTGCTGCCTTTTTCCTTGCTGACATAAACTACGCAATTTTAGCGCACTTTTGCCGCCGAAGGGGCCAGGCCGCCTGTCAAAATCTCATTGCGTGCACTCAATTTGCCCCAGAGCTGCAATTATACATATATATATATATATATAGATATATGTAGATATATATTTTAGTTAAAGTGTGTGGCACGTTTTAATGTTTATGGGAGCGGCAGATGTTACCCAATGAATGTATTTACCACACACACACACACAATTTATATAGAAATGCGTGTGCATTTAAGCCCTGCAACTAGGCTAGGCCACAAATTTAAATGCCGCAAGAGACAGACAGAGACAGAGAGCAATAGTGAGAGAGAGAGAGAGCGGGAGAGTGAGAGAAAAAATGCAAATAGATGGCACGCAATGCAACATGATAATTTGTCATGCTGGGCTGGGCTGACCTGGCTATGGCTATGGATGGGCGCAACTCCTTTTGTTTTTAACACTTTTGCTCAGCGTCGAACCAGGGGTAGTTCCCCCTATTTGGCTCAAGGAAATGGCAAGAGCTACGCACATTTTAGCAGCTGTTGAGGTTTTTTTTTTTTGCAAGGTATCTCTGCCTACCTCCTTGCCCAACAACGCCCCCTAGTTGTGCTTTGGCAGTTGACAACTAGGGCCCACGTTGACTACTCGGGGCTTGTTGCATCCTTTGGCCGTTGCGGTTCATTGACCGCATTATGCGCCGCGCTGCGAGTGAAATAAAAAGTAGAAATGCAAGCAAAACAAAAAATACCAAATGCCAGCAAAGAAACTGCGTAAATATGCGTAGAGATGCGTGCCCCTCTTCAAATCAACTCAGCTCAGCTCTGTTCAGTTCAACTCAACTCAACTGAGCTCAGTTCATCTGCCTACTCAGCCTCCTCGATTCCTTTATTTGCATTTGCTAAAGTTGATTTTGCATGCTCGCTGCACTGCAGCAGCGCGGCTTTTTGATGTTGCTTCAGTTATCCTTTTGGCTTTGTTTTTAATCGGCAAAGTGCAGCGCATCTATTTCCACTGCTTGCGGTTAGGCATTGTGGTAAAACATTGGAGATCTTTGATATGTGGCCAGAGGAGCTGCATGGAGCTGCAGCTGCAAGCTGATGCTAACCTTGTGAACCCTGTGCTAACTTTTGCTTTTGATTTTACAGTCAGCTAATCATTGTGCTTAAATAAATGAACCTATATGAAGTATATGAAATATTTATATTAATATTTCTTTATAAATTTAAGGCATTAATGCGTAGATCATTAAGGTCTATATATAATCTAGCTCCTTTGTATCAAAAGATATTACAATTTGATTTTTATTTCAATTTTTTAAATAAAAATCAAAGCATAATTTTTATTTTGATAAATTGAAAATAAAAGTTATGATTTGATTTTTATATAAAAATTGATTATTAATAATTATTTTTGATTTTTATCATATCAATTAATTTTAATAATTAAAAATAATTTAATTTTAATAAAAATTATTATTTCTTTTTTTTTTTTTTTTTCATAAATATTATAATCGTTACGGTCTCAATTATAATGCTTACACATTCAGTTTGATATAAATTGAGTAGATAAAGTAGATAAAATAAATTGCACTCTAATTAGATTGAAAGAAGGAATTTAGATTAATTGAGTTAGTTTAAGTTATTTATTTAGTTAAAATGTTGTATTACAGTCAGAAGTAGGCGTGGCAGACATCACAATGTAAATATATATTATTGATCTATATTTCTTCAGATTGCCTGTTTATAGATTGCATGATAGCATGATACGAAATACCTCTTTTATGAATAAGTGTAATAAGTGTGTAAAATTATAAAAATAATGATGTTGTTAAGCTCTTCCAATGTAGAGAGAATTTGAGTTTCCTCTGAGAAACTAATGTTTTCGACAGCCAATTTAAGAGCTCTTGTAGTTAAATATGAGAGAAACACCAAATTGAGCTGATTTCAGTTGTGTGGCAAATATTGTAATTTATATTATTTTAAATAAATTTGTACAAAACCTTGAACACGCGATTCCTTATTATATTTTCTAACTAACTGACGGTGCTTCCTACTAAATAAAAAAAAAATGAGCTGAAGGCCAAATGCTTCCAAGAATGGATCAAATATAAATAATATATAAAATAGTTATATAGTAACAAAGACTATCAATAAGAAAGTAAAAAGATGCTGAATGCATTTTTTAGTACCTTTAAAGATTTTAATAAACAGCGATTTTATTTGAAGCTTTCAAAATTTATTAAACATTTTTAATATTTTTTATTATGATTTGGCTAATCATTAAAATAGATAGATGTCAAATTTATCTATTTCATTAATTAAATAATAATAAATAAAATGAAATAGATAGATAAATACCATGGCAAATTTATCTATCTATTTCATTAATAAGTCAAATCATTTTATAAATATATAAATATATTTTTTTTTATAAATATTTTAATCTAATATTTCAGTTCATATTTAATTCCATATTACATACTTAAGCAATAAAATATAAAATTCCTAATGCACGTGAATTTCACTCTTTAGTATTAAATTATATTTATAATTGAAACAGAGATTTGGCTCCTTTGAAGAGGACTTACGACTGAGTAAAGGCTTGAGACTCTCTTCACACTTTGTTCATTGACTGTTATAGCTTTCTCTATATTTCCTTTTTTTAGCTTATTATCATATTAGTCAATCTTATCTAACTCATTCCCCTCTTAGCTATTCTCAGCAATTTAATATAATTCAAAAGCCTCATCTTCCAGCTCTCTTTACATACTTTACTCTAATAAAAATTAATTGCACTCTTCAATATTCCAGTTTATTTATAGCTGCAAGCAGGCTTGGGGTCTTTGATTTAGAATGCGCTGGTCTGAGTGACTCTCTTGACCCTTAGCTCTTTGAGTCTTTTAACTTTCTATATAATCACATCTTGTTTGCCTGACTATCTTATTAATTAATCGCAACTCTCCTTGAAAAAATAACTTGTAATCGTCAACCTGAACAACAACATCTTTCATTGCAAATGAATTGCACTCTTGGACTTTACATTTCTTTCTATTAAATATATATATCAGCATTTATTTAGCACTTGATGTGCATTCTTAATTGCAATAGCCGCTGCACACAGTATTAATAGAGTAAGAGAGAGAGAGAGGGGAAGAGAGAGATACTTGTGTGGCTCCTTTTGATGTATGCCTGACACTTGAGGGTGGACACATTTCGAAATTAATTTCATTTCGTCGTGCAATTTGCATAAATTCTACGAGACCAGTTGCCATTGACAAAACAGATTTCATCTCATATATATATACATATATATTTTTTACATTTCCTGCTGCGGTTAAGGGTTAAGCAGGCATTGTCATGCCCTGCCAGTTGTCAGTTGTCAAGTTGTCCAAGAAGTGCCTGCCACGCCCATCTCTAAGCCGACTACTCCACTCCCTCGCCATCTTACGGTGTGCCCATTAAACACTTTTGTATTAATTGAAGCGTAAAAAGAAAGAAATTCTTTTTTACGGGTGGCAGGGGCACCTTTTTCTCTCGCTCACTCTCTCACTCTCTCTTACGCTCTCGCCCTGGCTCTTAATCCTTGTGCTTCTCGCTTGCCTTGCTGCAGTCAATAACCTTTTAATGAGATTTATAACTGTCAGGCCTCTCGCTCTGTGCATGTGTGTGTGCCGCTGTCTCTCCCTCGAGAGCTCTGTGTATGTGTGTGTGCCGGTGAGATTATTGAGGTATTACATTGTAGAAAGTATCTCTCGGGCGGCTGCTGCTTCAGTAACTGTTTGCGTAGCAGCTTATTGAAATTAACGCTTCACTCGGCTTCGCTTAGTTCAGGCTTAAATAAATTTGCATATCAATTTTTTTCTTACCCTTACCTTACCCTACCTTGGCTCGTCTCACCTTTTTCCCCCCACTCCATTTGTTTACGCTGTTTGCCAGGATTAGTGTCCTGACTTGACTTGAGCATAGCTCTGACATTTTGCTTCAGCCTATGCTCAATCAACGTCGCTGACTTGACTGATCGTTGGCAAGGATCTCATTTTCACACACTCTCAAAGCCAATTACACACCAACACACACACATACACACTCCTACACTATCATTAGCTGCAGAGACCCTTATGCAGTTGTCACCTGAACTATGCGCATAGCCAGAGCCGCCTGACCACAACGAGGAGTACCTAATGACGCGTGACTCAAGTCAAACAAACTAGAAATTAGTGAAATATATATATGTATATATATATTAGCATTCTCTATTGACTTTTTCGCAGTCGTAGGTAATCATAGTGCTTGCATGTGACAGGAATCTATGGGCTATGGGCTATGGGCTCGGCTTCCTGTGGCCAATGGCTGTAATTGTCACTTTTGATTATGTCAAGATGACTTTATAATTACCGCAATGCCGCACACGTGTGACAGTTTAAGTGCCGGTTGCAACCGCATTGGGAACAGAGTGCGGCGCGTTATTTGCAAACCGCCGGCCAAAAGTGAAAATTACCGTAATTTGCCATGTATATATGCATATTGTTGTTGTTGCTGCTGCTGCTGCTGTCTGTTGTTCTTTGGCACTGCTCGTTGATATGCCGGAAATGTCAAATAGCTTTGTTCTGTTTTTTATACCCTGCTTTTTTTTGCCTTTCTTTTTTATTGTGCTGCGTAGAGTCTGAAATCTGTTTGGTGGGCGGATGGGGGCGTGTTCAGTAATAGTACTAAAAATTAATTGAATGAGAAAAACGTGTGAAAAGTTTTGTGAACTAATATTTGCAGAAATAAAAAGGGAGAAAATCCTATAAGGATTTTATAAAGAATATTGTTGGAGATCACTTCGTACACTAAGTGAAATCATTGTATTTTTATTAGAATAATACATTGATATAGTTATAGAATATAAATATTCCCTTGACTAAATAAACTCTCTTATTATCATTTACAGCAGCTTATTTTAACTTAGTCATAAATAAACATTTTTGTTTGTTTAGTACACGGCAACTGGGTTGCTTTTCTTATTTAGAACACTCCAGTATTTAAAAACTATATTGTGAATATGTTTTTTGTCTTATTAATATAAGTCAATAAGAAATTATCTCATATAAAATAATTATTGTTCTAAATAAACAGAAAAATTTTACAAACATAAAAATAACAAAAATAATTAATAAACAAAATCTGAAAATTATAAAATTACAAATCAACTATAAAATTAAAATTATACAAATTTTTATTATATATTTTAACAAAATTTTATTAAAAACAAATAATAAAACAATAAAATAAATAAATGAATGACAAGATTTCATATACGCTAGATTCTCTGTGCAATTAACAACAAAAATATTTATTAAATATTACATAATTTTTTAAATTTATGCATAAGATTTAGTATGCCTAAAATTTACTATTTATAATAAAGTTGTTAAATAAAAACTGAAATTTTGGGCTTAATGTTCAGTATATATCATTAAGATGAAAATTTCAAAGTTATTTCAAATTAATTAAATTTTTTCGGATACAGTAAATATTAAGAATAAGGTTGCAGGATTATTTATATTATATGAAAATAATATATAATTAATCTATATATAAAAATATATATTTTTTAATTTTTTTTTTTTTTATATATTTATTTTATTTATTTATTTAATTTTTAATAAAGACTTAAATTTGTAACTGATGTATATTAAATTTAAATTTATTATTTATTATTTATTTTTATTTTTACCAAAACTAATTCGACAAGTTTTCTGAATCTGCAAATTATATATAATTATATCTATATAAACACATCTTTTTTAAAAATTTTTTATTATATTTATTTATTTAATTTTTAATAAAGAATTAAAATTGTAACAAATTTATGTTAAATTTATATTTATTTGTTTAATTTTCAATAAAGAATTAAAATTGTAACAAATTTATGTTAAATTTAAATTTATGATTAATTATTTATTATTATTTTAATCAAAACTAATTTGGCTAGTTTTCTGCTGAGCTCTTTGAATAACATCTTAATTCGAGTATCATTCGACTTGGCTATCAATTCTTGCTTATTCATCACATTACTTTATAAATTCTCCCACTCTACCCCAAATATGTTGCTCAATTCTTGTTGCAATTTGATTGATAATATTCCAATTAATGGTTTTTCAGCTTTTGATGAGCTGACATTTATAAAAAGTTCTTTTTGTTGCTGCTGAAACAACAACAATTTTTAATTATTTACATCAAACATTTTATTATACTTTTACTAATTTAATGTACAGCGGTTTTTCCGTATTTCCATTTTCTTCCCTTTATTTTTTATTATTATTATTTTTTTTTTTCGTATTCGTTTGTCACATTTAATTGAATTTATGTATTTTTATTGTCACTCACTGTTACGTACAGCATTTTCGCATTAATTTTTATGTTTTTAAAAAATATGTGCAGCGAGCTCTATTTATTGCTGTGTGGGTTTTCCAACATCGAGCAGACTGTTTTGCGGCTTTTCATTTGGCCACAATGACGAACACTCAAATTATGCAAAATAATTTTCAGCTGTCACGCATATCAGACGCTTCGACGCCTGCCTGCCCTAGCCAGGTATCGCTTTCTCGTTTCTTTCGATCTTATCGCATGGCCAACAATCGTGAGCTGGCTTTAATTGATTCTAATTTGGTTGCCCACCTGTGCATTTCTCAAGGCGTGCTGCTAATTGGCTCCGTGTGTGGATGGACTTTAGAAGCGGGACGCGAAGTCTTCCCAAAACATAACTCGCTCTGTCACCCCCGGACACATATGTATCTATCTAACTGACTGAATTGTGCTGGACTGTCAAAATATTATCGTTGCATTTTGGGTGTGTTTGGTTTTTGTTGTTTTTGTTTTTGCTTTAGCTGTGTGTTTTGTTAGCAAAGTGCAGTCGAGGCTCTGTGTCTGTCTCTGTGTCTGGCAGGATTAGTTTCGAAATGCCGTTTGCTGTTTGTTGTTATTGTCACAGTTTATGATGCGTACCGCGCTCTACTTTCAGCAGCTCATATTTTACGGTCTCGCACGCTGACAGTTATGGTGGGAAGCGTTGCAAGCGGCTGGGCTCGGCTCTGGGGATTTGGTCAGGTGCCTAATTAGTAATGGCACATTGGCCAGGCCCAAATAAAATGATCCTAATGAGCTTAAACTAAGAGCTAAACATTCGAAATGCCTTTCAACAAAACTCTAAAATTCTACTCAACTGTACGTCACAAACTCTCTACGTTTACGTTTAACCCTCTCGCATTCATTCTGCCAATTGTCAATTTCAATTTTTGCATTGAAAACATGACTCAACACTAAGAGAGAGAAAAAAAGAAATCATAAATAAAATATGCTGCATAAGCAAATACAATGGGGATATGGTAAAAACTATGAATATTCATAAACCTATTGAACAACAATAGAAATTGATGATGTGTTGTGTCGTTTGATTGATGATAGTGCCATATCGAGGCATTTCTTTTTTGTGGCCAAATTATTGTCGAGCCACGGCGAAAAGTGAAAAATATTCTATAAGAATATTAAAAATGAAGCGCAACTAAATCGAAAAATTCGCAGACAGCAACGTCCAGTTCAGTTGTCATACATCATCATTCAGCAATGGAACAAAATCTAAACCCCTCGACATGCAGTTGATATGTGACTACCCCTTTTAGGATTTTTTTTCCTCGCAGGGGCCCACGCAAAAAATAGATAAATAGATAGACACAAAGACAGAAAGTGAACAAAAAAAAAAAAAAAACAATGTCGGGGTGAGCGGGAGTTGGTCTCTTGCTGGCAATCAAAGCAAGTCAGAGGAACCGCATGAAATATGATCGATGGGCTGGCTACTGTCGCTATCTCTGCCTCTCTCTCTATCTCTAGCTCTGTCTCTGTCGGGGTTGGTCCTGCTGCGACTGTCCACAAAATGGCACAATTAACGTGGCATATCCTTTCAGCCAAATTGTTGCCCAACAAAAGGATCGGGCATCCTACTACATCTACAATTGTTGAACACAGTAAATAAATGTCAATGCCCAAAAAAAAAAAAAACCCCAGCCCCAGCACCAATAACATAATGACGTTTCGTATCATTTTTCAAATGATAAAAAAAAATGAAAATTGTAAAAATGTTTTTCCTATGCAGCAAAACCAAAAATTGGAAACTCTGTTGTGGCAGTTGGTGGCGTCCCTTCGCACAGCAGGACATCGAGCAACATATTCGAATTTTAATTATGATTTTTTTATTGGTTTTTCGCGCTTAGCGCACAAGCCCAGGCAAGGCAAGGTGTCATTGTTTGTGCTCTGGAAATGGTCAAACAATTGAAAAATGATATTTTTCAAAACGTGAACGTTAACAAAAATAATAATGATATAGTCTGGCTGGCTGTAACAATGCATGTCAGGCCCTTGTAACGGAGTCTGCCATCGAGCAAGCGGATTATCAGCAACTGTTGATCGATATTCAGTTCTTGGGACTACCAAAGTATAGCCCTATATACACATATATTTAAGTTAAGTGCCTGTTACATAATATTGAATGACTGTTTATGGGTTTATTGTCGGATTAGTGTGAGTGACAGTGCTGTGCGAGGCAATTAATGGGGGAAGCTATTTAAGAGTTGTATCAAACAGTTCATAACAGATATTATTCAATATTATATTAAAAACTTATTTTTTAGTTATTTTTTTTATTTTTTATTTATAAACATCTTGTTTTTATCAAATAAAATATAAATTTTTTAACAATTATAGAATCTTTGGTATAAATAGCATAGAAAAGATTGGGAAATTATTAAACCATGTGAGAAATTTGCTAGAACATTCAGCTTATGAATGAGAATGAGGAAAATAGAAATAGAATTCATCAGCTGACAATTTCACATATTAAATGTAATATCTGCAATTTTTGTATGCTATATGATATACTTTAAAAGTTGACTTTGATTATGACTTTAAAATAACTAACTAAATTATTTTATTTTGACAAAAAAGCGGCCAGAGCTGCGCACGTTATTTGGGATTCTAGTCTGGGACTGCCATCTATACTATTCTTATATATCATTATTAATATTATATATATATTTTAAAAAGTTTTTAAGACATGGTTTGTCATTTTATATTTATTTTGAATTGTTTTGTTTTAATTTAAATTAAAATAAAATTTAATTATGTAATTTTAATATAATAATATATATAAAATATTATTAAATTAATTCTAAAATAGTTCATTTATAATATATATTTTAAGTATATTATTTTTAAATACAAATATTTAAAAAAAAATAATATATTATTTTGTATTAATTTTAGATCTTTTTCATATGACAAGTTTCTAATTTTTATTTTATAAGTCCTAAACAATCCAAAGAAATATTTGATTAGATATTCTACTTTAAAACAGGCTTATTTTTTATTTTTTTTTTTTTTTAATTCATTTTATTTAATTTATTTTTTTATATTTATATTGCATATTTTTCATTGTTTTTTTTTTTTATTTTTTATTCTTTAAATAATTTATAAGTTATCATACTATATTTTAGTTTTTTAAATTAATTTTATTTATTATTTATTTATTTATATTTTATCATGCATTTTTTTAAATTTGTCTATATTTTTTATTCAATTTTTCATATTTTTTAATTTTTTAATTACCAAATATATATATATTTCTCAGTATAACATTAAAAAAAAAAAAAAAATCATTGAACTAAGTTCCAAGTTTCTCTTTGTCAACAAAGCTCACTATAAAGTTGATGTCTCTTTTGTAAGCACTCAGAATCTGATGGCATATCAACGCAAGTTCAGTTGTTTGTCTAAATCCATTTAGTCATTCCAACAAGTGCCTGGCTACATCAAGAGCATTCATAAATAGTTAATTACAGAGCATTTCATAAATCGAGCAAACTGAGTTCAGTCAAAGTCAAAGCATTGACTCCTTTAGCACTTTTCTCTCTCTGTCTCTCTTCTCGTTGTTGTAGCTCCCAAAAGACAAAATGCCAAAGCAAATTAAATTAAGCGGCAAACAAGTTGCCCGGGCACATACGACACGACTTTACAGCTGCCATTGGAGCGAGGCAGACGAAATGTGACTCTGGGAGGCAGCAAGAGCGGCAGAGAGCTGTTGAGCGAACTATCAACACAGTTTATGAATAGTTCAAGATGAGCTGAGTGGATGCGAGCATTCACTCATTCGTATGCCGCCTGCGGTTGCACTTAATTTAATTGACAAATTTTAAAACCACGTCACTTAAGCGTTAGACCAGCTCCACCCAAAATTTTGCCAGGGGTTGCCAGGGACAGCCGGTGCTTGTAAATGGATTAATGTTTACTTTGTTTGCAGCTAGCTTACAGGAAATTGCAATATTTCCACCCAAAAAAAGAGAGAGAAAAGAGATTCAGACAACAAGTCAACAGCTCACAACTCGTTTGGCTAAGTAGAAAACGCCTCGGGTTAATTGAGCGTTAGCCAAAAAATAAAAAGAGAACTTCATTTGGCAGCTGGCGCTGCTTACATTTCCGCCGGTTATCAGTTTTAGGCTAATGAAAAAGCTCAGGTTTTTGGGTCCAGTTCCGGCAAGCAAATAGTGTAAGCAATGAAAGATAAACAAACGTATGTGCATGTGTTTCCCTCGATTACAGCACCATGAGGCAGCAGTCGAGATAGACTCTGTATAAATAAGTATTATTCGTCTCTTTGACTTTAAGCCAGGCCAGAGCCTTGGCTATAGTTGCTGTAATCATACTCTATTGATTTTATCAGACTCAGACACACACACACACATTGACATTCACATTCACATTCACATTCACATTCAATTCAATGAAGCGTTCAACTTTAAGTCTCTGAAACAAAAGCGAAATCCAACCCCTCAAAAGAGAAACTCTAGCTTCGGTTCCACCCACTCCGTTTCGGTTCTTATAAATAAACGTTTAAATCCTCATGAATGCTTACAGTTTGGCAAGTTGTGCGCTTTTGTTTTCCAAATTTCTTTTCGCTCTCGCTGCTTGGTCATAATTTTTTAGTGTTATTGCCTAGAAGCAGTTGCGAGGCGGATTTCACTCTGGCCGAGCTCTGGCATAGGGCATAGGGATATGGTTACGTTTAAGGATTCAGCTTCGGCTTCGACTTCGATAGCCGAGGTTTCCAAGTGCGTTCTAATAGTTGTTGGCACTTCATTCGCCGTACTTGAGAATTTTTGTGTTTCGCATAATGTTTATCCCATTGTTGTTATTCTTTTAGCCAGTCTGTGTGCGTAATTATCATTTGAACGCATTTGCCTTAAGTGTCCTTTTTGACATGTTTATAAGATGGCCTCAGTTATAGATCTGGGAACAAGTCATTGCGCTCGGCTTTTGGCGCAATGGGCAATTATGATGTGTACTGATGATGATGTTGCTTGAGCATCTTTTATATCTGAATGGCATTAAGATAATTAGTCTTTGAGCCAATGACTAATCAAAGGGAGAGCATACGGCTAGCTGCCTGTTGATCCATAAAAGTGTCTAAATATCATTTATACATAAATTCGCTAGATATGAAAGGAAAGAAATATGAAATTTTGTTAGCTATTATACATATAAGCTGTAAGTCGAGTTATTCATAAGCTATACAGATGCATTCATTCTTCTTTTTTATAATTTGCATTATTATCTAAATTAAATATTTTATGTTTTTTGAAATTTTTTATATGTAAAATATATTGTTCTGTTTTTATAGAACTTAGTATATTTTTATGCATTCTATATTAAATAAATGTTATATATAACAATAAATAAAATATATAAAAACATGAAATTAATATTAAATTAAATATAAATAATATGTATATACTCTTAATTATTTGATAAAATATTAATTATAATTATAAAATATAATATATTAATAATGAGTATATAAACTAAATTATATTTTTAAATTAGGTTAATAATAAAATATATTTATTTAGATTAAAATATTAAAATATTATATAAAAAACTTTAATTATACACTTATTAATATTTGTATTATACTTTATTTTTAATTTTTATTTATTTAAAAAATTTTAAAAATCTTTTTCTTTATATTTTGTATTATATATTTTATTTTATTATTATTAATTATATTTAATGTTTTGTACAGTTTTTAATAATTTATATTTTATATGCCATGTAAAAAGATTCAAAATAATTCAATTTATTAATAATTATAAGTTTAGTAGCCCTTTTTTTTCTAAATATATTTTAATTTTTACAGAATATTCAATAAATTGTTGTATTTTTATATTATTTACTTTGAGTTATTTTTGCAAATAAAAATTGATTTTCTTTATTGATTTTGGTTTGTTATTTTATTTAATTATTTTATAAAATTTATTAACAAAATTTTCTTAAATATTTATTTAAAATTTTTTATATTCAGCAAAATAGTAAGAATTAAAAATTTGTATTTTAGTTAATGAATATTTTCAAATATTTTTAAAATTTAATATTATTTATATCTTTTGAATGATTATATATTTCCGTTTTACAACTAAAAAATTCTCAAACCATTTACATTTTTCGAGGATGCAATCTTAAAATCTTCTCACCTTCTTCTTCTTGCCATGCTAAAAACTTTGCTGATTTTTTCCACGCAATTGCGCAAAGGATTAACGTGCAAAGTTCTGTGCGTGGATCCGGTTGAGGCGAAAATATTTAATGTTTGCTGGACTTTGCAGTGGACGTTGGTCAATGACGCGTCTTGTGGCAGAGAGGCAGAGAGAGAAGGAGAGAGAGAGAGAGAGATGACACGACTCAATGCTAATCCTGGGCAGCGTAAAATGTACCAAGAAATGAGCAGGAAGCGGGCATAAAATATCCTTGTTTATGGTCTGGTTTAGACGATTTTATTGAACAACTTCTCTGCATATAAATCTGCAGATTAGCGCTGTGAGCTGAGACTTGGCCAGCAAACAAAAGAAACCAAACTTCTGGGGTGAGAAGTGCCATATAATTTTTAACATAATTATTACGTTTGTTTTCTTATATGTGCGAGCATCGCAGTCGCAGTCTCCCCCTTTGCCGTTCGTATTGTAAATCAACCAAAAAGTGCGCAGAACTTCGCTGACATGAGAACCTGGGAACCTTTACTTCATCACACTTCAGCTAGTTAAAGCAGCATGTGACGAACGGAATCATCCGAAGTAGTATCTGTAGCCATTAACATGCACATAAACCAGAAGACGTAGAGTCATTTCAGTCCATCAATATAACAATTATTGTTATGATTATTATGTTGTATTATTATTTTTTCATACATTACGATGAAATGTTGGCCAGTGCGTAAATGTCTATGAAATCATCTTTTTATGGGGCTCGACAGCATTTGCTACTTCTTACACCCACACGCGCTCTGGCATAACTATTATGGTTATGGCAATTTGTCTGTAGACATAACGTCGTCGAATGGTAACGATGTTGGCAATGCATTACGGAGTGATGGCCGGGCGGACCCGGGGCAGAGTGTAAAATACTCGTAACAGTTGCCCAACACGCAGCCCATCGATGAATTATTTGCTTTTGCCGTAAACTTCGGGTGGTAAGAGCCACAGAGAGAAGCGATTCCCGAGACTTTGGAACTCTCCCCCACATTATGGACCATGATATACTATTACATCGTCCTACAGGGAACATTGGCATGTAAGGCTTAGGCGGCAGTTGCTTAGCTGGCCATAAAACATGAAATACGGCCAAAGGATTAGCAACGGACGAGTGATAAATGGGCCTCAGCATACACTACTACTATTTGCTTAGGCTGCCTTCTGTTTATTTTCGGACATAAAACAAAGCAAAAACATTTACTTTTAATTAAAAGTCAACTGCATTTAGTTACAATCATACAGAGTTGAGCAAGAGAATGGTAATTTGTTCATGTAATAAAAGTGGAGGCAACCCAATTATTGAGTCATATTTAAGTATTGGCATGGGTTTTAACATAAGCAGAAGAAGAAGAAATTCGGGCTCCAGAATAGGAATAGAATGAGTACAAAAGCATAGAATATATATTTAAAGAATATTTTTGGCCTTGGAACACTTTTTTCATTTCTTTGAAAAATACTAAGCCCTTATATAAACATTTGTTATTATACATAATTAAGTTTTTAAATGATTTCAAAAAATTTTAATAATATAAAGACTAATTGCATAATAAGGAAAAAATAGATAAAAAGTTATGACAATAAAATTTCCTTTAATTTGAACTAATCTGTAACTGAAAATATTACATAAAAGAGAAAAATATATTTTCAGACTATCTTCAGTCTGTGGGTAAAGTTTTTTATCTTATTTAAAAAATATTGAGCTGGGAAACGTATAAAAAATAAAATAATATTATTATTAAATAAAATATAATATTTGTCGACCATCAAAAATTCTTATAAAATATTCTTTATTTTGCTTTAAAAAAAAAAAAAAAAAAAAAAAAAACAACTTTAAAATAATTGTAGCATTAAAATGATATAAAATTAAAAATGTATTTAAAGTTTACTGAAGTATGAATTAAATAAATTAAATATGTTATAATTTATGTAAACATATTTATATGTAGTATTTAATTTATATTGAAATTAAAATGTGATTAAAGTTTATAACATTTTTAATTAAACAAATTAATTTTTGTAAATTTTTATGTTGATATATTTTTTAATATATTGAATATATGTAAAATATATTTATATTTAATCTAAATTTTTAGTTATTCATTTAATGAAGTATTTATTTTTTTTTTACATATATACGTTTATTTTATAAATATTTATAATATATTTAAAATTTATAAATATTTATAGAATATTAATAATTTATAAAGATGTATAAATATTTTTAAGTAAATATAAAATATATTTATATTTTATTTAAATCAAATTTTATTAATATATTGTCAAATATTGTGAGCAAAATATTGAAATTAAAATTTTGTTTAAATAAATATATTAGTTAAAACTACTAAGGAATCTTTCTTATATATGTACGTAGATATTTTTTATGCCATGCAAATTCTTGTATATTCTTGATGAAAAACACACAATAGAAATTGTTGCGTCACAGCCTATCAATAAAATATTTTCTCATGGCCCAAAAGCCAAGGACTTTTTCATGGATATATGAATACACTCACACACACACATGCGTTTATATATCCTTTAACCCTAACTTATGCGCCCAAAGTGACAATTGACGAACTCCTTCGGCTTTTACCCCTTTTTATTTTGTGGTAATAAAAATATCTAAGCGACGTCTCTTTATTAGTTCCTTTAAGCCCTGTTGCCTATTGTTCAAAGTGAGCTGTGTGTATAGTGTGTGTGAGTGTGTGTGTTTGCCAAAAAAAGGCAACAACTTGTTACATTTGTCATGCGCTAATGTCACGTTTGACAGCTGCGCAGTATTTTCTTGCTGTTGATCTATAAAAAAAAAGGAAGATCCTCAGGCAACTTTGTTGTTAATTTGCTGCGCTTTTTGACAATTTGAGTGTGAGTGCGTGTGAGTCTAGTCTGGCTTACCCTACCTTTGCTCATTATGAAAATAATTCTGTTTTAGTTTTTATTGGCAGTTTAGCTTAACAAAAGGCAGCCGCGCATCGCATGTTGACTCTCCTCTTTATTGTGCCTCAGACTGACAATTATTTACACTAATCAGCCCGAGTCAGGTCTGAGCCGTCTCAAGGTGCTGGCACAACCCTCTATTGTTCGACTATTGCGTATTTTGACAATGTGCCTACAGTTTTCATTCTTTTCATTGTTCCATCGCATTTCGGGGGCCTATAAAATTTGCAACAAAGTCAATTTGGGTTTTTCTCTTTTTGGAACGCAAAATTTTGTTTTGTTCGTTTGATTTGATCTGGTTTATGGAGGCTGTGCGAGAATTATCTATGGTTTATGATAGGGGCCCTGAGGAATATGAGAAAGATCATAAGCTTGGAAGAGATTAGAGATGTTAAGATTATGTTTTTCTCTTTTTGATCAACTTTTGCTGTTATACCTAACTTTGTATATATCTATATATTCTCATCAATCTCTATTAATAGACAGCCCATTAACTTGTTACTTGAGCAACAGCGAGAATCTATTAACAGACTCGTGCGCAACAAAAAAATGATGTTATATATAATCGTTGCTGCATAAATAATCGCATAGATTGTTTGTTATTTACCCTCTATCTATCTCTCTCACTCTCACCCTCTCTCTATAACGCTCCCCCTCTCATTGATCGATTGATTTGGCATGTGGCCGTTTTTTCGTCACTTATCACTCAAAATTATGGCAGCAATAAAGCATTTTCCGTGCTGCTTTTCCGTTCAGCATTTGCCTTGCGACTATTTTTCCTGACTGTCAGCCTCGGCACACTTTGCCATTTTTTTGCTGTCAGCTTTTCCCCTCTTTTTTCCTCTTTTTACTCTCGCTTTTTTGTGTTTATCAAATTTGATTTGCGGCAATTTCTTTGCCATTTTCCATGTGTGTCGGCCGCCCCTCGCTTTGTTTGCATTTCTCGCAACAGACGCTCTCTCTCACTCATCTATTAGTTTTGTTAGCTAATGTTTAACAATTTATTTAAATGTCAGCAGCTTTTGTGTTGCTCGCCGCGATAACATTGTTTACTAAAGTCAATAATGAAATTTTTTTGTCTAGCGAGAGTTTTGGGTGGAAATTTAACAAAAAAAAAGGAAAAAAAATTAAATTAAAAAATTAAGTGAAATAATATATTCACAAATTGATCATGTTTAGAAACAAACATAAAAAAAAAACTTGCATAATTCCATTTGCTAAAAATAATTTGTTGATTGTTGGTTAAATAATATATACACAAGTCTAAGTCTAAATAACAATTTTTTAGAATATTTTAATCCCAGAATATTATAGAATATTAATAATTTGATTGACTAGGGAAATAAAGCGATTTGGAATTTGGTCATGCTTTAGAAACAAACAGTATGAAGGCAATTTAAAATTTATACTCAATGTGGCTGAACGCTGCATAATATCAATGATTCTTTATATGAGTAGAAGAGTGTCTAAAGTTGCTCTAGTATAGAAGCATAACTGTTTGGACAGTTCAAATATAGATGAGTTGTTGACGACATACAAAGTATAGCATTTACCTTTAACTCACAGCTATTCAATGTATTTCTCTCTATCATAGAATCTCTCAAAATATAATTTCACTCAGTGTATTCACCATGTAATCCCCACATCAATAAAACAGCTTTCTCCACTCTGAATATATCCAATACTTTAATGCAATCCATAGCCAGCTAATTAATATACAACTTCGACCGTTGCGAGCGCTCAAATTTGCATAACCCATAACACAAATGGCCAACTAATTAATATTAAATTCAAGTGAAATTTCAAAATTTAATTTACAAACTTTTTGGCCCAGTCTCCTTACGGATGAATGATGCCGCCAACTATTGACTTTTGACTAGCTGCCGGCTATTGTAGCCTGACGCTGACTGCTGCGGCTTTTGTTAACCAACTCCCCCTGGCCAAAGCTCACAGCACTCCATCCACAAAATGTGGCTGGGCAATTCATAATCATGTCGTAAAGCCCCACGAATGGGGCATTTGCAGCTCTTGGCCATGGTGAGACGCTTAATTACAAGGGCTTTAATACCGATTGCAACGGCTCATTGCCAAACAAAAATTTTCAATTGACTACACATTGCTGTGGGTGATGGGGCGAATGGATTGGGGCTGGGGCAGGGCAGCTGCTGCGACAGCTTCGCAACAGATTATTAATTAAGAATTTTACGCGTAGTACGGCGAAAGCCGCTTAAATTGCTCAAATATTTCGTGGCTCATCAAAATGATTGAAAAATATTTTTTACGCGTGAATTAAATTTGCGCGGTTAGAAAAAGGGTTGAAAACCCTCCGACAGCAAGTCCAGACAGTCATTGATGCCCGATTTGCGTCTGGTTTTGGTTTGATTTCTGTGGCCAAGCCAAGTCAAGGGGTTGGCTAGCTGTCAGCCACACACACACAGCTCGAGCCGTCGACGAGCTTATTACAATTTTCCGCTTAAATTTCCTTTAGCACTTTCGAGAGCGCTGCAGTAGAATAAAAAAAAAAAAAACACGAAAAAACTAATCTTAGCTTCTGCTGCTCATGTTTGTTTAGGTTTCACTCCAAGGAATTGCGCGGCTGTCTTTTTTTTTTTGTACCTTTGATCCTTTGACGCGCTTTTGTTGTTTTTAGCCATTTTTTTACCTTTTGTTCTGTTTAATTTTGGCTTAATAATTTCGCTAACAACTTTTTTTTTGGTAATATTTCGTTTATTTTCTTTGCTTGCTAAGCTGCCAAAGTGGCGCATTTTCTGTTTTTGTTTTGATTAAAAAAAAAAAAAAAAACAACGAAATGTTTTCAGTTTATCTTTGCGGATTAGTAATGAACTTTGAAGCTGGGCTGTGGGTGTTGAGCAGCTGTTTACTTAGGTCCATATGCAGCATATTTCAATTAAAAAATATTTTTCTGCTTGCTTTGCTCTCAATGGTGCGGAAAGGTGAAATAATTCTCTCCCTACTTGGTTTTGACTGCATTTTGTGTGTTCTACAGAGGAATTTGGTGTTAGTTGATGAAAATATTTTTCATTTAATATTTTATTTTGTATGGTATTTATTTTTATATATCTTAACTATTTTATCTATTAAATATTTTTAATTTATTTTTTCATTATTTATTTTTTATATTTATTTTATTTTTATTTTTTTTTTGCATATATTTAAAATATTTTATTAATTTAATATTTGTTTATATATTTCTTTATTTTTTATTATATATTTTATTTTATTTCTTTATTTTTGTTAAATATATTTTTTATATTTTATTATTTATTTATTTAATTATTATTATTAATTTTTTATTGTTTATTTTAAATATTTATTTATATATTATTATTATTATTATATTATATATAGTTAAAAAGAACATTTTTTGGCAACTTTTTTTTTTTCCATAATGTATGAAAAGGATATATACTTTTCATACATTATGGAAAAAAAAAAAGTTGCCAAAGAAAGCTTTCTTATAAATAAATGAATATAGCATAAGTTACATTTCAAATAGAACACTTATGCCAAATGCATAATATTATATATAATAATACAACAAAAATTATTAAAAATAATTACAAAATGCTAAATAACAAAAAATGAAAAATATATACAAATTAATAAAATATACAATTGCAATTTTTATTGATTTATAAACTCAGATATTATTTATATATTTTTAATATTTTATTTATTTTTTTTAATATATTATTAATTTGATTTATTTTAATTATTTTATTAATTTTTAATAACTATTAAATAATAATATTTATTTATTTAAAATATTTTATTAAATTTATTTATTCATAAATTATTTTTATATTTACAATATTTTTTATTTATTTTAACTATTTTATTTATTTCAATTATTTTAAATTGCCTTTATTTTATACACATATAAAAAAAGTAGAATATATATAGTACTTCTGAGCTAGGTTTTATAAGGAATGGTTAAAGTACTGAGTTAAGCATTTAAATTTCTATTGTCAGCATATTCAACTAGTAAATCCCAAAATACAACAATTAGCCTACATTCACAATAATTCCAGCTTAATACTAATTATTGACTATGCATAGGCTTTGCATATTAATTCCCTGCTAGTACAACTTTCAATCGAATTTCAATGGCAAACTTTAAGCAAAATTACTTTATGAAAAGTTAAGGTCTTCTTACTGCTTCATTTAAGCTGCGAGTTCTGTTTCGATTGCTGTTACAAGAGTCGCAGCTGCCCCGCCCCTTACCACAAATCCACTTGAGTACGCATTCGCTTGCGTCTAATGAGTTGTATCAACAGCAAGACGCAGCAGAGGCAGCGCCGTGTGCGCTGCTGCCACCGACTGTTCATTAAGCCTGGCTGAATGAATTCGCGTAAAAGAAGTTACTTGTTGGGCGTTCTTTTAATGCTCGCCCCATGCCATTGCTTAGATGCCTTTCACTTGCAGAGCAATGAGAAGAATAAAAAAAATGCCAAACACTTGATCAAATATATTTTGCAACTTCATGGGAGTCATGAAGCGAACTTCGTTGAAGTGCTCCGCTGCTCTGCTGCTCTGCTGCTCATTTGCCTCGACAGCCTCGCTGCACATTTTGTAAAACGTAAAACGAATTTCGGTTTATAATTAAAACGAAGCTGAATGAGCAACAAAATGGAAATTTTCTTTTAGCTTCGATTACGAGTTGCTGAACCCGTTCGTAGTTTGAGGTGCACTGAGGCGTGCAATTTGATAAGAGTATGGGACTTGCAAATACAAATTAAATCACTCTTAAGGCCAAAGGCATATAAATCAAGTTTTAGTCTCAAAGACAAAGACTTTAAAGCCATTTCTCGCCCAATCTTTAATCTTGAACGCATGACTCACAGCGATGCTGTCTGGCTTAATGCTGGAGCTCAGCTAATTAAATGTTTCTATTAACTGAATCTATTTTCTTTGCTGCCTACAGAAGTTACCTTCTGAGTACTGTGCGTTCCTTCTGCCATTAATAAACATTAGAGACATGTGCATAAAAATGTGGGTCAACACAAGCGTCTGTCTCCCTCTCTCTCTCCCTTCTGCTCTTCTCCCTTTCGTGTCTCACTTAACTGTGTCGAAAAATGCGTAAACACATGGCCAAAAACTCCCAAACTCATAGCGAAATTGAATGCCCTACCCCTAGACAGATAGACAGACCGACATAGACAACTCATTTGACTGATGAACTCGTGTTGACATTTCCTTTACTCCTTGTGAGCCCTGTGATGCTTTGCCTGTTTTCAATTCTTTTGACACTGACACATGACATTTCGTTCATATTGTTCTTGTTGTTGTTGTTGTTGTTGCACTGTCGACGCCGTTCGGCCATTTGCCAAAATTGTTTTTCAACACAGTTGAGTAAACATTTGGCTGCCTCCTATACGACATCCCCAACCCCCCAGAGTCCCTTGTCGCAATCACATGTGTCGCCGTCACAGACAACAGTAAAAAAAATTGCCTTAAAAAACATTTGTATATTACATGAAAAATGCGAGCTTCATGTGAGCGAAAGCATGGGAAAATCGAAATACAAATATTGACAATATTGAAATCAATTCTTGTATACAGATAATAGTCAAAGGTTTTCCTTGCATCATATTACATTTGAAAATCAGCTTTGTTTCCTTAAATTATTGCGAGACAGCAATTTTTATTTAACTATCAAATAATAACCATTCAGAAATATACAAATCGGTATTTTTAGATAGAAAGGAGATAAAAATGTATTATATTGGGTATTAAATTAAAAAAAAAACAAAAAAAAAATTAAAAAAACTATTATATACTGATTTCAATGGGTAAATTTCTTATTTCAATCCTAAACAACTTATCAAAATTTATCAGCTTTACCACTTTAATTCCACAAATTATTTTGTTTATTATTATTTGTATTATTTTATTTTATTTATTTTTATATTATTTCAATTTATTTTTATTATTTATTTTTATTATTTATTTTTATTTTTATTATTAAATTCTCAATTAAAGGCTCACTTAAAATTTAAAGTAATCAGCACTCAAGGCTTGATTGTCATGGCTAAAGCGAGACAGTCTCTGTGGCCAGCTGGGTTGCTGGCTCATTTGCGGTAATTAAAACTTCATTTGGACCGAGTTCGGTCTGCTCGAATTTAATTGACATTAGCGGGCATTTGAACTAATATCCAGGCATTTGGCCACTTGCTGCAGCGCATCCTTTTTTGCTGCGCTATCTGCGCCGTGTGGCGATCCATCAGGTCGTAAAAACAAAGGCGCGTCCCGGTTGTAGCCAGCGAAGCTTCATCGCGAAAATGTCGCATAAATAAACCTGCGCCCATATTTTATGAGTGCCCACGCCCACAAAGAGCGGGCCCGATCACGACCCCGGAGACGCAGGGAGACAAAACTCGTAGTAGACCGCCATAAAAAACTATAAAAACTAAACGTAAATAATTCCATCTGAGCTGGCAAGGAAAGTTAACTTGATATAGCTAACAGAGCAAAAAAAAAAGCTAAACTCTGCGATTCCTGCAACGTCTTGCTGCGTGCACTGAACATTTTTTTGCCATTAATATTATTTTCTTTTTATTTTTGTTCTTTTGTTTTCAGTGTTTCTTTTTTTTTCGTGGAGAACTTTGTCTTTTGCATGTGTTGGCATTTTGCTGCAACGAAATTCGCGTGACAAACGAGAATTTTATGGCTTCCGTTGACCTGCGCCATATCCTGCGGTTCACTTTGCAGCGCCTGTCCTTCTTTGTGTCCTGCATTTAGCATGAAGAAGAGGAAGAAGTCGAAGGACCCCAACAGTTGTCATTGCCATTAAAGCTATGTATATATGTGCGCCGATGTGATTGCACCCGCTACGTTGGCGTAGCAGTCGGTGCCAGGATCCCCAGCCCAAAGTCCTCGTTATATTTCTTTTGGCCAACGCTATAAAATGAAGTGTAAATATTTAATGTGCGCTTTCGTGCATGCCATGTGCAGTATATTTTTTGTTCTTTTTTCTTTCTTCTTGGAGTGTGTGTGTGTGATGAATTTCATTGGAGAACTTTAAGTAGATGTCATGAACTGGCAATTTAAGTCAACAGCAAAGAGAAACCTGATACTAAATGTATTCAAGTTGATTGCCTTTCTTGTGCTTCCATTGATCTACTATTATTATCTATTTGAGTAGCACATTTGTACTGGAAATTATCTAAGTGAGACCCAGTTATGCACGTGAGGCAGTGGGGTAAGTGTAGATATTGATTCGTAGAAATGTTTCTAACAGTCACAAAAGAGCTTCTAAGAAAGTCAAAAAAGAGCATAAGAATATATAAAAATTATAAAAATAATTATAATTTTCAACATTAGCCGCTATCATAATTTAAAATTAAAATATTTACTAATAGTTATTAATTAATAATAATATTTTATTTATAGATGGCCCAATTTAAATATAAAAAAATCTTATACAGTAATGAACAAAATTAAAAAAAAAAACCTTTATGATTTTTAAAGATTATTGCTAAAACAAAAAATTGACCAAATAGAAAAGGATATTTATTAAATGAAACTAAAAAAAAATATTTGTTAAATCTAAACGTAGAATTGATTATATTAAATTACTTACTAGTTGAACTTAATTTTTTCTATATTTTAAAACAATTTGGCTAATAGCATAATGCCGTTTTGGTAAAATCACCACTCGTTCTTTAAAACCTAACGCATTTGCATTAAAATATAAAAATATATACACCAAGTTTTGTGAGAATTTAATTTATTTTAATTTTTTTCATTTGATTTATTTATTTTATTTTAAATTTTATTTTCTTTAATTTTATATATTTATTTTAATTTTTTATTTAAAATTTTTTTAACTTTATTTATTTATTTATTCTGTTGTTTTATTTTATTTATTTACTTATTTACTTGCTTTATTTATTTATTTATTTTAATTATTTTAATAATTATCTTTATTTTATTGATTAGTTTATTTGTATTTATTTTTAGTTCATTTTAAAATTTTTTGAAGGTTTTATTTGATAAATACCCTTTTCGATTGCAATCCAATCGATTGAAAGGGCAGCAATAGAGCAAATAGATGGTCTACTGCTGCTAATGTAAAGAAAATCAATATACTCTTATTCTGTTTGAGAACAGAGTATAAAAATATATTGCAGTTGACTAACTTTTCTCTCTATTGCTTACAAGCTTCTTTTGCTCACGCAGCTCAACTTGATGCTGATGCTCATACAATAGATTGAGCATAATTTGTATTAGCTTATCAATTTTGATTGGTGCAGCCGCAGGTATATTGAGAGCTCAGCAAAAACTGCCTGAAATATATTTATATATTTATATGTATATATCACTCGAGATTGGCGATATAGTCAGAAGTGAGCCTTACTTACACATACAAAGCTATACGAAAGATCTCGCTAGCTCCACAGAGATGCTGACACGCTCATGCATAGGCCTCTCTCATTGACTGCTTGAATGATAATCTGATTGTGATTTGGAAGGCCTTGATTAAATGCGAAGCCCTTGTGAAGCTGATTTGAACTAGAAAAGCCGATATACTCGATAGCTCCACAGAGAAGCTTCAATGCCTATGCAGAAGCCTGTCTCTTTGGCTGCTTGATGGAACTCTGAGATGAGGTATTTACTAGTTTTTGATTAGCTCTTGAGCGGTTGCTTTGAACTAATAATGTCGCTGTCTGCATAAAATATGCCTCAAGCTGGCAAATGCAGAGGATAAATAAGGAAGAAGTTGTCCTTTTTTTTTTTAGTTTAGCTTATTTGAAAGCTATCATAGCTCAGCACTTCAGAATAACCCATCTTCAAAATAACTTGTATTTCGCATAGCTATGCCTCGCATACTCTATAAATTTTATATAAATTCTCCAAAAGTATCCATTAATAGCCATAAACCAACTAGTTAGTTAGTTTGCCTGCCAACTAACCCAAAATTAAAATGAAATTTGAAATACGCTAAGCGAGCAATAATAATTTATTCGTATGAAGTCGAATAAGTTGGCAAAACAGTGAGTGGGCAAATGCTAAATAACATTTATTCTTAATTGGCTTAAATTGGCTTTAATTGGCTCTAAGGCTTTGAGGCCCGTCGCACACAATGGCCAGTTGAGTCGATGGGGCAGTGAAACTCCGGGCACGGACACGGACACGGACACGAACACACGTAATCTTTTCTATAATTTGTTAAATTTGTCGCGGCAAAAGTTTATAACCCCGCCGTGGCAGACAATGGCAAGTGCATAAATTGGACTGCCTACGGTTAGAAGGGCGACACGGGACAATTTACGTATTACAAATTGTATTACGTTTGTAGCTGGCTATAGTTGTTTGGCTTTTGGGTTTTTGGCTACGCTTTTTAGTCTTCGCATGCATTCTGGCCATATTTCTGCAGCAACAAAGCGAGCGAGCGATATGACGATAAGGGAATTTATATGCGTCGGCCAGGACGCCGCCAAGTATGCAATTCGTTTTGTGCCAAAGGATTTAAGTTGTGATTTCATTAATTTACGATTTGTGTTTGTTGTTGCTTGTTAGCCCAGGCGCCACAGCGACTGTGCATTAAATTGGCTTACGAGAGAATTAGGCACACGCCGAGCGACACAAGCTACATATTTGCCAAAGTTTTCGGCTCTCTTAAATCCCTGTTTGAGTTGCCCTTTTTGTTAGTCCGCGCACATCAAAGCAACTTCTATTTTTTCTTGTGTTTAATAATAATAGAGCATCGCATCGTGTGTAAGTAAAGTAAAAATATTTTTATGCTTAGCTCAGCTCAAACGGAAATTTTACGTTGTGGCAATTTTTTCGCCAAGCCAGCTGCAAAAATACTTAGGCGGATTTAAGCGCGACAAACAGACCATACAATACAGCTCAGAAAAAAATCTCAAATAATACTTAGAGCTTACAAAATAATGAAGTAGAATATTGTATACCCTATTAGAGTATTATATATGTTATTGTTGAAAAATCAGTAATAAATATATCTAAAATAATTGGATCTTTTATTAATACAAATAATATAATTAAAATTTAATTAAAAAAAAAAAAAAATTATATAAATGCAAATAATATTAATTCACTAAGACACAATGTATTAAAATAAAAACTATATACATTTATTTTGCATTATTTTATAAGTTTAGCTATATATTTTTGCGTAATTATTATGTTGGTATCCGACTAATTTTTTAAAATGAATTAATTTTAAAAAAATCAAATTATTATTTTAAAAAACAATTCACTTTTTAATTACCAAAAATATTCCATTAATTAAAAACAATAAATAAATCATATATATTTATTTTTGTATTTTTATAATTATATTTAATAATTTTTTCTTAAATATTTTAGAAATAAAAAAAATTGTATATATGTATATTTAAACAAAAATAATTAATTACAAAAATAAATTTATTACAAAAATGTAATAAAAAAATTATTAAATTACAAAAATATTAAATGAAATAATTACATAGAATTTATTAAAATTAAAAACAAAAACCTATTTAAATTTTTTATTTTTATTAATGTTAATGCATTCTTATAATGTTTAATTAAATTTCTCTTTAAACTTACTCTATAATTTTTTATTTTTTTTAATGTTAATGCATTCTTTTAATGTTTAATTAAATTTCTCTTTCAACTTACTCTATATAAATATATAAAATATATAAAATACAAATTTAATAAAATATTTTATAATAAAAATAAATATAGAAAAATAATTAATCTAATAAGAAATATCTAAAAATAAAAAATAAATTTATAATAAAGTAAAGTCAAGTCAAGTTTCTTATTTCTGCAGCAAATGTGAGTAACGAACCAAACCACATTAAACTATTAGCATTTCCGGTTAGGGTATTGAAATCGCGACAAAGTCTCTTGCCAGACGCCCGGCAGTGCTTCAAAGAGCGCCTTGCAGGGCTGGCAACAATGACGAAGGACCTCCTGCAGTGCACTGGCCCGAGTGGGTGGGCGAGCGAAGTGAAGGCGGTTAGCTGTCGCGGCATGGCTGTCGTCGATTGTGGGTGGGCTTAGGTAATACGCATTAGTGGAGCGACTGCATATTACGATATTATTATTATGATACGCTTTATTTTGTGGTTCAATGAGCTGCTGTCGCCGCCTTTCATCCTGGTCTGGTGGTAACTTTGACGGCCTAAAAAATTTGCCTATCGCCAAAAGACATTGTGCAAACAGCTGTAAAGACGCTAATTGAAACAAACGGAGCGGGCCGAGGCCAGCCAAATGCTACACCTCTATGGCAACCGGCAAAGCCAAAAGCCGCAGTCCAAGCAACACGGCCACTAAGCAACTTAATCTCTTAATGTGTGTGCGTTAGTCATGTGTAGAGTGTGTGCCGTGTGTGTGCCGTGTGTGTGTTTGTCCTGTTTCGAGTCCTTGGCCAAATGGCTGGTAATAAATTTCATGGCTGGCCATTGTTGCCACGACTCGACTCGTCTTTGGCTGCAATTTTTCAGGCGCTGTAGCCATGTGTGCTTCATCGTGTTGTAAATTTGCTTGACTTCTGCCACCGGCACCGCCAAAAGGTCAAAATATGTTGCAGCCCGTCCGCTGTGCTGGCAACTTTATTAATTGCGCTTGTTTATCGTCCTGCTAAAGCGCCCTCTCTGAGCAATGGCCGTCTTTAGATAATTTTCAACTAATTGCGTGACTCGCTGGCATTTCTTCAATTATCCCAAAAAAGACTTATGATGGCCGTGCAACTACTTGACATAATTGCGGGATTAGCGCAGAGTGCACAATTTTCAATTAGCGCTAAGTAATACCCACTAATCAAATTGTAGCTGGCATTATTATTTTTTTGCTATTCTGGCTGTTGTTTATTCAACAATTTGGTCAACTGCATTGCATTCTTATTCAATTTGCCATAATCTGGCAGCAATTGCATGTTGTGCAACTGTCATATGAATTTTTTAAGCCATGAACGCTCAAAAGGAATCGCTGCACAAATGTTATTGTCCGCAAGGACATGCACCTTTTGCTTAGTTCTCTTCCCGACTTTTTACAATAATTTTTTGCGCAAATAATATGTACTTTTGGCTGTGCAAGTCGAGTCGAAAGTTGAGGTCATTAAACCAAATATTGAATTACAAAATTTATAGCAGAAGTAAACAAAGCTGTGCATGGGATTTGAAGCAAGTCCTGAATGTGTTTGTGGAATAAAACCTAAACGGATTCATTAATTTTAACATAAATGCGTAGCAATTTATTTAAGTTTTGTGGAATAAGCAACTAGAAAAATAATTTGAGCAGCTAAAGAATTTATTAAATCATTTTTGGCTAATAATATTTTGAGTTGCATTCAAGCTTTGATAACTTTATAGCTAGTGAAATTATATTAAAAAAATTTTATAAATAATTTGCATTATTTATTTTATATATAAATAAGAACAAAAAATTAATTTTATATATTTAGTATATCAATAAAAAATTTAAAACAAATATATATTTATTTTTGAATTATTTAAAAATCAAGTAAGCAGGCAGCTGTTGAGGAATGTGAGCGACTATGCGGAAAAGCATGACAACTATATAATTAAACAAAACTGCAATTATTTTCTATAACTTTGGATTTGAAAACAAAACAAAACAAAATATTTTATCCATTAAAAAAAAAAATTTAACTTATGTACATATCTTAATCAGCTGATATTAAATATTTGTATATTGGTATATTTGTCTATTTTTATATTTTTATGTTTTTAAATTTTTATATATTTATGTTTTTATGTTTTTATATTTATATATTTTTATATTTTTATATTTCTATATACCTTATAGCCTTAAACAATGTTAGTAACAACAAAATTAAAGTACATTTTTCAAAAATTATTAAAATATAATATATGCGTTATATATAATTAGAAGGAGCAGATAAACATACAGCCAATCTATAGCAAATTTATTCTACTCAATAAGAATTTTTATAGATATATTTTTAAATCAGTTTTGACTTTTAAAGCACGATAAATCAACATGCCCAGCAACTGGCGCTATGTCTAAGAATTGTATTCAAGAGCAATTGCTGCTCTTATTATATTTCAAATTAACTTTATAAGAGATTAAAATTTGTAGAGAGATTGCGTGTATTCGTTACGTTTGCTCTACATCGCTCGTTTCGTGTTCGCAGCGAAGCCGAGGCTCTCAGCTCGATCATAAAGAGAATTCTGTTGTATCGAGTGGTGCAGATGCTCGTGCATTGATAGCTCAGATAATATTTCGGTAGAGAGAACATGTATGAGAGAGTTGAGCAAATTAAAAAAAAATAAATACGTACAATAAAGTGAACATATGTATGATACCCAAAATTTGTTTGAATTATCTATTAGCTACATGTATAATCGCGCCATCATATTTTTAACAAGTCCATGACAGCATCTGAACTAATATGTATTTATATATTTACTTACATCTACTTGCAATCCCTGCTCACCCTTCGCTGACCAACCCATTGGCGTAGAGACATAATAAAAGCAGATTTAACCTCTTCGAATCCAAAAGTCAATACATATGCGAATGTTTCATAATTTTCACTTCCGCAGCGCAACACTTGTTACAATTTTTAAGCTAATTTTATATAATGCTGGCGCTTAAATTATTTCAGTGTATATATGCATAATCGGCTTAAAAATTCGATTTTCAGCAGGCTTTTAAAAAAATTTTACACATGAATGCAGCCGCATATAGTTTCCCGTCTTATTTTTTATCCTCTTGGGGGTTGTAATGACGTTTAAATATTTGTAGAGGACATTTTTTGACTGCTCTTGCTGCTGCATATGCCAGGCCTAAGCTTGTTAATAGCCAGGAGCACAGGATGCTGGGAAACTGTTAATGTGACATAATTGAAAATCAAAACTAAAGCACTTAACTTTATGCATACGGCGAAATGCACAAAAAGTTGAACATATGTGAAACGGAACAAACGGTTCGGGGCAACGTCAAAGACAATGGGGTCCATACCACATGACCCAAATGACAATTTAACTGTCAACCAGTTCCATGCACGATGACAAGTGCAATCAGCCAACCATAAGGGTGTTGCTCAAGGGAGGGGAATCTTCTCTGCCCTTACTCTCCTTCTGTCTCTCTCTCTCTCAGTCTGGGCAAGTGTGAGTTTCAATTAGAAATGCTTGATAAGTGAACGGTTTGTTCTAGTTTGACGGATGGCCTGATAGGCTGATAGATCGAACTGGTTTTCCCTTTTTTTTACGTGTTGGCCATCTTTACAGCTGTCACAGTTTCTCAAGTTCCCCCCGTGCTTTAAATAGCTGTCAAACCTTTGACTGCTAATTGCTTATGATCTTTTACAAAATTGCCTCGAACCTCTGGCCCACATTGAGGTATTATATAACCAAGAGAGTGTGTATGTGTGTGTGTGTGTGTGTCTGAGGTGTGCCACACCCTTATTCAATTGCCTCATAGTGTCAACTTTCAAATGATTTGTGTTGGGTTAGCATAAATATTTTCACCGCTCTCTGATTACAGCCACATTGAATTATATATTGATATAAACACCCCAATTGTCGGCTCTTTATATATTGTATTGCATTTCTCTTCCTTTTTTTCTTTATTATTTATTTGCTGTCTGTGCAAAAAGCGCTTTAGTGACAGAAAAATGGCTTAATTAGCGCGGCTTCGGGTTACACAAAGACAACGGTTCAGAGGTTAATGTGACAGCAGCAGAAGGCGGAGAGAGGTAGGCATTGAGTTTGACTAGCGAAACACCAATTAATTATAAATATAATAATATGCTTCAGTAAATTAATATAAATAATATGTGTACACAGTGTCGAATTATTTGATAATTTCCTTTTTTACAATGTAAAGTTAAAATTAAAATTAATAAATCAAATTATAATTTTAAAAGTAATAAAAAATTAAATAGCAATTTATTTGCTGAAAATGACTAAAATTGAATTAAAATTAATAAATTAAATTAAATAACAATTAATAAACAAATTAGAATTATCAAAAATGTTACTTAAAAAATAAATAAATAAATAAATAAATAAAAATTATATTAAATTTGTATAAATGAACATTTAATTTATATAAAAAGATAATACATACATATTATAAATATGTTATTAAAATGTAAATTAAATCAATTAAAATTTATAAAATAAAGTTAAAATTAAAATTAATAAATCAAATTATAATTTTAAAAGTAATAAAAATTAAATAGCAATTAATTAGCTGAAAATTACTAAAATTGAATTAAAATTAATAAATTAAATTAAATAACAATTAATAAACAAATTAGAATTATCAAAAATATTATTTAAAAAAAAATTAAAAATTAAATAATAATTATATTGAATTTCTAAAAATGAACATTTAATTTATATAAAAACAAAATACATACATATATTAAATATGTTATTAAAATGTAAATTAAATTAATTAAAATTTATAAAATAAAGTTAAAATTAAAATTAATAAAATAAATTGAAGTTTAAGAAATAATAAAATTTTAATAATTATTTGGAAAATTAATATTAATCAAATTAATAAATTGAATTAAATAACAATTAATAAATTAAATTAAATTTATAAAAAATGTTATCAATAAAAAAATAATAATAATAAAACGAAAAAATTAAATAAAAATAAAATTTAATTTTTATAAATAAACATTTAATTCATTTAAAAAGAAAATTCATACATTAAATATGTTATGAAAATTAAATCAATTAAAATAATGAGTAAATTATAAATATATTGAATTTAAATGTTAAATGAGCTAGATTATTAATTATTAATTAATTATTGTAAATAAAAAATAAATTATTAAAAATAGTAATTAAATATAAAAAATAAACAAAGTAAATAAAAAATAAGTTTTTAGTACAATTATATATTTTATTCATATGAAAATGAGCTTTGTAGGAAATATTACAGGCACATATTGGACAAATGCCAGCTGAATAGAAAACTAATTTACTTTAAATTTGTTTAGGTTTTTATTGAAGTTAACGTGTTTCTACATCTACGTTTTTTGTAATCCATCGCTCTCAACCTTTAAAGACCCAAGGGCTGAAAATGCCAGCAACATGTATAATATCTAAGGCAGCAGGAAAAGGCGACTCACATATGCCCATTTATCATGTCAAATTTGACATTTGTAATTGTAAACTGATACGCCTCTAGGCGAAATCTGGGTTGGGGCCTTATCTTTACTTATAAACGGCAACATATGCGCACATTTTAAAGGAAAAATCCTGCACATATGAGCCGAATGCCCCTAGGCTGCTTTCAGCTCAGCTTTTCCATTTTATTCCACATATTTCTGTTGCTCAAAAGTGGGCCACTTTAAAATTCAATTAAAAGGCATTAAATCATTTTTGGTATATTCACATGTGCCACGCCCACAATTGTGTGAAAATTTACATTTTCGCAAATTTTCTTTGCTGTCGTCGCGTGCGCTGTGAAAAGTGCAAAAACCACTTAAGTGTCATAAGTGTCGCCATAAATAAAATAATTTCACTCTTCTTTTTTTTATATATATGTATATATATTTATAATTTGTACAACCCTCATGAGAGGGGGTGGGAGAGAGAGAGGGGTAGGAGATGCGCACGCGACTTACTTTGCTGGGAATCTGCCTGAGGCAGATTATTTTCAAAAATTTTGTAAAAGCTACGCCCGCATTTAGAGCTATTGGAGGGGTTGTTGAACAATATTTAAATAAATCCTGTTTGATTATTTTTAATTGTCTATAGATAGGTTTAAAGTTTTTTGTTGTTTATTTATTTATTTTTTTTTTTTTGTTAGATTTTTAACAATAATAACATGCATTATTTTAAATATTTATTTCATTATTATATAAATAATTTAAATATTTTTATAGACAATGTGAGGATATATTTCAGCATACTTATTCTAAAATATTATAAGACAAAATATATGAAATGAAAAAAAAAAAGACAGCAAATGTAATTTTCTGCAATTTTCATAAAAATTTTGTATAAAAGCAGAAAAACATATTCTAGCAAAATTATGAAATAATGTGAAAAGGTAGCATGAGAGATTAAATTGCCTTTCTAATAGCCTGGCCACACGGTTGAGCACTACTGGCCACAGCTCTCTCAGCTCCTGCACGTTTGCTAAGAGAAGAATTAGATCTGCTGAATCGTGTCTTGACCGGAACATTCATACATCCACAATGAATTCATGAGCCTTGCTAAATTTTCTACTCAATATAAATCTCTTTTCTTTTCCTCATTTATATTTCATATATTAGAATTTCTATAGATTTTGTTAAATAAATATATAATTAAATTTCTGTTTAAGCTTTAAGATTCAGTTGCCTAACGAGTAATATGTAAAAGAAATATATGTAAAATTAAAAAAGAAAAAAATATAATAATAATAATATTGCGAAAGATTAAAAATTAAAAAAAAATTTTTTTTTAAATTAAAAATTAAAAAATAAATTCTATATTTATCAGAAAATATTGACTAAGAAATATTATATATTAATATATATTAATATTAATGTTTGTGAGAAAAGAATGTAGGTATAAAAAAAAATAATAATTATTATTATTTTGAACAACAATTAATTCTGTTTACATATTACCTGTGTTGAGCTATCTTCGAATAGCTTTAAATTTAAAACACAATTTTATTAGCACTAGGAGATGAGTTTATTATTGTTTGTGGTTTCACAGAGTTGCTTACTAGACGCGAGCAAGCGACTTTGGATGTCGTGCTGTGCGCTACTATACGTAAGTATATATATAAGTAATAATCAACTAGAACAATCTGCACTAATGTCTGCACTAAGCGAGAGTAAATTATGTACATAGTTCGATCTAAGAGAGCCGGCTCATCAAAGCTGAGCCGGTGCGTGGGAGAACGAATGAACGCTAAAAAGCAGAGAGCAATCTCTTTACAAATACTCTTCTATGCTAATACGTTCGGCGAACTGTCGCTCTTAATTCTTATGAAGCGCAGATTGCTGGGCCTAACAAACTCTTAAATAATTTTTAATAATGAAAATTATAGCAATCAAACAAATGCATAAAAAAGGAAAGTTGTGAGGAAAAGGAATGAGTTTAAGACTTTTGAAAATTTTAAAAGAGAAATGAGTGAACAGAGGTCATGAAGGAAGCTTAGATATTGAACTTCATAGAAATAAATATGTTATACTCTTAGTCTATAAAAAAAATATAAATCACACATATTGTCTCCAGCTACAAGAATTATCATATAAGGAAAAATAAAAGTTAAAATAATACTATGTGAAAGGTAAACAGACTGTGGTAAAGTTCGACTCTTAGGTACCACTGTCTGTGGCTCATTTTCAGGTTCTCTGTTTGCCATCATTATTTGTAGACCTAGGGCCATGTCTGACTGACCAATGAAGCTCAACAGCAGCCCTCAGAGCTGACTTTTTGATGGAGCGCTCCCTCTCTCTCTCTCTCTCTTTCTCTCCCTGTCTCTCTCTGGCTCGTCCATGTCTGAACGCTCCAAGAGAAACGTGTGTGTCGGCGCGCATTTTTGCATGTGGCTGTCAACATTTTAATTAAAAAAGGTTGCGGACCCATGACTACGTCTATATGCAGAGTTATAAGGACAGCGACAGGACCTCTGCCTGGGTCAAGCCATATGTAAAAATTTCGCGCTTTCTTTGCGCGCTTGACCATTGTGGCCCATTGTGTAATGGGAGTCGGGTCGAAAGGGTGCCAAAATAATAAACTCGTTTCGCAGTTACAAACAATTTCCTTTTCAATTTTGTGGAGTTTTGTTGTTGTCGCTCTCCAGCTCCAGCTCTCATCGAGGTCATTACGTGTGTGTTTCGCATTAGTCGAAGTAGTCGTCTATGGTTGCGTCCATGGCCATGGCCATGGCTATGGGTCCATTCATTGTTTGCCATCATTTTAATTTTATTTATTGTGCGACTACCCCAAAACGCTGAGCAGTGTGCCCAATGCTCATGCAAATTAGATGAATTGCTTGGCAGTCGAAAGCCCCTGCCACTCAGCTCTAACCATCGCAGTTAGCCAGCTTCTTTACCCCCTGACGTGATTTGCCAGCAGCAGCAGCAGCAGCAGCAGCGGAGGTAGCAGAGGCAGCTCTTGTAATGACTTGGCCATTGGCTGTAGCCATTCCCCCTCTATTGGCTTGGCCTTTTGCATATTTGCGAGCTGGCCACGTCAATGGTTTTGCGGACATTTATTGTTTGAAAGCTATTACCCCTGCCCCGACAATTGACAGTCGCTGCGACGCGACTCGACACCGTTTTTGATTGTTTTGGGCAACTACCTACCCCAAGAGCAATGACTCAAAACTGTTTTTTAGAGGCTGGGAAAGAGAGCTGAAATTTTATGCCTTCACGTTGATTGTTGAAATGTTTAATTGCTTTGTCATTATAGCTGGAAGTTATAGCTACATGTATGCCTCAGTATCTATATGTATATGAGTGGAATTACGCTACAAGTGCATGTGCTGCACTTGAGGTACAGAGGTACAGTTGACACTGAGTTGAGCTACAATGTGTGAGAATCGAAGAGAGAGGTGATTTTATGGAAGGCAGATACACATGTGTGATTGAATATGTTTAAATGAGAAATCTATTGTTTTGTCACGTTCTCTCTCTCTCTATATATATTTATATCTTTCTTTCTCTTTCATAATTTGAACTTTTGAATAGTACAGATCTCGTTCTTTCTCTTTGCCTCTCCCTCTCGCTCTCTCTCTGACACCTGAGTACAATCTTGTGTGTTTTAGAATATCACAGAAAGCAACTCCCTCTTATCTTTTTTTTTTTTTTTTTTTAAAGGTTTATTTTATTTTATTTAAACATGCTTTCTACTACTTAATTGGCAGTTTAACAAGTTGAACATAAAGGTACAATTATTTACAGTAGAACACTACAGATCATACTTTCTGTTTCAAATTTGCACTTTTTAGCTTTTTTTTTCTCTCTATCTCTTTTAATATTGGTATTATAATAATTTTTTTTTGTAGTTTTCTCTTCTGTAACTCAATCTCCCTCTCTTGCTATCTATCCCTTTTCTCTCTCAATTTATATTCTTATCTGTTTTTCTTACTGTCACTCACTGTCTCTCTCTCGCTCTCTCTCTCTCTCTCTCTCTCTCTGTCTCTCTCTCTCAATCTCTCTCTCTCTCTCTCTTTCAATAATGTGTCTCTATTTATATTTTCCCCTCTCTCAGTCCCTTTCATTTTCTCTCAGCCTCTAACAGTCTCTCACTCTTTCTGCCTTAAACTGCAGCCTCATTATATCAAATTGTATTTTACTGGCTCTCCCACTTTGAGAATCACATAGAAAAGCTAAAAAGTGTCTGAAGATTTGGAAGGGATTAGGACTGGTATTTGCGGAAATAAAGACCATTATATTTCGCACTTTAACTCTTATATATTTTTCTGTTTGCTCCATTCATATAAGTCACATTTCTGTGACATTTTTATAAGCTTAAGTAATAAAGTTTATACAGAATTTCATTGACATTGATAGGCTGACTGTGAAAGCGTAAAAGAAACAGTTTAGCAAACCATTTTGTACTGTCTTCATTTCTTTATATGCAATAAATATCTTACCTTCAATAGCGAAAGTCTTCTAATCATTAAACTCTCAAACAAAAAAAATAAACAATTAACAAATGAGGATTTCGCCTGCGACCACTGTGCATAGACCAATTGTCTAACCAAAATGCCCGCAGTTCGGCTTGACATTTTCATTCATTTGTCTACGCAATGTCGACAAAAAATGCAATACAAAAAAAAATATATGTAAAAAAAAAATAAGGCTATAGAGAGAGGGAGGTAGACATTCGAAAGCTGTCCAGCCAAGAATTGTCGCTCCATTCATCCATCCTAGAATATGGTATTGTTCGACGCCTGTGCAGACAGGCAGCTGCCTGTTGCCTGCTGGCAGTTGTCAGTTGGCAGCTGCCTGCTGTTTTTGGCCAACTTGGCTTGTCAATATGGAGTTCCCCGACTAAAGAAAAGGCAAAACAAAAAAATAGAAGCCAAATGGCTGCAAGTTGGCGTAAATTTTTTCACGCCAGCGCGCTCTGGCATTTTAATCAACATTAAGCAAAAATGCTTTTTGCAAACATTTCTTGTTTTTTAGCTGGACTGTACATGTGTCCATCAGACTGGCTGACTGACTGACTGACTGGAGTGAATGGTTGACAGTAGTCGTGGGTAAGGCCATTAATTTCAGCGTATGTGCTTTGGTCATTTATAAAGCCAGCGCCGAGACGAGCAAATTAAAAAGTAGAAATGCGGCTAAAGTTTTTAGCTGCTTTCAATTATTAACAACAAAAAAAAGAGAGAAAAAAGTAGAAGAATCTTACACTTCTTTCACAGTCTCGTGGGAGTAAACCTCAACACTTCAAAGTGCGCTCCTTGACGCCGGCCTAGGGATTTGGCCGGCCGGCACTTGCTCGGGTGCTAATAATTATACCAAACTCTTACCCCCCCGTAGCCTAACGAAAAACTGAGCATTTATGTTTATGAGACGGCGTTGACAAGATTTCCAAATGGTTTTATGGCTGACCCAGCACGGCTCGCGTAAAATATTTCATTAATTTTAATTGGAAATTGCGCCAAAGACGTCGCTCGACCAGATAATTACAAGGAAAACTCTCCACCAAGCTATTCAAATATGCAAAGGTCCTGCCAAGGAACAAAACAATGTTGAGAATAGAGCCAAGGCATTAGGAGCGGGGGAAGCGACAGCGTCTTGGGCTTTTGCTTAATTTGAAACAAATGTCGTAAAATTGTGAAAACATAATTTGATGCCTGACTGATGCGCCCAGATTAAACGATGAAAAATATTTGAAAAAAAAAGAAAAATAAATAAAATAGAAATAATTTTTATGGCACGGGTCTAAGGTGATTTTTAAATATTTTATGAGGTATTTGGATAACTGAGGGAAAAAGTTTACAATTTTAATGCAGAAAATACTTAAGAGACTGAAGCATTGAAGACTCATAAGCATTGAGGGTTTTTTTTAGATTTTATGAACTGAAAAATAATAAATATAATTGCAGCTTGAATTTTTTATTTTATTTTTTATTTATTTATTTATTTTTTTTTTTTGTAAATTGTTATAATCTTGGAATTATAATCTTGGAAATATAATTATCTGGTATTTAAAAATAAGATATATGTATATTTTGCTTTAATATGAAAGTTAGTAAGAAAGGGATGGAAATAATGTACTAATGTATATACTATGTATCTGTATCTGTATCTGTATCTGTATCTGTATCTGTATCTGTATCTGTATCTGTATCTGTATCTGTATCTGTATCTGTATCTGTATCTGTATCTGTATCTGTATCTGTATCTGTATCTGTATCTGTATCTGTATCAATATCTATATCTCTATCTCTACCTCTACCTCTACCTCTACCTCTACCTCTACCTCTACCTCTACCTCTACCTCTACCTCTACCTCTACCTCTACCTCTACCTCTACCTCTACCTCTACCTCTACCGCTACCTCTACCTCTACCTCTACCTTCGGCATGCAAAACTCTTTCTCCAACATGTGTAGATATTTTCAATCAGTTGCACTTTGAGGTCAAATATTTAAAGCCAGCGACATCGCACACTTACTAATCTGTTCATGCGCCCCATCTGCGACGTGTCCAACAACAATTCAATCAAATGGCAGCTACAAGTTCGTCGAAAACTAATTAAAATGCCATCAACGTGCGAGGCATGTGGAAGCCGCGTATTGCTGCGGGCCAGGCGCGAAACATGTCCAAATGGCCAGGACAAGGCTTTTGGCCAGAGTTACAGAGTACGAGTCACAGTTGGAGCTGCCATTTACGCGTAATTTGGCGCGCCTAAAAGCATGCTGAGATCCCAATGGCAGCAGTAAAAAAAAAAAAAGAAAAAAATACAGGATTTGGATGGCTCGAAGTGCGGGTGCGACGCACTGTTTGTTAGGCAAGCTTGTCAACGTGGTGGCGAATGCGAATGCGAAAACCGCGTGATTTATGCGCTTTTAAAGCACTTAACGGTAAACAAGTCTATGAAGTCCAGGGTAAGGTCAGTTTTGGGTGGCAGCGCAGGCTTACAATAAATTCTATGCGAATAAATCTTTCAACTACATAAATCTCACAAGCCAAATTTGAGCCGAAACGTATTTACTTTTTTTTTTTTTGTATATATTTGAGACTGCAATTCGCACAAATCAAAGCGAAATTGCTTTGATTTGAAAGCTTTTTTTTGGCTCTAAATACAGACTGACTGTACTCGCGGCGGTACCCACACGCCGCCAGGCAGAGGCTCGCCAATTAAAAATAATTTCAAAGCTGGCATATGCGCGCATTTGGAAAAGCCGCAGTTACCCTCCTGTTGGGCTTGGCAAATATCGTAAAATTTTATCGTACGCGTAGAAAAGATTAAAATAAAGTACAAAATTGTCAAATATGTTGGTCGCATGGCCCCCCACACAAGACGAAAAAAGCATGTGAGTCGAGGCGCAATTCGCGAAATTTACAATTAACGCGAACAGGAAAAAGCCAAGTCAAATAAACATAAGTTTTTATGCGTTTGCCAGTGCTGAAAAGCGTTTCGAGAGTTTGGGGGTTGTACTAGCTAGAGATGGGAGCGTGAGCGAACGATAGTTAGGACTTGTTAAAGTTATGGATGCTATATCTGAGATTACTATTCAGATTTGTCCCATTGGCTGCATTTATTGGTAGATCTGTGGCTATTGATGGAGATGATGAAGTGTGTGCTCAGAATAACAAATAGTTTATTGAGCTATTATTAAAGCTGTGGTATTTTTTGATGCAAGCTCAGCCTAAAAATATTTATATTTGATATAATTTATTTCTATATGAATAAATTTATTTTTAATTAATATTTTATTAGTCAAGATTTTATTATTATTAATTTATTATTTATTTATCTGTATTATATTAGTCAAGCTGTTTTTGTGCCAAATTCCTGCTTAAACAATTTAATTAATTTATGTAATTTTGTTTGAATCAAAAAGAACAAAAAGAAAAAATTAATTAAATAAATTACATAATTATTAGATATTTTACATCAATAATATTGAAATTTAATTGTTTATTAATATTTTATAATTCAATATCTCTTGATCCAAGCTCTGGCCTCAACATATTTATTATTTTGTATAATTTTTTTGTACAAAAAAAAAAAAATAAATAAATAAATAAATAAATAAATAAAATAAAAATAAAAATTAATAACAAAAATAAATAAATAAAATAAAATAAATTATGAAAATATCAGAAAATTTACTTCTATAATTTCATTAATAAATTTATTGCCAAAAAGATTTGTTACTATTTTATATATTTAAATTAATAGTATTAACCAGAATAAATGTTTTACTGTTAATAATTTCACAAGGAAATTACGCTTTGAATATGATTTTTTAATATTTAGATTTACAGAATATTATATTCTTAGAAAAATGGGCATTTTAAATCAAGATTCTTAACGAATATTATTAGCTTACTATTGAATTAATTGTTTAATTTATTTATATAAATATATCAAAAATACCTAAATAAAAGAAATAAATATTTTTTAAAAAAATATTTCAAAAATATAAAAAAAAAAAAAAATAAATCTTTAAAAAAAATATCAAATATATCTAAAATACAATATAAAAACTTGCTAACATTCGAACATTCAAATTTTCAAACATTTGCTCTACCTTATCTGTGAGTTTTAACTGCCTTAATGCCTTGTTGTCATCTCATCTTGATAGCCATCTACTTTGCAAGAGAACTTCCATTTCTGTTCGTCACATTAAATTTATTCCAATTATTTGCCTAGCCTCTTTAATATTGTGACTTCCATAACTCCCTATTATCCTGCTCAGCATCTCACATTATGGGTATTCCCTTTTGTCATCTCTAGCTTGATATCATATGCAAAAATGCAGCACATGTGTTAAGTAAATCTTCCGCCGCCTGCCCATAATCATAAACATTTATGGCTGACGCACGCCTGCAGGCAGCAGGACATCCCCCCAATGCAGGACTTTGCCTCAACTCTCTGTCGTTCTCGTCACTTTGACGAACGCAATCCTTTTATATAAGAATTTTTTGCTTTGTTATTGCTGGTGTCACATGCTGCACATGCAAAGCCACAGGATTAGGTACAACTGTGCCACGCATCGCTCTTTGGGCTCAATTTGATTATGACTTGACAAATAATTGTCATTTTGATGTGACGCGGCGACTTAAAATGCTAAGTAATTGTAAATATTGAAAATTTGTTAGGGGTGAATGCGCAGTTAACCCTTTTTAAAGCCCAAGAACCCTGCGCATACAGTTAGGCTCTGTATAGAACATTTTCAAAAATTTCAAATATTTTTATTTCCCTCGAGTTGCAGCCAGTATCTAAAAGAATTTTTCTCCAGCTTTAGTATAGGAAAAAAAAGTTCTCATTTTTTTAAGCCATACTCTAATATATGACAACGTAAATAACTTTATTTATAGTTTCACTCATTTGCATATAGAACACCACCGCATCTCAAACATTCCAATAAGCTAGACTCCAATTCCAAGTATGTTTCCTTTCACTCCTTTGCTTATTTGCCTGAAGCTTTTATTTTCATTGAGCAAACTCATTTGGATGTAACTTTAGCTATGACAACTTCAATTCATCATCCACTTCTTTTGGGCATAGCTAAAAATGTCAAGTGATTTATGACTCGCATGCTGGGAAACTATGCCAAAAAGCATTTCCTGCTACGCACTTACCGATTCAACTAATTTAAATTCCGCTCTTACTCGGTCTCTCTCTCACTCTCCCGTCTACTCGCCACTCTTTTCTCCTTGTTGGAAAATCACAGCGTGTAGATATTTGCGCTTTGCTTACGCTGAAAACTGTCAAATGCTTTTGTCACAACATTTTCGCTTGTGTGTGTGTGTGTGGGAGGGGGTAAATGTTAACAAGCGTTTTACACAATGCTACAAGGCACATGCTGCATGAAGGAGCGCCAAAAAGGACGAAGCACACACAGGCACACGATATCGCTGACAGCTGCAAAGCCATAAATCAACAAGTTAAGTCAAACGTGCGGCTGCACTGCTAAAAGCCAAGCAGAATCAGTAAAAGAAGCAAACCGAAAATCCACAGCGAAAATTTTAAATTTTTACCACACACACACATGCAGAAGATGATGAAATGGGGGCCACCCACAACAAATGATAAAAAATGGAATTGATTTCAATGTTTAATAAAAAATTCATGAAAATTTGTCAGCCAGCAAAGCTTACGGCTGTTGTTCCCGGACTGTATCCTGAGTCTAGTTGCTGCTCTCGGTCTGCGGCTGCTATTAATCACAGTTTGTTGCACTCGCTGCGCCATCAAGTGATTCATGTGTGTTGCTGTAGCTACCGGGGTTAGATTAGGTGTGGGGGTAACTACGTAGGTAGCAGCAGCAGCAGCAGCAGCAGCAGCAGCAGCAGCAGCAGCAGCAGCAGCAGCAGCAGCAGTCTGTAAACACCAGGCGCATCCTGGCAGGACCTATGCTGTCACGGCATTTTCAACTTGTCCCATGATTTATGTTGCATTTTAGACCAAATGACAACTTGCGTCTTCTTTTTCATTGTTGCGCGCCCCCTTTATTTTTTTGTTTGGCCAACAATAAGCACTAATCAGACAGCAGCGAATTCTCATTAGATATCGAATAAGCTAGGGTGCTTTAAAGGGCCAGAAGTGATATTAACTTATCGAAAAATGTGGTAGATCTGATCAGAAGACTGTGTAAAAATATTTTAGCTTTAGTTTTATTTGGCATGTAAATTTGTAGAGCTCGGCTGAGCATTGTAGCTTAGTTTTTCTTTAAGTTATTATTTTTCACAGTTATAATTTAAATTATTTAATTTTAAATTAAATTAAATATTAATTTAAAAACATTTTGTAAAACCATGCTGAAATCTTTTTAAGATGTACTCATTATTTTATATTATTTAAAGTAAATAAAAAAAATATATAAAAAGTTTTTTTACAATTTATTTCGTATTTTTAATTATTTTTATTTCATTATTATTATTTATTTTCGTTTATTTTCATTATTATTTGTCTTTTATAATTTTTTTTTTTTTTAATTAAAAATAATTTAATTTATTTTTTTATTTATATCTCTTTTTTTTTTGTTAAATTTTTATATTATTTTATTTTTATATTATTTTATATTTTATATTATTTAAGCTAAAAAAAATATGAAAAGTTTTCTTACAATTCCTTTCGTATTTTTAATTTTTTTTTTCATTATTATTATTATTATTATTATTATTTAATTTTATTATTATTATTTAATTTTATTATTATTTTGTCTTTTATTATTTTTATTTAATTATTATATATATTTATTTAATTATTTATTTAATTTCATTTTTTTATTTTTTGTTTGTTAAATTTTTAGAATTTTTCTCAAAGATTTTTTAATGAAGAATCGTCAAGATGAAAATTGGAAACATGCTTAACTTATTTCAGATGTAAGTAAACAATTATATTGTGTTCTTAAGGAATAGATTTTTTATGTTGAAAAAGCATTTATCATATCTATGTGATAGTTATCATCTCTAAGTTAGTCACAAATAAACCATTGTTGTGAAAAGCACACAGGCGCGGTTTCTTTTGTTTCATATTTCAATTTAAATATAACTTCCGTGCATACAGATGGAGAAACGAAAAGTCTCTATCCAACATTTTATTCATTTATTTTCTTTTTTTTTATTCCCTATTGAAGCTTTTAGAATAATAATTATATATAATTTCAAGGAAGAATCTGTAAAAACATAATGTAAAATATGCTTAAGGCGTAAAAACATTTTAAATCATAAACATTTTTACAATTTCAGAAAATCTCATAATATCTCATTACTCTCATTTCTCTCTTCCATTTGTGAATCTAAATAAAAGACAGCTAAAAATTCCCTTGCAGTATCTTACAATACTTTTGTGTTAAGCTGCTCCCTTAAAACAAATATCTAGCACAGAGAGACAAAGTCAAAGCAGAAAATAGATTTCATTCAGATATCATTGCTTTTATTCTTATATCAGCTCATGCTGTATTTCATATTCGTTAATAATGCATTAACTTTTCCCCGGTAACTTGAGTACACTCTTTTCTGTCACTTTTCATTTCCAGTTTTGGTAATTCATTAGGCTTGCCAAAATTGATTTATCCACGGCTGCTACATATAGAATATTTATAGATCTTCAGCTGGCCCGAAAAAACAACAACAGAACAACCCAAAACACAATAATGCAATTGATTTTTGGTGATAAAAATCAATGTTTTTACCCAAAAAAAAAAAGGGTTCACTAAACGACCTAACGAGCCGACGGACAACAGGGGTTGAGGGGTTGCGACTGCCTTTTGCCTCTGACACTGACACTGACTCTGGCTCAGACTGTGCTCTTGCTTCTGTTGTTGCCTCTACCTCTGCCTCCTCCTGCTTCTACTGCTGCCTCTACTCCTGCGCCTGCTTTATGGCCTTTCACTCTCACTCAGCCAACTGTTTACACACATGCGGTTGTTTCATATTTCATAAATTTCCCTCAATATATTTTTTTTTGCCAGTGCCAAAATCAAAGCATAAAGTTGTCAAGGCGTATCGAAGCCGAAACCCCTTTTCAGCCCTGGCTCTCGACTCCAGTATGTTGTGTTTTTTTGTGCGTCGTCTTATTTATGAAAATTGAGTTATAATTGGTAGTGCATTAAGTTGTCGCTCTGCCAGACGCCACTTTGCTCACTTTTTTTTTTTCTTTTTTTGACCGGCTTCCGGGCTGCCGTTGACGCATTTCTGCATCAAGAAATACGCAAATTGAATTTATAGGCAGTCAACGCGTTGTGTGGGTTGTATGGAGTGTTTTTGCCTTGAAAGTGCCACTAAATCAAAATCATGTCGCCACACACACGCTCTGTCTCACATGTGAGCTGCAAAGGAAATGCATGCGGCAACAAGGGGTTAAGATCGTGTGTTTTGCATACGTTTTCACGTGTTTCCTGTTGCTCTGTAGATACATTTATAGATATGCTCTCTTTTTTATGCTATTTGCGTATCCTTCCGTTCTCCTGTTCCTGCTCCATTTTTTTTTTGCATATGTCCCGGCGTCGCAGCTCGTTGAGCGGTTTCTGTTGAGGATTATTGCTCACATGTGGAACTGTTTTGACAGTTGCGCGCTTCGTTAACGCTTAAAGTGGTATGTGAGGGCAATTGTATGAAATTTAATATATCATTATTTATTTCATTTATATATTTTTTATTATATTATATTTTATATAAAATTATTTATTGAATTTATAAATATTTTATTATATTACATTTTATGTATTTTTTTATTTATATTAAATATATATATTTTTTAAATTATATTTTAAGAGATTGTAAGGCCAGTTATATGAACTTTTATTTATATAATTATTTATTTAATTATTTTAAATATATTTTGTTGATAAAAATTATTTATTAAATTTTTTTAATACCTTTTTATTATTAATTGATTAACTTATCAAAAAATCATATCTATTATAATTTAAATTGTAAATTTCTGTAAAATTGGAAATTAGCTTATAACATATAATCTTTGCAAGGTTATAAAAGAAATTCTTAAAAAAAAAAAAATATTCATAAATATATTATATACATTCGAGAATAACTGCAAATTTCAGGAAAGCAATTTGACATAGAAGAATAAATTTAATCTGATAAATAGTATTTAATTCTAGTAGTCTAGTATTTTTTAATTTTTTAAATTCAGTATTTAATATTTAGTATATTTAAATTTTATTTATTTATTTTTTTTTTACATTTTTGTATAATTTTTTAAATTTTATATTTATTAAAATTTGTTGTTGGGAATGAAAAACCCAGAAGAACATCAATGCGATACATTGAATATGAAGTTTAACTAACATAAAAAGCAAACGCTTTCATCTTAGCATTTTGAGAGCAAATTGTGAGATTAATAATTATTATAATTATTTCTATTAAGCATTTTTAGCAATTTTACTTTACTAATATTTGTGTTATCAATTAGAATATATTGAAAGCTAAACTAAATTGATCTAGGCTCAAACTGATGATATTGATGAAACCAATTCCTAGCTTTTCACTTTGTTTAGCTTAATATTTTAATGTCTGTTTATAAATCAATATATTTATTAGTCTTATTTAATATATTTTTAATTTTATATATATATCCTTATTATTATTTATATTTTTTTATATCTATGTAGTAGGCAACAAAATAAAAATAAATAAATAAATAATAATAATCTTCAGGCACAATCCATGCCTAGCATAACCCTCCTCCTCTTCCACATTTAGCTAAATATTTTAAACTGTTTATCTATCAAAATCCTTATTAATCTTATTTACTATTTTTTCATTTTTGTATATATTATTTTTTTATTTTTGTTTATTTTGTATTTGTATATATCTCAAAAACTATAAGCTAAAACAACTTTCTCCAGTCACTACCCATGCCTCGCATAGCCCTCTCCTTCTGCTACTACTTCTAGCCTCTCCTATTGTCCTGTTCCGGACAATACTTATGGCTACTTTACTTCCACTTCTGACCACATGCTCACATCGTGCGCACAAAAGGCACAAAGCTGTGGGCAGCACGCCTCTTAAACCCCTTCGCTGTGGCCACTTTTATATCCTGGTCACTTTTTCCAGCCTCCCAACTTTATTCTTCCTATTTTTTTTGGCCCATTGACCCTTTCGCTGGCCGGACAACCCTTCCTCGCATATAAGTTATATGATTTTTGCATTATTTTGGCATAATGCGCACATTAATGACACACACTCGAAATTATGTTGTTAATCGAACGGGGTTGCTGCTGGTTGAGCAATAGTTCGATATTTGTCGATATTTGGACATTTGTTTTTTAAGGGGGAGTCACCAACAATTTATTGCCTGCCTTTTTATTTTTTTTGTGGTCTTTTTATGTTATTTTTGCGTTGCATTTTTATGTTTGTTCTGTGTGCATTTTATGCCCGAGCAAAACATTAATTTTCTAGCTACCATTGACAGACAGTTGACGTTTTAATGCAATGGACGAGCGAGCAGCCCAATACGGAGCACATTAGTGAAATTACCTAACCGCTGGCACGTAAAATGATATATGTATATGTGTGTCAGGAGTGGAAGGCTCTTTATGTCAGACGAAATTCATTAATGTAACGATTTAGCCGAAAGTATTTATCATTTACAAGTAGTTAAGCTGAAGAACGAGAAGAGATATATTTTAGGTTATTTATAACATGATAATATTTTTCGATCACTCTTTATAAGTGCAATCTATGTTGAAAGTATTAAGATTGAAATGAAAATATTTAAGATCAAATAAATTAAATTTATTTGCAGTATATCTTTACTTGATATGGTAAGGCAGCATAATTGTTTTAAGGAGTTGAAAATTAAGATTAAGGCATTTTTCATTTAGAAGTAAAATTTTCCTATTATATAAGATATATAATATATTTTTAGGGTATAAATATACAAGATATATACAATATAGAATATATGGATATTTAGGATATACAGGATCTATAGGATATAAAAAATATAAAAAATATATAGGAAGGGGGGGGGGGGGGGGGGGGGGGGGGGGGGGGGGGGGGGGGGGGGGGGGGGGGGGGGGGGGGGGGGGGGGGGGGGGGGGGGGGGGGGGGGGGGGGGGGGGGGGGGGGGGGAGGGAGGGGGGGAGGGGGGGGGGGGGGGGGGGGGGGGGGAGGGGGAGGGGGGGGGGGGGGGGGGGGGGGGGGGGGGGGGGGATAGGATATATGGGATACACAAGATATAAAGATCCATAGGATACATAGGATATTTAGGATATACAGGATTTATGGGATATACAGAATACAAAAGATATATAGACTATTTAGGATATATGGGATGTACAGGATATATAGGATCGATAGGATTTTTTGGTATACATGTTCTGTAGGATAAACAGGATATATAATATACGTGAGACATATGGGATGTACAGGATGCATTGGATATTTAAGATATATAGGTATTAGGATATTTAAGATATATAGGTTATATAAGATAATAATACACTAGAAATTTATAGGATATATGGCATATACAGAATATATAGAATTGCTGATAGAGTATACAAAGAAATATTGCCACAACTCTGATTTTGCGGGTATTTATATTGAATAATAATCTTGAAAAATCTTGTATATAAAACTGTTAAGACTGCTATAATTGTAATTCCAATCCACAAGTATAGTTCATCCATAATTTCTACTTTATAGCTCCGAATGTAATGATAGTTTTCAATTAATTCAGCTCTACGATTCTGTATATACTAGACCCACCCTCTGGCCATATATCATGCCATTTCGTATTCTCATTTCATAGCTAAAACTATTCCAACGCAACGAAATAAATTAAGGCGAAATTCACTTAAATTCATTGGCATTTCAGTCGACTGGACAAATCAAATCAATGCCAGAAAAAGTATATTGGAATGTTTTATAACATTATTTGTATACGAAATAAATCTCCAAGTGTCACACATATGGCACGGCCTGCGCTGACAGCCGTACTTTGGTAGGTTAAATGAAACCCCCAAACGTTAAACAGCAACTGCGAGGCGAGCCGTAAAAAGTCTGTAAGACTTACCAAATATTGCACAATGATGGATCATAAATAACTTATGTTTGCACGGCCGAGTCAAAGCTGAGAGAAAAAAAAAACGGATAAAAAGTGACGTAATGCATAAGGTTAATACTCGCTGAATAGCGACAAGCGCCCTCACTCTCTCTCTCTCTCTCTCTCTATCTCTCATTCGCTCTATGTACGAACTGCCTCGACCATTAAGCACAAAAGGATGACCCTTGATGCCGTAAAAAAGAACTGACTGGACAATGGTCACTTGATGATGCGGGCGCGTCGTCGCCAGCGCCCAAAATACATTTCCCACATTCTCTCGCATATATTTATACATACATATATAGGGACATATTCCCACTGGGAGCTGCAGCAGCTTCTCTCGCTTTATATCGCCCGAAATGAACGGAAGCGACTCGTAAAACTAGCGAATTGTGAATTATGTTGCTGACATATAGTCAGTGCTGTCACCAGGACACTACTCCAGCGTCAGAGAATAGCCAGTCAATAGCTGACAATAAAAACCGAAATGCTAAGGGCTACTTGGCACATATAAAAAAGGAACGTGGAGGTAGTACTGATGGACTAACAGATTCTCTACATTACAGGCAGATACTTGAAATTATAGATAGTCTAAAAGGGCTACTCAGAATGTTTAGCGCTCTTTCTCTCTCTTAACATTAAAGAGCTTGTCTATCAGAAGTTATAATAAAAGTGTGTAGAGATATCTAGGAAAAGAATTATTTCAAAATTATACATGATTTATGACAAGCTAGATACTCATTTTAAGGTATTTAGCTCTTAAAGTTTTCGAGCTATGTTGAAAGATGTCAAAGAAAAGTTCCTAAATTAAATCTGACGGATAGTCAAGCAATAATCAGGCTTTGAATAAAATATATTTTAAATATCAAATACAGAGCTATTATCATATTTCAAATATGTAAGACAATTATATATATTTAATATAGTCGATAACTTATAAAGAGAGAGAGTGCGACTGGGAATGAGAGAGAGTGAGAGAAAGAGACTAAATATAATATAATATATCACAGCTGCCACGCAATTCGCTTCTTCCACTCTCCTAAACCTATACACCCCATCAAAAAACATCCAAAGATTTACAGGGTATACACAGCGCTTGGACATTGGTCATTGATATGGCAATAGCTAAGTATTCATGGGTAGTTTGGCGTCTATTGAACTCCTGTTTTTTCTTCAGCTCAATAAAAGGTGCATTAAACATGGCACAGGACACTTCAAGCACTTGGCAAACATAGTCGTAAATACATTTTATAGTAAATTGTGAGCACTATAAAAAGCGCAAGAGGAAGACGAAGAGGTTAGGCGTTGCGTTAGGTGCGATTCGGGTCAATTGCTGTAGCAATGTTACAGGCCAAAGGTTATCCCTTATAGTTAAATGCCAAAGTAAAAGCCATTAACTAGCATTTAAAATATTCATTATTGCTAATGTTTGCAGGGCAAAAGAAAAACATCGAAACACAATTAGCTTTTGCCAGTGCACCAACCGCACAACTGTGTAGCCCAAAAAGAAAATTTACTTTTAAAAGTTCAAGCGAAAGAAAAGCCAAGACTGAGGCAGAGCATAAGGCATTCAATATGCACACGCCATAATCACATTAAAGCGTAAACGATATGCAAATGGATGCGCTGACAAGGAAGCACACACAACTTCATCAAAAATGCGCACATGTAAAAAAGCAAAGAAAACAAGTAAGAAAGCTCTAGTGGGCGGGGTGAACGACTAGGAAATATCCTGAGATGCAAACGATTTGCAGTTTGAAATAATAATAATAATTTATAGAAAAGTAACTAAAATAATAATAATGATAATAATAATAATGTATAATAAAGTGAATAAAATAAAAATAATTAAAGACAAAAAGAACAATGCCAAGAGTTGATCTGAGAGCTTTCCTCTACTAATAGAAAATATAAAATTAAAATTTCTATCGCTATTGTGATCCTTAGAAAAGAAATCAGTATATACATGTATACACGTATGCATGTATGTATGTATGTATGTATGTATGTATGTATGTATTAGAACGCGAATGTTTTGCTCTGCTTGCCACATGCTTTTGCCAATTAATCAAACTTTTTATTCTATAACTTTTGTTTTACTTGACCGATTTTTTAAATATTTTGAGCATATTATTTACATATTCCATAGAATCAAAGTCAGCTTAGTTCAAGTGCAAATTCATTCACATGAACTTAAATTTAACAAACTGAACTTAAATTTAACAAATTTTTTTAAATTCGGAAGAGATATAAAAAAAGTAAATAAATAAATAAATTGTCTAAAATACATGTGAAACAAGATACATAATTTGCAGACTTTAGCACTAGAGATATACAATAAAAATATGCATTGCTGGGCTTTAATAAGATTCTTAAATGAAACATTAAATATTTATCAATTATTAGAAACAAAGTTGTGCTATAGAGAGCTACAGATGAATTCAATTAGCCATTTAATATTAAAGATTCTAAGTTAGAAGTATTTTATACATACGCATAGATGGACATATAGACGGACGGCCAGTCCCTAATCTACTGAGTTAGTAATCCTGATCAACTAACTACATAAATACTTTATGAGATCTGATTCCCTCTGCCTGTTACATATGCTTAATCGAAGCCATCATACCCCAATTTGCCAATATTCAATGTGTTCAGCGTGCATAAAGAAAAACCCAAAAAAGGAAAAGAAACTTTACTTACTTACTTACCTACGGTAAAAACTACTGGCACGTTACTTGTGGCCGGAAGTGAGGTGCTGACAGAGAGTTTTTCTTTTCTTTTCTTGGATAATCACGTGCTCACTTACAGTCAGCAATTAGGCTGGGATGTGTTAAGGAGTCTGAGCACAGTTGCTATTTTAATTCAATAAAAGTCAAACGAAGAGAAACTTTTCACTAGTTGCTGCGGTCTGTTGCCTAAAGTCAATTAAAATTGGCAAAAAGCTGTTAAGCTACAGTCGAAATATCTCTCACAAACTTATCTCGACTTGTCTCATCTTGTCCTGTCTTCATCTGGCCATAAAAGTTTTGGCCTCAACTTTATTCGCTGTGTGCCGCATGTGTTAACCAAGTACTCGATCCATTGTTGGTCTAATGCAATCAAATGGGCATGTGCGGCTCAAGTTCTATAAACAAAAGGGTTCCAATTGCGTGGAGTTAAAGGGATGTGTTTAAAAAGTTATTGGAAGTTTGGCAAAAAATAATGAGAGAAGTGAATCAAGTGCATTACAAGATTTGTTTATTTTTTTATTTATTTATTTATTTTTTTTATTTACGAAAATAGCAGAAAGAAAGCAGAAAAAAGAAACAAAATTTTGAAGACTTTAATTATCGAAAAAAACAAATTTTTAATTTACGAAATTAACGAAGTTTAAGTTTAAGACTTTAATTATGAAGAGCATTATATCAGTATGCAAAAAGAATGTATAAATATTTGAGTCATATATGTAAGTCTTAATCATAATCTATATATCTATTATTCATGCTTTTACATATAGATTGGATTTATTTTCTCATGCTTTTGGCATCATTTCAAGCATGAATATATAAAGTATTACATAGAGAGAGTATTACCTTTGCCCTCCCTTATAATTCATATAGATAACTATGCATTTTATTTTTAGTTTTAAAAGACCATTCTTGCACTTTCAAAATTGATTAAGAGAGTAAGAGTTAAATAGAACTGAAGACAGTTGTTTCTGGTATCGCACCTTCTCTTAATTACTTCACTTCTTCGAAGCTCAAAGCCTTTGAGTTTCAATTGCAACAAGTTCCAATCAGTGAGACTCCATCTATATTTTATTATACTTTTATTAGCCCAAATTCCTATTATTTCTCTGAGTGCAGCAAATTCTCTCTTTCAGCTTTTGCTCACATGTAAAATGCTCTCTAGTTAATTTATAGACAAATTTAGTATATAGCATTATCTAAGGCAGAAAACAAAAGGTGCTAGAAGGCTAAAAATTTTGATCGTAAGCAGAAGCTTGTACACAAATTCTGCTTTAATTTAACCTATTAGTAATTAAATTTATGCCAACCTATAGATACCTATTGCAACTTATTTTAATACAAATTTTAACCAAGTGGCAATAAATCTATGTTATAAGAACACATACCACAAACAAGCTATAAGGAATACGCTACAAGGAAAAGCTACAGGAAAAAGCTATAAGGAACACGCTATAAGGAAAAAATTGAGTTGAATTTCAATAAATCACAAGGAAGTTACACTCATTTCATTTATGCCAAAGAAAATGATGATTTGCTCATATGCAAATCACAATGAGCTTATGCCTAATTTAATTTATACCTAACACAATTTATACCCAATTCAATTTATAACCAATTCAACATCCATTTCATTTTATACCACTACAATTTATACTCAAATTGCCGTAGATAAATCAAATATTTTAAATCAAATTCCATACTTCACCTTACCCCTTTCAATTCTACGTTCAACTGCACTAAACTTACCAAACCGCCCTCGTCCCCATTGAACTTGACAAATCACAGTCGAAATAATAAACATTGCAATGCCATTTCAATTAAATTATCAAAACAAAACCCGACCGAAAAGAACAATGCAGCAGAGACACCTACCTAAGTGCATTACCTAATCCTCGGCAGTCATAGCAGGCAGGCAGAGGCTTCACTGTAGCCGCAAAGCCAAGCATCTAAGTCACTGGCATTGTCAACAGCAGACGCCTGGCATGGGGGTCCATTGTTGAGGCGACTTAAGACTTGGGCAACTTCATTATTCTTGTGGCCAAAATGCGAGCCGAATGACATTTCGATGCGGTTTCATAATAAAAGGCAAAGTAGACAAGTGTTGAGGAGGTTTATATGTAGCTGTATATATATGCAAATGACTTAAATGAATTTAATCAACAATTGTGCGAAGCTCTTGGCTCTATCTTAGACTCCCTCTCTCTCCCTCACACACTTTGGCACCTTTTGCTTGCATTATTCTAATGAGTTTTGCTTGAGCTGCACATTTTTATGGCCACGTCTGCAATTGTTGCACTTATTTTGATAACAACTTTTCAAATGAAATGGCCCAGACTGCTAGATTGGCTAAAATAGCAAAAAAAAAAGGCATTACGCATACGACATGTAACACACTCCAACATAACTAATGGCATTTAGTGCTTATTGTTGCTGTTGTTGCTCCTTCATATAGTAGTAGTTGCTGCATGACCGCAGTAAACGCAATTGTCTGTGGTCAGCCGTGGCCGGCCAATAAAAGCAAATGGTTCTCGAGTCCCTTCAAGTGCCCACTGGCAGTTAGTTTATTCTGGCCATCAAAGCAGCAGCAGCAGCGGCAGCTTCCTTTTCAAATTTGATGTTGCATTAAAAGAGTCCGAAAAAACGAACACTAAAACACAAAGGGCAGCTACATGTTGCTGCAACAATGTTGCCAAACATGAGTGCGCCCAACTCCTATTTGATTTGCATATGACAAACGGCTGAGAATGGGGTAACGGGACTGTATCTCTGGCTATCTGGCAACTGGTTTGTTCATTTTGCTGCAAATGTCCGGCAATTATGTTGTGCGTGTAAGCGTGTGTGTGTGGCTGATAGCCGTGTCCATTGTGAGTTGTCGTGTCCAGCTTGTTATGTGGCTGGCAGACGTCGACATTGCATTCTTATTGACTCTAGTGCCACTTTACTTGCAAACTCCACCCACATGCCACAAGCAGCGCTCTCACTCTCTCCCCATCTCTTTTTTACTGTGGGCAACATTGTTGAACTGGCTTTTTATTTGTGCATTGGCCATTTGCGTTCTGCTGTGCGGTTGTCCATGCAAAATTAAATTAAAATGCATTAACAAAAAGATTCCAAATGGGGTTCATGAGAGATAAACATACATATGTGTATGTGTATATATGTGCACATATACATATATATATATATATATATATATATATGTATAATTGGAAGGTAACTGACAGCAGTAGCTGTAAGAGTCTGTGAGATAGCTTTGCTTTGCATTTAGTCTACTCAGCTAAAAATATATATATTTAAAACCTTTAAAGAATATATATATAGTACATATAGAGGAATGGAGAATGTAATGCAAGATAAGAAATATACTCAGTTAAGGAAATAAGAGTATATTGAGTATGCATAATCTCTCCTTTACATATCAAATTTATTTTTATTTATATTATTATTTTTATTTATTTATTAATTTTTTTTTTTTTAATAAAATAAAGTGACGAGAGCATAGAAAATAAATATATAGCTAAAATTAGATTTTATATGAATAAAAAAAATATATAAATAAAATAAATAAATAAAATTACCAAATAAAAAGCTCGTCTGATCAAATTTACCCCAGCTCAAAAAATAATCATCAATAAAAAATATAAAAATTAAAATATAATCAATAATATTATCTGACTACTATGCAATTGAAAAATATTAATTAAACACTAAAAATGTTGAAACAAAAAAAAAATATATATAAATTAACAGGAATTAAATTGAAAAAATTAGAAACAAATTTTAAATTGAAAAAAAATGAAACAAATAGAGAAAAAATTTGAAACAGAAATTAATAAATAAAAATAAATTAAAGAAAAAGATTCAGAAATCACTAATATGAATATTCGTTTTTTTTTTTTTTTTTTTGTAAATACGGATTGCTTTGCACCTGCTCACAGCTGTTTCGAATATTAATTGAGAGTAAAGATTTTATTTAGAAAAAGATAGAGAGAGAGAGAGAGAGAGAGACGGAGAGAGAGAGATAGAAAACGTTATCAAATGCATTAGTTATTAAATGCATTATTCTTATATTGTTTGCAGCTGAAAGTCTTTCACCTCCCTCGCTCTTGACTGCTTGGCGCATAAATTATACGAAAAGATAAACTCAGCAAAAGATTCACGAGTCACCGAAGCAAGAGTCCGTACTCTGAGAGAACTGCTACCCTATGCTCTATCACATGGACATAAAATGACCGTTCGTCTCGAACGACTATACTATGCACTGGTATATGAAGAGTTAATGATGAGAGTGCGCTAATGTATGTATGCATGCTCTTAAAACTGAATTTCCTCTTCTCTTTCATACAATACTGTAATGAAAACAGAACTGATTTCTAATACATACATTAAAGACTCTAGATTAAGATATGTATGTTCATATATACTAGATTAATCTAAGATTGTTTGCATTTGCTTATCACTAAGGTCTCAACTTACAAAATTTTCTCTTTTATCAGTTCAGAGAATATTAGCTGAAAGGTAGCTAAAAGTCTAGTATTGCGCTGGCTATTGATTTTATATAATATTATATTTTCATTATTATTAAATAAATAATAATTTTAATGAATAATAATAATAATTTCAATATTGTAATCTTTTTATATTTTTAATTTTAGTCTATTCTCTTATTTATAATTAAATGAAAAATAAATAATTTGTAATTAATTAAGTCAGAAATATATTTTTATATTTAAATTATTTGTTTTATACAAATATACATATACATAATTTAGACCAGAAATTTATTTTTGTATTTAAAATTTGTTAGTTATATTTTATTTTATTTATCAGCCAACAATTATTTTTATTTATCAGTCAAAACAGTTTCCTTATTTCCGACTTGCAGAAAAATAACTTGAAGCTACAGTATATATGATTTAAGCTTAAATGTATATATTTATTTATTTATTTTTTATTTTATTTTATTTTATTTATTTATTAATTTATTTTTATTATTTTATCCTACACCGTTGCTAAATGTATCTAAGTATATTATAAGATATTTACAAAGCTCTTTGATATGATGTACCTCAGTTCAGTTATATCAATCCATTTCTCTTTAACTTGATTAAATATCTTCAACCTACAATTTTTATTTACTAGAATTTCAAATGTCATCATCAGCAGTGCGTATAATTGATTTTCCAATGCGAAACTGATTTCCGGCTAACAACATCCTAGGCCGAAAAACAAATTTGAATAAAAAATTGAAATATTTGCCCCGTGCACTGAAGCCTAAACCTAAAAAAGAAATTCGAATCGTGTATTACACGCACTTGAGTTGGAGGGGGGTAGAAAGTTCGTGAAGTCGCCTGCAGCGCGTCCAAAGGAAATCCGCGCAAAAGGACACTAATATAAATAAAATTTCAATTACTCAACAATTAATTTCGTCTTGTGAGCAATCGGCGAAGCGTTAAAAGGCGAGGCAAGCTGACTGGATATTTAAAAGTTATCGCCAGAGCCCGAACGGAATTGCCAGCTGTGGCCAAGTCCAACTCCAAGTCGAAGCTAAAGTCGCAGGCGAAGTCAAAGTCGAAGTCCTTTTGGGCACAGGACACACAATTAGATGGCAACGTATTTGTTTTCTGATTATGAAGCGTTAAGCAAAACTGTCAACGTGCAACCGAGAAACACAATTTATTGAGAAACTTTCAGAGCTGGCAGACACCCAGAGCTCAGACCAGCCCAATTCAACCCACACCAGCATCCTGCCCAGCTAAGAGCTTATCTCTGTGCTTCGTCACTCAACCAAAACGACGACGACGACTCCAACTCTGGCAAGAAGTTGATCTTAAGTCTGAGATAAAGAGACGAGTCTGGTGGAGTGGCTTCCATTCCATTTCATGCCAATTCGCTGTCTGGTCGTCACGCACAAAGGACTACGTCTCAAATTAGCAGAAAAATCTGTTATCCTTTCGTTTGGCTTGGCTTGCGGCGTGTTAATGATTTTTCTCTACCCTACGCTCCAGCTGGAGACTACACGAAAAACTTCTTGCACACTTTCCTTCCTTACAAATGAAGTGACAGAGCATATTTAAAATTAAACAATTTAATCCGCCACAGACGCTGGCAGAAGTCCTTGTTGCCAGCACGTGAAATGTTGACACTGTCGCCAGCTTGTTTTTCCTGCCTGCCAGGCATGGAATATATGTGCTAATTAGCAAACAGTCAAGCCTGCCAAGCGGAGACAGACAGCATATTGGCCACCCTCCATCTCCCCCTCCCTCTCTGTGTGTGTGTGTGTAAGGATTGTCTTAGTCCTTGCTGTTGTCTCAGTGTCTTGTTAAACAAATAAGTTTGTGCTACGTTTGTCCTTTGGTTTTCCGTCTGACGTGTCGCCCGGCTTTGTCCTTATCAGACGCCTCGTCGTGCCCATTGTCATTTGCCAAGTGCTTGATTGGCACGTAATTTAGTTGAGCATTTGTCTAGGTAGGAGAGAGCATTACCCACTTAATATATATTTACCTGGGCATGGCATTTACCTAGCAAATATATAGATTTCCGCCTCTATCTATATGATTCTACAGCTCCATAAGTGATATATCGATATCTATAGTAGCTTTTTTCTTAAATATATTATTAAATAGCATTTTATAATAAAAATAATAAAATAAGTAATACTATAATACTGCATTTTATAATTTAATGTTTTAAAAATATTTTAAAAATTATTATCAAATATGAAGTTTTTAAAAACGAATTTCTTTTAAATATTTTGAATATAAAATGTTTTATTTAATTTTATTTTAAAATTAGTTAAGAAAAAAACAAAAAATACGCAAAATTGGTTTACTGATTTTATGAATATCTGTAAAACATTTAAAACATTAAATTTAATGTTTACACGATTAATTTAAAATATCAGCTAACTCTTTTTTTTTTTTAGAAATATATATAAACCTTTTTATATACCTATTTTTTTATTATTATCATTATTTATTATATTAATTTTGTTAATTAAAAATAATTAAACTAATACTGCATATCAATTTTCTTATTATATTTTAGTTTAGATTCGAACGATCATTAAAAAAAATTAACAAAAACCAATGCTATTTAATAAACCTTAACTAACTTCCATTTGCTACCTCTCTAACATCGTTAACATTTTCAGTTGCTGCGCAAGTTATAAAGCTGGCAAATATACTAATTAAATTAGATTTTAGACATCGTTAGTGGTCAACTGACAAAGTTTTTTTTTTCGTGCATTTCGTACGCATTCCACTCTCTCGTCTGGCAAATCAAAAATATTTCAAATATCACATGTCGAACTTGAAATACTCTTTCCTTAGAAATGGACAGGCAGGTAGTTAGAGCACTTAAATACACTCAGTAAGTGTATAAAGTGGGCGGTATAAAGAAACAGAGCCCAGCTTTAAGTTGCTCACTCAATTACTCACTTCTGCACACTAACGCTCTCTTGCTCTATTTACTTGTGGACTGCCTTAAAGTTGCTCAGCAGACTCACTCGATCGTCACTCCTTCACCTACGCTAAACTCTTACTAAACACTCACATCTTACGCCGAGCATGACCAATCACAATTTGCAACCGCTGAGTGCACACTTTCTCTCAGCTGAAACACACTCACATAGGGCGCTTTTTGGATAACGGGATCACTCAATTTCTCTTCCTCGTAGTGTCGCTCTCGCTCTTTCTGATTGTGAACTGCATTAGAAGCGCGCAGCCGAATCACACAAAGTAAAATATCTCTCACACACATACACTAAGCAAATACTAATACTAACGCGCTACACAGTGCAAATTCGTAAGCTGTCACACTGTGTGACTCACACAGTCAAAGAATAACCGAATCTTAAAGAGAGCGTCTGTGCAAATGGCAAATGAGTTAGGATCCACAAAGCTGAGTACCTGCTGCAAAGCAGCAGAGCCAAAAAAAATAAATAGCTTCTACAATTTCTACTGCTCTCTGAATAATCAGGCAGTCAAAAAGAGTGGGCAATAGTATCTTGACTGCTCATACATACATGAGTGGACTATATTAACTTGTAGTTGTTTCATTTTGATCAAAGAAAATTAGTTTACCTTACAGTTAGAGTATTATAATCATGGAAAAAGCAATGACCCAACCGCAACCATGTTGATTACAAGCACTCAACAGTGCTTCGACAGCTACAAAACAGCAACAAATACCAAAACCAAATAAAAGCCAGACCAAAAGCCGGGCCCGGTCACCGCCAATATCAATGACCAAAATCGAACGCACAAATAACCGCAATGTAACACATTTGCAAATATGCAAAAAGCCATAAACAAAATAAGCGAAGCGCTCCAAAATGCGAAACGGAACTGAACCAGGCGCACACATGGGGCTGGCTTCGGGAGGGAGAGCAGGTAGAGGGAAGGAAACGGTGTTACGTCCCAGCAATTGTTTGCCAAAAACATTTAAACCTTTATTTGAAAATTACACATAAACATATTGCAAATGGGGGAGGGAATATTGCATGAGGAGGGGGGGCGTGGCGTGGGTCCTACGAGAGCTGACCGCAACAACCGGTCAATAGTATAAATACTCTCGCTTAGGGTATGTCGATGTATTTATTGATGATGAACTGAACGGGATAAATGTAAGGTTTTCCCATTTTATAGAAATTTTGATATATTCTAATATGAATTTTTCTATAGAATGTAAAATATCATTCTTTGGCTTTAAAGTCATCATTAAGAATGAATGGATATAGCAGTCAATCATTAACAGGAGACCAACATCAGTTAGTCAGTTAGAGCATTATTAATCAGTAATTTTCATTAAAAATAATTATCAGCAAAAGTTAATCGTCATCATCAACAACTAAATAATTACAGCTATGTCAATCATTAGTCAGTCTTCAATTATTCCTGATGATAATTGACTTATTAGTCCATTTAGTGATTGAATGATTGAAGACTAGCTAATGATTAACTAAGCTAAGCTACCCAATTAATGACCAGTTATTCAGCTATCATTTATAAATGAATAATTATCATTATCTGCCTCTCAATCATCAGTCAATCATGAATCATTATCATTATCATCCTCTCAATCATCAGTCAATCATCATCAGTCTATCAAACATTAACAGCCAGTCAAAGATCATCGGTCAGTCCATTATCATCAGTAAATCACCATTGCTTTATCACTTATCATATCTGTCTTCAATCAGTCAATCATTAGAATCTCAATCATCTTCAGTTTGTCAATCATCACTCCAATATGATTAGACAAACATTATCAGCCAGTCAATAATCATCCTAGGCATCATCAATCCTAGTCAATCATAAGTTACTCTTAGTCAATCATAATAAAATTAAATCAATTTCCTATACCCACATAGATATAAAAACATATTCTAAAGGTAATTATCTTCCCTTAAGACGCAGTTAATTATGATCCACATATCTGAAGATTTAGCCAAATTTAGAGTATTTCAGAGACATTGTATGGGATATTTCGATATCCGAATTGAAGTTTGCGTGAGAAACATGTGAAACATGTGCAACATATTTGCCAATGCATTTGGCAACATCATTAAGTTGAAAATTGTTGGGCCGCAGGAGTGCAACGGCCTATGAAGGGTCGCTGTGGAGATGGCAACTCGAACTGCAATTGGAGCCGGATGCACTGGATGCACTGGAGGGCAAAGGCAATGAATTTTCATGAATGCAGTCAAGTCTATAAAAATTAATGCCACATGCAGTTGGATGCGTTTTAAATATGAGTGTGGAAAAACTGTGTGGAAAATTTGGTTCGAGCACTCAGCGAGACACATGAGAAAGGGGGGAGTGGGAGAGAGAGTGACCCCAACATCGGGTGTGCAAGGCTTATCAAATGGTCATTTCTGTTTGCATTTAATTAAAAATCAGACAAAAAGGCAGGACACGTGTCAATGCGACGCATCCAAACAGGACGCCAAGCGCAAGGACACGGGGTGCGATAAATCACGCTTTAAACAAATGCCAAGTAATTTATCAATGTCAACACTAAGCAACCAATAAAAAAAAATTGACAAAGTAGGCGGGAGTGCTCGACTCGTAGATGCTCTTCTGTGAAGCTTTGCCCACAATTGAACAAAGTCACACTCATATGTGCGCCATCTATTGTCCACCTTTTGCAGCGTTTTTATTGTGGAACTGTAAAACTCTATTTAATATTTTAATGATTTTTTTAAGAGTGCTAATTCTGAATATAGTGAAGATATTTTGGAGATACCGTAAATCTGCTATATAAATAATAACATTATTTGCTATATAAATATAACATTACTAAAACTTCAATATCAAATTTTCTATCTCTAGCCTTAAAAAGCTTCTAGTTAGGTAACTAGTTAGGTAATTAGGTTAGTAAACTATGTTAAAATATCGATATTTATCGATAACAACAACAAATTGAATATCTTGTATACTTATTATCATTATTATTATTTTTTTTTTTTTTGTATTTAATTAGTCATAAAAAAAGAGCCTATCGGAAAAAATATTAATTTTACAAGAATATATAAATAAAATTTCAAGACTTTATAGTTAGCTGGCATATAAATGGATGGATAGCAGGACATGGACAGCTGGAAGATATAAATCGATAACTAGACAAGGCAACGAGTTATCTAAAAAAGGTGAGCAGACTGCTTAGCATTATTTCTTTATAAGATGATCCCAGATGAGTCCTGGCAAATGGCTAGACAAATGGACGGGCAGTAAGACAGGCCGTGAAACATGACCAGATCGACTCAGTGACCGCTGTCCAATATACCCCTTTGCAATGCATACCAGGGTAAACTTAAAAAAAATCCCAACTCAAAAGTAAGAGCTGAAAGGATTAAAATCCCACCTTAAGCGTTTGCATAATTAAACGCATGCAACCAGAGCTCCGACTGGGAAGGCGAGACATTATCTCAATGTAAATTCGTGTGGCAGCCACGTTTTGTTTGTCGCTGCTCAAGACTTTTGCTTAATTTTCAATTTAATTGTGGCAGGCAGGCCTTTGGCCAAATGGTCAGCCACACACACACACAGAGACACTTGTGCGTCTATTTGTGTTTGCTTTTGGGGTTTGGGCGGGGCAAAGTTCACTAAATTGCATTTTGGCACGCAATTAGTGGTTCATTTGCCGCCCGAGCGAGTGTGTATGTATGTGTGTGTATGTGTAGGTGTGCGTGTGCGTGTGTGTGCCTTGTACTTTCGATATTTGTCCAGCATCGGGGATTTTGCTTATTTGCTTTGTGTGCAAACTTAATTTCATCTTATTACGGTGCAGAAATTTTGCAATTTCCGCAAATGCCCAACAACATGGACCTTGGTCGAGAACTACGTCTTGGCCTATTTGTCCATAGAACGGAAATGGAAAATACATGTAAGCAGCCACGGCCAGTCGGACAGACAAGGCAGTCAGGTAGAGCTGGGCCGTCTCAAGTGTTTATTTGGAGTCCTAGGACTTGATTAGTTTATGTGGCGTCTGTTTCTATCATTTTAGCTACAAATTGGGGAGCTAAGATGCTTAGCAGCTACTTCAGATAAAACGGGTTGCTTTAATTTTGGAATACTCTATCAATATATTAACAATTGGTATAATATTCGAAATGCGGCTGCAGCTAAGTTCAGCAAGAGTTTAGCTTTTCTTTTTATCAAATAAGGCGTATTGATTTAGCCAAGCTAAGCAGTCTAGCTTTAGAATTAAGTAACAAAATTCAGTAATAAATGTTTCACTGTTATCGATAAAAATCTATATTTATTTGTCAATTTATAATATGCTTATCAAGTTCGAAATATTTCTTATACATGTTTTCTTTGCAATCTGTTTTAATCCAAAATTTAAAGGCATATACTATTAAAAATAGAATAGTTTGAGCTCCTCTAAAATCAATCCATATATGTATCTATATACTCTATTAATTATCTATTATATGTATGGAAGAATCACGATATTTTCCATGGTCCACGGTGTCTTCTATAAATTCTACAAGTTCATATTCTTCTACTTCTATTCCTAAATATATGCATATGCAGCCGTTTAACTTATTTCTAAAAACCTTTTCAAATAATAAGAAATTAAAAAAAAAATTATAATAATAATAATGCTAATAATAATAATTATTACAATTTCAAATAGTTGCAACTTGCCCATTAAATAAGTACATTGGAGACCCCTTTCTAAATATTGAATTTAAAAAAAAAAAATTTTTTTTTTTCTTTCCCTTTAATATTAATTTTACAATAATGTTTATTTCCCTTTAATATTAATTGTTGTAGTAGCTGCCCGATAATAAGTACAAAATCGTCGTTGTATTTCCTCGACTTTATTTAGTGCAAAAAGCTGTGTCTTTCCTCTTCGTAGTTAAATGTACATATATTCGTAATGCAAAGAATGTAGGAAGAATAATCCCCGAACCAGTAGGAGAACTGGAGTCGGAGTTATGCTATTAACAGCGCATAATATTGTCAATAGCATAGCGTGTCAACTTGACGGAGGAGCAGCTCATGTTAATGCAATCTGAGATTAACATTAATTTTACAATATATGTATGTTTATATATTATCTTAACATAAAAAATATATTTCGTGCTTTATTTCCCTTTAATATTATTTTTAATATTAATATGTCTTCATATATCCTATTATCATATAACATATTTTTTCTGTGCTTTATTTCCCTTTAATATTATTTGTACAATATATGTTCATAGCAAGCATATGGAGTAGTGTGTAAAATATACAACTGAGAAAAAAAAAACTAATAATAATTTCAAATAGTAGAAACTTGAGTATTAAATTATAAGTACATAGGAGTCTCTATTTAGCCACTCTAAAAATTTCATTAAAATATTTCATTTAGTTTAAAAGTTATTTAATAACTAATTTGTCCTAGTAGCTGCTCTAGTAGTAGACTCAAAGGCAGCAATTGCATAAAGTGGACAATAGGTGGCGCACGTCTTTCCTGCAATAGAATAATACAAGCAGATTCCACTGATTTAAACAGCAGCTGTTCGCATAGTTGAGACTATTTTCTAGTTCTCGTTTTATTCTTATTTTTTTCTCAGTTTCATTCATTTTATTTTTTACTTTTTACAGCCACAAATCAGATAATTGTAAATTGTAAAATTACCTAATTTATGGCATTTTTTTATTTCTGCGCTGAGAAATTGCAAGGACACTCCCTCTAAGTGGCATGTTTCACAATTTGAAACAGAAAGCAGAGCAGCGCATAAAAGAAAAGCTAATTTAATTAAAAGAAAATGCAATCAAAAACGCCATTTGGCAGCGTCTCCTGTGTGTCCTGGCATTGTCCTGTGCGTGCCGCCTTGCAATTTACGTTCCGATGCAGGACACACTTTTTACGACCGCAAAACAATGACGAAATGCAGCCGCAGAGACAGAGAGGCAGAGAGGCGGAGAATCAGAGAGATAGGGCACATGGCAGCCAGGATATGCCATGCGGTTGTTATCCTGCGATGCGATTTTATGCACATTTATCATAATTTCACACGCAGCCCTCGACGAAGCAGTCACAACAAGGACACTTTTTTAGTTGCATATTCCATTCCGTATTCTGTTGGGTTTGGTAGCGCATAAAAAATATAAATTTAAGTGCAGCAACTCATCGGAAGGGGCGTGGCTGGAGGTGCAGAAATTGCATTTCGCCTTTTACGACCAAAGGACATTTATGGCATTTCCTTAGCCAGGACGAAACGGAAGGCAACTGTAGGTAATAACCCATTAAAACTATTCGCACACACACACACTCGTGCGCGCGCGAACACACACCTCAGCTGTGGGTAAAAAAGGACTCCTTGGGCATGCAGATCCTGACGGCAACATGTCAACACTTCTGACGATTCCTTGGCGCCAACAACAATGTTTTTGGAACTGGTTATTAATATTAATGCCGGCCAAAACTGTTAGCCATAAACTAGTCGTTAATAATAATAAATTCAGGAAATAATACAAAAAGTATAAAGAGAATTATAGGATATGCGCGACTGCGCCATACTCTGCAAAACTTATAGAAAGAGTGGAAAGAAAAACAAAATATTACAGGATAAAGTTGAATTAGTTAAAATTGTATATGGTATAGTAAAATGTATTAAATATATTATATAAAACTTTTTTTTTAAGTCAGAGCAATACTTTGAGCAAATACAGATTTCATTTGCAAATTGTACAAAGTTCTTTAGAAATAATTGTAGAAGACCAAACATGGAATGTATTTGGATCGTTAAAATATACCTTTACAGAGTATTCTTCCTTAGAAAAATTCTAAAGTAAGTAAACAGAGCTTGGAGTCCATGTTTCTACAGTGTAAGTATTATTAAGAGCATTTTAAAGGTTAGAGTAGATATTTTAGAGATTTAATTAAAAAAAAAAAAATGATAAAAATATACAAATAAAAATGCAAATTTATAAATAATTTATACAAATATATTGAAAATGTAATGTAATGTCAAAATGAGTTATTACAAATATGGTTATTACAAATTATTTTATATGATATTTGAGATCAAATATTTAGTACAAAATTATAAATGTAGTATGTAAACAAAAAAAAAAAATAATAATAAAATTTTAATATTAATATTAAAATAGTTGATAAATAAAAACATGTATAATGGAATTGGCAATTGTAAGAATTAGTTTAGTCTAAATGAAAGTTAAAGAATATGTTAATAATAATTTACACACCTAAAATTACTGTACATATTTTTAAAAATATAATAAATTGTTTAAAATTAATTTTTTTACTAAATATTTCTAGAAATTTATTAGATATATAAGATTAATTAAATAATTTATAAAAACACTAAAAAATAAATATATAAAAAGCGTATTTAACAATATAGATACGTCTCCGTAACTTAAATATATACATATAAATATAAATATAAACATATAGAAATTACTAAGAATTAATTAATTATTATTAATAAATAAAAAATTAAGCAAATAAAACACCCCCATCGGGTTGGTGATTCTATTGTAATAATTGTATTTTTTGTAGGCTATTTTGACTCTCGTTTATGTCATTATTTTTTAAATAAATAAATAAGTAAATAAATATTAAATTAATTATAAATGATTCATAGAAAAGCTAAAAATGAAGCAAAAAGTACACATTTGAAATATTAAAAATAAATATTTGTATGTATAAATAAATTCAGGAAGTAAAAGTTAATTATTTAAAAATGCAGCAAAAATCTTGTAAAATATAAATAAATAAATGCAAATACTTGCCAACATTCCAAAAAAAATCAAACATTTTCTATATTTATATTCCAAGCTATTCCTTATATCCAAACTGTCCTCATTTATAGAGTATAAACTATATACAGAAGCTGAAAAAAACAGGAAAAAATGCCGTAAAAACCGAAATCATAAAATTACTTTTTATTTACTTTTTTTCTTATTTTTGTTGTTGGCTGCTGGGCTGAAATCTCGGGAGGTATTATCAGACACGTTTTCCGGTAATTGAAGTGTTTGTTGTTGTCCTGTTGTTGCTATAGATGTTGTTGTTGTTGTTGTTGTCGTTGGCAGCTGGCAGAGTCCACGCATCGTAGCTCTCATAATTCTCTAGTTGTGACAAATCAACGCCCTCTTGTAGTTAACTTCCCGTTGCTTTTTTACGAGTGTGAGTGTGTGTTTGTGAGAGAGAGGGAGCGTATGTGTGCGTAGTTTTAGTGTTAGTCCTTGCTCATCTTCTATTTCGTCTTCTTCTTGTTGTTGCTTTATCAAAAGTAATTTCGCTTTTATTTCCTTTGACTATTGCCAGCGATTTCCGTTTTTTTGCCCCCGCCGTCAATAATTTCATCTCATTTCATTCTTTGTCATAAAAAATGTTGCAAGTGAAGAAGTTTGTTATCCTTGTTGTTGTTGTTGTTGTTATGCCATTTGATGCATGCAATATGCACAAAGTTTCCTATTTCAATAAAAAAAACTGCTATAAGTCGAATTGTGGATATAAATCTATAAAAAAGAGAAAATCTCGCAACGTTAATAAAAGTTGTTGGGGTTGTGAATGTTTGTATCAAGTAGAGACAGCAGCTGCGAACCAACAAACTTGCTCGAGTGTTTTCTTACACATAAGAAATATTCCAATTGATCAAATATCTGACTAAATGCGCCGTATTTATTTCTTTGCACTCAATGCGACAGCAACTGCTGAAACTCAAATTTAATTACTTCTGTGTGAATGCCAAAACTGATTTCATTTGTTTAACAACACTGTCTAGCAACATGCCAGGGCTTCGACAAATCAAATCATTAGCTTAAAAAAAGCTATTAAAATAAACTCCAAAATAAATACTTTTTGTTTATTAAAAGTTTTGTTGTATTATAAAATGTATTAAGACATTCTAAAAAGTTTGATTTAAATACATTTCTTATTGGATTATTATGTTAGTTGTGTTTGTGAGGAAGTGTGTCAAAGTATATAAGCGAAATATATCACGTTAAATTATATAAATTCATTTTTTTTGTCGGCTATTATGAATTATATAGATAACAAGTTTTAATACTAATATTTAATACTAAAATATCTCCCTCAATAATTTTTTTTTTTTTTGTCTAATTGACAGTATTTTCGTCATTGGCAGTAATAATTTTCTTTGTGTGAATGGCATATTACACAGCCCTGCCGCAAGCACACACACACACATATACATAGTAGTTTTCGTTAACTATCAAAAGCCGTCGGTCGTCAAGTGAAAGTGCTGAACTTTTTTTTCAAGTGAAAATTTAGTGAATAAAAATATGCTTTTAAGAAAATACATATGTATGTATATCTAAAGAATATATTTATAAAAAATATAAATAATATGTATAAATAGTGAGTGCAAAGCAATTGCAAAGTTACGATTAAATGCGAGTGTGTAAAAGAGAGCACAGATTAGTGTGCGTGTGAAAAAAACATACATATGTATGTATGCTAAAGATGCTTTGCAAGTGTTACGTGTGTGTGAATCACAATGGCGGCCTTTTACGACGAGGCTGTCAGAAAGTCGGCTGATTGGTTATATTGCATGTGATCGAAAGATATTCAATTGAAAGTTAATTTACACCTATCCAGCATCTTGAAGGCATTGCTTAAACAATAGTTTACAATTAGCATCCACATAAACTGCCATTCTTCGCGGCTGCTTCTGCCTTAGGTAGCTGACGTCATAAAAATGCGAATGTCAAACCGCAAAGCACTGCGCTACCTGAACTTCCGTTTATGCCATGCCAGCATTAATATAACAGTTTATTAGCTGACATATTTATGCATATTATTAAAAGCACGGGTTTCTTTCTGCACATGAACAAAAGTAAAAATTTTTGCAAGCATCGTTTTTGGCATTTAGCATTTCGCAACAGGATCAACATAATCATTGTGCAGCATATTCATTTTGATGGAAGGGACGCGCGCCTCCGTGGCTCATTAATTTTTATTCGTGCGACGTGAGTGTGTGTGAGTGTGCATGCTTGTGTTAGCGAGAGAGGGAGAGAGAGAGAGAGCGAGTATGTGTGCATGGCATTCGGTTGCAATAAAAACATATTTTATTAGTTGGCGCAAAAAGGATGCGTGTGTGTGTTTGGGTGTCCTGGTCCGATCTCAACCACCATTTGAACTGAGCTGATGACTTGCTGTCAGCATAAATTCATTATTTATGGTGCAATCAATGCGACCGAGCGTATGTCAAACACATCAAAAATCAACAGCTCATCAGCAAGCCCAAGGCGACTGTCACATAACGCATAACGGAAGTTTGTTTATTTTATAGTTTTTGCCGCCCGTCGTCGGTGCGGTGCGAAAATTTGCAAAAAGTCCTGTGATGTTGCGCCGCGGGTTGTCCGGCCAATAGCTATGGCTCATGTTTGACGTTTGCCTTGGCAAATTTGAATCTCTTTTATGGGACACCTTCAATTTGGTTGTGATCTGCGACGTTAAAATGTACATATACCCTGGAATATGCATTAGTGGGCTCAGCAGGAGAGAGAGCGCAAAAGTGAGCTTTGTGGATGCTAATTCGTTTGTGTGATTGGTCGTTATGTTATTGGTGTTAGTTACAAATTCTAAAAGCACACTCACAACAGTTGACTCCTTCACACTTATGATATGCAGATAGACACAGATTCTAACTAGAATGTAGCTTGTGGGTTATAAGAGAGCAAAATACGTAAGAAGTTATTCCATTACTGCTTAACACAAGTGTGAAAGAGACAACTGTTGTGGGCGTGCTTTTACTCTTCGATCGTTCGTTCGCTGCGCGTGTGTATTGTATTCCCAATTTTAGGCAAATACAATTAGAGAGTGCGAGGGAGAAGATTGACTAAAAGTGAGTACACATTTTTTATTTACTTACATGCGAATATACGTTTAATTCTAAATTCTCGATACATATTCTATTTAAATATATTCTCAATGCATTTATTTCTATATAAATATTTGTAAACATAAATATTATTATATTTTGCATAATTGGGTATATAATATTCTATCATTTAGTTGGCACTGCCCTTCTGCTGCTCTTTTGGTAGGTGTGGCAGTTTCTATTACTAATTTCGAAATTAACACTTAAATATTTGCCAAAAACTGCCATAATTCACTTTTGGTACCATTTTTGTTTGATTTGTCCAGTTGAGATGACTTTAATGCCTTTAAGGACTATTATCTGTGGCAACATGATTCGAGCTGAGCGAACTAATTAAATGCTCAACTGCTGGCTGCGTGTGTGCTCATTTAACGCTGCCAAAGCAAATGATGAATGGCCGAGTGCTTCCTATTTTTGGGCTTATCCATTTTCCACCCTGCAATTAATATGCTCTTAATCGGGAATGGGACGAGTCGAACCACCCAAAACCAACTCGCACTGAACTCAGCTAATGTCTTCCATCATCTTTTCAGAGCAAACTTTGCGTGATTTGTGCACCTCAAGAACTCCAGACTTTAGTTCCGAATGCGTCATTCGCCTTGGCTATATCAATATCCTGACTTGTGCGGTCACGCATCGTATTGCTTCAGTCATAATTTCATTGCGCTCTCTATTTGTTTCGTACTCCTGTTAAATATTCATGCGAATCTGTGCGTTGTCAGCGACGGTATTCCTTTAATGACATTTCAATAATTAATGAACTTTTTTCTTCTGCCCACATTTTTTCCATTTCCGTTTTCCTGTGCGTGTCCTTTCTGCTACTATATCTATATCTACAATATAGACAGACTTCTCGACTGGCCCGTCAGCAGTCGTCGACATCATCAATCAAAATGGTATTTTTAAATGTTTCGCTTAGGAACTGCTTGTCGCGGCTTATAAATGATGCTGTTATATGATTACTTCTTTTTTCTGTTCTCTTGAGGGTTTTTGAGGGTTTTTTCGATTACTTTTTGGGCTGGTTTTTTAAATGGCAAATGTCCATCAATTTTAATAAGTCAAAATAAGTCAAGAATGCTAATGCTCTAATTGCATGAAAGTGGGCGCAAATAGGCAAATGTCAATTGCTGAAAAACAAATTTAAATATTTTAAATATATGTATATGTTTAGAATATATTTAATTATTCATATTAGATTATATAAATAATAATGAATATAAATAAATTAATTAAATAAACAATTTAGTGTGCTTTAGTATTTTTTATTTTTAGATTATAGACTTTTTCTTTTTTTTATTATACTACTATAAATAAATATAAAATAAATAAATATAAAAAGTTTTTGTTCTATATAAAAAAAATTTGTAAAATTGACAAATATTGTGTGTTTATTTTGATTTATTTTTTTGTGCTATTTTCAATTATTTCTTAAATTATTTATTTTATTTTTTTATTATTTATTTATTTATTTTTTTATTCATTTATTTATTTATTTTTTTCAATTTAATTTTATATATATGTAGTATTAGATAGTATTTTTATATAAATATATATTTAAAAAAATTTATTTTTATTTATTTTTTATTTTTAATTAATTAATTTTTATTTTATATATTCATTTTACTTTTTTCTTTGTTTGTTCGTATTCATTTATTTCTTTTCAATTTTAATTTGTTTATTTTCATTTTATATATATTTTTTTTTTTTATTTTATTTTATTTAAAGTTTTTTTTATTTATTTATTTTTACATATTTTATTTATTTATTTGTTTATTGTTTCTCTCTCAATACTTGTTTTTATATGATAATATTGACCCTTACAAAGCTCGTTTACTACGAAACTCGCATTCTAATCTCATTTACTCTCAAATTATCTTAGTTTACTTCTCTACTTTGCACAGCTGTCGTAAAACCCACAAGTGGAACGAGCAGCAAGAGCGAGCAACAATTTTTCCAATTGACTTATTCGAACACCCTATAAATGACATTTCTTTGGTTCTCCACTCATAATTCGTCTACAAATGCACTTTATTGGATAATGTTATTAGGTTTCCATTAGTTTTGTTGACTGATTTGGTTTAATTTAATTTGGGGTGCATTCTTTTCTTTTTGGGCTTGAAAGGCCCAAGATATGAATAAAGAAAATTATATTATGGGATTTTAAAAAATACTACTTTATTTAATATTAAAGAAATAATATTTAAAATAATAATAATTGTATTTTTATTTAATAATATTTTTTAAATTATAAAAATAATAATTTTTTGTGAAATTATTTATTGCTAAAGTTTTCATCAAGAAAAACGGATTGAAGTTAATAAATTAAGCAAATATATTAATATAATATATATAATATATGTATTTTAAATAATTTCAAATTTAATTAACTACAACCATGCGTTATAGAAATCAAATGAAAATAATTTTTTAAAGTAGAAATTAGTTTATTACAAAAATGTATAACAAATATTTGAAGAACTATTGAAATGTCTACAAAAATATTTAATAATTATGTATAATAATGAAAATATTAATTAAATAATTTTTTATTTAGAAGAATTATGGTTTCCTCTAGACATAAAAACATTTTACTTAACTTTTTTTTTTTTTTAAATTAACACATTATACATTTCTGATTTAATACTATTAATACTATAAATAGAATTATAATATATATATATATTTTATTTATTTATTTTATTTTATTTTTATTTATTTTTTATTATTATTATTATTTTTTTTTTTTGCCTCTAACCTGTAGGAATTTCAATTGTCCTTTGTTTGTTTTGGATCTCGAAATTGTTTTTATTTTTTGTCTCAGCTACCGAAAACTTTTTTTTTTTTTTTTTGAAATGATGGAGAATTTAATGCGGACAAAAGAGCTCAGAATACAGAAAAGTAAAAGGGTTTGCTAAGATTTTATTTGGTCTGAAAGCGCTCAGCGAATTTCCTTCGATGGAAGTTCACTTAAGTTGGCAGCCAAATTAGAAACGCTTTGCCAACTAATTAGCCACTCAGAAGTTTTGCCAAGCTCCCTCTATATATATTTTTTGTTGGCTAACATTTGTGTTAACTGTTTTTCTGTCTGTGATTTTTACAGTTTTCTGACTTACAAATCGCTCGACATGGCAAAAGTTTTTATTGCGTGTGGCTCAAGCAAGTTGTTCGACGAGCAGCAAAAACATAATCATATAAACTTGTCTCAATTATTTTTCATATGCCACGCCCACCCAACACGCTTTATCTGCTGAACGTTAATTAGTTTTTGTTTTTGGCCAAAGTGAAATTTTTGATTTTTTCCGCGCGCAGCGAACTTTTTATTAACAAAAATGTTTGCCAATCAAAATGAATTGAACTCACAGGACGCAGCTCCTGCTCCTGCTGCTCCTGCTGCCGTTGCACTGCTGATTGCAGCTGCATAAGTGCAAAAGTTTAATTAAAAGTCGTCTTGGCTGTTGTAGGGAGACTTCGAGGCTCTGGCGCCGCCCAAATGGCGCTTATGATGAGCCCCCTTTGAATTGCCAGCGCGCGCTATTTTCCATAAGTTTTCCGATGAAAATCAAGCTGCAGCAGACGAAGAGAAAAATCAGCTTAAACATGCAAATTGTTTTGTTAGCACCTAATTTTTTGACATTATCAACCGGGGAGCCAAGTTTTCAGAATGTTGCTCAAAATGTTGCTCTGTATTTTTGCATAATTGAATTTTCCACAATGTTTTTTTTTTTTCTGTTAACTTGGCAACTTTGCTGCGAGCGTTTTTCCTGTTTTGCAACGGCAAGTGGAAAACTTTTGGCAAAAAAAAGAACTTTGTGAATATGCAAAAACTAACAGTTGCTATTATATACAAAGCTTTTATTAAATTTTACATGTGCGTTCAATTAATTGAATAATTAAAGTAGAATTTTAATTACAATTCTATAAAGGAAAAAAATATTTCAAAATTGTAATTATCAAGATTTTCTGAAAATGTTTAAGCTTTTATTATAAGCTTTAAGTTGTTTAAGCTTGATATAAATTTTTTTTTTTTCACAATTTCTGTACCTTTATCTATCTATGGTTTATCTATATATCCGTATATTTTCCTTCTGTCTATCTAGATATTTATTAATATATTATTCAATCTTTTATATCTATCTCTCTCGTCTATCTATAAATGTCGTCTATCAATATCTGCCTGTTTATCTATATATTATTGTATCTGTGTATTTCTCTATTTATCTATCTATACATTTTTCGATCTGCTTATCTACCTGTCTATATGTATTTTCATCTTTCCATCTATCAATTTCTATAGCTCTGTCGTCCATCTATTTATCTATATAACTATTTGTCTATCTATATATTATTCTATTTATCTATCTACATATTTTTCCAGCTGTTTATCTAACTTCCTATCTAGCTATCTGTCTATTATCTATCTATATATAATATTCCGTCTTTTGGTTACTCTCGCTATATATATCTTCATCTTTTTGTCTGTCTATATTATATTAAAATCATTCCAAGTATATATGACTGCAAAGTAAAACAAATCATTAATTGGTTTATGAGCATTCTAATTATTTTGAATATTGGAATATTTTGTAAACACGAAATCCTCTCATTAACAGAAATCTACAAATATTTTTCACTAAAATATATATGATATTCAAATATGAATTCAAATTCCATTATTCTAATCATCTATCTCAATACAACCTAGAAAATTATAAAAATCTACTAAAATCTTCCTGCTTGTTATTTCAATTTTTTTTATCTCTTAAACATTAATATCTATTTAAAAAGAATATTATTGCCAGCATGTTTCAGTCAACTTAAAAGCCGTCGGTAGCAATAAAATTCAATTTGATTAAAAGCCGTCGGCACTTGACGAGACAAGAGAAATTTCCTTTGTTCTAGAAGATTAAATGTAGATTCTAGAAGATCAGATCAGATCAGATCAGATCAGACAAGTCTTCCGTAAAACATGAAACATTTCCATACATTATATGCATTCATGAATAGTATATTATATATGGATAGATATAAATATATCTATATATACTATGTGCTACGATTTGTCTCTTTTAAATTTATTTAACTTCCGTTAACGGCTGATTTATTTATTTCCGATATTGATTAATTAATATTTTATGTCAAAAATCCTGAAATATTAAATAAAAAATAATGTTTCGGAAAATATATATATATTGTTTTTTTGCTCTGTCAAACATTGCTTCTGTCTAAAAAAAATTGATGAAATTTCTTATTTTCCTGTCACATGCTAAAAATTGTGAGACAATAAATAAATAAAAATCATTTACAATTTTTTCTTATATTTTTTTATTCGTTTTACTTATAAAAAAAGGCAAGCCTTATAAATATGTCTTTTTTTCTGTAAAAAATGTCTGAAAAAATCATTATAAACATATGTATATTTTTTCGTCACCTGTTGAAAATTTTGTGAAAATGAATAAATAAAAAATCATTTTAATTTATTTTTTTATTTTTTTTTATTTCGTTTTTTTCGTGTTGTGGCTTGTCTTAAAAATTGATACAATTTTTTTTAAAGGCAAACCTTATAAATATTTTGCGGAATTTTGTTAAAACTTCCGCTTCGACAGTTTTTACAAAATCGTTTAGCAGGACGCTTACAAACTAAGACATATATATATATATTTTTTTTGTTACAATTAAATCAAATATTGCTAAATCGAAAACTCGTTTCGCTTGACATACATATATTTAAATATATATAGTTGTTGTTGTTGTTGTCGCTTTATAGAAACAAAACCATTATCACAATCGCTTTGATGAGTAAACTTAGAAGCAGGAAGAATTTCGAGGGATTCAAAATGTTGATGATGTTGCTGTTGCTCTAGTTGTTGTTGATGCCGTCGGCATTTTAGCCCATGAGCTAAGACTAATATAGTCAACGGTTGTTGCTTTTGACGGACTTGTTGCTGTTGTTGAAATAGTAGTAGAAGTAGTAGTAGTAGTAGTAGAAGTTGTTGTTGGTGTTGTTTACTCAATTCTGCGCTTTTCACTGTGATGGTTTGCGCCACTTGCCGCACTTGCGTCCCGCTCGGTGCAGGCACTGGCTGGCCGTGGAGTCCATTAGCTGGCGTATCGTGTTCAATACAACTGTTGCCATTTGCCATTGACGTAGACGCAACAGCTGCTTTTCCTGTTCGCGCGCCTTGCGCAGCATTTCCTTCTGATCCGGTATGTAGAAGGCCACAGCCATTGCTGTTGTGTTTGTTGCTGCTGCTGTTGTTGATGTCGTCAAGGAAAAACTGTATGTTTCTTTGTTTCCTCAATTGCACAATTGTTTGTAATTAATAAATGTCTTTCTTTTTGCGTCTGACTCAAGACTTTCTCTTTGCAGATTCACGCGAGGCACACAATGAATAAATTAACTACACGAAATGCTTTGTTGTTGTTCGCATTTACGCACACGTCAAGAATATATGTATATATTTGTGTATGTGTGTGTTCGACGGTTCGTTCACTTTGTTTTGCTTCGCTGCTGTTGCTCTCCTTTGCTCTGCGTCCGCTCACTACTTTGGTTGATTTCAAACTGGCTGGCGTGAGCGCAATGCACGCTCTTTTATATGGCTCGCTCTCACTCTCGCAGTCGCAGTCGCTGTCGCAGTTGGCGTCGTCGTTGTCGACAGCGTCGTGCGTTGTTCGCTGCTGCGGCTCTCTCATCGTTCTCGCTCGTCACTTGGCTCGCTATACAAAATTTTTTTTGTTTTGGTAATTTTGTTGACATCGCCTCATTCGTACATTTTTTTTTTGTTGTTGCCAGGTCGAGCGGTTGCATCTGCAAAGTGGGCGTGGGCGGGGCGGCCACCTTGCGCCTGTTGCCAAGCGTGTCTTTCTGTGTGTGTGTGTGTGTGCGGCGTCGCTGTCGCGCCTTTGTTGTAACTGTATGCGGCGAGAAGTACAGTTAGCATATTAATTGTATTAAATCGTCGTCGCATGACAAACATTTTCAACGCAACGTCTAGAAGGCAAAACGGGAGCTGACAGCCACAGAGAGAGAGAGAGAGAGAGAGAGAGAGAGAGGGCAAGTGACTAATAGAAAAGGAGAACTGAAGCGTATGAGAGTATAGAGAGGCAGAGAAAGCGCTACAGAGGGAGCCTGTGACAGTTGGATATACATATGTGCAAATGGGCAAGATCGTATGCCAAGTAAAAAACCCAGATAAATGTGCTTTCATATAAATAATTATTAATTTGCCTCATACACAACACACACACACACACACACACACTTTCATGCATCAAGTTCACATTTTTGATGAGTTGTCAGCGCGTAAATATGACGAGCCTTTTAGCTAGGTCTTTATCAGCACATTTCCATGAAAGTGTTTTACAAATGTTTTTCCCGTCGCTTCCGACTCGGCAGTCAGAGATATATGTACATACATATATACTACAGATTTACCTATAATACTAGTATAGATAATGAAAGTCTGTCACGAATTCTTTATAGATTTGTGTTTACGCACACATAAACTTACATATAAATGTATATTTTGCTCAACAAAGGGCTTGTCATCTTTTGTTTATAATTTGCAAATATTATCGTACTCATTAGACCGAAACATACTGAAAATTATACTCTATATACTATATATCTCAGGCACTAAACGAATGTGATATTTCTGTTTAATATATGCGAAATTCTATGTGAATTTATTGACTTTTTGAACGTATTTCATTCATAATTTTATATAGAGTATCAGGAAACTGGAATCGAGATTTCATCAAGTAAATCAAAATTAATTTATATGCACTTATTCATCGAAATTATGTTACTTGGATAATTATATGCATATGTATATTTGTTTCATATTTCATTTTTTCATATATTGAGAAATAAACTAAGAATCAATTGTGAGCGACCACATATAAATATGTATAGATATGTATGTGTTTCGTTGAGTAAATCATGAATTAGTTTATGTATATTTATTGATGTTAATTGCATGTTTAAATATATTAACTTTGATATGTTTATATATTTGTCGGAGATAGCTCAGATTCCATATCCTCTGTACTCAATTCGAAACGAATCACGAATTGCCTGTAATCTTCTTAGTTCTCTTTGGGTTGAACTTCTTGAATGTTCTGCTCTAAAATTCAAGGCATCATCATAGACCTGCCAATTCGGTCTTTTCTTAATAACCAGGGACTACGTGCAGCAGCAATATCAATAACAACATATTTATACGACATATTTATTAATATATAATTACTTTCATAATTATTTCTGTAGATATTCAATGGAATATATATATTTAAATTTTATTTGAATATTTACATATAAATTATTACTTGAAAATATAAATATGCAATTTACTTAAATATTAAAATTTATTTGAATAGATATTTTTATTTATATGTATTTGTATTGATATGTGGACATATTTCCTGGGACAAAAAGTTGAATTTATTGAATAAATAAAAGGAGCATAAAAAACAACTTGATAAAGTAAAAAAAAAAAAAATAGAAAAAAAAATTGTTTTTTGCATGCTTATGAATTTTCAACATACATTTGTACTATTTTTACTCAATTCAAAGACATAAAGATAAGTTAAAAAAAAATATATATATATTTTTATATACTATAATTTTTATATATTTGCTTATCATATATCATATTTATTTACATTTAAGTTATTCAATATTTATTTGAAAACAGAAAAGTAAATCAAGAATTACACATTATTATTTTATTTTTATTTGTTTCCAAATATATTTCGATCAGATGCAATCATTAGTCAGCTCGCTGAATGTAGTTCAAATTATTCATGCAACCAAAGGCAAGACTTATTATGTTCAATTAAGTGATTAATTCGCTTCTTAGTAACAAAAAGAATAAAAAAATCCTGTAAACAAGTTTACAAATGATGAAATTCAGTTGCACTTGAGAGCCAAGCAGATTGCTCGAATTGTTCTTGGCCAACCAATCTATTGACAAGTTGAGCTGGCCAAGTGAATGGGCTCTCTAACTCCACCCACAAAATCGTCCATCGTCTGTACTTTTGGTTTTGGCCTTTCGAGCATTGCGTCTCAAGTCTCTTCTGCTGCTGTTACACAACTTCCACTTAGGGGTTGCTCTAGACCTTCTATTGTTACAAGAACTACTCGCTGCCTGGCTGGCTGTGCCAGTCTGTGTGTGAATGTGTGTGTGCCTGTGAGTGTGCCTGTGTGTGTTCTTTTGCACTGCTCTAACACAGTTTGCTCGACAAAGTCGCTGCATAGTTTTTTTTGTTCTCTCTCTCTCGCTTTTTCTTTGGTTCTTGGTTTTCCGGGTTCGCGCCGGCAACATAAATCGTAAAGGCGTGGCTTATTTCCCAAACATATTCCACACACACACACGCACACAGCAGAAAGAAGCCGCAATAGCATTTTCTGTTTCGCTTTTGGCCGCAATGAGCCAACCGACTGAAGTTGGATTTTTGTCTGCTTCTGTTTTGGGATTTCGTATTTGGGTTGTCTCATTTTTTTTTCGACTCAGCTGGGCGGAGTTTTGGCCAAAACCTTATTTAATGGGCTACCTTTTTTATTTTATTTTGTGGCTGTTATTTTTATGAATCAGCGTTTCTGGGTGGAGTCTCTTGGCTGATAGATTCTAGCCAAAAGAGCTCTCTCTCTCAGGTCAATTTGCCGACGGTAATTTACGCATTAGGCTATGCTTAATTGAGCCAATTAGTGCCTTGCCTTTGCTAGATTGAATAAATATGTTTATTGCGATAAGAGTTTCAATTGAGAATTGTTCAATGAGCCATAAATTGGACTCTTGCCTTGTTTTCTTAAAGGATTACATGATACATATATTTTTTTATTTTAGAAATCTTTACAATCAACTTTCTTTCTTTTGCAGATGCGGGTAATTATTGCAATTATTATACCAAATTTTCTTGTAGCTAATGTTGAGCGACGTGTGTCAAACATTTATAGGGTTGTTTAGATATATGTATAATAATATTTCTATATGTATTGTTGTCGCTATCAATTTGCATATCTAATTGCGTGGAAATACAATTTGCTGCTGGAAAGTGAATTCATCAAATTAGCTTTTAATTGAGTTTTCAATCTGCATGTCAAATCACCCACATGATCAAAAACTTTTCGATGCGTGTGCCAATCGAAGTTTCGTGAAAAGTTCCCAGCATTTAAATGGGATTTAGTCTGACGATCAAGAAATTTGTGTGTGCATAATATTTATTTCATCAGCAGCGTCTTTGTTTTGCTTTTCGTCTGGGACTGCCTCAAAAAAATTTAATAAAAACCTGTATGGGAAGAATGCGGCGACAGCTACGTCACACGCATTGCGGCTCGTCAGTCGTGCTAATGAGTAATGCTCACAATGCGCAGATTTGCGTAACATTAAACTTGATTTTCGCTTCTACATTGCTCTCAATAACTTTCTTCTTATTAACTTGACAAAACTGGTTTTGCTTAGCTACAGCTAAAAATATCAAAATTCTGCTGAAAATTTCTCACTCTCTCTCTTCTCTTTTTTCTCTCTCTCTCTCTCTTTCCCTCTGTCTTTTTCTTTGTCCATTTCATACTAACTTTCGTGCTTTTAATTTGATTATATTATTGTGCTTCCATATACATATATATACATACATATGTATAAATATATTTTTATTTTAATAGCATGTCGAGTGCTTAGCTTTTTGTTATCTTTCAGGAAGTACATACATATATTCTAAATAAAAAAAAAAATAATTAAAAATTCTGCACAAATTTAAATATTAAATTTGTGTACGTCTTCCAAACTTTTTAATATACATTTATATGTTTTTGTTTTATTTATACCAAAAACATTCACATATGCTAACATAATAGCGAACTTAACACCTAACAAAAATAATAATAATGCATATAGTATTAGTATATGTATAATAATAATACATATATGTATATACATATATAAATGTATTAAAAATTTTAATATTTTATGTGGACAAAACAGTTTATTAATTGATTAACCTTTTAATATTTTTACACCTTAAAAAAAATAAATAAAAAATAAAATAAATATAAATATAAAATAAATATAAAAATAAAATAAATATAAAAATAAAATAAATATTACTAAAAAATAAATATACAAAAATAAATAAATAAAAATAAAAACTAAAATATTAAATGTGGGTAAGAATAATTATATATTAACCTTTTAATAAATTGTTTTATTTTTTATCCATACCTTTCATGAGAGTCAAAATAAAAACAAATTTGTTTTCAATTCAATTCAATTTAATATATGCTTTATTTCCAAAATTATTACATTTAGCTTAAAGCTAGCTTATTTTCTTTGATGAAATTTTATATGGTAAAGGAAAAATGGATGAAAACCCTTTAGTTACGTCTTAAATAATAACTTAAAACTAGAAGGGAAGGCACCTTAGGTAAAATTACTACTATATATATAGTAGATCAAGGGCCCTATTGACCCGTACTTTGGGTTAAATATGATTTTCTAATTGTGAATTTGGCTTTTGAGAGAGTGATGAGCTCAGCAATCGTTTTGACATTCGCTATTTTATGCAGTGATATGGTTCTGTGATATCGTTTATTTTGAACTACTTGGAGTTTTCTCAAATGAAACAAATTTGTTTACACCTTTAAAACTCAATAAAAATCACATTGAATAAACAACTACAAAATTGAACATTTTCTTCACAACATATTAAAATTGTTTATATAACAAAATGTATTTCATGCAAATCAAAGTTTTTGTTGAACAGTTATCTTTTAGTTGTTATTAAGCTTTTTTAAACTCGTTAAACTTTAAATGTCAAATCGATTTAATTGAACGGCGCACAGTTATGATATTTCTCACGCCCCTGGTGGGCGTATCAGAAAAAATCTGAAGGCTTTGTAAGACGACTCTGCCAATGAGTTTATGTTCCAAATTCCAATTCCAATTCCTCTGCATCGTCTCATTCATGCTCTGTTTATCAGGCGATTCGCTTGCTGCTGTTTATCAGTCGATTGGCTTGACCGATCTTTCGTTTGCTCTCTGGTTGCGTTTCGTGTAATTTGTATTAATTTTTTATGAGCTCTACTGGTGGCCCCTTGCATGCCTTGACGTGCCATATATGTACATGTATGTATATACAAATTTTTGTTTTTTATTTGTTTTCCATTTAGAAAGCAACGAAACAAAGACAATTGCTGGGTGATCCGTTGCGCATGGGTCATTAACTTGCCGCCGTTTGTAACGCCTGTCATTGAGTGCTGCTTAGGCAGACGATCGCGGAAGCTTCTCAGTCATAGAGAGCGCGTGAGAGAGAGAGAGAGAGAGACGATCATGGACAGTCGAGCCATCAAGCTAAGCTACCAACCGTCCGATGAGTCATCCGCGCTGGCTAGAGTAGGGGCAAAGGGGAAAGTATGAGAGGGGGGGGCCAAACGAGACCCATTTAATGTTGTTTAACGACTGTCTTGGGCCTGTCTGTGGGGTTTCATCTCCTCTCACTGCTGCACAACATGTGCATAACTGTTCGGACTCGGATTTGGATTCGGACGCGGTCCTCAACACACACTCAACGCAAAAAAGAAAAATATGGAATGAGAGAAAAAGAGATACAAGGCACGAAAAATGATATGCCGATAAGATTGTTGAACAAGCAGTGCCCGAAAAAAAGAAAAAAAAACAGATGTGAACCTACCTCGTCGGGAACTCTTGGCCTTTGTTTAATTTATTTGATTGTTCTTTTTGTTTGCCCATCGATGATGCCCGATGTGTGTGTTTGTGTGTGTGTCTTGTACAAACATGTCTGCGCTATATGTAAGTAATTTTCGCCCCTTTTTCCATAGATTTTATGAATAGATAACGCATCTTCACTTCTGCCACCACTGCAACTGCAGGTCTCTGATTTTATTCTCACCCGCTTTGTAGTTGCATGCAACGACTTGTCCAAGAACAGTTTGCTTATGTCATTATTTGTCTATCGTCTTAGTTGCACTAATATTTTACCCATGGGCAGTAGTCATATGGCATGAGGTGCGAGCCGAGTCGTCGCTGCTTCAAATGGCGTAGGTAGTGTGTGCTCGAGCGAGTCGAGTCGATTCGAGCATGAGTCATACGCATTGCGGTTACCGCAGCCGCACAGCCGCAGAGAATGCGCGTGTCGAAATAGGCGGCAATTAGAGTTGATTGTAAAGTAGGTGCAAGTGCATAAATAAATTTATGGAGTAGATCGTTAACATGCTTCTTAAACATGGCAAAAAAGAGGCAGTGGCTGACAGCTGAAAGACATAGATGAATCAATGCCAGGCATAGCTACTGACAATTTTGTGCTCAGCGGAACACCTGCATATGGAAATACTTTATGTGGATTTGAACGTGAGCTGAATGGTTAATGTGTAGCTGGAAGAACGAGGATCAGAAGTGCGGAAAGAAGATTTTATATACAATGTAGCAGGTAGAAGATGTATGATAGAAAATAAAATAAATTTCACAGAAGCTGAAAGTTAGTAGTATAAATTTCATTTTTTTAAGCTATTTAATCTTTGTGCCTCCGCAGAAGAATAATTTAGATAAAAATAATAATTTAGATAAAAATAATAATCTAGATAAAAATAAAAAAAAGTGTATATTATTTATAATGAATTTAAAGCCAAAATTTGTTTTTAAAAAGTTGGAATTTATATATTTTTTTTAGATAAATTTCATTTTTGTATTTCGGTTTTTATCAGATATTGCAAATGCTAAAATTTCATCTCTCTGTATTTTATAGTTGAAATTTTATTTGTCTATATTTAAACATATAACGTTTGTTCTTCTATCTATTTTCTATATTCTGTCTTCAGAACTCAATCTATATATAAGCTATATTCTATGTGATGTATTTCTATATCTTAAATCTTCTATCTTCAATCTTATTTTTCCTGTCTTCAATTGTATACCCGTCTGGCTTCTAACGTCTCTATGGATTCGTATTTCTTATATCTTTTTTTTTTTAATATATTTTTTTCTATTAAATGTTGTCATTCTATCTTCCATGGCTTATCTTGTATATAATAAGGTATTATTTTATATATTTTGCCTTTATATTTATATTTATATATGTATATATATTTTTTTATATTTTATTTTCATTCATTTATCTTATATACTACATTGTGTATCTTGCAATCCTCTCTAGCTTTTATTTTATTTATATATTTTTCATCAACAATCTACTATACCCTAACCTGTCATATTCTAGTTCTTACTTTTTATTCCCAGTCTTCTTATTATTTAAAGTTTATTAAATTACATAAGAAAATTATATATTTCAAATTAAATATATTATTAAATATATTTTATATAAAAAAATTTTATATAAATTTGCAAAAACTATATAAATATATACATTTTTTATTTTTATATATATTTTTTTAAATCAATAGAAAATTATATATTTTATATTATATATTTTAAATTAAATATATTATTAAATATATTTTATATTAAAAAAATTATTTTATATAATTTTTCAAAAACTATATAAATATGTACATTTTTTATTTATATATATATATATATATATATTTTTTTTTTTTAAATCAATAGAAAATGTTATAAAATCTATTTTATAATTTTATATATGTTATTAAATCTATTTATAATATAATATATTTGGTATTAATTTTATACGTTGCTTTCATCGCAAATTTACATTTAAACAGATAATTTTGTTATTAGTTCAGCTCTAGATTTTCACTTGCTATTTCGTTGTCTATTTCTGCTCTTCAATATGCAAGAGGACTAAAACTATAAGAGTGAGATATTTATTTATATGCATATAGTTTTCTATTGTTTATCGACCAACTTTATTCAACTTTCATTCTATTTTGGTATTGCTCATTTTAATAGCCTGCACATTACATATGCATGCATGTCTTTAGATATTTTACTTTTTATGGCTACTTAAACATTTGGAAATCGTCAAATGCGCTTCTTCCGTTTTATTTTTCATAGTTTGGCATTTTATGCATTCGAGTCAAAACGCCATGAAATATGCAACACATGGCGCCTTGAATTGTCTTTTATGCGAGTGAGTTGTCGCCATGTGTCGACCGCCCTCAACATTTTGCATTTTGGTGAATTTTGTGTTTTATGTGCCAATGCAAATGGCGCATTAAAAAATTTGCCAATGCCATATCCACATCCACGTATGCGAACGTGGCCTTATCAATGCTCTTATCTTGAGCGGGTCGTAAAAGATGTGCGACCATAAAACTAAAGGCAACAGCAGCAGCAGCAGCAGCAGCTTCTCTCAAAATCAAAGTATATAAAAGCTAACTGACTTTTCTCACACACTTGGTCATAAAAATAGATAAAAGTCGAAATTTGAATAGAGCCGTGGAGTAGGAGTAGCTGCGAAGACGCCGCGTTGTCTGGTCTATGGCCTAATCTATACAGGAAATGCCAACGATACTATCCACAACGATTTTTTATAGCCTCACATATGCAAAGGAGGGGGACGAGAGGCTCGTAAATATAAATTAAATTATATAATTTATGTAATTTAACATTTAAAACTCCGCCACGGAAGACATTATCGTAATTTTTCAATTCCATTTACAGCGAGTACATTTAAATTGAATGAAACTCGAGATTCCAATTGAAATTGTTATTGAGAAAGAAAAGACAGAAAAATATAAATAAAATAAAAAAGGTACAGAAATGAACAGCAAATTTATCTACGATTTAAGCAGTTAAATACAATAAATATAAATATTATATATAGATATATAAATATAATATATATGTAAATTTGTTGACTAATAATATTTTATTGAAAATGAAATGAAATTTAATTGTTAGCTCACATATCATTGAATATATTTATAATATATATGTAAATTTTGTTTAATAATATTTGATTGCAAATGAAATGAAATTTAATTGTTAGCTTGGCATATTAAAAATGCTCAACGCCTATTTTGGCCTATAAATTCTAAGGGTAATTAAAGCCTTCGCGTCCTATAGGTGATAAAAGCGCGTGGACTAATAAAGCGCCAAGTGTGCGTATTGGACTTTTGTCCCTTGAGAGACTTTGACAATAACTCATAAAGGCATTTTAACTGCCTGGCGAGGGCTAATGACCAGGGTCCAGGCACTTCCACTGGCACTGGCACTTCCACTGGCACTGGCTTTGGCTCTGGTCGTCTCTGGCACAAATTGCGCGCAATTAGTGCGCAATTTTTGAACGCTAGGTGGCGCACAGCTGCGCTTGCCACTCCCACACACACACACACACACACACACATGATTAGCACTGAGTGTGTTTTGGCATTGTAATTGCTTTTTGTAATTTATGCCCGCGTTGCTTGCCACAAGAGTTGTCAGCATTTTGTCTCCATATGCCCAAAACCCCCCACGCCCACTCTCACACAGACACAGGCATATGGACACACACACGTACGCACACACATCTGCGCGTTATTGAGCCCATGCGGCTGATGCACTTTGTCCATCATTATGACAGCTGCTTGACGACCGAAAAGGGCTCGTGTAGTCCTGAGGTTTGGGTTCGTCGCTGATTGGGCAATTTTTCTTACTAATTTTACTTTTCGCGTTATGAATGCGCCTCATGACATTTGACATTGGGGGATTGCACAAGCACAGCTGATGCCAACAGTTGAACGAAAAAAAAGAAGTAATGCAGGTTCGTCATGGTGATTATGTCTGTGCTGTTGTCAGACACAAATTGATTTTAATAGCAGAGCGGGAAAATATTATGTCAGATGAGTGTAGTAAAGGCTGAAGTGGAATAAAGTCTGAATTGCAGCTATGCTCTAGAATGTATATTTGCTATTTGCTTTTTTCTGGAATGAATCGATCTCTGAATACGAAAGGCAGCTGTGACTCTTTAGAGATGAGTGAATTTACAACAGATGAATTTCAGTTTTAGTGAATGTTCTTTGTATTAAATATTAATAATAACTTTCCAAATACTGCATTTAATTTTAATTTAAATATAATTTTGTATTTTATTTATATAGAAATTTTTAATAAAGAAATATATATTAAGAAAAATAAATAAATATATGATAATTAATTAATTAAAATATGTAGTAAAAAATAAATAAATTGTAATAATTAAGTCAATTTTTATTATTAAAATTTAAATAAAAAATAATAATTAAAAAAATAAACTAAAAAAAATTAAATTAAAAAAGTAAATAAAACAATATTTTTAAATAATAAAATATTTAAGACTAAAATAAATACAAATAAAATAATTATATAAAATTTAAAGTATTTTTTTTTATTATATTAAATTTATTTATATTATGTAAATATAAAAATAAATAATATAAATTTAGAAAAATAATACAAATATAAAAATAAATAATATAAATTAAAAAAAAATAAAATTAAAATTTATATATTATATAAATTTATATTTAATTTATAAATTTGTATTTAAGTGTTTTAAATTAATTAATTTATTTTCATATTTTTTATTGAATTTAATTTTTTTACTAATTTTTTGTTTTTTTTGTATTTTTTTTTATCAATTTTTGTTTTAATTTCTTTTATTTTGTATTGTTTTTTAATTCATTTATTTTAATTTTTAAGAATTGATTACTTTTTACTAACATTAATTATTTTGCTTCGTACATTTAATGTCATGCACAATTCTGTATATCCTACTCAGTGCACAATTAGCTCAACTAAATAACTTTCAGTACCCCTTCCAATGCTTAGCTCAAATAGTTTCAAGAACTCTGCGTATCCTTCTGCTGCACTCGCAACTGTTCAACTGTTTCTCAATTAATTGCCATTTAGTGAACTGCACAGCTTCAAATAGACGGAAATCAGCATAAGCCGCCGCGACTTTGTCGCACAACACAAGCAAAAGTCACTTCCGACTTTCTGCCTCCACAACAGTGCCACGCCCCCGTCAACATTTTTGTTATAATTATGGCGCCCAACGAGGCGTGAACATGTGTCGTCGCCAACGTAGCCGACCTCCAACCCCCCCCTAAAAAAATTGGGTGCTGTTCAACGACAGCAATGTTCACAGAAACTTTTTCACTTACAGTGAAATTTGGCTAAAGCAAACAAAGTTTTATTGTGCAAAATGTGTAGGAGAAAATATAAAAATCTTTCCGAATAGTTGCTTCTTGTGTATTTTAATTATTTTAATTGGATATAGTTTAAATATTTATACACTTTAGGCAATTATCACTGTAGCATGCAAGCTCCACCACAGCAAAAGTTGCATTCAAACAGTGAATGTGCTTTTTATATGAGCTCCAACCAGAGTTTTCAATGGGCACAGCGAAAACCATTGAAAAGTTAGAATATTCAGGTGGGTATACTCAACTGACATATATCCTGGTTAGAGAAGTAAAATACGATTCGTAATGAAATGAAAATGAATATAAATTATTAAAAAAGAATATATTTAAAAATGCTTTATGTAGATTTTTTTTAAGGGTAACACATAATTAAATTAAAAGTTACTTAACAATCGTAATATTATAATTAATTTAATAAATTTTAATTAATTGTAAATTTAGAGTAGTCCAAAATATTAAAAAAATATTTAGGAAATCTAAATTAAATAAATCAATTTTTTATTTTTCATTAAACTTTGATGAAATTAATGAAGTATTCGACTAATTAATTTGAATAAACTTTAAATTTTGAGTAGTCTCTCAACCAGACTAGATACACCGAAAAAATATTTAGGGAATCTAAATGAAATAAATAAATTTTTTATTTTTCATTAAACTTTGATAAAATGAATGAAATATTCGACCAGTTCCATTTTGATTAAACAAATTATATTTTAAATATTTGTTATTTTGTTTCATTAAAAATTTTAAAACCTAATTTTTTTATTTAATTTGTGGAAGTGTTATTTCATATATAAAAACTTGTATTTTGATTGAATATTATTGCAAAGTTTTAAAATATTTATTTTAAAAGACGAATGCAAATATTTTAAAATGTTTTATATTTTTAAAAATATTTTTGATTTATTATTTATTTATTATTAATTATTTTTTATTTATTATTATTTATTTTTTATTTATTATTATTTATTTTTTATTTATTATTTATTTATTTGTTTTTAATTGATTTTTTTTTATTTATATATATATTTTTTTTAGTTGAGAATATGCCAAATTTTAAGAGTGCTAAAAAATATTTCAAGACTTCATATTTCATTAATGCAGAAAAATATTTCAAATGTTTCACCTTGATGTAAATACCGGCTTACTAGCCTACTACGTAGTTATCGTTTATTAATATCTGCTCTTTGGAGTCATAGAAAATAAGCTGAAAAAATACATTTATTAAAAAAATATCTACACTTATAAAATAACAACACTAAATGTATATATCTAATATATCTGCCTAATATATTCTCCATTCAACTTTCAACATATTCATAAATCTTTTTTGCAACTTGTTGCCTGCTCAATACCCTCACCCAATATACCCTTTTGCCAATCAAATTTTTGCACTACATTTCAGAGTGGGTAGCAACTCTTACCATTTAACTGGCCGTGGCTTTTATGGTTGTATATTTGGTCAACACAGCTGCGGCCATGCGTGGCTCCGTGTCCGTGTGCTTCAGAGAAGGTTCATTCATGCACAAATTGTTCAAAGTGAATTTTTGCAGGCTGCATTTGTCAGTTGTCCTCAGGATTTTGCAATATATTTTTCAACTTGTATATATATATAAATATATACATATATATTTCCATTTTCAATTTGTATGTGCGTGTTCTTCTTTTTTAATAATTGTTGCAAATGCGCTTTTACGCTTTTGACTTCAATTTGGCCAGAGCCGCTTTTGATATTTCACTTGGACATGAATGAATGCGCATGCATATGTGTGTGTATGTGCGAGTGTGTGCAGTTGTTTTTGTGTGTTTTTATTGTAATCGCATTAAGTGCGCTTATTTAACGCAAATCTGCCCAGCTCTCTCTCTCTCAGCTGCCCCAGCCAGAGATGCTTGCAGCCAAACGCTAATGATGACTAATTTGTTTGCATTGCCTCAGCCGGGGCCAAACAGTCGTGTCCTTATCCACATGCCCAACCCCCAGCTAGCTCATTTGTTGTTTCTTTTTTTCTCCCTCTCTGCTCTCTCTCGGGTCTCTCTTGAGTTGAGTGGGCCACATGTGCGCGGCCACAAGTGTTTGTGCCCAGGACTCTGGCATATCCTGAGCGCTTGGGCTTTTTGTTATTTTTGCAACATTTAACGCTTATTTGGCTCTTTGCTAAGCTTTCATGGCACGGCTTTCGAGAGTGTATATGTGTTTACGGACGGTTGTTTGCTTTTTTAGGCTTTTTTGAAAGAGAAAAAGAAAGAGAGGGGAAGGAGGGAGAGTGTAGAGTCTATGGAATGTCAGTGGAGTTTGTTGTTTTTAGCTGCAGTGCACAATTAATTCGCAATTAGCATTTTGTTTTCAGTTGTTAGATAAATGTTTGGGGTGCACAAACAGAAGTCACAACAGTGGCTCTTGAATGGGAATGCGGCATATGTCATGGCTGTCAAAGAGCAAACTAAGCTAAGCTGCAAAAACAAGCTCATTTCTAAGCCTCAACAAGACTTCTATACGCTCAACTTAATCACCAAGGCAAATGATGCTTCACCTCAGTCTAGAAATCAAATAAACAAAAAAAGAAGAAAACGTCAACCAATTGGTAAATTAACAAATTATGCAATGCCCAAACGGGACACACTGGCTAAGCCTGAACAACGAGCACTTAATTTAGTTAATGTAAGCCAAAGACTCGCGCCCCCCGTTTCCAACAACGAAGAAGAACTGCCTGACAGTTGACAGATGAACCCAGTTGGACAGAGCAGAGGCGAGGCAAGTAAAGACCAGACACTCTGTTTAGGTCAAAGATACATTTGAATCGCTTTAGCTGCTGATGCGGCATTATTTGTTAGACTCAACGAGAATGAAGGGAATAACGCCAGCATCTTTTCGTTTGTAATTGTAGCAAATGGCCGTTGAAGTTGGGCTGCCAAACCCTGAGGACATTTGGCCAGTTAATGGACAACGTTTTGTTGTTTGTTCTGCTTTAAGCGTATTAGAGCACTGTAAAGTTTAAAAACAAATAAAAATGCGTATTATAACAACAAATAATGGCATTGCAGCGAAAAATATGAAACATAAAATGAGAAGAGAGATGAGAAAAGCAGAGTTAGTTGAGGCGCTGATACCCTTACCTAATTCTATAAAGCGAAGGAATCTAATAAAAATAATAGAAAATGTGGGTATAAAATTTAACAAAAATTGTAAAAAATGTTAATAATAATAACAATAAAAAATAAAAGTTTCTTTAAATTATTTTTTTATTTAGTAACTTTTTTATTTTATTTAATTGTTTATTAATAATAAAACATTGTAAAAATATTGTATTGTATAATAAAAAATAAAAAAAATGGTTTATTGATCATTCAAAGTTTATTTAAAAAAATATAAATAAAAATAAAAAAGTAATCACACAAAAAATTTAAAGAATTTTTAATTTTTATTAATACTAATATTATTTTTTTATAAACTAAGTTAATTTTTATTACATTTGTTTTTTATTTATTATTTTTTATTTATTTATTTTTTTTTTATTATACACTAACTAAATTTTTAACATAACTAAACAAAAAACCAAATTAATATTTTAAATATTTAGTTAATAATTTTTTAAATATTTAGTATTAAGAACCAAAATATATAAAAAATAAAAACTAATAATAAAAGCAATTAAAAAATTATTATAAATAAATTATTCAAAAATTAATAATATATAAATTTAATAATAAATAATAAATACATAATAATGAAAATTAATTATTAAAAAAAAAAATATATATATATAATAAAAAAAAAAGTATATAGAGTACATAAAAAAGTATAATTTATTTATCATAAATTTCGAAACTTGTTAAAATTCCCTTTAGGAGCAAACAAACCCTTTTCTTTTAAGTGTGTCCAGCTGCTTTGATAACGCTTCCTACTCTTTTCGTCTCCTTTCATAATCTTAAGCCAACTTATGAGACTAAAATTTTTACTTCCTTTGCCGTATCCTTTTCCCTACTACGTTGCGTTGCCAATAAAAATTTAATGATTTTATTGCTTATGAAGTTGTAATTCATTTTGGTGCCAACCCTTCAACAATTATCCTTTTAGATAAACAATTGGGTCCAGACAACGCGCTGCGCTCTACCCTAAGAAAACAAAAAACGAAAAGAAAAAGCCGTCAACGACTGTCGTAAAAACAAATTTCATTGTTTGTTTTCTTTTGCGCGCTTTTTGCCATATTTTTATATAATTTTTTTATTTATTTATTTTTGTTCTTCTTTTTGTGCATGGCGCTGCGCTGTCGTAAAACGTTTATTTCATTTATGTGGCATATTCCCTTTGGAGACGTGGTCATAAAAAGAATCGTGTAAAATTATGCAAAAAGGATTAAAAATATCTGCAGGAAGCGCGCAGCAGTCGCAGCTGTATTTGCTGTCGATGGCTCGTCATGTTTTAATTACGCTCGATAGCAAAAAAAAAAAATGTATATATATAAATTTAAACTATAAGAGTCCAAGTTTTATTGCCCTTAAGAGAGTAGAGTAGCGAGTAGGTAAGCTGACCCAGTATCCTAATCTTAAGAAATAAATCGTGCCTTCTTTTATGACATCATGCTTACATATGGAGAAGGAGCAGCAGCAGCAGCAGCTACTGGAGTTAGAGCTGGCTTCAGGTCAGCATGACACATGACCATGAATTAATCTCAAATCGAAATCGGAACTTTTTCGCACATAATTCAGCACAAACAACAAATGGCACGCAGGCCAGAATGAAAGTAGTTGAAGTAGAGAGTGAGCGAAAGAGAGAGCTATCAGGTCAGGGCTATCAAAGGGTTCCCAAGCGTTCGTTCAATCAGCGCGAAAATCACGCACGCTAGGTTGACCAATAGCAAAAAAAAAAAAAAGAAGACCATTCCTAAGCAGCTCAGCTGCCAGAGCAACTTCTGACATATCTACAATTATTTCTAATGACACAGGACACATGAGCTGGAGTTGTCGGGCTGCTGCTGCTGAAACCGAATAGAGAAATCCTCTAAGCCAAAACGTATGTCAATTTGTCAATTTCGCATATTTTTGCGGTGCTTTTCCTTTTTCGTGTTTTCATCTTTTTTTTTATCGCAAATGCCGAGCGACGGCTTTTTATTGATATCGTCCGGGGCAACACGTGTGGAATATGAGGACTTTTTTTTACTCCTGGCCACAACAATGTAATCTGATGCCTGTGTCCGTTTGCGCGTATGTGGTCTTTGGCTTCGCTGGCCTGAAAATTCGCCAAATCATTATAAATGTGTGTGTGTGCTTTTTCCATTTCTATTATTCCATTATTTGCCATGGTTTTGTCAGTTATCCTCTGGGTTATTTGATATTTTACAGTTGATAATAGTCTTTAAAAATACATTTCATATGTGCCAGATCATTATAGTTGATTGATGCTGACTGCTATAGCAAAGGTTTTTGATTACCTCACGTCAAATCAAATGTGCAGAGTGAGTAAAAGTTGCGAAACTGTACTAAATATTATTTGCTAGATATATAATATAAATTAGTAAATTAAATACATATTTTTTGTATACTAATATATATTTTAATTAAATAATATTTTTTTTTAATATTTAAGTCTTTTTTCTTGCAAATGAATTTTGCTGCACAATAACTTTTTTATTTATTTTTGTTGCACTAAATTATTAGTATTAAATTAACTTATTATTAGTAAATTAAATTATTATTATTTAATTACATTATTATTGAATTACATTAAGTAATATATTAAATATTTTATTCGTTCTGTTGCTAGTGAATTATACTGCTACGCAGTAGGTTTTTTTAATTTTTTTTTTATTATTATTCAATTACATTAAATTATATGTAAATTATATATTGATTAGAGGCCCCTTTGTTCGTTTAATCTTTTTGTCATTGATAAAGTCTCTTCGTTTTCAAGAGCCTATAATATTCAACTTTATTTCGTAGCGACTTTTACACTTGTTCACGAAGTGAAAAGGATATATTTGCTTTCTACAATGTCCCTTTTTGCTATCTGTATAAACGTTAACCATTTTACTATACTATACTAGCTATAGCGGAATATATATTCTATTATATACTGTTTCTATAAGTATTGAAGTTTTCTCGACACACCCATTGAATATTGAGTTTTTGTTCTGAAAAAGTTTTTATTCTTTCAGAAGTCGTAATCTAACTTAGAAATCTTGTGATTTTTTATAAATTATATAAATATAAAATAAATTTTTTTTTTGGTTTCACAATAAATATTTTGTTAATTTGCTAATTAAAAATTTTAATAAATAAATATTTTTTTAAATAAATAAATATATTTTTTTAATAAATACATATTTTTTGTTAATTTGCTTTTCATTCAGTCTTTTAAATTTACGTCTTTTAAATGCATATGTTTCAGATAAACATTATATTTTATACATATTAAAACTCCTTTAAATATATAAATATGAAATATGTATATAACTTAACCTGAACCTTAACTTTAATTTTACCTTTAACTTTAAAATATAACTCACATATTAAAAGTCTTAAAAAAATATATATAAATATCTAAAGAATAACTCTTCAGCCCATGCGTACAATGAATACAATTGGCCTCTCAACGAGTTGTTCTTTCTTGTTCTAACTGTACTGCAATTGGACTTCGTTTATATGTAAATATATCATTAGCTTCTCAGGCGCTGGACGAACATTAAGGGTTGAGATTTAATTATGGGAAAGAATAAACCCCCAAACGAAAAGTCAACAAACACAATGACCAGTGCTTCTGTTGTTGTTTTTGCATTTTTTTTTATTGTGAGCAGTTATACGTAATTAAGCACTGGGCCGAGTCGCAGGCCTCTCAAGGTGCTGCTTGCTCCTAAAGCAGAGCAGAGAGCCTGCATATGAGCTGGTATATGCGCTGTGTGCATTTAACTCTTTCAGTTTTTATGGTCATTAATATGCTTGATTATTTCCCTTGACGTTGTCGTCGCACTCCACTCATTCGTGATGAGTCTGACACGTGACCAGGCAGGCTGGAACGTCGCATCAGAACGTCCAGAGCGCCCGCATAAACATTTTCATCCTGAAGTATCAACTTCCGGTGTTCAACCGGCATGCGGCTGAAAACGCATTGTGTTGAAAATATTATTTAAAAACTGTGGCAAGCGCGCTTACCTTGCCTTGCCCCCCCTGATTGCAGGCGCAACCCCTGCGGGCCAGGCTGGCAAAAGGGTTAAGTAGCAAAGAGGATGAAGCTGAGGCTTTTTATTTTGCTGCTCGCTGCGCCACGCCCCCCGCTCGTCTGTCGCCGCGGCGCTATTATTAATGCTGATTGACGCCTGTTTTGTAATTTTGTAATTGAAACTGAAGTTGTCAGGATGTTTCGCTGCTTTTTTGACATTATTTCTACTGCTTTTTTTTTTACTTTTACCATTTTTTTCTTGTTGTTGTTGTTGCCCGCAATCATTTGTTTGTTATCCTTTGATCTTTTTACTGTCGCATAACGGGGAGAGCCTTGACGTTGTTGGGTGGTCTATTCTCATCTTTTTATACCCTGAGCCCATTGAAAATGGGAAATCAGGGTATAATGGTTTTGTTAAAAGTATGTAACAGGCAGAAGGAGGCGTGGCAGACCCCACAAAGTATATATATTCTTGATCAGGATGACGAGAAAAGTTGATATAGCCATGTCCGTCTGTCCGTCCGTCCGTCCGTCCGTCCGTCCGTCCGTCCGTCCGTCCGTATGTATGAACGCGTCGATTTCCGAAGATACAAAAGCTAGAGAGTTCATTCTTTTTGTGTTAGGTTCGTATATTGCACGCGCAGTACGAGTTTGTTTCAGAAATTCGATAACTTGTATATTTGTAAAGTTATCGATAAACGAATTTATCGGGACCCAGTTATAAAATTCTAGCTAATTCATCTTTATAGTTAGAGTCTCCAAGTCTTCTGCATATATATAGATACTAATTTAATACAATTTCGGTTTTTGTCAGATTTTGGATTCCGGTCCCCACTTCGCCCCACCACCCCCAAATATGAAAAAAATGCATTTCAAATACTAGAGACATGCAGTTTGGTTTTGCATATAGATATTAATATCGTAATCATAATCTGAAGATATCAATACGATTGTCCATCTAGAAACAGAATTATTGATCATCAAAGTTTTCTCATCAAAACTCATGTGGCGCAGCAGCAAAGCAGCGAGACAGTTAGACGCTTGCAATGCTTACCCACATGCATACACACATACATGCATACAAGTGTCGATCAGTGTCTATGTGTGGTTTTGCATGCGTGCAGAAACGAATCGAATAATTCTTGGAATATTATTCGTTCGAAGAAGGGCTCAGGGGATTTCGTAGTCGAGCAGTCTCGACTACAGCTTTCTTACTTGTTTTTTTTTAATTTTCTAATGCAAGCTGACAAATTCGGAAGCGAGTTATGGGTGCTGCTGGGTTATATAGTTATAGGACAATGTTTTAGGGATTCACAGCTTATAGAAATCATGAAATTATTAATTGTCAACGTGACCCTTTCACATAATCGGCATTAGGTTGTTGTTAACTCAAGATCGTTTTAATATTTATGATAAATTAAAAATTTTTGTGTGTATTTTGGCTTAGTATAGGTAAGGCTCTGACATAAATGCAGGCTTTTAAATAAAAGCAATTTTTGTTAATAAACAAGACTGAAATCAGGAACTTAATTGCGAATTTACAGATAAATTAATATTTAAAACTTTTGTTTATTTAGTTTTTTTTTTCTCTTTAATTCTTAGTTTATTTTAGATTTTTTACAAAAATAATTAAAAATTAGTAAACTAAAAAAATACAAAAATTAATAAATAACAAAACTAAAAAATAAAATAAAACAAAGTCAAAATAAAACTTTCTTTTATTTTATTTTTGTAGTTTTGTTATTTATTAATTTTTGCAGTTTTTTAGTTTATTAATTTTTAATTATTTTTGTATTTTTTTTTTAGTTTATTAATTTTTTTTTTTAGTTTATCCATTTATTTTGTTAGTTTATTCATTTATTTTTTTTTGTTTTATTTTATTTTTTTTTTTATTTATTTATTTTTTTTTTATTTATTTATTTTTTTTTATTTATTTATTTATTTATTTTTTTTTTTTTTGTCGAATTTTAGTTTATTAGAGTATTTATTTATTTATTTTTTTTTTATTAGTTAAACAAATTTTGTTTAGTTTTTTTTTTTTAGTTTTATATATTTGTTTTTTAGTTTGTTTATTGTTTCATCTCAATTATTCCCATTTATCTACATTTAAATTTGTCTATTGCAGAAACTTACTTTCTTTTAATAAAGTATTAAAACTAGTTAGCTTCTGCTGTCACCAAAAAATATATTATACTTAAGCCGGCTATATTTAAACACAAAACACTTTCTACAATTCTCTCACCCCGCTTCATCACCCAACATAATCTCAATTATGCTGTCCTCAACCACAATTACTCATAATATAGCAAGAGAAATATGCAAAATTTTGCATATTGCTGAAGTCATCAATTTCGGGTGCGCAGGCAGGCTGCCTTGCCTGCTTGTCGTCTGGTCTAATCTTGCTGCATGTATCATCTGCTTTGGCATTGCTGCTACGGCTCAGCCAGAATGGAGCACTTTAAGTTTCAGCCAAGCGACAAGTCCTCAATTATCAGATTTGCATGACTGATATGCCAAACGGACTGGCCGCCTTCGACAAGGATTGCTCGTAGTTTGCTCTGCCTGCCTCCCACCTCGCTCTCTCTCGCTCTTTCTACTGGCGCAGCATAATATTTCAAATGAAGCATGGAGAATGCGGATCGGACTCATTATCAAAGCACAGCATGTGGTTAGTCCCCAAGTAGCGAGGCAAACTTCCGTTACTGCCAAAAAGGAGCAACAGCACATGGCCTGTACCTAGCCCTAGCCATAAACCCTCCCCGCGCCGCCCCATCACAAAATGATGAAGCAACACTGCAGAATTTCAGTCAATTTCCTCGAAATTGTTTTTTGTTTGTTTGCCACAGACTCAACCGAGACTCGACTAGGCTTCCTGTGTCTCTCCTCGGTCGGTTTGGCAGCCTGGCATCCAAGTTTTGGCATTGTTCGTGGCAGCGTTACGGGCGACAGTGTTAAATGGTTGCAATATGTCATCAGGTTGGCTGGAGCTGGCTTCACTAGATGGCTGCCATGATAGCCCAATCATGGCAACCGGCAGAGCCCTTGCCAGCGAGGACTGTCTTTTCGTCGGGTGCGGCGCCATTTGTATGAAAAATCGCCAGGATGCTAATACGTTTGACTTCCGTTGACGGATTACCGACTATTTGGTCTGTGCCAGCCCTTCCGACTCCGTCTCGAACTCTGGCTGTTTTGATCGGGCTGCACTCTCTCTCGCCACTTTTTTTCGAAATTGCTGCGTTTCACATTTCATTTGAATATTTTAGCTGAAATCTTTTTTTGCCGCCTGTTGTTGGGCTATCTGTAGCTATCTGATAATTTGCTCTGCTGCTACTCGAGTCGAGTTGTCGTTAGCGAAACAAAGCCTCGACGCATTGATAAGCACAGGGGCCTAACAGGCGAGGGCTGAGCGTACACTGAAAAAAATTGCGGATCATTGAAGCAATTTCAAGTAAAAGAAGTATTACGAATTGGTTAAGTGTAGAGAAAGGAAGAGCAGCAGCAGAGAATTGGAGAGAAAAAAAAGTAAAATGAGAATTAATATTATGATTAATTTATATAAAGTGAATTTAAGTGCTGAATAGAAAGCAAGAGATAAGAAGTAAAGCCGAGTAAGATATAAATCCTCAAATAGCTCTCATCATTTTTTTATTTACAATAATTTTAGTTCTGCCTTTAGATACATAAATTATCACACTTAACATATGATAAATTTCTAATATCATACTTCAAAGTTTATTAAAATAATTTAGAAAACAATATTTAATTTCATATTTAATTTTCTATCTAAAACTTTTCAAGCAAATTTTCTCATTTACTTCTAAAAATTTTAATTTATATTAAAATAATTTATCTAAACATTTTTAAATGCATATTTAATTTTCAAGTTAATTCAAAACTATTCAAGCTAATTCCCTCATATATTTCTGCAAATTTTAAATTATATGAAAATAATAAATTTAAAAATTGTTAAATGCAGATTTACTTTTATTCTACACATTATAAATTATATTAAAATAATTTATTTTAAATTGTTTAAATGATTTAATTTTCTAGTTAAATCTTTTATAGCTAATTCCCTTATTTAATTCTGCAAATTTTCTCTCAGTGAATTTCACACTCATCGCATTGATATGCAAATTTTCAAATACGTTGAGGCAACGTTTCGTTTTTTTGTTGTTTTCCATTTTAGCAGCTAGCCGGTGTATTCATTCGGTAGCTTCGCACATTTTTCTATTTTGGCAGCATTTTGATTGCCATGAATGAGTAACGACCGGAAAGCTGTTTTTATGACCGACTGATAGCGATAGCCCGCTTGGCCAAGGTAAGCCCTAGACAATGCACAGCCAGAAGAGCGCCGAGTGCTGAGTGCAGAGAGAAAATTGGGAAACTGGGAAAGTGAAACACTGGGAGCAGCTAGCTAGCTAGCTACCTATCTGATGATAAGCGAGCAAATTGAAAACGGCGTCGGTGTCATTCGAGGAGGCGTTGAAATGACAAGCGACTCGTTGATTTCACTGGCAATTTTGTTGATGGATTTCGCTTAATGGACCTGTGGCAAAAATTTGCGCAAAAATTACAAAGCTAGAGCGAGGGCTGCTAGAACTGGTCCAGATCTGAGGCGTATGCAATGCTCAAAATTTAAATAAATTGCTCTCATTTGTAAGGGCAGGCAAAACACATTCAGCATTCAGCAGCGTACTCATTCTCATTCTCAATCATCATCAGCATCGTCGTCGTTACGATTGGAGTTTGGTGTATTTTATTTTGTTTCTAAATTGAAATTGCAGTGCAAACAATTTAAATGGGATTTGCATAAATTGTGTACACACTTGCACTACCGCTGGTCAAGCCGAAAACTAAATCGGTTTTGTGTGTGCAGGACAAATCACTTGTAAATTGAATTACTTTGCGTGCAACCCTTTTTATGGCCAAATTTTATCCCACACACGCACACCCACACACACACACAAGAGTGTGTGTACTCCTACTCCTTGGATTGAATTGAATTTCACGCATATGTGCATTTAGACAATTTGGCCAATTTTCAATAATAACAAAACACGTTGCGTGAAAACCCGAAATCAACACAAAAAGTTGTCATAAAATATGATACAAGAAAAGCCGCTAAAAGGGGAAGCTTATGATGGGCTAAGAGATGACCTGTAAATGAGCAGATTAGGAAAATATATAATAAATATATTTCTTTAAATTCTTTTTAAATATTTTTTTATATAAATAAAAATATTTATACAAATTAAAAAAATAAAAAATAAAATAAATAAATATAATATGTATAAAAATAATAATTAAATATAAAAAGTATTTAATAAAAAAACATAAATATAATAAATACAAAATAAGAAATAAAATTAAAAAATAAATAAAAAATATAAAAAATCATACAACAAAATATATATAAAGAACTAAAAATATATATCAAAAATACTATAAAATAAAAAAATATAATAATAAAGAGATATATAAAAAATAATATAAATTAAAAAACTTAATAAATAAAATAATAATAATAATAAATAATAAAAATATAAAAACAAAAAATTAATAATAGTAAAAATAAAAAAAAAAAAAATTATAAATAATAATAAAAGAAAAGTATAAAAATAATAAATAAAAGAAAAGGAAGTAAAAAAATAATGAATAAAAAATGCAATATTAAATTTTCTTTTTTTTATTTATTTAATTTAATTTTGTTTTTAAATATATTATTTATTTACTTTTTTAAGCTTTTTCTTTTTTTCTTCTTCTTGACAGTCAACTCTTTTTTAATTTAATTTTTTTTTATATTTTATATTATATTCTCAATTTTCCTCAGCTCGAATCTACCCTAGCAACTCGACTCCTAGCCCACGCAGTATTAAGAAAAAAGGGTTCGAGTTCAGGTTTTTCGTAGCTACAACTCAATTATGTCTGGGACACACGCACACACCCACACCCACACACACATGACTTGACAGACAGCTAGCAGCGCTTGCATTATGTTCTATTTTTTCTTTCTTTTTTATGATAAGTAGCCGCTGGCTATAAAAATCCTTTGAAATCGTCGCACAGCCATTCTTTTTTTTCCCAGCTGCTTGTGGCAGACCAATCAACACCCACACACGCAGTCAGGGAGTGGAAACGCGTTTGCCAAAATCACATTTTCCATCAATTTTCGTACATGATTTGCGCAAAATGTTCGTTCGATATGTGTAGCTGGGAAATGCTGCGAAATTGTGGGCTGTAAAAATGCAGCCGCCGCTTAAAGTCAACGGCTGTGGCAACGGCGACGGCTGTGGCCATGCGGCAAGGTTGTTTTTTAATACCCGTCACATGTTTTGACGTGGTCAGGCGCTGATATCATTTTATTTTTTACAATTTTATGGTAATGCTGCAAAATGTTTTTTATAAAAACATATTTTGTAACAGTGCGCAGTACCACCAAAAACGAAACAAAAAATAAAATAAAAAAAGGGATAATAATGCAATGGCAATGGGCCCTGTCCAAACTTCATTGAAAAGCATTTTACTTTGATGTTTATTTCTGGTTTTCTTTTTTGTTACCTTTTTGATTTTGTAACTGTATGCGTGTGTGTTAATAAATGCAAAATAAAATATGTTTAAATTGCATTATTCAAAAAAAATTGCGTCGTTAATTTATATGCAAATACATTTTTGATAGCTAAAATGTCAGTGCAATCCGCTCGCTTGGCCAATGTTTCCTTATTTTAATACTTTTTTTTGTTTGCAAGTATTTAAATTTTATTTCATGCCGTTTTTTGTGGTCAGCCCATGGCGGAGCCATTAATTTTGATAGTTGCGCCATGTCATATGAGAGCAAGAGATATCCATTGATGGACGCATGGGCGTAAAATTCTGGGCAGGACTGCACAGGGCCCATCGAGTTGTCATGGCAGCAGCGCATACATATATACATATATATATGTATATTTTTTATTAAACATAATTTTATTAGTTGCAATTCATTAATTTGCAAATTGCACGCAATTTAATTTTTATAGTTGGTTGACCTCGTTTCTAATTAAACGCAAATATTTTGATAATTAAATGACAGAAATTAGCAGCCTGAATGATTCGATTGCAAACTGGCATGAGTCAAGATTTGAAAAGAGCATTAAAGAGATTATAATTATATTAAAGCTGAGCTTAATATGAATAATTGAATAAAAGTTGATCAATTGAATAAAAGTTGATCAAAGATATTATAAAGAAGAGATAAACTGATTTCTAATATAATGAAATATTAAACTGTATTTAATGAATTATAATAACAAAATAGTAAGCAATATTAAACAAAAATACTAAATAATAAATAAAATAAATACTAAATAAAAAATAAACAAATGATAAAAAAATGATAAATAATAAATATTGATTAATAAATATAAAAAAAATAAAATAAAAATAAAAAAATATATTATTAGTAAAAAATAAATAATAAAAATAAAAATATATAAATACTAAATAATAAATAAAATAAATACTAAATAAAAAATAAACAAATGATAAATAAATGATAAATAATAAATATTAATTAATAAATATTAAAAAAAAATTTAATAAAATAAATAATATATTATTAATAAAAAATAAATAATAAAAATAATAAAAAAAAAAATAAAAAAATATAAAAAAAATATAATAAATATATTACAAAATAAATAAAAAAATAATAAAATATAAATAAAACAATAAATAATATAATTCAATCGGATACACGGATATCAATGAGGGCTTTTATTTCAATTATAAAATCATTTTATCCTGAATTCCTTTTTTCAGTGTATTTATGATATAATCCTATATTAAATTTGATTCATGGTCTTCAAAATCTTCTACTTAGCTCTAGTGTTCAATGGACGTCTTTAATCCAAAGCAATATTTGTCTTCATTCAACTAGTTTTTGCTCTTCAAAATTTGCCTGGACTATGATGCCTCAATATTCTATGCAGCTATTCAGTTCAGCACAAAAATCTCTTTACTCTGTAATTCAGTTTTAATTAACAAAACGCCAGGCAGTCGAAATCCAAACCAGAAACTTTGTTAGCAATGAAAAGAAATTCAATTAAGCTTATTTGAGCGTTAAAAGCCAATCATGTCAGAGCCAGCCAAAAAGAGCAACAGCACGAACAGAGGATGTGAAAGGCACAGGACGCTGTCAGAGGCTCTGTTTTTATTTTGGGTTTGGGTAGAAGAGAGCGAGGGTTACGGAGACAGCAGGGCATATACAGACCAGTTGACAGCTATACAAAAGGGTTGCTAAAGGTGTCGCTGGCTGAACACATTGAAAATGCAGTTGCAGTAGCTGAGGCTGTGGCAGTTGCAGCTGCAAATCGTGACTTGAAGTGACGTAAGCTGCGGGATTTTGTGACTGCCAAAGGCGTTTGCGTAAAATGTCTTTGCCTTAATTGCATCCCCCAGAAGTCAGTCACATATATATATGCATATATTGGTTTGGTGTTGGCAAATGGTGATTTGCATTTTGCATTTGTTCAACTAGTCTCGTTTTTGCATACCAATTAATTAGATGCGAATGCAATTTTAATTACAGTCGCGATGCATTTGCCAAATTGCGAAATGCACTCCACACTTTCCATACTCGATTTTCCTATTTGGCGACAGATCTGGAATTTATGACTAGGCTGGGCTGGGCTGGGCTGTGCTGGGCTTAGTGGCCAGGCAAAGTGGATTAGGCGTGTTGTAGAACGGGTGGCAACTGTACATCCTGCTGCACTCTTTTATATTCTTATTGTTGTTGTTGTTGTTGTTGAGTCCGTTTTGGTTGCCTTGATTGATCGCCATCATACTCTCAACAACATCAACATCGTCATCGTCGTCCTCAACGCCATCGTCATTTACCCATACGTCAGTCAGTCAGTGAGTCGTAAATGTAAGCAAACATGATGGTGGTCACGTGTCGGCCATGTAAGCTCCGAGCAGGACACGTGCTCGCCGACGCCGCCACCGCCGCCGCCGTTGCCTCAACAACAACTTCAACAATTTTTGAAGTGCCCCGCTCTAAGCGGGGGGTTGCAACTTAACCCAATTTGGCTGTGTGCGTATGTGAGTTGGCTGTGTCTTTGCTGTGACTTCTTCTTCAGTGGCCGTTGTTATTTTTTATTTCCATTTTTTTCCTAGTTGCCGTGTGTCGGCGCTAAGCCCAAAAGCTTGATTTGATTTTCGCTTTGCCGTCAATGATTTTTTTTTACTTGCTAAGCACATTAACGCATGTTTTCACTCATCAACGCTTGGCTAAGTGTTAGAGCTAAGAAAGTATTGGGAAGGGGTACAAGTGGCGCAGATGGTCTTGTAATAATATTTTTATATGGGTGTTGCCTGAGGCTGGAAGGCGAACACAAACTCTTTTTCATAACAAAAAGAGTTTCTCAGCTAACTCTTTCTTCGAGCTACTCAGCTAAAGAAACTTACAATTATTTTCTTTTATTTAAAATTTATATAATGTATAAGAAAAAAAATAAAATAAATATATTTTCTATTAATATTTCTTTCATCTAATATTTCTTTCAAATAAATTTAAAATTAAATACAACAAATCCAAGTTACATAAATAAAAATTAATAAAAATAAATGTATAAAAATAATAATACTAAATTAATAAAATTTTAAAAATAATAAATAAATATACAAATATTTTACTTACTTGTTTTATTAATTATAATATTATTTATGTAAAGATTTCATTTAATGGATTAAAGGATTAAAGATTAACAATTAAATTGATAAAAATTAAAAATTAAATAATTGATATATATAGCAAGATTAATATGTTCTTAAAATAATTAAAGTATATTTTGTATATAAATAAAATAATTTATGTGTATAACAAGATTAATATATGTTTAAAATAATTTAAAATATTATTTGTATATAAAATTATACCACAATATGTTTTTAATACTTGCATAGCTGCGCTTGAAATTTTATTTGATAAAAAAATAAGGAAGTATATATATTTGAAATTTGATTTCAATATAAATATATCAAATATTTTTATAAAATTAATTATGCATCTTTTTATCCAAATGTAATAATATAAATAATAATAAAAAGCGCTCACATTTTCTATGTTAAATGATTGAAATGATTGCTTAGTAATTGTCGACAAATATCTGTTAAATGACTTATTAAGGAAATTATATTATTATTTTTACAAATTTAAAAGTTCGCTCTGCAATCTGTCAATTCATTAACATTCTATAAAATAAATCAACATAAACCACTTCACTTGGCATTCAATGAGCCCATCTATGACACAATTTATTCAGCCCTTCAAATAAAACTCCTTTCAAATGACTTCATTTTCTAATTTTCGAGTGAAATATTGCATGTATTTAAATGGAAAACGTGGCAAGGATAACAGCGACCTGCCCCGACTACTCCAGCGCATGCATGGCTGATCTGAGCTCTTCAAAAGCGTAATGCGAATTCTCACAACTTGACAAGAGAAAAGAAAAGGATAAAAAAAAAATCAAATTGTTGCGTGAGGCAGCGCACGCACAAAAGCCAACAAACAATTGCAAAGCATTTAGACGAACACACGCAACGAACAACAAAAACTAGAACAGCAGCAACAACAATGCGAATTCGTCAAAAATCAAAATCGAATCAAAGTATAGAGAGAGTGAGAATACATAGCAGAGCAGAGCAGCTTGAACTGACTTTCGCACCCCGAGGCGTATTAGCCGCGCACGCGTCGCCGTCTAAAAAGCAAATGCGAGAAACAATCACAGCCAAAAGCCTTAGAAATAGTGGCAACAATAACAAACAACAAATTGCCCGAGTCTATGGCGTGCCGTGCGACTGGCAGAAAGCACGAAAAGGACGCGTCGGCCGGTCGGCCGGCCGCCTGTCAGTGTTTGCGCAGAAGTTTGCTGCAACAATTATTACATTTGTTTAACTTTAACCAACACTGCGGGCAATTATTGTTGCTGGCAGTTGTTGTTGCTGTTGTCAAGCAAGAGACGACCAAAAAAAACAAAAAATGGTGAAAGGCTTGCAGCATTGAGAAATCCTTTGCGTGTGCCGCGTTTTGTTTTAATTGCTTCAAAAATTGCTCATACGCTTGATTGCGTCTTGAAGAAGTCGCGTCTGCCAACAGGATGTACGCCCTGCTGCTGCCGGCAATCCTTAAACAACTCTACTCCCTCTTGTTGTTGTTTCTGTGTGAGCTTTGTTTTAACAATTGTTGAGGCTGTTTGACAGCCGCAACGTCGGCCACTGTTCAAACATTTCACAAGCAGCTAAGTGTAAAGGAAATTCGAGCTGACTTAACTCAACAGCATTGTGGTGGCTTCTCCTTGTACCCTAGGCTATATGTTAGAGCTCTTCTAGCCATGCCCATTATACTAATTGTTTAGGGGGTTGACAGTAATATGCTGCCTAAAACCTGCCGAGTAACGCCAATAAATCATATGCATATAGCCAATTAATCATAGGACTCCACATATTTAACTGAAAACACCTGAACCATTTCATCTGCAACTGAGGGTCAATGTGTGCGAAAAGCAAACATGAATACCCTTTAGGAAATTAATATGAAGTTAGAGCATAGAAAAGACAGTTTATTTTTTTTTTATACATTTTATCTAAATATATATAATATGTATAAGAAATATGAAAAAATATAATTAGATAGAACATTAGTTGAATTCGCAGCTTGCGAATTATTTATTATTATTTAATTATAATTATTAATTTACTTATTTATTTATTTTTTAAATTATTTGATCTTTAATTACCTATTTATTTATTTACTTATTTTTTTATTTATATAATTATTTTTTATTTATTTTGTTGTTTATTTTATATTTATTTATTTATTTATTTATTATTCATTTATTTACTTTTTTATTTATTATTATTTTTTTTTAAAATTATTTTTTATTCATTTAATTACATTTTTATTTATTTTAATTTTTTAAAAATTATTTTATGTATAATTAGATATTTATTTATTCTTTTATTTATTTATTTTTATTATTTTTTATTAATTTTTTTACTTATTTTTTTTTTTTTTTTTTTAAATAATTTTATATTTAATTAGTTATTTATTTATTTATTTAAACGCTTATTTTTTATTTATTTAATTATTTTCTTGTTTGTTTTATATTTATTTATTTAATTATTTTGTATTTATTTATTTATTTTTACTATTTATTCATTCGTTTATTCATTTATTTATTTATTTATTTAATTACTGATTTATTCATTTCATTATGTCAATATCTTTTTAATATATGTATAAGACTTTGAACATATTATATATTTCTTGAAATAGCCTATCAAACATGTCCAATCAAACCAGTTGCTTATAGTTTCAAGTCTCAAGTTGCGGCTGCTTCCTCTCTCCAGGTACTACTAGCAAAACGCGATCAATCGTTCGCCTCAGATTTATATTTATTTAATTTATTATCTGAACGGAGGCCACAATTCACTGAAATTTAAATATCGCTCTTAGTTTAACGAGTTTTAAATTCCATTTTTTAATGAATTTACCATCAGCAAATGAACAAACAGCTTCAAATTAATTATATGCCAGCACTTAAATTCATTCTAAAGCCATTTACTGAGTATATTCTAGTCAATGACTAGCTCAGACTTTATGTCTTAATATAAATGTCGCTGTGGGTAAAAACACACCAAGCCAAAGCCAAAAAAAAAAGGTGGACAAAAACCCCAAGCGTAAAAGCCGCAAAAACCAAAAATTGGCTACCGAAATCTGGCACAGAAGCTGGTTCATGGACCTAATTGATTTATGAGGGTTTTTCAAACCCCTTTTCAGATCATTCCAAACAGCTCCGCGCTGCCCTGCAACCAACTGTTGTTTTATGTTTGGACTGCAAACTCTATTTCATTTCTTTTTTGTTAGATATTACGCTGTGCACATGAAATTAAGCTGAAAATTACGCCAAATAAATGATTTACGCAAATAAATTGAAATTTATTGAGTCCAAATGCCGATTTTACATATACAAGGAATATATATTTGTATATGTTCATATATGTATATGCGGGGCAGCAGCTTGTGCTATGTAAATTTGCATTTTGCATAGCATACTTTTTGGGGTAGAACATATTGCGGCGGATTTTAATTAAGCGCAAAAGGCAACAAACAAACCAAAATAAGTAGCAGAAAAAAAGGGTATACGCGCCTGCCTGCCGGTGCACATGTAACAGGATTAATGCACTGTCCGCGTGTCCTGCTGTCCCTCTGTCGCTGCTGTTCTAGCAGCTGGCATCGGCTTTCCATTTGATTTGCATTGCATTTAATGAAACATTATTTTCGAATTTGTCTGTTTAATCGTGTGACAATTGGTCAAATGGTCAACTGGACCGAACCGGACCTCTGCAAATAAATCAAAGGCATTTTGCAAGCGATCTCTCATTTCGCCCGATTATTTGATTTATGTCCCCTTAATGCGCGGATACCTATTAAAAATTGTGTGAATCCAAATTTGAGGGGTTTTAAGCTAGCTAATCTAGCTTTACTTTTGAATTAGGCTATATGATGAGATGGGGTGTGAATGTGTTTAACAGTCTTGCTAAGTAATAATTGTTCATACGGCTGAAAGCTAAGCTAAGAATATTTTTAAATTATTTAGAACTTTAGACTTTTAAACTTTAAATTTATTTACTTAATAATTTACGAATATATATAATTAAGTATATAAAATCTATATACCAAATTTATAATTCTAGATAAATGCTTGAAAACGAAAGGGCTTTAATTTTTTAAAATTTTATTTATTTATTTTCTTTTTATTTATTTATTTATTTTTATTTATTTATTTTTATTTATTTATTTATTTATTTTTATTTATTTATTTTTATTTATTTATTTATTTATTTTGATTTATTTATTTATTTTATTTTTTATTTATTTTATTTTTTATTTATTTTTTTTATTTATTTATTTTATTTTATTTTTTTTTTTTGAGAAAATATAAATTTTTCTTTTTTTTTTCAAGTTTTAATGAAGACATACACTGAGAAGCAAAAGTGTAACACGAATTCAATATTGTAACTTCAAAGGTCTGTATTTTCACTTCTACTGCATGGATGCTTGAGTTCTTAGTCTCGTTTTGTTGGTACAGTAATTTAGCTATATTTAAAAAAAATTTTAAGTCATTCGGTTTGCTAGAAGAGAAATGCGATGGCAAAGAGTAAGAAGGGTCAATTGTTACAGTTATGCTCTCTCAGCGCAAAAACAATTTGCATTGGTATACAAGCTTTTGTTACCGTTAAAGCTTATTTATTTGCATTGAACTTTATGAGCTTTTACCATTTTAAGCAAATTTAAAACGCAATAACCAAGATGAGTGAAAACAAAAATAAAATAATTGAATTATTGTTAGCGGGTGTATCTGTTCGTAAAGTGGCTAACAAATTCGGTATTAGTCATATGACTGTACAAAGAATGAAAAAATACACTCAACAAAGTATCCCTAGCAATAAAGGAGGTCGACCAAGAATTTTGAACGATCGCGACACACGCCACGTGGCAAGGCTGATAACAGGCAATCAGGTCATAACGCCAATACGAGCAGCGAAGATGCTTAATTTGAATGCCAGTGAGTGGACAGTCCGTCGTAGTCTTGGCAGATTAGGACTAAAAGCAAAAGAAATGAAAAAAAAAACCGTTCCTTGCAAAAAAACACGTTATCTTGCGTAAAGACTTTGCTGCAGCTTATGAACATTGGACTGTAGCTGATTGGGATGCTGTAAGTTACTCAGGACGACTTTAAACAATTGTTATACAAGTTTTTTAAAGGTAATATGGTCAGATGAAACTAAAATAAACCGTATCGAGTCAGATGGGCGATCGTGGTATTGGACTAGAGATCCCACAATCCAGTCTCTAACTACTGTACGGCAAACTGTCAAGTACGGGGGCGGCTCCATTATGGTTTGGGGCTGTATACACAAAAATGGAGTTGGACCTTTGGTTTTAATTGAAGGGATAATGCGTAAGGAGCAATATCTGTCAATTCTACAAAATAATTTGGGAGAAGTCGTCGCAAATATGGGACTTGCTGCTGAAAAATGCATTTTTCAGCAAGACAATGACCCGAAGCACACGTCCCATTTGGTTAAAAACTGGATCTCACAGCAGAGATTCAGTTCCTTGAAGTGGCCTCCGCAATCTCCTGACATGAACCCCATCGAAAACATATGGAGTTATGTAAAGTCGCAGCTTGCGCAATATGCCGTCCCTCCAAGTGGAATGATGGAGTTGTGGGCAAGGACGAAGGACGTCTGGTACGCGATTCCTCCTGAGATGGTGAGATGCTACACACAGAGTATGCCCAATCGCATAAAACAATTAAAAAAGGCAAAAGGGCTATGGACCAAATATTAAAAAAATATTAATAAATGTTTTTGTTAAAAAATTAGCCATAGTGCAAAACTGTAACAATTGACTTTTTTACATTTTTTACTCGCATTTCTCTTCTAGCAAACCGAATGACTTGAAATTTTTTTTAAATATAGCTAAATTACTGTACCAACAAAACGAGACTAAGAACTCAAGCATCCATGCAGTAGAAGTGAAAATACAGACCTTTGAAGTTACAATATTGAATTCGTGTTACACTTTTGCTTCTCAGTGTATATTTCGTTTCTTTGTCTAAATAAAAAAAAATAATTAAAAAAAAAAACAGAAATTACTATATAAATATAAAGACAACTTGAAAACTTAAATACTTTAATAAACTGGGGCATCAATTAAATAAATAATTTTCTATATATTAAATATAATATAAATAAATAAAAATCCTGTATGAATTTAACTAAAACAGGGTATTTCATAGTCTACACTTTCAACTAAATTTCCTTTTCCTTGTGTTTTGTTTTTGCTTTTTATTTTGTGCTGTGAAACCAGCTTGTGTTTAATGATTGGTAAGCTTTGCAATTAGGAAATTAGTTTGATTTTTAATTAACATGCGGTTTTGGCAATCTCCTTTTTGTTTTCATTTTCATTTTGTTTACTTTTTTCACTGATTCTTTTTTTCATTCTCTGTTTTTGTTTGGGTAAAATTTGCACACAAATCATTTAATGCGTTTTTGCGGTTAGAATTGTTTTTTTTTTTTTTACGCTGCCTTTGGGCTAGGGCCAGATTTGCATTTAATGAGCTTCTAAGTGGATTTTAATTTAATTAATGGACAATTTTTTCTATATATATGTGCATATTTATTTGAACTTGATTTAAATGTTATTTATTGAGCGCCTTTAAAATTAGCTATTGAAATAAGCTTGGGTAAATATTTGCAGTTGAAATTAAGTTCAGTAAATTGTAAATGGAACTTAAATCAGATATTACATTAATAAACAATGAACAATTCTATATAATATTTAGTTATATTTATATTTATATTTATATTTATATTTATATTTATATTTATATTTATATTTATATTTATATTTATATTTATATTTATATTTATATTTATATTTATATTTATATTTATATTTATATTTATATTTATATTTATATTTATATTTATATTTATATTTATATTTATATTTATATTTATATTTATATTTATATTTATATTTATATTTATATTTATATTTATATTTATATTTATATTTATATTTATATTTATATTTATATTTATATTTATATTTATATTTATATTTGTATATCTCTCTCTTCTTGCTCACCTGAGCGACTGCAGCTCATTTAGCTCATTTGAAGAACTCTTATTGGATTAGGTTGCTCGCTTACGAATTTTAGCTAAGCCTTTTTTCCATTGGCCACAGAATTCATTTAGTGGCGCACTTTTAATTAAATCTGCGATGCATTTAGCTCGCTCGTTGCGCAGAAAAAGTCGAAAATCTAATTAGCTTTTTAGCTCGGCTCGCAGGAACTAATTAACAGAGAGCGCAGCGGAGGCGACTACGACTTTCATGTTTGATCCTGTACAAATTAACAAATTGTATACGTTTATATTAAGAGCAAAGCAAACGGAAAGGACACAAAGCGCAGTACAAAATACAGAAAGCGAAAAAATGGCAAACAAAAAAAAAAAAATTGTGCAAACGTCATCGAAAACGTGGACCCTTTCCAGGCAGCCTGGCTAACGCCTCGTGCTGCACTCAAGTGGCTTTATCAGTGGCAAACCGCAGTGCTGCCTCTCCTTCTCCCTCTCTCTCTCTTCTAATATCCTTTAGAATTTGTTGTTGCTTCATTTCTTTTTTTTTCGTTTCTTTTCATTTTCGGAAAAAGCAAAACGGCGAATGAAAATTGCATTCAATTGAGCGCATTTATTGTTTGAATTAAGTCATGAGGAAAATTCCATTAGGATGGCAAGCAAAACTGCACTCGAGTATATATTTCAGCCAAATTGCCTGGGTGGGTGTGCAGCGAGTAGACACATGTGGCGCATTAGCCAAAGGACGTGCAGCTTCTCGGCTTGCCACGCCAAGTGGCACGGCGTAAGCGTTAAATGGGATTTTGTGCAATGTTTGGCTGCAGCGGCTCAGCTTTTGCTGTTGCTATTGCGTCCTTTGTTATGGACCCACCCAGGCGCTGCAAGCAGCGGCAACAGAGCTAACCTCCCCTCCGGCTGCCCACCTGCATGTCAACAACTTCGACTCGCTTATGATTGACAGCTGTGAACGCTGCATTTGAGTCGCATGAAATTGAAAGGCAAAAGCAAAAGCAAAAAAAAAGAGGAAAATTGCAGGCTTTTGATTGAGTTCTTGGGCAGAAAGAATACAAAAAAGAATTGCATCAAAAAGGCGCAGAAATACCCTGTAAATGTGCACAAGAGAGTTTAACAATTTAATGCAATATCAAATACAAATAAATCTCTTTGTAATATTTCAGCTGCAATTTATTAGTTAATTATTATAGCCATAATTCGTTCTTTTTAATGCCAATTAATTATGCCGATAATCTCTGCTGTCACATGTCAGAGATGCAGCCAATATGCCGCATTTGCCTGCGGGGCATGCCACAGTAAAAAAGCGTGCAAAAATATGTCCTTACAATGTTGTGATTGGTTTTGCCTTGCATGCGTTTTTATTAATTTCAGCCGGCAAAGCCTTTTGGCCGACTGGTTAATTAGGCAAAGACCACAAAGAATTCAACACACACAGACATATTCGCTGAGATTGGCAGAGCTTGCCGTAAACTGAACCCCCAAAAGCATATCCTTTATGCATCTTTGCTGCTGACACTTTAATTAATTTCTGAGGCACTCCAAATGCATTTAGCTAGGATGACGGCGAGTGCGGTGAGGAAGGGGGCGAGAGAAAGAGAGGATAAAAGACAGTTGCAGTTGGCCAAATTAAAACTGCAGCATGCCGAAGTTAGACCAACAGCAACGGATGGCAGTTACATTTGAATTTCGAGTCGTTTTCCTTTGCTTGCCCCAAGTCCTCCACATGGACATTGTTTGCCATACACTTCATTTATTTGGAATTAGAGCGAACGGCACTGCAGCAGCACTGGCAATGCACTCAGTGCCAACGAATTTGAATCCTTTATGAAGCGTGGCACAAACAACAAACACACACACACATGCTCATGCATATATTTGCTAGCTAGAGCGCCTCACAGTGTGCAACAGACCAAAAACCATTGATTGTCATCGAATAGCCCCAGCTAGGACGCAGGCGTAAGGAAAAAAGCAGCTTGAGCTTCCTGTCCTTTGCTTGCCTGTTCAATAGCCAAAGTGTCCAGCTGCACTCCTAGCCATTTCCACAGTCACACACACACATTCACATCCATGTACTCTGCCATGGACAGACATCCGTGTCCAGCCACTGAGTTTACGTGTTTTTGTACATTTGTTACGCTACACGTAATGCAATGACTGTGTGCTCCTGTCTCTACTTCTACTCCTTCTCCTTCTCAGTGTGTGTGCGTGTGTGTCCTGCTCTAGTAGCTAGTCGATGCCACGTCACGGTACACTTGATAAATCTCTAATGCCACTTTGGGTGCGCCAACCGCATCGCATCCGCCGCCCACTTGAGTGGCTACCCCGACTATTTAAATTTTCAGCAATACTCCCCAAGCTCTGCCACTGAGCATTTGTGTAATTTCTGTGCCCAGTCTCTCGCTCTCACTCCCTCTCTCTCTTCCCACTCTCTTTCTCGTTCATGTGTGTCCTCCGTTGTCCACTCACAGTTCCCAGTTGGCAGTTCGATTATTAAAGTTGGTTTGATGTTTTCCACAAATGTTTGGCCACTTGCGACTCCCTCCGGGTGGCTATTGATGGCACCCTTGACCAGTGCTTAATCAAAGGTAATTAGACTATTGCGAATCGATTTTGTGTTTATTACTGAACTTTTTAGCTTTTGAGAAAGTCCAAGTTCATATTTCTAGAATTATTTTTCGGTTTTAAAAGTTGCTTAACGAAATGAAAACCAAAAATTAATAGTAAAAGTTTTATTAAAAAAATAAAAATAATATCGATTGTAATATAGTGGTTTTTTTTCTTACAATAAATCTGATGAAGATGTATGTGTGTGGAGATATGTAGAGATACGTGAATTTATCTGTATAGATGAAAATATGTGTATGCATTTTCATAAAGATTCTTGGCAATGATTCATATTTTTACAATATTTAAAAAAATTAGGTATGTGTGTATCTGCATAGAATTAATTAAAATAAATTTTAAAAAATTAGATATTATTTACAATGTTTAAAAAATTAATAAAAATATTAAAAGAATAAACACACATTTTTTTATATCTGCATAGAATTAATTAAAATAAAATATAAAAAAATTAGATATTATTCACAATATTTAAAAAATAAATAAAAATATAAATAAATTATATATATCTGCATAGAATTCATTAAAATATTAAACAAAAAAATTAGATATTATTTACAATATTTAAAAAATTAATAAAAATATTTTTAAAAAATTATATCTGCATAGAATTAATTAAAAAAAATATAAAAAAATGAGATATTATTCACAATATTTAAATAATTAATAAAAATATTAAAGAAAAAAAAAAAAAAAAAAACAATTATATATATCTACATAGAAATAATTAAAAGAACAAAAAAAAAAAAGATATTATGTACAATTTTAAAAAATTAATAAAAATATTTAAAAAAAATATATATATGTATATATATCTGCATAGAATTAATTAAAATAAAATAAATAAATAAATTAGATATTATTCACAATATTTAAAAAATTAATGAACATATAAATAAATATATACATATAATATATAAATTTAAAAAAAAAAATAATATTAATAATAATAAAATTTCTTAGAAGATACATATCTTTTTGAGCAATATAAATTAAATATAGATTAAATCAGATCTTTTTTCTTAGTTAAACGTCGAGCTGGTGAATTACCTTGACCATCAATTCGTTGTAAATATTTATCTTTATGTTGTTCTATAACATTGCTAAAGTATAAATAAATGAGTAAAGTTTATGCAAATGTAAATTTAATAAATATAAAATGAGAAAAATATAGATAATATAAATAAATGTATAACTGAATTATATACAATCAGTCAGTATCAGTATTAATCAATATTTCCTAATCATTTTTATTGCTTTATGAGAAGTAGACTTTCATGCACATATTTTACACGCTGTTCTCAGACATTTAATCCTTTCAAGTTCATAAGAAATCTTAAGTAAATATTATCTAATACATTCTTTTGACTTTTGACTAGATCTGTACTTTAAAGCCATAGGCTATGCCTTGTCCGACATTTTCTTAACTTAATGTGAACTAAGATATCCTAATGTTATGCATAATAAATTCGTAACTAAGAATATCAGTCTACATGACAGATAGCAGCTTTACCTCAAACATTAAGCATAGACGTTGAGCTGTGCCTGCTCTCTCTCTCTCTCTACCTCTCTCTTTGCATACTCAACTTGCTCTAGCTCTAATGAGCTTTACGCCATGTCGTGTCCTGTGACAAAAGCCACTTGAACAAAGCCGACGACGTTCGCCGCCTAATTCCTTAATTAAAATCGAAGCCTACTCTAGCTGGCGCCAAATGGCCAAATGTAATGGGCAGAGGGGTAGAGGGATTGGCCTGGACTGGACTCAGGCAATGCAAAATCCATTGACTGATTGCAATATTTCACTTTTAAGTCAAACACCGCTTTCACGGGGAGGAAACAAACAAACAAACAAACAGACCAACCAACCAACCAACACGGCGGCTTAATTTGTATGACGAAGAGGAGAGCGAGGTTGAGCAGGGGCAGCCAAGGCTGGCGACGTTTTATTAAAAACGACACACACACACACGCACACATGCCGCAGAAGCGAATCAGTGCAACAAAGTTGCAGCGGTGACCGGCTTCAGTTTAAAATGAAATACGCGCCACAGAGCACTTGACCAGGCATGGGACCCAGGTCCGAACAGGGCAAACATACACAGTAAAAGAGTAAGAGATAGAGGGGGAGGGAGGGGGAGAGGTAGCATCTTGTTGGCTCACTGTGTGGCCGAAACTCGTCGCGCTTTGGCATAATAAATTAACAAATTTGTCTGCACTCGCTCTCGATATATTCATGCGGCGCTGACAGGCAACAGGAGAGACGCAGCCACCTGTGTCCACATTTTGGGCAACTGCTGCTGTCCATTTGCCTGCTGCCAATCATGCCAGATTAATAACAACGCACACACAGACAAAGAGAGACAGAGAGAGAGAGAGAGACAGTTATATACAGCCCTCTGCTTTATTCATGCCCAAACTCCAAACAAAAAAGCACAACCAAACCATTCAAGCAAAAGTTGCCACTGTATATGGCAGCTGTGCTCCTGCTGCTGCTCCTACTCCTGCTGCTGCTGCTACTTCTCCTGTGTATGGCTACTAAATGACGCGTCGCATGTTGGCATTGCCGAGTGCCGCCTGTCAGTGCATTACATGACAGTACGTACTCACTCCGTGGACTCTGGACCACTGTTATCAGGGTTTTAATTGTAACGGGCACCCAAGTCGAGTGCATTTGCTTCACTCTCTCTTCGAACTGCCCTCAGTCCGCTCATCCATTCAATCCTTTCCACTTGGACAATGTCTGTCAATATTTTGCGTATTTCATTGTTGCAGTCCCAGTTACCGCTGCATTTGTTATTGTTGTTGCTGTGCGAGATTTATGCACAATGTGACCAGCACTTCACTACAGTCTCATACTCCCCATACTCTACGGTCTACTCCTCTTTAGCCAAGCAACCGCAACATGTTGCAGGATGCGCGCTTAACACCCAAAATGTAACCCAACGAACCAACCGACTGACCAACCTGTGGCCATTGTCCACATTCCTCAATGCTTAACCACGAACCGAGAACACTCCACAAACATTGGCGAGATATACCCTTTAAATTATGGGGGTTAATTTAGTTGATACATCTTTCTCTTCTATATAAATAAAATAATACAAAATAATAATATTTTTAGATATGCATTGAAAACAAACAAATATTTATTTCACAGATATTTTTATTAAAATTATTTATTATTACAAAATTAATTGTATTATTTAACAAATTATTTAGACAAAGACAATATAATTTGGATATGTGTTAAACACTAGAAAGATTAACATATTTCATAGACACGTTTCAAATTTATTTAAATGATTTTTTAAAAATTAAATTAATTCATTATTTAATTAAATTAATAATGAAATTTAGAGGAATGTCTCTACATTATTTTCTTTTCTTCTGGATAGCCTAGCTTTCACGGTATATTTAAATAATTTCTATATTTTTAATAGGAAAAATCAATCAATCAAATTAAGTAAATTTTTTTATATAGCGCTAACAATGCCGATAATATAAAATATATTTCATGCATACAGTTCAATTGCAAATTTAAAAAAAGAAATTTTAATAATGAATTTATAATTTTTTCTTTTGATATATATGTATATATATATATATATATATATATATATATTAATTTTAAATTTATATATTTTAATATTGCATTTATACATTTAAAAAAATGTATTTTAATATTTTGATTACGACATAGAACATTGTTTCTTTATTTATTCATATATATCATTTTTTTATTTTTTATTATTATTATTTTTATTATTTTTATTTATTAAATATTATTTATTTAATATAAATCTTCATTATTTTGTAGGGTATTTTCGTGTCATGTCCTTTGCTTATAAACATTCATGTTATGTTTTTAGTTCTCCTTTTTTAAGTGCTTCCTTATCCGTTCTGTTTGTCCGACAATTTGGTCAGGCGTCAGCTTTGGCACCTGCTGCCCAGCGCTTCCTGTTCCTGTTCCTGTTCTAAGCACGAAAATCGTTCAGCAGCTTTAGCTAAACAACTTTTTTGTTTTCTTTTTTTGGGGCTCTCTCTTTTACATACTTTTTTCACATGGCTCACATGTCTCTAGTTCTTTTTATTGGAATTTAATTTTGGCTTTGAAGCTCGTGACATTCTATTTGTGTGCTTTGAATGGTTTTATTTTCTATGTGTATGTGCGTCGCTGTCGAGGCACGAATTTGTTTCGAAATTGAATTAGATTGGCCGAGTGAGCGAGCCAACGAGAACGAACAGCAGCTGATTTGATTGCATTTCCCGGTTGCATGTTCGTTAGATGAGCCAAAGGAATTTTTGTGGCATGCAATTTGATTAACTGCCGCGCGCTGCATAAATTATGTCAAAATTATCCAAATACCAGACGTGTATACTATAGGCCCTGACTACACTGACATACTGTGGCTATACTTCGTATTATAGTTGCATTAATTGACTAAAAGCATGTTTATAAATTGATTATGTTATTGGACAACAATTTTATATACTAATTAGTAAAGTTTGTTAAAGAATATGAGAGTCTGGAAATGTGTGTTGATTGGCGCGCAGAAATTAAGTAAAAACAATTAAATATTAAATAATTATTGAATATTACTAAATTAATATATGAAGGAGATTGTTTTTAGCTGAAATATGATAAAAAAAAAATTGTTTTTTAATGTTCTATTTGTTCTAAATATTAAAAAGATTATTGACCAAAATAATTGTTTAATTATAAAAATGGCAAAAATATTGTTTTTATTTAATGTTTTCTATTATTTGTTTTTGTTCTTGTTATATTTCTATAAATTACAAAATAAATAATTACGTCTCTATATCAATAAAATAAAAATCAATAAATGTAAAATTTGTTTAAATAAGTTTTAGTTTTTATAGTGTCTGAAACACAGAGGGTTAAACTTAATTTTAAACTTAAACTTTTTATAATTTATTTTTTCTTTATTTAATCATTTACTTGTTTTTTTTTTTTTTTTTTATTTATTTATTTTTATTTATTTATATTTGTTTTTCATATTTATTTTATTATTATTTATTTATTTGTATTTTTATTTTTTGAATTGTATTTAATTGTATTTTTTTTAATTGTATTTTTTTGTATTTTATTTATTTGTATTTTATTTAAATAAATAGCAAAATAATAATAATAAAATGTATATGAAATAAAAAAAAAAAAAAAAAAAAAATACACAATACAAAACTCTATTTCATAACTTCACAATTGATTTGTCAATTTAATTTCTAATCAAAAATAAAATCTAAAATCTAAATATGACATAAATATTTTATTAATCTATTTGAATGTGTTGACAAATCTAAAACTAAACTGAAGCAAAAAGTACAGAACATTTCTTAACAATACAAAAAATATACCTATTATATTTTGTCACAAATTAAAAAATAAAAACACAAACATTTATTATTATATATACGAAATATTTTTGTGAATATGCAATTTTTATATACATTTACTTTTTTCTTATTTACTCGTCTTTCTTATTTACTGCGTGACTTATTCGTCACGCACCCAGCCTAAGATCAGAAGCCAATTTTGCTTTCAACACCAACTCACAAATCTAATTAGGCAGCCTATAAAATTTTATGTCTGGTATCAAGTTATAAAAACTTTCAACAGCATAGGCTTACCAGAAATGAATGTGAAATTGTGAGCCATGTCTAGTTTAAAAATTATGCTAATATTTTTCGCTACTGACAAATTTTACGACTGCCTGCCTGCAAAAAAATAAAAAAATAAAATTTGCACAAATTTTATGACATTCTAATAAGCAAATTTGCGACTTTTTGCATAATTAGCCACAGTCGGAGGCGCGTTTAAAACTCGTAAAAAATGGTTTGGCACGTGCAGCGAGTGAACAATTTTGCCAACAGCTGTCGCATTGAAAGCAAGTCATAAATGTCCGATCTAAATATATATATACAGATATTTTTCTAAAGTTAAATGAAATGATTAGTGACGGCTGAGTGAGAAGTTGTTCGCATTTGACTGCAGGCGCGATAAAAATGCAATAAAATTCGCAACTGACAATAAAATCAGAGTTCGATATATGCGCAGGGTTGACGAGTTGTTGACGCTTGCGAAAGGGCTGGGTGCGCGGGGGGTTGATAATGTGTGCTGTTTTGCATAGAAATTACAAATACACCGAAGAGCAGAGTTCTCGCTTAAGGGATGCATGTTGCAGGTTGCTAGACAGCCAGCCAGCCAGCCAGCCAGCCAGCATATCAGTTCAATTCGCATCTACATATACCTATGTGAATACTATATTCAACCTTTGGCTGTCTTTTGTCGCATTTTCCACTTTATTAATTCGCCAATTGACAGACTTATTGCAAATTGAAAACAAAAGCGCGAACAACTTGCAGCAACATCAGCAGAGAGAAAAAAATCGAATTCGGCATTCGTTATGCACGCTGCGCCCTGAGCTATGCAATAAAAATCAAGCCCGAAACGAATTTGCGCAATCAGCTGGAAATTATTTACATGTTTATACGAAATTGAAACAACAAACAACACACACAGCCAGCCAGCCCGCAGCAGCCCGAACATATGCATTGTCCGTGTCCTTTGTCCTTTGTGCTTGCCGTGCGTACAACTCAATAAAAGGCGCAAAATTTACATAGAAACTATGCGCCGCGCATCCACTCATAAATTCCACAATTAATGATGCAAAAAGTGCGAAAAGAATTTGTGCACAATTTGCATTGTTCGTTGGCCCTAAAGACGATGTATGTGCTTCGGGTGTGTGTGTGTGTGTGTACATATGTTTCGAGTGTGCCTCGGCCACGTTTCGGAAGTGGCTTTCAGCTAGTTGGCTTTTAAGTCAATTACCAAGCGCGAGTTGTTTAGATTTGATGAAAGCTTTGCCAGTTCGAATTTTATAAATTAATTCTTGAATAAATACAATCATTTGCATATATTTAGAAATTGGAATAAATATTAATGTAAATAGCATTATGTATCATATCTTGATGAGTTTGTTTAAATATATTTAGTAAGTAGAGATCACAGATAATTATTTTGCTGTTGCGATTAATTTACTTACTAAATATATTTACACAAACTCAAAATTGAATATTCATTTATTATTATTATATTTTTTCTTTAGACATAAAATACCTTTTTTACGATAGCAAACTACTTCAGACACCATAAATAAATTGAATTTTGTGGTAATTCGATGTGCTTGTGCTTTATGTGAATATATCGTTCCACTTGCAGGGAAGCTGAAACAAATATTAAGAAAATATATTAAGATATTAAAATCGTATCAACGTATTTATTTATTTATTTATTTTTTTTTAATGTTAAACTTTTTTAATAATTAAAATTATTTAATAAATAGAAAATCTAGACTCACTGAGTTAACTGATGATGATCCCAACAGAACAAAAGTTTTAATTTGAAAATTAACATGAATTATACATATATGAATATGCATTAATGAGTGGAAAGACACGAGAAACAGTATTTTTTTAAAAATATTTTTTAATTATTAAAAAAAAAAAATGTAGAGTAGTATTTTAATAAAATAATAAAAAGCTGAACTTTTTGCTTTTTATAAATTAAATATATTTGAAAATAAAATATAATAATTTAATATTTTTAATAAAATATTGTCACATTAAGTTAATAATTTTAATCAAATTATCTCAAATAAATGTATTATTTTTAATAAAATATGTTTATATTAATGTAATATTTGTAATAAAATATTACCCAATTAATTAAATATTTTTAATTAAATATTTTAGCATATTACATGTTAAATAAAATATACTATTTTAATATTTGTAATAAAAAATTGCCATTTTAATTAAATATTTTTAATTATTTTCATTTAATATTTGTAATAAAAATAATTAACTGAAATTATTTGTTAAATTGAATTTGAATAATTCAAGTTTAAATTTAATATTTAAACAAATTTTATTTACTATTATAATTTATATATTTATTTTTTATTTAACGTATATACATTCCTAAAATGCTAAAAATCATTCTGTGCTAAGCTTTCTAGGCTTACAGAGTATTTAAAGTGCTCAACATCTTAGCTATCTTTTCATATACCCCTTTTACTCTACCTTTTTAGCTATTCAAGCACTGATTTATGTTGGGACAATATGCGCGCCTGGCCAAAAGAGCAGATATTTAGCAATGCAGGCCAAGAGGGAGAAAGATAGAGAGAGAGAGACGCAGAGAGAGATAGCGAGAGCGAGCAGCACAGGAAGCAGATCATCAATTCCAGGCAATATATGAGCATTGTGGGCTGCTGTGGCTTGCCTCCTTCGCACGGCTCATGGCCAAAATAATTTGAATGAAAAGTCCATTATGGCTTCCTGTGCGCCGGCAAAGACCGAACCGAAGCGACGCCAGAAACCGACGATGAACGTCTTTGCCAGGCGCCAGCGCCAATTCACAGTGATTCACAGTGACCGCAATGGGCAATGGGCAAAGAGCTTGTGGCGGCTAGAAGGATGCGAGAGCTCGGCAATCCTTTAGCCATTCGCACGGCCATCTGGCCATTGCTTAAGTGCACTTTACACATTTCTTTCATTGTGCCGCCCTTGGGCACATAAATTCAATTTGACCAAATTGTTTTTTTCTCTTTGCGCACTTAATATGTACATGTATAACATATATATTTATATATATCTCCTTTTTTTTTGCAATTTATTTATATGCAATTTGCATAAATAATCACTTTTACATGGCTGTCCTCTCGTCAGTCTGGCTGCATATGCAAATGCCTGGCTCATGAAATGCGCATTAAGTTGCTTTAATTGCATTCAATTATGCATCGCTCAGTGTATGGGAGTTGAAATCAAAAGCTCTCTGCGGCTCGCCTGATAAGACTTTAGTAGCTGCGCCACGACTTGCCTTCAAAACTTTGGCGTTTCACTTAATTGCAGTCATTAAATTTATGCAGCTTGCTGCCATGTTATCATAACGAGAATGTGTCGCCCGGTGCATGTAATGCGCTCAGTGTGTGTGAGTATGTGTGTGTGTGTGTGTGTGTTGTTGTTATTATTGTGGTATGGCAGACGACGACGTTGCCATGCTGCGAATGCGTTACTTACAAAACACACACACACACACACACACTCAAATACACACACAGTCACGCTCTCATCCTTATTGAACCGTGTGCACACAATCTGCAGTTCATGCCACCACACACACATATCCACAATGCACACTTGAATAATTTCAACGCGGATTATACTAATTAGGCGCACCAAAAGCCTTGTATGGGTAATGGAAACCCCATAACTATGCCCAAGTCACAAAATGGCCCAGACCCAGTTCCTTTTCAGTTGCTAGTTCGGCTCGTTGCCGTTGCAAATTTCAAATTCATTATCCGCTTATGACGCCCTCAAATTATGCTATATTGAGTCCAATGCAAAAGACAATGGTCAAACTTAAGCTTAAAGATAAATGAAAGCTTTCGATTCTCTCTGACTGACTTGGTTCGAAATGAGGCAAGTAATGAAGTCGTAGATATTTGATTGTTTGATTATAGATTGTACATTCATATATTGTGTATTTCTTTGTTTTGTTAATCTGACTTGACTATTCAATATGCAATTGCAATTCTTTGTTTAATGTGAAGAGTATGCTTGAATTGATGAAAGTGTGATAAAGGGAGGGAGAGAAAACTCTTCTTAATCAGATTTTGCTTTGTCTTTGATATTCATCGGGTTTTTCATTTGTTGTACAATAAGGAAATGTTGAATTTCTTTATTTTTTTTTTATTCTGATAAATTGAATCAATGCTATTTCAATTGAATATCCCATTAATACAATTGTAGAGGTAAAATAAGTCAAAACAAAAGATTACTTTATTAAAAATAAAAACAATATAGCAGTAAAAATAATATAAAAATTAAACAATTGCAAATGCAATATACTGTGATTATTATTTTGATATTAAAAAGATAAATAAATTTATTTAATATAAATAATAAAAAATTAATGTATAACATAAAAAAGAAAATATTAATATATATATAAAATATAAAACATAAAATAATATAAATATATATAATATGAAAATAAAAATATTAATATATGTATAAAATATAAAACATAAAATATAAATTATAAAATATAATATATAAAATATAAATTATAAAATATAATATATAAAATATATTTTATAAAATATAAAACATAAAATAATATAAATATATATAATATAAAAAATAAAATTTAATTATACATAATAGAATATATAATAATAAAAAGATGGACACAAAAATGCCAAAATATTATTTTATAATTATTTATATTATAATTATTGTTTTTATTTATTTATTTTTTTTTTTATAAATCATAAATATGTAAATAACAATGGAAGCTGCAAGGTACTCCGCTTTCTTTTTAGTATTTATATATAGCATTATATTTAGACACAGTGCACGAAAGACGAATTTATGAATCAGAAATGTGAAAATCTCATAGAGAGGCAATAATCTCACATGCTTTTTTTTGTTATTAAAAATCAGGAATATCGCTAAAATCGCTTAGAAAATTATTGCTGAGCTCATTCAACTCTTGCTTCATCAAATAAATTTATAATAAAACTTGGTTTTATTAAGATCATAATATTTATATTATATACGACAAATACTCTGCACTCATTTCATCATATACGGCACACTGTTTAGTAGTATCTTACCGCTGCAATAAAGACGTGTGTTGGGAAGTTTTGGTTTGATTTATTCCACTGCCATTGAGTGTGGCGTAGGCCCCGTCATGTTGGCTTAAACAAATCATTTATATGCAGCGTTTGCAATTATTTGCACTTAATTGTGTGTTAAGTGCCCAGCCAGAAATGCCTTCAATGCTGCCCAGCCACCCAATAAGTAGAACATATAGCAGCATGAAATCCCATGCCTTCACCTTCCTCCGCACCCTTAGCGTCACATTGCCTCTAGTTGATGTCAGTGCAGCGGAAGCGATGTCCGTTGATTGATATCGCATTCAGGCGTGCTGAAAATTATTTGCATTGATAATTCGCTGATTAATGTTTGCCACCGACGACGACGATGATAATGATGATGCTGATGATGATGATGCTGATGCTGATGATGATGATGATGAGAGTTGGTCAGCCGACGTGTCGCGATTTTGGTTTGCCTCTTGTTATGTCCTGTTGTATATCCTGCGTGTGTGTGATAGAGAGAGAGAGAGAGAGAGAGAGTTGTGTAATATTGATGCGTTGTCCGTTGCTGGGCTGTTTATTGGATTGACTGAGGTTTTTGCATTAATGCTGTAAACAATTAAGTGAAGCGTATTAAGTCGGATTTGAGGGCGACTAACTAATTTATGAGCCAGAGCAGCGAGTGAACAGCATTAAACTCATTATTAAAGCCAGTTGAAAGTGCTTTAAAAATGAAAGCAAACCACATACATTAGCGAATGCTTGCGAATTCAGCTGAACATCAATCGAAAATCATTAGAAAAACATTATAAATAATTGAGTAGCTTATTAAAAGCATTCGCAGACATCGTATAGGAAGCCTTCGAAGCATTAGCAAAGCAAACAAAGCAAGTTCTTGACTAGAGCAAATCATTCCCAGGGGAAGTTCAATTGGCAAAGAGAGAGAGAGAGAGAGAGAAAAAAGAATATATATATTATTGCGTTTTAATTCATATGCAAAATGTCTGTTGATTTCGTTTCCTTTTAATGTGCTTAAGTAAATAATCAAATATGTTCACTTGAAAGGCAGCCCCAGAGAGTTGCTTGGCAGCCAAATGCATATATGAGCTGAGCAGAAGAAAGTATAAACGAAAATAACCAAAATCTAATAAAGTTGCTTTCGCAACAGGATATCAGAATATATATAGAGATATATATAAACGCACCTTTTCCAAATTGTCTGCGCCATAAGAAAGAAATTATTTTTTATTCATGCATTAAATTGTTTTGACTTCCACCGATAATATCAGAGTTTTCTTTATGTTTATTATGTTTTCTCAGTTTTTTCTTTGGCCTCATGCTAATCAAATTACACGTCGTATATGTGCGTCTTAGCCCACCCACTCGAAGTATCCTTCTTGCCACCCTCAAACCAGCTGAACTGTTTCTCAGACACTGCTCCTGCTGCTGCTGCTGCTGCTGCTGCGTCTGGCACCTTGGCATCAATCTATGTATGCGTAATGCCCGTGGTCTTTATTCCAAGGCTCTCGCCTGCAGCCTCGCAGCATCAAAAATAATTTGTTTGACAATAAAAGACGATAAACATTAAAATTATGTGCCACAGCAGCCAAATCTGGTAGCCTTAAAAATAAAAAATTGTGCTTTGGCGTTGTCAACGTGCTGCATATCCTTAATATGCCTCATCCTTGCTGCTCAGTCGCTTTATGTTTATTATTGCCTGCAGCGCAACTGGGGTAGCAGCCAGAACAAAGCTAGGCGGGGGCAGGGCGGAGATCTCTAATGATTAGTACGCAAAACTCACTCGTAAATTTGTCAAATCGCGCAAGTTATGTGCATCACATGGCAGGTTCAAAGATACCCTCTAAAGAAATGTATTGACAGGGTATTTAAGACAAATATGTTTGTATAGAATATATGGTTTTTGATTAACTTCAAAATTTCTAGTTAAATTAATATAGCAAATATATTCTAAAGCTAATTCTGAAAATTAAAAGTTTAATAAAGTCACTTTATTTTAGGAGTGAAAATATATTTATATTTTTCTTAAAATAAAATTTAAAATTTTTTTTAGCTAGATATAAAAAAATATTTTTAATTCATTTTAAATAAATAAATAAAATATTTTTAATTTATTTTAAATAAATATAATTGTATTTATTTCTTTTTATGTATTTATTGACATTTATTTATTAATTTTTTTTATTAATTTTGTTGTTTGATTTTTCCAAATTTGTTTACATTTTCTTACTTTGTTTAATATATTTATCTTTTTTTTTTACTCCAAATTAAAATCGCTTTTTATATTTAGTTTATTTTGTAAATTAAAATTTTAGAATTAAATAATTGTTTATTTATTTTATTTATATTTATTAAAAAAAAATATATATATATATATATCTATTTCTACCTATTTTTTTTTTATTAATTTTGTAGTATATTTTTTAAAATATCTTTTTATTTATTTTTTCTTTTATAATATATATATTTTCATTTTTTTTTTTATTTATATATTTTATCTACTAAATTACAAATTTTTTAAAGTTTATTTTAATAGTAGATTTCTGTATTTCTTTATTTCTTTCTTTATTTTCTTTATTTATTTAAACAAAATATTTTTATATATTTATATTTATTTTAAATATTATTATATATATTTGTAATAAATGGTTTTTATTTCTATTAATTATTATTTATTAATTTTGTTGTATATTTTTAAGTAATTTTTAATTTTTTAAATATATGTTTTACGCTAAATAAATAGATAAAAAATAAAATATAAGATGATCTGTGATCATTCTCTGATCTCTGTTAGAAATATTTTAATATAATATTATTTAGTTGCAGGGTATTTTTATTAACAAGCATTTTCACAGCATTTTATTCTCTTGTTATTTTTTTTTCGTGTATTTTTTATTTTATCTGGATTTGCATTTGGCATTTGTTGCCAGATTCCCTTGGGTCAGCTGCCTTGGCCAAGCAGTTTATTTGATTATTAAATTAGATTTTTGTGTTGAGAATGGGGTTTCCATTTCGTGAGTTGTTTCCTCCTCGCTGGCATTTCCTTTATGCCTTACTCTTTGCTGTTTGCCGTGCGGTTCATTAAATATTTCTACGCAATTTTTAGCTTGTTATTCTTGCACTTTTGGCTGGAAACATCAAAAAGCGCGTGAAAACGCGTTTGGCTCAACAGCGGAAAATATATTGCTTGAAAATTGCACTCAACTTACTATTTTTTTTCATATATTTTTCATGTGCTCTCTTTTATTTTATTTTATTTTTTTTTTTACTTTTTCCCCCGTTGCTTTGACAATTGTTTGCGCTAACGAAGTCGCTTTGTTTTTTGCTGTTATTGTTGTTGTTGCTGTGTTTTTCTCTCCCTCTCTCTCTTTTTGTTACAACTTTTCAATTGTTTGGCTTCTGTCATTACCTTTGACACGGCTTTGGCAACTTGCTGTTGCCTTTTGACTGTCGCCGTCTTTTGTCTTTCGCGCTTTTGTGGGCCGAGCCCTTTGATCTGCCGCTGCCAGTGCCACTGCCACTGTCGCCGTTGCATTTCTATTAATTGTGCTGATGGTTTGCGATATGATGATGTGCTTTGCGCTGAGTGTTGCAAGCTGCAACAATAGCGGCTTTGCCATGCCCCAAGGCCTACAAAATGTGAGTGAAAAGAATTTGTTTGCCCCCAGCAAACAGTTTGCTATTAAATTTAATTGTGTAGTAACAGAATGAGAATCAATCAGAATCACAACTGACCATATTTAAAATAAAAGGATTTTTATATTTAAATTAGTATTAGAGTATTCAAATATCTTCAAATTGAGCTGCAACTAATGTCTTTCACTTGGAAATATTTAATGGTGTTCCCATTTGACATACATATTGCGAATGCGTATGCAAAGCTAATCCAAAGGAACACGTTTGCTGCTTGACCTTGACCCAAATGCAGCTTAGCCCTATGCTTTGCCAACAAAGGATTTAGTCTTGCTGCTCGACCCTAATTCAAGTTTGGCTGCATATGTGTAGAAACGTGCCACAAGTTGCAGTTGCAGTTGCAGCATATGCAACAGTTGACGCACAACGACGACGACGACCTTGAGCTAATTTAGCTGCACTTGAGCTGAAGCAGCTGCATATAGGAATGCCTCTTGCCTAGGGTCTCCTATGTCCTTTGCTAAAGTTGAGTTTGCTTAGTTATCGTCGGCTTAAAGTTGCGCCCCAAAGCGATAAGAGAGATGTAGAGAGAGAAAAGGAACTCTGAGAATGAAATTGCTTCCACTTAATAAAGCACACTAATGATGACCGCAGAACCAAATGAAATGCACTTGAGCACGTAGCAAGCAGCATGAAACCACTTCAGCTTCCGTTTGTTTGCAGTATTTATATAATACTACTTATAAAAAAAAAAAGAGTGGAAGAAAAATAAGCAAAAAGGTACTCTAATTTATTTTTAATAATGTCTCTCAAGCATTTGCGTCTTTCGGTGTACTTTCAATTACGTGCCTGCTGCTCAAAACTTTGATGCTCGATTTATGGACATAGGCTCAATCTAGTTATCAACTAGATGGTATTCAATCAAATATTTGCCAAGTAGAAATATGAAATGGCAAGAAGGAAATACTTCTATCTTTATATAGCAACAACATGTGATTACTATTGACACTTGAGTCTGTGTAATACGCCCTACGTTGCGTGCGGAGTTTGAATGAAATTTAACAACAATGCTTGGTGTAGTCGGCTACATGATACTCGTTCAATGGCTCAAAAATGAAAAGGAAGTTAAGTAATAAAATAGAATCGACTTTGCCAAGTCTCAATGTTGTAATTACACAATTCATAGCTGTATCTGTATAGGGAAATAATAAATTATCATACTAATTATTAATTATTAATAATATATTATATTTTCTATTATATTTATTTTTTTAATTTTTATTTATTATTATTTTATTAGTATACTGACAAAATAATAATAATTAATAAAATATTTCATTAGTAGTTAGTAATTAGAATTCTAATAAAATAATAATAATTAATAAAATAGAAAAAAATGAATTAACTAAAAAATTAAAAATAAAATATTATTATTAATCAAAAAATAATGGAATATTTTTTCTATGTATTCAAAAACCTTTCAGAAATCAATCTGTTATCAGAAAATACAAAAAAGAAAATAAAGTATATTATTAATAAGAAAAAAAAAAAAAAAAAAAAAAAAATGGAATATTATTCTATGTATTCCAATATCAACCTGTTATCAGAAAATACAAAATAGAAAATAAAATATATTATTAAGAATAAATATAAAAAAAATAAAAAATAATTTTCGAAATATTACAAAAACCTATCAGAAATCAACCTGTTAGCAATTCATGAATGCAAATTATATCTACCTAAGAAAAATAAAAGTTAAAGTTGTTTCTAATCTGTCATATCTTTAATTTCCATTTTAAGCATGCTTATTGTTCTACAGTACCTCAAAATAAAGTACAGATCTATATATACACAATGGATATCATGAGATATATTTATCTTACATTTTAATCATATCATGATATCGTTCAATGAAACATTACAAAAGCCAATACACTCTCTTTAGTACCTGAAATATTAATCATATATACTTATACAAAAAAAAAAAAAGCTTGAACATGTAAAAAATGTAAACTGTTTATTTATGGGTCACTTTACCCCCAGCTGGGCACACACACGAACCACACATGCACTTAGGGTCTGCTTTCACCAGTTACAAAAAAAAAAATAAATAAATAAATAAAAAAGGGTTGCCACCCATCATCAACATCATGGCTTGGCATGGCATATGAGCTCTGGTATCATGTGTGCAAATGCAAACACAAGTGCAAAATCTCGAGGGAACATTTGATTGAATTCAGACAGTTAACCGCCTCTAATGCGCATTTCTTGGCTTCGTGTTTTTGATTTCTTTTTCTTTTTTTTTCGTTTCGTTTCGGGAATCTATAATCCCCATTGGTTATCTGCGTAAAAATATCAAATTTTTTAAAACCATCTTCGGGGCAGTTGATTCAGCAAATGCTATTTGTTTTTTTCCTTTGCTATGATTGATATTATTATTGATGCTATTGATTGATGGAGTTTAAAATCTGTGTGGAGTTTTACAAAATTAAAAAATCAGCTTAGCAACTGCCCTGTACTACAACAGTATTTGCATTATACAGTAGCGCGGGCGGGACTTCATATTATTATTCTTTTTTCAACTCTCTATATCTCTCTCGCATTGTCGTCCTGCCCCGAAGGCCTTTTATCAGCCGCCACGCGACATTTTTCCGCATCGATTGTGCGTTCGGTTTTTGCAGTTGGGAGTAGATGGGCGCAGCATTGGGCATTGTCTGACAACTGGCTTTGATCTATGCCATCTACTTACGGCTCTATGCAATTTGAATACCGCAGCGAAGGTGGCAGACCATTGTCAAACGCATATGAAAAGCTGTACAAGTTATTAGCATTGATGAAAGTAGAATTAAGCAGCAATGAACTTGAATGCTCACAGAGGTTTAACAATCAATAGAGCACTGTCTACTTAAAGACCGCATTTAGCAAACTCAATCTGAATTGGGGTTTCGATATAATCAGTTTTAAGGGTTGTATTTAAACTGAGTAATTATATATTCAATTACATTTTACTATTAATCAAGAGAGTTTAGTTATGTAAAGTGGATAAAGGTATTTTGCTGTTTGAGCTACTTTAAACTTTCATTTTCATACGGGAAAACTTATTAACAATAATTGCAATATCTTGATACAACCATAAAATGTTTTTGAAAACCTTTGAGACGAGTTTGTGATTTATAGGCTTTGTGCCTGTCGAACGATGGCTCTTAAGAAAATCTTAAGAAATTATTTATTTTACAGATGACAATAATTTATTTTTTTATAACTATCATTCTACAAACACATTAAGTTTCTATTATAGATAGAACCAAAACTCATAGAACTAACTTGGAAATATATCAAACGAATATTTTTAAACAGCTTCAGAATGATATATCAATAATATGCATTATAGTCATTTTTCCAATTCACTCTTATATTATTAATATCAACTCTTTCATAATAATTTGATAAATATTTACCTACCTCAACAGTATTTAAATTTTGATATGAATGCAAAAGTTAAAAAAAAAAAAAATAAATAAATAAATAAAATAAAAATAAAAAACTAAATAAATGAATAAAAATATTAAACAATAATAATGAAAATTGAGTTGTTTTTTGATTCGCTTTAATAATCGAATTTGAGTTATTTAAAAAAGAAATTAATTTTCTTCTCTGGAGTATAAGGACAGCAATATATTTCTGATTGAATTATAGCAACAACTGTTGCTCTTTTAGAATCTCTACTTTGACTTTACCTAAAGTTTCTGTAAGACATTTTTTTACATTTAAATAAGTAAAAAAAAATATTTTTTTTTACATTTAAATAAGTAATTAAAATTATAAAAGTCTTCCCAGTATTTTGTTCTTTAATATTTTTTTTGTTAATATTTTAAAATAAATTAAATATGTCTTTTTTGTTTGTAATTTTCTTTTAATTAATTTAAATTTTATTATGCATGTATATATATATTATGTCTATAATTATTTTATGCTTAAAATTAATTTACATTTAATAATATATTTTCATAATTATTTTTCTTTTACCATTTGGCTGTTTGTTGTTCTATTAAGATCTCTATTGTTTTTCTTGTACTATGTTCATGCTCGTGACACGAAAATGTATTTTCTGTAGTTGTCTTAGGTATATTGCTTATGTTAATGGACCTAGAAATGAAATGGACACACATATACACACATACATGGACACCGATTACATTTAACAGCAAAATAATTATACAAAAATATATTTATAAATATATATATATTTTTTTTATAATATTTCCATAACTAGTTTAAGAAGCCAACTACCTAAGAGTGAAATCGATGCGATTTGTTTGTAAATAGACACCAAGAGAGTTTTTTGTTTTGTTTTGTAAAAGTTTTGTAATTATGAACTTACGAGCTAATATTTATATATATAAACTGTTACACATCTATTAGTAGAAAATTGGACTTAAACTTAGGTTCGTATCTGTGTCTGAAAACTAGCTGCTGCTGCTGCTTGCACTGGGCCGACCATTCTGCTGAAACTTAATTCGAACTAAACTAAACTAGAAAAATATTCATTTCACATATCTGAATTAATTAATTTTGATGCTTAAATAACTTTACCAAAATAATGAGCACTTAAAATACAATTTTTAGTAAAATTATTTATCACATTTGCGCTTATCCAAACATTTCAAATCAGCCTTCAACACAAATTGTTTACATTCTCGAGCGACGGCAAAACTGAGATTGATTTGTTTCAGAAAATTAAAAACGATATACAAAACTATGAAACTTTCTTTGTTTTAATTTTTCTGATTTTTGGCGAATCGTTCACATAAATTGCTCTCCAATCCATTCACTCTCTCTTTCTCTCTCTGCCTGTTTAGCTTAGGGAGCGCTAGTTCGCACCAACGAAAAGTAATCACAAGTTGCGCTTAGGAGCCATCAGAGGCCTCGTTTTGAGGAGGGCCTTGAATTCGTAGTTGATGTCGTTTATCGTCGTTTATATCGTTCGCTTTAGTGAAGCTTTACTGCGCTTGCGGCTGAATTTGCACGGTAGCCGTCAGCTTGGTGGTTTTGCCCGGCTGCTGTTGCTTCTTCTGTTGCAGATAGAATTGCTTCAACACCTTGCACATGGCTAATGCGAGCATTTTCCAAATAAGCAGCTGCTCCTCTGTGCTGGGCGGCATCTCGTTGTCGGTGGATGTGGTTTGTGTGTTACTTGTTGCTGTCGCCGATGGCGCCTCGTAGTCCACCTGATCGTAGCCAACAGCATTGCTGGTATGGCTAATCGGTCCGTCCACCTGATCGCCGTCGGTAATTTGACTAGCGTCTAAATTGGCTGCTGCCGCCGTCGTTGTCGCTTGCGGCTCGTCCTCGTAAAATGGTATGGCCATGGCGCAATGGATTACGTCAAAATTCACTCTTCAATTGTTTTCCTTTCACTAGTTCCTGCTGCTCTCGTTTGCTGCTGCTGGCTGGCTGCTTACGCACTCGGGGCTAGCTGGCGTTTGACTGACTCGCACGGCGTCAGAGTCAGCGTATTTATACCCGGGAAATGCCTTCAACACTCGTGACAGCAGCAGCAACAAGCCGACGAACGAAGGGACAACAACCCACCACCATATCCCTAACCTAATGCCAGGCGCCCACCCCACAGCATAGCACACGAAGAGAGAGCGTGCGAGCGGGCGAGCGAGCGAGCGAGTGAGCGAATGTGTGTGCTCTGTGCTCACGTGCATTTCCGTATGGGCTCTCTCTCTCTCTTTTCCTCTCACTCCTTCTGCCTTTCATGAACTGCGCTCGCTCTCTGCTCTGTGACTGCTGCATGTGCCGTTATGTCAGCTACTTTGCAACCTCTCGGCTGCATCACGTGCTGTAAATGTTCGCGCTTTACTTCACACTTGTGGCATGTTACGTTTACGCGTAACGTAATGCATTACGTAGTTTGCTCATTTCTCCTGTTTCGTGTTTTCGTCGTGAGGGGTAATTGCGCTTATTCGACATTCGATGATTTGAAATGCTTCTCTGTTAGATTTGTCTGCTGCAAGGGGTTGCTGTTTATTCGATATTCGAAATTTCGAACTGGGGAATTCGATTTGGTTCGAATTTTCGTTTGCTTGCGGCTTGTGTGATTCCTTTGGCTGGCTGTTTGTCCTTGACCAAATTCCTTTGGCTTTGTCTTCAGGCACAACTATGCAAACTACGTGAGCAAGAAATTGTTAATATGTGGAAAATAATCTTCTATCCATCTGTGAAATACAGATATCTATAAAATATATATTGATAGAATTCTTGTTTTTTTGTGAGTATGACAGAATAGCAAATATTAAATATTAAATAAGAGCTAAGAGCTAAGGTAGTTTTTTTATTTAGATCTTTTTTTTATTTATTTATATTTTTTTTTTTAATTTAGATCTTTTAATACAATATTGTTTTTTTTCTTTTTTTTTTTCCTTTTTTTTTTCTTTTTAATTTTTCGTTTGCATAGCAAAGTAGCATCTTCTTTACTTTTTATTTAAATATTACAATCTAAATAATTAAATCTTGTTATTTTATTATGATTTTTTTAAATTAATTTAATTAATATTATTTTTTTTAAATACATTTCTGTACAAATGTTTTTTTTCTTTAATTATAGTATTTTTGTATATAGTATTTTGTATTATAGTATTTTGTATAATTATAGTATTTTTTAATATAATTTTTTTAATATAATATTTTTGTAATATCTCTTTTAATATACATTAAAGTCTTCTCTTCTTCATCCTTTGGCTCATTCAATTTCAAGTTTTACATATTTTTACAACCGCAAAACAATCAGGCAGCATTTCCACGCCACATAACACGAATATTTTATGATAAAAAGGAGTGCTGACTTTTGCTACTGCTACTGCTGCTTCTTCTTCTACTTCTTAGTGCTCCATTCAACGCTGGTATGATATACCACCACGCCCTAACAAAATCAATTCCACAAATCAACATAATCAACTTCTCGCCGTAAGACCACACATAATGCACTTGCTGAATATTCTTTTCTTTTCTTTTCTCAGCCAAAAGAAAATAAGTGCCGTAAAAAAATGTAAAAACTTTTTTTATAGTTGCTGCTGCTGCATAAAAAAAATGTAAAATAAAATGCGGCGAAATGGCTGCAAAACTCTAAAGGTACAACAAAAGAAATTGACTCTGGGAAAAGGGTCAACAAAGGGCACGCCGGCCGAGCAGCAGAGAGCTCCCGATAATGACATTAAACATTTGCTGGTCCAACCTCAAAATCCAAATCAAAATCCATGATCTAATTTGCTGAAACCTACAACAGATTTTCCTACATCTTGTATCATTTACCTGAGCATACCTGAGAGGGAGTGTAAGAGAGAGTGAGAGGCAGGAGCAGGGCGCTTGGAAGCAGTACAAATAGCTGGCGAAAAAGGAATGCAGAAATGTTCAAAAGCAAAACAAAGAAGAAATTGTTTTCGCTTAAAAGAACATTCAAATGGAAATGTTCTGCTTGGCTCAACACAAACAACAAGTGCAGGCAAACAAACTGCATTTATTTAGTTAACAAACAAAAAAAAAGAGAGTAAAAAAGGAAAAATACACAGTAAAGAAAAGAATACGCCATTTGAGTAGCTCGATAGAACGTCAGACATACAGACAATGCATAAAAGTGAAGTGCGCCCCGGCGCACTGTGGAGGTGCAGCAAGTGGAATACAAGTGCCATCAAAATCTCAGGTAGATTGAACGTACTTTGAATACTCTGCGAGATTTGTAAGAGAGAATGTAGGTAAAACTGGATAAGAAGTATTAATAGAGATTATTTATCCTTATAGATTATTGAAATCTGATGAATTTGCTTTGTACGATTTCAGATTATAAAACTAAACTATCAATGTTGCACCTGTGTTCACTGAATCAAATATTTGCTAAGGTTTTACAGTTAAACTCTTAATTACCATAAACCATAAACATAAATACGATTTGTTAAAATCTTGCAGTTGAACTCTTCACATGCCCCAAACTCTTAAATATGATTTGTTTAAAATTCGTGCAAAGTGATTAAGCCCTCCAAATTTAAAGAGCAAATTTAAAATACCAAAAATAAAAAAATTGAAGAGAATTTAATTAGATATTTTTTTCTCTCATATTTTCGTAAGTTTCTTCAAGCAGAAAAATCATATTGCAGCTTAAATATGATTAAAATGTGAACTGAGAAAAATGTTCTAAAAAAATGTTCTAAATTAATTGATTAAATATTAATTAATTTCAAATATATTTCTATATAATATTATTATCAAGGCAACATTTCAAGCAGGTTCAATATGAATATCACTTTACCCGAACAAAAAGTAATTTAAGTTTCGTTGCTTTGTTTTAAAATAAATTTAGCATACAAGAAATTTATGTTTTATGATTATGAAACAATAAAATCTTTTATTTTTCACAATATACAATCTTCCGTTTTACATTTCCTTCCTATATTTCAATTATAATGAGCTGGAAAGCTGGACAACAAAATTTATTTATTTATTTATTTCATTTATTTTTTGTTAACTATTAAAATCAGTTAAAATTAAACAGTGCTACTATATGTACGTTTCAATATATTATTTATTTATATTATTTATAAGTATTCACAGATTAGCGCTTTATGTGCAATTTATTCTAGAAAGATAATCAATGTATTATGATATAATAAAACAGAAAGAAATCTCAGCAAACTATCATCACGCTCTCCTGGTATATTTCAATACAAACACTTAATTTGAGCGAAGAGGCCATCGATCGTTTTATAATTTGGTGTCAGATCAGAGAGAGAGAGAAGTGAGCTGTAGCTAGAGCAGAGTATAGGTGCTTTAACAGTGCTTCAACAGCAGTGCTTGATATCGATTTGCTGAAAGAGCAAGAATAGAGAAGACTACATATTAAATATATAAGCAATAAAACTAAATCTCTTATCTCTCTTTTTCATTCAATGCTTGGAGTTTCAATGCTAAGTGTTCTACTAAAAACATTGCATTTTTCTCTGGTCTCTCTACTATTTACTCTCATTAAAAACTCGTATTGTTACGACGTAGACTGATTTATCATATTTATTTTATGCAAACCTCTTAGCCTGAACTGAAGATAACAAACATTTTAGAGACATGTTAAATGTGCTTATTATTATTATTAATATTTTTATTATTATTATTAATATTTTTATTATTATTATTAATATTTTTATTATAATTAATATTTTGAAATTATTATTATTTGTTATGTAGAGATTAAGTTACCAAATTAGTTTGATATCTATTATATATCTTATCTACGTATATTTGTAAAATCTTATTATAATTATATGATTTTATAATATTTTACATATCTTAGAATCATGAAACTTTATACATATATTTATATGCATATCTCCTTATAGCTATAGCTTGCTTGGCTATCAATGTTGATTTAACTTTTCTTCGCCTGCAACAAACGCTGTAACATTACCTATATGCCCCTGCAGCACACTCTTATGTTTTTATAGTGTATGTTTGGAAAAGAAAAAAGTGTAGCATAAAAAGCAGCGTCGTCGTCGTCGCCTGGCGCACTTTGTTGCCTTCTGGCTGTCAGATTGATATTAAATTATATACCTTATTATCATTTTGCTGCTGCTGCTGCTGTTGTTACTATGCTATCAAGTAACACATGTGGGCGTGGCAGTAGCTAAAGCCATGTTTATTTACAGCTGGCAACAATTGTTGCTGCATTGTCGAACGAATGCACTTCGCGGCGTTCGCAACTCAAGTCAAAGTCAACACACACACACGCAGACACTTCACATGTGGCTGCTGCTGCTCGGTTGCATTTGTTGTGTAAATTGTTGTTATTTTTCAACCAGAAACAACAACAATAACAGAGAGCAGAGAACAGAGAACAGACAACAGGAGCTACGTCCTCATAATATGCTTGATGGCTGTGCGCGCCCAAGTGACATTAAATGGCTGCAGTTGGGTTTTGGCTAAGGGTTTCGGCATCGCCTGGCTGCACACATAAAAGTGGCTCAAGTGGCCAGCAGCGGCTTTAAGGCCAAGAGCTGAAAGCATTTTAAAGCAGCATATAAAAAATAGATATATATACATTTATTTTTAGTTATTTACGTTTATGCGCGCTTTTACAATGGTTATCAAAATAAATTGGAAATAACGTAACTCAGCTCGATATCAGATAAATGGGATTAAAGCTTTGATTATTTTCTATTTTATTTGTAGTTTATGGCCAAAGCGAGACAGTGGATGTTGCTCACAAAGCATATAGTTTATTAGCTGTAGCTTGACTTTTGTGAGACACTGTTAATTCCTGCTCGGCAACCAAAATGCGACCACTAATTAACAAATTGATTTATGGAAATTAAAATGACAAATCTCCAGGGGGATCTTTACAGATCAGGGTAAAAAAATAAAATAAAAACTCATATGCAAATTTTGCTACAACAGCTACAACCCTTCAAAAGTTGGCCAAAAACTTGACTTGACTTTGGCTTTTGGCAAAATCCTCCACCAGTGCGCGATGCTTACACAGACTTTTAATTAAGGTGTCTTCATGGCAACAACAACAACAACAACAACGAATGGTAAATGAGTCTAATTAATAACGAAGCATTTGCCACATAATTCATGCGAATTGCCAAGCTGATGAGGCTGCTATTCAAAAGTTTTCTTTGCTGGTTTTGTGGTTTGAGTAATCATTTTTAAAGCCCTCTGTCTGTCAGCTAGTCCAAAATTGAGTTAGGCATTTGGCATTGCGGATTTGTAACTGTAACAATTTTCCATTGGCCACATTTGGTCAGGCATATTTTGCCGATTTTTCTTGTATTTAGCCATTTTTTGTTGTTGTTGCTCGCCTGATGACTTAAGTCCGGTTGTCTGGCCAGCGAAAATTTATGGCCTAGACGATATGTTTCTGTTTTTTTTTTTTTTTCTGTTGGGTTGCGGCGTAATTTATGCAAATTGTTGCCTCTTCGAGTGTGGAGTGGCACAGCAAGCGCAATTAATTGTTCTGGGCGGCAGTTCAATCATATCCTTAATCCCATAGGTCTTCGTGTTGTGTGATGTGTGTTCGTCTATTGTTTTCTTATGCTCTTGTTCGTTGTTGAACAATGTCTTTTGTTGTCTTTGGGGTTTCATTATAATCGAATTTGAGCGATAAACTTTACAATGTCCGTTTCCTTGAGTTGGTAATTTACATGTCCTGGCCAGGTTTTTGGCCGTAACCAAAACTAAATAAACATTTTTGTGTGACCGATGCGACCCAACGACAAAACATCAAAAGCATATAATTTATGGTTCGTTAGGTCAAGGATTCTGAATGAGCAGCCCGTCAGCAAGTCAAGAGAGAAACACGCCTTGGCTTTGTCCTTTATCTGCCCCAGGGCCAGGACACTTTTAGCTGTTGCTGCCAGTCTCTTATGCAAATCAACCTTTCCCTCACTCTCTCTCCCTCTCACTCTCTCTCTGTCTTCATTGTGATGTGTTGAAAACTTGCGTATTCATCTTCGTCAGTTCTTAGTGTCTGGTATTTACTTAGTGCTGCTTGGACGAGGTGTTGGTTTGGCTATTAAATGGAAATTATACAAAAGCCCGGATCAACAGAGGCAGCGATAACGCCCTTTTGATTTGCCAGCTAGCTATGTGGGAAAACTGTGTCCGATCACATGTGTCTGAGATGTGCGCTCGAAATTTATGTGTCCAGCGTAGACCATAAAAAAAGGACAAGTCCCTTGAACAAGAAGAAGTGCGCGATTAATGTGTAAAACTTGGTCTTGGTCTGCATTTTGGGCTATGCCCTCCGCCTCGATGGCCAATACAAAAGGCAGCCGAATTTGAATGAATGACCCAACGGGATGAGACTGAGCTGAATGTGTGGCATTTTGAATGGTCAAATAAGCATAAAAGGCGACAAAAGTGGCACTTGGCCAAAAGATGTAAGACCTGAATGGGCGCTCTTTGAGTGTTGTTCAGAAATACTTTAAAATACTTTTTCTACTTGTTACTTAAATGATTAAAATGCACTTTTGGGGGTTGTTTGTTGTTTACATGTTGGTTCTATGTAATACGGCAGACAGCTCAAAAATTTTGATATTAAATGTTTTATAGCTGCAGCAGAGAGCCACTTTTTAGAATTATTCTCTCTCTGTGTGTGTGTGTGTGGGTATTTTTATTGTCAGCTCTTAGCATTTAATTTAAATTATATAACAGAAACACTTTTTATATGCATGCCCAGAATTTACTTCATGCTATTTATGAAGCGAACGAACCATTGCCAATCTAAGTGGATATATACTCTATACAAGAAAAAAACCATTTGGGAAATGGAACAGTTGGTAAATGAAATGTATAACAAATCATATATATACATACATATATTTAAACAATCTAATTTCATTCCTAGAATGTCATGAAAATAATTTTGTTACAAATATGCTACCTTAAAAAAAAAATATAAATTTTTGGCACATCTAAAATATTTTTCGCATAAGTATATCTTTTAAGAAAATTAAATAATTTTTGTATTATCAAAATGTGATTTTTAAAAGTAATATATAATTATTTCCATATATTATCATATATTGAAATTCATATATTTTGTTTAAAGTATTTTATTTGTCAATATTTTTGTAAATATAAATTTTATTTTTATTTTATATATTTTATATTTTCATTATTATTTTTATATATTTTTTTATAAATTTTATTTTTGTTTTTTATTTTATATATTTTGTGAATATTTTCATTATTATTTTTATATAATTTTATACTTTTTGTATTTCATTTGTATATTTTGTGTAAACTTTTTTATTATTAAGTGTTATTTAATATTACCTTTTATAGACATTTTTTCATTTAAATTTTATTTTATCTAATAGAATTTTTGCATTTCAATTTTATTATATTTTATATAATTTAGAGAAGTAAATTACTATTTAAAATGTGAAATAAAATATTCTAAAAAAAATTATGTTTTTAAATTAATATATATTTATTTCCATCTTTTATTATATAATTAAATTCATATATATTATATATGTAGATATATGTATATTTTATATTCGATAAATCAGAAAATATTCTGATTTAATCTTATTTAAATATATGTTTTTTTTAATTTAAATATTTCCATATTCATATTATATTATAATTTAAATGTAAATAATTTTTATATTTCAAAATTATTGCACTTTATTTAATTAGTAGATTAATTAATGTTTATTATGTAAACAAATAAAGTAATTAAAATATTGTAATACACAAAATTGTTAGAGTATTCCATTGTCATCATTCGCATGCACTTATCTTTTTTTTTTTTATCCATCGCCCATTCAAAGTAAAAAGGCGACATTAAAATTATTTTTATCGACATTTTATTTGCAATTTTACTTTTTAATTTTTCTTTCAACCCTCGTTGCAAATATTGGCTTTGCTATTCAGTTTTTTTTTTTTTTTCTTTTACGATTGCAAATATTTTAGTTTATTTCGGTTTTCATTTTTTCTTTCGTTTTCTTTTGCTTTTATTGAACATTGTAAAAAGTATTTTTCTCATTTATCTTTGCTCGTTTAATTTGTAATATAAAGCGCGCCAATTTCAAAAAGTCTCTTTTGTAAAACGTTTTTTAATATGCCACATAAATTGTGCAGGATTTGGGCATTGAGTGATTGAAATTTATTGGCGCAGCGCTTAGCGCAATCGGCACAGGAATAAAGCATAACCTGATGCCAAACATCAAATAAATTCAGTGCTCATAAAATTGTCTACGCCAAATCCATCCAATATATCAAATCAACCTTAGCCACGACTGCAGCATGTGTGCGATTGTTAGAGGAGTGAATACTAGTCTCCACCTCACATATCATGCAGAGGGCGTACATATTTGACTACCAATTATGAGCAATTGCCTGCTATACAGACAGATAGAGAGAAAGGGAGAGCGAGAGAGAGAGAGAGAGTGCAACACGACGACACTCACGTATTCCCCAATATATATTACTCATAAAACAGAGAGAAGAAAGAATCGCATGATAATTTATCGCACATGCCTACACGTTGTCTGAGCATGCCACATGCGGGATGCAAGTACTCGCATGTAAGTAGTCGCATATTCATATTCATATTTCATATATGCGCCTGGCCTTTATCCCTTTTTGTGGGGGGGAGGCAAAGGGCCTGTGCCCATGATTTGCAGCCGCTGCCACTAAATCAAGCATGAAGTATTAGATCAGAGTGCTTACCTCCTCGGGCTTATTCCACAATGTGTTCGGATAATAAATGAATTGTTTATGGACTCTCATCGAGTGTGTGAATGGAGTTGGCAAATCTCTAAGCACATATTGCGCCTCTAATAAAGTGAAAGCCAGTAGAGGGAACATCTCAGTTTCTCTGGAGTAATGTTAAATGCATACAGGTTGCATTAAAAAGGCTGTTGACATTATTCAGGAAATTTAGGTAGACAAAAATTAAATAAAAAGTAAAATAAAATAGTGCAAAATACAAATATTTATAAAAAAAATCAACAAATATTTAAAAGTACACGTAAATAGCAAAATAATCAGTTTTAGGAAAAATACAAAGGATTCAAATATTAAAAAACGAAAATATAAAATATAAAATAAAAATAACTAAAGTAAATCAAATCAGAGAAATTTAAAAAAAAGTAAATGAATTAAATATAATAAAAAAAAATAAGTAATAAATAAAAACATAAAAATAAATAAATAAAAAAAAATAAAAATAAATAAATAAATAAGAATATAAAATTAATGATATTATATAATTAAAAATAGATAAGTTATAATACTAAAAAATAAAAAAAATAAAAAATAAATAAATAAATAAATATGATACTAAAATAAATGAAATTAATATAATTAAAAATAAATAAGTTATAATATTAAAATAAAAAAATATGATACTAAAATAAATGAAATTAATATAATTAAAAATAAATAAGTTATAATACTAAAATAAAAAATAAATAAAATGAAAAAATTAAAAAATATGAATTAAAAGAGTTAAGTACCAAGTAAACAAATAAATAAATAATCATGCGCTTCATAAATAAATAAAAAAATTTATTAGAAAATAAATAACAAAATATGAATATTAGAAAATAAATAAATTTATGAAAGACTTAAAAAAAGAAAAGTATAAGACAAACTTAAAGAAATAAAATATAAATAAATGTATAGAAATAAAATAAAAAATATAAGTATAAATATAAATAAATATGAATCTTAACGAAATCATGAATATTGAAATAATATGAATATTGTTAAAAGAAATTTCACTTTGACAAATTAAACTTACTTTGACAAGAGTTTTCAAATAAAAAGTCTTTTTACTTTCTGAACGAACAGTACTAAAAATAAACTATAAAATGCGTTTCGCTAACTCTAAAATATATTTTTGATTCCAACTAGATAACATTTTATTTATAAAAATGTAAATATGTTAATTTTAAAATTAAAAAATCTTTTGGCTTAACTTGGCTACAACTTGATATGGTAATTAACAGCTCAGTTCAATGGTAAAAATCCATATGGCACTTCAATTCCATTGAATTCTGTAATAATTTAACAATTCATCTTTATGAATATAATATTAATTACAATTCAGTTGACTGATTGACTGACTGACTGGCTGGCTGGGCTGGCTGATTGACTGGCTGACCAATGCTCTGTTGGAGCCATGAAAAGCGTGCAATTCATTTGCTTTTAATGGAAATGTTCGTGAAATTCAATGCCATAAGCGGACGGTCGCAGGAATCGGAGCTCTCGGCTGTAAATGTCTGTCAATTGTCAGACGTTTGTTTTTGCTTGTCCACTGTTTGTTGTTGCGGTTCTCGTTATTATTGTTGTTGTTGCTGTTGTTGTTGTTGGCCACACGCCAGCAGAGCCCTCAATTAAAATGGGCGTCGGCAAGGAGGTTTCAAATGAAAGAAAAAGAGTTCAATCGATGGCTGACATATTCCTTTGTGTGTGGGTCGGTCATGCAAATTGTCGAAATATTTTCAACTGACCAACAATTGAGTGGTGCTGCTGCTGCTGCTGCTGCTGCTGCTGGTGGTGGTGGTGGTGGCCAACCCTACCCCACCCCACCTACCAACCTAACCGCCCACCTTTCATGTTGTTGTGATTGGTTTTGTCTAATGGAACTCGAGCGTGGCAACAATTTCATTGAATTGGATTTCAATATGCAAGAGAGTGAGGGAGAGGGAGAGAGAGAGAGAGTGGCAAGCAGAGCGTGAGCCTGACACAAAAGCGCGGACCGCGTTACTTTTTGATTTTCTTTTTTTTTTTTTCGTTCGTTCTGCCATCTCAGTTTGATATAGCCCCTTGCCCATGCTCTGTGTGGCTCTTCTGGCCTACAGTGGAACACAACACAATTCGTTGGTCATTAAAAGGGACACGTGCATTGAAGCACGTGGCCAGCGAGACCTGGTTCACGGCATGGCGCTATGGACGCGCTTTTGTTTTCATTTTCAGCATATAAACTTACCAAAAAAAAAATATATTTATATATATTTCTCGATTTCCACGTATTGTTTGGCGTTCTGTTGGGGTCGCTCAGTCGGCTGCTGCTTGAGAAAGGCGCTGAGTGTAAATATTTGTGGCCGACTTGACACAATGCCAAGCATTTTTCGCTTAATTTTTATACAAACAGAAACACAAATACATTGATAATGCTCGATGGCTTTTCGAGTTCCACTTTCACTTCCGGCGTGTGACCATCATGTTAATTTGTTATTAATTGTCGGCTCCTTATATTATTTATTATTTGTGGGCGTCCATATCGGCCGCTGGTCAGTTGATTTTTGTTTTGATTTCGTTGACAGTTTTCCCTTTTCTTGTTGTTGGTAATGTGAGCACAATTTCAACAATGCGTGGGATAGTAAATATCCGCATTGATGATGTTGATTGTCAAGTCCTTGTCTGTGTAATGATGATACCGTCAAAAAGGTTATGCAGGAAACATGCGTTTGTCCTTTAGCTACACTCGCACACATTTCCTTCTGTGCACGTCGTCTTCAATTTGTTGCGCTTCAATTTCAAAACAGTTTGCAGCAATTGCCAACATGCAGGCGCATCGAATTTCGAGCGACTTGCATAAATTATACAAATTTTATTTTTGAAATTTTTTAATGCCTGCAGTTTAATCAACAGCAGACACACGACTCGTAATCCTTTAAGGGAGAAAGGGTTAACACTCCAGTTTTTGTGGCGCGGGCGTGAAAAAAGCGCAACAACCACAATAGATGGCGAGACCGAGCCGAGGCCGGGGTCTAAAGATTCACCCACTTGCTAACGTCTGCTGTTGCTGATGCTGTTTTGAAGTGTTTGGTGTGGGCTCGGGTCGAGTTTGGCCATCAATGTCAGTCATAAATTCATCATGGAAATCTGTTTTGGGCCCATGCGGTCACGTGACCGTGCTAGATAATGTTTGACATAAAGTTTATTAATTGCTTAAATTAAAGAGAGACCGAGCGAGTGAGCGAGATCACTTTGGGGTTGCTAGACATACAATTTCTAGCCAGCTGCTTAAGCAGTGTGAATAAGTGCGTGTGTTGCCCCAACAACAGCAGCAAACAGCAACAAAAACTATTACCAATTAACTTAATTGCGTAATATACAATATGCACTAAACGCCGCAGGCTATCGCAGCAGAAACCAAGCTCGAAAACGTAGCCCGTGAGCTAAGTGGGCTGTACTGAAAGTTTTTGTTTATCGAGTCAAGGTTTACACTTACTAAATGCATGTAAATATGTTTACAATGAATATAGAAATATATCCAAAAATGTCAAATAGAATAACAAAAATATGTTATATATATTTCTTTTATTCTTTCACGCATTTCTATCTATCTGTCTCTGACCTTTTGGAAATCTCACCCTAATATTATATTTCATTCCCAATCTCTCTCTTTCTCGTGTCTTTCTATATATGGCATTTTTCCTATGTTTTTTATCTATCTGTCTATCTCTTTCTGTATCTCTCTCTCTCTCCTTTCTTCTATATTTCTGTCTGTCCTTAATATTCTATTTCTTTCCTAACCTCTGTCTATCTCTCCTATCTTTCTAACCATGACTGTCTTTCTATGTTTTTCTATCTGCCTATCTCTTTCTGTACATCTATCTCTCTCTTTTCTGTTCTATGTTTCTATTTCTATGTCTCTCTCTCCTGTCTCTGTCTTGATCTCTTACTATCGCTCCTCTTACCTTTCTCTTGTTCTATATCTCTCACTTTTACTCTATCTCTCTCTCTCTCTCTCTCTCTCTCTCTCTCTCTCTTTCATAATATCACACTTTTCTCCTCCTATCTCATAATATCACACTTTCCTCCTTCTCTCTCTCATAATATTACACCTTCCCCCCCCCCCCTCTCTACTTCTTTATACTTCTCTTCCTCCCTTTCTTCTGTTCGCTCTCTCTCTCTCTCTCTCTCTCTCTCTCTCTCTCGTTCTCGTTCTCGTTCTCGTTCTTTCTTTCATCTATCCTTCTCTGTTCCTCTCTCTCTCTATGACTATTTGTCTATCCTTCTATGTCTGTCTTCTTCTTCCGCTTATTCTTCTGCAATCTATCTCTCTCTGTCATTCATAATATGACTCGTTTCTCCCTCTCTGTCTTTCTTTATGTCTTTTCTATCTCTATGTCTGTGTTTCTCCCTCTTTTGTCTTCCCCTCTCAATCCAATATTCCACCTCTTCCGTTTTCTTTCTTGCTCTCTCTCTCTCTCTCTATCTATCTTTTTATTCAATTCTCATGAGCTACAGCATTTATTACCCTCCTCCATATACATGGTCTATGTTAATAGCTATTTATTTGAAACTTCCCTCGCATTTAGCAAAACCTGTAACCTGACTGTATGCGTGTTTAGGTTTGCTTATATAAGTTCAGCATCATCATCATCATCAGCATCAGGACAGTGTCAGGAGCAGCTTAAACAAATATATATTTATATAAATAAATAAATCCTTGTGCTAAACACATGCCAAACTTTTCTGATTGGAGCTGGGGTTGGACACATAGGACAAAGGACATTGCGCAACAAAGCACTCGACTAGCTCGCTTCATGCGCAGACACACAAAAACAAATAATTACAAGTAAAAATCGCTGGCTAGGATAATGGCGCATAATGATGAGCAGGATGGTTAGAAGCGTTCGCCAGACGCTCCCAGCCGGCAATTAAGCATTTTCAATAAAATTTACACCTGAGCTCATTTTAATTGAGTTGAGCTGCAGTCAGGAGCACTCGAAACGAAACGCAGACGCAGACGCAGACCCGGCAAGGACATGTCTACACTGCCAGGACGACAGCAGAGCTGAACAGCTAGATAAACTTGTTTTTCTGCTCGACTCACCGTCTAATTACCCGGGCATGGAAGTTCGATGGCTGCCTGTTTGTCTACTTATTATTTCAATTGATTCCTGCTTCAATGTAGTGGAATTGATTTGTGGGCGAGTGGCCACGCCTACGTCAACAAAAATTAGTTGCCATAAATAAAAAAAGAAAAGAATAAAATTAAAATGAAATAGCAAATTGCGGACAAGTGAAATATTTTTCTCAATTTGCATAGATATTCCACTAAGGAAGGTGGTGAATGAGAGCAGGAAATTTGCATAATACGCAAATAAGAAATGTGATATTATTATTTAAATACTCTACAAAAGTGGGAAGCATGCTGAACCGCTTAAGCTGACGATATTAATTGCTACATTATAGATATTATTTTCTGAAATTAAATATATTTATTAGATGAAAGTTTTCTCTAAATTTTGCTGTAGAAATACTTGTATAAATGGTACAATATAAGAAATATATAAAAAGAAATGTTATTAAAATTATATTAGAAAATTATTAAATATTATATTAATAAATATTTAAAAAAAAATATTAAATATTTTATATTTGTGAAAAAAACTAAATAATAATACTGAGATAGATTAATTATTTATTTATATAATAATTGTAATAAAAATGCTAAGTAATTTGTATTTGTAAATAAATTGATTAATTATATATTATTAATATATTTATTTGTGAATAAAAATACTTCTAGAATAAATTGAGAATACTTTTATTAAATTCTCGTATATTATTAGTTTTTTCTATATGAAGAAACAGCTTTTTTAAATCTGAAAAAAATTTAAAAATAAAAAATATTAAATTAAACTAATATCAAGTTAATTGTAAAGCCGAAAGTTTTCTTTAAATTATAAATATTATAAATTTATTTAATATAAAGTTAATTTGGCGCTCTAAGGATTTCTTTAATATATAAGTTTATTTAAAATAACGTCAAATGTTATCTTTACATTCATTCCCGAAGAGCATTTCAATGTCTTCTATTAGCTAAAGAAATCTTCCTGCTTTTGTCACTCACTTGACTGAAGCCAAATTCTTGCCGCAATAAACATAAATTGGCACACGCAGAGACCGCTCAACCCTCATACCAGCCCCTTGGCCACTGCCACTGTCACCCCAGCTCTTAATAGAACTACAAAAAAAATTGAAGAAAAAAATTGCCAATAATTTTGAGCCCTTGCCAACTGGCAACATGGCCCATAAATGTAGCGCATGCAAATTTTGTTGCCTGATTTGTTCATTTTGTTTCAATTTTCGCTTTGGCAATTTTCATGTTATTTTTTTGTTCTTGATATTTCGGTTTTCCCTTCAATATAGTTGTCACGGACTCACATTGCATTCCTGAAATAATTGCAATGCCAGCTCTGAACTTTGTCTCGAGAAGGTGGTGTGCTCAGGGCGTCAACCCTGACGAGTGAGCTCCCCGCCGACTCCTGCCATGTGTGTGTGTGTTTATTTGCCTGGCTTTTGGTTATGGTAATTTCCTTTAGACAGTTTTTTTTTGCAGTCTCTCTTTGCTGAGCCTCTGTCTGTTTGCATTATTAGCATTTGACTCCTGATTGCGTCTAATATTACACAAATTGCTGGCAAATTGGAAACGAAAGCGTATTGAAATACTAAATCCAAGTTGGAACCTTTGAATTAATATATTTTGTGTGTGAGAGCTGACAAGGGATTCATATGCAAACATTCAGTCAAATTTGCTTGAGCTTATATCAAAAATATTTTTATTTTCACTCTTTATTTTGTGTTGCTTGATTGAGAGTTATGTATTTTTATAAAAGTTGTGTTAGTGCTTGAATAAAAAGTATGTGATAAATGCTTGAGAGAAAATGGTGTTAAAATTAGTTGCTTTGGTAAACAACAAAATTGAAATATAAACTGAGATAATATAAAGTCAAAACCTTGTTTAAATAGTATTTCTTTTACTTATTGTTAAATTTAGCAAATTTGCTTTTTGTTAGCAACAGATTCCAAATAAAATTTTAATTTTGTATATAAAAAAGAAAAAAACAAAGATTTCTTTTTTTTTTAGATATAAAATTGTTATATAATTAATTCACAATTTAGTTATGAGTTCTGTTAAGCTTTACTCATTCTTTATTATTATTTATATATATTTTTTAAATTTTATTTAAATCTTCTCTTGTTTTCTGGAGCTTTGCAATAGCCTAGTAAAGCTTAAGAAATTAAAATATAATTAAATAAAAATAGATTACATTAGATAATTAAATAATGAAATAAATTATTATATATTATTGTTTGCATTATAATTATTTTTTTAAATTTTATTTTGATTGTAGCAACATTGGCATATAAAATTCTTTTATATTAGAAAATCTTCTCAGCTTGCTCGACATAAATGGGATTGCTAGAATAAGCTCTTTGAACTTCTCACTTCACTTCGTATTTACTCGGGCCATTTTTGGATCGATCAACAGAAATTTCGCGTGCTCAGCCGAAGTGGTGCACGATTTCGTGCGCTTACTCTTTGGTCTCTGCTCTCTCAAATATACATTCATATGTATATGTATATGTTGAAACTTCACCAATAGATGTTCAATTTTCTCTTTTGACAGAAGAGTGAGAGAATTTTAATACAACGAACAAACACACATGTATGAGAATTTGGGCATTGGCCTGTGTTCAATACACAAGCCTTGTTCGATCGTATAAACTTCCAAATCTATTGATACATGCTATATACATACTTAGATACATATATAACATAGATAGACATATTATCTGCAGACAATGTAGAGATGTAACTTTTCTATAACTTATTAAAAAATAATTTTTTATTATTCAAATAATACAAAAATATTTAAATATAAATATATATAGTAAATATATATTTTGTTCGTTTTTTTAATATTATTTAATTATTTATTTATTATTTTTTATTAATTTTTTTAAATATTTACTTTTATTATTTATTTCTTTTCTTAGAATATTTTATTTTCTGTACTAATATTCCCTTATTTTAAAATGTTTTTAAATGTCGAATAACATAATTTTCTTGTCTACCGCTGTTGTTAATTTCTATTTAAATTTTTATCTTATTTTTGTGCCCTTTTCAAATTCAATTAAATTATAGCTTTTAGACCCAAACAAAAATCCCTTGTCAGTTGCTCAATTAAATGCAGCCTCACTTTAATTATATTTCAACAAATATTAATAAGGCGTCTGTTGGCGCTCGCTCCACACTTGAAATTGTTAACAACTTCAATTAAATTATCAACTGGGCGGCATTTAATTGCAAATGAAAAAATATATAAAAAAATAGAAGTGAAACGTGCACAAAGAACAAAAAATTGGCTCAAGGAAAAGTTTTTTGGCCGCGGGTTTAACTCAATTTAACTGTGAAAACTTTTGCCCGGCTGCTCGGCTGGGTTGGCTGGCATTAAGAATGCCCGCTGAACGCTTAACGCGGCTTAATTGTGGTCACAGGTGTCGAGGGCAACATTTTTATCGTTCTGTTCACAGTTTACAAAAAAAAAAAAAAAAGTTGGCCTGCACACCATTATTGGGCAGATTGAAAGCCGGCTGGAGTTGCAGAGAAGGGGATTGAGGATTAAGAATCCTTAGCGAGCGGGTGGGTTTCATTCGTTTTCCGTATTGTCTTTGCCCTCAGCTCATTGCGCTAAAGACAATTTTTATGACCTTTGGCAACGACTGTTTGCAGAGAGCCCATTGGAAATGGCTTTCTTGTGCCCGTTGAGCATCTTGTAAAAATCTGCAATTTATATTTGTGTGTGTTTGTTTAAGCCTCGTAAAAACATGGCTTTGGGTAATTTGATCGGCTTCCCATTCGATGTGGGGCGGCGCAACCCTTTCGGCTTGATGCGCAGACAAATATAAACACGGCGCACTTTTCAGCGTTCGCATTTTATAATTGCTTGAAATTTAATATTATTTTTCGTTTTTGCTTGTTGCTTAATGCTAATTATTTTCGTATGCGCCAACAGCTCGTATTAATTTTACCTTTTATTTTTCAATTTTTTTGTTGTTCTTTTTTAATATCGAGAGCCAATTATAAAAATTTAATTTTTGCACTTTTGGAAAATAGCTTTTGGCGTTCGTAATCCGATAGCCACAATTAGCCGGAGAGAGCCGAGCGTTTTAAGGCAATAAGCTGATTACACAAAAACAGATGATCATGGGTATGATGTGGATAGAATAAGTGTATAGAGATATTTGAGATGAACAGCTAAAATATGTTAATAAATAATAAGTGCAAGAAAGCTTGACTGGATTGAGGTAAATGGCGAGAGGGTGAGAGATTAGATAAGAAATTTAGCTAAATCATATAAGAATATCCAGAAAAATATATATTTTAAAAATTTTAAACATTTCATTGTCTGCATTATCAGATAGAAGATTTTTGTAAATATTGAAAAAACATATTACGTCGCACAACATATAAACATCAATAAAAAAAATAATAATAATAATAAAAATAAAAATAAAAAAAATAATGATAATAAATATAGTTAAATTATTATATATATAACTATCTGTAAATTAAGTAACCAAAGTTTGATTGTTCATATTTTGCTAAGTGTTTTTTTTTTTTTTAAGTTTATTTTTTGTAATATTAAAAATATTTAAATATTTTAACAATAATTTTGGTTCTTTAAGCTAAATAAAAAATTAATATAAATTGCAACAGAACAAGAATTAAAATACAGCTAGTCCCATGGATATTATTGAGTTTATTTTTTTTTAATGTTGGCGAATACAAACATTTAATTCACTTTTATTTATTTCTTTTTTTATTTATGATTATTGATTATTATTAAATTTTTTTTTATTTTCATATAATTATTATATTTAAAAATTTTGGTTGTCTTCAAAATTTTTATTTTTTTGCATTTATATTTTTATATATTTAAATTGTTTATCAAAGTGCAAAAATTCATTTTTTTACATATATTTATTTATTTTTATTTTTTGTAATTTTTTCAAATTTGTAATTATTTTGCCTTATTTTTCTTGTTTTATATTTAAAATATTTAGCGAAAAAAAAAGACAAATTTGACTATACATGGCTTAAGCTTAGGTCCACTTGTTTTATATCCTATTAAACTCTAGCCTCTTGATTAACTTGAAGTTATTGTAGATTTGGCTTTTCAAATGCATTATTATTAGACATATATTTATAAATTATTCAGATATCTGCTCAAGTTTTCACTTTGATCTGAAATATTTCTTTCTCCCATTTGTTATTGATTCTTAAAGCCATAAGCTCTCAGCTCTCATTAAACTGCACCGTATTGTCACTAATTAGTTTAATCAGTTTGGAAAAAATCTTTAACTGGTTATTTTAATTATATTTACACCTGCCACAATGAGGTCGAGCCGATGAGGACCTCTGCCATTATTGCATCATTTCGCGAATATGCATATAGCTATTTATATTTATGAGGCCAGGCTAGGACTGGAGGGTGGACGGACCAACAACCTGCATTATAATTCAATAATGTGCAATGCACTGGCGCTTGACTTTTTTAATTGCTTTTCAATAACATGGGCGCATGGGCGTTGCATTGGAGCTGTTAAGCCGCAGGATAAACGCATGGCGAACGTGTTAAAATGCTATGAACGAAGAGGAAGCAAATAAGCCATGGCTAAAACTTGAACGAAGTGAATTAAAAAAAAAAAAATTAAAAATGAAAAAAAATCTTGACGCTAATGCAATTCGTTCGCACAGCGCTAATTTAAATTTTTGAGTAGTATGCGCAATAAATGTGCAACTGACCCAGCAGAGGGGGCGGGGCTCGGCTGGTCCTGGTGTATGCAACAAATTGTTGCCGACCCCCTCGGACTTGACACAACAATGTTGTGTTAATGTTTACACATGTTCCTATGTACATAGCATGCATATGACACGACCAAAAATGCTGCTGCAGTAGTCGTGGCAGCCCCACTCAGCTCGGCACGGCTCGTTGATTTGCCAAAAGCAGACAATATTTACTTGTCCAGCTGGATGCTGCTGATGATGCTGCCGCTCCTGCTTCTACTCCTATTCCTGCTGCTGCTCCAACTCCCACAAACACTCTGCCATTCAGCACACAAAGTGCATCAGTTGCGCTGCGTTGCACTTTAGAGTGCATCGTCCTGCTGCATTTTACTGACTGCCCAGGCTGCCTGCTCGGGTGTCGATAGCAGCCTTAATTAAAATTAACATTTTTTGGCACAAAACTTAACATGCTCCGGCCATGGCCTGCCACTAGTCCCCGTACAGCTGCTTTTTACATTGTTGTTGTATAGAGAGAGCCCTTTTTGATTTTAGGCCAGAGTTAACTCAATTTGTGCTTGGGCTGGGCGCCTCGCCCACATTTCGATTGATTTTGATGATGGTTATTTAATTTGAAGCGTCAAGTGGGCGTTATTGATGCGGCTTAGAGTGCCACAGAGCAGATCGTGAGAGAGAAGTGATTGGGAGATGAGACATTGTTAAAGGGAGTGAAAAAGAGAGAGAAGGAGAGAGAGAGCGCAAGCATGTTAATAGAAAAGTTTGGAATTGTTTGAGTGTGAATGTGTGTGTGTGTGAGTGTATGAGTATATGAATTTTATATAATTATAAATTTATGTACTCATTCACTCATATACTCATAAAAGCGTATATTGATATATGAATATATAAGTATATGAGTAGACGAGTGATTATATTGATGTATGAGTATATGAATTATGAAATATATGAATATTAATTATGTGTGAATGCGTATGGCATTATATGAAAATATATGAATAAATTCAAATATTCATATATGAATACACTCAAATATTCATATATTAATACAGTCAAATATTCATATATGAATACACTCAAATATTCATATCTGAACACACTCAAATATTCATATGAATACACGCAAATATTCATATATGAATACAAGCAATATTCATATCTGAATACACTCAAATATTCATATCTGAATACACTTAAATATTCATATATGAATACACACAAATATTCATATATTAATACAGTCAAATATTCATATTTGAATACACTCAAATATGTATATATGAATGCATTCAATGGAATACAAAATGAAAATGAGAATATGAATATTAAGTGAATGTATGAATCTTAATATTAAATGAATATGTGATTTACTGAATATATAGTATTTAAAGAATTATACTATTGTGAATATAAATGAAATATATCAGTATTTGAATATCTGAATAAATTTATGAATACACGAGTATGCGTTTATATGCCTATATGCAAATATTAATATGTGAATGCATTGATATATGAATAATATTAATCTTCATATATCAATGCATTCACATATTCACGTGAATACATTAATGTATGAATATATTTTGACATTAATATACAATACTTTGAGTAGATGGCTTTGAACATATGAGTATAGTTGTATATGAATATATAACTAATAAATATATGCACATGAATATGAGTCTCTGAGTATTTGAATTTATCAATATATGACTAAATGAATATATGTTTCGCCCAACATATATTTACTTAGTATTACAATATTAGTATAAAGACTTTTCATATTTTGTATAACGCTTTAACTCTATAAGAGTCTGAGTACATTTTATCTTTACCTTTGCCAACATTGTAAACTACATTTTACTTATTTTTATTTAGCCCTGCAGCTGCTCAGTGCACCATTCCATGCCAGCCAAACATACATATATAAATGTATATATATATATATATTTACAGTCGGGTCATATTTCCATTTAGTTTATTTGACTTTTGAAAATGCATTTCCGTTGCACGAGCCCCGGCGGCGTTGCTCGGTTCGCCAGCGCATGAGTAAATATCAATATTTACACCTTTAATTAAAAACGCTAACAAGGTTATTTAGTAGGTTGCAGGATGAACCGTGTGGAAATCAGCCAGGAAGTCAGCCATATAGCCGAACGAGCGACGCGTCGCTTCCTCTTGCAAAAGCTTTTAAGCCAAAATACCAAAATGAATATGTAAAATGTATTTTGTAGCTGTTACTGCTGCACCTCCTACATCTCCCTAATATTAAAATGGAATGGATTGGAAGGGGTTTTGGTAGGCGAGAGTAGCTTTAAGTTCTGACGGCTGTATATAATAATATAATATTGTTTCTCTTTTTCTTTACCAGAAAGTTATCAGGTGGGGCTTAAGTTTAAGCGGGACGAAATAGTGTTGAATTTGTGTAGTTATTCATTTCTGATCTAGCTAAATATAATAACTCATTATATATATTATAAATGTTGCTTCAGTCTTTCTTATGCACAATTATTAATTGCCCAGCAATTTCATCCAACTCTAGGTTCATTAATTTATGATTATGATTAATTTAACTTAAGACTACTTTATTTCGTTTCACTAATCTTAGTATACAATAGTAAGTTTGAATAATTTAAAACTTAAACAGAAATAAATAAAATAAAATATAATTATATAATGAAAGAAATTAAAAATCTTTAAAAAGATCTTTTTTAAATAATACATTGACTTAAATAATATGATTACTTTTTTAAATTTATTGACTTATTTCTTATTTATAAATTGATTAAGTTTATATTTATTATTTATTTATTTAATAATTTATTATTTTTAAATTAACTATATTGCACATTTTTATATATATATCCTAAAATTCTTAACACTTTGAGTTCAGACTTTTTAGTAATTTATACTATATTAAATTTAATTTCTATCAATTTTTTTTTAAGTGTTAAATTTTGAAAAGTTGAAAGTTGAAAAATAACCTAAAATAAATAGTAATTAAACTCTTTTCAAAAAGAATTTGTATACAGTCTGTCAACAACACTGAAAAAAATTAATGAAAATATCGAAGTGTCGTTAATGTATAAAATTAATTTATTTTTATCACTTGGATATTTGAATCTGAAGCCGAAATTCCAATGAGCCAATTTATTGACAGACTGTGTATAAATATAAATCCTGCATTGCTTTGCTGATTTATTTGTTATTATTATTAATATTTATTAAGTTTATATATAAAGCTATGCTGATGTAGCTTTTAAAATTAATTTGAAATGATTAAAAGAAGCTATTCTGATGCTGATATTAATTATTAAAAGAAGCTCTTTGATTGAAAACTTATGGGCGTATTTATATTCTACCGACTATATATGAAGACCAGCATATACGCGCATGTAATGCATGGAATATCATGGATTATGCAAATTTATTTAATTATATGTAATATGAAAGAGTTTTCGTATTTAAATTTACCGAATCATATGTGCAACTCGGATGGAAAGAGTTTTCGTATGCCTCTAAAGGTCCCCATGGACGGCTTTGTCCATTTAGAGTGCAGCTGAGTGTGCGAATGAGTGTGCGTGCGTGTGTGTGAGTGTATCTAAAATATTTGTCATAATGCACGTGGCAGTTGTCCACATTGCACAACACCCACTGCGTGGTGACATTCAAATCAGAGCGCCGCCCGCTGCATGTCGTTTAATTAAAAAATGCCCCAAAAGCATTTACTCAAACCCAAAGCCAAAGTCGAAGCAAAAGCTGAGAGCAAGCTCATGCAATTGCTGATGCAATGATGATGATGATGATGATGATGATGATGATGATGATGATGATGATGCTGCTCGTGTGTGGGTGTGTGCATTTTAATGAAAACGGAAACCAAATAATCGAGCGACGCTGACAATATCTCTGGCGGGGATCAGGCCTCAAATGGTCAAGCAAATGGCAAATTGAACAAAGCCAAAGGATTTCCATAATAATAAAAGCAAAAGCAAAGGCGAAAAAAGTGCAGCTCGCGAAGCGTATGAATTTAATGATTTAATCACACGCTGCCCCTGCGGCCAAATGCCACGCCCTGTTGACACTGCATGCGTGTCAAGAGAATTTGTCAAAAACATAAAAAAAGAAGAGCAAGAGAGAAATACAGTGAAACGTCGCTGCAAGTGGCTCAGGGGAAATAACCAAGTGGAATTTCGCTTAGCCGCGGGGCGTCTGCCGCGTTGCATTTGGCAAAAGTTATTGACTTTGGCAATGCACTGCGCCGTCTGCGACTGTCAAATGCTGGCATGTGGTCAACATTTAAGTGTAATTAATGCCCGCGGCTCGGTCGGAAGTTGCATCGCCAACGACGCATTTCCGCCGCATCCAAATAAACCACCCAATTCTGGATAGTAGCAGCATAGTCTTTCCACTCTTCCCCTCTCTCTCTCTCTCTCTGTCTCTTGTTGTCTATTTGAAAATATGAAAAGCAAATATTGAGTTTAATTTAATTACAGCGCGAAATGCACATTGTGATAGCCATAGGCGTCAAGCTGCACTGAAGAAGTTGCATAATTAACACAAAATAAATATTTATTTATTTTTTAAAATATATTTTATAATTAAATAGTTCGACTGATTCAAGTTATGACCTTTAACATTCAACTAAGTAAATTAAAAAAATATATATATATGAAAAAATCTGTGTGTGTTCTTTCTAATTCCATTTTAATTTTGATTTCAGTTTTGTATTTTTAATAAAATGTCAAATGTAATATTTTAGTTATTTTTTTTAAAATCTTTTTTAAAAATTTATTTATAATCTTTTATGGTAGATTTTTGTCTCTAAATATATTTATATAAATATTTCTATATAACTATTTGAAAAAAACTTTATTATCAAAAAAGTACTATATTAATAAAAAAAAAATTGTTTTCTTAAATTAGTTATTCTCAACTTTCAAGGCATATATAAAATTATAAAAAATTATTAGTTCTGCTAGTAATAATAAATTTAAAAATTTTCATTTAACTTTATTTTATTTTATTATTATTTTTACTCATTTATTTATTGTAGCTGTTGTTGAATAATATCAAATAATTTTCATTTCATAGGTACACATAAGCAAAATATTTAGTATCATAGTAACATTGTTTTGAAATAATGTAAAAGTATAAAACATTATACACACAAACCTAACACTAACTAAAATATCTATATATAAGTATATATGTATGTATGTATGTAACTACTCATAGCCTTAAGGAAAAAATACGCTAGTATATAATTTCAATTATAAGTTAGCTCTAAATAAATAAATACATAAATAAATATCAAACATTAATTGATAAATTTAGAAAGTGTTTTCAAATGTTTGGCTATGCTTATAATAAAATTGTGTGTTTTAAGCAAGAAGAGCGTTTCTCATACTCCGCATATTACGTACTTAACGTTTCACTAATACTTAGAAAAAATATCCAAAGAGTAACAAATGGCAGCCGTTCTCAGCGAATTCGTTCACACTCAGACTGCAACGCTCCGTTTTTCGTTTTCTTTATGATCTTCGTTCTTTGTTTTTGTTGCGCTCATTGCTTCTGTATGTGTTGGTATGTATGCGAAAGTTGTTTTCACTAAACACAATGACAGCGTGCATGTGCGTGAATGTGTGCATGTATGCATGTGTGCAGGTGTATGTGAATTTAAAGTCGCTCTGCATTGACATATTGAGATCTACATCTCCGAATAAGTCACAGTGTGCGAGCGTCTATCGTGTAGCTCGCATAATTCTCTTTAAAAGAGTAAAAGAGAATAGCTCAACCCAAAGCACACAGACGAAGACGAAAACGGAAGAGAGAAATTATATTGCTCAAAGTACGAGCTTTCTCTTTGTTTTTCTCTTCAGCAGAATGTGTGACGCGAATAACTGTTATTTGCGAACTATGGTCTTGAGTGGCATATCTGCTAAATTCTTGTACGTTATTGAGTTAAAAATTAAATAAAATCTGATTGGTATATTCTCTTCAGGCTGCTGCAAGTTTTTCTGGAAAGTATGTTAGGCTGGAAATAAAAAGTTTGTTAATGAAATTTTATTGCATTTTGTTGCTTAGCAAGTCTCCGATCAAGAGTATATTTAAATATCTTTTTAGTTCATTTATATTGTATACATCACATTTATAAAATTGCTCTTTGTTTTTACGCATTTCTACTCTTTGCTTTAAGGGATATTAATTGGGACAACAATTTGCGTTTACCTTCGTATTATAGTAGGCTTCTACTTATTGACCTGCCATTTTATGTATTACATTGCTACATAACTTAATCATTGGTAACATTAACTCGCCCAGCTTGTCAATGCGGCTCCATTTTTCTGTTCCTTGCCGAATTACCAGGAACTATCGCCCCTTACAATTACCACAGTGCACCACGGATTATTCATTACATTATGCTTTTCATGTCTTATGTGTTAATTATAATAAATATTATAACGTATTTTCCTCAGAGCTCTCTCTTCCTCTAATAAAATCATTGCTTTCAGCTCATCTTACTGTAGTTACTCGAAATGCCCTGAGTTGAGTTTGGATGCTGCTGACTTTTATATTTTCTATTCCTATCTTTATTTTCTCTCTTCATCTCTAATTTTGTATTTTTATTAATTTTCCTTTTTCTCACTAATATTTTTTATTTTAAAAATTATTATAAATTGTTAGGTTAATATTGTTGAAAATATGTAACAATGCGATATGTATCGATTCTTGAATTTACCATCTCTATGTGTAAATCTCATCTCTAAGTTAGTCTCTAATAAAACCATAGTTGTGAATGCACACAGGCGCGGTTTCATTCTTCATATTTTAATTTAAAAATAACTTCCGTGCATACGGATGGAGAAAATTATACTCTCCATCCAACAAATATCATACCAGAGAACCTATAATTCTAATTTAAGTTTTCAATTAACACATTCTATTTTTCTTAGTTTCAATAGTATCACTGACCATTTTTGGCTGTGAATTGGGACATAGCTGGCCGGTCTGGCAAATAAAACATCTCCATCGGGTTGGTGATACTATTGTTATTTTAACGTTTTGTACTTCTGTTTAGGTTTTATGTTTATATAATTTTAATTTTAATTTTCTTTAAAAAATAATAATAAAATAAAAAATAAAATAATAAAAAAATAAAAAAATAAATAAAATAAAAAATTTATTTTTTAGAAAGTCGCCATAGAATTTTAGATTGAAGTTTAATTTTCAGAAACAGCGAACAGAAATGCTTTTGCTTTCAGCTCAGTTTTAAGACTTAGTTAAGTAAAACTAATTGAAGTTGAAGTTATTTTACACTACAAAACTTAAAAAGCAATTCACATCAAACACAGCCACGCCTCACACACACACGCTCACACTCACACTCACACACACACACATGGGCAATTCCCTTGGAAATTTACTTGTTGGGTCTATTGAAAAGTGGTTTTTAGGTAATTAATAGTTCTGCCCCGTCGAACTTTTACACTTTGAACTGTCAGAAACTATATGCAAATTTTCATCAAGCAAGTTTTCTTAGCCTTACCTTATGCCACTTCTTACACTTTATAAATTATAAGGAAAATTGGCTAACGCATTGTAAATTGAATTTGTGCCGCATGCCACAAAACTTGCTTGCTTCTCGCCGCCGCATGTGGCATAATTACAGGACGCTCGCCTCATTTATATATAGTTGGAGCAAAGTCAATTAAACTCTTGAAATTCCGTTTTACAATCGGCAAACTGTGTGGAAATAGTTGTGGTTGCGCCTTTGTGCGACTGACAAGGCCGCAATATGAAAGAAAATCGTATGCGAAGTTGGCGAAAAGTATTTTCCCGCCTTTCCGCCTTTCCGCCTTGCAACCCTTATGTTTGTGGCGAGCAAAATTATTTTTTATTTGTTTCACAAAAGCTTGGCTAAACCCACGAAAAAATAAAAGGCTATAACATTCATAATAATGACACACTTACCACATAAACCACACTCACACACACTCGCACAACAACCACAGCAAACTACGTGGCAAGCGAATGCCTAGCCAAAGGGTTGTCCAAAGCTTTTGGCCATAGTCACAAAATGGCCACTAAAATGCACGCTAATGAGTTTCAATTACGATAGCGTAGGGCGGAAGGGGGGCAGGGAGGGGGGCGTGGCTGAGGCTTTAGGCACTTGTGCTGAGCGTTTTTTATTGATGATGGGCGACGACAATGCGGCCCTGCAGTCGCTTCTGTTGTCAATTTGCGTAAATTTTTCCCAACGCTCTTTGCTTTGATTGAAACTAAGCGTTAGTGCGGCCTGAGATGGGTTTCGTGGTTGGGGCTGCTGGCGCTTGATTTTAATTAAATTCCCGTGCCCATAGAATCGGCACTGCAGCTGAGCCCCGTGTCAACTGGCGTGCGGCTCGTCACTTGTCGGTTTTGATTTCGATTTTCTTTTTGTTTTTACTTTGTCTGCCGTAAACTTTTATGATTACACAGCCGCATGTTGCAAAGCATCTTCTAAATGGTTATGGCGCGCTCCATGCAGTTTAAATAATTTATATTTAGAGTGTTGAAGTAGTCAACGTAGTCGAAGTAGTTGTAGTCGCGGTCCACAGCTAACAACAGTTGTAATAAAAAGCATGCTGACCAGACTCCAAATAAAAGCCAAAGCCAAAGCCAAAAAGAATGAAAGAAAGAAAGTTGCAGACATTGTTGAATCGAGTGCATTTCAATTCCCAAAACGATTATAAACTATAGTCGAGCAGTCGTCGGAGTTGCCAGACCGTTTGCAAATTTAATTTACAACCAACACAAAAAGTAAAACCGCAACAACAACAATGAGAGCAATGGGCATGAACGGCCATAAGATACTCTGGAAATTGTTCTAGTTGCAGAGAGATCTTCAAAATAATGGAAGTACTCTTCGCAAGCAGCTAAAATACAATTTATAGTGGATAACAGGGTATTTAGCGTGTTAGAATATGCCAAGAGTATTTATTGAATAATAATTTAAATATTAAAATTTTTGTAATTGTAATTATTTTTAATAAATATTAAAAAATAATTTTTTATTTAGAATTTACTTATGTATTTATTTTTATTTAATGTTATAGTTTACATTTATATTTAATAATTATAAATAACATTTAAAATCTATATTGTAGTTAATATTTATATTTAATTAATATTTATATTTAATAATTATTCTTAATGTTATAGTTTTCATTTATATTTAATAATTATAATTAACATTTAAAATCTATTTTGTACTTTATATTTATATTTAATTAATATTTATATTTAATACTTATTCTTACTTTATGGGTATTTGATACTCTACATTTGTTTAACTGATATTTATATTTAAATATTATTATAACTATTTTTTTAAATTTTATATATAATAATTATTAATTTATTCAATAAATTAACAAATAAATAAATTAATTAAATAAATTTTATTGCTTATTATTATTAATTTAATTTGACAATTTTATTGAATTCATATTTAAATTTAATAATTATTATTATTAATTTAATTTAATTTTAAATTTAAAATTAATTATCATTATTGTATTTATATTTTATAGTTTATATTTCATTAAATTTCTTATATTTTTTAATATTTATTTATAATTCGATTTTGTATATTTGAGAACTTAAACTATATTCGACTTAATATTTTATATATGCTATGTATTTAGCTAATGTGAGCTGTCAAAGCATGTTAAATATACCCAATTTATCAATCTAGAAATTATTGCACTAGACTTACTGCAATACTAATATACCTGATGTAATATTTTTCTTGTTGAATAATACAATAAAACAACAAACTTATCAATCATTAAAAAATATGTATATGTATATATATATTACTCCAGTACTAGTTTAAATTTCTAGCATTGTCATCCCATTGCACAGCCAATATACCCTGTCGTAAATTGTATATTTTGCTAGGGCATTTAACAACACAACAGTAGCTAACAAGTGCCACAAAGGCATCCAGTGCAGCACTTTGGCCGAAACTTTTTACTTTGTTAAAGACCAACTCGAAATTGTGCTCGAACTTTTGCACTTGGACACCTCAGCAGAGAGCTCAAGACCCTCCAGGCTCCTATGCAAGCTCTACCTCTGTAGCCCATGACCTCGCCCTCGGCCCCGCCCCCACAAATTAGCTGTACAGAGTGTGCACAGCAAATTATGTTTATTATTACTTTGGCACGCAATTTGGGCTATGCTGGGGCCAAGCGCATTTCCATGTTGGGGGCGGGGCAACAATATGCAGCTAGAAATTTAAATTAATAAGCCAGAGTCCAGCATGCTGCAGCTCGATGAGCCTCGTTAAGCGTGTCTGCAGACTATCTCTGAAGTTGGCTTCAATTTCGGGCCAAGTTAGCTGCAGAGCTGAGCATTTCGTGAGCATCTTTGGCTCGCACTAAATTGCACTTTAATTGCACTTTAGTTGATGCCAGCCAAAAAGGCTAAAAACTTTGTCGTGTTCGTGTCCCCGTGTCAGGGCAAGTTTTTTGGCCACTCGACAGAGAAAATGCTCTGCGAGACAGGAAATTGGTAATCATCATAAATAAGTGATTAAAATTAATTAAATTCATTTTTTTTGTTTCAAAATTTTTGGCAGAGAATAATTAAGAGTGCAGGGTATATAGGCAGGGTATGCCTGACTGGTAGATATGCTTGTTATTATGTGTGGAGTTGTGTTTTACCATTTATATATACTACTACTATTTTTTATTATTTAATATTTGTTTATTATATTTATTATTATAAATATTAAATATTTGTAATATCTTTCAAATATTTTATTCTTTGAAAATAAAATAAAAATATTTGATATAATTTTAACGAAAATGTAATAAATATATTTGATATATATTAAATATTTGTAATATACTTCCAGCTGTGGTTCAACATTTTTTTTATAACGATGCATAATTTATTCCTTTAAATTAAAACAAAATTATTAATTTCAACGATAATTATATTGTTATCAAAAAATGATATAAATTATATATATAATATATTTAATTATGTCTATAAACAAATCTAATAGCAACGATTATTTAAAAAAAAAAAAAATATGTAACTAGGATAGCGCATTCGAATTCAATTGTATCTCTCATAAAAAAAAAAAAAAAAAATAAGAAAGAAAAAAAGCGCCATACACTTGAATATTATTAGTATTCTTTATTTGATTTTTTTTTTAAATATATATTTTAGTCATAATTAATAAAAAAAGGTAAATTTTTTAATTTTTTAAGAGCAAGCCAACTTATTTTTTTTTTTTTTTTTTAAGAGTTAAGTTTTAAGAGACTGTGTATTCAGAAGAGATTGCCATCAGTCATTTCATTTTATTTTTTTTATTTTTTTTTTTTTGAAGTCCTTAACGTTCCATCCATCCAGAGTTCTGTAATAAAGAGAATCGAATTCGAATTCGAAAATAAAGAGAATCGTGTAAAAATTCTCAAAAATATTAAATCAAATAAATTTAGCTCAATTTGGCAGCATTCGATCTTCAAACTTAATACACATTTAAATCAGTATCAGATACAATATTAATATATTAGTAAATATATTATATTAAATATTAGATATACAAAAATCAGTTACCAAAAGAATTTTTTGAATAGCTTACATTAATAATTCTTAAAAAATAAAACAAAAAAATCCAGAAGAATTTATTATAGAGAACAGCTGAATATATAGAAACTCAGTTTTAAATCTTCTCTTTTGCAATTCGAACAAAAAGTAAATATCAAAACTTCATATATACACACATACATACATATATTACTCATGAAATTTATATACAGCAAGGAATACACAATTATTGGGCAACATAAATAGTTAGCTCAAAACAATGGCCAATATTAGCTGAGCTCGACTTTCGATAGCTCCAGTTTCAGTTCCATTGCCTCCACGTGATTGCCATTGTGTTTCAGGCCGCGCAACCATTTCACGTAGTCGGCGGGTATGCCCGACTCTTCGGCACCCTTTACCAGCACTTTGAGGTAGGTGTGTGAGGGTTGACGATTCGCTGGCACCTCGACATCAACAGCAGCCGTCGCCTGTCCATGCACAATTGTCTCTGGCTGATTGCTCAGGTGGTAGGCGCGACAAATGATTTCGCCATTTGAGGTGAGAGACTGAATGGGCACATTGATGGGTATGTAGATGCCACTGGAAACGCCCTCCTGACTGTGTTAAGTTTGTTATTAATATATATTAAATATAAATCTAGTTAACTCTCTCTTACTTATCCAAATCCTTTAGATTGCACATATCTATCTCCCAAATGGCGCCAAACACGTCTGTGCCAGGCGTGGGCACAATTGTTGCCGGTGCTCCCAGCCAGGTATTCGAGCCAACGCCTTGGAAGTCGAGACGGTAATTCTGTCAGTTCCAAAATATTAATATATTAATGTATTTAATAATATTTTCTATATGCTCACCTCCAGCTTGCCAGCGCCGATGCGTCGTGCCGTTGGATTTTGGATGTGTATGCGGCGGGCCAACATATTGCTGCCGAAGCCAAAGTAATAGAACTTATTGGCCATGTTTGAGCTGTGTCGTTGCAACGCTAAAAAGCTGGATGTTATTAAATATTGTGTATCTGTAAAGGATTTCACAAAATATTAAATTGTGTGTAACATATTTTTTTTGTGGTTTTGATTTACACAGAACGAACACTGAAAATGAAATGAAATATTAGATTTAAAACATTTCAAACTTTAAAGTTTGACAATCATTGCTAAGCATGGGAGCAAACTACTTACAGTTTGTGCAAGCAGTTCAGCTTGTTACGATTAGTACAAGCAGTTGAGCTGGTTGTCGTCTAAACTAAGGTGCTACAGTTTATACAAGCAGTTCAGCTGGTTGTTGACTTAGCTAGGACTTAGGCAGGCAGTTGAACTGGTTGTTGACTTGGCTCTGCATAATCATAAATGTTTCAGTAAATTTCTTTTGTTTAATTAATTACATTAATAAATGAATATTTTAACGCTATTAGATGAATTTCATTTCAATTATTCAATAAATTATATATTTATTAATAACAGTGTTATATTTATCAATATTTTTTAAATTCATAATGACCAGCTGGCAGTCGTTAAAAGCTTTTGCGCTTACAGTTGATGCAAGCAGTTGCACTGGTTGTTGACTTGGCTACGACTAGTTATTGCCTCAGTAAATTTATTTCTTTTATTTAATTAATTGCTTTATTTTATTAATTATATATATTTATTGAATTAATGATGCATCGATTATTTAAATAAATTATGTATTAAATAATAACACCCGCGTTATATTTGTTATTATTATTCTCATTCATAACGAACAGCTGGCTTCAAAGCTTTTGCGCTATCAGAGCTTTTATTTTATTTGTACTTTAATTCAAACAGCTGGTTAAATTAATGTGCAGAAATATGTTATTACTTACGTGTTCTTTGAAATTATTTTTTAAAATATATACAATAAAATATATACATCAATATGTATATTTTTAAATAGGAATTATTTTACTAATAATTTTATTTAACAATTTGCTGTTTAAATGTCACTTTCTTATACAAATATTGTGCTTACGCGTGGCTGGCACAGCTGACTGCAAGCGACTGACTTTGACAATGAGAAAGCGAAAGCAAATGGCCAAAGCTTTTAACACTGAACTACAAAATCAGCTTCCTGGCTGATTAAATTTTATTTGTGTAGATTATGGGCAAATTCTTTCAAGTCTTAACCTAACTCAACGTCAGATTCAAGCCTCAGATTTCATGCCTCAGTCTCAGCGCCCAAGCCTCATGCTTAGGGTTTAGACTCTCAGACTTAACCTCAGCTTCTGTCTCAACTATCCTCAGACTCTGACGGCAGTCTCAGCGCCAGCCTCAGGCCTCAGCCTCAATCAGTCTCAGACTCACTCTCAGACTCAGTTGCTCAGACTCAGAAACAGATTCTGACTCTGACTCAAGCCTCAGTCTCAGACTTCTCAGCTTCAGCGTCTGCCGCAGGCTTAGACTCAGTCTCAGACTCTTGCGTCAACCTCATGCTTAGGCTCAGCCTCACGCTCACCTCACGCTCAGTCTCACGCTCAGCTTCACGCTCAGCCTCACGCTCAGCCTCACGCTCAGTCTCACGCTCAGCCTTATACTCAGCTTCACGCACTGGCTCAAGCCTCAGAGAAGCATAAAATTCTTAGAATATAAATTGTTGAGCAGTCTCGACTAGAGTTTTCTTATTTTTTTGCTTAGTATATATTTTCCCTGATAGCAAAACAAACATTTGAGTTTTCTTCAATGCAGATAACAAAATTGCACTATTCCCATTATCTCACCTTTGTAATACTAGGTTTGAGACTTCACTAAAATGTTTGGAAATAGTTCAGATCAAGCAGTGCAGCAGTGTTTATCGCACATGCAGAAAAAAAGATATTTATATATTAGATAGAATAATTGAAACTAAAAACAGTTTGTAGCAGCAAAGTGTATATAATAAATTTCTACATAAATATTAACAAACAATAACATATATTTTGTTTTTCCATTAATATTAACAAGCTATTAGCTAGCAAGCTAAGCAATGCAAATGGTTTGAATATTAGCTAAGCTATAGGAACAGTTTTCTGTGGTCAGTTTCCCAGCTAAAAAGCAGTTCAGCTCAGTCAATATCACAACCATATCAGCATTTAGTCAATATCACAACCACATGACTGATTTCCATATTTATCCACTTACAATACTTTATTTCAACAGTCCACAACTGTACAATATATATTCTTACAATTTCACTGATTCCAACTCCAGAAGCCTTTCCATATATTCAGCTGTTTTGTTATTGTGCTTAATGTGTTTCAACCAATTGACATAGTCTTTCGGAATGCCACTCTCGATGGCACCTTTGACTAATACCTGTAGATATGTCTTGGAAGGTTTGCGATCCTCAGGCACAACCGTTTGCCCTGAGCCATGCACATTGTCCAACGGCTGCTCAACCAGGAGATAAGCTCTGGCAGGAATCTCCGTGCCATTGCCATGCAATTGCACTTGCACTGTGACGGGTTTGTAGAGATTCAGATGAACGCCCTCTTGACTGTGATAGAAACGTGTATGAATAAATATATCTATATATATTTACATATTCATTTTTAGAAATTCCTTCACTCACTCATCAATGTCCGGCAAATTGATCAACTCAATGTCCCACAGCGTGCCCCAGGTGCGGGCATCCCTTGTCGGCACAATGGTGGCCACAGCGCCGTTCCACCTGTTCGCCGATATCGTGGCAAAGTCCAAACGATATCCGGCCAGCATGGCGGGTCCCACTATTCGAGCCGTGGGATTCTGAATGTGTATGCGCTTGGCCAACATATTGCTGCCAAAGCCAAAGTAATAGAATTTGTCATCGTGCACCTCGGGCAGCAGCTGACTCAGATCGTCAACTCGTGCGCCGCGAGCTGCAGCCAGCAGAGAGATCAACACGATTATTGTGTTCATTTCAAATTGAATTATATTTGTTTATAAATTTCTATTTCTTTTGTTATGCCGATTGCTGCTGACAACCTGCTCAAAGTTCTGCTCAAACTTGACTGTGCTCGCCTAAATCTTTTCATATAATCTGCGAAGCAATGTTCTACTTTTATTTATTTATTATTTTTATTATAAATAAAAATTGACAATGAATACTTGAAATCACATCAACGATGACTATTGAATGCTCTAGGGAATTTTTGAAATGTGCAATGAATTGTTTCTATAAAATATTTTTTTGTTTGTTTTTTTTTTTTTCACAATAAATCATAAAGTTTTAATGTTAAAAATATTTTTTTAAAATATGTATGTATTATTTTTAAGAGATTTCGAGATTTTTAATAATTAGTTTCTATAAGGAAGTTATTGCCAGCATCCAAATAGTCGAAATGGGATCTGATTGAGCTGGTTATTGCTGCTGAACAAGAATATATTGTTCAAGATCATATTTCTATATTTTATAGGATCAACAAATAAAAATCAAATCGTCTGAATAAAAATGTTCAGACGAACGGACTTGATTGATTTTTTCTGTTGATCGAAAATAAAAATATTATCTGCTAAATTTCTTTTTCTGTAAGAATTTATTTATTTAAATATTTTTAATGTATTTAATATTTTATTTATTTCTATATTTATTTGTTTATTTTTTATTTTTATTTTTCTTTTACTTTTATTTTTTATTTATTTATTATTCTTTTATTTATTATAATAATAAAAATATTATCTGCTAAATTTCTTCTTTCTGTAGGAATTTATTTTTTTTTAAATATTTTTAATGTATTTAATATTTTATTTATTTCTATATTTCTTTGTTTATTTTTTATTTTTTTATTTTTCTTTTACTTTTATTTTTTATTTATTTATTATTCTTTTATTTATTTACAAAATAAACAAAAAAAATAAAATAAATAAAAGAGAGAAAATCAAACTCTTATACTCTTAAGTAAGTACACTAAGCTTAGGGTATTCAAATGAATTTCGAGCTCGTTTCGTTTATACTTAATAAAGCTGCGCAATTTGTTACTCATAAAAATAAGCATCAAAATAATTTTTGTTCAAATATATATATATAACACAAATAATATATTTATACAGACAAAAGTCGTAACTATAAATACGTCATTAATTGAATTGTTTTATTTTGATTTAACAGATAACGAGGGATTTTGTAACAATGGCATAATTAATGACAAATATATCAAATATATGTAATATTTACAAAGGCCTTAATCTCTGGTTAGTTATTTAATGTCCCTTCTATCAAAAGTGAAAAGATCTCAACTATTTGTTGTTTGAATTTATTTTAATACTTATTTAATATTTTTTATTTATAGAATTTATTTTTCTTAAAGCTTAAATTTGAGCTATGATGGATATTTATTATTTATATATTATTATTTATTGGTCGATTTTGAGTAAATCAAAAAAAATTCAGTAAATATAAATTATAAAGACACTACATAATATTATTTGCGTATTAAGAGTTAAGTTTTATGTTTGATCCGAGCAAGCATATATGTATAATGATAGTCATGCTGTTGCGCGATTATATATATTAGTACATGCATGTTGAGCAGGTTCAATTGCGTAGCTGTCGACCTCTAAATCAAGAAGATTCTCATAATGCTCAAATTATATATGTAGTGAGAGTTTGAATGAGCATGTTTTTTTTTTTTTAATCTGAATGTGAGAAAATCAACTCGAATGATTGCAATCTTTATTTAATAACATAAACCTACTTCTATCTATCTGTTTATTTGACCTTGACGTGAGAATAAAATAAAATATATATATATTTTTTTAATTGCAGCTTTTGTCTTAAACTCTACAGCGCATTTATAATAAAATATAATATTAAATACAAAATGTAATTCATTTATTTAAATATTTATAAATTACTTTCTTATTATTTTATATTTATTTTAATTTAATTTAATTTATTTTATTTTTTTATTATTATTATTATTTATAAATTAAATATAAAATTATATGAATTTATTGAAATATTTATTTCTATTTTCGATTTATTCACAATAACTAATATTAAAAGATATTTTATTTTAGACAATGCTGTTTTAATATAATCATTTTGATAACTTTATGATGAGCATAATAATGAGCTTTTTATACTTTGTTTTATTTATGCATTATCTGCCTTTTTTATACTCGCATATATCAATGCGCAAATTATTTAAAGTCCGAAAAGAGAAATGATTGCAAAGCTGAAAGTGGGAGCGAGTCTGACGTAGCTAATTCCGGCTTTATTATGTTTACCTAAATTAAATGAGTATACTTTATAATATATAAAGCGCAGACATTAGTTGTACATTAAATACATGTTTAATCAGATGAAGAAATTAAATCTGTCGTAAATTAAAGCTTCTCTGTCTATTCCTTAGATCGTTAAGAAACCACAACTGCAGCAAACTTGAAATTAATTATATTCTTGTATATTTTACCTGTTCCTTTTCCTAATCTTTAATAATTGCTAATAATTTAAACTGACCTTTGGCTTAAATATCAGTCTACAGATTATTCAATCAAATTTAGTGCATTTAAAGACTGACAAAAATAAATAAAAATAATAAAAAATAATTTAAAAAAAAAAATAAATAAAATAAAATAATAATAAGAATAAGAATGCATTTAAAGACTGACAAAAATAAATAAAAATAATAAAAAATAATTTAAAAAAAAATAAATAAATAAAATAAAATAAGAATAAGAATAATAATGTGATAGCAGAGACTTGTACTTTGGCACGTTCATATATATGTTTGATCATCTATAAAACTCATACTTTTTTTCCATGCTTAAAAATGTAGTTAAATCATAGACTGCAATACTAGTTGGCTCTGTTCACAAAGACATAAACATGCACATACTCATACACGCGTACGCAGTTGATATGTGTTGAGCGAAGAGAGTCCTCTCCCAGAGTCAAACTATTACGAGCCGATCGCGAACGTCTTCGTTAAAGAATCAATGGAATCGGTTGCTCTCTGTGTCTATTGTCAGAGTGTGAGTAAAAAATACTCATGTATTTGCAAAAATCAATAAATGCTCAAAAGTTATTTGCTATGGATTAAAATGCATTCCATTTATAAAACATGTCCAAAGCAGAGTTCAATTAACATTGCTTGGCTTAGACTAAGCTTCTTAGTATTTCATGTTCCCATTTAAAGTGCAATTTCCAATAAATATTATATATTCTCAGACATTGCCATTGCCATTCGTTATAGACCTGTGGCGTGGTTTAAGAAGTTTTTCAAGCTATCCAAGCATCGACAATTATTTTGACAGCTATTTGGGTTCAGCAATTTCTTTGCAGCCAGTGAACAGCGAATGCCGTCAAATTGTTGCGCCAGCAACCGAGTGAAGACTTCCCCACCATGTGGCCTGTGTTGGCATGTGCAATAGCCGAGTGGAGTCGAGTCGAGTCGAGTCGAGCGACCCTCCTTCAATACAAACAAACCATAAATTGTAACGAGCATGTCAAATGGTCGACGCATCGAGGCAGGGCGAAGCGTTAACTAGCGACGTCATTATATAATTGACTTCATGATGTTTAGCCATCTTGCACTTTATCACTCAATAATGATAGCGCCATGCAGCTGCTGTTGGCTGACACCATAAACATGGCTAATAATTGTGCTGATGATGTTGTTGCTGTCATTGTCGCTAACAGTTCAATCAGTTGACGAGAGCTGGCAAAACATTCATCCATCAATTCAAGTGTCATTCATGGGTATGTATGATGCGTGTAATTCAATCTAGCTCGTATTTGCATTTGGGAAATCAGTTAAGCTAAAATGCATATTTGCTGTGAATTTCCTAGTATAATTATATGGCTACACTGCATCCCCATTAGCTGACATTTGTTGTTTATGCAAAACTCCTGAAATAAAATCTGCTAAAAGCTTGGCATAATTCTCCTAAATTACTCAGCCTTCTACTGAGTGATTCGAGTGTGTAAAGCGACGTTGATTGCTCTAGCACTCACTTGTATTTTATTCATATCTGCCTGCGCACTCATCTCACCTGAGCATAACTTACAGCGCAATTTTTCTTTGCACATATTTTCTTATGTTTTTTTTTTTTTTGTTCACTTTTTCTTTCGCTTCCTGTTCAACACAATTTTTGCACGCAAATATTTGTCAGACAGAAACGCGTCAAGCTGGCGAAGTTTTCTAGGCAGTTGAATCGCACAAGTTAGCAGCACACACAGACTCTGCCATTCTCTCCCCGTCTTCCTCTCTGAAACTCCCTCTTTCTCTTTCTCTTAACTGAAATCAAACATCCAAACTTAACCCGGCGCAGCCGAGAACTTTGTTTATATTTGAAATGCTTAAATTGATTATGATATTGTAACAAGACTTTATAATTATACGCTTTCTGTCGATGAGCAGCGCCTTAGCTTGAGTGGAACATATGCTGCAGCCTCTTGAATATTTTAATATATATTTTTTTATTTTAAAAATTAAATTTTTTAATCTAAATAAGTTTTTGTAACAGCTAAAATTTTTGTTAAATTAATAAATGAATTACACTGTGTTTATTCGCGAAAATAAATTTTTGTTAAAAAAAAAAAAAAAACAAATTAAATTTTTTTTTTATTTTTATTTTTTATATAATATATATATTTAAAAAAATAGACTTAATTTATTAATGAGCTTAATATTCTTAATATAATATTTTTTCTAATAAAAAATATGTTATTTTTTAATAGTTTCCATCTTTAAATGTATTTTTTGTATTTTAAATTAAAATAATAAAAAAGAAACAATTTCTTAAATTCAAATATTTTTCATCAATGTAATTAATGTGTTAATAAATAAAGTTAGTAATATATGTACTATTAAATAATAAATTAAATAATAATAACATATTAATTTAAAATCAATTTGATTAAAAAAACTATAAAATTATTAAAAATATACAAATTAAATTTAATTAAAAAAAAAAAAAAACTAAATAAAAATAAAAAATATAAAATGAAATAAATTAAAACTGTGGAACTAATAAAAATATAAAAAAGAAACGAAATAAAAATAGGAAATATTAAATGAAATAAAGTAATTTAGGCATGAAAGCTGTAAATAATATTTTTAGATGAATTCTTGCGATTTTCTGGAATGCAATCGGTCAAACAAGTGAGGGTGAATATAATAAAACTAGTTACCGATTTATAAAATAAATATTAAAATATATTTAATAAATGTTCTATTATCATAAGATAATATAAAATACATTTGTAGACAATTTATTTAATATAAATTACATACATTTTCCATTAAATGTATTTTATATAATGTAAAAATAATTGATTGCCTGCTTTCGTTAGGGTATGTTGTTGTTGTATTTGAATTTTCTCTGTATTGCGAAAAACGAGAAATTTAATCCGTTTACTTGGCAAATTTTCTGGTGAATTGTGGATTTTTGGTTTTTGTGGCTCAATCATTTTAATGGCAGTATCTTGTTAGGCCTTGTACAAAATGTATCCAATCATATATACACTCGAACAGACACACACACATAGAGATAGCATGACTAAAAGCTTTGCCTGCCTGCCCGGTAAATTTGATTTAAAGATATGAAGTTTTTCGCTTTTATGTGTTTTGCATTTTTACCTGGCTTAAAACGTTTTCCAAAAAAGTAAAAATAGAAAAATTGTGCAAAAATGCAAATATTTACATATCGTTGCATTACTTTTTTTTTTAATTTTTCTTTTTTGTTGTTCGTGCAGCAATTTGAGTAAATTAATTGCTTCACGCACTGTTAAATATTAAATTTAGCGTTAACTCATTTGATGTATGAGGGCGCTAAAGTAAATATAATTTTTATTCATTTCAATTTAAATATAAATTTATGCAAATACAACTATTAAAAGAATTATTCTCGTCAAATATTTATAGAAATTACTTTTTATTTTATTTTTTATTTAAATTATGCATTTAAGTATTTGTATAATTTATGTCAACTCGTGTATAAAATGAATTTGTGAATGCATCGACACTATGTGTCTCATATAATCAAATTTGATGCTCGAACTAGCTGTCGTTCCAAACACACACACATATCCATCAGAAGCTAAAGTGAAGCGAGTATCTTTTTTGTATTTCACATGGAAAGCAGCTCGTAGAAGCGTAAAATCCATTTATCATTTGGCTTCTGTGTGTGTGTGTGTTTGTTTGTTTGTGTGGGTGACTAGCGAAAAGCTAGCAAAGACACCTGATAATATTTACATACTCAAAAACTAGAACTAACAAATGTCGTCAGGTGAGAATGGAATATAAGACAACGCGACATATTACAGCTTGATATACGTATGCATATATATATATGTATATATCCCAGCTGTAGACTAGGGCATGAAAAAGCACCACTAAAAAGAATATGAAAAGCAAGGCTTTAGAGTCATATAGACTTGCTGTATATAGTATAGAAGATTAGAGAAAATATTTCAAAAACAAAGCACGCAGACAATATTTGAGCTCGTTTTTGAAAAGCTCTCATAAATACAATTTTCAAGCCAGCCAGTTGAATATACATACATCAAATACTTGCACTTTAGGCTATGAAAATGAGTCTTCAAGTCAGCATGACAATAGCTATAGCATAAATCAGCGGATATATCATGCCACACATTTCTCTTTATGGCCAAACATAGAACGAAGAACTGTGAGTTCAATTGATAAGCCAAGAGTCGAGATATTCCTGCTGTGATTCAACATGCAATCTAGACCTAAACACACACATAGCGATATATATGTATATATGTATATAATATTTATGAATATTTAAGGATGAATTTCGTGGATGCTTTGCTGCTCGCTTTGTTTGCATTGACTACCGATGACTATGATCATTTGTGTGTTCATGTGTGCGTGAAACTTTGTCAAGATGGGAACGACAACGTATGACAATGGCCCCGAGCATAAGGCTTGCTGGCAAGGGAGCATGGAGAGGGGGGTTTTATGGGCACACAATATACGCTATATGCTGCGACACAGATAACAGAGAGAGCGCGTCACGTCACATATATGAATATTCATGCTGTACATTCGCTAGCCCAACTCAGCTCAGCGTGAGCTTGCCATAGATGAATCACTCAAATTGCATTTAATTGGGAATTGAGCGATGTGTAACAGTAAATTCGATCAATTAGTAGAGAAGTGACAAGTAGATATTAACACACTTTTCTGCTGTACCATAATATTCATTATGCAGTTGACTCTTGTTAGCTGAGTCAACACGCTCTACTACTCTAGCGCTTCTTTGTTCCGTCGCCTTAGTCAAACAGCGACTGCTGCATGCATGTTGTCTATATAATAATGGTGTAAGGGTGCTGTGTGTGTGTGTGTGCTTATGGTGGTTTATGCGGCTGTGTGTGGCGGTGCGCGCGTTGGTGGCGGTGCAAACATTGCGCCAGCTTTACATTATTAATAAGTCATATAAAAACTTGAGCCAAAATGCAGCGGCTTGCAATTAATTAACATGTGGCTGAACTTCACTTACGAAGAAGCTGAGCACAGCCTGAATACATCCCAAGAGCCAAAAGCTTAACATGAACATTCTACAGTAGCTAGCGGAAGTTTACTCTTAATGCAACAGCAAGACACAACTTGCAGTATGATGTGTATATAAAACTATATTTAAAGATTTCATTAAGTATTCTTTATGGTATGTAGAGAGCATGCGAAAATGTTATGGAAATTGTTAATGCTGTGCTTCAAAAGAAACTTTTTTTTTGTGAAGCTTAAATGGAATAATAATAATAATAATAATTAAATATATATATTTGTACAATTAACAAGCTTAATATGTAGACAGAGATATTACAAATATATATTTATTAGTTAAATAGATGATTGTTATAGAGGCAAGCAAATAGATAAAAAAAAAAAAAAAAAACATTTTTATATATTATATATTGAATATAAAGTTAGTGAATTTAGATATAGATTTAGACACACTTAGGGAAAATATTGAAATAAATTTTAATAAATATTGGGTTACATAATATATTGATAGTTACTAAATAAATAGATACGAAAATATCTAAACAATATTAATAACAAGTAAGAAGGCTCTAGTCGAGACGGCTCGACTACGAGATCCCCTGAACCCTGCCAAAAAAGTTATACTCTTCTTTACGATCGCATGTGCGCGAGCTCTGCTAACCGCGCAGTTGCTGCTGTGGCTTGGGGGTGGGTTGGGCTATACTTTGAACGCTTATTACTGGCATCCAAAATCTGAAAATTAAATAATCTGCGTATTCATAATATCTATCTAAATATACAAATTTCAATTTCTATGATGTGTGTAATTAGCGTGTTTTATGACTGCGTTCGGTTTTCAACTCCTTGGGGCGCAATTAGCTGTTAGTTGAAAAGTTCCTTATTTCATTTGGCCTCGGGGAGTTTTGATCGTGTGCCGTTTGCAGCTATTATAAATGCAGTTTAATGAGTTGCTAAAACACTAAAACTGCTTTTTAGTAATTTCATACACAGGTACTTTTATTTTAAATATTTATTAAGCATCTTCAATAGTTATTTATTAGCTTTTTCGATTTCGCCCAATTTGCATTGCATAGATTATTTAATATGAAAACCTTTGAAGAAAAAAAATCTCATTTTCAATCACTATTTATAAGCTTTACGCTATGTTGATTACATTTGCAGGTATTATATTAAAATTTAAAAGTAGATAATTGAGTAGAAATTAAATAGAAAATATAAATAAAAATAAATATTTTAAAAATAATAATTAAGTATAAATAAATAAAAAATAGTTGAAAAATAATTGTTAAATATAAAAAATGAAAAATAAAAACTTATATAAATAAATTTAAATAAATTATTAAAAATACTTTTTAAATATAGTAAAGTAAATAAAGTAAAATAAGTAAACAATTCTCCATCATACTAAATAATAATGATGGAGAATTGTTTACTTTCAATTACAATTCTCCATCATTATTATTTAGTATCAGTAAGAAAAATTTTTTAAATTTAAAATTTAGTATAAATTTTTTATTTTAAATTTATTAACAAATTTTAAATTTTAAATTGAACTAAAAAATTTTTTTTATAATTTATATATTTGTTCAATTGCTTAATTATTTGTATGATAATTTAAACTTTATTAAAAAATATAAAATAATAATGGGACTTTTTTAAATACTAATAATTTATAATTTTTTAAATTTGATTAAATATTGTTTAATTATTTTTAAATTTATTTTTAATTATTTTTTTTTTTTTTTTTTTTATTCATCACACCTTTTTGAAATTAGATAGTTAGATAATCATAAATTAATTATTGACAACATTAAGCATTTAGGCAGTATTATTATTTAATTATTTGATCTGACCTAATATGAATCTAAATCCATTTTTATTTTCGAATGAAAACTGCACGGCCAACTGAGTATGATGAGTCCGAATGCTATACATATCCCAATACTTTACTTTATGGTAGCTAAAAGCTAGAGCCGGCTAATCATTTTATTAACATGTGCAGCTAAGCGGCTTATAAATAAACCAATACCCCCAAACGCGTGATATATTCAAAATTGGTAGAGCGACAGACACGTATATATTTATATCAGAGATCTATGACGTAGCATTATTTAAACAGCAACATATTCAAATCCGACTTTATGGCCAATGCAAATAAACCAAAGAGAGAGCCAGAGTGAGAGAGAGTGGGAGAGAGTGAGTGGGCATAGAGTCAAGTGGAATCTGGGCATGTTCTATGGAGAACAGAACACCCGTCGCCCTGGGACCCATAATAATAATTAAGCCGATAACACTCGCAGATTTTGCACTTGCGCAGCACTGGAATGGAATGGGAGTATATGAGTATATCAAATTTCTCTAGCTAAAACGGTGTAGAAGTTATGCTCAAAAAACCTAAAAAATTGAAACGAATTTTCGATTTTTTATCGATAATTTGGAAATGGGATGAGTTATCGAAAAAACAAAATAAACTCGTACTGCGTAGCTAACATACGAGTGTTCATGTAAAATTTCAGCTCTCTAGCTTTTGTAGTTTCCGAAATCTCGACGTTCATACGGACGGACGGACGGACGGACGGACGGACGGACGGACGGACGGACGGACGGACGGACAGACGGACAGGGCTCAATCAACTTATTTTTTTATGCTGATCAAGAATATATATACTTTATGGGGTCTGCGACGTCTCCTTCTGCCTGTTACATACATTTTCACAAAACCATTATACCCTGAATTCCCATTTTCAATGGGTTCAGGGTATAAAAATCAATAATCAATTTATATATATAAATATTTTTAAAAATTGTATTCTATAAAAAAAAAATAAGAAAATAAATAAAATAAAATAATACATATATATTATAATTAATTTTATTCTATAAAAAAAAGTGAAAATAAATAAAATAAAAAAATATATATATGTTATATTGAATTTTATTCTATACAAAAAATAAGTGAAGATAAATAAAATAAAAGAATTTATATTATATTTATTAAAAATTTTATTCTATTAAAAAAAAAAGAATAATAATGCTCTGAGGAGTGAAAATAAATAAAATTAATAAATATTAATTATATTTATATTTTATTCTATAAAAAAAAAGAATAATAATGCTCTAAAGAAAATAAATTAATTAAACAAAATATATACATATAATATATTTAAATTTAATATATAAGTAAATTGAATATTAAATGGAAATAGCGGAAATAATGATAGCTAAATATGTATGTATATAAAATTGATATGTATGTGTGTAAATAAAATCAATTGCTTTCGTGAATTGAGCATGTGTAGAAGAATATGAAGAGCGTCAGCTTTACTTTTTGTATGCTCAATTTACGAACTTTTATCGTATTGTTCTCTAGACGATGTTGGTTAAAAGAGCATCACACGATTATTTCAATTCCAGGCGCTCAACGGAACGAAACGAACCAAAGTCTTTTGCTTAGAGTGAGAGCGAGTAAGTATTTTAGTTGATCTCTTAAAAAATATAAAACTGTTATTTGCAAACTAGGGACAATAAATCTTGCTGACTTTAGATCTGTAATTAATTTTAAGTATTGTTAGAATCATCACTTGCCTGATATTAAGAGGTTGGAATTTTGTTACAATACTTAATAGATTAATAGACAAGAGAAGTAAACAATAATTTAAAATTTTTAAAGATTTATATACATAAATGTATTTATATAGATGCTTCTCTCTGACAATCGCAGCTTAGCCTTGTTTGCTTTTCAAATGCGAATGAGTTAATCCATCAAGCATATTTCAAGCAGCATAAATCACAATACGAAACACTTCCTGCTCACACTGTGCCATGTGTAACTGCACTCAAACTAAGAGAAGAAGAAGCAGACTTTAAACTCAAGTTTTGGCATGCAAGTGCAGACAGCTGTCCCATTGCACAGAGCTTGTCGTCAGACTTGACATCAAATCCCACTGGGAGTTAAAGTCAAGCCAAGCCAAGCCAAGTGCTTTCAGCTTTCGGCCTACTGCTGCATGGAAAATCTGATAATAAGCAAAATAGCTTTAAGGCTTATGCGTAATTGTTAATCATTTAGAAATCTGACTTTGTTTTTATCCCGTTCGCTTTGTCCGCGCCCCATATCAAAATTTAGTTTTAAGTATCTGCGTGCTTCATGTTTAATAGCTGTGCATTGAATTTCATGCCTGCCTTGTTCTCGTCTAGACCAATTAATAATATTTCGTGTCAAGCTGAATATTAGACAAAAGCACCGAAAACATCACAACAATAAACAAATTCCCTAGAATTTGTTTTATGCCAAATAAGAGTACAAAAAGAAAGCAGAGACAAGTATTAAATAAGCAGGCAAAATATGTAAGCTGGAACGAAGTTTGAATGCGCTTATGGATATATTTAGGAATTATATTTAGAAAATTATTGAAAAGCAAATTTGTTGGGGCAGCTTTAAAGATGCAAAGTTGCTGCGAAGAAACTAAACATAATATTAAGTCTAACATAGATCTGTTATAGTCTCATTGCAATGGCTTACTCTAAGGGTAACAGAAAATGTTTAGAATCAAGAAAATAATTTCAAGCCATAGAAAATTTAACATTTAAATTTCGTATTATAAATAATTTAGATCATTTACATAATTTAGATCACTTAGAAGTTCTTGGTCGTTAGGATCATTTAAAATCATTTAGACGATTTTGATAAATTGGATCATTTAGATGATCTAGATCATTTAGATCTTTTAGTTCATTTTGATCATATAGATCATATAGATTATATGGATTATACAAATCATATAGATCATAAGATTATTTATTTCATATAGGTCATATAGAACATATAGATCATATAGATCATAGTGATCATAGTCATCATATCACATAGATTAAATATATCATATAGATCACTTCGTTCGCATAAATAATTTAGATCATATAGATCATATAGATCATATAGATCATATAGATCATATAGATCATATAGATCATATAGATCATATAGATCATATATATCATATAGATCATGAAGATCATATAGATCATATAGATCATGCAGATCATATAGATCATATAGATCATATAGATCATATAGATCATATAGATCATATAGATCATATAGATCATATAGATCATGAAGATCATATAGATCGTATAGATAATGTAGATCATATAGATCATATAGATTATATAGATCATATAGATCATGGAGATCATAGTGATCATAGTGATCATTTCAAATAGATTAAATATATGATATAGATCACTTCTTTCGTATAAATCATATAGATCATATAGATCATATCGATCATATCGATCATATCGATCATATAGATCACATAGATCATATAGATCATGGAGATCATGGAGATCATAGCGATCATAGCAATCATAGTGATCATATTACATAGATTAAATATATCATTTAGATCATATATAGTATATTATAATATAAGAATCTAAAGATTTTCATTAGCATGATCCCCTACAGATCATTCATAGTTTCTAGAATACACTCTAAGTATATTAATAAAAAAGTGAGGAATCCAAAGTCCTTCAGGGCCTGCCACTTTTTTTTCATTGCACAGTCTATGCCCTAACACTGAGATTAATAGGCTGATTAGGGCGCAGTCAGTGCTGTATTTTAATTAGTGGGCCAAACTAAATTGAGCTGTCAAGAGTGCGAATGGGGCCTTGAGTTGGGTTCAGGTTCATAGGCAGCATAGATTTAGCACCGGGCCAGAGGTCAGCTCTAAAGTGTTCCCAATTGATTTCGTGTTGTTGGCGAGGCGAGCAGATGCGATGCGATGCGCGCACTTCAACATTTAGTATTCAAATATTCTGGTAATTAAGGGACGACATGGGATTGCGTGTAATGGCCAACAGTGATCCCAACTTCATTTAGCAAATAAAATGTTGGTATTACAATTTGGTCGCAACGCAACTCAATTAGCTGCGACGCCGTGGCTCGTTGGGGCTGGGCGTTGTAAACTAGTTACTACTGTGCTGGGGCCACGCCCATGTTGTTGCGGGACCTGGACAGCACCGCAATATGCAAACATTACACGAAACGCTTTTGGCTTAAATTAATTTATCACGTGCCGAAATAAAGCGTCAACTTTTTGGCCCCTGCCCCGCCGTCTGGCGTAATTAATTGAATTTCAAGTGCCAGCGCCCAAAAAACGCAAATCTAATAATTAACAAAATACCGCTGCGGTGCTCTTAACTGTAAATTTCATTACAGATTTAATTCCAAGCACAACCTCAACTTAATTCGTAAATAAATGCATATCTAATGCTCAAAAATCGATAGCGTCTGCCACAAGCATTTTGGAATGCTCTCCAGAGGCTGCTTATGGGAGAAGAGCCAACGCTTACTTAATGTTGGCTTCTTAAGAGCAGCAGCAGCAGCAGCAGCCGCAGCAGCTTCATCATCAACTGCTACTTTTTGCTGTCATTCATTAACTGTTATGCTGGGTAATTACGGTCCATCACGTAAGTCCGTGAGCTGATGGGCGGCGTCGAATGGCCATGGCCAGCAGTCGAACGGTTCAGCGTATGAGTAATGGCTGAAATAAATGCAAGGCTCAGCAGAATAATCAGTTTAATTATTTGCACAAAAACTTGTGGGTGATCAACAGGCAGATGCTCTGTAAACAGTTGATAAAAAAATTGTATTCAATTTACTGAAATGAAAATAGCAAAACAATAAATATTTCTACATATTTTTATATACAATATTTTATATGGCAGAAAATGTAGAGAAGCGCTCTATAAACTAATTCAAATATTTCGTATCATTTATGGGAAACTGAAGTGTAATCAATTTTATATAATATAATAATAAATTTATAATATATTTATAATAATATAATATTGTTAAATAACTATTCTGAGCATTGTTTAGATGCAAAGGACTCTAAATTAAGACTGAAATAATATAAAAAGTAATTAATTTTTCGGCAAAGATTTATATTTATAAATTAGACTAAAATTTATAATAATTAAAGCATTTGGCCAACAAATTAAGGATGCAAAAATATATAATATAATTTAAAAAAGATAAGAAAATATACTTTAAGATTTACTTCAAACAATCCTATTTTAATTAATTTTTGTAATAAAAGTAACAAAAAAATAAATAATATTAATAATAATAAAAAATAAATATATATGTATAAATTGAATTTAAATTTACAATAATAAAAATAACAAATTAAAGCTGAAATAATATAATACAATCTACGATATGTATCAAGACATTAATTTTTTGAAAAAGAAAATATATATATTATATATGGGTAATTCTTCTGAAGTCAACTTTTTGTCACGCACTTTGGCATTTTGTAATTATCTTGAAAATGCATTAATTTTAGTGCTTAAAATGGCAAAAAACTTCTTTATTTTGACAAATAGTTAAATATATTGCTCTTAATTAGTACCAAAAATTAATCCGTTATCAAGATAATGACAAAAAGTTGGCTTTTCTGGAGAATTATTCATATATAAATAATTTGATTTTGATTTTGATTTTTCAATAATTCATTTTATAATAATTTTCAATAATAAAACATCTTTACATTCTCAATATTTCAAATTTCATTATAATGTACAATTAATTACAAACTAATCATGTTTTTTAAATTTTTATATATTTATTTTATTAATCTAATGTCTTTAAACAGCAACATATATGAAGACGTTAAATCAACATTGACATAATCGATTGAACTTGCATTGATATACATACATACGTATGTCTATATGTAAATTATGTATGTATATATGTAATATATGTAAATTATCTAATTAAAGTGGCGCCCATACATACATATCTCATAGTCTTCCCATTGGCCCACTACCCACTGGCCCACTTCCCACTGCTTCACTTCCCTCTAGTCCATTTTCTGCTAGCTTACTTTCCACTAGTCCATTTCCTTACAGGCCCACTTCCCACTGGCCCTCTTCTCACTGGCTCACTTCCCACCAGTCCACTTCAATCTAGTCCATTTCCTACTGGCCCATTTCTCAATAGTCCACTTCCCATTCGTTCACCTGAGCTGAGCTGTAGTTCCGAATATATAAACACATTAGAATGACCTCTGAGTATGCTTAACAATAATTAAAATAGTTGCCAAAGTGAATTAAAGATCGTTTGAATGTGTTACATATCGAGTGCTCAACTCTAAACATTTTAAAATATTTGCCACGTCCCTTTTTTCCTTGTTACACACTTGTCAACAAAATCTAAATGCCCATCTTCAATGTGTTCAGGTCTGCCCTCCTTCAACACATTTGTAATGTACAAAGTGAGTCAAAAAAGGCAAATGAAAACGAAACAAAAAAAAAAAGCCAGCTTGAGGGAAAAGCTGCTGCAGAGATGATATTTTGCTGTCAGTCGACGTTGGCCTGCCTATAGCATTCAGAGTCGTGGCAACTTTTAATTACCGAAAAATAAAACCCGTTGAGTGCCATTCGATACGTATCTCGCTGTGGCCCATTGGATAATTGCCGTCTAGGTTTTGAAATATCACAAGCGATTTAAAAGTTGGACGGCCATAAAATCTAATGTCTAATTTTAGTATAGAACTTTTTTAATTGTTGTGTTAGGCAGCTAATTTATGCATTAGCATAAGCTGCCAAAAAGGTTGCGGCATACTTTCGGGGGCCATTTAATTGCATTTCACGCAATTTGAATAGTCATCCAGATGGCCAAGCGCTCCCTCTCTAGCTACCGCTTGATATACTTGAATTGTTGAAACGTGCCAACTTGTTCGTAAACCTCTTCAAAATTTAATGACTCAAATTTGCTCAAACTCAAGAGTTGAATTGGAATTCAAGAGCGAAGACCGCAAAGAATTGGCTTCTCGAGTGAAATCTCATAGTGTTTGTGCTCTGTGCATATCTTTTTACGTTCAGCAATATATATATGTGTATATATATGAAATCGATTTTGTGACTTGTCAAGGACATGTCTGAGATTTCTCACATTACTTACAAACGTCATGTGTCATAAATGTTTTCATAAAATTGAGGCCAAATGCGGATTGTTGGCATCAAATAGAAAGTGGCAGGGGCAAGGCGAGACGGCTTGCAGTTTAGCAATGCAATTTGGTTTTGGTCCACTCTAACATACATTTACATGTCTAACATTTCTGTTTTACATCTACTACTTTCCACTTGATGTCTATTTACTTTCAATTTATATTTTACAGCATTCATCATGCTTCTTAACAGCTTTGTGCCCTGAAATGCCCACTCAAAGTGCTTAGGTAAGTGGTCCTTGGAGCTTAAATACCCTACTCTAAAGTGTTTTAAATTTGGGTACATTTTCAGTTAACACCGAATTATTTCTCAATTTTGATCAACATACGATATTTGATATACTTGCTATACAACATAAATTTTACTTATGATACGATATTCATTTTACTGCTTATTATTTTACTCATGTGGCTATCGTAATTGAGCATCATTTTATCGATCATATGATATTGGCTTTACGCACACAATATTTATTTATTATACGATATTCGTTTTATATACAGTGCTATATTCGTTTACGATATTAATAGGATATTAAATTTATATAGATTCATCTGTCTTACGATATGATATTTCTTTTACTTAAACAATATTTATTTCACTAATGAAGGGATATATACTTTACTTATAAGTCGTATAGTAATAGGAAATTCAGTTTGCTTATAATACGATATTCGTTTCCTACTGTGTTTAATTTATTTTACGATACGATATTCGTTTTAATTACTGTGTGATATTCCTTTTAATTATACAATTAATACAATTAAATTAATTAATAAATTAATTATACGCCTTATTTATGATACGATATTTCATTTAATTATAATGAAATCTACATTTTACTAACAATACGATATATATTTTATTCAGAAGTCATATAATAATAGGAAATTCTTATTACGATATTCGTTTCACAAAATATTCAATATGCATTTGCGATACGATACGATATAATATTTATTTGCAAGACGATATTCGCTTTACTTACTATATGATATTCATTTATGTTTTTATTTATATATAATCTATAATATTTGTCTTATTTACGATAAGATGTTCCTTTTACTAATTATACGATATTAATGAAACTAACAATACTATATCTTACTATAGTGTGTTGTCATATACATTTTTTGTTAATTTTGATACGATATTCGTTTATTTTACTATACAATATTTTGTTTATTTACGATACAATAACTGGGTTATTTATTTGGATATAATCTTCGTTTTACTTACGATACAGTAACCGTGTTATGCGTTTTACTTACGATTTGACGTTATGACGCGATATTTGTGATACTTTTTCTTCAAGATTCATGAAAATTCTTTGATTGTGGATGTATCTCAGTAATTAAGAAGTCAATAAATCGAGAAGTCTTATTCTACAATTTATGGATCCTTTTAATGTATTTATGATAGTTTTTGATTGCATAATAAAACCAATAATAAATTGATATAGGTATATATTTATTTTATTTATTTATTTTTTGTATATAATATTTATTTATTATTTATATATGTATATTCCATTATTAATTTTGACAGATAAATAATATAATAAAGCAACAAAAAAAAAGCTTTTGCTCAGTAAATTTTTCTTTTTCTTAGGTATTTGCTAGTCGAGTATTGTAAGCAAATTTGAGCTTCAGCAACGCCCACAGAATTATTTTCGCATTTAAAAGATAAAGACTTGTTTATTGTTTTGTTAACTACAAACCTTTGAAAGCTATCTAAGCAAAAAACTTTAGCCTCGAAGGTTTCAGGCGAAGCACGCTCATTGCTCTATACATGGGGAAAATTAATTGTTTCGCTTTCTATGAATAGCTGACCCAATCGAAACTCAAATAAAATATTTACTAAGTTAAATATAGACTTGTATAGCCTTTGAATTTGATTTTAGCGCATTTAGTCTATTCAATTGAGACACACTCTGAGGCAACAAAGTCAGCCGCAGGCCTTGCCAACATATTGAGCCGAGCTAGTCAAAGTAGCGACAGAAGCTAACTCTAAGCCAATGCAACTTTGTTGTTAGGTGTTAATTTCGTGTCTGCAGCTCAATACCTTGGGGATATTTAGTTGTTTTTAACACTTTAGCACCTGCTGCCTGCTGCCTGCTGCCACTTGACCTTCGGGTCGTGCAGCCCGTGCGACCCACTTCCGTCTTTCGCATTCAATTACTTACAGCCATCCGGTCGCTGCTCGCTTTGCCAGGGTTCAATCAATTTCCATTTTGAAGACAGCTGCGTAAAGCACGGCTGACTGGCTGACTGGCTCGCTGACTGGTTGGCTGGCTGGCCTTTGTGCATGGCTGGTGCGAAGTGGTGTGGGTGGGTGAACTCATTATGCTGTCACCTTAATAATTATTTTGGCATTTCAAGTAACATTTAATTATGCTAAATATTTTCGTTTCCAATTTAAGCGCTGGGGTGGCAGACAATTCATGGCCTGAAGCAAATCTGGCCAGGCTGTGATTTAAGCGCTGGTCTTTTGTCTGCTCGCTCTTTATTATTATTATACGTTGCCTGGCTCCATGCTCCAGTGGCGCCATCGACTTACAAGGCAAGCCACTGTTAACCATGCCTTAGCATTGCAATTTTGTATCTTGGTAAAACTTACAAGCCAAGAACAATGTGAACAACTTGGCCAACTGAACAACTGTGCAACTAACTGGCATTTCTTTCTATTTACTTTGTAATATTTCTTGTTGCTGTTGTTGTAAATGCTGGGTGTTTACTTAGCGGCTTCTTTTGTTGTTTCGTTGTTTTAGTTGATTTTGTAACAGGAATCGGCAACATTTTTCTGCACTGCCTTTTGCTTTTGCTGTAGTCGTTTGGCAATTCTCTATATGTAGTTTGGTTGCCACCCACAACCAGAGCCAGCTAGCCAGCCAGGCAGGAAACCAGGCTAACCAACCAACAAACCAAAGCCAGCCAAACCAACAAAACTAACCAACGAGGCGTTGCTTTAATTGGGTTCACAATAAACTCTGTTGCTGTAGTTCTCTTTTTGCTCTGCACACGATTAAATAAACATTTACACTCGATTTAAATGCACACAGAATTCTGCGTGTGTGTGCAACTATTTGGAGCATTTGTTGTTATTTGTTATTTGTAGTGAAATCTGCACTTAGTGGGCATTTAAATTGAATGATCCAAAGCTAAAGTAACTTGGCATATTATGCACATTGTTTCGTTAGTTCGTAACTTCAAATCTATTTTGTAAGTATCGAATTTAATTAAGTCGCAAGCGATTAAGGTTTAATCGTGTGCTTAGCTTTGTGTTTATCTAATGAGAGTGCATTGTTCGCCAGGGCGCAAATAATTGCTTAAAATTGAAATGAAGTGCTGGCATGCCTTGAGTGAGCACAGTTTTTGCTTAGATATATTTATATATATAGCTATAAATATATATTTGTGGAATTATAGAGTTTTCGGAATTTATGCTTTAATTGTTTACAAAATTTTTGTGGCAAATATTTTATGCTTCTTATTCTAATCTGATTGAATAGGTCATAGCAATGTCTGTAAATGTATCTGTATCTGTATCTGTATCTGTATCTGTATCTGTATCTGTATCTGTATCTGTATCTGTATCTGTATCTGTATCTGTATCTGTATCTGTATCTGTATCTGTATCTGTATCTGTATCTGTATCTGTATCTGTATCTGTATCTGTATCTGTATCTGTATCTGTATCTGTATCTGTATCTGTATCTGTATCTGTATCTGTATCTGTATCTGTATCTGTATCTGTATCTGTATCTGTATCTGTATCTGTATCTGTATCTGTATCTGTATCTGTATCTGTATCTGTATCTGTATCTGTATCTGTATCTGTATCTGTATCTGTATCTGTATCTGTATCTGTATCTGTATCTGTATCTGTATCTGTATCTGTATCTGTATCTGTATCTGTATCTGTATCTGTATCTGTATCTCTATCTCTATCTCTATCTCTATCTCTATCTCTATCTTTATCTTTATCTCTATCTCTATCTCTATCTCTATCTCTATCTCTATCTCTATCTCTATCTCTACCCCTATCTCTATCTCTACCCCTATCTCTATCTCTATCTCTACTCTCTCATATCAGTTTCATAAACTATCTCTGCTTCGAACCTTTCATTATGCTTGCTTAGACTTTCAATACTTTACCTTAAACTTTTTTGGATTCATTTATTTATTGTTCACAAACTTGGCTTAAATTAAACATCAACCGGCTTAGCGTTACAAAAACTAAACTTTAGTGTATTTTTTTTTTTTTTGTTTTTTTTATTGTTTATTGTTTAGGCAACAAAGTTCGAGATTCTCATCTGTTGTTGAGCAAATTAACAGCATACATCATTGAGCTGTAATCCGCCAACGCAAGGAAAGCAAACATCACCAGCATTTTCTCTATTTCTTGCTCAAATTTTGTTACACACATATAGAATGCTGAAGTTGTGAATGGAATACAGACAAAGAAATACCCTTGAAAAAAGGCCAAGCGCAAGATTCAAACATGTATATATCTTAATAAGCAATAGACTTTATCTTTAGGTTAATTTATTATTTTAATTACTTGCGCCTTTATCTGTGTCTCAATTCCAATAAAAAAGTTGGCTTAGTAACAAAGTTTCTGGAGGTATTCTCGCTTATATATATATATATATATATATATATATATATATGTATGTATCGGTTACATATGGAAAACATATCCGTGAGTCGATGTGGAGATAAACACAAATAATATGGTAACTCAAGCGGAAATATCACTTAAGAAGAGCAGCAAAACAGTTTCTGTTGCTGCAAAAAAACCTCTCAAAGCACACAGAGTATAAAAAAAAATAAAATTGGAGACTGGCGAATTGACGTAGGGGCAGATTGGCGAAGTGGCTTAGAAAAAGGCGGAAGGAATGTGTCAATAATGACTAATGGCCGAACGAGCGAGCCGAGGAAAGCTTGTACCGTTGTCCAATTCGTTTGGCCCATTCGTTTATTGTTGTTTGTGCTCGCTCCACAGCTTATGGATATTGCCTTTAGGCATTTTTATTTATTTTTGCATATTTTCTATTTGAAGGCGTTCGTTTCTATATTTTTTGCGCTCGTGATGTGGATATGATTTGGGAGCCTAAAGATTTTTTTTCCACAATTTTTTATGTATATATGAGTCCCAGTTGGTTTTCGCTTTTAATTTGGAATTCTGGCAAAACTTTTCAACGCAATTCGCGGCTGGGATTTCAAATGAGGTTGCCAAATGGTAACATGCAAGGAAAAAAAAACATGAAAAAAGCTGACTGTTATAACCAACACACACACACATACCGAGAGTTGTAAAACTTTTAATTAATTTAAGCTTGTTTAATTAATTTACCACTGAAGATGGCACGATATGCTCATAAATGTGTGGAAATTAATTCGTAATCATTTCATTTAATTCTTAAGTGAATTGCGCAAAGATGAAAGCAATTTGGAGTAGCTAGGCAAATACAGGAAGATGTACTCGAATTTCCTCGAATTTATCAATCAATAAATCATTCAGCACACACAAATGATTTTCATTATAAAAATAATAAAGCAAAAGCCACAATAATTTGTCTCTAAACAAAACAAATTAAATAAAAATAGCAGCTGACCAAGCGAAACCACTCAAATGTCATGAAACCGAAGCTCATTATTAGTAACATAATACTTGTGTTTAGAGGCAGGCAGGCAGGCACTAGGAAATACCCTAGATGAGTGTTCAGCAAGAGGGTATGTGTGTATGTATGTACGTAGCTATGCTTGAGCTGCGCCTGCTAACTTTGATAGCATATTTAGAAAAGGTTGAGATTTATTTTAGTGTTTTTTATTGGTGTAGCAAAGTATTGTTAATGTCAATAATAAATATGTAATATAAGACATAAAAAACCAAATGAGAATATTCAAATTATCGAATAGAGTGTATTTAAATATATAAATAATATAATTACATTTTCTTAAGTAAGTTTAAATGAATTATTTTTATCTAACGCCTAACATTTTATGTTTTTCTTGAATTTACTTTGATACATTACATTATACATTATATAAATATATACATAATATTTATATATTTTTGTATTTGATAAAAATATATGTTTGTAGCTTCATATTGTATTATATTTTAATATAGTTTTAAATGAAAAAATATATATTTTGTTTGAATTTTTGGATTTTATAAGAAAAATATATTTTTGTAATATTATTTATAAATTTATTATATATTTTTTTATTTATTTATTATTTTTAAATAAATTTTGTAATTATATATTATATTTTCCAATTTTATTCACATATATGTTTTTTAATTTAAAATTATATTTTTTATCTTACATATGTATTTATACATTGTTATATTTTTTTTGTTTCGTAAATTTAAAACTGAAAATGTTATATATTTTAATATTTTATGTTATTATATTTTTATTTTTATTTCATAAAAATGTGTTTTATTTTTCATTTCATTTTTTATTTCATAATTCAATAAAATTATTTTATATATTATTTTATTTTGTACATTTTTAATTGAAAATTTTATATATTTTAATGTATATTATTTCTTTTTTAATTTCAGAAAAACCGGTTTTATTTTTGCTTTTATATATTTATTTATTATTTTATTTAATTATAGAAATGTAAATTATTGAAGTTTTATTTTTAGAAATGTATTTGTTTTTATATTTAATTCAAACACAAAGCATGTTATCGTTACATTTCAAAAATTAATTAAATATAATTTAATTATTAAATATAATTTAATAATTATTATTTTATATAATTTAATATAATAGAATTTAATTATTATTATTTAATTATTGTGGGTTCAACACTAAACGAATTAATTCTCTGTGCTCGAGATAGATTGATATTAACTTATATCATAAATTTATGTGAGCAATATACAAATGAGCAACCTTTAAGGTCTATAAAAAGCTTACTCAAACTTGACAGAAGTCATCTTTATACATCGCTATCCCATATTTTCAATTGCCCCAAAAGCGAATCATTTGAGTTTCTATTGATTGATTGATGGAATTCAATTAAAAGCCATGTTGTATTGGTTCGCAGAATATCTTCAAGTCGTGGACTTCGCAACTAAAGCATTTCCACTTGTTTCCTTTTGTATTCGAGCTTGTTATGAGAAACTCTCAAAGAAAACACGTACCACACATTTCATGGTGTCTGATGGCAATGACAAATCTTTGTGGTCTTCAGGCCTGGCACAATTATGGTCAGCAAATAAAATGCTCATCAGGAAGCAAAAAAAAAAAAAAAAAAGTGGCGCACACGCAGCCGAAATGGAGCCTAGCACATTTGTGTGGCATCCCCGTATAAATAACTGCGAACGCACAAACAATGAGCACTAGAGAAGAGGCAGAAAACCAACTTGAATTGCACACACACAAGAGCCAGAGCCCAAAGGGAGGGCAGTTGGAGAGACCTGAAGCGCAATGCTCATTGTAGGCAGCCAGCCGATGCCGGTGTCCCAAATTGTTGTCATTGTTGCGTATACGCCCAGGTGTGCAGCCAGTCTCTATACAATAAGTGTGCCAAAGTCCGAATGTTTGACTGTGTGAGTGTGAGTGTATGAGTGTGAGTGTGAGTGTGGTCTATGTAATTAATGTTTTCCGTTTCTCCTGTGGTGCTTGTGGACCGAGGCTCGACGGCCTCGAGCCTGTGTAGAGTGCGAGAAAGTGTGAGAGCGTAAAGTTTACGCAAACAGGAAATTGTTATCGTTTTGTCGCCTTAAAAGAAAAACAAAAAAAAAAAAAAAATAAAAACAAGATCAGCTTATCTGACTAAAATATACCCTGTGTACGTTGAAGAGAGTGTATCAAAACTAAATATTTAAATGTTGCCATGAAATGTTAGCAGAAAATTGTTCCCTTTTTTATATTTATATTAAAAGAATTTAAGAGTATATGCAAAAATTAAAATTAATATTAAAATGTCTTTTTCTTTTACATTTTTTTATAGTCCTCTAAAACTAGTCTAATTTTCAAATTTTTGTTTTTTTTTTTTTACTTTTTTTTATAGTCTTCTGAAAATTGGCTTTTAAAAATATATTTCTGATTTTTGTATAATTAAAAATGTTCATATATTATACAATAGTGTTTAGTGTTTAATAATTAATTTTTTATTTATTTAAAAAATGAAATTAAATACACATTTTTATTTTTGTTTAATGCTTGTATACAATAACATTTTTTAAAATTAAAAATATATAAAAAAACCTTGATTTTATTATAAACATTTTTAATACAAAAACTATTTGTTATATGTTGAAAAAATATTTAAAAAAAGAAAACAATTTGTTTTTATATTTAAAAAAGAAAATGTTTTATAATTAACTTGGATTTTTTTCTCTTTTTTTTTCATAAATTACTAAAGATAAAATCAAATAATTGAGATTTATATTTTAAGTATATATATATTGCTTTATATTGAAATACGATAATAAGATATAAAGAGAGAGTGAGAAAGAGCTAGAGTGACAGTCAGAGTAGGCCGAGAATTTGAAGGTGAGCGTGAATATTCTCTTGCAGAATATTAAAGACTTGACCAAAATTTGTTTCTTATGCGGCTGGGTCAATGACTTGCTGATGTTTCTCCGGGTGTGTGTGAGTTTTTGTGTTTGCTTTTGGGTGGGTAATTAAGATGCTATCTCGTTGCGTTGAAATGTGAGTCCAAGTTTTTGGCTTTTCGGCTCTTTCGGCTGGGCTTTAAGTGTGACGCGTTTAATCAGCTGCAATTTGTATGCCTTTTACCATTTCATTCAATCAACGCCATTGATGGCCCACTTGGAAGCTCCTTTGAGCTGTGACAGAGAGGAAGACGTTGCTAGAGCCAGGGCGCGTCTTATTAACGCCTGCAATTTGTGTAACGTTTCACGCACTTCACATAATTGATGGCCATGGTCCATGGGCCACAGAACAAGTGCACGTACAAGTACAATGTGGGCGTTCTTCTTGGCCAGGCCCACTGGGCTCGTAAGTTATTTACTACGTGAAGTTGGTCATTGGCAGCATTGGCTGTGTTGTTGTTTTGGGCAGTTTTAGGCGGTGCTGGCTGCCTAAAAGCATGACGTGAACCATTTATATGACCAACATATTTGAAGCATGTTTATGCCAAGGAATGCCTGGCCGAAACGAGGAAAAACAAGCTGAGCGAAAGGAAACAAAATAATAGAGAGAAAACATTGACGAAGAGGAAGACAAGCAAGCAGTTAGCGTGGCTTTTGTTTACGGAAGTCGACTGACCAAAAGGTTCATTCACATGGCGCCATCCTCTGCCGTCAGCTCTGATCGATTTGAGTTTGACGCTGGAAGTGGCTCAAGTTTTTGGGCTACTACGAGCAAGGCCGACAATCGGAGTGATAAAATATTAAACAAACTCTGAGTTGATTTGCACGGGCTCATATTACATTTTGTGATTTCGTATGTGTTGAATTTGTAAGATTTTGTTGACATTATTGAGTGACAGCTTAAGGAATATATATAGAGATTTTTATATTAGTTGAACTGTTGTGAAATAAATTAAGTTGGCATAAATTTATTTATAATTTTTGGTATGTATTGCTTTTATGCTTTAATATATTTATTATTTATATACAAGAAAATTATAAACAATTTAATACAAGTTTAACTAGATAGAAATTGATTAATGTTTCCAAGAATTTATTTTTATTTTGTATTAAAATCAGAGAACATAACGTTTATCATTTTTATAGAAAGAAAGAGGATATACAATTTTTTTTTTTATTAAAAAAAAAATTTTTTTTTTGAATTATTAAAATTTATTTATATGATAAAAATAAATTTAAATAATTATATATTAATTTTTATATATAAATCAAATCATACTTTTATTTGCAATTTGCATTGTAAATATTGAAAATAAAACTTATGATCTAATTTTTATTTTAAAAATGATTATAATTTTTTTTTTTTAACTTTGGACATAACTATTATTATTTGACTTATTTAAAAAATAATTAAAATAAATTTTAATTACTAAAATTGTTTTGTATCATATAAAAAACTTAAAAAAAAAAATCATAAATATTTAATACAACACGATCTAATTGTTATTATAAAAATTGAATTGGAACTAGATCATATATAGATATATGTATTTATATATATATGAGCTACGTATTAGTACCTATCAGTTGATGTATAATATATATATAAATATGTACTTGTGTGTGTATATTTCATTTTTGTATATTATTAAATTAGTTACCGTAAAAAAAGTCTTTTTCTCCACTAAGTTTTTTTTTCCTCAATTTTTTTATGCATAATTCTTATTCGCGGTCCCTGATTAAAATAGTTCCGCGCTGAATGCAAGATACTAGGTTATATCTATTTTAAAGGCTAACTTCAGTCTAAATATTGATCCTTAGACTTTCATAAATTTATTACTAGAAGTCATGTAAACTCTCACATTTCTTTAGTTGTTTATGACTTTCTCATATTCAATTTCGATAAAATCGCTTACTCCATCAACTAGCTGCAGCGCGTGATTTAAGTTGCATGCAACGTTTTTGATATGGTCCGAGGCGCGATTTGGCGTCCAATTACTGCAGCTTGCGAAAAGTAAACCTGAAAGCAATTCACAAATTTATTGGTCGAGTCAACAACTTTTGCACTTTTGAGCAATTTGATACAGAAGCGGATTACAGGCGAGAAAAGGAGCTGCACACCAAATCGAAATAGTTTATAAATTTTAGTTTAGTTCGCATGCAAAAACAGCAAGCAAAAAAAAGAAGTATATAAAAAAATGAGTTGAGTAAAATGGAATGCTGCAACGGGCGAGTGGTCACAGAATTTCCAGCGAGCACACAAACAAAATGGAGAGAAAACTTTCAATTTGCTCAGTCAAGTATCGAAATGGTGGCAATCAGGCAGCCAAGCGCTCAAAAAGCTCAGCGTCGAATAAAACATAAACCACAACAAGTGCTGCTGCAGCGCTGGCCCACCCACTAGACAAAAAATGAGACGAAAAAAAAAAAAAAAAAAATAGAAAAATACGAAGAAGAGCGCGCACAAAAATTGTTGAAGAACTTTTCAATTTGGCCGCAAAATTTGAGCAATTTCCTTAACGGCGCATTGCGAATTTTGACTTTGAACAGCTGCTGGCTGGCGCTGCTGCGAAGCAGCCAAAGGGTTGCCAAGTGTGTGCTTATGCGTGCATGTGTGTGTGTGTGTGTGTGTGAGTGCGAAAGCTGCCACCAAAGTGAAAAAGCAGTTGGCAATGCAAAAATTATGGATTATGCAAAGTTGTTCGACGCAGATGAAAAATTGTCCCTAAGCACCTATTGAACCTAAACGCATTCATAATGATTTTATTGGAATTGTGAGAACGCTTCTATATAGGCATGTAGACAACATTTTCAATATTGTTATATACTTTGTTTTAAGGGAACATAATTGTTTGCTTGAATGTCAAGAAATTGCTACTCTGAGATGAGTTTTTAATACTCTTTATAGAGACTGGGAAATATAATATGGTTTTCTTCTATAGAATTTAATTGTTTATTTTAATATCAAGTAACTGTAAAAATGTTGAATCGTAAGCCTTATAGCTAATATTGTATATATATATTATGTATATAATATCACAATATACTTGTGAGAGTAAGGGCATATTAGCGCGCTCTCCCTTCACAAAACAAATGAATGGAATAGAAACAGCGTGGAATTGAAACACAGAGACGATTTATTGCTCATGTTATGCTTCTGCTTCTGAGAGAGAGAGAGGGAGAGAGAAAGCAGTAGCGATTGCGATTACAACTACATTGTTTGATCGAAGAGAAAATACGTTTTAGAGAAATTTAAAAAAAAACACATATTAAATATTCCTAGCGCTATTCAAATGCATGAATATATATATATATATATATATATATATATATATATATATATATATATATATATTGATTGAATTTGTATAAATTATTTGGAATATATATTCAATCACTAAATATGTATATATACATATTTTTAACGATTATGCTATGATGCTGAACACACAGAAATATGTATTTAGAATTGTGATGGCTATAACTGTATTTAAATTTGTTAATTAAATAGAAATTTGAAAATTGACAAAATATATTTAATAATAGAAAATTAATTTATTAATGATATATTGATATATTCAAAAATTTCGAAAACTATTTATTAATAATATGTATATTTAATAAAAATAAGTAAAAATGTTGATATATTAATTTAAAAAAAATACTGAAAATGTCAAAAAATATTTAGTTAAATTGTAATGGATATAGCGATATATATTTTTAATATTTTTTTATTTTTATATTTGTCGAAATACATTTTAAAATAATATATGGAATATAGAGTTTATTTGATATATTCCAATTTGTTACCATTAATAAATGCAAAATGCCAAAATATATTTAAAATTATGAAATGTATTTATTATTGGTATATTAAATACTTTCAAAATATATTTAATAGTAATAAATATATTTAACGTCAATAATATATATATATATATATATATATATATATATATATATATATATATATATATATATATATATATATATATAAATATTATTAAAAAATAAATTTAAAAAAAATCAGAGTAAAAAAAATATTAAATGTTTTAAAATGTATTTATTATTTTTTTTTTATTTCTTTTAATTTTTTTATAATGTTTAAATTTATTTTTAAAATTTGTATTTATATTGACATATTATATATTTTATGTTTGTAAAAATATATTTAATATAACATTTATTTGATATATTTAAAATTGTTATTTATATAGATGTTACAAAATTTAAAAAAAAAATAAAAAAATAAAAAAATACTTAATAAAAAGATATTTATTTATTAAAAAACGTTGAATTATTTTTAATAATAATAAATACAGAAATTCAAAATTGAAAAAAGAAAATCTGACATATTCACTGCAAATGATTTCAATTGTAATTAATATTTTATTTTTGTTGCTTAACTTAAATTGATGTATATTTGGGACGTATCATCATCTGAACGGCCTTCAATGTTTCATAGCCCTTCCACTCATACCACCAAATACCCTGCTTACTTTCAGTCTTTTGATGAATGTATCTTCCGTTGAGATTGCTGCAATGAGATGTGTTTTCAGTATATTTCAATTAAATTAAATGAGAGTATAATGCTACCTGTTGCCAAAGAGTTTGTACCACCAGCCGCTGAAATAATATACGGCACAAGTGCCTGAGGCCCAATCATCGTTATCCTGGTCATAGGTGGTAAAATTGTCATGTAGATTGTATGACAAGGCATCGCCAGCGTTTCCTGTATACGTGCCCAATGACTTTAGCATATACTGCTCCTGCTCGCTGCCAATTAGAAAGTTATCGTAGCGAGCATGACGAATATTGTTGTCGAAATCGATAAGCGTTACATGTAGCTCGTGTGGCAGAGACTTAGTCAAATGATGCAGTGGCTCCAGGCCTATAAAGAATTCATCATCCAAATTGCCGAAACCCTGCTTATACTCAATCCAGTTTCTGTAGAAATTCACTTTACCATTGAAACGTCTCTGCACCACCAGCCAACCGCTTTCATCTGTTTTGGCATCGCACAGCACCGAGATATTGCCATAGCCCTTGACAAATATATTTTCGACTTTCGATGAATTTTCGAAGGGCATACAATTTATGGCCTCATATTCAGCTAACTGTTTAGGTTGCAATTTGTATACTTCGTTTACTGCGTACTTAGATAAGCCGGTAAGTGCATCAAATAGTACCACAAGAGTTTTTGCTTGGGAGTCCAATTGAGTTTTCATTGATTCGATTGATTTTTTATTTTCATTGCTGCACTGGACTTCGTTAAATGTTTCGATTCGCTCATTATTCTTGCTTGTCTGATCTGTTTGAATGTAATCCAACTGTGTCTGTATTTTTGCAATTTTCTTATCCATTTCCAGCTTAGATGATTTATAAGAATGCAACTGCTCCAGGTTTTCCCCTAACAGACATATCGACTCATTTAGGCAAGCTGGAAGGCATTTATACGACGGCCTTAACTATTTATTAATGGCTATATAACTTATATAAATCTTGTAAAATATATTGTACTCACATAAATTTGAAATTCATAGCACGCTGCTAATAATGTAAGCAGAAAAAGCTTCAAAATACACAAGTCTACAGCTCTCATGTTCGATGTACACTGAACACGAATATTGTTAATTCGAACAGCAAATTCGCTTTATACAGGGAAAATCCCGCACTTATCAAATATTGTTTTTGCTTATGCATGATGCATGATGTAAATAATAAAGGTCTCCGGTTCACAGCAAAGGCGATTATGTTGCGATTAATTATAATTGGAAAGCTTCCTTGTTGGCAATATACGACTGGGGAATACTTAGTCGACTCATTTAATCTTCTGGCTCAAGGTCTAACACGTATGAGATTATTTACCCTGAACCCATTGAAAATGGGAATTCAGGGTATATTGGTTTTGTGAAAATGTAATAAAGTATATATATTCTTGATCAGTATAAAATAATAAGTTGATTGAGCCTTGTCCGTCTGTCCGTCCGTCTGTCCGTATGAACGTCAAGATTTCGGAAACTACAAAAGCTAAACAAAAGCTAGCTGAAATTTCACATGAACACTCGTATGTTAGCTACGCAGTACGAATTTATTTTGTTTTTTCGATAACTCATCCCATTTCCAATGAAATTTAGTATATATATACATTTAGATATTCTTAATCTACTCCGAAAATTTCATGAAGATCGTCCATCTAGAAATGGAGTTATAAGCGTTCAAAATATAGCCCAACCCACCCCAAGCCACTCCAGCAACTGCGCGGTTAGCAGAGCGCGCGCCTATACGTGCGTAAAAAAGAAGAGTGTCACCTTTTTTGGGTTCAGGGTATCTCGTAGTCGAGCCGTCTCGACTAGAGTCTTATTACTTGTTATACTTTGTTCCCAAAGGGGAAAAAGTATATTGGGTTTGTGCAATGTCCGTCTTGCTGTCCGTCCGTCTGTCCGTATGAACGCAATATTTTTCGGAGCTATTAGAGCTAGAGACTTGAAATTTGGAACATATACTCATATATGCTCCCGAATTATAAAGTGTAAAAATTTTCCCGATCCGCCGACTAGGGGCGTGGCAAATCGGAAAAGTCTTCCGCCCATTGGCAAGTTATCATATTAGATGATGAGCTAGAGAGTTGCAATTTGGAATGTATACTCGGGGTGACAACCTAAGTTCAAAAAGCTATGGCGGATATATCTACGCCCATTGGGGGCGTGGCAAATCGGGAAATACGTATCTTCTACACCGTTGAAGCTAGAACGCTGAATTTGGCATGTAAGTTAATGTTATGATTCTAAGAAGATCGATCAAAAAGTTATATGTCTACGCCTATTGGGGGCGTGGCAAATCGGGCTTGAATATTTAGTGATTTTTCAAATTGTTCTATATTTTGAACACTATTGACACTAGAGACTTGCAGTTTGGCATGTATACTCAGGTTGACAACCCTAGACCAATAAGCTATGGTAGATATAGCTACGCCCCCAGGGGGCCTGGCAAACCGCAAAAGTTAATATCTCCTGCGGGCGTGGCATATCGAAAAATACCCTGTAATTTTCGCATTTTTGGAATGTAAGCAACCAAATTTTGCAGTCATGTTAGCCTCGGCCTCGGAATCAAAACATTGTATACACACTTGGATGTGTATACACTTACAAACAGCTGTTTACACATGCATACATACATATTTGCATGCATAGAAAAACTGCTTGCCACGCAGCGTGGCAAATCGGAAAGGTTGTTTTAGTTTTTGCTTAAATGCACAATTCATATGCGTATGTTTATAAATTATTATCAATTGGCAGCATGCATTTTATAATAAATATACAAATATAAAAAAAATTAAAAATAATAATTTTTGAAAAAAATTTTTCTGCGGGATTCGAACCCACGCACCTAAGTATAGCTTGCATAGCTATGTTAACTATTTGGGCTTTGTTAACTAAAACCAAATAAGCCATTGCTAGAGCGCATTTTGACAAAACTAAAGTAACGATTGGAAAATTCACAATTCTTAGAATATTCTGGCATGCATACATAGAAAATTGTTTGTATACTCGTATAGTGTGTACATGTGTAAATCTGTATGTACATATGTATAGGAAAAACGTTTGTTGCTTGCCATGTACGTTTTCTAATTGCCGAAATATTTCGTTAATTAAATGTTTATTAAATAAATAAGATACACCTATGGGAACAAAGTATTTCGCAGTTAGTTGCGCCTAACTGCAACGTTCTTACTTGTTTTTTTTTTTTTTATAATGTTTAAACTTAGTTTTAAATTTGTATTTCTATTGACATATTATATATATATATTTTTTTTTTTTTTTCAAAATATATTTGATATAACATTTACATGATATATTTAAAATTGTTATTTATATAGATGTTACAAAATAAAAAAAAAAAATAAAAAATAAAATAAAAAAAATCAGAGTAAAAATAATATAAAATTTTTAAAAATGTATTTATTATTTTTTTCTTTTAATTTTTTTATAATGTTTAAATTTAGTTTTAAAATTTGTATTTCTATTGACATATTATACATTTTATGTTTGTCAAAATATATTTAATATAACATTTATTTGATATATTTAAAATTGTTATTTATATAGATGTTACAAAATTAAAAAAAAAAAATAAAAAAAAAAAAAAATAAAAAATACTTAATAAAAAGATATTTATTTATTAAAAAACGTTATTATAATAAATACAGAAATTCAAAATTGAAAAAAGAAAATCTGACATATTCACTGCAAATGATTTCAATTGTAATTAATATTTTATTTTTTATTTTTGTTGTTTAACTTAAATTGATGTATATTTGGGACGTATCATCATCTGAACGGCCTTCAATGTTTCATAGCCCTTCCACTCATACCACCAAATACCCTGCTTACTTTCAGTCTTTTGATGAATGTATCTTCCGTTGAGATTGCTGCAATGAGATGTGTTTTCAGTATATTTCAATTAAATTAAATGAGAGTATAATGCTACCTGTTGCCAAAGAGTTTGTACCACCAGCCGCTGAAATAATATACGGCACAAGTGCCTGAGGCCCAATCATCGTTATCCTGGTCATAGGTGGTAAAATTGTCATGTAGATTGTATGACAAGGCATCGCCAGCGTTTCCTGTATACGTGCCCAATGACTTTAGCATATACTGCTCCTGCTCGCTGCCAATTAGAAAGTTATCGTAGCGAGCATGACGAATATTGTTGTGGAAATCGATAAGCGTTACATATAGCTCGTGTGGCAGAGACTTGGTCAAATGATGCAGTGGCTCCAGGCCTATAAAGAATTCATCATCCAAATTGCCGAAACCCTGCTTATACTCAATCCAGTTTCTGTAGAAATTCACTTTACCATTGAAACGTCTCTGCACCACCAGCCAACCGCTTTCATCTGTTGTGGCATCGCACAGCACCGAGATATTGCCATAGCCCTTGACAAATATATTTTCGACTTTCGATGAATTTTCGAAGGGCATACAATTTATGGCCTGATATTCAGCTAACTGTTTAGGTTGCAATTTGTTTACCTTGTTTACTGCGTACTTAGATAAGCCGGTAAGTGCATCAAATAGTACCACAAGAGTTTCTGCATGGGAGTCCAATTGAGTTTTCATTAATTCGATTGATTTTTTATTTTCATTGCTGCACTGGACTTCGTTAAATGTTTCGATTCGCTCATTATTCTTGCTTGTCTGATCTGTTTGAATGTAATCCAACTGTGTCTGTATTTTTGCAATTTTCTTATCCATTTCCAGCACAGATGATTCATAAGAATTCAATTGCCCCAGGTTGTCTTCTAACATACATTTCATCTCATTTAGGCAAGCTGGACTGCATTCATCCGACGGCTCGGACTATTTATTAATGGCTATATAACTTATATAAATCTTGTAAAATATATTGTACTCACATCAATTTCTTGAAATTCAGAGCTCGCTGCTAATAATGTAAGCAGAAAAAGCTTCAAAATACACAAGTCTACAGCTCTCATGTTCGATGTACACTGAATACGAATATTGTTAATTCGAACAGCAAATTCGCTTTATACAGGAAAAATCCCGCACTTATCAAATATTGTTTTTGCTTATGCATGATGCATGATGTAAATAATAAAGGTCTCCGGTTCACAGCAAAGGCGATTATGTTGCGATTAATTATAATTGGAAAGCTTCCTTCTTGGCAATATACGACTGGGAAATACTTAGTCGAGTTGTTTTTTCAGGTATCAGCTAGCTAGGACAGTACGAATCGAACTACTTTTTCCAAATATTTTCAGCTTGCACATATCACGAGTGCTCGACTAGAACATACCCAATAAAATATTAAGCTCTAGCATATTTCTCTATCTATTCTGTAAAATATTAATGAAATATGCAATATCAGACTCATTTAATCGTCTGGCTCAAGGTCTAACACGTATGAGATTATTTACCCTGAACCCATTGAAAATGGGAATTCAGGGTATATTGGTTTTGTGGAAATGTAATAAAGTATATATATTCTTGATCAGTATAAAATAATAAGTTGATTGAGCCCTGTCCGTCCGTATGAACGTCAAGATTTCGGAAACTACAAAAGCTAAACAAAAGCTAGCTGAAATTTCACATGAACACTCGTATGTTAGTTACGCAGTACGAGTTTATTTTGTTTTTTCGATAACTCATCCCATTTCCAAATTATCGATAAAAAATCGAAAATTCTTTTCCATTTTTTTACGTTTTTTGGGCATAACTTCTACACCGTTATAGCAAAAGACTTCAAATTTGTATATTTAGATAGATATTATGAATACGCAGATTTTGGATGCCACGTCCCCTTCGCCACCAATTTGGAAAAAACGCATTTCAAATACTAGAGACTTGAAATTTGGCACATGGATACATATAGATACTCTTAATCTGCTCTGAAGATTTCCTTAAGATCTCGTTGTCGAGCCGTCTCGACTAGAGCCTTCTTACTTGTTTTAATTATGATCTTTTATAATAACTAAAATGCGTTAAAGTCAAGAATTAATTTCATTGAAGAAAAAAATTAAAAATATACTCGGAAAGACAACCAGAGAGAATAGCAATCTTCGCAGCTATTTTAGCTATAATTTAGGAGTTATGCCACGCCCCCTTTTGACTGTTAAACACTCAATAGCTAAGAAATAAGAAATAAAATACGTATTCTATTAGTTTTCTTTTTTATAAATCAAATAATTTATTTGTATTTTAGACAGACTTGTATTTTTCAATCAGTTTAGCATGTGCTAAGTGTAGTTCATAGTAATGTGTACTTCGGTCTAATGAACATTGCGACAGATTTCAGCGAGTTGTAGCCATTCAGTGTATACCACCAAATACCCTTTACACTCTTCTCTCCGCCCTTCATATATCTGCCATTGAGATTACTAAATGAAAATATAATATATAAAGTTGTTAGATTTAATAATCTTTATGTTTGTTGCTCATGATTTTCACCTATTTGCATTCCATTTGTACCACCAGCCACTCTCGTAATAGTTGGCACAGTTGCCGCCCGACCAAACATCGTTGTCGTAATCGTACGTCGTGAACTTGTCATACAGATTATATTTCAATGAGTCACCAGCGTTGCCACTGTAGGTGCCTAGAGACTTTAGCATATATTGCTCCTGTTCGCTGCCAATGAGAAAATTATCGTATCGTGCATGAAACATTCGATTCTCGAAGTCAATCAACTCGATATAGAGCTCATATGGTCGTGATGTGGTCAGGCGATGTATATACTCTAGACCCAGAAAGAATTCGCCTTGATAGTAGCCAAAGCCATTGCGATAGGCTTGCCAGTTTCGATAGAAATCAATGCTGCCATCGTAACGGCGCTGTATGACAATCCACTCGACATCTGAATCGCAAAGCACTCGAAATGGAGCGCATCCAGGAATCTGAATCTGCTGAACACTATTCACATTTTCGATCACAGAGCAACCAGCTGTCGCCTGTCTCTCTCTCTCCCTCGCCAACTCTGCTAAGTGTGATGAGAGCAAATTCTTTAGATTATTCACAGTGGCATTCAAACTGTTTATTTGAGCCTTTAGTTCGCTCACGATTGCCGTCACATCTGCTGCTGCCGGAGCAACTGGTGATTTGATTAGACCTGTGCCAATCAAATGCGCTAATAGACTTTGATTTCCATTGCCCGTGACATTTAAAGTATTTATATTCTTATAACTTGCATTTATTTGCATATCTCCTGCGCTGCCATTAACATCGACAATTTGAATGGATTTGCTTTGCAGCACATTATTCAACTGCAAATGCAACAATTTAGCACAATTTGTATATAGACTTGGACTACATTTCGTCTCACCTGCTTATCTTCAGCTGCTGCTATGGGAAAGTATGCCAAAAGTAGCATAAACACGAAACATTCAACTTTTCTCGACATTTTCACACTGAAAATGTAAAAGTCGTCGCCTTTAGCATATGAGTTTGAATGGAGAACTAAACAGAAGCTGCGACTTGACTTCATATTATATAGTAATAATTGTTATTTGTCCAAGTTTATCCACTTTATCAAACTGGCTTATCACGTAGCTTCATTCAAAAGATTTTCATGTTGATAAGCAAGTGTTATACACTGAATAAATAAATGTATAAATTTATACTATATTCATTTACACATATATGCACTTATATTGCACTAAAGCTCAGTCAGCCAACTTCAAAGTCGGCTTATGCAGCCAATGGCACTTATGTATATATATAATTTATGCTGTCAATTAAAAGCTTTTATTTTATGCTTAACTTAATATTTATATATATGAAATTGTTGTTAAACAAAAATGGAGATAACCCGTGTGTGCGATGAGTAAGAGTCGAGCAGCAACAGCGGCCTCTGTTTTTCTGTATTTTATCTCAAGATTAAATTTCTGAAAATTCTGTCATAATAAATTAAATTTATTTCAACAATTCTTCCATAATAAATTGATAAATTTAAAAAATTGTTAAAAGCTTTTAGCAGTTTAATGTGCAATAAATAACTTAAATTAATAAAATAATTTAAATTTGTGAAATATAAAAAAGCATTTATCTGTTAGAATAAATTTTAATTAAAATTCGTTATTAAAAAAATTCAAAAATAAAAAGATTTTATAAATTTCTTAAATTTTATATAAGTTTATTATATATATTTTATTATTTAATATCTATCAAACTTATATTTAGTTTAAAAAATGTCAGCATAATATTTTATAAAATAAAACATATTTTTGTTGTTTTGTAACTTAAAAGTTGATAAATGAAGTGCAGCAATTTTAAATTAAATTATAAAAACAATAAATATAGTAAAATAATAATTATAAATGATAATATTATAATTTAAAAAAAATACAAATAATACATAATAATAATAAATGATAATAATTAATAATAGTATTAAATGTTTATAAAAAATAATAAAATTGTACTATAGAAACTATTCTTATGTCCGATTTTTCATACATTCAAAATGAGCGTAAATTTATTCGACGCATATAAATATTTAATCAATGTCAGTTTTATTTCTCCATCCGTATGCACGGAAGTTATATTTAAATTGAAATATAAAACAAAAGAAACTGCGCCTTGAGCATTTTAAGACTTTCTGACATAATCGAAAATGAATTCTCTGATTTGTGCATCTTAAAAATCTTTAACAGTCGACGATGCACATGAGTCTATATACAAATATTCATTTGAAGTCTATCTGTTATATTAAAATTTTTAAATTTAACGTGTATCCATTTCAATAAAAAAATAAAAAGATTTCTTATACAATTTATCATATATTATATAAGTTTATTAAAATTTCTTCTTAAATTCATTCACTGTATCGTAGATATTAAAGAATAAACAGATAAATTAATAAAAAGATTTTTTTTATTAAATTTAACATATTGAAATTTGAAAATTATTATATAAATTTCTTTTTAATATATTCATTAAATATTTGTAGTATTCATTAGATAAATAAATATAAAGAATTTATATTAAATTTAACATATTACTGACTTTTTAATAACTTTGGATTTTACATAAAATCTTCTTCTTTTTGAATATCTTTGTATTTTATAGAAATTCATATAAAATTCGTTCTAAATTCATTCGGTGGGTCGCCGAATCTCTTTCAATTTGCTGGTCATTTAAATTTGTATTTAAATTAAATGTGAAATGTTTATTTTTATTGCTCAATTGCAAAAGGTGCTCACGAATTTGCACCTGAGAATATGCCATTTGCTATTAGCCATTAGCCTTAAGCCAAAAAGCCAATTTGCCTAATCTTCCTCTTTTATATCGCACACACACCCAAACAATTTCTGTTTGTTTTGAATGCCAGATATACAAATGTATCTATATATATATATGTATATATGTGTGTGTATTTATATTTCGAGCATATTGAGGTGCTAATGTATTTATAAAGCGACTTTGTTGTATTTTTAATTTTGGAAAATAGCAAAATTGAATATAAATTGAAAATGCTCTGGCCAGACCTTTAATCTGTTCATTTTCAATGCCCGATTTATGAAGTGTGAAGCATTAATATGATTTTTTTTCTCTTTCTCTACATAGATACATATGTATGTATGTGTGCTGTCTGTGTGTATGTATTTGGCCATAATAAATTGGGTCAAAAACGTATGGAATTGTGGTGGCGCGCGCTTTGAAGTCGCTCTGCCCCCCGCCACATGCGCCTTCTCACATTTGACTTTGAAATTGAAATTGGAAATATCTGATGGTGTGGGAGAGAGTAAGGTCAGGCCAGTAGAGTCATCAACGTGGAATTTAATTAGCAGCTACAATGACTGCACAAAGCATAGTTTATATAGAAACCGAACGTCTCCTTTCTGCTACACTTTCATAATTTAAGTGACAGCTGAGTTTGCGCTGCATCAATATGATGATGGCAATAAGTTGTATCCGGTTGCCGCGTCTTCGTGTTTCGCATCTTGCTGCACGTAGCGACTTTTAAGTGGTTTCTGTACTTGTGCTTGACCTCAAACTTTCAACTTGGCCCCGGTCTGGACCATGGGGATTTGCATTTGCAGCTGCATGCAGCCGCGTAAAGCTTCTACACTAACCAGACACCAACATCGTCATCAGAAGCCCATTAAAATCCTGAGAGCGCAAAAAGCAACAGCCCTCCACCCAGCTCGTCCCATCGTCCCATCGTCCGAGCGACCAGCCAATCGGCCAAGCACTTTTCGTATCCTTGCCAGCAGCTGGTTATCCCTTGGCATTGTCTGTCCAGAATGCAGCATATGGACAAGTGCATAAGAATGCAGGCAGAGCATCATAATTCCAAGCTCTACAACGCGGCTTTGACTTTGACTCGCCTGCTAATGAAATTCCAAATAATCAATATGCCTGACCTTCAGCAGCACATGGAGCATTGATGGGGCAAAAATGGAAAACACTTTTTGCTTCGCCTGTGGCAATCTGCGCAAAGCCACGCGTATGTCTGTATGCAATTGTTGATTTACTTTGCGCACTTTCCAACACTTGCCAAGCACTAACATTTACAATCGCGCTGTGACCCCAAACCCAAAGCCAATGCCAACTAGTCCCAAACAAGGCTTACTTCATGCTAAATACTCTACTCGAGTAAAGGATTTAGTAAGTGCTGCAGAAGTGCTATCTTTGGGGAGAGTATAGCAAGTTCTTAAAGAATTTCTCTTTCGTCAGTCGGAATGCTGCCTCAAATCCTTATTAAATCGTAAGAGAATGGAAATTTTGTGAGTGCATTTGGAACTCACCATGCTCATTCTCTCACTCTCACTAATTTTCATTATTCGCAGTTCAACAGCAGAAGTCTTCCGGACAAGCACTCATATTGCACGCCATGCAGCTTCCATTGTTTTCAGCACCCAACCAAAGAGTCAGCCAGCCAGCGAGTCATTTGCTCACAAAGTTTCAGTTTGGCTTGCAGTATACGTTCTGTGAAATACTTTCTATTTATACCCTGAACCCATTGAAAATGGGATATTGGGGCATAATGGTTTTGTTGAATGTATGTAACAGGCAGAAGGAGGTGTGGCTGATCCCAAGAAATATATATGTTCTTGATCAGGGTGTCGAGCTGAGTCGATATAGCCTTGTTCATCTATCCGTCTGTCCGTCTCTTTGAACACGTCAATGTCAGTAGTTATAAGAGCTAGAGACTTCATTCTCTTAGGGTTAGGTCCGTATATTCCACACGCAATACGAGTTTGCTTCAGAAAATCGATAACTTTTATCATTTCGAAGTTATCGATAGAAACATATTTAAAAAAATTATATATATATTATATTATATAAAATATATAAGACTGATATATAGTCTTTTAAAATAATGGTGTATCGATAACTTTGAAACGATAGAAGTTATCGATATAAACATATTTTAAAAAATTATATCTCGATCATCTTTAGAGCTAGAGTCCTCAATTTATTTTTTATGTATATAGATACTAATTTAATATAATTTTTAAATATATTCATATTTGAACTTCACCAAAGACGTTTGAGCACGACTAATATTTTCTCACATATTTCTGACAATCCAATCTTGTTAGAGCATCTGCTAGTTCAATGTTTAAAGTGTTTTGGGAATTTTCTTTGCACAGTCTCAAGCGCCCTCTGTGTGTTGTTAGCATCTTGTGAATTTTCCAAATGGACATTACATGAAGCATGAAAATTGTTTCTCTTGTTGACAATTCAGCAGCCCTCTTTGCACTTTGTAGTTTATTGTTTTGTTTTGCTCGCTCAGACTTTGATGAGCTGATACACTGAAAACAGAAGAGCATTATTATTTCATGTCAATTGTGTAGTTATATAGATAGGAGAAAGCCTAACTGAGCTGGAGCAGTTCTCTGTGGTTCTACTTTAATTTTGTAGTCTCTTTGTTTTTTTTTGTTGATATGGCAATTCTAGCTCATATATGGCAACGCTATAGATATACATAGCGGTTAAGTACATACTGATCTATGTTAATAAACTCAGTCATCACCACACGCCAACAGTTTTACATATTATGTAAGATAGATATATGTGCCAATTTATTAAATTTTTAATTTAAATTTATTTTTTTCAAGAACATTTTAAAGTTTTTCTGGCAATCTAGATCGATCTTCTCTGTAGTATAAAGTTTAACTTTTATTCTAACTCTAACTCTTAATGTTTCAAGTAAAAAAAGCAAGTAAAAATCAGGAAAATATTAACATATATATATATATATTTATAATAAATATTTCTGGAGACTAAATATATAGTATAAATAATAAAAAATATATCAAAAATGTTTTTGATATTTTTTATATATTTTTTATTATTTATAATATATATCAAAATTAAATATATATATACAAAAAATTATAAAAATTCATTTCTATTCAGAAATATTTATTATAAATAAATTTCAATATTTAAAATATTTATATATTATAAATAATTTTATCTAACTTTGAACTAAAAATTATTACTTTTGATTTAGAAATGTAATAACTATATAAATTAAAAAAAAAAAAAAGTTTTTATATTATTTTTCTCATTATTTTTTCGTCAAAAATATGAATATATGTTTTTTAAAAATATTTATCTAAACTTGAAATAAAAAGTATGCTTGCATGCTAATATAGCTATAGAACGTATTCAAATCTGACTACTAACAGTCATATTGTCACTATATGTAAAATATATATAAAATGTAAAAAAAAACTGTCAATTACTACTAACATTTAGTTTAATCTACATTTACTTTTACTATCTACTAGAGTATTCAAGCTTCGTCTAGCTCAAAGGATTTTTTAAAATTATTTTTTTTATCTTGTTTTTATGTGTTTATTGTCGCACTTTCAAATGCAAGTTTTATCAGTCACCCCCTCTCTCTCTCTCTCTCTCTCTCTCTCTCTCTCTCTTTTGCTCTTGCGTTTTCTGCTTCTCCCTTTAATATCTGCATCTATTACCGACGGTCAAAGCAACATTTGCAAGTCAACAGCAGGCGAGAAGAGCCAAACAACTTCCAACAGTGTAAAAGATAAGCATTTAGATAGCAAAGCGAAGGTAATAAAGGTCACTTTGAATGCTAGCATTAAATTATTTCATACACTATCATTATAATATGATGGCGCTAGGCAGCTAATAAATGGGTTTATTATTTACTGAGAATTCTGATTTATTGCCCAATAGAATTCTCAGTTTACACAGAAGTCGAAAGATATCTGAGCGAATTTTATTCCTTTCCAATAAATACAACAAAATTGCTGTGTGTATTTTATTTAATTTTATTTATTTTAAAAATTTTTGAATATGAACTTAAATTCCATTGAGTTTCACAATTTGAAGCAGCTCAAATTACACTTAATATGAATGCATGCATTATTCCTGTAGTTTTCTGACTATTGATAAGAGTTTGGGAAATCGTTACAACTATGAGAATGTTAATAAGCTTATTTATTTATTTATTTTTTTACATTCAAAAATACAAATATTATATGCAAACATTGTTTCTTTTTTTAAACACTTAAAATTTGATTTGAATTAATTATAATTATTTTTTATAAATTACTTTGGCTTAGCAGCATTTTTATTTAATTACTTAATTTAATTTTTAATACTCCATTTATAGAGATATTTTTTTAACGGGATACACATCGATTTCATTTGTTTTTATTTAATTTAAATTTAAGATTTAATTAGTATTCATTTAATTTTTTAAATTGAATATTTGTAATTTTTTTGAATTGTGTTTAAATATTCATATATTAATTTTAAATTTCTTTGTTTTCTATTTTTTATTTAAGCAATATCTTAATAATCGTCTTCGTTTGTTAGTTCATCATCACATTGGGAATTTAATTCGATAATGTAAAAGTTTTTTTTTTTTTCGAATACTTTTTGTATTTTTGTTTTTATTTCTATTTTTATTTTTTGTTCGCTTTATTTCCAGTGGAATTGTTTTGGTTGAATAATTCCCCTGCGGATGTTAGATGCATTCGACAACTTTCCAGCTACAACATCGAGGTCTTTATCTGATTAGATCTTTGGCTTAGGGCTTCAAACTGATGGCTAAAGATTAAATCTGTAACTCACATGAACTTAACCTAGGCGCGCGAGTATGTATGCATGAATGTATGGATTAACTTAACTGAAACATATATTATAAACATATATATTACACATGGGATTACAAATATCAATGCTTATTATAGTAAACACTCTGGCCTACTAACCAGCTCCGCATCCAGCTGCAGCTGCTGCTCCCCATCCGCTGTCACTCGCACTCATCTGCGGGCTATAAACACAACCGTCTCGAGCGGCATACCAGGTGCGGCCTGGTCTTATAAATCCGTGTGCAGCACCGGCGGCTTACAATTGGTCTCCGCATTGACAACGAGCAGCGCAGCAGCAGTGGGCGTCACCTGGGTGGGTGCTGCCTGAGTCACGGCCATGGGCTGTATGGCTGTGATGACATCGGTGCCCGCTGTGGTCGTAGTCGTTGTTGTTGCAGCCATATGGGCATTATTGTTGCGGGCATTGGCCAGAGCCTTCTTCTTGGCCTTGCCATTGTTGGCTGTGGCATTGGGGCCAATCAAACGCTCCGACTGCCGTCCCTTGCCGAACTTGGGAAAGAAACTGTTCTCGAGCTGCAGCTGGGCATTGACATCCTTGCGAGCGGCACAGGTGCAGGCCTTCATGAAGCTCTTCTTGAAATTGTCGCTGAGGAACGCATAGAGTATGGGATTCATGGCCGAGTTGGAATAGCTGAGGCAGCCGCAGGCCAAAAAAACGGCCAACTCCAATCTAGAGGCGCAGCCGGGCGTTGAGCTGATCAAAGCCACCTGTGAGATCCAATGCGGCAGCCAGCACATAATATAAACCGTAATCACGGTCAGCACCAATTTGGTAACCTTGCGATGCGAGCGTTTCTTCTCCTTGCTCTTGTGCTTCGGCCCCACCGTGTGCAGCTTGCGTATGACCAGGCAGTAGAAGATCATGATGAAGATCAATGGGGTTACAAAGCCCAAGATGAGTGAATACAAAATGAAGGCCGTTTCCGATTGTATATTGAATGCCTCTGGCCAATTGATGCTGCAGGTGAAATGATTCGGGCCCGATTCATAGGTGCTGGCAAACAAGATGACCGGCAGCATCAGCAGCACCGACGTTGTCCAGGCCACGGCCGAAACGACCTTCGACACGAATGGGGTGCGATAGCGTGGCGATGAAATCGGATGACAAACGGCTATATAACGATCAGCTGACATGATGAGCAAGAAGATGGACGATGTGAACTGAGTCACCGATGTGCTCACCAAATAGGCCTTGCACATGTAATTGCCAAAGGGCCAATTGCCCACCTGCATGGTGTAGAGCAGAAAGGGAATGCCGATCAGAAAGCATTCGTCCGCAATGGCCAGATTGAGTATGTAGATGTTGGTCACCGTCTGCATCTTGGAGAAGCGCAGCACCACATAGATGACCAGCGTGTTGCCAAACAGGCCCACAATGCAGACCAGCACATAGAGTATCATTGTGATGAGCTTTAGGCCAAAGTTGCCATCGCGTCGACAGCCCTGCATCGGATTGTATGGCCCGCTGCCATTGGGTAGCTCGCCGTCAAAGCCCATCGGCAGTGTGCCATTGAAGCCGGGAAATATGAAGCCGTTGACATCGACGCTGCCGACGTTGGCGACGTTGCCAGCATTTACCATATTCGCATTCATGTGCTTGTAGTAGTCAGAGAGTTCCAATATCGAACTAATGCCAGCGGCGTCGCCGTCGTCGTCGACATCCATATCCATGGCCATGACTGTGGGCATAGGCTGTTGGCTATTGGCTGGCCCTGTACCGTTTGCAGACGTCGCTGTCGACGCTGGCGTCGCAGTCAACTGCTCTGTGGGCGTTATTAAGCTCGTTAGTGTCAGCGCTGTCAGCGCAAATAACAGGATGCCACAGCGGCCATGGACATGGACATGGTCCATGTGGCAGCTGCGGTTAGCGGCGCCATTTGGTTTCGAGTAGCCTTTCATGTTTGTTGTGCGGCTGTCGCTGCTGCTGTCGCTGCTGCTAATCCTCCTCCTGTTGCTCCTGCTGCTGTTGCCTGCTTCCTACTCGCGTTGCTGTTGCTGTTGCTATCGTTTTGTTCGCTTGGCCAATTTTCAATCCCGGTTAGCAGCGTCCATTAGTTGTTGCTTGTGGCTAAAATTCAAATATTTTGATATGTTTTCCATACTTGATGCGTGCACATAAACAAGGTCGTAGGCTGGACGCGAAACTCAACACCATGCAGCTGTTTCTCACATAATTTCAGTGCTGAAACGAGAGAGACAAAGAGAGTGAGAGAGTGAGTGAGAGCGTATGATTATTATTACACAACTAATTAGCATTGATTGGACAGGGCCCAAACAGAAGCAGTTTTGTTATTCAATCAGGCAAAAAATCTTGCATAAGCCTCGCCATGCAATCAGCTGGAATTTTAAAGAGCTTTAAGTCGTCCGTTAGGTAATGCACTTCTTAGTTATTGAGTGCAACTTACATGTATCTATGTATATATATATTTATATACGTATCTGCAATCAGTGAGGCGCAAGCAACAACGCTTTCCGCTCCTTTAGCAACAACAGCCAATGCAATCAGCTTTCGACAGTGTTTTATTTGCTTTCGCTCAAATAATGCAAGTCTGATTTGCATTGTTTGCACTTAAAACTGAATAACAGAGCGAAAATTATTGGACAAAAATGGCCAGGACCGTGGGACCTGTTGGCCATTGTTTGAGCTTTAACTATAAGTGCATAAACAGGAACTGAATATGGAATAGCGAACAGACAGACATGGCTTCCATTTCCATTACAGCTATACAGTTATACATATGTTACGTATTTGGAAACAATAAATTGTCGTTGCCATGCAATCCAAACTATGTTTCTTATTAAATTTCTAGAGTATTAATTTAATTTCAATTTAAGGAAATAACTGAAAGCAGAGAGATGGCGAAAGTTTATCGAGCTTGCTGGATTTTCGTACAGCTGGCACGTGTATATTGAATGAAAGCAGAAATGGTAAATGAAGTCGAGAGAAGAGAAGCTTACAAAAATGCTGCAGCATTAACTGACAAAAAACATGTGTATTATCTCTGCTCAAGCATAAATATGGAATTGAGGGACATCCTACTGAGGGTGCGGAGGGCGAGAATTCAACAATTTACGACCATTTTTATCAATACTCTATACAAAAGCATTGAGCGTAAGGACATAAGTAAAACATTTCTTGCCTATGCTTAAATTACACGCAAAATAATGGTTAAAAATATTTAAAATAATTTTGTATTATTCAATTATTTAAAATATGAAAAATATATAAAACGAAAATAATAAATAAATTTTTAAATAATAAAAAATAAATAAATAAATAGATAAAATAAATAAATAATAAATAAAATAAAGAATAAATAAATAGAAAATAAATTAAATTACAAACAAATAAATAATATTAAAAAAAATAAATTAAAATAAAATAAAATAAAAATAATAACAATAATAATGAAAAAGTTATTTATTTATAAGCATTTTTCTGTTGGATAAGAGTTTTAAAATACATCGCTCTTTGATCTAACGATTAGTGTAGCACAAAATGCTTTAGTGAGCTGCTCTAATTACTCCTCACAAAAAAAAAAAATACTCAAAGTAAAAAATGAGTGAATTCTCAAGCTATTGCAACTACGGCGCTCAAATAACTATTAACCGTTACTCGATGACTGCTAATAAGTGCCTTTTGCAAACACTCTGAGTAAATACTCAGAGAACAACCAATTGCGTCGTCTCTTTAACGAGTTCGTTCGCGATCGGCTCGCAGTCGGCTCGCAATCGTTTTCGTTAGCTCTGCTTGCTCTCCGAGATAGTTAAATGTGTTGCTTCGTCGTTTGGGTATGCAGTGGTATTGATATGGGAGGCTTGTGTGTGCATGTGTATGTGAACTGAAGACCATTTGCATATTGAGCTATTTGTCCACTTTCTTAGTCTCATTACGCGAACGCCAATCGTGTCTCTCCCTAAAAGATGACGTCACACGAATAGTTCAACTCAAGTGGCTCAAGCGAAAACAAAAACGAAAAGAAGAACGAAACAAAAAATAAGAATGCTGTGTCTTGCTCAAAGCGAGAGCGAGTGAGCATGATTTTTTAGGGCTGATCTCGCATGCACAGCTTAAATAATAAAACGTTCAATTCTTATTGGCCAGCTAACGCTGTAACTTAAAAGCAATTTGGCATGGCTATGCTAAGTACGAAGCAAGTCAAGATTAAGTAGCTGAACATGACTCTAAAGGATAATGTAATCAAGAAGTTCATATCAATAATATTCTTAATTACATTATCCTGAATCGTCAACATCATTAGTAAAAAAGTAAAAGTAAAAAACTTGAAGATAAAATTAAGCCATGGAGTATTCATAAAAATAGAGCAAATACAATTCGAAACACATATTGCTCAATTAATGTGAATTTTTTGTTTCTAAAGAGTCAAAGACAATTCAAAGAAAACTAAATTTTAAATGAAATTAAATTTAAATTTTTTATAAATACCGCAATAGAAAATGAATAAAAAATATATTTTGATATTTATATTATTTATATAATTTATAAATTAACATAAATATGTGTTTCATAAAAAGCAACATAACAATCCAATGAAATTAAGTTTTGATCAAAAAAATTAATTGCTAAAAATGCCTAAATATATAATATAATTTGATGTAATAGAATAAAATATATATATAGTATACTATGTATATAGTATAATATAATATAATATAATATAATATAATAATATAATATATAATATAATAGGTATAGAACTGAATATTTTGATAAACGAGAAATCCATTTGGAAACACATTTTCCTAAATTCATACGCAAATATATTTAATAAAAGAAAATCCAATTGCAAAAAATGAATAAATGCATATATGCGAAGAATGCTTTAAGTAAGCTGTATTATGTTTCCCAACTATCTACAATGAACACACATGCGCTGCTTCACAGCACATGTTCAACTATTCCATCTGCCCGAAGGACTTTAGCAGACAATATAATCTACCTATGCACCTGGGACAGCACACGTCCAAGTAGGGCAGCAAAAATCCAATTGGATAAGCATAAGTAAAAGTGCACACAATAACTAAAAACTAAACAAACAAAATTCGCAGAACGCAGAAGAACAATTGTGTGTTTTTTTATGCAATCTAACTAAATATTTATTTAGTTCCACAACAAAACTACTTTCTGTTGCAATTTCACGTAAACGAGAATGAACTTAACTTGAAGCCATAATTTAGCACAAATTTGATGTTCTTTATAAGACCCACGACACTTTAGCGTAAATCAGTCTGCAAACATCGCAACAAAACTCTGCAGACAGCAGTTGAATAAGCTGCCAAGTTTTTGTTGTGGGCCAAGAATTAGTTTTTGCCACGAGCCGCAGTCAAATGGCGTAAAGTTTTTCTTTTTATCTAGGTCAAGGCTACATTCGCTTAGACTCTCAGCATGATTTACTTTAATGAATTAATTGTTGTAGTCCGTAGATAAACAACATGACTCGTCAGAAATATATGAGTTGTTGGCTTATACCAAAACAGGGTCGACAGCTGCGATTAATGACAATTGGCCGGGTCAGAGAACCAAAACACACAGAAAACCAAACAGAGCCAAACTCTCTCTCTCTCTCTCTCTCTCTTTAGCACTATCTGTCTCTCTCTCTCTCTCTCTCTCTCTCTCTCTCTCTCTCTCTCTGTCTCTGTCCCTCCAATTAGCTTGCTCTAATCGCTTTCAGCTCACAATGTGCATCAAATCCGCAACATGAAGGCTCGACCGGCCAGCAGCCTCAACTTGATTAGCCGACAGGTAATCAGCCTGACGCTGCCGATCAGCCTAAAGGCCTGTCCACAGCAGCAGCAGCTGCCGGCCACAAAATGGGGTTAGCAATCAATTGCTACACATGCGACCATTGACGCATATACCACAAAAGGCCATGAACCGACCTAACGACAGGATTTAGTTGAGGTACAACACAGATACGGATTTGCAGAAGGTCATACGAGAAGGATGCTTTTGAACACTTGTCTGAGCCGGCGGAGATGGATTATAGTCATTAAATTCTTTGGCAATTGGGCAGCCTCTCAGCTAGTTCATATTTGTTTTAATCGATAGATTTATATAAATGAAGAAAATTTGTGTAATTTTTGGTTTTCTGTTACAAATTCTTTGGGTTAAAGTAAAACTATTTGCAGCTTTCAACAAATATAACAAAATCAAGCGACAAAAAAAAATTAATAAATAAATAAAATATAATAAAGTAAAATATTGAATTAATAAATTAAATCAACTGCTATTCTACTCTATAAATGTCAAATCTCTCAGAAATTATATTAAATTTTCAATATATATCGTAATTTCCTATTTCCTTGTCTAACGGCCCGCGGCTGAGCTTATAACTTAATTGATAAATATTCTATATATAGTTTATGACTTTCAATTCAAATTTGTGCCAGTTTATTGGCGCACTCTGTTTAATTAAAAATTTGCAGCTACCCAAGTAAAGCCATAAATAGCTCATGATTATTTACCTAATAAATTGCGCAAGGTCAAAAAAGTCGCTCATGAAATTTGTGTGGAGTCGAAAGCTTTGGATATTAGGAACCTAATGAATCATTAGAAATTATTTTCTTTTAATGTCAGTGGCTAATATAGTTTTATTGTTTATTATATATGTATTTGTATTAAATAAAATGTATATATTTATATTATATAAAAAATAAAAATGAAAACTAAATTGTTCATTTTTGCTAATTTAATAACTTAGTTATTAATATAAAAATCTAATTGACTTTCTTTTTAATAATTAGCCAAGATAAAATATCAAAATGAACAGTAAAAAGAAATTTATTTTGAACTAAAATAATAAATTTATTATTAAAAAAAAAATATATATTATAAATTGTTTACTTATATACCAATTGAATTGAATTAAAAAAAAAAGATTAATTTTTGTTTATTTTTTAATAATAAGGCAAACGAAATATAAATATGTAAATACAAATTTTGTGTTCCTTTTTTTTTTTTACAGAAATATTATTTTAAATAAAATAAATAAAAATAAATAAAAATGATAACTTAGAAAAAATTATACATTAAAAAAAAAAAAAGATTTTTTTTATATTTTAAATTCTCGATTTATTTTAAATAAGACAATCGAAATAAAATATAAATATTACAATATATCAAAAAAAAAGATTTATTTTGTATTTTAAGTTCTCTCTTCTAAGATCATCGTTATCTATTTCTGCTTATATTTATTAGAAAAAAAATAACAATAAAAAAATACAAATAAATAAATAAATAAAAAGTTAACAATCCCTTCTATCTTATCCTCAGCTATCCACAAAAAAAAGTATAATAAAAAAAATATATATCAGCATTGCATAAAATTTATTTAGCGAAAAAATTACTAAAATTAACTAAAACATATATTATTATTATTATTATTATCGTTGATGGTTTTAACAGCTCTAGTATGGACATGGCCATTTGTTTGCGTTACGGTAAATTAATTAATTTATAAACACTGAATCTATAGGTACTAGAAGCTTGGCATATTCTATAGTTCGCCCAAATCATATATGTATTCAATTCTTCGCCATTATTTTAGCTATTTCATTAAAGCAATTCAAAGCTTCACTAAGCCTCAGTTCAAACATTTCTCTGATGTATTAAGAGCTAAAGTTCTGTATGTATAATTGCTCCTACGCTTGCATAACGTAGAGCACTCCATTGACTCTCTCCTCTACCTATACATAATTCTAATAGCTAAAATATACTTGGCAAATTTCTGGGCTGCAGTAAACGTACTTAAATGTATTCATATATTATCAAAGAGCTTCTTGCTCATTAGCATTCCCTTTTCATGGAATACGCAAATATGAGCACATAAAATAAAATTCAATTAAACAAACATTTTGCAGAAGCAATTTATAAGGCGCAGAAAGTCATGTACTGCATGAAGTGTTGATCTTCTGGCTGCTGCTGCTGTTGCTGTTTATAAACAATTTCGTCATAATGATGTGTTGTCTATTTGAAAAATGTTTCGCATGTTTTAATTTACTTGTTTGCTCTGTGGCATTTGACTAATGTGCGAGTAACATAAAAGATTCAAGGCAACAACAAGAAAAGCAAAAACAAAAAACAAAAAGCAAACCAAATGAAAATGTATATGAAAATCTTAGAGGAAAAGAACAAAAGGCAGGCCTAAGGACGAAGGGCTGCGTGTGTCGTGGCAGCCAAAGTTGGACTTGGAAATTGAACTTGGAAAAGTGCCTTGGAGCATGGGCTTGCTTGCGGGCTCTTTAAATTCAATGCGCGATTTCTGGAGTCTTGGTCTCGGTCTGGTGCGGGACCTGTGTCTAGACACTGATTTCAGTTGCTTCGTGGCCGAAATTAATTTATTGCTTAAATGCTTAGGCGAGGGCGTGGCCATGACCGTGACCATGTATGGGCGTGACACGTCGTCGACGCTAACATTAACCGCAGCTAAAAGCGCGCGTGGCTCATCATCTTTAATGGATATTCATGGAGATAACTTAAAGCGGTTTCTAGCAAGGCGCTGAGCCTCCTTCACTCTGCAACAATTTTTGTTTGTTTTTTTATAGAATCGATAAAGGTGCAGTGTGGTTGCCGGGAGCTGCCAGTGACATAAATCAAATTATATAGATAAAAGAGAAGAAAATAAAAATAAGTACGCTCACCTCTGGAAAAGAAAAAAAATCAAATAAAAAAGTAAAAATAAATGAAAAAAAAAACACATGAAACGACACGCGCCACAAAAAGTCAACTTGTAAATGTTCTGCACAAATTTCTTATCATGCAAAACATATTGATACCCTGTAAATATGATTGAAGGCATATAAGCTGGCAATTATGTGTGTGTGCCTGTGTGTCTATGAGTCGAGAGTCGACAGAAGAGTTCAGATTTTCTGTAATAATAATTCTGTAATAGTAAATATATTCCATTGCTTATATTCTATTTCTTAATGGAAACATAGTAGAGGCACTCAAGGTCTTATACAATTTTTCATCTGCTTTATTATAAAAAGCAAAAAATTGAGCATGGTCGTAAGCAAATCATGGTATTTCTGGAATTTTCTTCTTGAGCAAGGACAAAATATTTAAAAAATTTTTATTTATTTATTTAAAACAATATTGACAAAACGTGAGTCAACTAAAACTATAATTTAATAGCCTACAAAAAATACATTAAAATTATTATTACCAACCCGATGAACTATTTTATATTATGAGCTATTTTATATTATTTTTGGCCAGCATTATATTATATTATTTTTATTAAGAATGATATTATAATATATTGCATATTTGTTATTTGATTTCATTTTATTTTTAAAATAAGTTTGTATTTATTTAATATATTATTATTTTATAAAATTTATTCATTCACTCACAATACATTTTATTACTTAATTTATTAAACATTCTTTATCAAAGAAAAGCATATTTTTATAGCTCTTTATTTGTATTTTATACACATATATTATTATTTTTAATTTTTTTTTAAATTTTTTAAATTTTTTTATTTGGTGTCATTTAATAACAATATTAATTTGTAGTAACAAAAAATGTATATATATTTATGCATTTTTTGTATTATAAATTATTATTGCTATTATATTTTATATAATGTTTTATTCATTAGGCCAATGATACTGTTATTTGGTTTAAACAACATTCTTTATTAGAGATACAACTTCATCTTTCATTCAATATGAATTTCACTCTAGGATATATTTCATAGTCGGTCGTAGATGTTTGACATGCTCACTTCTTTCGTGCGTTGCTATTTGCAGCGAAAATTATACACAAGTGATTTTGTTATTTATTTGCCGTGAGGTTTTTGCCTCCATCGAACACCTGTGATAACACTTAGTGGAAGGGCGAGTCGGCAGCGTCTGAATATATTTGCCAAAATGCTACAGCAGCGAACCGCAGCAGTTGCAGGTTTTGTTTGGTATATTATAAGAAAAGATGCTTGCAGGCGTTTTCAGAGTCGGCCAAGTTGCTGTTTGTGTACATTTTGCATAAAAATAATACAATTCGTTTCATTATGAAATATCATGCATGAATCCCGGCTTCCCCTGTAATTATGCTGTGCCAAATGATTTTTATTTGTAGTCTGCGGCAGCTGTGCGGGAATTTAAAGTTGGCTTAAAGCAGCGACTCAAAGACAAATTTCTTTTGTTGTTGCTGCTTTTTTATTTCTTTCTTTCTTTATGCTGTCTCTCTCTTTCTCTCTCTCTCTTTATATATATTTTTTTATTTCGTTCGCTTCGGGGAGTCACTCAAAAATTCTAAGAAAAATATGAGTTATAATGTTTTTCGGCTATAAAACGACGGTAAGTGGGTGCTCTTAAGGCTATAAAACATTAGCCGGGCCCAGAGTCCGGGTGCGAGAGCCTGAGCAGGAGCCCGAGCCTGAGCTACGGCCTGTGGGTTGCATACAGTAAATGGACTTTAGCTTGACTAAGTCCAAAGTGGGAGATTGATACTATTTTGTGCTGAGATTTGCATAACAAAGCATCGGGGATCGGCCCTCGAATATTGTGCGCGCTGTGCGTCTTATTTATGCGCGCCTGACAGCATCAAAATTGGATAATGGAAATTGGATTCTAGCCTAAACGAAAACGACAACGATAAACACTCTCTCTCTCTCTCTCTCGCTCTCTGTTTTTTTGGCTAGCGTGCAGCCGAGCTCCAAGTAAAACTTTGCCAGGCTTCAGCTCCCAGGCACTTGAGTTGATTACCCCATACGACGACGACACGTGTGCCAAGTCGAAACATAAACACAAACACCTGTTGAGATTATCTCCAAGCCAAAAGACATAGAGACAGCAGCAACAGGAGCGACCAATAGAGTGGAAGCCATGCCGCTGACATTGCCATTGCTATGTATTCAGCTTGCCTTATTAATATTAATGAGCATATGAGGTGGGCAAATGGCAACCGTTGACATCACTGCCGACGTCATTACAACGTGCGAAAATAAATATTTAATTATTTATAAATCATGACCGGACGGACTCGCGACAACAACAGCAACACATATATATAGTATATCTGTCGATAACTATGCCTAACTGCGTGCGTGGGCGTCGACAGCATCGCAATTGTTGGCCTGAAGTTATAATTATGCTGGGTATGCGCTACGTAGAGATAAATATTTGAACAGCACGAAGAAATCAAGTAAATAATATATTTCTTATGGTATTTTTATATTTTTTCAGGTGAATTATTCAATATATTATAATAAATTAAATTAAAGTGATTAACATTTTTGGAGTCTTGCATAAAATTGTTATTTATTTATTTTGTTGTTTATTTTTATTTTTATTTTATTTATATATTTATATTTTTGTTAATTTTTTATTATTTTTTTATTTATTTATTTATATAATTATTAATTTTTAATTTATTTATATATTTATTTATATAAATATTTATCAATTATATATTAGTTAATGTTTATTTTTTTATTTGTTTATTTATTTATTTATTTTGTTGTTTATTTTTATTTTTATTTTATTAATTTATATATTTATATTTTTGTTAATTTTTTATTATTTTTTTATTTATATAATTATTTATTTTTAATTTATTTATATATTTATTTATATATATATTTATCAATTATATATTAGTTACTGTTTTTTTTTTATTTATTTATTTTGTTGTTTATTTTTAATTTATTAATTTACATATTTATATTTTTATTAATTTTTTATTTATTTATTTAGGTATTTCTATATATATTTATTTGTTTAATAATTTATGTGTATATATATATGTATATAATTATTATTATTATTTTTTGGTATTTATTTCTTCATACATATTCTGTAAAAATTAATTTGTCATTATAGTTTTTTATTAATATATATATTTTTAAATTATTCAATTTATTTAATAATTTATGTATACATAAATTTATTTATTTTTTTATTTTATACATATTAATATATTTATTTATCATTATATATTTATTTATTTGTTAATATATTTTTGGCTTTCTTGATTTATTATATATAAATTAATGTATATTTTTAAATTTATTATTTTATTTAATCATTTATGTATTTATATATTTATTTAGTTACTTTTAGTATTAGTATGCTGTCAATAATTTTGTACTAATTCAGTAACAAATTATTTATTATGTGCAAATACATTTTTTCATTATTTATCAAATTAATCAGCTGGCTATATACTTATGCTAATATTTCTTCAAATAGTTCGAAAATACTGACTAAAGCATACATTTTGCTTGTAGTTGAAGTCGAAGCATGCTACTGCTTCTCTTTTCTGGGAGTCCACTCTGGTTTCAATTTCAAAGTGTTTCTTTTCAGTTCATTTGTGGTGTGAATAGAGAGCCTGATGAGAGTAGAGCATGCACGCTCACAAATGCATTAATCACACAATCAGAAATGTCGCACATATGCATCTTATGAATAATTCATTTAAAAACATTCTTTCCGTCTCAAGAGCGAAATGAATTTGAAATAAATGCAAGACCAAGATTGAATGCTAAGCTCAGCTAGGCAAATTAAAGTCAAATGGTTTAAATTCTTTACAAATATAAAAAGCTTTTTAATAGTTTTTATTACTCAAAGCTAATCTAAATAAATTTAATATTAATTGATTAAACTTAAATAAATTTGCTAAAAATCTGTCAAGTCTTAAGACAGACAAACAAGTCGAAGTTACTGTCTCTATCTTAATCGAGTAATCGCAGTAGATTATACTTGTATTCGATTTAATTTTCATTCGAATCTAATTTAAATCACAATTCAATCGAATGTCTTAAATGCATCAAACATATTTATAAAATATAGGAGCTGCAACTGCAGCTACTTGCATGTCATTCTTAGTCGAATTCGAAACAGTTTTCTGTGTGCCGAGCATAAGAAAATAGGAGCAACAGCTACAGAAACAGAAAGTGGACAACAAGTCATATACAAACAGAAAGATAGGGAGAAAGAAACCGAGAGCATAAAAAAATAAACAAAGTATTCAGGCGTAATAAAATGGCTGGAATGTATGCATATAGAAATGCTCGAAAAGTGACAAAGTTGACGGTCTTCCCTTCCCTTCGCATCGCATCGTATCGCCTCACATCGACTGGGCTGTAAAAATATGGCAGTGTACAAAGCAGCAGTAAAATATTTGACATATATTTATTGTTATGGGTACATGTCCGTTCAAGCGGCAACTCGGCCTCATGTTCGACAGCAAAAACAAGACATGATGGCGCGATAAATGAACGCTGTCCACATAAATCGTAGTACTATAGCAAAATAGCAAAAAAATAAACAAAGCATAAAATAAATAAGTATTAGGCAATATTGCTCGACTAAAGGATGAGCTACAAAGACGGCTAAAAAATTAAGAATGGAAAATGCCAACATTCTTCAATTAAAAATAATAAATAATTATTATTTTAAATAAAAAATTTAAATAAAAATAAATATTAAATAAAACTTGAAATAAAAATGAAAACTCCCGAACTCCTCTTATAAAAACATGGCCATAAAATAAAATATGAAATATGTGTAAAAAAAAAAAATTAAAAAATAATAGAAAAAATGAAAGTAAGCTAATAATTTTAAAATAATAAGTTAATAATTATAAAATAAAATATGAAATATTAAAAAAAAAATTATTATAATTATAAAATTTAAAAAAATACTTTCAAATATAAAAAAGTAAATAAAGATAATAATAAATAAATTAAAAAATAATGTAATAAATAATAAATAAAAATAAAAATAATAATAAATAAATTTAAAAATAATATAATAAATTATAATCTTTTCAATTAATTTTTTAATGATTTTAAAACTATTCAAGTAGTCTGCTTGCTTTTTCTTTATTATTAAAAAAAAAGTAACAAAGAAAAAGAAAAGTTTAGACCCGTTTTGAATACTTTTTCTAGGGTATAGGCAGCAATCAAACGAAGGTCCGCTACGGAAATGGAATGCGTCCGATATGCAGATCAAATTGTGACAAAAAGATATATGCGTATCTGACTCTACGAACATGTGCGTGCCTAAAATAACTCGACCAATTTATGAGTGAAGCGAAGCTTAAGTGAAACACGAACACGAACATTGAATGCTATAAAAATGATAGCCAGCCAGCCAGCCAGCCAGCCTGTTAGCCAGCTCTTTCATATCGCTCATAAATTGGCAATGAAAACATAAGCTAGTTAGCATAGGAGATGCTACTGTCCTGCATGGCTATAAAAGTAAGTTGGCATTAAGCTTATGAATCAATATTGAATTCTTTTTATAGGTTCTCTGTCGCCTGCTGTGTAAGGACTTTATGTCAATGTACTCTATAAAGTTGAATATCAAACTGTTAATTTTGTCGCCAAACTCTAGTCAAACTTAATTTTCTGCACAACTTTGAGGGTGATTGACAAACAAGTTTTTAACGACAACATTTTAGCTAGATTGCAGTTCCTATCTTACTTGTATACTATATATATAGCTATATGTGTATATATTTATTTTTTTTTTTCAATTTTCATTACAAGTTTTTAATTAGTCAGACGACTAAACAATTAAATTTACTCCAACTATGCTCATGCTTGGTCCTCATGCTTGGTCGCCAGCTTCTGCACACACATTTATCTTACTCGACTGTCTGCCTCGACTGGAACTGGAACTGGGAGTGGGAGTGGGACTGTATGGCTTGGACTTGGCCCTGGGCCGATGACTCGCCATACGGTTATTTGTTTTTGCCACGCTGGCAATAAAAAGTGAAACCTGGCCAGAGAACTTGGATGGGCTCTGGTGGCGAACTGTGCGACAAACTTGTCGTAATTCACTTTGAAGCCAAGTTTTATCATCGATAAATTTTCTACGAGCCAAAACACTTGTTGCAAGCGTCGCCCGAGTTTCTGCCAAGACTTGGCAAGTGAATTGAGTGGACACAGTTTCTAACCCAAAGCCAAGCGTCAGTATAGTAAATCAATCGATATAAAACAGTTAAAATTAGATTCAACTAAGTTGTAGAAAATCAAAATAAATGCATTTCAATGCAATGCTCAGCGAATGAGGGGAAATGAGAAGCGAAGAGGGTAAAATTATATACAAATTAGATGGTGAAAGGGGACGACTGAGATGGTGTGAGAGAAAAACTGAGGTGGTATGGGAGGGACACAGAGAGAAAGAGAAGGAAATATATAGAAAGAAGAAAAGATGGGAGGGCAAAATAACTGTAGAAAATGAGGCAGGTAGAAGAAGAGAGAGAGAGAGAGAGAGTGAACATGGACGGAAAAAATGGGAGAGATGAAGCCAGAGAGAGATGAAGACAGAGAGAGATGAAGACAGAGAGATATGAAGGCAGAGAGAGAGAGAGAGAGAGAGAGAGAAAGAAAGAGAGAGAGAGCTGAGATGGAGACAGAACAAAGCTGAGAATAAAGCAGAAAGAAAAAGTAACAGATAAAGAAAGAAAGAAAGAGTTAAAAATAATCACTGCAACAACAAATAGAAATAATAACGAAAAACAGAGAAAAACAGAGAGCGATTATTAACGGAAAGTAGATACAGATATAGAAAAAAATGGAGAAGATGGAGTGAGATAGAAAATAAGGTAGACACCGCTATAGATATATGAAAGAAAATGATAGAACAGGAAGAAGAAGAGGGGAAAACGAAAGACGAAGCGAAAGCAAGAACGAGTGATCAACTGAAAAGTATAGTATATGTCGGAGGTGGCTCGGACTCCACATTTTCTCTTCTTAATTCGCCACGCTATATCACGAATTCCCTGTAATCTTCTTAGTTCTCATTGTGTTGAACTTCTTGAATGTTCTGTGTCAAAATTCAAGTCATTATACATATATAAGAAGAAAAAGAGCAAGTAGAAATTATAGTGAAATAGCAATAGCGAGAAATGTTCTTCCTATGAAAATGTAATACTATTAATAATCAGCTAGCTGTAACTAACTAGTTTTACCTAGCTTGCCCACCTGTATTACAATATTCTAAGAAATAAACTTGAATTAAATTGGTTATTAGATTGCATAGTTATACAAATAATTAGGCCAAGCTAATTGCGGGGCAACAGTTGCTTCAAGCGCTGCCACAAGTGCAGGAAATAGCTAATTGAAATGTGTACAAAGGTTGCTTTCGATGTTTATGTGTATGTATGTGCCAACAATATTTTGATAGCCTACTATTTTGGCACAGGCTCAACAAAAAGCCACCAGATTTGGCCAGTCATGGCACGCACTTCAATTCCATCTCATCGACAAACAGGCATTGCAGATGGCACAAGTGCCAGAGCCCTTCTCAAATGCAGTTGGCAATTATGTAATGAAACTTTCAGAAAAACCAACCAACTGACTAGAGCTTTGCTGCTGTGTGAGCACGTATGTGTGAGCCCTTGGCCGAGAGAGAGACTCTTGTTGATGAACTGATGATTGTCTGCCCTGACAGAGCTTTATTTGTATGTTGAATTATGCAATTTCGTAAAATGCAAATCTCTCAAGAGCACACTCATTCCACTCTCTGCTCTGCTATTGAATTGATATATAATCGAGTGCACTGTGAGAGTAACAATTGAAGTCTTGACATGGAAATGCATTCAGCAGTTTAAAGGCGATCTTTAGCTGGTATCTATAGCCTTTCTTTAAATGATCAAATTACTGGAAAGACAAAAGTTTTCATTTAATTTTCTTGCCCATTTATTTCTTTATTTATTTTATTTTTTATTTTTTGTCTTCTTGCCTGTGGAAGGCCACTTAACCTTTTCGTTTCGACCAGTTTTGGCTGTAATTTCAATTAAAATCAGCGGGTTTCGGTTTCAAGGGTCTGGGCCTGGGAACTTTTCGTAATATGAATAGCCAACTTTTGATAGCTGCCCAGCGCAAATTGTTAATCAAATTCAAAGAGCGCTAGCTAAACTTTCTGCTCCAGCGTAACGCCAAAGATTTGAATAACAGCCGCGAAAAAGGTACATGAAAATGAGCTGATTGCGCTCTTTTTTTTTTTTCTTCTTTTTTTTTTTTTTTTTACTTATTGCCTATTCGGTTGGGCTGAGGTAGATTTGTAGTGTAGAGTAAAGGTTGTTAAAAAGTTACAATAAGTATACGTATTTGTTGGGTGCTGGCAGTCATGGCTAAGCTGTTCAGTTTGAATATCAAAATCCAATTTTGGTTTCTAGGTTGTCTCTGAAAAGTAATCAGGTTTCAAATGTTCGTCGAATGCCAAGGGAAATGCTTTGAAATTTTTCTATTCAAATGGAACTCAAACTAAAACTTTTAGCGATCAGCATTTGCGGTTTGTTGGTGAGAGAACTTTTATATTAAATATTTTATATGCAAATTAAAGAAGTTTGAAAAACTTTTAATGTATATATATATTTAATTTGTTTATAGTGATACTAATATATAAAGTTATGATATTAATTTTTAAATATATATAAATATTTTATTTATAATTAAATATTTTTAATTTTTGCTTACTAAATTTCAGTTTGAACTAAAAACTCAGATAGTTGCAGCAATTGATTATTTGTGTTTTTATAAGCTCAGTGAAGCTAATATTATATATGTAGAATTTAATTGAAAATTACTTCATTTATAAATTATGATTAACTTAAAAAAATGTTTAGATAAAATAAAAATTGTCAACTTTTTTGATCACTTTTAATATGCTAATAACTAAATAGAAAACTTAATGATATAACTTTAATTTAAATTAATAATAAAAAAATTATTAATACAAAATTTTTTTAAAACTAATTTGATCCCATTTTTATTACTATTAAAATATGAAAGTAGTTAGTTTCATTATTATTATTAAAAAAAGAAAAAGTTTACTAATTAAAAATAAAATTTTGTTAAAAATAAATTGTATCAACTTTTCATTACTATTAAAACATAGAATTTTATATTACAAGATAAATTATATAATTTAATTTAATTTACATTATAATAATAAGGAGGAGAAGCTTACTAATTAAAACAAAAGCTTTATTTAAAAACAAAATTTCTCATGTCATTTACTATTCAAATGGTGAATTAAGATAAACATTAAAATATATAATTTTAATTTAATTTAATTTAAATTATTAATAAGAAAAAAAGTTTACTAAAATAAAACTTTGTTATAAAACAAAATTTATGGGCTATTTATTACTAATTAAATGCATAATTATATATTAACAACTGAATTAAATGTAATATAAATTTAATTCAATTTAAATAATAATAAATAAGGCCTGAAAAAGTTTAAAATTCATTATAATATTTAAAAAAAATAAAAATCACTGTTGGGCCCAGCAATCAGCGCTTTATAAGACCTAAGAGCGGCAGTTCGCCAAACCTATTAGCATCTAAGAGAATTTTGTAAAGAGATTGCGCTCTCCTTTTCGCATCTAATAAACAATTAAGACTTGCTAATCAAACTGTGGTTTTTAATCTAAAGCTATACGAAAAATCTCGATAGCTCAACAATCACTAACTAAAACAATTTAAAAACTGGAACAAAGTCCATTGATCTATTGCACAAATTAATGTACAACAATGCATCAAACTTAGCAGATTTTAACAGATTACTAATATATATATTGGATATATCCCAGACAACTAAATTTACTCGTTTTAAATATTTCTTATGCATACAAATTAAACCTTTAGCTATTAGCATTTTATTATTTGATTAGCTAATAGAATTTATAGAAATATGAAATAATTTTAAAAGCATTTTATTCTTTATTTAAAAGAGTAACAAATTTTCGTTCTGCTATTTTTGTTCAATTTCTTTTTATATATATAGTATTTACTTTTTGTTCAAACTTTGCCGTCGCCCATTTGCCTGCCAAAATCAGTTGGCAGGCCTTGTTCTCTCCCCATCTCTCTCTCTCTCTCTCGCTCTCTTGCCCGTCATCAAGTTGGAAATCGTTATAGTTTTCAAGAGCATTGTGCGCATAAATTAGTTTTTAGTTTCATCGATTTGAATCATTCGAAGCTTTGGTATAATTTACCTTTATTTGGCGAGCTTTGCTTTCATTTCTTTTCTCTCATTCTTTTCCTATTTTTTTTTTTTTAAAAGGCTGCCAACTTTTATTAAAAAGTTTATGAACTCAGCACTATTACTTTTTTTGTTGAGTTATTTACCCACAGATAATCTTTGGTAATTAGCTGATTTTTTTTTTATATAAAATTATCAGCATTTTCTATAATTTAACCAACATTAAATTAATCAAATTATTGACAAACAAAATTTGGCAAAATCCGTTGGGAAAAATTTCTATTAAATTTAATACATAAAGCAAAGGCTCAAATTGTTGTGCGAGGGTGTTCGTGTGCATATGTGTGTGTGTGTGTGTGGTTGTACTGATAACAATGTCGATTTAATTACATTTTATTGACTTTGCCGTCGCCAAGCGAATGCCAACTATTTAAGTTTTGGCAGCCCGCGTTTGCCAGCACGTCATTATTATAAGCTCTTATCTGACATTAGGCGCACATTATGCCCCCGATACACACACACACACACACGCGCATGTAGTATAGATATATATATGAGATTGCCTTTGTTTGTTGTTGCTGTTAGTTCACATAAATTGTTGTTATTTCAATTACGTGGCAGCGAGCGTAAGGCGAGTTCTAACGATTTTTAAATGAACCGTACGCATTGTAGATGGTTGGAAATAGATATTCAAATAATTACTGTAACTAAACCATTTACTAATTACCCTAATTACACAGCCAAGCTAACAGCATTTAATGTGTTTTAGTAAATAACTAAGGTAGGTTATGGTTGTGTGAATAGGTTTCGACTGGTAGAATAATTTAAGTAATATAATTTATGTTGAAATTTATACTCATATTTAGATCAAATGAGCTCATCAGCCTGATCAAGGACAATTTCCTACTGCCTGTTACATACATTTTAGCATAGCTAATATACCTTGATTTTGCATTTTCAATTTTTACAGAGTATAAAAAAAATCCTATTTAAGTTGCTTAAGGGTAGAGACATTTGCAAAAGGAAAAATAATCTAATATTTTAATAAGTATTAAATCTTTAAATTTACGTAAAATCATTAAGCGATATATACATATATATTTATATTTTATTTTATTAAACTATATAAATTGCACTTATAAATAAAAAACTTTTCTAGTTTGTTGTTTACAAAGAGGTTAATGTATGAAAAAGATTTAAAGTTGTTTATTCTTCTGGGAGAAAAGATAGATTAGGAAAGATTTATTCTATTCATATACACAACAATTAATCTATATCAGTAATATGTTGTTTTCTGAGTATTTTAAAATGTTTTCGAAGTGAAGAATAATTTCAATCTAATATATGTACAACCAATTGTGTTTATATACATATTTATTTATTTTTTTATTGTATATTTATTGTATATTTATTGAAATATAAATTTCTTTCTGTTTCAATTTTGTTTAAAAAAAAATTATAAATATTTTCTGTTGATTAGTTTATTAAAATTATTTAATATTTATATTATTATAATGTTAATTTTATTTATTTTATTTTTTAAATTATTGTGAAAAAAATACATGTTATTTCATGAATTTGAATGATTTTGTTTTTCATTGTATGATTCCCAATAATAATTGTTATTTATTATTTTATTTTATATATATATTTTTTTACAGAATTGTTTGTTTTATTATTTTATTTTTAAATATTATTTTACTATTATTTTATGAAGATTTCATTTTATTTATAAATTTGTATTTACAAACATTTAAAATATACAAACATAAAATTTGTATATCAAATTATTTTTAATAAAAATTAAAAATATGATTTTTAAAATTTAAAAGTGTGTATTTACAAATATTTTAATTATAAAAATGATCAAATTTGTATTTACAAATATTTAAAATTTCATATTTTAGTTTCATATTAAAAATTAAATTTTTATTTATTTTCAATTTTTTTTTTTTTTAGTTTTCAATTTCTATTTATTACTATTTTATTTTAATTTTTTGTAAATTTTTATGTATAATCTTATTTGTTTTATTTTTTAGCTATTACGTATTTTTATATAACCGCCAAATGATATTATTCTTGCACCTTCAGCTCTTAATTAATTGAAGTGCTTAAGTTTAAGTATTTCTGCCTTGCGATGCGAGCACTTCAAATAAATTCCTTCGAGTGCGCTTTTCATTAGTTCAATTATCACGAAGTACGTGAAGATTATTAACACTCAAATGACTGAATTTCTGATTGTGGCCAAGAAAGCATACTAGGATAATTAATTGATAAATTCAGCGAAGCGAAATAGGCTAAGACGACGGGCTAGACTTGATAAAATAATATAAATAAAATTGTGGGAATCATTTTTATTAGTTTTATTATATTTGAATATTTGTTAAATATCAAATATATTAATATATCTGTTGCTATAAATGAAAATAAATTTAGTAGAATATAAATGTAATATTTATATCTAACGCAAACATTCATACTTAATCTACTGCAATTTCAATGCGAGCATATGCTATGCAGCTCTTGGCATTCGTTTGTCATTTATAAGCCTTATTACGTCCGCACAGACACAACTAAACCCACTCAAATGAGCTACAGTAGCCCATAGAGAAACACACATTATATAATTACATTTAATTATCTGCATTGAGTTTGCGGTTTTGCGCATTTTGGGCCATTCTCTGTCAGCTGGCTGTGCTGCTTATTTGACTAGTAGTTAATTCGTTATGGGTCTTGACGTGTTTATTAATTTAGCTTGTCGCTGCGCTGCTCTGCTCCCATTGTGAGCCTTCTGTTCCCTAAGCAATTTGCCCCCAAAAAGTATGCTACGTTTTATCAGCCAGCTTCATGCTAGCGAGCCAAGAGGCAAAAGCATCTATGTGAGTGTGTGTGTGTGGGTGTGTGAGTGCTACGACATGAGTTTAAACTTTTGACAAATTCAACATGCGTCTGCTGCGGGGTCACGAGTGTGATAGCTTGACTTGGCGTGCTTTATAGAGGTAACCCTAGCACTGACTTCCTTGAAACTTGGAGCTGCCTCGGCTATGCTTGGCTTTGTTATGATAACCGATTTTTTAATTGAACATTTGCGGTTTAGTGGGGCGCTATGAAGCTGATCGAACCAATTAGGTTTACTATTTAAGTAGTTGAATAATAATTTTAATTTAAATAAAAATGAAATTCAACTAAAAACTTAAGCAACTTTTCAAGCTGTCTTAGGCCAAATACTAAAAAAAATAATTATTGTTTATAGCGCAATTATGAACATATAAACAAGACAGCAGAAAGTTTCCATTCTTTATTTTTTTGCCATTCGAGAATTGGCATTGAATTACAAAGACAAACAAAAATCCTTGAAGTGTGTGCACTTGTGCGTGGGGTCTGAAGCTCTCCTCCAGCCCTCTTTATAAGCCATATAAATTTCCGGCAGTTTCATTTTACCGCTTCGCATAAATTTGACACGTTTTTGTGTTTTTGGCTAACTGTTTTTTTTTTTCCATGTTGGGTTTTTCTTTGATAAACTCTGCAGTTGAGTTCATGTTCAAGCAGATTTATTATGCTCTGACAATAATAAATATTTACCTCGTTTTTGTTTTGAATTTGTCTTGCGGTTGCGGTTAAACGCGTTGATAAATTTATGAACAAAAGTATATATATGCATATATATACTTTGATATATGTATGTGTATTTCGTGTCGCTGAAGTTTGTTTGGCAACTTGCTAAACCTAATTATATGGTTTTTTTTAAGCTCATTTTGTGAGTTTTGAAAACTTTTTTGGCTTTGCTTTGATTTATTGTGTTATTGTCACTGAACTGTTTCGAAATGCATTAAAGTATGTATTCTTGATTATTCACAATTTTCACATCAACTCATTATTTTACATTAAAATTTAATTTTTCACATAAAGTTTTTCGACTTTGCGCGTTTCGCAATTGTTTGATTTTTAGTTAAGGAATTTTTGCCGACGCCGCCTTCAGCACACGTGCGTCGCGCTTTGTTGACAGGCAACGACTGAGGCCGTTAAAGAAGCCGCTGGCCCTAACATCATATCTGTGTGCGTGTGTACGCTGTTGTTGTCACTGTTAATAATCATGATGATGCTAATGATGCTCTGCCAGGCCCACGCCAAACAGCTGTTCCATATGTGTGAACGAACGAGCGAAGGAACGAGCGCGCGCGCCAAATGGAGAGAGCGAGATAGAGAGAGAGCAGCCATCGTGCGTTACCCGAAGCGCGCTCGTTTCGGAGTCAACTTCCAGCGCTGTTAGGGTTAACTGTTAACAGCAGGCAGGCGCCAAGTGGGTGGTCTGTTAGCTAATATGGTTTATTTGGCTCTCGCTGTTATTGAAATGTTATATAGTTGAACTTTTTGTGGTAGTGCGCGTCTTTGAATAATAATTTTAATAAATATAATTACAATTGTTTTTTAATATCTATGCGGGCAATTGGCTTGTGTTGCGTGTGATGTTTCGCCGCTGTACGATTTTAATGTGCCTTGCTAGCGCATTTTTGTTTATAAACAAATTATGTGAATTTGTTTTGCTTGTTTGTTTGTTTTGTTTGCACCTTTGTTATTGTTGTTGTTGTTGTTGTTTATGGGCGTAGCGTAGCATTTGCATCTTTGGCGAATGAAAAGAAACGCGCAGCAATCAAAAGCAATTATTGGTAATAAATCAGCTATCAATTTATGAATGTGTCAATGGATTCTTGAGAACAATTTGTGACGTCAAAAGCGTACGCTGCCCACTGTATGTGTGTGTGTGTGTGTATCTCTGTGTGTGTGTTGATTTTGTAAATAATTAGCCATAAGCCATTTGGCGCTAGCTATGCGGCGTATGCTTAATATTTCAATTGGCAATACCATCATGATCGCGCCCCAATCGTAATAATGATGAAATGCGATGGCTAATTTTGTTGGCGCTACGGCCAAAATAAATACCGTTGTATTGAATAAATATTATTCATGGTTGCCATAAATATTTAATAAAAGTGGGTGCGATTGCACACATATATATATAGAGATAGATGTGGATATATATAGAGATGGATATTAAATTTTTTAAATGCTGCATTTAATTTTGGTATTTTCAATCTTTGGCTTTTTCCTTTTCTACATTCCACACTTGCCTTTCAGCTTGGCCTAGAAAATCCAGGTGCCGCATAAATATCTCTGCTGGCATTCGTTTGTTTAAAACATATATACATATACATGTTTATTAACGCAGTTAATTTTAAAAGCCACTTTGGCTTTTCCTCACCATAAATTTGTTATTTAAGCGCCGTAAACATTTTTAAGCGCCGCACTGTAGGCACAAGCAAACGGCAACTGCATTAAAGCAACAGCCAGGCATGGGGCAAGGATGCGGCGCAAGAGCGTGTCCTGTGGAGTAATATAAAAATATATGGATGTATATTTGTATATAAAGACAGTGCAACATGCAACGCTCAATGCCTTCTTATACTTTTCTACGATAAAAATAATTGTTGTGGCATAAAATGCTAAGATTCAATTAGGAAAATTATATAAACTGCTGCCAAAGACTCTCATACATATACGAAGTCCTAAAAGCGCATTAAAAACTGTTTGTGTGGGGTATTTTAAGAGTCCAAAATGCTCTTTATTTCTGCTAATAAGAATTCTTATGGATATATATATGACTTCCTAAATCTATATATAACTTTCTTCAAGGTATTTTAATACCGAAGCTTTACAGCTTCTAAGAACTCTCATAGATATTTATGATATATCACATATATTTATATTTATGTTAAAAAAAAGTACTTTGGATAATTTTCTCTAGGGTACTTCAATAGTCGATCAAGTTATTCATGAGTCGGTTTCAGTAACTCTCTTAAATATATACATATGCATATGTAGATATAGAAAAGAAGTCTAGCAGGCTCATATATATATCAATATACAATATACTACATATTATATTATAAATAACTTTCTTATATATATAAAGTTCGTAAAGGCCATTAGCTAACATTCTGCAGGGTATTTTATAAAGTCAAGCAGCTTCAAAGTGTAAAAAGTCCAAAGTAATTTCTGAAGGCTATGTGTTATTTTCTTCCAGGGTATTTTAATTGTTGAGCAAGTTTTTTATTATCATTATTATTTCCCAACAATTCTCATAGATATATGAATACAGAATCGGGCCTTAGTTGCCTACTTTCAGGGTAATAAATAACTTTCTTAAATATTTGAAGTGAAAGACGTTCCTAAAGTACTTTTCTCCAGGGTATTCTAATAATTTAGCAAATTTTTCATATGCAGCTTCAACAATATATGAATATGAAATATGTAGGGGATTCAAAAATGTCTCCATAATCTTTTTACAGGATATTTTAATGATAAAGCAAGCTCTTACATTATATAGCTTATTTCATCAATTATTCTGTTAGATGTATGAAGTCTTAAAAGTGCCTGAGTTGCATTTTTTTAAGGATTTGAGAGCTCCTCATTTACATTCCTCTAGGGTATTTCAGCTGTCGAGCAATTGCAATATTTACAATATATTTACAGCATAATTAACATGTACAGGCTGTTTAACTTTGAGTCAGGCACAAGTCATACACGTTCGCTGCTTTTGCTGCTGCTACTCCTGCTGCTGCTGCTACTCTTCCTCCTGCTAGGCAACGTTGCAGCAGCCGTCAACGTCACTCGACACCTCGAAAGGCGGAGTTTGAGGTGCGCGTGTGCGACGAAATCTTGAGCAACTCTCGTCTTAATAAAAAGTAAATTAGCAGAAGCACATTAAGTATCAAGAGCCACAACTCGACTTCACGACTTCATCATAGTATACTACGTTGAGCAAATAAATAGATTAAATATTCTGCAAACAATTTTATGTCCACTCGACTTTTTACTCAAGTTATATAGACTGTGAAATGCACTCATAAATGCTGCTGACATCGCTTTAAGGGCCTACGGGCACGATGGAGCTCTCATCTTTGTATGATACAAGGATTTAATTAATTTTGCTGTGCTTAAAAGTATTTATAATACTTTGTTATAAAAAGGAAATGAGTATATTGGCTTGGGAAGACGTCTGTATGAAGGAAAATTCATTGCAGAATTTAAAATTGGGGAAATATACACGTGATATAGTAAGATATATATATATATAGTAAGATATTCTCGATAGACTGACTATCTTAAAATGAGGCAGATATCTTAAAGGGAGGCACATGAAATCTGCAATAAATATATTTACTTTCTCTCCAATAAACTTTAACATAAAATTACTCTCTATACATAATATAAATCCATGCAGTAATATTTAAGTAAAAAAGGCTAAATTAAGCAATATGATATTTAATAAATTCTTATATTAAAAAAAGAGTGAGATAAGTAAATAATACATTCAAGTTGACAAACGAAGATCAAATACTTATAGTTGATATAGCTACATGCCCATAAGGAAAGGGACAAAACAAATATGTATACAAAAAATAAAATAAAATAAATAAATAAATAAATAAATAAATAAATAAATAAATAAATAAATAAATAAAGAAATAATTAAAGAAATAAATAAATAATTAAATAAATAAACAAATAAATAAATAAATAAATAAATAAATAAATAAATAAATAAATAAATAAATAAATAAATAAATAAATAAATAAATAAATAAATAAATAAATAAATAATTAATTAATTAAATAAATAAATAAATAAAAATAAATAAAATAAAAAATAAAATATAATTTAAAAAAAAAAAAGTTATATTCAAATGACAATTATTTCATTTATACTTTTGGAACTAGAAACTTAATCTATAGCTTTCTATTTGGTTATTAATTGTGACCAATTTCATCGATTACCCAAAAATAAAATATTACAGCTCTATGAGTATGGCATGTCCTCTATAATTTCTAAATTATATAAATAAAACAGGGTATAAAAAAAGTGTATCCTGTAGTTTCTATAGTTTTTTAAAGCAAGACTTAATATTTGATACTTTGTTGCGCTAGACTTTTAGTGATTGCCTGAATATTCAAGTTTAGTATCTAAAAATATGACTAATAACTGATTATTTATCTCTATTGATTGATTACATCCTCTAATAACTCCATCAAAAATCATATAATTATTTATAAATTCCAATTAACGAGCAAATTTAGTTTTCCATTGTCTTCAAGTTCTTACAGATTTTTTTCCAACTTGACTTTTTTACCACAGGTAATGAGTATTATGCAGTCAATAGCGCCCGACTGAACCTTCTTACTTCCTTTTTATTAAAGCTTAAAGCTTAAAGTGCAACTTCCTTCCTGTTATTCGCTGACCATTTGCATTTACATGTCAAATTTACAATGAGCTTCACCATTTGGCCTTCTGGGCGCAGACTTCATGCGTTCGTTCCGTCTTCTGGACTGTTCAGCACAAATTGCTGGGTTCATTAATTCATTTGGAATCACATGCAATTTTGTTTAATGTGTGCTTAATGGCAATTACAAGCGACATATGCGCCGCGTATGCAGTGCCGCCCCTAGCAGCAACCCTTAAGGGGCAGCACCTCGAGCAAGGCCTGAGCAAACGAGGCGTTGAAATGTGTTTTAAATGACTTCCGTTATTTGAATTTTTTGTTGCTGTTTTTTTGCTTTAACTCGTTTCAATCGACGTTAGTGTTGTGGGCGGGAGGGTTGCATTAACTATGCAAATTTGCGGCCTCATTAAATGTGTTTTAATTATTATGCGAAAAATAAAATGCAACAACGTGCTAATTAACATATAATTGCAAGGCATAAACATTAAAGCACGTTAAGTAAATGTTTAATGCGATTTAATTGTTTATTTTCCAGTCCACTGTTCACATCAATTAAATCAACAAGAAGGCAGCAGACTCTACAACAACAAGTTGCATAATAAATGCAGATGACATAAGCCCAAGGGCTTAACATTAGCTTGATTAATAATTGAATATGAAAGCGGAGAGAAAATGCAGAGAGAGCATTGCCTAGTCGGTTAACATCGAATCAATCTATCTCGCTCTCACAGTCATTCTCTCCCGTTTGCATAGCTGCATTAGTTTTCTTTCCACTCGCTGCTGCCTTCGTCTGGTTGTTTGCTTGATGAGCGAATCTCAGCTAGAAATCACGTAATATATTTGCATATATTTATGGCAGAAAGGGTCGCAGACATTGAGCAACCATAACGGAGCACAGTGGGCAAACTACATAGATTTCCATGAATAGCTGCTGCAATTTTAGTTATATATTATGTGAGTAAATTCTCTTAGTAGTTAAAGCCAATCAATTTTAAATGAATTTAATTTGTAATGAGTTTGCACTAAAAGAAGAACTGAAACTATTTGAATAATATTTAAACAAATAATATATTGTAACTTATATGTATTATATTGCAAATGTTTACTATACATTTATATTAAATATATAAAATATATAAATAATTATTTATTTTATTTTATTTTTATTTTTATAATATATTTAATTTTTTTATATAAAATATTAATAATTAATATTCTTTTATATTAATATATAAATATATGTTATATCAAAATATATTATTCATTTATTTTATTATTATTTATTATCTGTTAGCAATATCAGCCGAAGACAAAATCATGCTTACTCGCTCTCACTCTAAGCAAGAGACTTCGATTCTTTTCGTTTTTCTTTTCGTTTTTGTTTTGTTTGAGCCACTTGAATTGAGCTGCTCGTGTGACGCTCTTTTAGCGAACATCGTTTGCGGAGCAACACGATTGACACAATGCAGCTCAGTAAGTGGACAAATAACTCAAAAATTCAATGCAAATTGTCTTCACATACATATACATATGCACACACTCATACATATGCCACTCTCATTTATCTACCAATACATGCACAAATAGCAACACAACTATCTGAACGACCGGAGAGCAAGCAGAGCGAACGAAAGCGATTGCGAGCCGAACGCGAGCCGATCGCAAACGAACTCGTTAAAGAGACGAAGTAATCGTATGCTCTTTGAGTATTTACTCAGAGTGTGAGCAAAAGGCGCTTAATAGCAGGCATCGAGTAGCGGCTGACAATTATTTGAGAACTTTAATTATTTATAAATTTATTGATATATGTATTTAGAAAAATATTTCAAAAACTTTATTTGCAATATGTAGTTTTACAAAATAAACATGAAATAAGCTAAGTTTATTAACTCTCAATTTGTTATGTTCATTCTCCCTCTTCATTTTTGGCTTCAATGACAAATAATACAGTAGGACAAGGAAGTAAGATAACTTGGTAGATGAAGCTATCATGGCCACAAAATATATTAAACTTCTAAATTTTAGTTTGGCTTTAAAAATGCTCAAACAAAATAACTCTAAAAAATTCTAAATTTTTTTCCCATACACTTACATTTATGTAAAAAATTTAATAAATGAACGTACATTATTATTATTTTATTTTATTTTATATTATTTATTTATTTTTTAATTCTACTGCTCAACGAAAATAATATAATAATAAATAAATAATACTAAATATAATAATAGTAAATAAAAGAGTAAAATAAATAAGTAAACAAGTAATTAAATTTAAATATGGAACATAATAGAAACTTGTTTCTATATTTAAATTCGTTGCCCATAGTACAGTAGCTGCAAGCAAGCAATGCTCCAAGCGCTTATCAAGAGATGTGTAAGCGGCGAGTGATAGCCGCACGTGTTGCGACTGCGTTTGTCTGCTGTGCCATGAAGCGAGTTGCCTGCTGGCGAGCACAGCAGACAGTCAGACAAAGAGCGAGAGGGAGAGAGAGAGAGAGAGACGAGCACAGACAGTGTATTGACGAGAATTTGTCTAGTTGTCTAGCAATTAAATTTAGCAAAGTTCAAGAATTTTGCGCGCTTAAATGTTTATTTTTATGCAACTGCAATTGCAAAGGCATTGAAGCGAGCTCAAGATATTCCCCAAAGCCAGCGCTCACCCAATGACCCACATTTAAAAGGCTCTTGCACACACACACTCACACACACAGACACAGAGAGTTGACATTAACGAGTCAGAGGCAGCCAATGTACAATTAACCCAATTGCAAAGTGTTGTCAACACGCGGGCGTACATTGCGTATACGTAACGTGTTGTAGAGCTAAGAGCTGCGGGTCCTTCCATATCGGGTGTCTATGTAATTGCGTGTGTGTAACATTTCCTGCGTTTGTTCAACAATTTCCGCCAACATGCGTTTTTACCCAGCCAGCCAGCTTACCAAACCAAGCCAAGCCAAGCCAAGCCAAGCAGCAAGCCAAGCATTAAGTCTGCAGGACGACAGTTCGCTTTATTGCCATGGCTGAGCGAACTTTGACTCGTCAGCTGCTGAGCTTTTAGCAGCTCTGCTACGCACTGAGTTCTGGCTTTTATGTTGTTGGCCATTTCTTTTGAAGTTGGCGCATCATTTGCATAGCTGCACATGCTAAATGACTATGCAGCCGCACCTCAATCAGAGCTCCGTCTCCACTTTTCCAATATGTGTACGCCGCTTTGACAGCAGCTCTAATGGAGACGACGACAGGTCCGACAACTGGCTGACGTTGGCGCTGGTTGACAGTCGATGTCTGATGTCTGATGTCTGATGTGGGGACAGGTGACTTTTCTGGCTTGCCAAAGGTTGACACAACACCTGCCCAGTCGCTGGGGCTGGGTCAGTCCACGCATCATGGCTCTAAGCTCAGGTCAACTGCACGTGCCGAGCTCACCGTGAGCGGGCTCCTGGCTGCAAATCCACTGCACTGTGGTCCCAAGGTTACGCTCTCAGCTGCTGAAAACACAATTTGCGAGCCGTTCAAATTGGCATCTGGTGGCCACTAAGCGCCATTTCGGACACTTTATATTGTAGTTTCCTTATTTCATTTTTAATGCCTCACAGGAGACGAGCATTTGGCCTAGTGCTAATTGCAACAGGTCTGAGAGGAACTGAGAGATGGGAGCTGGGGGCTGGCAGTTGTTGGCAATTATAAAGTTTGCGTGTTGCGAGTTGAAAGTTTTCGGGCTGCTCATGGCAAATTGGTATTCGTTTCTTGTACTTACCGAAGGCTTAACTAATAAATGGCAGCTATTAGCAGCTAAGCTTGTTTCTAATTGTATAATTTGCTGTTCTAATGGAATATGCTTGTACAGGATGTGCCTATAAGTATTATTATGAAAGTTGGTAAAAAGCTCAGAACAGACTTTAAATTAATATTTGAGTTGGAATTTATGTTGGCTTTAAAGTTATTTAAAGGTATTTATATTAATATTTATATTTATATTTATATTTATATTTATATTTATATTTATATTTATATTTATATTTATATTTATATTTATATTTATATTTATATTTATATTTATATTTATATTTATATTTATATTTATATTTATATTTATATTTATATTTATATTTATATTTATATTTATATTTATATTTATATTTATATTTATATTTATATTTATATTTATATTTATATTTATATTTATATTTATATTTATATTTATATTTATATTTATATTTATATTTATATTTATATTTATATTTATATTTATATTTATATTTATATTTATATTTATATTTATATTTATATTTATATTTATATTTATATTTATATTTATATTTATATTTATATTTATCTCTATTTTGGAATCCATTTGTATGTATGCTCCTAACAAAAAAATCACTAATTTGAATGTAATAGAATGCCACAAAGTATGCAATTACCAGAAGAGAGATAGAGAGAAAGAGAAGGAGAGTCGTGAGAAAGAGAAATGGAGAATGGTTGCGCTGCATCAGATTTCAAGTGGTGCACGTTGCAGCCTAATTTCAATCGCTCAATGCTGCAACATCATTTAATTTATATGCTTGGCCAAATGCTTTTGAGCAGTAAAAAAAAAAAAATAGGGAAACCTTATACTAAAAGCAGCTCGTGGAAATGAAATCAGCGACCATAAAAACCACGGTTGCCACAGCTCCCCTCACATGGCGTGAATTTGTTTGCTGACTGCTGGCCTTGTCCCTTTTTCCGCCCCTGTTCGAATTCCTGCTCCACTGACCGTCTGCCGGCACCTCCTCCGCATTCTGAATTCGGCTGCCTCCTGCTATAGGTCCTTGCCCTCATTTTTAGTGCCTCGAACTCGCATTTGTTCAATTGAAAGGGGCAAGCAGCCAGATGCGGCTGCTGCTGTTGCTCTGCTAAAGAGCCACAAAACATTCAAAGTAATTGATGTGAAGAGCTCTAAACACGATAGCGACGACGTTGCTGCTGAGGGTGCCACAGCCACAACAGCAGCGGGATCATCAAATAACATCCATCTCGTTTGATATATTGCCAGTGTTAGCCAGAAGGCCAACAAATAAGCATGGCAAAATGTGATTAGGCCGTGGCTAAATGCCTGACTCAAATCTAATTCTTATCGGCTCTAAATCAGCATTTCAACTTTTAAATGGCATCAATGTGCTTTAATTTCCTACAATTCGCATTCACGTTCAATCGGCACTGCGGAAACAATTTTTTCAATTCACAGATTAGAATTCGTTTGAATTGTTTGCTCGCACTCTGAATTTTTTACCAGCTTCTGCAGCTAAAAAACACACTTGCATCACCTCAGATACATAAAAGAGACATTAAAGCAGTTTATGCCCGCACGTTTCACGAATTGACTTATTGTTCCAAAAGTTATGCCAAAAAGGAACCATAAAGTTAAGCCAATAAGCATATATTTTTACAATAAAATTTCCATTTGAATAAAATTGTGAACTAAGCTCAAGCCATAACCAAAAGCAGATTCAGAAGCCGAAGCAGAGGCAAAGTGTAAGTCTGAGCTAAAATCATAGCCAATGACAGATTCAGAAGCCGAATCAGAGCCTAAGTCTGAGTCTGAGCTCAAGGCAGAGGCAGAGGCAGAGGCAGAGGCAGAGGCAGAGGCAGAGGCAGAAGCAGAAGCCAAAGCAGAGGCAAAGTCTGAGTCTGAGCTGAAGCCACAGCCAATGAGAGATTCAGAAGCCGAAGCAGAGACAAAGTCTGAGTCTGAGCTCAAGGCAGGGGCAGAGGCAGAGGCAGAAGCAGAAGCCGAAGCAGAGGCAAAGTCTGAGTCTGAGCTGAAGCCACAGCCAATGACAGATTCAGAAGCCGAATTAGAGCCTAAGTCTGAGTCTGAGCTCAAGGCAGAGGCAGAGGCAGAGGCAGAGGCAGAGGCAGAGGCAGAGGCAGAGGCAGAGGCAGAGGCAGAGGCAGAAGCCGAAGCAGAGGCAAAGTCTGAGTCTGAGATAAAATCATAGCCAATGACAGATTCAGAAGCCGAATCAGAGCTCAAGGCAGAGGCAGAGGCAGAGGCAGAGGTAGAAGCAGAAGCAGAAGCCGAAGCAGAGGCAAAGTCTGAGTCTGAGCTGAAGCCACAGCCAATGACAGATTCAGAAGCCGAAGCAGAGGCAAAGTCTGAGTCTGAGCTCAAGGCAGAGGCAGAGGCAGAGGCAGCTTCAGAAGCCGAAGCAGAGGCAAAGTCTGAGTCTGAGCTAAAATCATAGCCAATGACAGATTCAGAAGCCGAATCAGAGCTCAAGGCAGAGGCAGAGGCAGCTTCAGAAGCCGAAGCAGAGGCAAAGTCTGAGTCTGAGCTCAAGGCAGAGCCAATAGCAGATCCAGTAGCCGAAGCAGAGGCAAGGTCTGAGTCTGAGCTAAAATCATAGCCAATGACAGATTCAGAAGCCGAATTAGAGCCTAAGTCTGAGTCTGAGCTCAAGGCAGAGGCAGAGGCAGAGGCAGTGGCAGAGGCAGAAGCCGAAGTCTGAGTCTGAGATAAAATCATAGCCAATGACAGATTCAGAAGCCGAATCAGAGCCTAAGTCTGAGTCTGATCTCAAGGCAGAGGCAGAGGCAGAGGCAGAAGCCGAAGCAGAGGCAAAGTCTGAGTCTGAGATAAAATCATAGCCAATGACAGATTCAGAAGCCTAAGCAGAGACAAAGTCTGAGTCTGAGCTCAAGCCACAGCCAATAGAAAATTCAGAAGCCGAAGCACAGGCAAAGTCTGAGTCTGAGCTCAAGGCAGAGGCAGAGGCAGAGGCAGAAGCCGAAGCAGAGGCAAAGTCTGAGTCTGAGATAAAATCATAGCCAATGACAGATTCAGAAGCCTAAGCAGAGACAAAGTCTGAGTCTGAGCTCAAGCCACAGCCAATAGAAAATTCAGAAGCCGAAGCACAGGCAAAGTCTGAGTCTGAGCTCAAGCCACAGCCAATGGGAGATTCAGAAGCCGAAGCACAGGCAAAGTCTGAGTCTGAGCTCAAGGCAGAGGCAGAGGCAAAGGCAGAAGCCGAAGCAGAGGCAAAGTCTGAGTCTGAGATAAAATCATAGCCAATGACAGATTCAGAAGCCTAAGCAGAGACAAAGTCTGAGTCTGAGCTCAAGCCACAGCCAATAGAAAATTCAGAAGCCGAAGCACAGGCAAAGTCTGAGTCTGAGCTCAAGGCAGAGGCAGAGGCAGAGGCAGAAGCCGAAGCAGAGGCAAAGTCTGAGTCTGAGCTAAAATCATAGCCAATGACAGATTCAGAAGCCTAAGCAGAGACAAAGTCTGAGTCTGAGCTGAAGCCACAGCCAATAGAAAATTCAGAAGCCAAAGCAGAGGCAAAGTCTGAGTCTGAGCTCAAGCCACAGCCAATGGGAGATTCAGAAGCCGAAGCACAGGCAAAGTCTGAGTCTGAGCTCAAGGCAGAGGCAGAGGCAAAGGCAGAAGCCGAAGCAGAGGCAAAGTCTGAGTCTGAGCTAAAATCATAGCCAATGACAGATTCAGAAGCCTAAGCAGAGGCAAAGTCTGAGTCTGAGCTCAAGCCACAGCCAATGGGAGATTCAGAAGCCGAAGCAGAGGCAAAGTCTGAGTCTGAGCTCAAGCCACAGCCAATAGAAGATTCAGAAGCCGAAGCACAGGCAAAGTCTGAGTCTGAGCTCAAGGCATAGCCAATAGCAGATTCAGAAGCCGAAGCACAGGCAAAGTCTGAGTCTGAGCTCAAGCCACAGCCAATGAGAGATTCAGAAGCCGAATCAGAGCCAAAGTCTGAGTCTGATCTCAAGGCAGAGGCAGAGGCAGAAGCTGAAGCTGAAGCAGAGGCAAAGTCTGAGTCTGAGCTGAAGCCACAGCCAATGACAGATTCAGAAGCCTAAGCAGAGGCAGAGGCAGAGCTCAAGGCATAGCCGATAGCGTAATCGGAAGCCGAAGCAGAGGCACTATATATTTATTATCATATTTATAACTTAATAGTGCTATATCTAAATTTATGCAGATGCTCAAATATAGTTATCCGAGAAACTATTTGCCCCTTGTAAATATTGTGCACATGTAAACTCCAGCTCCTCGGCTATGCTCTCTTGTGCCATTTCAAATTCGAGTGTAAATAATGCCATAGCAAAAGCAAATAAGTTGGAACGTGAGTGCACAAAAAATGCAATTACAAGTGGCGCCACCTAGCGTCAGGGGAAACAACTATTAGTAGAGTGGCTGAGGGCAGGTGAGAAGTGTGCGTCTTATTGTCTGCACGTGCCATGCACACACCGCCTGACACCTGCTGCGGCCAAATGTGGACGAATTCAAGTGCAAATAATACCAAAAGCGAAATGATGGGGAACAGCAGCAGCAGCAGTAGCCAGGGGTTAACTCTAAAACCTCTATTACATTTATTGGCCATTCAAACAGTCAAGTTCATTTTAAATGGCTGAAAATCATATATATTTGGTATTTGGCTTAAAATCTATTTGCATGCAAAAAAGAAAATAAATAAAAATAAATACAAAACATTTCTTGAATCAATTGCAAATATATCAACTATCAAATATTGCGTGGCTCTAAACAATTGGTCAAACAATTTTCGTGGCTATTCAAATGAAAAGCCATTAACTCTTCCGCTGTTGACATGTGTAAATAAAGTGGTTGGCAAATATGTTTTCAACTAAAAACCAATTAATATGTTTTGCAATAAGTTCTAGAGCGCAGTGAGTTGACGATTGAAATAGTTAAAATTTTAAAATAAATTAAATTAAATAATATCTGATATAAAAGTTTTTACATTAAATAAATAAAATACTCAAAAAAAAATATATATAATATCAAATATATAAAAAATATTTATACATTATTTATTTTTATTTAATTTATAAATTTTACTATTTCAGTCTTCGCTATAGAGTTTATTGCAAATATAAAATATATACAAAATATTTATAATATTATATAAAAAACCAATTTATAATCTTAAAATAATGTTATGTATATACTTAAAAAAATATATATTTAATAATATATTACTAAATAAATAAAATATATTTTTAGTATATTATTAAGCATATTTTAAATAAAAAATAAAAATTTTATTTTCATTCACTTATGCATGAATATAATTGATATTCTCTATAAAGAAATATATATTCCAGGGTATTTTTAGTACACTAAAAACAAACACATTTCATTGATTTTTATTTAGTTTAGTTATTTAGTTTCAAAACAATGTACTGATAAAAAATGATTGAAAATAATATTCGCAATGTACATTTTTTTTTTTTTTTTTTTTTTATTAGTTAAAATCAATGTCTTCTCTGGTCAACAGACTAGATAAATATTTGCGTAAAACTTGAAAATGAAATGCATGTAGCTGTGTGCTGATATTTATCATGCGCAGTTTTATTTATTTATTTTTTTAATAAACTGCAGAGCATTGATAAGACTCTATAAAATAAACTTTGTTTTTATCATGTCAATTTCAATTTTTCGCTATATGCTTCTGTATGAAGCGAAACTTATCAAGAGCAGAAAAGTTGTAAACACGAAATTCCCTACTTTCAGTATCAGAGAGTGTTGGGTATAGGCATAATTTAAGATGGTAACTGAACGCTTTTTCAAATGGCAACTCTTAAGATGCAGTCGCTCCAGCTTGAATAGAATAGAAAACTGCATTTATTTTTATTTGTATATAGTATATGATATATCTTACCTGCTCCACACGTTTCTGCACTCTTTGACTATGATTTTTTAAGGTGCATAGCAATTCGTGCTGATACAATCGATCTAGGATCTTATTCTCCATTTCATCGACTTGCTTCGCCATATGCATGAATCTCAGTATATTCCTAAAGAGCAAGATGTGAATCAGACCTTTTATTATATACAAATTATTTCCCGTTCTGATCATAGTCCAATAGTAAACGCACAAAGAACATGTGCTGAAAATAATCTCGACGATCAGCCTGGCCGTACTCGAAATCCAACTGAATTGCTGCAGATTGTGCTTCAGCTGCATCAATTGCTCAAAGTATTCTATGCAAACAGAATGTGGCAGCTTCTGTGAAGGAGCTTCTGAATTTTCTAAATGCTTAGCCAATGATGTAACACATTCCAGGTGAATAATCATGCTCACATCGCTAGTGAAATTTACAATCACAATTCGCAAAACAAATAGACTCAAGACACCGAATACTGTTCTGACAGAATTAATATCAAAATAAAAATAATTTGGACCTAGCAACAGTTCGCGAATCAGATGAACTATTATGAAAAACCTGGGGACATTTATGCTTCGTCCAAAGAGCTGTCGATGCATGTTGATAATTTTCAAGAATTTATTGAGTAGCTCACATAGTTCGTGTCGATGAAAGACTATCGTCCAGCCTTGAATGGCAAGGCTTAGATTACTAATGATGAACATTGACTCTAACATTCTTAGCGCAACCCGTTCAAAGTTCAACTCTTGTGTAGCTAGCTCATCTCTCAGATATTTTAGCAAAATGAAATTAAATGGCCAGATGAAGATTTGGTGAAATGCAATTAGATAACAGAACCAGAGTTTCGAATTTTCAAATTTTTGTATACGTCGATTGAACTGCCAAACACTTAATGCTAAAATTTTGGCGAGTGCGTTAAGCCAATCAAATAGAACTTCGTGGAAGCGCGACATGTTCGCAACTATATGGACTTACAGAGAAATAAAGTAAAGTTGCATGACAATATTGAGAGAACTGTTGGTTATTAAGCTAATGATAGTACATAAGAGGAAATTGATTATTTAATATCCAAATTTATTGGCTTATGCATCAATGGAATATTAATGTTTTAGATCATCTTTGTCAATGTTTGGAGATTGTCAGTGATGCCTGTGCTCTGAGCATAGCGAGTAGCTGCATTTTGCATCTGCTATATTCAAAAGAAATAGTTTGGATAAATGTTCAAACTCTAGACAGCTGCATGAATTATTGAATTATTCATTCTGAAAATGCGTACACTTTTTACTGTACAGTAGTAAATAGAGTTCAGTAAAAGTACAGTACAGTGCACAGCTTTGTATATTGTCTCCAAGGCTTGTCTATTTAATTTAATCTGCTTATTATTTATTGATTTAATGGCTTAGGCAAAGTCAATTTATTGCGAGGAGATTAAGCGCTTAACGACGCTCGAGTAGACAAAGTCAAAGAAAATAAGTTTATTATAAAGCTATACATAGTTATATATAGTCATAGGCAGCGCACTTGAATATTATTTGCATGTATGTATGTGTGTTAAGCTTGCCTCTGGTCCTGAGTGCACTTAGAGTAAATGAATTGGAAAAAGATTATAAAGAAAACAATTAACATTTATGGGAATCCATGGCGATGTGAACTCTTTTTGAAATGAAGACTATTCGTAGTTGATAAAAATATTAATAAATTAAATTAATAAATTATTAGGCAGACATGCATTAAATGTTATCTATAAAATATAGTGAAAGACTAGAGAAATTCACAATTAAATTTTTTTAAATTGCACTATAAAGTTAATTACAAAAAACTGTAATAAAATATACCAAAAAAATAAATAAATATATTTTAAGAGTTGAGCTTAAAAGGCAGCAATAAAAGATGAAAAAATCTATTTAAAGATTTATGAACAAAAATTTGCAATGAAAGGTTAAAAAATAAAAATAAATATATAAATCTATTTTAAGCGTTAACTACAAAAAGCTGAACAAAATTGAAAAATCAAAATTAATTAAAATAATTATTATAATAATCATAAGAATAAATAAATCCATTTTAATATTTACACCAAAATTAATAAATAAATTTATTTTAAGAGCTAAGGACAAAAAGCTGCAAAAAAGTGTTTAAAAAATAAAAATAAATAAATAAATAAATCGATTTTAAAAATTAAGCATTAAAACTTGCAATTAAAGATTATATATATTTAAAAAAAAAAGATAACTAAATAAATCTTTTTTATTTAAAGTAAAGGGTAAAAAGATGGGAAAAAATATATAAAATAACAAAACAAATCTTTTTTAAAGTAAATGACGAAAATCTGAAAAAAAATATATATAAAATAAATAAAAAAATTATTTTTATATAAAAATTAATTTTTAATAATTATTTTTGATTTGTTTTCAATAACTCAAAATATAATTATTATTTCTTAATTTTTATTTAAAAAATTATAACTGTTACAGTCCCTGATTTTAATATCCCTCATGGCATTATGGAGATCTGTCGATCAAATAATTTTATTTTTAGAATAATTTTTATTTATTTATTCAACTTATTTAATATTATTGATTTAATTTTCGTAAAACATTTAGTTTGAAGTTTTTCGCTTTACTTAACACTATATGAATTAAATAAATTTAAAAATATTTTAAATTAGTAATATTTAAGTTCATTTAATATTATTTATTTAAATTACTTTATTTAATTTTGTTTACGTTACATTAATGTTTATTTCAATTAATGTATTTGAACTCCCCCAACCGATACACTTCCTCTACTCACGCCGTTAAACAATTGCTAGAGAACTTTCAGGCAGTGGGACATGGAAAATACTAACATTCCATTGCACAACTCGAACGTGAGTCCAATAGAGCGAGCAAGTGGCACTCAGTTAATTGCTATTTAGTACACAAGGTTCAATGGCCATCGATTCAAATTGATGAAATCATTTAGTTTATTAATTGTTGTTGAGCAAACAAATATTTTTATTGAATTATGCAAACACGAACATGACAATGGATAGTTGTCAGAGAATTCAATACAAATATGAAATGAATCAATGCCTAGACAGGTTAGCATTAAGTCCTGCATGATGTTTGGAAAATATTTCATTTCTATGCTCATATTTTAAGCTAAACGTGATTAGCAGAAAGCTATTGCTGACCACGAAATCAATGGCATAAGCACCTAAGGAAGGCCAGTTATAAATGTAGTCATATATTGAAGGACAATGTTTCCCTTTCGTGTAGCGCTGCAGATAGATGTGTTCCAGCTTGTGAAGAAAATGAGAAAAATAATAAATATAATATTCGATATTTACAAATATTTACCTTCTCCAAATGCCAGTTTCTGGTCGTCCTTCGATACTTTAGGGCGCGCAGCAACTCGTGTTGATACATCTGATTCAATATCTGGCGCTCTATGGCCTCAATGGATCGTGCCATGCATACATTGTGCATCATGTTTGATATGAGCAGAAGGCCACGATATACATTAAATAGATATATAGTATTACCCGATAAGAAGTACAGCCAGAAGATCAGAAAGTTAAGCATGATTATGAATGCTAGATCGATGCTAATACTAGCTGTGGTCGCGATCCAGATAAATTGTTGCAATTGATGTTTCAGCTGCAGCAATTGCTCAAAGTATTCTATGCAAAGGGTTCGCTGGATTCTATGCATGTGCGAGGGCTCTTCAATATGCTTTGCCAATGACTTAATCAGATTGAGATGAATCATCAGGCTGATGTCAAGCAAATAAAATTGTAAAACTAATTTGCCACTTACTAAAATCATTATGACAAAGAACCCAAACTTGAGAGTGCTAAAATTGTTCATCAAATAGACCTCGCGCATCAAGTGAGCCATTAGCCAATACCAGGGCACATTAACCTCGCAGCCAAAGATCTCGCGATGCATTGCCGCAAGCCGTAAGAAACGATTCAGCAAACGGCGTAGCTCGCGGCGATATTGCAAAATGTACCAGCCCAGTAGAGCGCTGCAAGCATAGCGTATGGATACTAAATAGACACCCAAACGCAGAAAAATCAGTTGCAGATTCAATTCATTCATTGGCTTATCCATTCCCATAAATACAAAAAATACACCAACTAGGCAAACGGCGATGCATTGTAAGATCTTCATATAACAATGCCAGTAGGGACAGCTGATCATCCTATTCTGCTTGCGATCGTAGTTAAATTCATTGACTGCAAATATTTTAGTTAGGATATTGAGCAGCTTTAGCAGAACCTTGAAGTAGTACGCCATCGTAGGCACTGAGAGTCAAGCTCTATGGATGATTAGTCTGTTGAATTTCATTCATTAACACTCAAAGCGAAAGTCAATTCAATTAGGTCGAAATGCAGAGTCATAAAACAGATGTGAATTGTGGCATGTCAATTGGCCAGAAACGAGCTGCACACTGAGCCACTATTACATTAATCAAGCAACAGCGAAAGGCATTCAATTCGCTTTCGCTTTTGGTCCGGCTATAATTAATTCCAACCAGCAGGCAATTTATGTCTATGTTTGCTCAAACTCTTTGGCCCAGTCGTTAAGGAAATACATAGATGGCTTTATCATATTGAGACTTTAAGAGTTAATCTATATATATATATATATTGAAACCTCTTCTCTTACAGGGTATTTCCTAGTCAACTACACTCACTTATGGCCTGTGGCATGGCGCTGCGAAAACATATGTATGCACATTGTGAATTGATGTTTACCCGCTGCCTAGGCTCCTCATCTACACACCCAAATGTAATTTATTTGACAACGAACTTGTCTCATTCATCATAATTGCTGTGATGCCTGCTCTGCCTCTGCGCCAACACCTGTTCAGTAGGCTGTCGACTTCCGGGAGAGCTTTAGGCGCTCACTGCTTCAGCCAGGCGCATATGATATATGGGCATGTTTTCAACTGTCTTGCTGTGGGTGTCTGACGGCTTTCTTTCTTTTCTTTTTTTCTTCCTGGCAATCAAGCTCTTAGCAGCATTTTAATTTGCCTAATTTGTGAGGCAGTGTCTACAATGAAGTTTTGCGACCCACTCACACTGAATTTTGTGCTGCTTTTCTCGGAATCGCTAGAAATTAATCGTTGCTATTAGCGTTGATTTATGATTGTGCGGCAAATCCTCTCCGTGGGTGTGGCTCATTTATGCATTTACTTATGACTCTCCATATTTTGTGCGAATTATTTATAGTTTTGTTTCCAATTTGCTAGGGTAACAAATGTTCTGGGTTAATGGTCGAACCATTGTTTTTTGTTTTTTCTCTCCTTTTTCTTTACGCTAAGATCTGACCAGCTGTCGGTCTGTGACAGCTGAAGGATTACTGTTTGTGGCTAAATAAACACATTTAAAGGAAACCCGCTCAACAAATATTATTTCTGCTAATTCTTAATTAGAATTATAATTACCTTAGCTTGTCATTAATTTATGCAAATATTTTGAGCTGACTAGAAAGAACAAACAGTAAATAAATTCTGTAAAGTAATTTCAATAGAACTATGAAGCTGTAGATCTACATCTACCAAAGAAATAAATTCAAATTATTTATTAAATAAAACGTCTTTAAGATAATCGCTATAAGCACAAGAAGTTCAATGACCCTCGCTTAATATTTAGCAAATTGTTTTATTTACATTTGTTTAATATATGAGAGTTAATTTATTTAAATTTATTTATTTGACACTTAAATTTTATCTTAATTATTTACACGACTGGGATATTTTCTCTTCATGATACTCTAGCTGCTTATTAGCTATAAATATGACTCTCTTTGACTTTATCTTTACAACTCTTTTGATTTCTTCTTCTTTATTCTTTGCCTTCGTTCGGCTTGCTGACTAACAGTCAGTTTGTGGCAAATATATCTATTAAATTTGGCCGACAATAATTTAAGATTCATTTGTGCCAAGAAACATTTATCATATGAGCATGGAAACTTATTTGTTAAACAATTTATCTTTTGGATGCGGTTTCCATACATTTTTAGCACGTATTTTATATGTTTTAATATGTCTGTCGTATTTTAAATTCATATGTTATTTTTTCATCTTAAGAGCAGAGGCACTTTCATGTTTTACGATATTCCATTTACTCTTAATAGAGAAATCAAATTGATTTCTCTTATCGTCTCTCTCTCTCTCTCTCTCTCTCTCTCTCTCTCTCTCTCTCTCTCTCTCTTCTATATTATACATTTTCTTCTTTTCTCCTCTTTAACTGCTTCTCTTCACTTTTTCTCTTTTTTCCTTTCTTTTTTTTTCGTTTCTTATTTTTTTGTCTATTCTCTTTTTCTGTCATCGATTAAAATATTATTCGGTTAGATATTATTTTCTTTTTAGCTTTTGTTTAGGAAATTAAATAATTTAGGAAATAAATATTATTCCAACATTTGATAATAATTATTATTCATATATTTCTACATTAATATAATTTATATTTAAATATTTAATATTTCTTAATTAGTTTTGACAAACTATTCAAATTTGTTAATTTCATTTGACATTAAGTTATAAAAATAATTACGGATTTAAGGAATAGGAAATTAACTTATTATACCCAAAGTTACGCATGTATTTATTCATTTTTATTTATAAATTTAAACTTATTTATTAACTTGACATTGATTAAGCAATTATTAGAAATATTAAATGGATTTATGGGCTCGAGATGATCTTTTCTCTTTTCGTTTACTTTCATTTCTGCTCCTTAAAAGAAAATAAAAATGAATTGTTTTATCAATATTTATTTATTATTTTTATAAATATATTTTATATATTTCCTATTTATTAATTTATATTGAATTATTTATTTAAAGGTGACAAGAAATATGAAATTAATATATGAGCCTGAGCTACATTTTGCTCATCTTTTCTTCAAAATCCAATTTTGTTTACACAGAAAAAAAAACTCTTTATTTGTACAGCAGCTTCTCATAACGTTTCGTATAAATATTGAAAATCTTTTAGCTCTCAGCCAAGCCATTATAAAATCACGCAATTTTTTCATCTCAAGCTTGCTATATTTTGTTATTAAATAATTTCCTGTTCATAGTCTAATGCCGACTGCAGCAAGTGCGCGCACTCGATAGACAGAGGTATTTTTTAATAAAATATAATCATTTTGAAAAGGTCCTTCCGCTTCAGCTATAAATATCAGAGCGCAACATATTTTCCGCCTTTTTTACAGCTTTTGACTTTTGTCGGCTCATGCTGTGTATATATACATACCCATATATATTTATATATGTATTTTTTTATATGTATGTATATACACATACATTTGTGCTGGCAGCTTGAGCATGGTCGTGTCGCAGCTTGGCACAATTACAGCAATTTATGCGAATTATGTGCGAGACACGTCAGAGCACATAAAGTGGAGCCAATGCGGGCAGAGAACGTTGCCGGCAACTCGCTCCACTCGGACAATTTGCAACTGCATGTTAATTTGATTTAGACGCATTGCTGAGTGAACCTTTTCTTTGTGGCTAAGCGACAGCTGCTCATTAAATTTAATTTGGTGACGCAGCGAGAGGAGTCGCAAAAGAGCTGAGGGAGCTCAACTGTAGGAGTGTGTGTGTGCGTGTGACTCTATGTGTGTGTGTGTGTCTATGTGTCTATGTGTGTGTGTGTGTATGTTCACAGCAATTTATAAACAAAAGGCAGCGCCGCACAAGCGCCATAAATTGGTCGCTGATATTTCACACATGCTGGCCACATTAGAGGCTGCTTTCATACATCTCAATAGATGAGTATATACATATATGTATATATATATATATATATATATATATATATATATATATATATATATATATATATATATATATATATATATATATGTATGTGTGTACATATGTATGTGCCTGCATTTATTTCAATTCAGTCGAGCAGCGCTTATAAAATGCTTAATTTACCAGCTCAGGCCCAAAACACCCTTTTTATTTTTTTGTCATTATTTATTTTATTTTTTATTTTTTTGGCTGGTACGACAAAGACCCCTTTTGACCCAATCAACTCATGAGAGTCATGAACCAAATATTCACACGCTATAGCCTATACCCTATCTCTATACCGTATACCCTATACGTTATACCCTAGCTTAACTCGTATATATAAAACTCATTTATATATATTTATTTATATTATATTATTTATATTTTTATTATATATATTTCACTCTGGCAATCATTCTTTTTAAAATTATTTACAGGGTATCTTCTTGCACTACCAGCTTTTATATGCTCAACAGACAGCTTAGTTATCAATTTATTTAAGACATATATATTTAAGCCTGGCAATCATTGCTTAATTAATTATTTACAGGGTATTTTCTCGCACTACTAAATGCTACTGCATAAATACCCAAACATATGCGCTTGCTCTGCTGCCCATTGCCTGTTGTCGATCAAGTTTATTGTTTGTGGATTTTTATGATATTTTATTGCATTGCAAATGGTCTTTACGTGTGTGTGTGTGTGTGTGTGTGTGTGTGTGTGGGCGTGGCTGACTAGTTCGTACTTCTGCTTTCCATATTCATTTGTGCTAGCAATTTATGTAGCATTTCTTGTCTAACTGATTGACTTGATTGAGTTTACGGCGTACGCAAATTGACGTGATTTTACGATGTAAATGTAAATATTTTGCTAAGCCAAATAATAATTTCATCTTACGAAATATTTGTGTATATTTTCGTATTTTGAGGCGCTCTATGCCTGAGTGCATTTAATACACAATTGGTATGTGTTTCCCAAATGCCTGCTGATAGTGGCCAGTTTCGAAAGGTTTTCAGCTTTGCAAATAACGAATAGTTTTGCAAGAAATAATTGAATAAATAGAAAAAAACAACCACAATATTTATAATGTATATGTGTGTGTGTGCTTAATCCTTAAAACTTGAATTGAAGAAAAAAATATAATTACAAAATATTATATAATATACTATGTTAGCAGTATGTGATTCTGAAGCCCCAGAGAGCTTCTCAGACTTCATTTTATTTGCTATTATTCAATCAGGAAATTTTGTGTTAGAATTAAGTGCTAAATATTAAATCATATTAATCAATTTTTAAATTATATATATTTGACAATTTAATATATATATACATAGTTTTTTAAATTTCTCTCAATTTGCAATCTACTTTATACTAAAAAATAACTAAATTTAATAAGAACTAACAATAATCGAATGGTTTAAACTCGAATGAGCTCAATCCATATACATATTTACATATTAATAACCAAATCTTCTGTCTATTTGGCAAATTCAAATATATAATATATGTCTTAGCGTTAAAATTGTTGTTCCGATCGTTTCCTATTTTGATTTATTTAATTTATTTCAATAATGTTTTTGCGTTTGTACGAATAAGAGTGATCGAAATGCACTAACACGAGCTTTAAGAATTTGGAGACAAGAGAAACTAATAAATCTCATAAGAAACCAAATTGGCATCTTCTTTATTTTTAAATTAATGTTTTTCTAGAAATATATATATTTTTTCTAAACTCGAAATGGGATTTGAACCCAGGACCGTTTCTCAAGTCTCCAGGCCACAAGCCTTCTCACTGAGATACAGCCGGCTCTGGCATATTCTTGAAAATGCAGAATATTAGTGCAATGCAGAAGTAAAAACAATCCTATTTCAATCCCCCGCATGTTCAATTGGCGATTGCTTTACATTTTGTTGGTGCACTTCAAATAAATCACATTTTGATCATACAGGCGAGTAATTTTTGACTCTTTCTAGAATCGCGCATATAATCAATCATTTTTTGATCATCCCGTGGACTCAAAAACGACTCGCCAAATTAATTTCTTACAAAACACTCTTCGAAATGCTAGGTGGGCACCTTCCATTATAGCTTCGCTTCTCACTTCTCTTACCAAAGCTCTCTCTTGTTCTTGTATTGTTCTTGTCTTGTTCTTGTGTTTTTCTTGTTCAACCAAGTTCCTGCAGTCATTCAGCTCTTCTGTCAAACTGCCTATTTCTGGTTGCATATTCGCGTTCATTAATATATCATAGCAAGCCTGTGCGATGGACGTAAGTAGCCCTCTAGCTCTCACTCAGTGACAACCGGGACCAGGTTCAGCAACAGCTATAGTTATCTCTCTCCTACTGACAATATATCTTTAATTGTCACTCAAATGCTAATTCACTCGATTAGTGCTAGTTGTCAGTTTCTCTTTAATACATAATAACCAACACAATGTCATGATATCACACCGATAAGATATATTTTTAAACTTCCATGAGAAGCTTAGGCGACTGGTAAGCCAGGTTAACTGTTTGTTAGACATGTTGCATATGGGCATTTCTCCAGAAAACTCAACTCAACTTGAAAACGCAGCAATTATTACAATTTATAATAATATTAACAAAACTAAATATTATATTATATATTAATAATTAATGAATAATAATTAATAATAATAATATTAAAGTGCATATCTTCACAATTTATTAGCTGACTTTTGATACTGTAACTGTGACTGTTTCCAATTTAAGTTTATCGCTTCAATGTTTAAACAGACATTACTCCAACCCTATATACTCTTATCATTTCAATGAACAAGAAGGAAAATCATTCCATAATAACTTATGCTTTGCAACTTGGTCAGTTTGACCAGTTGATGCGATATCTTTATCATATGCACAGTTCAAATACTTTTTACATATACCAAGGTTTACCAAATACTAGTTAAAAAGTGGCCAATGCAAACTCACTTGGCCTATTAAATTTACCTAACTGTTTTCATAAATTTCATAAGTGGGCAAACTTTGTTTCCTTATGCGTGTGTTCCTTGAGCTGAGTCATTTAAATGGCGTCTTAGCGCCCCATAACAATTTGCTTGAAGAAGTTTTCGCCCACGCACGCAGCTGACTTTAGGATAATCCAAATATGAATGCGCATTTTGGTCATTGGCCGGGGCATAAATTGAAAGCGGGAATAATAACAGATATATTTATTTTTATTCGCAATGAACTTTTGGCAGCCAGACAAACAAAAACATAGGAGGAGCAGCTGCACACATGCCGCATGCCGCATGCCGCATGCCGCATGCCACATGCCACATTTAAGCCAATATATGTGAACTGGGCTTGCTCTGATGGCATTTCCTGCTCTATTTCCGGTCTGTGCGCCATTATTGTCAGCCACGTCGGTCGGTGTCCATGACGCTTTGCTGTTGTGGTTATCTAAGCGTTTGTTTTCTTTGCTTTTTGCATTTCAATTTTTTCGATTCTTTTTTTTTGTTTTTTTGTACTCATTCATGAGACAAGATGAGTATATTGGTTTTGTGGAAAGTTTGTGACTTTATAAATCATTTCGCCACTGCTGAGGCTAGAGATTGCAAATTTTGAATATATTTCCTTGAATACCTTAAACTGGAGAGTTTAAATTATAGAAAATAAACAAAGAATAAAATTAAAAAAAAGAATAAATAAATAAACTAATAAATAGATTAATTACCAATAAAAAATGAATATATAAAGAATTAAGTAAATAAATAATATAAAATAAATTAATAAATGTAAATAAACTAATAAATAATTAAATAATAAATAAATAAATATACACATTTAATAAATTATTAAATAAATGAATGAACAAATAAATAAATTAAATATAAATAATTAATTAATGCATGAAGAAGTCAGTAAATATATAATATAAAATAATGTAATAAAATATAAGTAAATTAATTATTAATTAATTAATAAACAAATAAATAAAAATAAATAAATACAAACATATATTTAATAATTGAACAAATAAATTAATGATTGAACAAATAAATGAATGAATATACAAATAAATAAAAAATAATTAATTTATACATAAATAAGCAAATAAATAATATAATATAGATTAATAAAATAAAAATAAATTAATAAATAAATAAATAAAAAATAAATAAATATTAACATTAAATATATAAATAAATTAATGAGCAAATAAATTAATAAATTAAAATAAATAATTAATAAATAAATAAATAGAAGAAAAATAAATAAATGCAAACATTAAATAAATAAATAAATAATTAAATAAATAAATGAATGAATGAACAAATAAATAAAAATTAATGAATAAATAAAAAAATAATTAATTAATACATAAAGAAGTAAATAAATAATAAAAAATAAATTATTGAAATATAAATAACCTAATAAATAAATATATAACAAATAAATATAATCAATATATACATAAATAAATGAATGAACAAATGAATAAATAAATATATATATAAATATATAATTAATAAATACAAAATTATAAACAATTAGTTGAAAAGTAAATAAATAAATTAATAAATAAATAAATGCTCTCAGTGCGTTAAGTGAAAGTGAATGGGCAAATGAATAAACTGGAGTGAGTGAGACTCTTTTGCTTAATATTCAAGCGAGCACAAACTGAATTAAATGAGAGCAAATCTGTGTATAGTGAAAATCGCGTTAGAAATGCATTCCAAGGCTAGGCCGGAGAACAAAATTAACACTCTTCGGCCTCTCAGCTTCGGCCTGAACTAATTCAACAGTCTTCGGCTTTGCCATACTTTTCATTCGTATACTATAAGAGTCTTATTATAAGATACATATGCTACATTGTGTGCATTGCACTCACTCAATGCATTCAATTTGACGTAAGACGTGAGTTAAGGCAGTCCAATCAGATCTCCAATAAATATATGTGCCTTGAATAACAAAGACAATTAACTGCAGTCTCTCTCTTGAGTTCATTACCAAGTGAGATTCAGTTTCTTATGAGCCCTGACGTGTATTATGCAGTCGCTAGCACCCGACTGCAATTTGCTTACTTGTTTTTTTGCAACCATTTGAAAGCCATGTCTTCAGCTTGTCTTTTATGAAGGCGCCGCAGCATTGTGACAATGTTTAGTTCTTCCTTTCTGCATCTCTCTCGCTCTCTAGGTCTCTCTCTCGCTCTGTCTTTCTTTCTCATAGTCTCTTTGCTATTTTTATTCCCGTCTCGGCATGTTTTACTCTTGGCAGCACAGTTATGGGCTTTTTATTATGATTTTGGGAGATGGCATATCAATGGCTTCTGCACGAACATGAAATACCTTGTGAAGAGGCAAGTCTCTTTCGCTTTTTTTTTTTTTTTTTTGCACTTTTCTATAAATGTTTTTCTTTATAAATTACCAAAATAAACATTTAATGAAAATCTCAAGTTCTTATTTGCATAATTTAGCTTGCGCTGCAGCAAGCCTGACAGCTTAGCTAATGGACTCGCTGGCAGGCCATTAAGGAAACCAGATTTGAACATCTTGTGAGAGGTTTTTCTGAAAACTCTCTTAATGTGTGTGTGTGAGGGAAAGCGTTTAAATGAGACGCATCATTGCGAGCACTTTTGTTAACACTTCAGGCTAAAAGGCAACTTTAATTTGAATGTTGCTATGCGAACGTTTTTACTTTACTTTTTTTTTCTATTTTTTGCTGTTATGTTATTTACCTTTTGTGAATATATTCTGGGGTCCTTTGGCTCGTAACCATTTGGTTGACCTGCATTTGGTATGCGATGAGCTGTGCTCATTGAATTGTATCAATAAAAATCAACTTAGTTTAAATCAATTTGTTAGCCAAGTCGAACCTTCGCGTGCCAATTCCCAATTTGCCCATCCTCTGGCACTCGAGCACATATCTTAATTTTCTATGCCTTTTGTAGAGCAGCAAAACACACACACATACACAAATAACATTATACAGTTGGGCGCTTGGGATAGGTGGGCGTGACAGCGCCAGCCTAAACGAAAAATAATATGCCTGGGGTGGGTCGATCTCAGTCAACAAACTGCAAAAGTCAGCTTTAGTAAACATTTCCGTTTAATATTTGCTTTAACATTTTTGGCATAGTCTCAATAGCCGTTGCGAAGAGAGAGAGAGAGAGAGAGAGAGAGAGAGAGAGAGAGAGAGAGAGAGAGAGTGTGTGAGGATTTGCTTTAGGTTTTTTTTTGCTTGGGTAAGGGTCGAGCATACTTAATGAGCAGGAGTCGAGGCTGGGCTGGGTCGGTAGCAGGAGTCGAGACAATAGAGGATACTATATTTTAGCCTTAGCAACAGGCATAAATTTACCTAATGGGAGTCGCACATGTTCCACTTCTTCGAGCAGTCCTCGAATGCTATGCCCACATATGCTTCACATTTATTTTCGTCTCAGACAATTTCAAAGTAATTATATTTTAAGAAATTGCCCAAATGAGGCAGGAATGTTTTTCATTAAAAATTGTTGCCAGATTTCTTATCGAATCTAATTAGATTTTAATTAACTTTGTATTGGAATGCTCTGAGCCAGACTTTTAACTAATGTTGGAAAAGAACAGTAAATATCTTCTAAACAATGCGAATGCCTTGACGTTCTGCCTCTAACTCCAACTGAAAGCAAATAACAAGTTTTTCTAGTCAAGAGAAAATAATTTTTATACACACATATATACATTTATATATACATTTATTTTTTTCTGTTGTTTGGTTGGAATTTCTATTTTCTTTTTATGAAAACGCGACACAACAAACCAAGAGCATGGCTTTCATTTTAATTCCCAGCTGCAGGCTGTCTTTTTATTATTTGTATGTATGTATGTACATAGTACAGCAAATAAGAAGCTTGGACTATGCAAATAGTATAGAACACGAGTATAGCTCCCTGATATTATATTGTATTATGCTGTGCCATGAGCCGGCGATGTGACGTCCACTCTTAAAGTCTATTCATCCATTTCAGTTTGTCCATTTCTCTGGCTCTCTGACTGTGGCATGCATAACAAGATGTGATTTTATGCCAGACAAAAACAAATCAGCCAAAGGATGTAACACACACACACACACACACACGCAGAGCAATGTCCAGCAGAAAATCCAATATAAATTTCTATGTTTTTTCAAAATGCAAACAAAAACGTTAAAGATAGATGACAGAAAATATTTACAGATGTATTTATATAGCAACAACAATTGTCTAATGCTGTCAAACGTATTTTCTTTTCTTTTCTCTTCTTTTTTTTGTTGGCCCTTGGCTTAAAATATCATTTAAGAGACGAAGCCTTGGCTCGTTAATGTCCAATAAACTTGCTGTCAGAGCAGTTCATTCCGTAGAACTTAAGCTCACCTTATGAAGCGCCATAAAGCTTCCATTTCACAGCGTTTTGATTAGTTTGCTTCCAGCCTGGACAGCTCATTGGCTGAGATCACAATTTTGCCGCTTGTCCAATGCGTCACTGCGCTCAAGTCATCAACTTGTCAGTTTTTTCTCTTGCTTCTTGTTTTGTTGAGATAAACATATTGGAGAGGCGACCTCAGACAACGACAATGACGTGACGACTCGGATGAGTGAGCCCAGGCGAAAGAGATGACGGTCGTCGAGATGCGACTTGAGTCGACTCGACAGACATGCTAACTATGTCCATGAATCAAATCAAGTGCATCACAATAAGTGTAACAAGTGAGAGTAGTCTGGCTGGCAAATTCGGACCAACCAGCTACCCCAAGCAGAGCGCAAAGAGTTTTTGGATATGTTTTTTGAACTGTTTTCTCTGAACATAGAATTACATGACTTTTCTTACTCTTACTCACTTTAAATTTTAATAGAAATTGTGTTTGCGATTGGGCGCATATTAAATTGTGAAGCACTGTTGATATTCTATAATCTATTATTATTTCAAAAAATTAAAAAAATAATATAAATAAATAAAATAACATAAAGAAATAAATAAAACAAAAATTTTAAATTGTGAACCACTTTTAATAATCTATAATCTCTATTATTTTAAAAATTAAAAAAATAATATGAATCAATAAAATAAAATGAAGAAGTAAATAAAACAAAAATATAAAAATTTCAAACAATAAATCAATATAAAATAAATTGATATTTTATTATATAAATCGTAATTTCTTTTACATGTAATTATTTAAAAAAAAATATATATTTTACAAAAAGTATTATAAAAAATATATATTTTGTTAAAACAATATATTATAAAAGTAAACTATTATTATATTATTATTAATATAAAATATTTAGATTACAAAAAAATATTAAATATTAAAATATATATACAAATTTTTTGAGCAAAATATTTTGTTAATATTAAAAAATTAAACTTTTTCAACTTCAAATAAAAAATATTTATTAAAATAAAAAACTGTAAATGGTAAGTTATAGATTGAAGAATTAACTTTTCATAGAGCTATATACACAGATATTATATTTAACATAACAGAAATTATACATTAGCAAGAAAAAAAACAAATTTTTCGTTATATTAATGTTCGGTTTTTTTAGGAAATTTAAAAAATGAATTCTGTATATATTGAATGAAAAAATATTAAATATAAAAATTTTTTAGTTATTTTAATTATTATTATTTCGAATAAAAATTTGTGATATAATTATAAAAAAAAGTTGATATTTAATTCAAATTTGTTTTATATTAATTTCTTATTTTTCTTTGAGAAACATTTTTTTTTTTATTTTTAAGAAATATGTTTTATAAAAATAAATAACTTATTCAAATTTTTTCTTATATATATTTGCATATATTTATTTACAATTTATAAATCTTAACTAAATATTTCAAGACAGACTTGCTAAACGTGGAAGCTCAAGAAAATTTTAAGAATGAGCTGTTATATGCAATTTCTCACATTGAGAAATACTGCAGAGATGGCGCATAAATTGAAAAACTAGATAAACTTAATACCCAATATCGCTGCATATGCCTTTTTTCCACGCTCCAACACTTAACTCGCCAAATATTCACCCTTTAGATTTATTTTCAAAGACTTGCGAGTTTTAAAAGCAACAATAGCAAGCTTTGTAGTGCCAAGCATAAAATATGCTATTATCTTAGATCTCAACCTTATTTCATGGAATATATACGGCAACATGTATACTTGTATACTTAAAAAATAAGATTGAAAAAAAGTAAGGCAATTCAATTTAAGTTTGCCTGTTAGCAGGCGCAACAAGAGACCGAAAGAAAAGCAATGCAGACAGCATCTTCAAGGGCGCAATAAAACTGAAAGTTGGAGTAATTGCCATCAGACTTTGGCGTTGGCGTTGGCTTTACGAGTATACAAAAAAAGAACGCCATAACTCGACAGATAGTCGGCCCAAGCGCCAGCTAAGCCAATGAGGCGCAGAATGCAAATAAATTAACCATTATGCCAGAGCATTTGTTTTTACAGCGCAGACGATGCGAAATGCAGCTGTAGTTTATGCAAATTGTTGCGTCTGATGATGTGCGATATGTTATGGCAATATATGAGCCGAGAGCGGGAGTGGGAATGAGAGATGGATTTGCCAAATGACCAAATGTCATACACAATGGCAATTAACCCCATTCGCTGGCTTTGTTTAATGTTATTTTGATGATGGCTTCATCGCGTCCACAGGCCGCATGCTGCATGCTGCCTGCTGCCTGCTTGCTGCCTGCTGCCAGTTAGCAGCTGCCAGCTGGCCCTAATAAGTATGCAACACACAAGCAGCACACACAATTTACACTGCAAATTAATGGGCGGCAATAAGTGCCAGGCAATTGGGGCCAACAAGCAGTTGCTTGATGCTCATTGCTCGTTGCTCTCGTGCCAGCAGCTGGTTGACTTTGTATGCAAGGCAGGCAATATTTTTTGGTTTATCTAAAAACTGCATGCGATTAGCTAATTTTGGCAGTTGATTTAACATTTTTAAAGTATATACATACAGTTACGTATGTTTAACTAGAATTTATTTATAGATTTTTGCATGATATGCATGCACATTTATATATTCATTTATTATTTTTAAAGCTGCAGGCGATTAGCTAATTTTAACAGCTAAATTAGAATTTGGCCTGCGAATATATATTTTTAGATATTTTAATATTATAATTACAATGAATTCATAAATTTTCAATGAATTATACATTTATACGTACATTTAAATATATTTGTATATTTATCTTAAAACTGCAGGCAATTATATATTTATTTTAATAGTTAGCTTAGAACTTTGGTCTTTAAATATTTTTACATTTTTTTTTATATTAAAGTTCTGGATGGAGTTAATTATTTATTTAGTTTTTTTTTTTTGCATATTTTAGGTATTTAGTAATGGTGTTACAATTGGAATGAATAATTACGTTTATTTTTTTTATATATTTTTATACATTATTAAATATATTAATATATTTAATTTAATACAATTATACAATTAGATAAATTGTAGGATATTAGGTTTTGGTCTGGTTTACATTTTACATTTTTTTATATTAAATTTCTAGTTCGATTTAATATTTATTTTACTTTATTATTTTATTTGTTTATACATCAAAAAAAACCTGTTTACCTATTTAAATGTTAAATATTAAAATATAAATATATTTATTTTTCTAAATGTTAAATATTTATAAATAAATACTTATTTAAGTGTTCAATATTAACAAATCATTTGTTTATAAATAAATATAAATAATTAGGTAATTAATAAAAAAAAAAGATTTATGTATTTCACTTTCAAATAGGAAAGTAAATAAATATGTATTTAAGTATTAAATATCAAAAAATAAATATTTTGTTATGTTAAATATTAAGAATTCTAAATATTGTGCACATTTATATGAAAGTTCCAATTACAAACTTTTGCTTTAGTTGTTTTCATATAAATGTGCACAATTAACACTTTATTTAAATGTTCACAACGATGTTCCAATTTGACGTGAATTGCTTGTTCTCACTTAATTGCTTCAATTAGAGGCTGAATGAGCATGTTCTCCTATTGATTTTGCAATTAGAATCAAGCCTTACATGATTTCATATCGAAATGCCAGTTAGAAATATTTTTAACAAATTATCATACTGAAATTCTCATTAGCATTGTTTTGTGTATATTTTCATATAAAAGTTTTGATTTGTATATTTGATATTTTATTTTGAATTTATATTTATTTATATTTTTAATAATATTCAAATTGGACTTGTTTTCAATTAGAATTATTTTTCACATATTTTCATATTAAAGTTCAACTTGTTTATTATTTTTATTTAACAAATTGGAAGTGATTTTTATATGATTTTCATATTAAAGCTTTAATTTGAATTATTATTATTATTATTTTTTTTTACATACATATATTCGTATTAAAATTTAAGTTAATTCTTTTTTTAAATTTAATTTAATTTTAATTTTAATTTTTATTTATTTATTTATTTATTTTTTTGTTTTAGTATATTATTATATATTTTATTTTATTTTATTTTATTTTATATTCTACAAATTATTTTAAAGATATATTTGTTTATTAAAATTTGAATTACAATTAATTTGTACACACATTAAAGTTTCAGTTAGAATTAAATCTAGCTTGTTTCGCTCCATCTCTCTCACACTCTTTGTCTACCTACATCCGAGACTATATATCTGTATATAACCATATCCACATGAGTTGTCAAATTTATCGCTCCGGGCCCATTATGGCACCAACAACTGTTGCCCCTATAAATTTGTTAGTAAATTTATCACAGCGTCGCAGTCTTTTATGCCGCCTCAGTCGACGTTAACGTCGACGCCGACGCCGACGCTGCATGATGCTCATTACTTTTCAGCAGGCGCTCGCCTTGCCTCATTTTTCTCAGAGCGCCCCCGGGCAATTTCCTTTTTGTGTGGAACATATACGAATTTAATGAAAATAAGCAAGGGAGAACGAAGGATAAAAAAAAAACACACATTTTGTGTTAAATATTTTACATGTTGTTTTGTTCTTCGTCCGCAACTTTGATTTGAAAACTCTTGGCCTGAATTCAAATTGTCAACAGCATCTCCGTTCGTGCTTGGCCCAATTGTGTCTGGGGGCCTGTGTGTGTGTGTGGGAAGGCAAGTCTTTGTTATATATATATTTTTTTGTTTGCTTGACATGGCTGCCCGTCAGTCAGCTGTTTTCGAGGCTTGTGTTTCAAGTAACAAGTTTTTATGTGTTGGCCCGTTGGATTTGGTAGCATATAAAATCGTTTTTGCCTTGATTTCATGTTGAGACATTTACAAATTATGCCCTCCCAACGCCTCAGGCTTAAACATTGTTGTTGCTGCTGCTGTTCTCTGGTTGCTGCTCTTGACCCAGTCAAAATCTATGACTATAGTTTCAGCTCAGTTTTGGGCAAATGTCTGCATCGAGTTCACAGTTCAAATGTCGAGCCAGCAAATTGAGTGACAATGACGCGGTCAACTCTTAACCAGCAGACCCCAACAACAACAACAAAAATGTGAAAAATATCTCGATGCGGGTCAAGTAGCCCAGAGGCGCTGCTTACCTAAAATCTCAAATTGTTTCAAATGATATGTGTGTGTGTCCCTCGAGTGCAACTGTGTCGAGTCCCAAAAGCAGACTGCTTAACGAGAATATATATTTAATTTTAACCTAACATATTGCCAAACATTAGTTGGCTTTAAATTTGGCTTTAAATCTGCTGCTGCTGAATCTGAAGTGAATTCCCTCACTGCAGCTTTCGTCATTCAACTAGCATAATGCACTTCAATCAAGCTGCGCTTATTATAAATTAATTCAGTTGCAGGCCAACCACTGCAACGCGATTAGTTTACTTGGGCTAGGCTTAACGTTGAGTGAGCTACCTTCAGTTACCTCGAACTGCTTGAATGGCATTAAGAGCCATTTGCTATGCACAGCCCCAGCCACTGGCTTTCACTGTCTGAGCAGAGCAGAGCAGAGTGATTTCTCTTCTTTTTTTAAATGATTTTTTTAAGTGCATTCTAATACTCTACTTTGTGGCTGTCTAGTTCATTTGATTGGCAGTTGAAATGACACCGTAGTAGCAATTATGGCAAGTAAAAACAGAGAGAGTCTTAAATAACTAATTAGCCTGGATTTCAACTGTAACTGAGTAGGTATGTACCTTGAAGTCTAGTTCCATTAGTGTGCGGCTTTTCTTGCTAATTTTATTTGAAATCTCTCAAAAAATTCTCATTCTGTTGTTGTTTCTTCTCTTTGCTTTAACTCTAGCAACTGAATCAGCATCGCAGCTCATCGATTGAGTATGATTCTTAAATAGCTCTTAAATATCTATCTTTATTTTATTAATGATCTCTCACTGCTGTTGCTCCGCTACGTACTTGACTATTTACTCAATTAAATTGCTCTTTTTTGGTTTCAATTTGTTCTTTATTTGCTCAGTTGCAGCAAAAGCGCAGTGAGTGAGCATTGGAAGAACAATATTCTACTCCAAGTTTTGCGCTTATTATTATTATTCTTTATTTTATTTTATTTTATATATTTTAATTTGTTTATTTTTTTTTTATAATAAATATTTATTATTTGTTTTATTTATTTTATTTAATTTAATTTTAAGTAAATATAATTTACTTTAATTATTATTATTACTTTTTGCTTTATTTGATTTTTTAATATATTTTAATTTGTTTATTATATTTTGTTTTGTTTTATTTATTATATTTTATTTATTTATTTCCTTTATTTTATAATTTTTTTATTTTATAGTTTTTATTTAATTAATTTGCTGTACTTTATTTAATAATTTAATTTTATTTTATTTATTTTTAATATTTATTTTATTTTATTTTGTGTATTTTTTATTTTATTTACTTGGTTTACATTATTTAATTAATTATATAATTTTATTTTATTTATTTATTATTTGAATTTTATTTATTTTATGGATTATTTTTATTTTGTTCATTTGATTTACTTTATTTAATTAATTAATTTAATTTTATTTATTTCTTTTATTTATTATATTTATTTTATATATTTTATTTATTTATTTATTTTTAAAATTTATTTTAGTTACAGTTCCATCTTTGTAGCGCTACAACAACCACAAAGTAAATTACAGTCTTGAGTATCTGCTTTAATTAAATTTATTTTAAATAACTTAAATTAAATCGTTGCAGTTTAACAGCTCAGCTGGAATTCAATCATTAAATATTTGTCACTTATCGGAAAGGAAGATATGAGCATCTCTCTAGTTCCCTCGGCCTATGCATTAAAGCCTCTTCTAATCCGCCAACAGTGTGTAAGGAACTCACTTGCTTTCTGAGCAGAGATCCCTCTAATACCCTAACTTGTTTATTATTATTTCATTTGCTATGCAGCAATGCCAAGGGGGCGTAAAGGGGGTGTCAACGAGGGCGCGTTAAGGCATCAGCAGAAATATCAAAGCAAGCTAATGTATTATGTAGAAGACGCTGTAGACGCTGCCCGTAAACGTGAACTTTAAATAAATATTTGTCGCACAAACACACACACACACATACATATTTGTATATATTTATAGAATATTCATGCGGTTTGGCTTTAAGTGGAACGACAAAAATTCATAGTTTATATTCAATTGTCTTTTACGCTTTTGGGCAAACGGCATTTAAAATGTAAACGTCTGGCAATCCGCAAACAGCAGCAGCAGCAGCAGCAGCTGAAAGGAAAAAAACTCCCACTCGCACTCCCACTCGCACTACTTCTCTCAATCCCCCTATTTCTCCCTGTGTATTTATTTGACTTGTTTAATAATTCAACGGACATGTACAATGTGAGCCGGAGCGATTTTTTTTAAATGACAAGCGCTTTATGTGCCATGATATGGAGCTCACAATTATGGATTCCATTTTATACGCATCAAAAAGAATACAAAACAAAAAACTGCGCATAAAAAGTGCAGTTAAAAAAATAATAAAAAATTATTTTAAAAAATGTATATAAAAAATAAAGAAATATATATTTAAAAAAAAAATGTGTATGAGAACACGTAAAGCTTGTAATGACGCTGCGGCCAGTCGTGTTAATCAAATAAATGATGCTTCAGCCTGTCACATAACGATGACAATTTTTCATACACAAGTGAAAGCAGCAGATAAAAAAAAAAAGGAAAAAAGAAAACTTGATGTGGGCACAATTAAAAGTACGACCAACGTTATTGTTGCACATTGATTTATATAGAATATATATTTTTATGCATTTCCTTTTATAGAATTGAAATTCTCACAATTCGTCGTCACAGCAGCGTAGCGTTGTTTTAGCCAAGTTCCAATGAAATTAATTATACTCTTATCTGCGCTGGCATTCATTGTAAAATCTCATTGTCTGTCTCGAACCAACGTTTTCTCTGTCGGCTTATGTAAAACAATGCAAATAACGTCACGGTTGATATTTTGATTATGAGACGTAAGCAGGACGCAGCACGCAGCACGCCGAACTCAACCAACGTAAGTCCACACAGCCAGAGCGAGAGAGAGAGAGAGAGAGAGAGAGAGAGAGCGCGATAGAGTCACAATCGTCCTACACACTTATATAAACTTTCACCTGATGCCTTCCCTAAGCTATGCGTAATTATAGCACAGACGCACGAGCGTACCGCCTGGACCACAGCAGCCTCTGCACGTGTCCAGCTGGGGAGGGCTGGGGGTTGACTGTGGAGACAGCTGACAAGCTGGCAGCTGCTGCTGCTGCTGCTGCTGCTGCTGCTGCTACTGTAGTAGATAATGCCAAGGTGTGGACAAGTAATACATGTGGCCTGGCGTAATGCAAGTGCGTCTAATTGTGGCACGCTATCTGACTAATCTACGAGCGTAGCAGGGAGTCCCTAGAGCGCACTTACAGAAATTTCACTGCAATTCGCAAGCTTTAATTTGGAATTAATTGCATTTCATAGCTAACTGGTGTGTGAGAGCTGGTCCCTTGGTTCATGTCTAGAGCGTGTCAATTTGATTGCCGCAAGCCTCAATGCCACCTGGACACGAGGCGAACTGATTAGTCAGTGCCTAACAACCCTTTTCAAGGCTGCTACCGAGACGACAGCCTGTCAAACATGTTCTGCCTGCGCCTGGCTAAATCCCAAGCAAAATCCAAATCTCAGCTCTAAGCATATGCAAAATAGATACACACACATAGGCAAGTGCTGCTGCTGCTGTGTGGTTGAAGTGGCTAAAGTGGTTGGGCTGGATTGTAGCTGCTTTTTTTTTTTAGCAAACGATTTTAATGAATTCAGACAACATGCCCGACTACTTAGGGCGGCCTTAGGGTTGGTTGGTTGGTTAGGCCAACTTAGGTTGGCTCAAGCAGTGGGCGTGGCAGCCGATTCAATTTTCACCTGAATCAATGGGCGTGGCATGATCATCAATCAAATGCCAAAAAAGTAAAGAAATTCAAATAAAAGCAAATAAACTAATTAACATGGCAAGCTGAGAGTGCGATTAACATTAGCACGCCACATAACATATCACTGTTAGGAGCAATGCTTAACAGTGCTGTGTAGTTAACAGCGCGCTATCTAACAGCGCTCTGTTTCTCTCTGACTCCGAATTTGAGACCGCTCTCTGTTGCTCTCTTGCCTTCCAGCGGCTGGAAAAAGCCGCCAAAAAATCAGCTGTTTTAGTTAGCTTGTGCATTATTATTATTATTATTATTATTTTTTTTTTTTTATTTATTTATTTTTTTTGCATTGGCCGCACTTTGCTTGACCAACAATAAAAAATGTAACTGCTTTGGCATTTTAATTGAATTTTTGGTACTAGAAATTAATATGAGCATTAAGGCTAAGCCAAAGCGACTTTGGCTATAAATTTGCCAATTCCCTTACCTTCCCTCACACACACTTTTGCCGGCAAATGGTGCGTGTCCAAATCGCATATCATCATCCCGACTTGGGCGAGGTTTTTTATTTAGCAAAAGTCAAGCAGAAAATATATATGAAATGAAACGGCAATTCAGCGATAAATCAATTTCTGTCAAAACGTTTTTATTATCGTGTATCCTTTGACACATTTACTTAATGCTCACCCAACAAAAATTAAATAAAAGAAATGGAATACATCTCGCATACGTTAATGGCATACACGGCGTATGCACAATTAAAATATATTTTTTCGCATGGTATCGTCGCGCGTCGCGCACATTTATTGTTCCACTCCGTTCATAAGTTATTGGACAATTTCATTTATCTGACAATTTCAATATGTTCTTTTTCTTTTCTTTTTTTCTTATTTTGCTTTTGCGGCATTTTCATGTCTGTCTTAGCGACGCATAAATCTTAGCTTGACTGGCAAAAACTTGTGAACAAGTATATTTCAAGACCTTTTTACATTAAATACGCTGTCTTGATTTAATTTGCTAAGATGGTAGAGAAAGCAAATTGAGCATGTCAGTTTGTATAGCAAAAGACTAAAAGAAAAGGGAAATTCATAAAAATATGTATATATAATAATATAAAATTATTATGTTTATTTTGCAAGCATTTTTAAATAAGAATATTTAAGAAATTTTAGTTTAGTAAAAAAAATGAAATAACTTGAATAAAATAAAATAATAATAAAATTAAGTATAATAATAAATAATTAATTAAATATCATTTAAAATAATAGAAAAATTAATTAACTAATAATTTGTTATATGTAATATTTCATATATATGTATGAATGCCAATTATTAATGTTGTTATCACTTCTTTTATTATTCTTGTTTTTTTTTACTTACATATTCTATTTTATATTTATTTTTTAATTATTTTATTTATTAGTTATTTTGTCATATAACACTAAGGCAAAATATAAATATAAATTATATTATTGTTTTTTGATTTGTTGTTTTAAAGGCCATGAGCATGCTTCTGGCTTACTGAAAAATGGTCATAATAAAAAGAAATTATTACTGTGCGTTTGATTTTTACACAGCTAGACAAAAATAAATACCTTTAGTTTAGAGAGCGCTGCCGACAACTCAAGAGAGTAGGTACTGCCCGAGCAGTATAGATTAGGCGATTGAAAAGACATTCAAGAATTCAAATATTAATTTATTTTATAATTTTATTCTATAATTTTAAAAAATCATTTAATAAAATCAACTAACTTTACTTATATATTTTAAGAACCCATCTATTGATATACTACACTGTGCTTTTTCTATCATTTATTTAAGAGAACCTAAATTTCCTAATTTTGCATCATGGTCGTTGAATCCAGATCCCTCTTTAAATACCTTCCAGTCATCAGCAAAAGTTTATTTTGATATGGTATAACTCTATGTCTATTTAGTATAACTAGTTAAACTAATTCGAATAATTATAAATTATTCATTCTTTCTATATTTAATATATCAATAGAAATCTATTTGCATAGAATTTCCTGAAACGCCAAAAATTGTGCAAAAACTAAGTTTTTGCTTATAAAATAACACATTCTAACTTTTGGAGGAAAATATTTAATTATATTAAATATTATTAAAAATATTATTAGTCAAAATTTTAAATATGTAAAATAATTTGATCGTATATGATTCAAATTATAATTTAAAATTTAAAAGATAAATCATAAGCAGAATAAGAAATTGCGAGAATAAGAATCTTTTTCCTAGTAAATTAAATAAAATAAATAAATAAATAAATAAATAAAACAAATAAAAATAAAATATTAAATAAATAAATTAATAAATATAACAAAAAAATATATTTAAAAAAAAATGTGGAATACTTTATTTCTTAAGAATATATAATGTTTAGAAATCCCAAAAAAAAAATCTATTTATAATTTATAATTATCTAATAAGCAAGTTAAACTAACGCAATTTATTTCTTATGAAAATAGAATATGTAAGAAACTAAAAAAAAGTCTAAAAATAAAAATGTAAAAAAACCAATCAAATTCAGAATTGTCTTTTAACCAAGTTAAATGAGAGTATGTAATTTATTTATTATGAAAATATAATGTGTATAAAACTAAATATAAACTAAATAAAACTAAAAAAAAATTTAAAAAAAAAATCTCATAAAATTTAGAATTGTCTTATACACAATATAAATTAAAGCAATTTTTTTTTTTCTAAGAGAAAAGAATGTGTTGAAAACGCAAACGGAAATCTAATATAATTTAGAATTTCCACAGGGTAAACAGGGTATTTTTTTCGTCTTCATTGATCAACTAGACTTTTATTTGTTTCAGTTTTCATTATTCAGCACGCCTTGATTTATGGTCATATGCTCAAGCATTTGGCGTATATGCCTTGCTTCGCTTCATTTCAGTAAATTGAGCTTTGTTTTTGATCGCCTTCGTCTAGGTCTTTTTGTTTTTGACTTTCCCAATTGGTCACACTTAAAGTGCGAGTATAAAAATTAATTCATTAGCCTGCTAAAGCCTTCCCTCTCACAGGAGCTAGACAAAGTTTTTTTTTTTAGTAATTTGTTTTGTTTGCCATTTGCTGTTTTCGCTGCGGAGGCTTAACCATACTGAATAGTGTATACCTAGTGCCATATTCTGCCCCCTTCCTCAGCTCAATATCACAGTTGGTTTGCCTTCGGTTGGGCTTTAAAAACAGTGCCACAATTGCGTTGCGACTCGACTCATATATATATTGGTGCCGTTAAATGCTTCCAGGCCGGGAGTACATTGTTTTTCCATTTGTGCGGCTCGTTTTAATTGCAAACCATGCAAAATGGGCCACGTTTATTGCGGACAACTGTTGTTGCCAGAGTGATGAGGGGGAGGGGCGGGGAGGGGAGCAGAGGAGAGATGTGGGACGCTGGCTTAGCTAGACTGAGGTTGAGGTTTGATTATTGCTGATGTTGTTGGCTGCCGCTCTTTGGCAGCGCAATATCTCTAATAATTTCGCATTTTGTGCGTGATATTAGCCAGCAATTTGTGGACTTTGCAAATTTGTATATAGCTCTGGGGTCAAATATGGCCAAAGCTGATTCTGATCCTACTACTACTGCCATGCTGAACTATACATAAAACGTTTAAATTATAGCCTCTTCAGCTGCAGCCCTGCCCTTAGAGCTAATCTTGAATGGCCAAGGCGAAATTAATGAAAACTTATATTTGATGCCGTGAAAAGCGTTTTATGGGCCGTCGTTAAAAAGGGAGTTGCCCGCTCGTAATTTGTAATTTCATTTAGTGCGTAAATGAGTTTTATTTGTTATTTGCCACGAAGCCGCATGACGATGGGCCTAAATAAACCACAATGCTGACCCTTTTATGTGGCGACCTTGACAACAGCTGGCATGCCAGCTAAAGAGGTCGACTTCAGTGGAAATTCAACTTTTCAAACAGTTTTCCATTGAAAAGTTTCCCGCCTTTCATATGTATTTCAAAATATTTACACAGCTTCTGCGTTTCATTTTTTTAATTTAAAAATTACAAAAAAATAAAAAAATATATAGTCAATGACTATAATTTTTAAGTGTTATTTAATAGACTTGTAAATCCATTTAGTGTGTGCATAAAGCAATTACCAAAGCGAAGCAAATAAATGTTGGCCAAGTTCCCAGACTCAGACGACTCTCTCTCCTTCTCCCTCTCTCTCTATCTTATTGACCAACTTCACCTACATTTGTATGAATGTCACGCAAATGCTGTTAGTTTATTTTGCTGGACAGCTGGACGGAGTCAGGAGTAAATGAATTCAGCTCATGTTGATTTACGCAAATTGAATAGAAAATGCACACTCTAATTGCCTTGAGAAGAGAGAGAGAGAGAGAGAGGGAGAGAGAGAGTCTATGCATATGTCAGCTATTTGCATAGCTTAAAGCACTTGCCTCAATAGGATTAGATCAACATGATTTGCTCTTAGCACTTCACTTAAATTGTGGCGACCTGATTCAGGTCTCGCTTTGATTTATAGCCAACGATTTGGCTGCGTTTCAAGGCTGTCCACACGCGGACGGTCAATGGCGAGCAGAGTTTAGCTGCAAGTGGAGTGGGGCGCTAACTGGGCGTGGCCCCTTGGACACAATAGTCTGGGCCGTGTCTTCTAAAAGCGTCGTTTATCTAATGCTAACTACTCCTTTGGGTGTCTGCCTTGAGTTAGAGCGCTCTTAACGCCTAATTCAAATGCCGCCAAGAATTCGGGCCACACCCAAAATGCGAAATGCCGATGCCGATGCCGGGGACGACGCGTCGCATAAAAAATTCATTCATAAACTGAGCTTATCTTTATCATTTGCGTGTTCATTGCGCTGCCAGCGACGAGCGCCATGAAATTTAAGCTAATGGTTCCCTTTTTTTTTGTGGTCGAACTCGCAGATTTTTGCTTCTTTTTGCCCTTCAATCTTGGATGCTCATGCACGAAGGGAAATGAGTATATAGGTTTTGTGAAATTTCCATATTGGTTTCGGTATGGCCGTAACATTTAGCTGTTCGTCAGTGTAAGTTTGTGTATTCATATGTATGTCCTTCCATAAGTCTATTCGTATGGCCGTCCGTATGTCCGTTCGTCTTTCATTCCTTATGTTCGTCCATCCGAATATCCATTTGTTTGTCTGTCTGTATGTCCGGATGTCCATTCGTATGTCCGCCTGTCTATCCGTTTGTCCTTCCGTCTACTGTATGAACACTTCGTCGCTATAGAAACTTGAAATTGAGATTCTGAATATATTATATTTATTTATTATATTATTATATTATTTACTTATTTATTTATTTATATCGTCTCCACTGGTAAAGTGTTTGATTTCCCCTAAAGACTTGGTTAATCCAGAAATCAATTGCACGAAATAAATAGTAAATGGGACAAAGACTAAAAACATTTTTTCTACAAAATAAAATCGTTCTTTCGTTATTACATTATATATCAAAAACTCTGTTAAAATCTTGGTCGTGACAACAGCTCAACATCAAAAATATTTTGATGCATATATCTACATCCACAAAGGCAACGCAACTAATCAAAGCCAAACTCTTCTGCAATTTTAGAGATTGAAGCTTAAAAATTAATTAAAATGACCCAAAAATAATTGCCAAAATATAATAGCCTCTTCATTGGCTTGGCTTATTTAAATATACCCTGTAATTTGCTACATTTTTTGAGATGACAGCGCTACCTAAACTGATGCTGAGGACTGACACTATTTTTATGCCTACTAGGGTCTTGGTAAATCAAAGCTGACGACAAGCTCTGTTATATATTCAGCATTCTTGTTAATAGAGACTAAATTTTTTTATGTTAACTGAATTTAACATTGACAAATTGGTAAACATTTTATTGCCTACAGTTTTTTATTAAAAGTTTTTATTTATTTTATGTATTTTTATTTTTTTATTTAATATTTATTTATTTAATTCTTTTGATATTACAACTGATTTTTTTTAAACCCAAAATTATAAATTACTGCATTCCTCTAAATGGAACTAGAGACTAGACATTTTTTTACGTAAACTGAATTTAACATTGACTAATGGGTAAACATTTTATTGTCTACAGTTTTTTATTAACATTTTTAATTTTATTTTTATTATTTTTTTTTTATTATTATTCACTCTATTTTATTTCATTTATTTATTTTATTATATATATTAATTTTTTTTTTTTTTAAATCAAAAACATAAATTACTGCACACGTCTAACTGGAAAACGTGGTAGATAAACTATATCTCACATTGCATTAAAACCGGCCACATGTTGTCTATGACTAAGTATGCTGCAGTCGGTAACACCGCAACGTAATATTTTTAATGTTTTCTCGCGATTTTACAATTTGTGTAGCTTAAAGTTGCAAATGGTTTAATTCCTTTGGTTTAGCATCGCTGCTCTTGCTGCTGCTGTTGGCGTAATTAAATTAAAGGCACTCGCATTTATCCATTTGCCACTTGATCTTTAAAGCTTTGAAGTAGCGCTAATTGCGCTTTATTGATTTTCGAATAGGGAAATACAATTAGCGCTGCACAGCTAGAGCATCTGTTAGTCGTACAATCTCTTTACTATGCCACTTATGCCAATATGCACAGCCAATAGCAGATAGTTGGCCCAGAAAATTCGATGAATTTGCTTCCCTTTTGTGTTTGAAGTGAAAGCTTGTTGTCTATGTCTATTATTGAAATTTGGCTACAATTCATTTGGCTGACTTTCTGTGGCTTTCATATGCAAATCCGGGCAAGATTTTTAGCTATTTACTGTTTATATTGCGTATCATTTTCTATGGTTTTCAATTTATCAGCTTTTGGCCCGAACCAAATTTGAAATTCAATTTAGTCATGCGTTTGATATGAGCCTCAAAATTGCTTGTATATTATATATGTATATATGGCTGGGCAGGCGCATGAATTGATTGAATTCTGCGGCCTATGTCGAGCCACAGAAAGGGAAGCATGCCACGCCTCTGATTGATTATTGCCAGCTGCACAGTCGAACCTTTCACAATACATTTTGTTGGCTATGTGAGGAGTTTACCTGTCCAGACTTGTGCGCCTGATTGATGGCCAGGGGTCAAACACGTGCCCGTTCGAGTACTTCAAGATCATTAAACGCACCATCCAACAGTTGGTTAGTTTCCGATTTCAGTTTGACAACATGTCGCTGCTGTTAGCCAGGTTCACTGAACCGGCAACAAAAGTGACGGAAAATCTAACGAATTTTCCAGCCGTCAGAAAGTAAAAGTTGTCAGCCAACCCGATCTGTGGCTGCTATAGTCGCAGTCGTCTGGCAAAGGCAAAGGCAACGTCTGCGTTTGCTAATTAACCACAGCAAACTCGAGACCATATTTGATGCGAAGGGGCTTAAGCCCAGACAGCTGTGTCACAGGTGTGAAATACTTTCAGTGGGTGTGAAATAGTCTCCATTATGTGGCATTGGCCTTCGCAAGTGAATCCATTTGACTTCAACATCCGAAAGTTAAAACCTGTCTAAGCTTCTAAGTAGTAGCAAAAATGGCTGACAAAAAGAGATTGATTATGGATATGTGGATTTCTTGATGTATATATGTAAGAATTTAGTAATAAAAGTATATATGAATTTAAGGAAGAGTGTATATGTCTTATTAAAGTATTTAAAAATTGATGCCTGAAGGCCTCCGTCACTCTGGCTTAAAAGTAAATTGTTATTTAGAATTAATTCTTAGCAACAATAAATACATAAATAAATAAAAAAATTTAAAAATTTATTAATTTATGAATTTGAAAATTTATGAATTTTTTAATTTATAAATTTATGAACTTACGAATTAATAAATTTATTAAATGATGAATTTATACATTTATAAAACTATAATTTTTTTAATTTAAGAATTGGTGAACTTATAAATTTATGAAATTATGAATTTATGAATTAATGAATTAATGAATTAATGAATTGACGAATTAAACAACAAATTAATTTATAAATTTAATTATTATTAATTTATAAATTTATTGAATTAATGAATCTATGAAATTATGAAAATATGAATTTATTAAAATTATAATAATTAGTAATTTTTTATATATAAATTTCTGAATTTACAAATTTATTATGAATATATTATATATTATGAATAGATGAAATAATGAATTTATTGAATTATGAATTTATAAATTTATGATTCTAGAGAATTGTGAATTGATGAATCTATGAATCAATGACCCTATGAGGCTATGAATCCACTAATTTATGAATCGAAGACTATGAGTCAATGAATCAATGACCCTATGAATATTTGAATCTTTGAATCTACGAATTTATAAATTTAAGATTCTAAGACTCTATGAATCTATGAAGTTATGAATCTAAGACTCTATGAATCAGTGACCCTATGAATATATGAATATTTGAATCTATAAATCTACGAATTTATGAATATATAAATTTATGAATTTACGCATCTAGGCATTTATGAATTTAAAATTGTATTAATTGAATCTGTGAGTCTATGAATCTAAGACTCGATGAATCTATAAATAAATGAATTTTTAAAAATTAATTTAATTAATTTAGTTTTAAATTTATTGAATTTTGAACTTATTTAATTATTTTTATTTATTTACTGTGAATTTCAGACTATATTGAAATTTTTTAATGTATGAATTTTATTTTTGATTAACGAATTTATAAATTTGTGCATTTATGCATTTCTTTATTTATTAATTAAGTCGAATGAATGTATTAATACTAAAATTTACGAATGTATACATGTTATAAAAATTATGTATGCTTTTCGTTTCGTATGCGTTTCATTTTATCAGAGCCTCAATAATTGTAGCTCTATATGATTCTAATGTCTAGTTGACAGAGCTAACATTTCATTACCATTTTGTTCCTGTCTCTCTCTCTCTCTCTCCTTCGTTCCCACTCTCATTTTGTTGCTCTTTGTGGTACTCCCTTTGACTCTATATAACTCCTTCTCTCTCTCTCTCTCTCTCTCGCTCAATTAATATCAGATTGAATATTAAACATTTTCCGTATTACAATCTTACCTTAAAACGCTTCAAATTCTTATAGCTGAACTATTTCAATTGAATGCCAATCGCACACTTCGGGGTCTTCATCGGGGAGTTGACAACAGTTGGAAATATGCAAGCATTTGGCTTAATTGTAACAGCCTGGCGCTCAATAAAAAAAAATGCACAAAAACCTGTTTGAGCGGAAATGAAATTGAAATTGAAAGCAATTCAAAAAGGCAGCAGTGGGCAGCAGGCCACGCCCACCCACGCACTTCCCATTTCAAATACAGCAGAAGTAGAAGAAGGAGAAGGCGTAAATTTTGCTCTTTTTATTGCGCATATTAAAATGTTTACACTTCAATGGCTGTCGAATAGGCAACAATGACTCGGTTATGAGAGCTGGGTCGCGTCACCAGGCAGCCTCCAAAAAGGTATATATGTATCTGCCTGGCAACCGAGAGGTCTTACCATTATAGAAATGCTTTGTTTTTTTCTTTTTTTGTCAAACGTTAAATTTGTTGTGAATTAGTATGAAAAAAAAAAGTGTAAAAAAAAAAAATTGTAAAAGCCACGTGCGAGCTTGTGGCCCTTTGCGAAAGGTTGATCCAGGCACGTACGTGCTCCGCAGCATTTCGAAATGCTTACATGCCTAATTAGGAGCGTAATTCAAAACAAAGGGACAAAAAATGACAGTGAATCGTGTCAACTGGGAATTGAGTTACGTTGTAAATTGTTAAGGTGATTTTCGTGAAATATCTAATTGGAGTTTTTGGTTTACATAGCAATTGTGTGTTGGCCATTGAATAAAGTGGGCTTAGTAATGGCTGCGCTGTCTGCCATTAAATTTAATTGTTTATCCATGAGCCAATAATTACAACAAATAAAGTACACAGCTTTCAAGTTGCGATGGAAGAACAACAGCAGCAGCAGCAGCAACGAAAATGTTGATGTTAATCGAAGTGTATATTGAAGACAATTAACTTCGTCAGGGCCAGGCTGACGTGCTTTGTTGTTTGATGTCGAGCGCATAGCTTACTAATTAATCAAAACAATCAGCAACGCATTTTCGTGTCATGTGTGTGCTCACTGTACCAAAGTACCCAAGAGGCCAAGGGACGACCTCGTCTGATCCGCCAACCACTTTCCCCAGTTGGCGTCAACTTCCTATCCCCCACCATCCGTCAGTTCAATGCGCCGTTGGCGATGGCGATGGTGATGGCAGTGCCAGTGCCGAGACACTTAAGCCCTCACTATTTGATGGCCTTCCATTTAAGGCTGGCAAATGGCGCAAAGTTCTAGACGTGCCAGCGAACAAAGATGACATATGAAAGACCGCAGAAATATATACAATAAAACATATATAGTTGAGTGCTTAAGAGCTGCTCAGGCGCAGATGAAATTACATCTAATTAAAATCTTTTTCATTGAATTCTCTTAGAAAGCAACTCGTCTAGCTAGCGAAAGTTCAAGCTCAAAGTGCAAAAGCCAGCTTGCAGCCAGCGAGCTTTACGCATTCATTATGCTAAGCCAAGAGGGCAGCTAAAGACTGCAATTAGAAATGTTTATGCTAATGAAACGGAATCTTGTTGGCATAATAATTTACAAGTTTTGCTCTTCACAGTCGAGGCATTATGGAACAAAGCATATTTGCTAATTGCGCAGGTCAATGGGATTAGGCAATCAGCACGCTAATGCGGAATCTGATATCAGCAGCATTCAGTTATTGTCTCTTGAATAGAATTGAATAGCAGGCTTAAAGCATTTCACTCTGTTGCCCTTCGCTCGCTCTCTAACTTGCTTAGCTCTTTGGCCATATCTGCATAGCGTGATGTCTAGGCTTAAGAGATGTTTCGGTAACAAAAGAAATTTTAATTTTAATTTTATGAAAACGGAAATAATACTCTTCAGTTACGTAAATATATATCATATATATATCTTGAGTAATTTAGTAATCAAAGAGAGAGAGAGAGAGAGAGACTGTCTCTCTCTTTTTATCTATCTCTATCTCTCTCTTTCTCACTCTCTACTACTAAATTATATATTTTTAAAATTTTGTATATACTTTATATACAACTTTATATACTTTTAATATATATTAAAATAATATCTAGCTTATTTTTATTTTTAATAATTTACTAGAAAACCTTAAAATCCTTACAATGAACTCTACTCTACACTACAATGAGCGCTTTATGGACATAAACAACTTAAACTTAAACAAACTTAAAGACTATATATTTTCTATGATACACACAGATACAATCGATACATGTATGCTTAAAATAAAATATCGTAAAATATATGTCAAGTTAATTTTAATTCGTATCAATTTCCATTCTAATTTTATACTTTAACAACTGCAATTCATGACGAATATCCAGCGTGCTGTCTTGCACAGTTTGCCATTCCAGACTCTCAATATTTATACACTTTTCGTCTCGCTTCCTATTGCTAATCATAGCGAGCCTGTGAGATTGCTACAAATAACCCTCTCGCTTACACATAGCAGCACACGGGACGTTCAGACGTAATAGCTCTCTCTCTTTCTATAGCTAGAACTGAGCTGCATGCAGCTATGACGAAAACTCAGTTATATAATAGTTTTGCAAAGAGGCATGAACAAATTGAAGAGAATTAGGAAACGTAGAAAAGACTGTTTTCTATTAATTTCTAATAATATTGCGAGATGTCGTAAGTACATATTTATATTTATAATCAAATTTATTTATTATTATTTATAATCACATTAATTTTAATTTAGATATTACTATATTTATATATGTTTATGTATAATGTACATATAATTATGTTACTATATTTATATTTATTTATTTTAACTACATATTTAATAATTTTAATCACACATTTATTTATATATTTATTTATCAGTCAAAAAGTTATGAGTATAAATAAATATATTTATAAAAATATACATATTTATTATAAATAAATAAAATTATAAAAATACATATCTATTATTAATTATTTATATTTACTTTTTCAGTTTAAATAAATCTAATTAAAAAATATGTAAACAAAAATACTGAATATAAAATATAAATAAATAAATATAAATATAATAATAAAAAGTATATTTAATTTAACATTTATATAAATAATTACAAATATAATTAATATGTATAAATCATTAATAATAAATATGTATTTTTTTATAATTTTATTTATTTAGTTATTATTATAATTAGTTATACTTATAACTTTTTGATTATTAATATATTTATAATAAAAAAATAAACATAAATAAGTGTATAAATATAAATATTAATTAAAGTTAATTATTTTTTTATTTATATATATTTATATATATTTATTTATACATTTTTTTAATTAGATTTATTTAAACTGAAAATAGTTTGAATAACTAAAAAGTTTTTATAAATAAATCTAGTTTAAAATACATAAACATATTTATTTATATAAAGATTAATATAAATATATTTATAACTAGATTAAACTCTTCATAAAACTAATTTTTTGCCAAATGAATTATTATAACTACCTTTAGTTATACGAATATATAACTATATTCATTTTTATATCTAATTAATTTACGCTTATAACTATCATAAATATTTACCTAGCTCAGTCAACGTTAAAATTAAAACGCTTATAATAAATCCAAATAAATAGCTTAGCAATAACATAGAAAAAACCACAACATTTCAATGTAAATTGAAATTTGCATTTTTTTTAAATATATTTCATCATGTCAAATTTATGACAAAAAACACACACAAATTTTTCACAATCAAATTTAATCCTGAGCATAAAAAGTTTGCTGTCTTCCAGCAAATAAAAAACTTCTTCAAAGGCTAATACCAGGATTAAATGAAACAAAAATAAACTTTTTAATTTACTTTTCATGCGAAAAATGCAAAATTAAATTAATTTAATAAAGTATTTATTTTTATTTTTATTTTTGGAGTCTTTAATGCTCTAATATCTATTACATAAATAAATGCATTTTAAATTAAGTCAAATACTTTTCGAATTAGCTAAGTATTATTTAAAGCAAATTTAAGTATAGATTTCTTTAATTTGCCTGCATGTCTGAGATTTTTTCGCAAGCATTTCTGTTGATGCTATACAACATGCTGTTCTTGACCCGTGTCCATCAGAAAGCGAAAATAAAACTGGGAGAATTTATGCCAAAAATTGATTGTCACTCAAAGCAATTTTGTCAATGCTTGCCGACAGTCAAAAATAAAAATCCCATTAGATGGGACTCTCTTATTTCGGCGTTTACGACTAGACTCTGGCAACGCAGCCATAAAGACAGGCATATAAACATATAGAGTCACATACTGGCTCGTAAATTGCAATGCATTTAATGGAAGTTACGAGCAAGATTCCAAGCCACACTCACGCGTGCACACAAATTAATAAAGCAATATTGCGGCTTGTCGAGTTTAATTTAAGCTCTCAAATCGCTGCAGGTTTGTGCGTGTTTGTGTGTGTTGCAAGGTAAGCCAAAGAAATTTGATTTTAAAAATAACTCGACGGGAGATGCCTTTGAAAAAAGTTTTACCCGAATATTGAGATATATATGTGCACTCCACGCGCTGTCATGGCAGCTCAAGCAGCGCCTATAGCAACGACCACACACAAGGAACACCTAAGCATGCAGAGCTGTTTTTTTGTTCCCACTTCTTTCACTTTTTATATAATAAAAGAAAAGCTGCTTATATGTGAGTGCTTTGCATCTATTTACGCCCAAGTATTTGCACATTGTGCCTGATAGGTAAGCAGCAGGTAGCTGCTGCTGCTGCCTGCCCTCATTGAGGTGTTTATCAAAGCAATTCAACCCTTTGATATGCTGCTAAAAACTGAGCAAAAAACGTCATCGAAAATATATATATATATATAGAATATAATATATGTATGTATATTTAGACAAATAGGTTGGCTACCCACTGTGCAAGCCCTGACAAAGTGAGAAAGGCTTTAAGACGATTTCTGCAAGCTGCGAAACATGTATAGGAAATTGTTTTCATTTATTTTGTCTTCTTTGCAATTGTGTTTTACAATTTGATAACAACATTGAGACGAGATATTTCGCTTAATTGGCATTATATAAATAATTTTTTTCTTGTGCATTGTGCTGCGGTTTGCATTTGCATGTGAAATGCACTAAAAAAAAATATTATATCGTTTGACATTTTTTCAGCTGAACAGATAAAAAAAAATAATACAGCAGAAACGAAAAGCAATTAAATGCATTCCAATGCAACTACGACAAATAAAAATAAAAAACTTTAAAAAAGTTAAAACAAAAAATAACATAAAAATCGCAAACATTTGATAGTAATTTAGTGAACTTTCATGTAATGTTTACTTTTTAGCTGTCGCATGTTGCGGTCAACCACGAAACGCAGCAGCGTAAAAACTGTAAAATAAAGTATCTTTAAAGCTGCCTCCATCAATTGCATTGTGTTTCTGGTCTGGTTCAGCGGTCATTAAATAGATAACCTCGACAACAACTGACAAACTTTTGTTTTGTCGATTGTTTAAATCGAATCGAAAGCGAATTTAGTTGAAAAAACTTGTAGCTTACTTGGTTTATTGCATTTGATTTGGAATATTTTATTAAATGGCTTTTTATTATTTATTCATTTTTATACCCTGATTTAATGATATTTTTATGCGCTCTAAAGTATGAATACCTATTTGAAGGCATTAAATGCTTTTTAATAGATAACGTTGGCAATATGAAAAGCTATAATTGTTAGTAGTTTAAATGCAGTTAAATAACGAAAGCCATGATTAAGGAAATGCTGCATGTAGCTAGACAAGATAGAACAAGTAAGAAAGCTCTAGTCGAGACGGCTCGACTACGAGATCCCCTGAACCCTGCAAAAAAAGTGATACTCTTCTTCTTTACGATCGCATGAGCGCGAGCTCTGCTAACCGCGCAGTTGCTGCCGTGGCTTGGGGGTGGGTTGGGCTATACTTTGGACGCCTATAACTCCATTTCTAGATGGATGATCTTAATGAAATTTTCAGAGTAGATTAAGAATATCTAAATGTATCTATGTGCATATGTAGTATATGAAATGCTTTTTTTCCAAATTGGGGGCGAAGGGGGCGTGGCATCCAAAATCTGAAAATTACATAATCTGCGTATTCATAATATCTATCTAAATATGCAAATTTGAAGTCTTAAGCTAAAACGGTGTAGAAGTTATGCCCAAAAAACATAAAAAATTGAAATGAATTTTTGATTTTTTATCGATAATTTGGAAATGGGATGAGTTATCGAAAAAACAAAATAAACTCGCACTGCGTAGCTAACATACGAGTGTTCATGTGAAATTTCAGCTCTCTAGCTTTTGTAGTTTCCGAAATCTCGACGTTCATACGGACGGACGGACGGACGGACGGACAGACGGACAGGGCTCAATCAACTTATTTTTTTATGCTGATCAAGAATATATATACTTTATGGGGTCTGCGACGCTTCCTTCTGCCTGTTACATACATTTTCACAAAACCATTATACCCTGAATTCCCATTTTCAATGGGTTCAGGGTATAAAAATTGAATGTACATGAAACTTGACTAGATTGAGTCAGCAGGTTCTCCTTATTTTAAAAAATATATTTATATAAATTTCTAATTTTATTTTTATCTGTCTTCTTATGCCAAGCCTGGAAGTTAGAGCAGTACATATATTTATACAAATAAGAAGTTGTACTTTCTGAATATGTGAAAAAAGTTAATTGATTCTATTGACTTCCATTTATTTGTTTTTATTTTATTTTTTACACTTGCTTATATTAACATTTTTTATACGTTATTTAAAAAAAAAAACATTTTTTTTTCAATATATATTTTTTATTCAATATTTTTTCTAACAATCTTAATGCCTATCTGCGGTCTATATGAATACGAGGATTATGCCTTTTGGATTTAAAATTTAAGCTACATACCTTAATTGTTGATATGTATGTTTGTTTGTTTGTTTTTTTTTTTTTTTTTTTATTTATTTGTTTTATAAAAATATCATACAAATTTGTACAAGTTTAATATCAGTTTAATAATTATTTATTATTATTTTTATTTTATTATTATTTATTTATAATTTTTATTTTGTAAACTTTATTTTATTTATTTTTTTTTAAATATTTATATTTTGTTATTATTATTATTATTTTTTATTTTATTTACTTTGTTAAAGTTTTATATATTTTTTATTATTATTTTATTATTATTTATTAATAATTTGTATTTCTTAAAAAAGTTTAAAGTTTGCTTTATTATATTAAAATAATAATAATAATTAGAATAAATATAATATACGTTAAATATTTATTTATTAATATTAGTATTTTATAATTATTTACTTTTTATTTTATTTATTTTTTTATTTTTTTATTTATTATTATTTATATATTTATTATTTTTATTATATTAAGAAAAAAACATAAATATTTGCATAAATTTAATATATGATTTATTAATAATTATTATTATAAATGTTTTTCTTTCTTTCTTTCTTCCGTTCTTTCTTTCTTGTTAACTCAACTTAAAGACCTTGATAGCTCGCGAAATATAATATGAAATATACGTTATGTCAAAGTCTTCATAGACTTTTTGTACATCCCATTTTCATCTACCCATCAAAACAGCGAAAGCAATCCAGAAATATTGACAAACGGAGAACAGCTGCTACCAAACTCGTTCCATTTCCTCCACACTCATTTTCTCTGCACTCTTTATAGAAATATAAAAAAGAAAAACTTGTTAAACTATCTGCTTCATTTCCTTCACTTCCTTTGCCACCTGCTGTTGTTCAGGATCAAGGTCGAGCATTGCAAATGAAATTGTATATCAAGTTTTTTCACTTCTCGTTTCCTTTGTATTTGTATGCTTTTTGGTTGAACTGTAAATAAAAACTGTAACTGTAAATTGCCAGCCCCTGCAAATAAAGATACAGAAGGAAGGAATTGTTGTTGGGGCTATGCCAAGGGCACAATGCATTTCCTTTTGGTTTAATTGCGCTTGCAACAAGATGGCGCTTGTTATTGTTGCTGTTGGTGTTGCTGCTGCTGCTGCTGTTGCTGTTGCTGTTGCTGCTGTCAGCGGCATCAGCACACACGTACGGTAAAATTTCTGTTTAATTTCGTTTTCATTTCCGCGCCACGCAACGCCTCGGCAGTTAACTGTTTGCGTAGAACATGTTGCAGCAAGACGAAGCTGTGCAAAACAGTTTCGGGTTCGGGTTCGGGGCTGGGCTGGGCTGGGCTGTGTTGCGTGTGGCACGTTCCAGCAGCCAATCAATTCGACAATTCAAATATATATATGGCTGTATGTGTATATACAACAAGCAGATATCGGCGATAGCAATCCTTAAGCACACACACACACACACACAGATGAGTGTTTGCATGCGCGAGTGTGTAAGGAGCAGGAGCGGGACGCGCCGGGGCATAAATTTCATTTATATCCTTTAGCTGTCTCAGCAACAGCCAGCGCCAGCGCCAGAGCTTCCCGGCCGCCATTTATTATTCAACGGAAATGAGCGCAAAAAGTGCGTCACATATACGAGCATGAGTGTGAGTGTGCGTGTGTGTGTGAGTGTGAATGTGAATGTGTGTGTGCTTGTCTGCCGCGGTTTGTCTTTATTGTTGCCTGCGGACGCAGTTCGCTTATGTTGAGAATTAAAAGAAACTCTTAACTCTTCTGACGGAAGTCACAACGAAATTGCCAACATCCGACTAAAGAAATAAAGCAACGCAGGCAACAAAATCAACAATAAGTATTGAACAAGGATACAAAAAACAGAAACCACTCAAAGGCAACACATGCCGAGAAAGAAAGAGGGAAAAGGGAAAAGGAATGTATTCATCTCAGTAGTTCTGGCATTTGACTGTCGACACAGATGATGATATGTTGGCTCCAAGGTGGAATTGATTGAATAGTCAGCTATGTATGCATACAAGTTTATTTCCAACATGAATAATTGTATTGTATAAATCTTAAAATTTATAAAAAATAAAATAACAAAACAGAATAAAGTAAACTTTAAAGTTCAAGAAAGAAAAACAATAATAAAATAAAATAAAAAAAATAAAATAAAATAAACTTTAGGTTTATGCTGCATGTATATGCATCTATATATGTATCAGCTTCTATATAGAAGTATGTATGCATATATCAATTTAAATTCAAAGTAAACTGTTGATTGAATCAGTTCATCAAGATACAGCTCTGCTAGTTACCAGCTCTCATGTGAATTTGTCAGTTCATTATTTAATTAGAGCTGCAGCAGATAAGTGCCAGCTTTGGCTAATGCAGTTTAACTCCGACATCCATTAGCTATATGTGGTTGACTCGCGTGCATAAAATAAACAACAACTAACTGAACAGTGAAGCTGTGGAAGTAGTTAAAGCTTGCGGCAAGGACGCATTGGGTTTGTTTGCGCCGCAAAGTATGCAGCAATAGTCGGCGCGAAGCAGAGAAACCTGAAGATGAGTGCAGACAGAGCTGCGACCAGCCCACACACATACACAGAGGCAGACAGTCACACATATATATACATATAAGTATATGTATGCATATGTAGATCACATGGCATATAATATACGTGCTGCTGGAATCTCTCAGTTTGTTGAAACATATGCAAAGCGAGTATTTCAAATTGCGAATGAGCGAATCAGAGTAAAAATAAGTATGAGAATTACGAATGGTTTTGCATGCGTAAGTTCAAGAAGTGAAACGAGTATATTGGTTTCGGATAAATTGTAATGAATGTTAATTATTACTTTAGTTATGGAAAATCACTAAAGAAAATTAATTTTCTTCCACAATTTTAGAGCTAAATAACTGGAGTGCTAAAAGTGAAAAGTCTTAGAGCTAAAATAGGCAAATTTTACTAAAGTATTCGTCACTTGCCATTTATCACAGCTAAACTTATGAATGATATGGCCATGCCATGGATGTTATTGGAATTGAGTTTCTCTCTTATATATTTCATATGCATTTCGAACGTGTATTATGCAGTCTGCGTGCTCGACTGCAAAGTTTTTGCATAAAGCGCCAACTGAAATGCAAATTCATCTTCGGCGATGCTTACACTCTTTGATTGAGCTATATCGATTATTGCATGAAACATGTAACAGATTAAAATGATATGCAAATAAATATACCATATGTATATACTATGTAAGACTACTGTATAAGACTAGTATTAACTGCATATGACTTTTTATAGAAGACTCCTGTCAAGACTAGTTTAATCTTATAAGTTTAATTTTATAAGACTATTATATCAGACTACTAAATAAGGCAACTACATTAGCAGACTACTTTATACGAGTTCTGTATACGACAACAATGTTAGAGGACTATATAAGAGTATTTTATACGACTTTTATACTGTATAAGACAACTATATTAGCAGACTATATAAGAGTGCTTGATAAGACAACTATATTATCAGACTGTATAAGAGTGCTTTATAAGACAACTACATATATTAGCAGACTATATAAGAGTGCTTTATAAGGCGACTGTCTGAGACAACTATGTTTGTAGGCAATATAAGAGTACTTTATAAGACAACTATATAAGAAGGCTATATAAGAGTACATTATAAAATTGCTGTATAAGACAGCTATATTAGGAGACTGTATAAGAGTACCTTACAAGACTTCTGTGTAGGAATACTATTGTAGAAGACAATATAAGAATACTTTATAATACTTTTGTTTAAGACAGCAAAGCAATTCGACATTATAATATTATTAACAAAAAATATTTTATAAAACTGCTATATAAGACTATTGTATAAGTCACTTAAAGAAGGCTTCTTTACAAGAATACCTTCCAAGTATTCTATACAAGACTATTGTAGACTAGTACGTAAGATGACAAAGACTTTAGGTAATCAGAATCGCATTTGCATATAGAAAATGATCTTAAATCTGGTTAGAAAAAATATTTAAAGACATTGATAGACTCGATATTTTATATATATATATTCATTTATATATTATATACACGATATTTTTATACACGATAAAATATGTTATGAACTTGCAGTATATAATAAGAAATAAAAATAAAAAATACTTTCAACTGCATTTAAGTTAACTCCATTATATCTCTCCTAGAGGCATGGAACAGATTCAATATAAGATGTGCACTCATGAGCAAAGAGTATTCACTCAGCCGTATGCCCAAAAGTATATTTTTTTACTTTTTGCTGACGAAGTCTTCATCATCATCATCAGCAGGAGCCGGAGCAGCAGCAGGAACAGCAACAAGACGCACTGACGCACTTCCTTGAAATTCATATTTCGAATGCCATATATATTTTTTTTTCATAACTTATTATAAAGGCCGCATTGGTGGTTGGGTGGTGTTGCAGAGTGTAGGCGGCGCTGACTGTGCGTCCGTGGCATTTACCTGCTATTTGCCAATGCAAATGTTGGACAATATTTCATTTGCATAACGCAGCTGCTGAGATTTTTGCAACGTGAGCGCTACAAATGTGGATTACGAGCAAATGACAGCACTTAAGAGCTGAAATCAGACACTGGGAGCGGCGGGGTCAGTTGGCGCTGACAACTGAATCAAAGTGTTCACACAAGCTTGACACATTAGTTGACATATTATGTGCACACATATCATTCAACGAGAGAGCGAGCGAGGGCAGCAGGAGCTCAGCGCTGTCAACTGAGTTTTTGGGTTTGTCCAAGAGAGAGAGAGAGAGAGAGAGAGAGGGAGAGGGAGAGTAGAGTAAGGCAGAGTAGAGTAAAGTAGCGCTGATTATACAACATATGTATATGACAACACACATACATACACGCACATACTCATATATAGTGTGTATCAACTGCCCCCCAGGCACGCCCACTTTTATTGCAAATTGAATTTGCTGTGTCACGTCCTCGGCGACTTTGTCAATAATTTTTTTAGTTTGTAAACTGCCGCAGAAAACGAACATTTTTGCTGGGCAACGCATGGAATATGTGAGAGAGAACACAGGGTGTTCAGAGTGTGAGAACTACTTTTTAGCAAGGCTAAGCCTTACACTTATTCCATGCTTGATTTGAAGATGCAGATTAGAGTAGTTCCTTTTCACATTCAATTCCATTTTTGTTGTATCAAGTAACAGAGTCGTTTGGCATTTTGGTATAGTTTAAGGCATTATTATTTAATAATTGATATTCATTTATCCAATAACAAATGTACGATGTTCGGCATGTGAAAAAGTGGATTAAATATCATAAAAAGAGTCTTTGAGACAATTTTGATATGTTTTCAAGCTCTAGATTCTAAATTTAATGTACCAAGCTTTGGGTCTTCCTGACTCTTTGAAACAGCTTCTTTTTTTATTTGGCACTCGAAAACATGCGAGTTATAGAAAATATATTTATATTCACAGACGTTGAATTTCGAGTTCCTGACACGATGTTCCAGGTTTCACTTTTTCAATTTGAAGTTTCTCTCTTTGAAAATGAATATGAATTATTTATGTACCGGATTTCAGCTTACAGCTTTCTTTAATTTTTAGCTTTTCTGATTTGTCAATTGTTTCTCTTTAGCATTGCAAATTCACAATTATTAGCCAGGTTCCACGTTCCACGTTCCCAGACTCAAGCTCGAAGATTTCATATTCCTGGTTCGAAGTTTCAGATCACAGCTGTTTAGGCTACTCTTAAGAGTCTCTGCCTCTAATTTTTTAAAAGTTATCAAACTAGTTTTAGGTTTTAGCTTACTGATTCCCTGTGCTATCATTCAAATTTGTTCTGCCAATTCGTTAGCTTCAGCTTCTTAACTGAAGGCTCTAAAGTATAAAGAACAAAACTATATATTTTGGTTTGTCTCAGATTTGAACTAGGAAGAGATTAGATTTAATTATCGTTTATAATAAATCATTTCTTTATGCTTATTCTTTTTCAGTTTGTTTTATAGCTCACAAATAACTCTTAACTGTTGCTCTATGTCTGCAAATACACGGATCACTTTTACTCATATTCAGAGAATAGACTCAGAGAGAGCTATCGAATGCATTGGTTCTTGAGCGAGTTCGACTTGTGTGCGATCGGCGTCGTGTGTGCATATGTATATGTATATGTGAAGACCTTTTGCTTAGACTCTTGTAGTTATTTGTACACTTGCTGAGTCTCCCTATGCGAGCGTCAATCGTGTCGCTCACTAACGATGTTCGTTAAAAGAGCGTCACACGAGTAGTTCAACTCTACGCGCTCAATAGATAATAAAAATGAAAAGAATCGAAGCTTCGAGAGCAAGAGAGCATGATTTAATTCGGTTGATCTTTTGGACAGAACATAAATAATAAAACTGATCAACTGCTATTTGTAAACAAGGGTTCTTCCTCTTCTTAACTTTTAATGATTATCTAGTTGGACTTTAAAATATTAATCATCTCTCTCTCTCTCTGATGGTGCTTCTGAATAAAAAATTATTTTTAACAAAAATGGTCTCTATTATATAAATTTTAATGCTCTTTAATGGTTAGAAAATTTATTTGCTTTCATGATTCAAATGAAACATATTATTTTAATGCTTCAATATTCATCAATAGATTTCCATATTTAAAATATATAAACACAAGTTTAATATTTAATCATTTACTAACTCTTATGTAATACTCTTTAATCCATTTGAATACTTAATAATTTTCTAACTCTTATCTAATAGTCTTCATCCATATACTTATTCACTCATTTCCCACTTTTATTTCTTAAAGAATGTTAGAATTTCCCTCACTTTTTTCACATAAAAATATTGCTTTAATTATCTATCTCTCTCCCTTTCCCTCTACTCACAGAAACACCCTGTATTATTAAGCAGGAAGTTTGTGCGCAACTAGGATTATGAGCATTTTCGTAGCCATAATATGCAGCTGCAACGTTACGTTTTTTTCGCCTTGGGCCAAGTTGCAACAAAGAGAGCTTGGATCTATTGTTATTCTTGGTCAGTTGGTCGTTGCACTTTTCGCCAGTTACAACAGCATGTATATGTGTGTGTGTGTTTGTGTTGGTGTGTGACCTAGTGAACCCACAAATATGCGACACATGGTTGGCCAAATCGCCGTCAGCTGCGCAGAGTTCGCATTGTCCTGCCGTGTCATGGCGTAGCCGATCCGTGTTCCGCACCGTGTGTTCCAAGGCGCCCATCATTTGTCAATGTCGTCCACGCCCAGAGCACACGCAACCTCATCGCCATCATCAAGTCTCGTGCTGCTGCTGCTGCTCCGTCCTCTGCCCCAGCCTCTGCCACTGCGCCAGCTGTGTTGTGGCATGTTTGTTTCGCGTAATTCCTCAGCGACAGCTAATGTTGTTTTTGCCACAGCAGGAGCATGGAAATGAAATACATAACCACACACACACACACACACTCACACACACACACCCATAATTTTGTTATTATGCAATTGCTGCAGTCAACGCCACGGCCAAGTCCCACGTTGCTCTAATTAGTACTCTTTTGACTACTATTGACTCGTTTCTATTCGCACAAACATTTCATTCAAGTTCTAAATGCTTTTTAATTGCAAAGAAAAAAGGAATTTATAATGATAATATCTCTTTTTGTAAACATCCAACACCAGACAGCATACAATTACGCAAAGCTTCTGTGCAAAGAGCAATTTGCAGGTTGAATAGGTTCGACATAATCTTTTAGGGGAACATTAACTGAATGAACGTTACATAGAAAATAGAGAGTAAACGAAAGCAACAATTATTGAGTTTTTAATATATTTATGTTTATTAAAAGAAAAGTTAGAAAGAAAAGTTCTTTTAGAAGTGTATTTATTTGTGTCGTAATAAAAACAGCTAAGGAATTCGAATAAATAAAAAAACAGGAAGGGATAAAAACAAAAGACTCAGACCTCATTTAAACATCTATATTTACTTGTGTATTTTTTCATATTTACTTATGATCTTTTATATCAATGAGAATAATCAAAAAAATTCTAATTAAAAAAATAATAATAATTGTAAATAAAAAATAAACCATTATACCCTGATTTCCCATTTTCAATGGGCTCAGGGTATAAAAATGAATATATAGTAAGCGAAACATGTAGAGTTAAACAAACCGACTCAGTTCTCGTCTAATCACAATTCAATAATGAGAATTGCAAAGAAAACAGTAAATTATCCAAAATGAGCAAAATGTTAAACAAATGTTTCACGAAATTTATTTAACAAAAAAGTTAAGTATGAGCGTATATTAATTTGTCTATATACATTTTGTAACGATGAGAAGCACATAGAGAGGCGTAAACAAGGCAGTCAAAGTAAGGAAAGTTAAATATGAAAGAAAACGGAAATGAAAAGTAAGCTATCATATATTTTATATTGCTATTTGCTATACAAATTGAATGCAAGTCAATATTAATATAAACAAAAAATTGCAAGCAGTATACGAATATATAAAATAAATAAATCAAAATCAAATAAAAATACTTTAAAAAATGTCGAGTAATTGCAACAGTCCACGAATGTATAAAAAAAAAATAATTAAAAATTAAATCAAATGAAAAAAACTTTTTAAAAATGTAGACGACAAACGAATTTCAATACATTTCCCTGACTCTGCTGCTATAAACGCTTTTCGAGCAATTTATAAAATTTGGTTGAGGCAGAGCCAACGTGTTTAGTCTGTCTGTCACGCTGTCATTCTGTCAGGTTTTTTCCATGCTAGGCAACCGCAGCCGCAAATGTCTAGCAAAACTTTCGGCCAAAATGCTAATGCTCATTAAAAAACTTGTCAAAAGGCAACAGCAACAGCAACGGCAACAACAAAGTGAGCCATAGAAAGAAAAATAAAAATAAATAAAATAAAATAAAGTGGCGCAGAGTGAAAATGCCATTCTAATTGCACGGAAAACCACAGCGAACTAAAAGCGACGACGCACAGTGGGGCCTCTGCCGGCGTCGCGTCCCAAAAATCAGAAAAGTGATGAAAAGCGATTTTTAAAAAGTTGATCTCATATGATTGGAAATTGTCCAAAGGGACAGTATCCAAAAGATTTTTGAAATTCGACCAATTTTAATGGTAGTTATGCCCCTTCAAAGTTGGGTAAACTTGCAAAGTTTTGCACAACAGCGCATTTTTGTGAAAAATGCTCAACTTGTGAACCGAGTTGCAAGACAAATACAGCACCAATTGTTTACATGTTGGTTGCCATTTAAAGATTAATTTATATCTAAAAATATAAATCAAAAATTATGTTTTTACGATTTGTCATTAAAGAGTTAAGTTAAATTTAGTGAACCTCTTTATTTTACACTATTTTTCATCTTTGATGGACTGCATCTTCTGAGTCCCGCCGAGTCCCAGGCAGCGACTTATACACACGTGTTAAGGAAGATGTCCTCTTTCATATTAATAAAACTTTGCCTGCCCCTACCCGCCCCTCCGGGTTTGTATGCCAAAAAACTACAAAAAAACAGGCCAAAAAACGCACGAAATGCGCAAAAAAAAGGTCGTTGTAGCGTGTCGCTGCATGCAGTAGGTAGAATTGCCGACGGCAAAACGGTTTGGGATGGGTTTGGGTTTTTTGTAAATTCGTCGTTGCAATTTGCATTATTTATTTGTTTTGTCTACCTAATGCTGCATTTTATAAGCAAATATTTTGTTGAATGGAAGAAAACAGGTACCTGATTAATTAATAATTATTGTGCAGAAATTTTAAGCTTAGATATTGCTCCGCCTTCTACGGATGACAAAGAAAACTGAATAAAAAAAAATTTTTTTTTTTTTAATTTTTTTCTTATTGATTAATTTATTTATTGAAACAAACTATCTAATATTAATACAAATAATAATAATATTGAAACAAAAAAATTGTTGTTTTTTTTATTGAAAAACCAGTCATTTTTGACGAAGTTCACATTTTTCATGTTTGGCCTAAAACTGTGAAGCACCCTGTTGCCGCATCACCCTGTTTGTAGATTCATTTTAAAGCTTGAAGAATTCTCTGTAGAATGCTTTTTAAATTTTTGAAATATCTTACTTGGTTCGAAAGTTATGATTTTTGGGACGCAAAATGAGCAAAGGCCCCACTGTGCGACGTGCGTCGCAGAGCGTAGCGGGCAAATGAACTAGGCGTCAGGAACAGGACCATAAACCGCTCAATTATAATGCCTTGAACCGAACCAAGGCCCAACAAAACGTCGTTATCTGAAATATTTGACATGTGTCTGTCGGCCAAGCGAGTCGTGACGGCGCGTGGGCCAGGCCAGGCTAGGCTAGGCCAGTGGCAGTGTGAAGGGCGACGCTGGCCACGCTTGGACAAGCATTCGCATTAGGAGCAATTAACAATCTGTTGCTAGGACATAAAATATACAAAATTCATAGAGCGCACTCAGCTTGGCTCGCACCAAGGTTCAAGGTTCAATGGAGTGCATGGCGTATGCGTGATTTCATGGAACTGCCCAAAAGTATGCAATGGAAAATGTCCGAAACATTTTTTGGTCTAAATGAAAGCGGAGCTAAGCAAATTTAACGGGAATATAGATTTGTATAAGCGAATTTTAATTGAAACTAGCTTTAAAGGATTTTTCAGTTTTAGTATTTATTATAGAATTTTCAAAGGAAATTTTTGCTTAATGTTTTTTTTAGGTACAGTATTAATTTAATATATATACATATATTTAATAGAATTATAAAGTAATTTAATATTTTCTTAATAGAGTCTTCAGTTTTAGACTTGAGTTAACTTTAGAAATTATGAATTTAATATTCGCTTAATGATTTTTATTTCAGTATGAACTATATTATAGAAGTTTCAAATTATTTAATATTTGTTTAATGATTTTTTTAGTTACATAACTATAGAAATTTGAAATGATTTAATATTTGCTTAATGATTTTTTATTTACTGTATTCACTTAACTATAGAAATTTAAAATGATTTAATATTCTTAATGATTTGTTTATATTTAGTTTGAACTTAATATTTGCAATAGAAATTTAAAATAATTTAATATTTCCTGTACAGTAGTTTCTTCTTTGATATTAGCTTAACTTTCGAGATTTCAAATGAAAGAATATTTATTCAAGAATATTTGCTATTGCATTCTTGTGCTGCAACAACTTAGCTAATTGAATATCGTCAAGAGAAAACGAGCTAAATTCAGCACACTATCCATAACTAAAAACTATCTATCTATATTTCATTTTTGTAGCAGGAATAAGACGAATAGAGCGCTGCTCTTGCTGTTGCTGCTTTGAAGCTCGCCATAAACTTATGAAAAACTAAGTTGGTCGCTGGCGCTCCATAGTTATCAGCTGCTTGGCTCAAGCAACTTTCAGTTATAATCTCCCCACACACGCAGACACAAAGCAAATGAATTTTTAAGAGCGGGTGCTCAAGTGGGAGTTGTGGGAGTTTGATTGCGGAGGCAGCTCTGGCACAATTGTAGAGTTAAGACTCATATGCTTGACGTGGCATTTGCACTCATTAAAATTGCGTGAGAAGCGGGTATATTGGTTGAGTTTAGCTTAGCAGAAGAAGTGAATATCTGTCTATAGTATATGAATATATATGAGCTGCGCATGCTCCACAACTGATTCTTTAGTTTAATAAATATTTATATATCTTATTGATATTAATAATATTCTTGAATATGATGAGAATAATCATGCATCTGCTTGTCAGTATGCAATATATTTCAACTCTTAATGATCGTCATAATTATGATGTTAATATATTAATATTATCTTGTAGTAAATTATCATTATTTTTTAATCAAAATAATTAATTAATTATTTTCTAACTTTTTAATTATTTAATTAGTTATTAAGCACCTACATCATCATATAATAAGTTCAATATCAGTCAATTTAGGATAATTTTAGGAATATCCAATTTAATATAGAAATTATTATAATCATGATAATAATCATGAAAAGTATTTTAATCAATTTTTACTCTCTTTCTGCTTATTATTAGCTTTATAATTATCAGACAATATTTAAGTTGCTTAATTGCTTTTAACTGTTGTCTTAACAATATTGCATATAATTATCATTATAAAACATACTATTAAAATTATTTTGCTTAGATTCGCCTTAAACAGAACATTAATTCACATTTATTTTTATTAATGTATTTGCCATGAATATAAAATCAAATAACAGACCCTAGATATATATTTTTATTCATATGTATTATTTATTTATTTAAATATATTTGTTAATAATTATTTTATTTAAATCAATTTTCCAACAATTATTTTAGCGTAGCATCTAGTCTACTTAACACTTCCAGCTAGAACAAATTTTTTTTTTTTTTAATTTAATGTGTTTTTATTTTTATTAATATATTTGCCAAGAGTATAAAATAAAATCTTAGATATATAATTTTATTCAAATTTATTTAAATATTTTTGGCAATAATTATTTTAATCAAATATATTAAGCAACAATTATTTTAGGATATCTACTAGTCTATCACTTCCAGCTAGAACAAATATAATATTATATAATGTATTTATTTATTTATTTATTTTTTTTTTTATTAATGTATTTTCCATGAGTATAAAATCAAACTCTAGGTATATATTTTTATTCATATTTATTTATATATATATTTTTTTTTCCAATAATTTTGTTATTTAAATATATTTGACAATAATTATTTTAGGGTATCATCTTGTTTATGCCTTCCAACTAGAACAAAGATATTTATTTTTTCAAGCACGTTGACTGACAACTTATGTCATGCTGTCGGGAATTGTCGTGAGTTGGAGTTAGAGTTTGAGCTAAAGTTCCAGTTGCAGTTGAAGTTGAAGTTGAAGTTGTAGCTGGCATATGAGTTATAAGAGATAAAACAGCAGACGATAGCAAAACTAAACTTGAAAAGGTGCAAGAAGTTCTTAGCTGTGCATTTGATTGAGGTTGACTGTTGCTAAGATTCAACAAAAACTACTTGAGTCCCTTTTTTTTTGCAATAATCAACTTGAAATTTAGTTGGGCTAAATAGTTATTAAGGTATCATAATGTTAAAGTGAAATGCTCAATTGCCAAGGCTAATAGAACATTAGGACATTAGCTGCTAAGCGGCTTAACTTGCTCCTCAAGTTGTGACGAAGGAATGCATAAGCAGCTTAACCTTCGACTAATTGTGATAGAGACGTTCCAACAGTTAGTTGGAATTTCATGGAAACTTTATGCCAAAAGGCCGCAGGAGTTCAGGTGAGAGAGGGAGATGCCAGTCGTCCAGTTGGCTAGAATTCAGCAGAAAAACTTGATGCCCAAGGGCCAACAAAGCAACTGTCATTCACGCTCTGTTTGCCAGCCAGAAGCAGCCGTCGGAGCAGCTACAGAAAATGTGAAATAAAATAAATATTGACAAGTGAGTTTTCGTGATTTATGTGGCATGACTCATTCGCTGGCAAATGAAGAGAGCTCTGGATGAATTTATTATGGCAGCGGGCGAACTGAATTGAGTTGAGTTGACGGCGAATGCCACGACAATTGCCAGACTTCTGGGCAAACAAGTAGCCCGAATATTTGCACAATGTGGCCAACGGTCCACACATATCCGCCGGCACTTAAATAAAACATGCGGCCGAGTCCAATGAACCGAGCTAGCAAAGAAAAAAAAAAAAGAAATGAGAAAGTGAGCTGCGACTCGGTGCAATGCAAATCATTTGACGTTTGTCCGGGTGGGCGTAACCCCACTCTCCGCCTCAATTGCGGCACAGCTCGATCCCATTTCGGTCAACATTCATTTGGCAAGAACAGAAGCATTCACTTGTGCATGTCAATCATTTTTTGACAGCCAGCCAGCTAGCCAACTCGTACGCACATCCATCTCTGCGGCCTGCCTCATCATCCTCATCGTCTCCATTTGCAGCTGCAACTGCATCTAGCTAGCGGGTGACAACGTGTCAGCGCTTTGATTGACAGCCAAAGAGACACTCTAAATGTGCTGCGTAGCTTATTTCATAATGCAGCTAAATTATCATCAAACTTTATTCGCCACATAAAAACTTGATTCGCTTTACATTGATTTTATTTGTAATTACGTTGATTTACGTGGCTAATTATTGCCTATGCATATTAATTTACAAAAACTCATGACTTAATTACCAGCTGTCGCCATAAATTTATAAGAAAATAAACACGCTAAACACCTAGTAAATATATGTGCCACACACTCGCTTACTAGTTGAGAGAAGAGCATATTGGCTCTACGCATGCTTATGCAACAATAATTTATTAATAAATCAGGGCTAAACATAAGAATGTATGTGAATATATATATTGTGCCACATGCTCGCTTACTGAATGAGAGGCGCGTATATTGGCTTATGCAAAATAGAAATTTATAATTTATAAATAAATTGGGGCTCAACACAAATAAAATCGAAAAAATATTTAAGTTCTTCATTATTTATTATTAATTTTTTATTTTACTATTTTTATTATTTATTTATGTTTTTAATCTTTAATCTCAGTTGATACCATCTGCAAATCTGTAAATAATTATTCGTTTTTGGCAAATTCTAAATTATTAATATATTATTCAAATTTAATATTTTTGGTAATAAATTAAAATTTAAATTTAAATTATTAGTATTGAATTTTAATTTTAATTTTAATTTTAATTTTAATTTTAATTTTAATTTTAATTTTAATTTTAATTTTAATTTTAATTTTAATTTTAATTTTAATTTTTGTTAATCAATTTAAATTCATTTCAATCCAAGCGATTTGAGCCAAGTAGATTTTTTACATATAGCTGCATCCAATTAAAATTAATTTTAACTGAACGAGTATTGGGCAGTTGTGCATAGCCAGCATATCTCGGTTTTGGTTTTCTATTTTATTTGCCCCCGAAAAAAGAATTGCCAGCTATTAATTAATGTACACGTTGTAATTATTTTCTCGCATATATTATGCGGACAACACATTTATGTGTTTTTCTCTTCTATCAGCAAAAATTTATGTGCATTTAATAATGCACTTAAAACCGAAAATTGGCAATAAAAATTAAGCAAAGTGAAATGTAATGGATTGAAAACTGTAAATTAATTTCAACATTTACAGCACTATCTATTGCGAGGCGACCCAGAAAACATTTAGCACAATTTAATTATAAATATGTTTACAAAGCGAAAATCAATCGACTGAAAATCATGGCAAATTCACAAAAACATTTTCATTATTAATAGTTTCCATTTCAATTTAATTATGTATTTATGCTGAGATGCTGGTGAAATCATTGACTTCTATTTATGCAGTCTTAATCGCAAGACTTCTTAAACTTCAACTTTAGCTGTTTGGGCTCGGATGCTAAATTAAATTTACCATAAAACTTGTCGAAAACTTTGCTGATAGACGCTTGCCCAGAACTTGCAGATAGAGAAAGAAGAATGAATATTTTAGTGGAAGCTAACCAAGAGGTTGACTGCATAATGCTCGCTCGAGATGCATAATATTAAATGTCTAAATATTTTCCAATTTATTATGATGATTAGTAAAGTAAATATATATAAATATTACTATTTACGTTAAGTTTAATAATAATAAATTCAAATATATATTAATAAATGTATTTGAAAGCAGTACAAATTTTATATATTTATATATAAAATTCATATAAATAAAAAAAAAATATATATATATATATATATTAAAATTAAAAATAATAAATTTTAATAAAAAAAAAATGTATATTCAAATTATTATCAATAAATTTAAAAAATTGTTATATTATCAAAAAATTAAATATAAATAATATAAATATATAAAGTAAAATATGAATATATAATAAATATTATTGAAAAATTATACAAATATATAAATTAAAATATGAATATATAATAAATATTACAATTTTAACATTTTATGTAACATATTAAGACCATATAGTCCTAATTGGGCCTTCTACATATTTCAATATGTATTCAATATATAAAAATATTTACAAATATATAAGCCGAGCCCCTAGCAAAAAAGCTTTACTTGTAGTTGAAATTTTCATTTAATTAATTAATTTAATTAATTTCATTTAATTAAATAAATTACTAAATTTATATTTGAAATTACAAATTTTAAGCTTCTACCATATCCAATTTAGTTGCATTTCCATAAATAGTTCAATTTTAAATAATACCAATATACCCTTATCGCTTTTGCAAGCGAGCATTAAAAGTGTCCAAACAAATACATATATATATATATATATATATGGAATAAAGTGCTAAGAAGACGTTTGGCATACGCCTAGTCTGCATTCCCAGACATCCGCTTTGCATAACCACAATGAAAACTTTGGACAAATATCAGCAACTTTTGTGGAGCCAAAGAATATTTAAATATTTTGTTATTTTTTTTTTACATGATTTAAAAACGCAAGCTTTAAGTTGCAAAGCTTTAAAGGCTTATATTGCGCTCAAAGAGTTGAGCATTGCTGACTAATTAATGACAATTCCAGCTAATAGTGTCCTAGCAACAAGGCTAATTAGTGCTATTTGGCCAGCAAGTAAGGAATGCCCTTAATGTGCTGCTCTTCATATTTTCCTTAAATTTATTTAACAATATTCGGTAAATTTGAGGAGCCATTTATAATTGAATTTGAATCAAACTACAAACAATGCTATCAACAAATGTGGCTTTCATTTAATTAAAGTTGCTCTACAATTTTCCAGCAGCTTGGCCAAAACTGGCCCGGGTCGCTGTCGTTGTAGTCCTCGTCGAGTTGCAGTCCTTTGCCCCTAACGTCGAGCGAGCATTGTAAACACAATAAACAGCTCAGCCAGTCCGCACTCTAAGCACTTTTCAGTGTCAGCGTTAAAGGATTTCAAAATATACCAGCAAGCAGCATCAGTTGGAGGGCAAAATAACTGAAATATGTGCAAGACAGACAGACAGAGTGCAAGCAAGAGAAAGAGAGAGAGACGGAGCGAGAGCGAGAGCGAGAGTGACGGAAGTGCAGCCAGAAGGATTAAAAGTTTTGCTCAAAAGGCGAGTTAAGGCGCAGTTCAAAAGGACACAGTTGCCATATCTCTCTCTCTCTCTCTTTCTCTCTCTCACTCTCTCTCTCTCTTTCTCTCTATATCTCTTCTGAATCTGCTTAGAACTTGTCTAGCGCTGTGTTTCTGTTTTCTACTTTTCTGCTTTCATGGTGCTGCCTAAGTCAAAGTTTCAATTCCTAGTAAGGAATCCTTTTGTTGCACATTCAAATTATTGCAAATTTACAACAACAATAACAAAATTGTTTCAATAAAGTTGCAGAAAAATTTGGTGTATTTCTAATTACTTTTTGTGCACATTTGAAGAGTTCAACTATTTTACTTGTTTCCTTTTGCTAAATTCATGGATTTTTTTTAAACTAAATAAATCTATATGTGAATTTTTTTCTAATTCTCAATTAGAAATGGATATATTCCTTCTCTAAGAAATTTTAATTAAAAAAATAAGTAAATAAAAAACCTTAAACAAAGCAAATTTTAATTAAACAGTTAAACTCTGCTAATTTGTCAATCAACTCAACCTATTTGGCCTTTAAATTCTGAGAATTTCATTAGCTTAACCATACTTGAGACTTGCGCTTTTGAAGTTGATCTAAAAATAAATTAATTTCTAAGAAATTCGAGTTTCACTAGTTTCACTAGACTCAAATCTCATTTCATGCAAATCGAATGCAAAAATATCCTTTTTGGTTTCCAATTAGAAATTGATATTTGCTTTTAGATACCATTTCCCACCTGTTTAATTAGCCTAATGAGTCCCACAGTTGGAAGCAATCGCATGTAAACCAAATCAATTTGGCATTTAATCAGTGTGCAATCAACAAATGTCCTAGACCCGACACTAACAGTGCTGTTAGCGCTTAACAGTTGACTGTTATGTTAACAGCAGCAGAGCAGTAGCTGAAAGTGAAAGTTTGCCGGCAAAAATAGTAGTACTTATAATCGAGTGAGTATAAGAGAGTCACAGAGAAATCATATGACAACAAAGGCGACGGAAGGAGAGCGAGAGATATAGAGCAGCCAATGCCATGTGTTAATAATTGTAATAGACACTGAGCAATATTTAGTGGTTTTTGATGGAATGTTTGCTGTGCTATTTGTCTGCCTGCATAAAAATGAAAGGCTTTAGTTAAAATTCAATCTAGTGAAGATATTTTTAAATACGACCATTAGCTGAACAAATTTTCACTGTAGACCTATTTTAATACTGTGCAGTTCAATAAAATCTTAGGAAATATATCAATTTTATTATAAAATAATTTAATACATTATATTTATATTTATATTTATTATAAAATAAAACTCTTTATAGAGTTTTCTATAAATTTAAATTAATATGTTTAATTTATTTTGCATTTTATCCAAGCACCTACTAAACTATTTCTCTCAGTGCACTTGCAATGTGAGACATGCAGTTCGTTATGAGAAGAAAGCGAATACGAAACGAACTAGATGAAAAACACACGAGCATGGAAACAGTTAGCCAATTTGCCGAGTGTGCACACGAGGCTCGTGTCGTCGGGGCATCAGTTCTGCAATCGGGGGCGTCGCATGCACCACAACAACATTCGCCGGCAACTGCGGCGCGCAGTATGCAAAACAAAGCTGAAACGTGCAGTTGGCATTGGCAATCGCAGCAGCGAGCGCCGGGGCCGAACGCAGCGCATAGCGATAAGCGAAACTAGAGACAAAGCGCAACAGTGCGTAGATCCAACGGTATTCCTATTCCGACGGCAGCGACGACGACGACGACTGCGCAGCGCTGGCTGGCAGCGCTAATTCAAATTAGCAGAACACAGCGTAAATAAACAAATAACTCTACAGGCCGTCGGCTGCAGGCAGCAGTGCAAATAATTCAGGCAGTGAAAAATAACAGAGAAATTCGTGAAATTTGTGAAATTCGAGATATCAGAGAAACGCTTGCCAAATATTTTGAGAACCTCAAAACACAACGCAGCGACGGGAAAAAATAAAACCAAAAAAATAAAATAAAAAGTGCGTGCCGTTTGGGAATTGTGCGAAACGCAGTCGAGGATGTGGGCCATGTGCCAAGGCGGCAACTGGCGACGCATAACAATGGTAAGCATTAGATACATTTCCCAGATACATTTGTATCTTTCGCATGGTGCGTGTTCCAGTGTGTGAGTGTGTGTTGGCCATAAAATAAAAAAGATATGCCATTTTGGAAGCATCCTCTCATGTCCTCTCATGTCCTCTGCTGTGCATGCGAATTTATCAAGATAGCGACAATTTGTACGCATAATCATTTATAACTGTTGAATGCGAGGGTAAAGCACTTCAAAGCCGATGAAGTGGCAATAGAGTGTGACCAGAATATGGCTGGACGGAGCTTAATATGCCGAAAAGTCGTTAGAAAATTTGCTAAATGGCTTTAGTTTTTAAACGTGCGTGACTATTATATTGTCTTTAGCATAGTCTCAGTCGAAGTCTAAATATTTTGTGTGAGAGAATTTCAAAATTTCACGCATAAAATTACGAAATTCCAAACACAACGACAAAACAAGTTTTAGGTCAAAAGCAATTTTTGAACTAATTTCTTTTTATTTTATTTGTAATAATGATCAATAATTATTAAAACATAGACGTAAAAAATATTTTAATTTAAATAAATGTATATATACAAAATAAATTAAAATAATTATTATTATTATTTAATTTATTTTACTTTTTTATCTAGATTAATTTTATTTTTATTTTTTATTAAATATTATATTTTATTATTAGTATTATTATGCACATTTCGTATACAATTTTTTTTAAATAAATAAAATAAAATATGGCAAAATTTAAATTTAATTTAATGAAAGTTTAAATATGTTTTCTTGTTAAAAAAAATAAATAAATAAAAAAATAAATAAATTATTTATAACACATCTTATAATTTAAAACTATGAACAATAATTATTTTCAAGTGCATCATAGCAACAACAAATTGTAATGAGATTTGTGATATCTAGTTAAAATAAATATAACGCAAATATATATTTATAAATACAATATACAAACAAACATCAATGAATATATCTAATTCAAAAATTCAGGGCCAACTTTGTATATCTTATTAACCAAATCTGGCAAAAGATTGTTTGCCCAATCATGTTGCAGACACTTTTATCAAATAATTCAAGGTACAGCCCATTGAGCCGCAGTTGTAAAAAAAAAAAAAAAAGCTAAAGTCATTTACCAAAACGTAGTCCCATTCAGCTAAAAGGTCGTTGCACTCCTTTTTGACGGACAGACGGCGCGACAGAGAGAGATAGAGAGAGAGAGAGAGAGAGAGACAGTGCGAGTGACGCGCATTTGGCTGTTGATTGTTGGTTGAGTCAAATATGGAGCAGAAGCAGCAGGAGTAGCAGTAGGAGCAAGACCAAAAAAGGACGAATGGCCAAACGAAGCATTCAGCAGCTGCTACGCATGTAATTTGTCAGACAGATTTCTTTCAACGTCAAGTCAAAGACACCTCGGCCACTCCCACTCCCACTCCCACTCCCACTCCTATTTCCACTCCCACGCCCACTCCCACACCCATTTCCGACAATCGACACCAGCACACACACACGAGAGGACATTGCAACCAAACAGTTTCCTTCCATTACGACTGACTGGCTGCCATTTGGAAATGCTTTTGGAGCCAGGACATACATGGGACCCTAGGAAACGACAAAGGGAAACAACAGACATTAACATTTCAGTGCAAATGATGTGATAAAAAGAATACAATTGATGAATATGTATGACTAGCAGTTACCCTATGCTTGAGTGAGATGCAGTTTATACTGAGTTAAGAAAGTTAAGAAATTATCGCAGTGTTTGACATAATGAATAGATAAACAGTATGAATTTGGGATGTACTTAGCAGTAAATGTGCATGACTAGAAGTTACCCTGTATTTGAGTGATGGGAAATCTAGATTAAGCTGCTACATAGCTGAGAAATTATCTCCATTTTAAGATTTTCAATATATAAGCAGCTTTAGAGATTAAAGTTTATGCTTGACTAGCAGCTACCCTATATGAAAGGGAAATGAGAAATGATCTCATTTGCTTGTCATTTAGATTAGGCTGAGAATATGTTAGGCTATGACTAGCAGTTATCCTATATTAAAATACATATCAGCACACGGTATAAAAAAACGAAATTCTCCAAATTAAAATTCTTTTGTAATGAATAAGCATAACTATTAATTTCTTATCTAAAATAAATATATATATTTCTATGTTTTAAATGAAACTCAAAAAATTTTATATATTTTTTTAAAATTTATGTATATTGATTCAACAGTGAAAAACCAAAAAAAAAAAAAAAAAAAATAATATTTAATATTTATTTATATATAAATATAATATTTATTTATATATAATATTTATTTAATATTTATTTATATAGTACCTTTTCCGCCTCAAAAATATAAAAGTATACGCTTGACTAGCAGTTACTCTATATTTAGATGATAAATAGCACAGAGTATAGGAGAAATTAAATAGTAAAATTTAAAAACTAATTTTTGAATAAAACTGGAAAATACTAAGAGATATCTATTAATCTGTCCTCTACCTTTTCTGTCCACCATTTTCTACTACACAAAGCGTATTAGGAAGAGAAGAAAAAAAGAAAATAGGCAGCAAAAGCTTAAGGTTTATGGTTTGGGCGCCAGCTGCCAAAATTTCTGCCCTCGAATGCTGCCAGACAAAGTGCATAGCAAATTCGTATAATTTGATGGCAGCGGCGCCAGCTCCAGCCTCAAAGGCAACCCAGCCAGGCTCTGGCCACAAGCGCCTGACGCCCGGCAAAGAGTGAATGGGAAAAAAAAGCAAGTGACAAAAATTCCTAACCAAGTGAAACGAATGCTGAGGCGAACTTAAGTTGGGGCAACTCAAATTAAAAGCTTTGCGACAGATTCACAAATTGGGATGCGGTTTTTTGTATGGCCATGCTTTCATTTTCATTAGAGTTAAGTTGTTTACCTTAGGCCTCTTTGAATTAACTTAACCGATTTAATTGGGAAAAGAAAGAAAAAAGGAAATATAAAACTCTTATGCTTTCCATGCAATTTGTCTCTGTCATTTAGCTCTTTGCTTTGCTCTCGAATCGAGCTGAAAATTTCCAGCATTCTGTCAGGTACTTATCCATGATATCTGACAGTCATCCAGGTGCGTCAAGCACTCATCGCTGCAGAGCCGCAAACAGTTAATGAGATATCGAAAGCTGCAGCAGCAGCAAACTTTTCAAAATTTTCGCCCTGCAATGCGAAAAGTTTTGCAATTAATTACGATGAGACCTTTAAAGCGATCTATACAGACGAGAAGCGAAGGGACGTGGAGCATGACGCACGGCAGGTGGCATTGCCTCTATATATGCGTATATATAAAGCAGCCGCATCGGATAGATAAGATAAGCAGTTATCGAGCTATTGCAATTAGCTGTGCAGCGTAAATGAAAATTGAAAAGCAATCGATGCGATGTTAATAATGATAGCCAAAGACTAGGGAAAGACAGTGGAAAAAGTAGACAAACTCATTATACATTAGCTCACATAATATGTGATATACTGATGGTATTCAAAAAGTCCTTTAAAGATGCCCTTACGAGTGCTAAGTTAAGCTCAGCTCAGCTGAACTAAGGAGTAAGTAAAAATAAAAGCCAGAGAAGGTAAAAAGAAATTAGAGTAGACCACAATGCAGAGATGAAAGTTACAAGTTGCTATATCGAAAAAAAAAAAGAGAAGGAATATAAAATTGGTGTTGGCAAACTGTCAAGAGAAACCTTTGCGAAACAACAGCAGAGCGGTTGCTGCGAAATTTCTTAAAGTTTTTTTTTTTATGTTAAATTATGATGTGAGGAGGTGGCTTAAAAACGGAGACAAACTTGAGATAAAGCAAAGAAACTTGTGAAGCCAAAAAAGTATTTATCGATGCTTTAAAGATTTTTCTCAACTTTTTTACGTAGTGAAAAATAGAGTTTTAGTTTTGCTGGCAGTTTTGCGTGTGTGTATGTTGTGAAAACTATTATCTTAAAACTATATTTTATACAGTATGTATAAAAGTGTATATAAATTATACACAGCTGATCTTTAGCTGGTTAAACACAACAGCAGTTCGTTCAAATTTTCTCCATAACTTTTAATTGGAATAAAATTTTTTAAATAGTGGAAATATAAAAATTTCCCTTATTCAATGACTTTCGAAGCATTTAATTTACAAAAAAAAAATTATTTTACAAAATAATTATTATTTTTAATTTTCAAAAAATTTAAATACAAAAATCTCCGTTATTCGATGACTTAATTTACAAAGTACGTAGTTATTTAATATTTTAATAAAACTTCAAAATAAGAAACTTTTTTCTTGGTCAGTAGAATAGACGCACTAATTATATTTCTTAGAAAGCGACTTAATTTAAAACTTGACTTTTTTTATATGCAAAATAAATTATTTGTTGTAGGTATTATAAAAAATGGCTTATTGTTTACATCATCTACAGATGAAAAATGAAATTAAAAATTATGTATGTATGTAGATTACATCTCTTAGGTATCTGGTAAATCTAAATCCAAAATATTTTTATATAGATTTATTAAATAGATGAGCCTTCAGATATTAAATTAAATTATCATAAATTATTGAATTACAAATGTTGTCGAAACATGATGCAATATTATGCAGTTAGCATTTACAATCCAATAATTTTATAGTTTATTTTACTTTTTAAAAGAAATGAAAGCTTAAACTATATACTCAGTGTTCATACAGGAATAACTTCTCTTATTAAATGTTAAAATAAAATATATAGAAATTATTTATTTATTTGAAATAACAATAATGCAAAATAATGAACGTAAATAAATTTTTATTTTATTTTATATTCTTTTTTTTTTAAGTAATAATAATCATATAAAATCATGATTCATTCATTTATTTTTTAACATAATAAGAATATTAAATAATGAGTAGGAAATAGTCTTTTTACTTTATTTTATAGCCAAGACATACGACATTTTTATTTTATGTTATATTCATTTACTTTGTTAATTAAAATAATATAAAATAAGAAATAATAAATAGGCAAGACATACGACATTTTTATTTTATTTTATATTAATTTATTTTGTTGAATAATAAAAATATAAAATAATAAATAATAAATACATTTTTTTATTTTATTTATTTTTTTTTTTATTTTATAGCTGAAAAGAAGGGTATATATTACTTAGTATTCATACAGGAATTTATGCTCTCTGTTCATTGACGTATATATATGTGCATGAGGACAAACTTTGAGTTATATTTCCATATAACACAGATTAATTGTAGTTTTTCAGCCAGAGCAGCAAAGGCTTTGACGCTAATCTCTAAAATATATCATTATGTGAATTCCCTAGTCAGTCATGCCTTCACTAAAAGCTCTCTCTCTCTCTCTCTCTCTTTGTAAAAGTTGTGAAATGATAAATTTTACTACAAAAGTTATTCAGCATAAGAAGGGAAAAAATGGAAATACTTTGATAATATAAAGACCTCATGTGGTTAATAAGTATGCCAGCGGGCGGACGTCGGGTGTTGCAGATGGTGTAATGTCAACATATTTTCAAAACAAATTTCTAAGAATTCATCAAGTCATGGCAGAGCACAATGCATATTGTGCAGCACTGTTGCTACACCTCATGCAACTTGCTGTTTTGCATCCCGAAAAACTTGCCACAACTTTTTCATCAAGTTGTCGTCAGCCATTTGCTGGTGCAGCTGCAACAGCAACGGCAGATTGCAACTGTATCCAGTTACGCTGGAGCTCCCAGCTCGTGGCCATGATTAATGTTCAAATTAAACAACGCCTGGCTGACGTTAATGACGACAAAAGAGAAAAGCAGCAGCGATAACAATAGCAACATAAAAAACATAGTAAAAAAAAAAAAACAAAAACAGAACAAAATTACCATAAAGTACAAAGGGTTACACGATAATGAATGCCCAGCAGTCAGCTGCTGGCTTTACTCAGTGGGATATGGAAATAATATCTAAAAGTTGATAACATTATCGTATAGTAAATGAGTTTAACTATCGTATGTGTTACACTGATTGGAATGCAGCTCTGAAATTAGCTAACTAATCAATCACAGCGACATTCCGATCCACGCATAAATAGTCCATTAGTTATGTTGGAGAGATATTGGCATTGGTTGATGATGTGACTCATGTGATCCATTTCGATACGCTTCCGAATCGATTTCGCAATTCAATTAGCCGCGGCTCGATGACGAAATGAATGATTGTCCGTGAAATGGAATTGAAGGTGACAGTCAGCAGTCAGAAGACCCCCCGCCTACATCAATTCCCGGCCACTATTGATTGGACTCTTTGTGTGTGGATGAAGAGAGTCGTAGCAGCAGCGGAATGTAGCTGATATGGGACTAGGAAAAAAATACATATATATATACATATTTATCAATTAATTAATATCATGATTTAGTGTTAATTGAACGTCAATGCGTTATCGATTCATATAGCGATACATACATATAACTTGTACAAATATATTCATATCTCATGTGTTAGCTATTGTTGACCCACTTCTCTGCTCACTCCATTGCTACTGCTCTAAAGTAATCAATTTAAATTGAATGTATATCTTATTTTCATTGTTTCTGCTTAAATGAACTCATAAAATAATTGCACGAGCAGAGTAGCTGAACGGATGGCAGGCACATTGTCTAGATAGGTCATGGCTACAGATATTAAAAATACTTCAATGAGCAAACGTGAGAGAAAACAAATATCAGCAACAAAAACAAGAATAAGAACAAACATCAATGCATAATTTGGATAAACAACAAAAATCTGGGGGCAAAAATCATCATGAAGTAAAATCAACTATAAAATATCCTGACAAAGAGAATCTGTTAGCTTATGACGTGGGCTCTTTGAAATTTAATTTGATAAACTTTCACTCATAAACATTTTTATGACACTTGCAAATTAATACTAGAAATTGATTACCAATATTCGAAATTTAAAAAGATTTCTATGAAGACAAAATTCTATGATGTCTAGATGTATCATACTATGAAATATAATATGAAGTTATTGAGAATGCACATACATTAATAAGATTTTTTTAATAGAAATAATTTGATGATTTTAGTAAATATTATTAAATTATTATATTAAAAAATTAATAATAAAAATATAATTTTTAATTTTGTTATATTTTTATTGTAATTTAATTTAATTTGTTTTATTTTATTTTATTGTTTTTTTTTTTTTTTTATTTTTTACTTATTAATTTTTACATTATACCTTGAATAAGTAATTTATTTATTTTATTGTCATTTAATAATATTTACTTCTTTTTTTTTTCTTTTATTTTTGGTTTAATTTATTATTTCTTTTTTTACTATTTTTTATTTAATTTATTATATTTTAATTTATTTTATTGATCTTATTTTTATTTATTATTTATGAATTTCTTAATTATATTTTGACTTAATTAATATATTTATTTTATTTGCATTTAATAACATTCACTTTGCTTTTTTTTTATATTTTTATATATTTTTATTATTTATTTTTATATATAATTTTATTTTGACTTCAATTAAATTTTAATTAAATACAAGTTTTAAAAAGTTTAAAATTATAGATATTATATTTTTATATTATATATTCTTTGCATTATTAATGTTATTATACTATAGTTTTATTAAATACATAAACCTCTTCTCTATTAACTCGTTTTCATCCGCAATTCTCAAAGTGCTCGATATAAGCTTTCATAATATAAATATTGCAATTAATAAACACTTACCACGCTCTCTTCAGCTTCAATATCCAACACTACATATACATATATACCCCATATATATGTAATTGTTTACTGGGTATATCAACTTGACCGACTATCATAATTAATAATTAAATGAATAAATAAAAGTGCTGGCTGACTAAGTGCAGGAAACTGTGTGCCATTGAGCAATAACAACAGGCCGAGAAACCAAAATAGCCAGAGCAACAACAACAACAACAACAACAACAGCAACAATTACCAAAAACAAGTGTTATGCATTTACTGCAATAACTGTTAATTGGTCATTCATGTTGCTAATTGCATTTCTTGCCAAGCGGCGAACGACTTTCCGCTGGACAATTTGCTTTGACTAACGCTTGATTTAATTTCAATTTATTTATTTTTATATTTCATTTGCCTGCTGTTGAGTCAGCTGTAAATATCAACACAAGCACACAAAGACAAGCTGATGAGCCACACAGATCTATCGACTAACTGACAGACAGACAGACAGACAGGAAAAACAGCTGCTCTAGCAACATAAAAGACCGAGCCATTTCCCTCTTCCTATTTATTCCAGTTCGGTAATTATACTTCAAATGCTATTTGTACACAGGTAAATGCTATAACTTTGATTGACTAAGCGAGTTTCTTTGAAATGGAAATCAAAATATAAAAAATCTCTTTGATACGATGAGAATGAAATAAAAAATGCCGTGCTCCATGGCGTATGAGTGATTTTTTCATATTTAACTATTTGCTCTCTATAGAAAACTCAATAAATTTGATTGCCATTTAATATTGGTTCACAGTTGACTTGCTACTTTAGATTGAATTTGCAACTGCAATTAAAAAGTTCACAAAATATGCAAAAAACACATTTTTAATTGAAAATGCTATTGAATTATTAGAAAATGCTTTAAACACAGTTTGCGACAGAATATTAATAAAGGTGCACTAAACAATTAGAACGCACAAAATACTTTGTTCTAGCAACAATAAACTATGTAAGCTAAGCTCTTGGGAAAAAAACATGTGAATAGAATTTGTTCTATTGCTCTTGGCAGGAGAGCTGCTGCGGGAAGTGCTCGACTGGAAGATGCCCTAAACTGATATTACATCCAAAAATTTTTGTCGAGCTAACATAACTTTAATTAAAAATGTCTATAAAGAATTGACTTTATTTATTTAGATTTGCATAAAAAAGTCATTTAATTTTATATCAAATATATGGAAATCGAGAATGAGATTGTTAGGAAAACTATACAACTCTATTGGTATTCTAGATATTTAATAATTATATTCCTATTTTAAATTTCTAAATTAAATTTCATATTTAGTTATTGTGCGTTTGCTATTGAGCATTTTAGATCTGATTTTTAGATCATACTAAGAAATGTATGTAATAATTATAGAACTAGAACTCCACTAAAGAACTAAAATTCCCATTTAGTTCTTGTAGTGGTGATGTTTGGCAGTTTAGATCATATTTTTAGATCATAGTAAGATATTGATATAATAATCATACAACTAGAACTCCACAAAAGAACTAAATTTCCCATTTAATTCTTGTGGTGTTGCTATTAGAAAACTATATCGTTATTTTCGGTCCTTTTTTTAGATCGTGATGTAATAATTATAGTGCTAAAACTCCACTAATAAATTAAATTTGCTATTTAGTCATTGTGGGTTTGCTATTAGGCATTTTAGATCACCTTTTTAGATCATACTAAGAAATTTATGTAATAATTATAGAACTAGAACTACACAAAAGAACTAAATTTCCCACTTAATTCTTGTGGTGTTGCTATTAAGCAACTGTATCGTTATTTTAGATCCTCTTTTTAGATCATGGTAAGATATTGATCTAATAATTATAGAGCTAACAAAATTAAATAAAATAAATTAAATTTCCTATTTAGTTATTGTGGGTTTGCTATTGGAAATTTTAGATCACCTTTTTAGATCATACTAAGAAATTTATGTAATATTTATAGAAATAGAAATCCACTCAAGAACTTAATTTTGAAAAATTTAATTTCCTATTTAGTTCTTGTGATGTTGCTATTGGGCAACTGTATTGACATTTTAGAACCTCTTTTTAAAACACAGTAAGATATTGAGGTAGTAATTATGGAGCTAGCACTCCACTAAGAAATTTAATTCCTTATTTCTTGTGGTACAACTGTATTGACATTTTAGATCAAGTCAGATTTTATTTAATATTTATTCTTAATATATTGATGGGAAAATATAGAGCTAGACACTAATTAACTAAATAAATATTCTATTTAGATCATTTTCAGCTATCTACACTCATAGTTCACAATCGATATTTATCGATTTAATGCACTGCCTCTTCTGAGACAAATTGTTCTAGCAGTCATCTCTTCATTATTGAAAGAAAAATTCCTCCAACTGCTTATTAAATTAGTTTTTCACAAAACTGATATGCCCGCTATTGCAACATTTTATGCAACAAAATCAAAGCCTTTTACCACTAAAACCCCTCAACAAAGTCAAACTGTGAGCTAACAGCTAAAATAAAATGTCGCATTTCAACAGCATCCAATTAAAATGTCGCTGTTGCTTTGTCGGCACCATAGAAACCAAAACAGTCGCATGACAAAGGTTTTTTCATTGTTGCAACAATGGCCAAACTGGCAGTGGGCGGCAAACCACGCGCTTGCCACGCCCACCAGTTGTTAAGCTGAGGCCAGTTGAACACATATGGAATCAATGGGCATGGCTTCAATTATGTGGACCAAAAAATTCGTTGTTGAAAATTTTGAGCGAAGCGAAAACTATTGGAGCATAACCAACAGATGGGCGGCTATTAGGCCGTGGGCGTGGCAATATTTTGGTGCTAATTTATGTAAATTGCGTTATGCGGGGCCTTCGAAATAGGTAATGCGCGGACACGAGGACAGTGAAGCGAGCGTAAAATGAACAGCGGTTGCTGCATTCGATAAGCGCCTTCAATAATGCCACGAATTTCCAACTTTAACGATATAAATTACTTTATTAAAGATAATCGATTGTGATTTATATTGGCGTAAAATATTAATTTATAAGTGGAGTGTAATTAATATAGAAATGAAATTTAGTTTCATTATTACAAAAGAATTTAAGAGAGAGATTAGATATTTAAATATGAATATGAAATATAAAATATGAAAGATGAAATATGAAATATCAAATATCAAATATCAAATATCAAATATCAAATATCAAATATCAAATATCAAATATGATATATGAAATATGATATATGAAATATGATATATGAAATATGAAATATGAAATATGAAATATGAGATATGATATTTCTTTTTAATGTATACGTATATTATTAAAATCTAAATTTTTAAATTTTTATTTTGAGTAGTTTTATTTAGTTCAATTTATTTAATTTGCAATCAAATTAATTACAATTAACTATTTAACTAGAAATTCATATAAACATATATTTTCATGAATAGTTTTAACTTGTTATACAAAGTTGAGATTATTAGTTTTAAAATTAAAAATTAGATGAAAATATTTTGTATTATATTATTATATTTATGTAAGATTTATTAAGATGAAACCAATATTATTTTCATTCATTAATTTAAATTAATTTAATAATGATTTAGTTTAAATTTCAGAAATAAATAATGGTTTTTAATTTAAATTAAATTAAATAAAAATTTTTAAAATAAATTTTTATATATGTATTATGGAACCGTATTTATATGGAACAGTATTTTTATTTAGAAGAATATTTTTTTAATTTAGAAGAGTATTGACTAGTAATGTTTTAACATCTCTTACTCTTCAAATAAATTTTTAAATTTGTATTCAGGTTTTTTTTTCATTATTAATATTATATTAAATTGAAATGGTTTTCTTACAATATTGATTTGTTTTTAAATTCTCATATTAAATGTACAAATTTTCAATGGAGCCATTTGTAAATAATTTTAATTTCAAATACTAAATGAAACACAAATAGACCAAAGCATGAGGAGAATGCCTAAGTTTCCATTTCAAATTAAAATTAATTTTTATATTGGGTAATTCGATATAAAATGGAATAAATTTGCAATTAAATATAATTATTTAAATTTAATTAATTTCCAGTAACATTTAAATCAATTATCAGCTCTTCGCAAAAAGTGAGTGCAGCTAAGTAAAGCTCTTCTAGAGCAGCTTGCAGTTAACTTGGCTAAGTGGGGACAAATTTCCTTCACGGCTCTAATTTACGACGACAATCTGTTTGCTTCCCGGCAGAAGCAGTGTCTTTAATGTTCCACTGATATATCACCTGGATCACTTAGAGATAGAGAGCGAAAAGCGGCCATGGAACAATACAGATGGCTAGGATATAGGATTTAGTTCTGCAGTTGAGACCATTTAGCCACAAACGACAGCAGCAGCAGCAACAGCAATAAGGCTGACCACACCAAAGGCTAGCTGCGGCCCAATTTTGTGTTCCATTTCGTTAAACCAAACAAAAGGTGCAAATGTCTATGAATGTATGGCTGTGTGTGAGTGAGTGTCTGTGTGTGTTTGCAAATGTGTCTGTTAAAAGCCGAAAGCCAGTGCCTATGATATATGTGCGTGTGGGTGCGGCTGCCTAGCTGCTGAGCCAAGGTGTGTAGCTGAGCGAGAGTGAGCTTCATAAATAAAATGAGCAGTCCAGCAGGGTAATGGTAAGAACCGCAGCACTCTTACAACTAGAACTTGGGCTGCAGTTGGCTGGCGATGTGTGAAAGTCACACACACACACAGAGTCATGCACCCATACACCCACACACCACATACATAATTAAGCGGCCCGAAAGGGCAGTTACTGGCATTATGCTCTGCTGCTGCCGTGTTACGCATGGATATAAAATCCGACTTTTCGATTATTGAGATCTTTGTTGAGTAACAAAAGGTTTCAACCACAACAAAACATATGTGTGTAAAATTGTTTGACCCAACGAATTGATGTCTGTTGCTGAGCTAGTGCTGAAAGCTGAAACTCTACTCTTTTGCGGCTTGTGTAAAATATGAGAGAACCCTTTAAAAGTGACAAGAGCAACGATAGAGTTATCAATAACTGTCAGCACTAATCTGCATACATTAAGCTCTTTCAACTGACTAATTGACAGATGACTCGTTTGGTTATCAAAGCGTCAAACCACAAGAGAGGCTTGATGGGCTTATGTGAGTGGAAAATAGCTAAATGAAACTCTTGCATCAATTCCCATTAACTACATGATTAAAATAATTGCAGCTTATTTTTTTATATACAAAAGAATATATAATGTAATATATGTAATATAGTTTATGTAATTTTTTTTTTATATACAAAAGAATATATATAGTAATATATGTAATATAGTTTATGTAATAATTTATAATTAATAATTTATAATTTTATATATTTATAATTTTAAAGATATCTTAAGCTTGGCAAATCTCAGCAATTTTTGCTTTAATACAAATTTTATTTATTTGATTATTTTAGAAGTTTTATTTAATTTACTTTTTATATTTTATTTGAGCTTACATTTACATTACATTTATATTTATATTGAGCGTACATAGTTTTTCAGGCAGCTTTGAGACAGTTTCCACAAATGCTTGACCTTAATTAATTGTGAGATTACCATATTAAAATTCCTTCATCAAAACTGTAATTACAACAATTAAATTACATTCTTTTTAATTGTAAAATAATTATTAGTTTTTTTTTTAATAAAATATAAAGAAAAATATGAATCTTTTAAAATGTATACTAAACGCGAGCAAGCGACGTTCATGCAGTGCTCTCTGCTTTCATATTTATGTAAATAGTAAATTTAGGCGATTTCACGAACATCTGCTCTAATCGAACGAAGCTTTGCTTCTCCTCATGCTCTAATCACGATCGTTCGTTGAGCAAGATCAAGTCGCAGCCGATCGTGTGAATGAGAGTGAAAAGCGTGCAGAACAGAGAGAATAGGAAATGAGCGATTGAAAGCTCTTTCAAATATATTATAAGAGATATTATAAGAGATATGTATATATTTGTAAAGATCTTTCAATCGCTCATTTCCTATAAATATATTTTATTTTATTTTTTATTATTTATATTGTGATTTCTTTCAAAGCTAATCAATCAAGTCAATTGCCTCTCTTCGCTTCTAATGATAAATTTGAATAATTCATAAGAAACTAATTATACCCTGAGCCCATGATAATGATATATCGGTGTATAAAGGTTTTTAATATTGATTCGTCTACTAGAATCACAATTATAATATATATTAATTACAATATACTTCTTTTTTCTTTATTATTATTAATTTATTTATATGTTATTTAAAATGTATTTATTTTGTATTTATTTATATGTTATTTATAAAATTAAATTAAAATTAAAATTTATTCATAAATATATAAAATTATTAAATCATTAATATAAAAATAAAATAAATTTATTATTTGTTTACTATTAAATTGAATAAGTAAATCAAGCCTATTCTCGTGTCAGAATAGACCTGGAAGTATATGTCTGAATAATGCTTGGCATTGTACAGTAAGAGAATCTATTATAGAATCAGGCAGTGCTCACAGAACTCTGTCATTTACGAGATGACGCCCTGGAGCTATTTTGTCTAGTCTTTTCGTAAACGTCTTCTTTTACTCTGCAATTCGGACTTTTATTAAGAGAAGTGAGAGAATAATGTCTTCGGCTATTACAATTTCTGAAGACTCATCGGCTAGCAGAGGCGGAAATCGCTCTCGATGATGGTGAGCGAAGAGCTCGGCCTATGTAGGTAGAGCTCTTGAGCCCAGGCTCTTAAGCTAGCGAGTTAATTTATTGCAGAGCATCGCTAAAACGCCTTGATAAGCATAAGCTCATATAGTATGTAAAGTTCATATATTTCAAATAGCATAAGCAATGTCCAAAACTATATAAATCGCAGTACTCTATATTATATACATGCATATGACATGCCTTAACTTTTGGCTAACTAAATTATAAGTATGCTAGAGTGTACTAGATTATACGTAAAACTTGTTGCGATGCATGTTTTGTTTGCGCACAAAGCAGAGCCGAACCAAAGGTGTTTCAAAGATTAAGTGCGGTTAACATTTGGCAAACAAAGGAAACAGAGAATGAGAGCGAGACAGAGATAGAGGGGGAGAGAGAGGGAGGCAGTGGCTTTTGTTTATGTTGCACTTTACACTAGGCAGGCCGCACACTCCATAAACATGGCCCAGACCAACTGCAGTTGTCCTGTTGACTGGGTGTTCTCTGCATGTGTGTGTGTGTGGTTGGGGTTGAGTGGGGTCTACATGCAAATGCGCTAGCCAAATTTACACATTCTTTGTGTATGTGTGTTTCGTTGTTGTTGTTGTTGTTGTTCTTGTTTATGTATGAATTGTTGTTGTTGTTTATCCAAAAATTATGCGCCTCGCATGCAACTGTTCCGGCAACGAGCAGCCGGCAGTTAAACATTTGCCAAGCTGTTGACTGCCCAAAGAGCTGCTCCTCCTCCTCCTCCTCCTCCTCCTGCTGCCTCAAATCTCGCCCAGCTACTGAACTTGCTCTGTAAACTAAGCTCCAATTTTATGGCATTATTCGCACGCGTGCAGCAAAACTGCAATTGAGCTGCCCCTGAATCACTCATTGCTCTCTTTAAAGGTTTCGGCTTTTGCGGTGGGGCGTGGCACGTGGCGTGTAATGACGAAGTTTCTACAAACTTTTAATTAATTAAGTGCACACTCTTCTCGCTTAAAGTTGCTCTGCTGTAATCCATAAATCAACTCAATCAAATGTGCATTTAGCGAGCTTTTAGCTATATATCGAAGAGCGTTTCCTCTTCTTCTTTCTCTCTGCGAGATTGCGAAAAAGAGATTGCGAGAGAGCAGGAAAGAGCTAGAAATGGACGAAATAGAGAAAGAGTAGAATTCTTTCTTGAAAGTGGGAGAATTCTTTCTCTATCCTTTCTTCAACATCTAGCTTTCTCCCTCTCTCTCTCTCTTTCGCAATTTCTTTTTTGATTACAGACTCACTCATTCACAGTCTGTCTATCGTTGACAGCCTATCTAACAATTGATAGCCTATCTGCGTCTCTTCTTCTATTTCTCTTTATCTCTCTATCCTTCTCTCTCTCGCTCACAATGTCTCTCTTTCTACTTCTATTCTGTCTGTTGCTATTTTTATCTCCAACTATTTTACTCTCCCCCTCTCATTTTGTTTTTCTCTCTTTTATTCTCTTCTTTATATCTCTCTCTTTCTTAGTCTTACTTTTTGCTTTGTTCTCTCTCTACCTTCCTACCTTTGTCTTCCTATCTTCCATACTAACTGTCTACATTTTTCTCCCTATCATTATCTATTCGCCTTTTATATACTCTCTCTCTCTCCTATACAACGCCTTTTTCGTTGAACCTTTCTTCTTTTAAATCTCTCTCACTCAACTTTCTGATCTTTCTCTCTCTCAATCTCTATATTTTTCTCTATATATATCTGCAATAACTCTCTCATTATTTTTTTTCCATACATACTATTCTTCTCAGCTTCTGGTTACCCTAGCCCGTTCTTTAAACTTGTCCTTATTCAGTTATGTTTATTCACATTTTCATAGCAACAGCTTAGGCTTCAAGACAGTAATCCTGCCACGTGGTCTAACTGCTGGATGTATATACTATCGTATATATACATATATACAAACATACGCTAGATATAAATCCAGCATTGCACACATCATTAACTATTCAACTTATATAAACCTAGTGACAAAACAAATCCCCCTTGCTTGAGTTTCTATTATTTTTATTTTTTTTTTCAGTATGTGAACTTTGCGCCCTTCAATGAAATTCACTAAAACTCAATGCTTGCGCTGAGAAATCTCTAGCGACAAGCTTTGAATGGAATACCATTCAGTAGTCTTTGCTGTGGCTTATGCGATAGTTTTTCCGCTTTAACAGCTCGACGCAGCTTTGATGCATATCCCCCAGGCTAAAATGCTGCTTTATAGCCCTTTGCCACATCATCATCAACAGCAGCAGCAGCCATGTCCAGACACATGCTGCACCGCATCCGAGTAGAAGATGGGCACCGAGTGCTATTTCTCTCATAAACTGCATAAATTTTTAATAAGCGCCATACACAAAATGCGTCCAAGGGACATTCCCAACAACAACTAGACAGCCGTGAGAGAGAGAGAGGGGGGGAGTCGACTTTGTCTGAGTCAGCATCGAAAACTGGGCACTTGAAGCGGACTCTTAGCCAGCTCTCCATGTGTCTGTCTCAGAGCAGCTGCAATGATTGCAGCACAAGTTCTATTTGCCTGTCAAATGGCAGCCAATGGTCAGAGCTGTGCGAATAAGCTTTGGCCGCTGCCACACCCAGCCGCAACTGTTGCAGCAATTTGTGCCCGAATTGCGGTTGCCGTTACCAGCAACAATTGTTGCAACAGCAACAGCAGCAGCAGCAGTTGCCTGCAATTTGCCATTTGATAGCACAATAAGGGCAAAAACAAAAAACTATAAAACAGATAGAAGCTACGAACAAATACGATATCTGAACAAAGCGTCGACAGGTGTTAAACTAAAGCCGTTAAGACCCTTCAACCAAATGTCAAACCAGTTAGCACTGCAATAAAATGCGGGCAACAGGGTGAACTAGGTTATGCCCTTACGCTTTCCCCTGGTGCATGCAAAATATTTTTGATTTATGTTGAATTAAATGCATTTCAAATTCGATTTGCAGGCAAAGTGGATTTTCATTATTCTTTTACAATGGGAATTTCTGTTTTTAGAAGAGCTTATTCAATCATTGATAGTAATTTTTTATACCCTGAGCCCATTTAAAATGGGAAATCAGTGTATAAAGGTTTTTATTACAATATTTTTTTATATTTATAAAAATAATAAAAAACTAACAAACTTTCTTTCTAAGACCTACATTCTATTTATTTTTTTCTATTTTAAATTATATATATATATATTTTTGTATTATATATATTTGATTTTCTATTGCTCAAGAACATAAACTTATTTAAATAAAATTCTATACTAAAATATTTCACATGTTTATTACAATAACAGCTAACACTTAGCCAATGAATCTGATATATAAATTATATTTGATATAGGTATATTTCTTCACATTAACAAAGCCTTTAGATATCCCACATTTCAATATTATATATTCATATATTTTAGACATTTAATCTGAGTTAATTAAGGAATTATTATCTATTTCTTATCTATTATTTATCCATATGTCCTATTTTTTTTTTTTTTTTCAAATTATTAGATGATGATTTTTTTATTATTCTTCTTATTCTTATTCTATTTTTATTTCAAATATTAAGAACTTCATTTAAATATTTTTTATATTTATTTTAATTAAACCTAAGAATCTTACAATTTATCTTAATTTATATCAAAATTATATAAAATGATTTAATGAATTTTCTTACTAACGCTTTTAATCTTAATCTAAATCTGTCGATTTTCAGTATTTTATTATTTATTTAAACTTATTCAATAATTTACAATCAATAATATTTTCTATATACAGTCGAGTCTCGATAATTCGTTCCCCGCTAAATCGAAAACCTCAATATTTCGTAAGAAACTGCTGGTCCCTTGAAAAAACTTAGTTAATTCGTAAAAATCCTATACATTTTGGTCCCCTCGTTAATTCGTAGTTTTTCTGCCTACTCGGCGATGATCTTGCCTCTTATAATTCGTTTCGAAACCTCTTATAATTCGTAATTTCGTTACGTAACCTCTTGTAATTCGTAATTCTTGATTTTGCTGGGAGTTAAACTACTGTTAAGTCTCGAAATTTCGTTGTTCTCTCATTGGATTTACCCGGTAAATCTAAAACCTCTGTAATTCGTAAAATATTCGGTTCCCTTGCTATTACGAATTATCGGGACTCGACGGTATATAATAGATAATATTTATTTAATCATAAATAATAGAAGCTAACAATAAGACCATTTATCTAAAATTATATTACCAATTTAATATGACTTGACTTATTACAAATTATTTCCATATATGTATCTTCGTATCAATAAATCTATTTTTTTTTTTTAATGTTCAACTTAAATAGATATCTCAAACTATACTCCTTTGCCTTGACGACGCTTCAACTTTCAGCTGTTCGCATGTTCATTTCACGCACCTCACGTTGAACTTTTCGTTAATTGATGGCACAACCAAATCCTGTCCGATATCAACCGCAATTCCTGCACACAGTCGCCGTCATTTCCGCCTCCTCCCACACCTCAGTCGGCGCCATCGTCAATTGCAAGCGATTTATTACTCGTGAGTCGCGTTCCAGTTGCATGAACTGTAGACGACAGCGAAATTTAAAACGCTTTTGACAAACCGAATGCCGAGGCAATTTGTAGGTCGACTTCTATCAGCTTCAATCCAACTGTGAAAAGCAATTCTCGCCAACTTTTACAGAGCTTACTTAAAATTTTAAAGGGAGCTTTAGCGTGTGAGAGGTTTTAATTTGGAATAACATTTCATTGAGCGAATGCATTACTGTTTCTGATATTGGACATAAATAAAATATAATAGAAATTGAAAAAAAAAAAAACAAAACAAAACAAATAATAAATAAAATAAAAATAAAGGATAAATAAAAAATTGTTAAATAAATACAAAATAAATATAGTGATATAAACGAAGAGTAAATATAAGAATAAATCATATGTAAATATTTATTATTTATTCCTATTTACTTCTTTATATTTATTTTATTTATTTATATATATATATTTTTCTATTTCTATTTTATTTTTATTTTTAAATATAAATGTATTAAATATATTACATATGGTGAAGATATAAATACATATTTATATTTATTTATTATATAGATATACGAAAGTATCTCAATTTTGTATAATGTAAATCAGTGTTTTTGAAAGTGAGGATAAAACTTAAATCGAACGAATAGTATACTAGAGCTGAAATAAACCCCAAAGAATGGTTGTAAATTGGAATAAGCAATTTATTCTACAGCTGAGTAATATTTGAATATACTCTGATTTGAAACATATTTTAAACAAACTATGCTCTGATTACCCATTTTCAGAGTTCAAGGTGTATAAAAACTGATTTACTTTTGAAATACTTAAAAAATAATAATATTAATTAATGCGTAACAAAGGGATAACACGATATATATTCCAGAAAATAAAAGCTCCGAATTTTAAGAATATATAAATATCATATAAAAATATAAAAATCTATAAATATCATAGCCTACTTATTGAGGCATGACAATAAATAAATTTATTTATTCCTTTTATTTAATAATGTATTTATTTATTTTGTTTTATTTATTTATTTATTCACTGCTTTCAAATTGGGCATTTTTTCAAAAGTCAACAGAAAATGTGCGGAAAATAAATTTTGTTATTTCTTCTTTACTTTATTTACAAATTTTGTATTTATTTATTTATTTTTTAATATTGCTCTATTAATTTCAAGAATTTTTTATGACACTTAATCTAAACAGAAATTAATTAATAAATATAAATAAAAAATAGAATAGTTTAAATAGAATAGTTTAAAATATAAATAAATTAATAGGCAGATGCAGATGTCACAGACTCAAAAGCTAGTTTAATTTAGAAACACGAGCTGTAGAGACGTAAGTCAAGGACTAGCAACAAATTAAAAAAACTAAAATAAATACAAAACTTGTAAATAAAGTAACGGAATAAATAAAAAAATTTATTTTCCACACAACATATTTTGTTGCCTTTTGAAAAATGCCCAATTTGAATGCCCAATATTTGTAAATCGCTTCACAGTCTTGCTCGAAAGCTCTCGAGCTGCAACATTTAACAGCAAATGAAAATTGTGTGTATTTTGTGCATATTTGCAATTACTTTCGATTAAGTAAAGGCATAGTCCTGCAACAAAATCTATGCTCTGCAACAGTGTAGCAACTTCTATTGCAATTTGTCGTTTCTATACAATTTTTTGTTACATTTTCCAATTTGAAAGTAAATTTTAGATATTGCAATGCTGGAGGCTTTGCTTCGAAATCGAAATGTTTGAGCTGGGTAAGCTTAGTAAGCTTGTGGCTCGGACTTGTTTATCCAACACTTGAAAATGTGTGGTAATTTATGTTAGATGCATTAGCCTGCCAATGGCAGAAAGCCATTTTAATTTGGCCTAACAAGATGAAGAACCAAATGGGGTCAACAACAATATTTGCATAGTGTGAAATATGCCACAAATTAATTTGCCCAGGCAAAACACAAGCCTAAACCAATATGTTTATAGTGAAATTTAGGGCCTGGCCAGAACTATGCAAAGTATCGATACGAAAGGTCCATTGGATTGGCCAATAGAAGAGCCTGTTTATCTTAACGCCTGCCACACACACATACGCAAGCACTCATTAGATTGTAGAATGAAAATATATTTGCAGCTCTCTCAAGTTGAAATGCGCTTAATTTAAATTCAATTGAAATGTTAATGTCATTTGGCAAATCAAATTTTTTATTGATTGCGCAAAATGAATTTCGTATTGGCTCAAAGTTAATTGTGCGCATTAGCCATGAATTTTACGGACTTAGCCAAAGATGGGGAGCGAGATGGGGAGCGAGCCAAAAAGTTGGACTTGAAAGTTTAAAAAAAAAAAAATGGGAACCCAATAACATATAAGACGAGCGCCAAACTTGGCGGAATCAATAAATTGTTAACTACTCTTTGTCCTAGTTATTCCTAGAAATGTTTTAATTGAAGTTTATCGAAGTTTATGAATGAATGCACCAGGGCTTCAGTATCACTCGGAAGTCCTAGCTACAATTAATTAACTAGTCAAGCTCAAAAAACATTTTACCCATTGAAAATGGGAAGTCAGGGTATAATGGCTTTGTTAAAATATATGTAACAGGCAGAAGGAGGCCTAACAGAAATAAATATACTATAATATAATAAATATACTATAATATTTATTCTTGATTAGATCGAGTAGCTGAGACAATTTAGGTCAATCTGTCTGTCCATATGCATGAATGCATATGCTGAGAAGCTAGATTCTTAACATTTTTAATGTTTTCGATGAAACGCTTGACGGCAACTATTACATTATATTATTTTCAGCTAAAGTCTCCAAATTGTGCATATAGTTTCAGCTGTATTTTATAGAATTTTTATGTTTATTATTATTATTTTTTATACCTTCCCAAAATGTTAATAATTTTAGTTTTCTTTGAAATGCAGTTCAGTTTCAAATATTGGCATATGTGAAAAAGTTCGTACTATTAGTAAATTAATAAATATTATTAAGTAAATTTTGATTATATACGAACGAAATTTAAATTGTAATAATTAAAAAAACAAGTCATTGACTAAAATGTTTTCGCAATCGGAAATAATTCTTCTCTCTTCTATGAATCAGCTATGAAGTGGAGGATTTTATTAATATGCCACACAATAATTAATAACTTTATATTTTACTCACAAAAAAATATTATATTATTTTTTAAATGTCAAATTCATGTCAACTCATTTTTTAAGTGAAATTTTCATAAAATTTTAATGTTTTACTAATTTTTAAAATTAAAAAAAAAAAAAATAAATAAATAATTTGCAATATTTACATTTAATTCTTCTTTATAATACTCCTTATTATTCATATTTTATATGTAAATTGAATTTTAATTTATAAAATAATTTAAAAAAAACAAAATCTTTCAGCGTAAATCATGACTCAGGACCATTTATTACAAGATAAATAACTTCTTGATTTTATTTAATAATTGTAATAATAATTACTTGTATGACATTGTCCACTGTGCCATGACTCGAAACTAAAATTCAGAATTAAATTTAAATTAAAATTAAAATGCAACTTTTTTATTTTTATTATTTATATTATTATAATTAATTTTTATATTATTTTTAAAATTTTTTATATTCTTACTTATTATAATTTAATATTCGTATAAGTTTTCACAGCATTTTAGGGTATTTGTTAGTTAGCTATTCTCGACTCTTTGCTGCTTTTTAATTTCAAACTCGAATCAATTTGCAGCAAGCACAAAAGCATTTCCAATAGAAAATATCTAACGAGTAATTTGCATATTTGTTTTGCAGGCAACTTGGCAAATGACAAAACAACAATAAGGATTACAAACAAAATTGCAAACTAAAAACAAATATATATATCTATATATATAGAATATATATATTTATATATGTATAGCTGTTATACAAGCATGTGGCTATTGTTTGTGTGGCTTCAATTGGTCTCTGGCAGTCCGACGACCGAGTCAGACTGGCTGCTGGCAGGAAACACGAGCAGAGCTCCCTTTGACTATCCAAATGATACGCTCTATAGCCCACAGCCGGAGGAGTATTTGCCAGCGACGGGCAGCTCGATACACAGCACAGATCTGCCAACGTATCAGCACTGTATGGAGACGCGCAACTCGTTTGCGGATCTGCTGACTGTGGTGCTCTATGGGCTCGTCTGCATTGTAGGCCTGTTTGGCAACACGCTGGTCATCTATGTGGTGCTGCGCTTCTCCAAGATGCAGACGGTGACCAACATCTACATACTCAATCTGGCCATTGCGGACGAATGCTTTCTGATCGGCATTCCCTTTCTGCTCTACACGATGCGCATTTGCAGCTGGCGTTTCGGGGAGCTGATGTGCAAGGCGTACATGGTGAGCACATCGATCACATCGTTCACTTCCTCCATATTTCTGTTGATCATGTCAGCGGATCGCTATATAGCCGTATGCCATCCCATATCGTCGCCACGTTATCGCACTTTGCACATCGCGAAGCTGGTCTCGGCTCTGGCTTGGAGTACCTCGGCGGTGCTGATGCTGCCCGTGATGCTCTATGCCAGCACCGTGGAGCAGGAGGATGGCATTAATTATTCGTGCAACATCATGTGGCCAGACGCGTACAAGAAGCACTCGGGCACCACTTTCATACTGTACACCTTCTTTCTGGGCTTCGCCACGCCCCTCTGCTTCATACTCAGCTTTTACTATCTGGTCATACGCAAGCTGCGCTCGGTGGGACCCAAGCATACCACGAAATCCAAAGAGAAGCGTCGTGCTCATCGCAAAGTAACGCGTCTGGTGCTCACTGTCATCACCGTGTACATCTCGTGCTGGCTGCCGCATTGGATGTCACAGCTGGCGCTGATCAATTCGAATCCGGCACAGCGAGATTTGTCCCGGCTGGAGATACTCATCTTCCTGCTGCTGGGCGCTCTGGTCTATTCCAATTCGGCAGTGAATCCCATACTGTACGCCTTTCTCAGCGAGAACTTTCGCAAGAGCTTCTTCAAGGCCTTCACATGCATGAATAAGCAGGACATCAATGCCCAGCTACAGCTGGAGCCAAGTGTCTTCACCAAGCAGGGTAGCCGACGACGCGGCGGCTCTAAACGCTTGCTGAACACCAATCCCCAGCAACAGCTGCAGCAGCAGCAGCAACAACAGCCGCCGCTGCTCTCGCTGCACATGGGCAACAACAACTCGTCGACGACCACCTCCTCGACGACAACAGCCGAGAAGACGGGCTCCACCAATGCGCCCAAGTCATGCAGCTCCAATGGCAAGCTAACCGTGCCCAATTCCCTGGCGCCAGAGGCAGAGAATCTTATAATTTGCCTCACCGAGCAGCAGGAGGCATTTTGCACGACGACGCGACGTGGCTCTAGCCTAATGCAACAAACTAATCTATAAAACTAGTCTTTAAACTAAATGTTTATAAAAATTAAGTAAATCTCTTAAATGTATAGAACTTACACCTGGATCTGGGCACTCATATGCATACACATATTTACATGTATTCAGTTTTTCAACTCTTTCCATCTCTCTCTATATTTCTCTCTCGCTATCTGTCTGTCTAGCAGTATTAATAGAAAATCCATGAATCAATGTCACCCTCGTGTTTTCTTAAAATTACTTGAAATATATATATTCAATACGACGAATTTTCAGCTCTAAACCTAAGTTTAGCTCTAAGTTTTAAATGTATTTTTGAAAGGTGCATTTGCCGTTTAAATCTAGATTTAATTCAACTGTGTAAATGTGCTTTTAAGTGTAACAAGAAAAAAATAAAAATACAAATAAAAATATAAATAAAGAATAATAAATAAAATAATAAAAACCATTATGAATTCTCTAGTCGGAGTAATAATAAAAGTATTTAATAAGTAATAGGAAAATACTGTAAACACCGATTGAGCTGAATTTTTCAAAAATTTATATATCAAATAAAGCAGAAAATATAAAAAATTTGTGCTCAGCTCGTTAAGAATATTTATAATTAATTATTTTTCTATTCTTATTATTTATTTTATTTACTTATGTACATATTTTATTTATTATTTATTGATCAAGAATATATCAAATTAATTACTATTTGTATAATTATTTATTTAATTTATCTATTATTTTATTATTTATATCTTTTATTTATTTAGTTTTATTTTTCAAATATTTATATATTTATTAAAACAGAAAAAAGGAAAAACTTATCAAAAACGTTTGGTCAACTTGATTAAGAATATATAATTAATTGCTTTTTCTATAATTATTTAATTATTTTGTTTTTATTTATATATTTTATTTATTATTTATATATTATATATATAATTAATTACTATATTAAATATTTTTTATTTTATTTATTTATTATTTATATATTTGATTTTTTGTTTATTTTTCAAATATTAAAATATTTATATATTTATTAAAGCAGAAAAAAAACGTAGACTTATGTATAAAAATAAGTTCGCTTATTATTTCTAATATTATTTCTTTGATTTATTTATATTGTTTTTATTTATATACTTTATTAATTATATTTTATTATTGATGAATTTATTATTTTTATTATTATTTATTGTGTTCATTCATTACTGTATTATTTATATATTTAATTTATTTGTTGTATTACTTATTATTACTTATTTATGATTGATCAAGAATATAAAAACTTATTTATTATTTTTTTCATTATTATTTATTTTTAATTTTTTTCTATAAATTATACTTTTTCTGCTTGATCAAAAATATATAAATATATTAATTACTATTTCTATTATTATTTATTTTATTGGTTTAATAATTTCTTATTTATATATTTTATTTGATTATTTTTATTTTTATTTATTTTATTTATTTATTTTTTGTTCTGGTTTTGTGCAAACCAATGGGCTTGAAAATTCCAATTATAATAAGTTCAGGGTTTTTTTATTAGTATTTTTTTTTTCGCCCAACCAATATGCTCTGCTATCCCATTTTTAATGATTTCAGTGTAACGAAAGAGTCAAAACTGATTAGAATGAAGAGAAGCACAAAAATTAACAACGTAATCCCATCAGCAGAATAATCAAATGTTTCAGCTTTAGCTAGCGGAACGTGGCAAACGTGGGGCACACACGTCGTATACGCAACCGAAATGCAGCATACAGACAAAATGCAGTTATCTATGCATGTGTGTATGTGTGTGTCTGTGTCTGTGTTTGCGATTCGACTGCATTGGTCACGTTTTATATTTCACGGCATTTTACAAATTTGTCGCTGGCTGTTCGCATTGCAGTGGCAGCAATTCGATTTCGGCTGTTGACTTTTTGCCAATACACGTTTCAGATTGTTTAACTGGCAGAGGAGAGACAGAGGAGCGGAGGGGTCTTTATAGAGCACATCTCATTGTCTGGCAAATCGGTTACCTATCACTTATCCCAGCCACGCCCCCGGCCGCAGTGTGGTCTCGCCTTGCGGTCAGTCAGCCCTGCGTCAAGCCATTCACACAATGTCAATCAAAGGCTTTATTTAATTACACTGCAATGCACCGCAACTAAATCGAAATATGTGATCCGACAAAAGCAAAGTGAAATTCAATTAAATGCAAATTAAACATAATTATGAAGAGAGTTGCCTCTTTTGGCTCTTTTCAGCAAAGGCCAAAAGTAATCAAATAATTGAAATCAGACTGGCGACCGCAATGCAGCACTAAAAGAGCTGCTGCCTTTCGAGTGTGAGCAAATAAATTATGCCTGAAGTTAATTTACTTCAATGCAGTTGACCCAAAACGCTTTGCAGAGTAAACAAATATTTGTCGAAGGAGTCATGTGAGTTGTAATGCATCAACTAATGAATATCTTATAAAAGTTGTTTATAATGATTTATATTTATATCTATTTAACTACTCTTTTCATTCTAATTTTACCACTTTATGTTCTAATTTAACTTTTTTATGAAATGGAGAATAGTAAGCAATTTAAAACTTAGGTAGATTCATGCACATGTAGAGTATTCCTCACAGCTAGAACAGATTCATTTACAACTTCAAATTATTCGTCAGTGAATTTTACTGTCTGACATTCCTAAATAAGCTCTTAAAGTTTAAAAGTGCTTTAAAATGTGTTAATAGTCGAGCTTCATAAACTTTTCCATTGCTCTTGCTCTGGCTGGGGCTCAAACTTGAGCTTTGCCTCAGCTTCTGTCCCTGACTCAGACTCAGACTCAGCATTTGCCTCTGCCTCTGCTTCTGCCTCTGCCTCTGCTTCTGCCTCTGTCGCTGCCTCTATCCCTAGTTTGGACTCAGACTCAGCATTTGCCTCTGCTTCTACATTTGCTTCTACATCTGCCTCTGCCTCAAGATTTCACTCAAACTCAGCATTTGCCTCTGTTTCAGCATTTGTCATTGGCTCTGACCTGAACTCACACTCAGCTTTTGCCTCTGCTTTTCCCGCTGCCTACGTTTCTGCTTCAGCCCTGCCTCTGCCCCAAGCTTAAACTCTGACTCAGGCTTTGCCTCTGCCTCTGCCTCTGCCTCTGCCTCTGCCTCTGCCTCTGCCTCTGCCTCTGCCTCTGCCTCTGCCTCTGCCTCTGCCTCTGCCTCTGCCTCTGCCTCTCACTCTGCCTCTCACTCTGCCTCTCACTCTGCCTCTCACTCTGCCTCTGCCTTTAGCTCAGAGACTCAGACTTTGACTCTGCTTGGGCTACTGAATCTGCTATTGGCTATGCCTTGAGCTCAGGCTCAATCTTTGCCTCTGCTTCGGCTTTTGCTTCTGCCTCTGCCTCTGCCTCTGCCTCTGCCTCTAGCTTCAGCTCAGACTCAGACTTTGACTCTGCTTGGGCTACTGAATCTGCTATTGGCTATGCCTTGAGCTCAGGTTCAGACTTTGCCTCTGCTTCGGCTTCTGCCTCTGCCTCTGCCTTTGCCTCTGCCTCTGCCTCTAGCTTCAGCTCAGACTCAGACTTTGACTCTGCTTGGGCTACTGAATCTGCTATTGGCTATGCCTTGAGCTCAGGCTCAGACTTTGCCTCTGCTTCGGATTCTGCTTCTGCCTCTGCCTCTGCCTCTGCCTCTAGCTTCAGCTCAGACTCAGACTTTGCCTCCGCTTCGGCTTCTGAATCTGCTATTGGCTGTAGCTTGAGCTAAAAGCACTTATTTGCATACATCAAAAGGCGCTCAAAAGCCATTTAGAAGCTATGCTCAGAAATATCTCAAAGTAACCTCAGCAACAGCTTAAGTTCCCTCTCTCATAGTGTATTCTCCTTCATAATGCTGTGTATTTAATTTTTGATGATATTACACATATAAAATAAATATATTTTTAATGCTCTACAAAAGAGATTCTTCACTGTTCTATCTAGAATTTTTTTTTTTTTGTGTTCCCATAGGATTATTTTATTAATGTATCTATAATAAATATTATAAAAATAATATATAATAACAAATTATTTAATCACTCACACATCATCTATTAAAGCAACAACTTAAATATATTAATCTCGCTATTAGTTTTCCTTCTATACCAACATCTGCATTAAATGGAAAGTCAACCGCATCAAAGCTATTCCCTAAGTGTGAAATGCAATTTGCCAGCGCATTCAAGAGTCAAAAGCAATAACAGAAAAGCTAAGCTGCAATGGGAAGCTGACTCTGGCGAAAAGGTGACTCGCAGAAACAGAAAGAAAGCAACAAGAAATACATTTTTTTTTTTGCAAATTTGTTCTGAAAATTCTGTATCGCTGTTATTGAGCTGGCTACCTGCCTCACCCTCTTCCTCACTCACCATACCCCAACATTAGCAGTTCGCACAGCTGTAAACAAGTTCGCAATACACAAAAGTTGGGCTTAGTCGATTTAGCGATACGTACATTTCCAAAGGTTTTACCCATATTTAAAGTAACATTTATTTTCGCTCCAGCAGCAGGTTGTTCTCTGTCCGTCCATGGAGCTGGCTGCTGGAGGCAAAATCTTGCTGCAGACTTGGCGTGTTGGCATGCCGTCGCACATAAATCAATGGCAGCATTGGCAAAAGGCTGAGAGCCAAGTTTCTAAACTTGATTTAATGCCAGTGCAGAGTTGAACAAAATAATATAAAACATGGGCTTTGGCTTACTCTCTCTTCCTCTCTCTCTCTCTAATAAGTATTGAAATCTTGACATCGTCTTAAAAGCATTTGCCACACTTCAAAGCTAAGTATATAAATCAATACAAAAATGTACTTTATGCGAAGTAACTTTTTATTTAGCTTCGAGAAAATATTGAAACATAGTTTATGGCTTCAATTAATTTATATAATTTAAAAGTCAAATAATATGTATATATAGAAAAAGATTTTCGACATATATAGAAACATATGTCGTCTCTCTTTTATAGCAAAAAAAAAAGTAAACTTTTTATATAGTATATATTATAAATATATAATAAATATTATTAATAAGTATATATATAAATGATTATAAGTACTTTTTTAAAAATTTTAAACATTCGTTACATTTTAGCTATATAATAAATATTTAAAAATTCTTTTTAAAAAATACTTCAACATTCGTCACATGTTAGCTTTGATAATCCAGTTTTGCTAAAGCTTTGTGAAACTGCGCACAAATAGCAATTCCTGCTCAAAATGCAATTTGCAATTGCGCATCGAAATCCAGCTGAGAGTCTGATATTTTTATAATGCACTTCCACACACACACACACACACACACACACACGCATATACAAATTGAAAGCTAGCACTCAACAACAACAACAAGATATTGCAGAAAAAAAATGATAAACATCTTTGTGCCGTGTCGAGTGAGCTACAACTGAAAGTTTTGTTCGCCCCACTGCCACGCCCATGCAGGCCACGCACGTAGTCAACGCATTTGAAATTAATTTTTATACCCTGAGCCCATTGAAAATGGGAAATCAGGGTATAATGGTTTTGTTAAAAGTATGTAACAGGCAGAAGGAGGCGTGGCAGACCCCATAAAGTATATATATTCTTGATCAGGGTGACGAGAAAAGTTGATATAGCCATGTCCGTCTGTCTGTCCGTCCGTCTGTCCGTCTGTCCGTCTGTCCGTCTGTCCGTCTGTCCGTATGTTTGAACGCGTCGATTTCCGAAGATACAAAAGCTAGAGAGTTCATTCTTTTTGTGTTAGGTTCGTATATTGCACGCGCAGTACGAGTTTGTTTCAGAAATTCGATAACTTGTATATTTGGCAAGTTATCGATAAACGAATTTATCGGGAACCAGTTTTAAAATTCTAGCTAATTCATCTTTAGAGTTAGAGTCTCCAAGTCTTCTGCATATATATAGATACTAATTTAATACAATTTCGGTTTTTGTCAGATTTTGGATTCCGGTCCCCAATTAGCCCCACCACCCCCAAATGTGTAAAAAATGCATTTCAAATACTAGAGACATACAGTTTGGTTTGGCATATAGATATGAATATCATAATCTTAATCTGAACATATGAATATGATTGTCCATCTAGAAACAGAATTATTAGTCCATAAAGTTTTCTATTCAAAACCCATGTGGCGCAGCAAGCAAGGCAGCGATACAGCAAGACGCATTGCGGGCGCACATACATACATACATATGTATGTATGTATGTATATGTGTGCAAGCGTCGATCAGCGTGTGGCTGCAATCATACATACATATGTATGTACATATTTGTGCATGTAAAGCTAATTGTAAAAGAGTTATGATTTCTAAAAAAAAAACCTAAAATGTTAAATAGAATATGTAGATCATATGCTGAACTCTCATTACATTCCATTATATATTTAAAAATTTTAAAACAATTAAAATAACAATGGAAATGCAAGCAACGTTGAGCAATGCAAATCAATTTTCGTATGCGTGTGCACATATGTATGTATGTATACACACAAAAAGTCTTGGGCTGTTTTTTATGTTGCTACGCGTGTATATTCTAAGAATCACAATTGTTTTTGAATTCCGTTAGAATTGTCTTTGAATTGTATTTGTATTTGTATTTGTATTTGTATTTGTATTTTCAGCCACTGCTTTAGTGTTTCTTTCGTATATGGCGAATTTCATTCGTTTTCGCTACTTTGTCGTTTAAGTGAGCCGTGGTGTAGATGGCTAGACAGATGCAACGAATGTTAGGGTGTCGGAGGTTCTAGCCTCGCCTAAGCCCTTCATAATTTATTATTTTTATTTTTATTTTTTTTATTATTTCTTTCTTTTTTATTATTATTTATTCTTTTCTATTTGATTTTCAAAGATACAAGAGCAACTGCGCGGTTAGCAGAGCGCGTGCTTATACGTGCGTAAAGAAGAAGAGTATCACTTTTTTGCAGGGTTCAGGGTATCTCGTAGTCGAGCCGTCTCGACTAGAGCTTTCTTACTTGTTTTTCTGTTGGCTTTTTCGCTGAATTTCCATGCGAAAAGCGGAAAAATGTTTGCGTAGCCAAAGTCAAAGTGAAAGCAAAGCCAAAGCCAAAGCCAGAAGCAAACAGGAAAGTGCATGGAATAACAATAACTGAAGTTTACGAATGTATTTAGAGAAAAAACTGCATTTGTTGGCTTCTTTTTGCTGCAAACGGAATTAGAAGTTGGCCTTGGTCAACACAATTGGCCATCAATTACTGAAATTGTTTTGTGCCCACTGTCAAGTTATGAACGCAGCTAAATGCCAATTTGCATGGACAACGACTGCAGATCCGAGTCCTGCTCCTGCTCCTACTCCTGCTACTGCCGCTGCTGCTGCTGCTGTGGCTTCAACCGGATAGCAAGTGGTTCCTGTGGCTGCAATTTTCTATGCAATTACAGCAAAGACGACGAACGAAACTTGTGTAATTGATATATGTGGTTGCATCTGGCAACTTTCTAATGGAGCTGCCAGACTGAGCAGCAGCAGCAACAGCAGCAGCAGCGGGCAGTCTTTATGGACTGCCCCCGAAAAGTTGGTCAGTGCCAAGCGACGCAAAGTCTGCGGCTAGCGAAATTTGGAAAGAGCTTGATGCTGAAATTGTTGCTACGTGGCTGGAGATTGAAGTCTGGCACAATTCGGATTACCAGGATAATTGCTTTTGAGGTGCGTCAGTCGAAACCAAACTCAAGTGCTTTAAGCAATGCCGAGTTGGTTTTTTAGCAGGGATATGAATATCGTGGCGCTGGCTATACTAGGTATATGGTGTTTTGACTCTCAGAACTTTCTTTAGAGTTTAATATTTATAATTATTAAAACTTCTTTTTTCAAAACTACTAATTTGACTAAAATTATCAATTCATTTTATATTACCAGTAGAAAACGTTCGATTTATTCGTTAGCTGGTAGTATTATTATTACTATGTCCACTATTACGTCTGTTACTGCTATTTTAACTACTAAGTCTTTCACTACATATTTCTTTCACTACTACTACTACGTTTACTCCTATTTCTATTCATTTTATTACTACGTTTTACTACTACTACTACTTTTACGTCTACGTTTGCAACTATTTCTATTCATTTTACTACTGACTCTTACTACTACTACTACTTTTACTACTACGTTTACTACTATTTCTATTAATTTTACTACTAAGTCTTACTACTACTACTACTTTTACTACTACGTTTACTACTATTTCTATTAATTTTACTACTAAGTCTTACTACTACTACTACTTTTACTACTACGTTTACTACTATTTCTATTAATTTTACTACTAAGTCTTACTACTACTACTACTTTTACTACTACGTTTACTACTATTTATATTCATTTTACTACTAAGTCTTACTACTACTACTACTTTTACTACTACGTTTACTACTATTTATATTCATTTTACTACTAAGTCTTACTACTACTACTTTTACTACTACATTTACTACTATTTCTATTCATTTTACTACTAAGTCTTACTACTACTAATACTACTATTTACCACTATTTTTTTTTTTTTTTTTTTTCATTTTACTACTAGGTCTTACTACTACTTTTACTATCATTCTATTCATCAGAAATACTAGGTCTTACTACTACTACTACTTTTACGTACAAGTCTTATAGAAAAATTATTTTTTTAAACTGCTCAAAAGTACTATAACTAATTCTACTTTCCTATTATTTATGTGTACTACTATTTCTATTATTTAAAAAATAGTTTTACTTTACTACTATATCTGCTATTATTTATACAAATCTTACTACTACTTTTATAATAATTTAATAGCTACTACATCTCCTACTATTTTTTATATTTTTACTACTTCCACTACTAAAGTACTAAAACTAAAACTTTTTTACTACCTTAACTACCCCGACTTACTTAGTCTTATTACTAATCTATTATTACTACTTCTTCAATCAATAATATTATTATTTCGACACCTACTACTATGATTATTATAACTTGTACTATTTCCCCTTTACCTACTACTAATCTTACTACTACTCTATACTAATGTTCATTCCTACTATTCCTCCTAATAGAAGAAGTAGCATCTTCAGCGATTATTTAAACTATTTCTACTACAATTTCAACTACAGTTCCCACAAGGGTTTGCATTAAACCGCAACACTTTAAGATCTAATCCGTCGCTATGCACCGTTGACTCTCAATACGATGCCCTTTAATGCACGCCCCAGCATTCGCTTTGACATTCGCTTCGCATGCAGCTGAAAGATCAAAACATTTAAATGCCATTTCAATTATGTGCTCTACGGTCTGTGTAGTAGCTGCCATAAACCTCTTACTCCAGCAATTCCCCATTCGCTGTCCATGCCATCCGGGCGGGGCTTCCGGTTCGTTAGCAAAGTTCACGCACAAATTAACACGCTGCAAGTGCAACTTTTAGTCTTTATGGCTGCCAAAGTGCAAAGTACATAAAAACAAAACATAATTTCAAATTGCAAATTTTAATGAGCCAAGAGTTGACAACTTTCCAAAAAACGGAGAGACTACTCGAAAGTACAATAATTATTTAGATATTTCTACTTAAATGCAATATGCACTATTATATGTACACACACTTTCAATTTATAAATGCACTTTGATTACATTTGTATTTCTGTCTTTAATTGCAATTTGCTGCGATTTCAAGCATGCAAAACTTTTCGGCTTGTTGAAATGCCCTTAATATAGCCGTGGGCGGCAGGCAGAGTTCATTGGCTTGCCTGCACTTAAAGGATTTTACAGTGCATGTCGCCTGCTAAGGGATACTACAGATTTGTCATGCAGTAGGCAACACATAGAAGATATATATCGAAATATATATATAAATAAATATAATATATATATTTATTCAATTTATTTTAATATTTTATTAATATTATTGTAAATTAAATTTGTTTCTACTCAGAGCTCTTTTCACCCCTATTTTATGATATAATGATAATAATAATTTGACTTACAATTCTTAAACAATATTTTTTTTTATATATAATTCACGTTTTATTTCCAAGCAACAAGAGTATTCGACGTTCGTTATTATATTTGTAATATTTCTGTCCTTTTAGCAACCCCTGGTCTGGTCGCGCACAAAGATTTTTATAATCAACATTTTTATTTCATTCATTTATGCCAGAGCCACAAAAGCTTTTGCTGCCTTAAAATGTTAATTGGACGCTGAAATGGGGAATTACTCAAAAGTGCAGTGCAAAAGAAAAGGAAAAAAAATGCATATATATATATAGAGTGAAATATATATACTTGTATGTATGCAAGTGGCTAGGCACAGGTTGCCCCAGTCCTTAGCAGCCGTAAAAAAATGTCAGTTGGCTGGCAGCCAGCGCTAAGACAAGCTTCCGGCCGGCAGAAAGTCTGACGTCGCGTCGCGTCGAGGGAGCGAACATCAACAACTTTCATTTCATTATGCATAAATTATGGAATAACGCGCAAAATGTATGAAAATAAACGTCAGTTACATTTTCATAATGGCCAAGCTAAATGCTAGCAAAAAATAAAATAACAAAATTAATAAAGCCATACGTAGGAGTGGCTACAGTTTAATTGAAGTAGATTTTACAGAGTTTAGCTTCGTTGTCTTTAAGCTTCGAATTAATTATTCGAGTTAGACGTTGGCATTGGCAATTAAACATTGAAAACAAATTAATTGTTTATGCTCGATTTAATTGCATTCTCATATGCGAGGCGTTCAATGAATTGGCCGGAATCTCCAGTGAATGCTTTCTTCAATTAAATCAGGTCACGTGCCATCAGGCCAAGCAATTTAGTAAGTTGGGCAATCCAGTCGGAGCCAAGTCCAAATGGCGTCGGCATTTCCGCCATTTCGATGCTGCAATTTGTAGCCAAAATATGTTTGCCGGAAAATCGTTTTAGCTGGAGCATCACCGACGGCCGAGAAATGGTACAGAATAAGAGCCAAAGAGAAATATACTACTTCCGGCTTCTGATTTTATGGCTTGCCAAAGGCTTTCTGCTATAAATAAGATATTCATTGCCACAGATCAAAATGATAAGTGAGGCGAGCTTCGTAGAAGGAACCCAAGATCTAGAAAACAGATGTGAGAAAGAAACAGAGAGAGAGACTTTTGAGTGGAATGAATGGCATTGTAACTAGCCAATGATTACACAATCAAAAGGAGAGAGAGCGAAAGATGCTGTGATACGAGCTGTGAAGCACAGAGAGAACTATGAATGCAGAAACAAAATTATTACGAATGCCAATTTGGAATAGTCATAAGCAAAGGCAAAGGCTGAAGAGTAGAAATGAACTAAGCGTACAAAATCATCATAGAGCATAGAGAGCGAAGCAGTTCGTTAGGAGATAAAACATTGCCAATAAAAGCAGATAGATAAAGACTAACTATAAAATTCATTTGAAGAAGACAGAGAAAAAATACTTAAGCATCAACAATTCGAATAACCATTTTAATAGTTCTTAATGCTATGTTTTTCTTTTTCATACATGCACAATAAGTAAAGAAAGATTTTCATATTCATTCTTATTTTTAATATTTAAAAAAAAAATATACAAAAAATAATAATAATAATTTGTATGTCCCAAAGTTTTCTTATTTATTTATATAATTTTATAATTAAGAAAAGTTAAATTAAATTAACAATATCACAATTTAAAAAAAAAAAAATCATTAAATATTAAAAAGAAAAAGTTAGTAACAAATTTAAGGCCAAATGAGAAATACAAAATAAATGAACAAACATTGGGTGATTTTTCAATAATAATAAATAAATAAAACCAAATAGAAATGAAATTGTATATCAGTGAGACAAAAATCAGTAAAAATATTTTTTTAAATAAATAAAAATTTAGCAGGTAGTAAGATTTAAAAAATAAAAATAAAAGCAAAAATAAAAAATAAATTTTAAAAAAAAAATGTGAAAATAAGTATATAACAAGAAAATTGAAATTGAAAAATTTAGTAACTAGTAAAAAGCAGCAAAGAAATAAAAAAAAAATGAAATTATGTTGGATGATTTTTACATAATACTAAAAAATAAAAACAAATAAAATTGAAATTATATATACAATGAGGCAAAAAGCAGTAAAAATATAAAAGAAATAAAGAAAAATGTAGTAACTAATCAGATAAGAAATAAAAAAATATATAATATAATAGGAAATTTTTAAATAATAAAAAATATAATTTAAAAAAAAAAATTAAATTAAGTACATAATGAGACAATTAAAATATTTCTAAAAAATATATAAAAAATTATAATTGAAAACATATAAAAAGAAAAGTAATATATTTTAAAATAATAATAAACAAATAAAAGCGAATAAAAGAGAAATTAAATAATGTTACAACAAAAATAAATAAATATATAGTTATTTTAAATACTTAAACAATTTAAAGGTAGATGAGAAAAAAATTAAAAGACGTACAATGGGCGATTTTTAAATAAAAACAAGCAATACAAAATGAATATACATATGTATTTTAAATATTTAAATAGTTTAAAGTCAGATGAGAAATAAAATAAAATAAAATAAATATAAACAAGCATTTGTGTGTTACAAAAAATCAATTCAGTTCATACATGAATTCAAATTGATGGATAACTACTACATATTTTGGCTTATCAGTTCCAGATAAATAGTTAAACGGAGAGCCAATATCAATTTACGTCGAATTTTTTGTAGATAAACCCATTTGCTGTAAATCGGTAAATTGAAATTTCTGTTTCAAATCAATTCAAAGAAGACTTCACCATAAACTCGAAATCAATACGTTTGCTGCCAGAAAATGCTACAAGCGGATGAAATGCGTTCAGCATTTGGCAACAACTGTAATAAAATCAATTGAATTTTAATTTTGCCAACTGATTTAAGCGTTATTTACTGGCAAGTATATGCATTTAAGAATGAAATCGTATTAAGCATCGCCGTATGATATAAATACTGCTAAAATATGCTTTAAGGGATTTGCAGTCTGGTAATGACGACAAAGGAAGAAATTCGAACAAAAAATTGAAATGAAATGCAAACAAATTTTAATTCGATTTCTCGCACTGACGAAACGTGACAGGCGTAATTCAATTTTACGATTGATCGCAATTTAAATTTAATGAGAACCAAAGGGAAATGCAAAAAAAAAGAAAGAAATGTGTTCACTGCATTAATGAAAATCAAGCCAAAGCCTTAAAAGACTAAAGGATTATCTTTTGCAGATAAAAGAAATGAAATTCGCAAAGCCAAAGTCGAGCAAAAGGTGCGCCGTCAATGTTAGGCAAATGAGCAGCAGCTGCAGAGAAAGTAGTTGAAGCGTATTTTACAACGTAAGCAAAAGCTAAGCTGATTAATGAGCAAGAAGAAAAGGTAGTAAAAAGTAGTAAACTCTAAGAAGTGTACATAAGAAGAGCACAAAATTAAATTCTTGAATTTCTTACATTTTAAATAGGAGAACTGAGAATGAGCTGGGTGTGCCCGATTAGCTAATAAGTCGAACTCAGGCCTGAGTCCCAGCTTCAGTCTCAGGCCTCACACTCAGCCTCGAGCTCAGACTGAGCCTCAGCCCTCAGCAGACCCCGAATCAAACTCAGACTCAGTCCTTCCCTTCTACCTCATGTAGAGTCCTTGCTCTCAGACCTCATGCTCAGCCTCAGGCCTTAGGCTTACACTCAGATTTCAGCCTCAATCTCAGCTGAGAACTCAACGTCAGCCTGGACAAGTCAAAAGTATTTGTATATACAAAAGGCCACCTATACGCTTCCAAAAAAAAAATAGTATTTGTTTTATCAAACAAAGTTTCCTTCTGCGACTTACACTTACATTTGCACAATGATATCTAGACTTATATATTTTTTATTTTTTAAACAAAAAACGGCTGCAAAGTTCAAGAAATTTGTAAGAGAATTCTTTATCCTGAACCTATTAAAAATGCTAACTCTGTAACATGGCGCGTGATTGCTTAAGAAAATAAATATTTTTAAAGCAAAGATTATCAATTCGAAATCATTTAAATGCAACAAGAAAATTTCTATATATAATATAAGAGCTACAACAATTTCTAAACAATTAAACGCGTAAGCAGAAATTACAGCTATTTAAGTAATAATTATGCAAGGAATAAATCAGCGCACATATGTAATTCTGCATTTAATTAAAAATTAAATTTGAGCAATAGTTCAACAGTCTAGCAAACACGATATAAACACAGCTCATATAGTATATATAACTTGACCAAAAGATAAACGGGAAGGAGTGGCAGCAGCAGCCGTTTGTCCAGTGGTCATGTTCATATAAAATGCATTTCAATTAAAGGTTATAAATTAAATACACTTTACGTTCCTCAGCCTCAGTCGCAGTCGCAGTCGCTGTCTCCGGCTCAGGCTCAGAGTCAGCTTTGACCTTCATGGTCTGCATGAATAATGAATGCTTGGCCAGGCCGAGAGTCAAGAGCAGCTTCCTTTGCCAATTCCGATACTAACAAATTATGCAATAAATTAACAAGAAGAAACTAGTGCCTGGCTAAGATATAAATAAGATTTTCATAATAGTATGAACTGAATTAAATTGTCCTTCGAACTGAATTTAATATTTAGTGTGTGTTTATTAGCTCAGTCGATGCACTCGCATTTAGGTGTTTTCTTTAATATAAATTGAACTCTTTCTCTCACTCTCTCTCTCTCTCAATGCTTAACCTAATGACATCATCAGCAACACCATCAACTGGCAACAGCTGTCAAACGAGCCTGATGAGTGACTCAATCTATGAGTGACAGCAAAACCATTTGCTCGAATCTTTTAATTGCTGTGTCAGCTTGTCTGAGCTATGCCCTGCAAGGCAATTGGAAGTGGAGTATATGCACAGATGGAAGTTAGGTAAACATAACTAAAAGAAAAAATTAAAACAAGAAATTAAGCAAAATGTAAAGAAAAATATATAATTAATACAAGTTTAATATATAAAGATCTGATTTGTAATTGAATTCTATTTTATTTTGTTTAATTCAATTTAAAAATAAAAGTAAAATTTAAATATTAAAAAAAAGAATAATAATTAATACAAATTAAATATATTTTTAAATATATAATTTTTAATTTAATTTAATTTAATAATAAAAGTAAAATTTATAAAAGGCATTTATTTAAGAAAAATAAATAATAATAAAAAATTAAATATATGTAATTTAAAATTTAAAATAATTTGATTCAATTTAATAATAATACCATAAAAACGTGTCATTAAAAAAAAATTGTATAAAAATTATAATATATACATATATTTATATAATATATATAAATTTATTACGATTTGTAAATTAACTTATTATGACATTTATTTAAAAAAAAAAAATAAAGCATTTAGAAAAATAACAATAACGTTAAAATTAAAGATATTATAATTAGTTATTTAATTAGGTTTAATAATAAAGATAGTATTAAAATTGCAAATATACATAATAATATTTCATAGAAAATAAAATATACGTAAATTTATTGTGAATTCAAAGGTAAAATTTAAATATTTTATTCATAAAAGAAAAATATATAATTAAATCAAATTAGATATATATAAAGATATTGAGATTTGTAATTAATTTTAATTTAATAAAAAAATATGGCATCTATTAAAAAGAAATAAGTTATCAATACAAATTAAATGTAATATTAAAATAATATGTTTTCACACTTAACTGTGCTAGGGTATTTGACAGTCGACTACACTCTAATTTAACTTAGTTTGCTCCAAGTGTCAAGCTGAAACTGCTTTATATGAAAGGAAAATCAATATCATCTAATAAATATTCGTATTCAATCACATGCCATGAACCAGTATTAGATAGTCATTCGCACCCGTCTGCAGCAGTCTCTCGTTTGTTTTGTCTATGCATCCAGTTGCATACAGAAAAGGGCGCAAATATGTTGACCTTGCTGAAAAGTGAAAGCCAAATTTGCATAATTCGTCTGCAACATGCAAAGTGCAAGCGAATGCAATGTAGACGAGAGTGTAAGAAGGGGATGGGAAAGAGGAGAAGGACTTTTAGCCGAGTTTTTAAAGCCAAGCAGAGAATATAGTTTGCTGGCATAACCCGCTGACAAATTGTGGCCCAAGCGTGCTGTCAACACCTCACAGACTCTCCCTGCCTTTCACTCCCTCTCTCTTTCTCTCTCCCTCTCTCTCTCTTGCTGTAGCTCGTGCTTACCTCAGTCTGTGGCACGTCTGTAGATTGCTTAAATTACGCATGCAAACGACTGAGACAAAGGCGTTGCCATTGACGACTTGTGCCATTGAGACACAGACAAAGTTTTCTTTTACGACAATATCTGCCAGCAGACACACAGAATGGCAGCTAAACTGCGACTTGCGACTTGCTCGTGTTTTGTCTCGTCTTTGTATTTTTTTGTTTCATTCTTTGCTTCTTTCTTCAGTTTGGCACTTGCAATGGCTGTTGCAACAGCAGCCGCCAGTTACAACTTGCATGTAGGCTTGAGCCCGGCTGGCACTATAAAAGCAGCAAAGTGGCAAAGTGGAAAAGTTTGCACAGCATTAAATTAAAGCGGCTTACAAAATGGCATGCAAATGGTATGAAAATTGACGCAGTTCAGCAAAATTACATTTTGAGCTGTATGCACGGAAGCAGTTAAGTGCATGAATCTCATCAGGAATTGATGAGGAGTAGAAAACGTAGCTAATAAGCTGATGGAAATTGCAAGTCATGAATTAAATTCACCAACTAGATGCTACAAAAGGAGCATACCAAAGATAAGCAAAAACTTAAAAATATAAGAGACAATTTAGGAACTAAATTTAAATTATTAAAATGTAATAATATACGTTAAGGAAAAAACAGCATATGAAATTTATTTAATGGTTTTTACTTTAATTAAAAAAAAATAAATAAATAAATAAATAAAAAATTATTGCATTATTATTTTATTTCATATTTTATAAATACAACAAGAAAAATAAGAAAATAAATAGTTTTTTTTTATATTAACAAATTATGTTTGCAATTTTAATATATTGTGTTTTTTTTCTTTTTTTTTTTTTTTTTGTCCAATTCTTTATTGTTTTTCTTCAACGCTTTTTAAAAATTTAATACAATTATTTTTATAAACACAAAAATAAATAAATAAAATATTATTGCATGGTATTTTATTTCATATTTTATAAATACAACAAGAAAAACAAGAAAATAAATAGTTTTTTTAGATTAATAAATTATATTTGCATTTTCAATATGTTGTATTTATTTTTAATTTTTTAATCCAATTCATTTTTGTTTTTCTCCAAGGATTTTTAAAAATGTAATACAATTATTTTTATAAACACAAGAAAAATAAATATATTTAAATTGTGAAGACTTAATAAGAGTTGTAGCCTATATTATTTGTAGCGTATATACATATTCTTGAATACAAATCAAATCATGATTCGATCATGATTTGAAAATGTAAATGTTTGATAAATGTTGACTGAATATTTAATAGCATCAATAAGAGTATTGACCTGCTATTTGCTGTTGGTGACTTTTAAATTAGCCCCAAAAAATAAATGATATAAAAAAAAAATACAACTTCTTGCTCTCAGTTTCTATTCAACAATGCCCAAATTTTTCACTTGAGCAGTGAGTAAAAAAATCAAGTACAAGGAGAGTGAGCACAGAAAGACTTAGAATATAGAACTCATCCAAATCCAACTCCAAATCCAAATTCAACTCTTATTACTTATTATGTACTATATAATGCATGCAAATGATTTCCACAAGTGACATTTGTATATTTGAGTGAATTATGAATGTATGTGAGTGAGCGAGAGAGATAATATGTGTGAAGTGCACTCTCTACTCTCATCATATGCTCCATTCAGCTCACAAATTAACGCAACAAGAACACTTTGGAATTGAAATCAGAGGCGATTGTTCGGCTGGGTTTAGCTCCCAGAGAGAAATAGTTGGGAATTGAACTAAGAGCAATGGGTTTGCTTAGATACTAAACATGCAAAGTTCGTATGTTCGAATATTATAATGAGAAGAACAATGACCCATGCCAAGAAGATGCACAAGTAGTAAGAGTTTCATGTGAAGCTGAAAACTATTAAATAAATTAGTTTTTTAAAAGAATTCTAATGAAGATATTTGCATGTAAATGGAAGGTATAATATTTTTAAATTTTTTTAATTTTTGAGAATTTGAATGAAGATTATTGCAAGTAAATGAAATGAAATGAAATGAAATAACTGAACTATCAGCATGTACTACCATTCAACTCCATCAAATTTGTTTGCAAGAGTGCATCAAATTTGTTTACCAAATATTTAATCCGTTGAGGCTTTCATCAACCACACAATACCTGAAACTTAGGCGCAGAGAACAAAACACAGATTTAAGGTTCTCTTCTCTAGCTGTCAACACTGTTTCACCTACGACGCGACGCCCATCCATGCCCATCCATCTGTGCAGAGGGTCAATGTGCTACTCCTAACAGCCAGAGCTCCAAAGGGAGTGGGGAAAAAAGAAAAAACTGTGAGTTAGAGCAAAAAAATGTCAACACTTTGAGCAAACCATAAAAAAGTAAGTAAAAACCTGGGCTTTCACTATACCTGTCTCTGCTTTGCTTGCAGTTTTTTTTGCTTGGCTTTTTATGAGTCAGTTGCACACCTGGCTGGCTGCATGCCACTAGCGCGACATATAACCTGTCGATTATCAGAACCAGCCTTGAGCCCTTAAGCAGCTTGGCACTGCGGGCAGCTAGGTTGCCACTAGATAAATATAGAATATTGAGTCTGTCACGAAGATGCTGCGATTAAACATTCTATGATGGAGCACTCTCACCTCTCTCTCTCACTCTGTGTATGTGGCTGCCACAAAACCTCCATCAATCGACCACACATAGAAGTTCTGTTCAGTTCGAGTTATTTGTGTTAGCGTGATTTATATTCCATTTGATTGCTAAGGTGTTGGCTGTGTGTGCTGCTTGTGTTACTTGTTTGGCATTCGATTGCAACTAGTAAATGGCAAATAACGCTTTCGCACTTAGTTCTGATTTGATGCTGAATGATTCAATGCCGCCGGCAGCAGTTGAAGGCTAGCAAAAGGGCTGCAACGACTCCACTGCGAAACTCTGCCATTTGCCCTCGAGCAACGACACTTTGACCCGGTTCATCATGCCCGCTGCTTGCTTGTATCGCATTTATTTTATGCCACACTCAGTCAGTCAAACAGACAGTCACACAGACCTGAGTCTGTTGGCATACATAGTTGGCGGCTGCCTTTCAGCTCACTGCATTTGGCAGCTACTAGACGATGCCATTTCCTTTTCTTTTCTATTCCTATTCCTATCTCTCCTTCTCTCATCTCTTGCGTACTGCCAACAGTGGCTTAATTAAGTTTTGCGCCCTCTGCTCTATGCCATTGTTTACTCGAGCATTCCTTTGCCAAAAATAATACCATAAATAAAATTGGCCAAAAAATGGGCAACGCGGAACTTTGAATACTCATTTAATTCCCCACAAATGCTGCTGCTGATTTCTAAAACAAAAGATATTTAGAGTGCAATAAAAGAGAAAAACAAAAGATATTTAGTGCGCAATAAAAAAGACGTTAAATTATAAAATGCATTTTTTAATTTTCATTTTTTAGTGTTCCGTCTTAAGTCTATATGTAAAAATGTATAAAAACAGCCTTGAAAATAATTCCATTTATATAATATATGTATAAATAAAATAAAATACTTACTTACATTAGAATTTAAAAAAGAAAAATAATCATTTTCATAAATTATTTGTGCTTTATAATATTTTTAAAATTACTTTTAATTCCTTTTTTCCTATGACTACTCAAGTTTTATATGTAAAAAATTGTCAGAAAAATAAGTAAATATGTGAAAATGTTGTTTAAAAAACGCTTAAATTATTCTATTTATATAAAATAATTATATTTAAAGGGCGAAAAATACTTCAACTTTGTACTCTCATTAAATTTTGTATATAAATTTATGCGCAGTTTATTCCATTATCTTCAAATTTTTTTTTTATTTTAAATAAATAAAAGTAAGGATTGATAATTTGTATAGTTCTAACTAATCGAATTCGTTACAAAATAACTTATTTTGGTTGCTTAGGAGCACTTGGCGGATCTCTGCCTCAGTGCCCAATTGAATAACAGAGCACACTCATTACCGTGTGACGTCACACAGCCTCTGTTAGTTAACATAAAAAAAACAGCGCTTCGCGTAACCTACAAAGTCTTTTAACAGCGCAAAGAGAGCGAAAGCAAGCAAACTTAACGGAGTGCACTTCAATTTATACATCGGCTTTAAGTAGCATCTAATTGCCAGTGTTTATTTCTCGAGCATTTATTTAATGGCCTGGCTGGCTTTAAAAGCCGCAAGGAAAACCGAACCAAAGCCAACAGGCAGACAATGAAGCGTTGAAAAAAAAGAGGAAAATAGCGGAAAAGGAAATTAAGTGAGTGCAGCGCGCCCTGTTTGCAGTGTCGCAGCCGCAGCAGACTCTTGGCGAGCCACAGTGGCCAGTGTGGCACGCCATTGTCACGTCACTTGCCACACGGCGATGGCCATCGTCCATTGTCCATTGTCCATTTTGTTTGCCTCCAGACAGCTGGCAGCAGTAGGAGAACAACAATGGAGATGGCAGCATGTTTCGTGGTCGACAGATGCAAATTGAGGCAAGCAGCTGGCAAACAAGTTGAGCCAACCAATTTTAGAGTGTCTTAACTAGTTTACACGCCAGAGTGAGAGTGAGAGGGAGAGAGAGAGAGAGAGCTTTAATTTGTTTATGACAGAGTGAACTGAGATCCCTAGCAGGGATTACCGACCATAAAAAAGGGTCAGCTGCAGCTGTTGCGCAGCTGAACTACCTGCGAAGTGGGTGAGTGGGTGAATAGGTGGCACTGGCTACCTGTTATCTAGCTATATATAATCCAACTCTCCTCAGTCCAGGCATATCAGTCAGCTCAAAGACTTCAACACAATCACACGTATTCGCATTCTCATCGTTCCTTAGTCCACCATCAGCATGGAGCCAATTTCTAGCTTTGTGTTTAGCAACGAGGGCGATCAGCAGATCTTCCATCATCAGTGGTACGTGGAGGGGCAGCTGCATGAGTGCGGCACCTGTCGCAGCAGCATCGATGCCGATGAACCGCCCAGCCAGCACTGGCTGCGCCGAGGCGAGCAACTGCAGCCACAGCTGACCAAGCAGCAGCAAGCCGTGCTGGACATCATTGAGGCACGGCAGCTGGAAACGTTTTTCTTCTGCGATGAGAGTGCACAGCAGAAGTTGGATAATTTTCTAGCCGAGACATGTGCATCGGGAGTGCCCGAGCTGTTGCGCTGGATGTTTCGTAATGGCACGCAGCATCTGGAGTTCCATGTGGCATGCTATGTGCTGGTGCAGAATCAGGTGCACATCTGCCAGAGTGGCTCGGTGGTTGTGCAGCATCACTATGATATCGAGGAATGCGTGAGCGTGGTCTATGAACTGCTCACACAGCGCATTCAGAACTATCTACGCAGCAGTCACGATGTCAGCCTCGATGAGTGCAGCATCACTCGCATACGCGTTCAGCTGAAAAGGAAACGTGAGGAGAGTGAGACAATGGGTTCGAACAGCTTGGCCACATTGCCACTGGCGCTGCAGCTCAGCCAGGCCACGGCTAGCCGCCACAGCAGCAGCAGCAGCACCACCACCACAACCACCTCCACCAGCGAATCGGAATTGGCCAGCCTGCGTGCAGCCTATGTGAAGCATCAGCGTGAATGCAATGGATACTTTCCGCCCAACATGCGCGTCAATCTGTATGGCCTGCAGCAGTGTCAGACCACCAAGGAGCTGTATGTGGTGCCCTATCACATCAGCGAGACGCTGCAGCAGCGACCCAACAAGAATTTTCTCATACTCAACGATATCATGGGCCGATTCCAGCGACTGCATGAGCTGCACACACCCATCGACCCGAGTCGCTGTCGCTCCCGTCCCTACAGATGTCGGCGCTGTCGAGCGCAATTCAAGAGCCACAGCCGTCTGCACATCCATCAGCAATTGCGCTGTGGCCAGGATTTCAGTTTGGACAGCATTCATCCGGACATCGTCGAGGTCTACGAACAGTGTCTGCCCGTCTCACGCAACATCTCTCAGTACACCTGCTACGGCGCCACCAAACCCAAGACCGTTATCCGCAAGGGTCAATTTGTGCCCATCGAGTGTGATTGGCGCCGCAAGAGCTCCGTTCAGGTGCAGCACGGTCCCTGTGTGATCATCAGCAATGCTCAGTTCAGCAGTCCCTGTAAATATCTATAGTTAAGAGTTCTTGGTCAATAAAATACAATTTTAAGCACAAATATTTGTTGTTACTTTTTTATGGGAGAATGGAGTTATATTTTACAGATGATGATAGAGTGTTTATCAAATATAAATCAGAAATTATATAAAAACAAATTCTAATCATAATAAGAACAACACACAATCATGTATTGAGCAAATTCAAATTCTAATTTCTAGATTATTTATCTCTACCTCGGAATCGATATAAAAATTAATAAATATTTATTTAAATATATAATAAATATTTATACAATAAATAAAAAAAGTATATATTAAAAACAAAAACACAAAAAAAAAACTAAATAAAAATGCAAAATAAATATAAATACTAAATAATACTTAATTTTGTTTACTTCAAAATTAAAATTAAAAAAATTGAGAATAAATAAATGAATTAATAAACCATTTGAAGTATCGTAGAGCCCAATAAAAATTCTAACAAAACTAAGATGACCTTTAAGCACCCACTGAAGAAATGGAAATTGAATAGGAAAATTTCTCAGGAAAATTTCAGAGTAAAGGAGCTTTATTAACAATTGCCTACCAATATTATTATTCATTATCAAAGACAACATTAATTAATTAAATGATATACAGTAGTACAGTACAAACTAGTTTCATAGCCTATCAGTTATTCACTAAATACGTCAATTAGACCATTAGTAAATTATATTTTATTTTGATTATCAGTCACCTAGTCCACTATGAAGTCACAATATATTTTTGTTAATTAGTCAGTCATTTACCTATACAATTAATAAAATATCTCAGTCAATCAAATATATCAATATTAAGAGACATTTGAGCTAGGCAGTCATGCACTCAATCAGTCAATCAGTCCGACAGACATTCAGTCAAACAATTTCCGAGTTAATTGTACACTCATCAGATTGTTAGTCATAAACTAATTCAACCAGATAGTTAGTCAATTAGTAAGTCAAGCAGTCAGGCATGAAATTCATCAATCAGTTAAGCACTTGGGCATTCTGTTAGAAAGCCAATCTTATAATCAGGCAATCAAGGCAATAAAACAATTAGTCAGTTTGTAAACTATTCAGTTAATTTATTACTGAAAGAGGACAGAGTTATATCTATTATTTAATTACAAATAACATTTGATCAACATTTTTGAAATCATCTTCTAGCTGCTCAAAGCTTTTGATAATAAAAAAATAAAATAAAATAAAATAAACAAGTAAGGGTCTAGTTGAGATGGCTCGACTACGAGAAACCCTGAACCCAGCAAAAAAAAAAAAAAACAAGTAAGAAGGCTCTACGAAATTATGCTCAAAAAGCGAAAAGAAAGGTAAACGATTTTTTATTTCTTATCGATAATTTGGAAATGGGTTAAGTTATCGAAAAAAAAAAACAAAATAAACTCGTATTCGTATATAAAACATGATTTATTCATCTCTTCTCTTTCACTCCGCTAATTGCGCTTGTCATATGTCATATTTATCATCGCGGAAAGGCGATAGCATTTTCTGGGAACTTTTTTAATCAACTCGATATTTAAGAAATTAAACGAAAGCGAATTAGCTGTTAGGGATTTTACAACTCTTCAACTAACTGCATAGATACCAGGTCAGGGTCAATAGGAATTCACTATGCGAATTTATAGCATTGCACGACGCGACGCAACGAGAGCTCCACACAGTCGTAGCCAACATCAAACTCAAATGTCAATCAACGCGAGAAATTGGATTATTAGAGCGCAACGTTTGCATAACCAACCTGCTGACGGAACTCAATCAAAGAGGCTCAGCCTCGAGTGCCCGACAAGACTTAATTTGAAATTCCCCAACCAAAGTAAGATGGAATGAGAAGCTTCTTAATATAATTCAAGATAGTTTTCAATTTTTTCTTTTTATACCTTTTATAATTGGGTTTAAATTAATATTTTTGTGTTTATTTTGACAGGGTATACAATGAAGTGCACGAAATGTAACGCGAACCAATAACGACGGCTCGATACTAAAATGAACCTGCCTAGCCAGTCTGGCCATGGTTTTAATAGCTATTCGAAGGGACGACAAGGACAACGAGTGCGAAATATGAGAGACCATCAATTCAAGCCCGAAATGAGCCAAAGAAATAAAATAAACAAAAGAGAATAACCAAAAAAATAAACATTTCACACCAACTTGGACCTGTTCAAACAATTGATAAATCGATTTTTATTTTTGTATATAGATACCCTGTAAGAAGAAAAGTTTACTTAGACAAAGCTGGGCACAAAAATAGTCTATTTACTTTTCTTCATTTTCATAATTATTAAATAATTAATTTATATAAGTAACTAACAAGATGAAATTCAAAGCGTATGAAATTTACGTTTCTACTACATCTAAATCTTACTTTGTAAATATTTTCTGCCGAGCTAGTTCTGAATCTAAAAGCTCTAATCAGGTCTTTAATAATTTTATAAAATTTATAAATTTATTGAATGATTGAATTAAATATTTTGAGTACAAAATTTTCTTTCTGGTAAATTATTTTTAAAAATAAATAATCAAATTATTTTGGATATTATTTTAAGCAAGATGCAATTTGGATTTATATTGAAAATATATTTTATTTTAATTAAATTAAATTTCAAATTAAAAAAAAGAAAGTAATAGAATATTATAAAATATAAATGAAAAATGTATTTAAAAAAATTAAATTGTATTATTATACATTAATAACACATCATACTTACATTTTTTTTAGCTAAATATATTTATTTCTTTCGTAATTTATTTTTATTTAATATATTATTTTATTATAAATGTAATTCGATGTCAAAGCTTTTTCAATTGATATTTATATTATTATTAATATTATACTGACCCTGCCATTGCTTAACTATTTTACTAAATTTATATATATATTACAAGATTCATTTATGAAGAAAAAAATATATAAAAACGTATTTTAATTATTTTAAAAATATATCAAATATAAAATATTCCATTTGTATTAATTATTTTATTTGCCTGCGCTAAAGGATATCTCGTAGTCGAGCTTTTCAAATTCCTTTTGATTTTTTGAGCATTCTTTTTTTTCGAAGGTTATAAATTGCAAGGCTGAATGACATGGCGTCCGTCCTTTGTCAATGTTGCTGGCCAAAAGCTGTGTTAGTAAATCGTGTGGAATTCACGCCCCGTCACTTCAACGCAGCATCCCGACATGCCGACCCAACCCACAAGACGACCGGGTGGATCGGGAAAAATTCAGCGTAATAATACATAATTCAAATGTGACGCTGGACACATTAGTTCCGCCGTTTTGAGCACTCGCCAGGCGTCTGTGATAAATGAAGGTTCAACAGGTTGATGGCCGGCTGGCGCAGCAGTTAAAGTAGATTTCATGCTGGACAATTTCTAAGCAGTTCGTAAAATCGTGTGTGCCAAAAAAAAATAAATTCCTATATATATATCTGGAGAGAGAGAAGGAAAACTCATGAAATGTATTAAATGCGCATTTCATTTAAACTGCGGCGACTGCCAACCGATGATTGATGAATGTCGGCATGCGTATGACTAAAGAGAACTTGGCACATGGGCCATAAAACATTTTCAGCAGAAGCTCATCAAGTAGCCATACAATAAATAAAAGAACATTCGCAAACAATTCGTGATGGCACGACAGAGCTTCCCAAATGTGGGAGAGATCATAAAAATGCAACGCCCCAGTCGAAGACCGAGACTCATTCAAATTCTGCCACAGACACAGAGACAAACATTTATATATATATAAATCTATCTATACATGCATAAAGAGCAGACAAAAGACATAAAGTAAATGAAGCGCCGCACCTAATACAAAAGGAAAAAGTAATAGACAAGTATTTCTATTTCTATTCCATTTCCATTTGCCATTGCCATTTGCCATTGTCGTAACTCAATGCTATTTAAAGCCAACTCGAAATCAAAATCAATTGTTGCAAGCACACACAAACACACAAGAGAGCGAAAATCATGTCAGTGCTTGGTTTAATAGAAAGATAATCATATATGCTATGGTTAAAAGAAGCAAACTCGTCTGGCAGACATCGTGGCCAGGCAAATGGCAACGCAACAAATCTACAACATGCAATTGCAACTTGTTCGCTTTGGATTTGATATATACATATATACACCTACTATATAGCAAAGAGATAGATATGTTGACATATCAAAAGCATTGCTCGTGTAGTATTCAATTCCTTGCACAGCCCGATTGCCATGGCAACAACAACAAGATCTGACCGAGTCCAATCAGCGACAACATTTAATTGGCTTATAATGCACCATAGCACAAATGTCTAACATGCTATGAAAATGTTTGATACTGGGTCGTATACTTGATTCACTTAGATCTGCAGAGCAACGGAGCAACAGTTGAGTGCAATTGTTATATGTTAACAAAAATTAAATATACTAGTAACAACAAATCTCTTAGATTTATTGGCTGTTCACAGTCAAAGCTCAGACACAAGCTAGATTGATCTCGAGTCGTTCGTGGAGGTTAGTAGAAGATATCGTGCATATGCAGATATGTAAACTCTTGAGGCATAGGTAAGGTTGCTATGGAAATAATACTTTATAAATTGACACAGCTTTTTGCAGAACTAGAATGTTTATAGTTTATTTTTATTCGAAAAGAATTCACATCCTAAAAGTCACATCTCTTTAGATCCAATAAATTTAGCTCTTATTACAGATAATATTTGCAATTCTAAAACTAAGCAAATGGCAGAAATGAAGAAAGATTAAATTTTAAATTTATATAATTTCTTATATATATATTTTTCATTTTATATTTAAATAAATTAAGTAAAAAAACAAATATAAAGCATTACTAAATATTAAATATTTATACATTTATAAATAATTTTATAGTTTCATTCGTAATTAATAATTGGGAAATCTGATTTATTCATTATATATTTTTTTATAGTAGCTCTTAAGTTTATTAGCTTTCTTTCTACTTTTTTATTTACAGTATTTATTCAAAAATAAATATTTAAAATTAGAGGGGAAAATATATAAATAAAATATAAATATTTTCAAAATCAGAGAGAAAATATATTTAAATTTAACAATATTCACTTTAAATAACAATTTTAAAATTTTATTATATTACATTTAATGATTATTTCAAAAATAATTATTTGTAATTTAAATTACAATTTTAAAATTGTATTATATTTAATTCAATATTAATTAAATCAAAAATAATTATCATAATTTAAATTAAAAAGTGTAATTTAAAATTTTTATTATAATTTATTTAATAACTAGTTTAAAAAATATTTTTTTAAAATTATCATGCACAAATTAAAGAACTTTCGCAGAGGGCTCATATTTTTAAATTGAAAATAAAATGTAATATTTCAATATATTTATTATTTATTTTTATTATTAATATTTTTTTAACATTTGAGACTTGCTCTTTGTGGTGAATATACACATAAGAAAGACATTTTCACAGTCTGAAAATTTAATTTGAATACGGTATCTCCTATTCGGGCACTCCTCACACATCTCTTTATGACAAATCACATGCCATTCGCACTCAATTCAATGTCTCTCCACCCCCCAGTTTTTGAGTTATGCGTCCTGCTCTCAATACTATGCAAATGGCAAAAGATAAAGAAACAAAATATTCTACCTAAAATATATGATATATTACATAATAAATATATTTTTAAATATCCAAGTGCTGTATTTTTCGCTTATATTTATGATTTGCTGCAGGGCAAAGGTCACTGTCTGATAATCCTACATGATTGCTATACATATGTAATAGAAACGGACCAGACAACCAACTAATGACACGTGTTTAATCAAGAGGAATTTATTTCTATCATATCAAAAAGAAGACAATCGAGTAACCAGCTGTGCAAGCAAACCGGGCGCATAAATATCCATTGGCCACACACCAATGAGAGAAATTGGAAATGAAAAAGGAAATTTGCAATTTAAATGGTTTAATGTCGCGCCAAAATAAATCAATACAATGCCCATGGCTCAGACATTAAACTTTAGTCGGCAACCAATAGCCTAAATAAATTGTTTAAGTGCTATCTAAATAGGTTCATAAACATGAAAGATTGCTCGGAGAGCGGAGAGGCGTGACAAATACTGTCCCAGCTGTGCAAATAATAAAGCGCATATTTTCCATTTGCTCTATATATCAAGGTGGCAAAGTATCTGACAAATAGCATTGCGTTTGGGTATACCTCAGCAGCGCACACGCACTTGCACATACAATCGGACAACAGGTAAAAGCGTTGCAGTCGGAAGTAAACGACTTCATAATACTGGTTGCTGTTTTTTTTTTTTTTTTTAAATTTTATTATTATAATTATTAATATTATTTTTTTTATTATAATATATTATTTATTATATTTTTCAATCATGAGAGATTTAAATTCTTTTGAATATTTGAATTAAATATAATCAATTAAAATTTTAAAATTCTTTTTTTTTTTATTAATTATATCTTAAAAAATATTTAAGATATAATCACGCGCAATTTTTTAATTTAAATTAAACATTAAACAACATAGGGATAACTTTTGCAAAAAAAATCAATATACTCTTTACATAAACAATATGATAGAGTGTAAAAATATGATACAAGAAGCTTTGCATTCGAATGTATTCTCTCACTGCATAATGCACGTTCGGGGTCATTCATACGAAAGGTTTTTATTCCTAATACCCAAACTAGGGCTTGCATTGCAATTTTTGCTAAAAATTGTAAACATTTCAGTCGTATTATTTAGATTTTCATGCCTTTGTTCACATTTTGTTTATATAGTTTTGTTTTTCTATGCTACATTACTTATGAATTTTATTATAATTTTCCAGTTCTAAAGGCTTTTGAATTCGAAGTCGCATAAAGTTTTCCAAGAGTTGAAATTGAATATTTATTATGAAAAATATAAATAAAATAATATTTATATTCAAATATTTTCGATTTTGAAATTTACTAAACAATTTTTAACTAAATAATAAAATATAATAATTATAATTAAATGAGAGTTTTTCATGAAAATCTTCAAATGTTATATAAAATTTTAATTTATTTGAACGAAATCAAATTTTTTAAAATATCAAGATTTAGAGACAGCCAACATTCTGCATGTTATCAATTAATTTTGTGAATTAATGAAATTACAAGAGACTTGTTATCTAACTTATAATCATAATATGAACAAAGATAAAACTATAAATTTAAAATAATTATAAAGTATATATATAATTATTAATGAATTCTTACACTTGTAGCTCTCACTAAGTGCATATTCAGATATATGGAATTCCTAGAGACTTCAGTCAACGACAGTTCGATTACGTTTCCACAAGTCTCTAGATTTAGAAATGCATTTTAAATATTTTGTTATAGTTACAGATGTCGTTAATATGGTATGCATAATTAATTTGTTTTTTTTTTTTTTAATCTTAGACCAGCGTAACTTGATTTCCTCAGTTAACAAAAGCCCGACAATGAAGTTAGACGTTTCAATTTTGAGTCTCCTCATCTTGCTATATGGCCGCTGTGCAAACTGTGCTTTCAATTATTCAGTTGAGCTTTACAGCAGCTCTATTGTGGGTCTTGTAAAACTCTTAGATCTTGAGAACCGATTCGTGCTCTATATGAAAGAATATGCTGAAGCACAGGAAGAAAAGCTGGAAACTCTAAAGACGTGCGAGAAATTTAATTCATTAATAAATCAAATTAAAATATAATTAACTTAATTATTTGACAGTTACCTGAAGACACTGGAACGTGCGCAGCTTCAAACTGAAAAGCAACAAAAGAATTACATCTCTAATCCTCTGAATGAGTTTTCACTTCTACGACGTTTACGCCAGGATTGGCCCAGGCTGCAGAATTATACAGAGAAGGAGGTGGCCACAGGTAACACAAAGAGATAATTCGAATTGAGTTATTGTAAAGCCCTTCAATTATGTAATGCAGAATCCCTGCAAGCCATGACAGAGCTCCTGGACAAGGCGCCCGATGAGCGTGATATGAATGAAATGCTAAAGGGCTTAGATCGTATCGAGAACATCTATGACATCCATCCGATTGACATGTCTGAGGGTCGCCTGCAAGGCAAGGAATTCGGGTAAGTTTTTTTCCCAGCTTCCCAGCCAATTACAATCCAAAAACAAATATGCTGCAGTCAGAGACTTTCCATACGCGACTGCCTGGCTATGGCCAAACACAAATATGAGAACAAAGACTATGACGGAGCTTTTGCCTGGTACAACATTGCACTGAAGCGTGACAGAGAGCCAAATTCCTTTACCTACGACAAATTACTAGGCAGACCATTGAAAGGTGTGCGTAAAGAATACGCCAGAATGCGTCTGCTCAAAGGTAGGTGCAATTCGTATTTCATCTAGTCCCTCATATAGTTTATACATAATTATCAACTAGTCATTACAAAGGAGGAGCCCTTGTTGAGTGACAAACAGATACGTACACAGGTCGATAAGATTATTAACGAAACGAGCTTAGACTTTATGGACAACTTTGTCACTGATATGCTTGAGCAGGATTATGGCGTAATTCGGCAAGAGACGAAATTGAAAGAGTCGTACCATTTGGGTTGTCGCGGAGGTTATCCCAAGCGCACGAACCTCCGTTGTTATTACAATACGACGACAACACCGTTCCTGAGACTGGCGCCATTTAAAATGGAGGAAGTCAATCTTGATCCGTATATTGTCATGTACCATAATGCGATTTCCGACAGCGAGATCGAAGACATGAAACGACATGCAACGGCATTTCAAAACGGACTTACACACCCCATATCTGAAAATCAAACCGAAATACCACAAATTGTGGCACGAATGCAATGGGTAACACATAGCACTCCATTCATAGATCGCATGAATCAACGCGTCACAGATATAACTGGGTTCGATGTAAATGAATCTAGAGTAATCCAGATAGCCAACTATGGTATAGGCGGACACTTTCAACCGCACTTTGATTACGTAACGCCGGGCCGTGTGCGTATCGAAGACATTTACGGAATAGGGGATCGTTCGGCTACTCTAATATTCTATGTATGTATTAAATATCAAATATCTTTAATTTAAATTAACCAAATAAAATATTTACTTTTTGTAGGCTAGCGAAGTACAGGGTGGCGCTACTGTCTTTCCAAACATTCAAGTTGCAGTTCAACCGCTAAAGGGTAGCGGCTTGCTTTGGTATAATCTATTCGATGACGACTCTCCAAATCCACGTTCTCTTCATACTGTATGTCCTGTCATAGCGGGTTCTAGATGGAGTAAGTTTTACGAAGTTTCATTAATTAACTTTAATAATCTTTGGGTTTTTTTTTAGCGCTTACCAAATTTATCCACACGGATGCTCAGATCTTTAAGAAACCCTGTCTGGCTAAGCTAGCTCAACGAGCTAAATAAACAAAGAAAAAATAAATAAAAAAACGTACTTTTTAAAATATTTGTAAAATATTTTTATATATCTAAATATACAAATAAAATTACAAATATGAGTATTTATATATAAAAAATCTATTTCAAGTTTTAACATTATCTGCATATGAAATAAAGTATTAAATAAATACAATTTAAATAAAAAGCCAATATTAATCAAATGCAAATTTTATTTGAAATTCGTCACAAAATATATCTTTATAATCTTTAAGGAAATTTAGTTCTGCACAATATAATATATATAATTGTATTACCTATTTTTTAATTTAATGCTAGACCTTATGCTTATTAGCTTGACTAACAAAATTACAAGCTTTTCATTATTCCATAATATTTATTTACAAAATATTAACTGTATTAGTTAAATATGAGGCCAAGTTTACAATATTCAATCTACGTAATATTTCTGTGGATTTCTGCTTATTATGCAAAAGAAAGACTTAAATCTGCTCAAAGTCTGTTCATAAACGAGCTCAGCCAATATACGAAAGAATTGGAAAGTAAAATTAAGACAATCGAGAGGTAAATTAAGTATGGCAATAAAAAGCTCGAAATGATATCTGATTTCTGCTGTCAGCTTTCTGTCTGAAGTGCGTGCAAAGCGACAGCAATGGAGCCCAAACCCAGAGGCTTATTTAGCAAATCCGTTAAACAGTTATGCGCTTATACGACGCCTGCATGTGGATTGGAGTTACTTTGAGGCTTACATGCGCGAATCGGTTGGCACAGCGCAAGCTGCCAATATAAATAAGCTGATTGAGAAAAAGGCGCCCAAGCTTGAAGAAATGGAGAAGGCAATGGAAGCACTTCTGCGGCTACGGAATGCGGAGCAGCTGGCTCAAGGAATAATCAATGACAATAAGCATAGGTGAGTGTGAGGCACTATAACTTAATATAGTCTATATTATACTTACTTATAGTTTTCAACTAAATACTCTCGATTGCTTTGCACTCGCTGAGTTTTGTCAGCAAAAATCTCGTCAGCAATTGGCTCTGGCCTGGTATGAAGCAGCTCTGGAGCAGTTTAACTATGATGAACACAGCGTGTTATATGATGAAGTATATAAGCTTACTGTCATTGATTTATACGGCAAATATGCCAAGACATTAACTAACACTGGTGAGTGCAAAGACGATCAATATTTTATTCATCTAAGATAAATATCTTATATAGGAAATATTGCGGAAGCTTGGGATGTACTTAGTAATGCTGGCGATTTACATATTTCACTCTGGCTACAGCGACAAGCTCTGCAGAATTCTGGTCATATGAAAGAGGACAATACAGAGAATCAATAATAGTAATATTAATAATTTCGTTCGCTGCTTCTGTATGCCCAGTCATAGCGGCTTCCAGATGGAGTACATTTATCGAACATTTATTAATTGCCTTTAATCATCAGTTTTCTTTTGCAAATTTCATTACAAATATATAAATAAATTTTGATTGTATGTAAAATAATGTAACTGTCAATTGAAAGTGAAACTCAGACGAGAGTAACTCTATTATAATATACTCTCTTATAATATATATATTATATTTGGCTCTTGAACTATCTCTTTATATTCACTTTACTCAATGCAAGAATGAGTCTCTGTTCCAGATCGAACAGGGTTCGAGTGGATCTTGAGCTCAGTCTGAGATCTACATATATAAAGCTGAGTCTGTGGCACAGCTCGTTCAGCCCTCTTTCTGTTCTCGTGGTGGTAATAAATTCGCATAGTTTATATATTGAAATATTTACTAATCAATTATGAGTAATATTATGTTATTATAAATGTTAATTATTGAGAATGTTAAATAATTTTAATGTTTTTGTTAAAATGTTTATAATATTTTTAAAGTGCTAGTGCAACATGTTAAAATTTTAATATTAAATTTTAGTGTTAAATGTTAAACTTTAAATGCTCGAATTTAGCACATAAAATTGAACATTTAACGTGTAGATTTTAACACTTAAAGTTTAAACAAATTTGTATTAGTTTTAATCGTTTATGTTAAGTAATAATTAAATAAAGTTATGTTAAATATGATGATACACATTTATGAAATTTTCTAATTTTAGATTAAATATTTAATATGAATGTAAAAAGCAAATTTACGTATTTGATCTCAAACGTAAAATCTAAAATATTAAATTTTTATTGTTAATATTTGATATTTTAATTTTAATTCCTTCTTTTAAAATTGAATATTAAATGTTATTTTAAATACCAATGTTAAATATATGAAAATGTTTGATTTAAGATATTAAATGTTAAATGTAAAATAATAAATTTAAAGTAAATGATAAATAAAATGAAAAATACAAAAATAATCTTTTGATTATGATCATGACGTAATTATAATTATATCTATGTACATTTCAAATGAAATATAGACTATACTATAATTATTGTGCAAATGGAACAGTATATTCTAGGCGACGAGAAAAAGCTTCCAATTAAAACAGGTTGAAATGATTGCAGCTCTCTCGGTCACGCTAAGGCTAATGCTTAAGGGCTGTAACGAAACCATGAAAATATAAATCTATTTGTACAAACCACTTTTAGTTGAAATAAGTTAAGACTGGAACTGAGTCCAACAATATTGAGAAAACATTTAGAATAGTTTATGCAGCTGAAAATGACGTGGGTTTTCATATGTTTCATAGTATTACAGGCAATTTTCTGCCAGGCAGAAATGGAAAACGAAATATTTCGGTACAGCGGATCTAATGGGAGCATGATTAAGTTTCTGAAGTTAGAAAAAAAACTAAAAACTAGTTTGGACGTCATTGCCAAGGATATGCAGGATAAGCTAAATATGATAAAGCTGTAAGTGTAAGTGCAAAAGTCAGAGTGTAACATGCTTACAAAATCCAGTTACTCGCAGTTACCAAACTATGTTAGAGCGTACTCCTCTGACTAGCCGCGAAATGCAAGAGGAGTATGTTGCAAATCCTCTTAACGCATTTGCATTGCTGAGAAGGCTGCAAGAGGACTGGCCCAAATGGATAGCATACCTTGGAAATCAGTCCAAAATAGAAAAGATGCAAAAGCAGCTGGAGCTGGGGCCAAGCGAGAAAGATTTGCAGACAGCGATTGCAGGCTTATTGCGCATTGAGAGGATCTACAATCTGGAGACATCGCACATGGTCAAGGGTATGCTGCTCGACACGCAATACAAGTGGGTGGAATGCATGGAGCAGTTCAGTTTAAAAAGTGAAATGAAAGAAACACATTTTTTCCTCTTTCCTTTCAGCTCATATCTTACAACACCTGATTGCATTGTTCTGGCGGACACTCTGTTTAACAGCAAAGAATTTGCTAAATCTTCGCATTGGTATCGCACGGCAGTTCGACTATATAAACCGCCCTATGATAAGCTGCTCAGTCGTGTCTTAGGCTTGAAGCGCAAAAAGCTATACAGAAAATATGCTCAGGCAATTGTCAATGAGCGTAAGTAGAGGCTGAATAAATAATTATTATACATACTAAATATATCTCTTCTTTTACAGCGGATCACTCAGAGACGCCGACACAGGTTGACGTTGATCCCAGCTGGCAGGAATTGGCTGACCGAATGACCAAGAATATTGTACGTGAAAGTAGCAGCGAGAAAATCAATTACATGGTCAACAAGTATTTGGCTGTGGATGAAAAAATCTACATTAATCTGCGCGCCAAGTATAAGCCAAGACCCAAACCTGTGGAGCGAGGCTGCCGTGGACTCTGGCCAGAGCGTAAGACGGATCATTTAAGCTGTTGCTATGTCAAGCAGAATTCACCATACTTGAAACTGGCGCCCCTGAAGATGGAGCAGCTGAATTTAGAGCCTCCGGTGCAGCTCTATCACGCTGTGCTATACGATAGTGAAATTGCAGCAATTAAAAATATGCCAGTTCCTGAAGCAAAAGCCAAGAGGTTAGAGCATAATATAAATCGTAGAATTGCAGATATGTCAGGCATCGATAGGCTAGAGCACAATAAGCTGAACGTGCTACATTTTACTCTGGGCCAAAATGCCGACACGAAAAGCTGCAAAGCGAGCGCCAATCGCTTAGCCACAGTTGTCTTCTATGTAAGTAGAAAGATGCAGAATTAATATGAAACTATAAATATTATATTATTTATCCAATTCAGGCGAACGACGTAGCTATCGGTGGTGCGACCATATTTCCCAAACTGCAGCTTGTGGTGCAGCCCAGACGCGGCACCGCCCTGCTGTGGTACAATTTGAATGCAGTCGGTGCAGTAGATCCCTTGGCAAAGCATGCTGTTTGTCCCGTAGTCCTGGGCTCCAGATGGGGTTAGTTCGAGTGTAACTGCAAATATATATATATTCAACTAGATTAACCATGCTTAATATTCAATTACAGCCATTACCAAGTGCATGGAGCGAAGCTTGTCGAAGAAGCTGTGTCTGGCCTGAATAGATATGTACTTATATAGATGCCTCTAAAAGATAAGAGTAATGCTAATAAACAGCTCAATGCTTACAAAAGTGGAACAATGCTGTCTGCCTGCTCACGCGCTACCCCCTCTCTCTATCTCTCTCTTTCTGTCTTGCTCTCTTTTTTTTTCGCTGTCATGTTTGCCATAAAAATTGCAAGCGTCACTAGATTCGGGACAAGGCAAGGGTCGAGCTGGTGTGGGTTGGTCGGCCAAGTAGAGTAGAGGCTGCTATCTGCTGCTATATCGTAAGCTTATGTGCTTGCCCCAAATACCATTTAGCGGAAGTGCACACTTCAGTAATGGAACGGGCGACACAAAGTGCCAAAGAGTACAAGCACAATGAAAGGCGGCGCTCAAGCGAGATGCTTCAAGAGAGAAACAACGTTCATTTTTCACCCGGCACAAACAGCCAAACAGAGGACAGACAAACACACACACACACACACACACACAGACACATAGCGAGAGGGAGAGAGTCACACAAAGGATGCGCTCAACTGATTTTATATGCGTTGGGGGCAACTGTTGACTGGCCATGAAACTTTTCATGAATATTTTAAGCAATTGCATAATTTACAATTGCAGCTGCGAGTATCAGGCGCAACAGCGGCAACAACTGCAACTCCTCGAGTCGAGGCGAAACTAATTGCCAAGATTACGGCAAGCTGAATGCAATGGACACCAGTGCGGAGAGGCATGGGGGGCGTGTGTAGGCAACTCAAATAGCAGCACTAATTGGAAAATTTTCAACTGCATTTGCCGCCGCGTTGCAGCTCTTAAATAGTGCTAATACTTGGTTAAGTTGTTGGCCTGCCGCCGAAAACTTACAATGGCTCGGATGGCAGACAGATAGAGGGACGTACGGAGAGACAGTCAAGCTGTCGGCTGTGAGTGTTGCGGCAAATAAAATCAGCATGAAAGCAATTGTGCAGCTCACTCGGCAGCAGAGCCCCCGAGGCAACGAGAAAAAAGAAAGGCTGGAGACAAGAGAACAGACAGACAAACAGGACAACGGAAATTAGACACGAAGCCAATGCCAGTTGGCGTGGTTTAACGGTGGGCGGTGGGCGGTGAGCGGTGGGAGGCAGGCAAGGCGAACATTGGGGATCAACGGCAACTGCAACAATGAAAGCGAACTGTGGCCTGGCAGCTCAATTTAGATGTGCGGGAGTATTATTCTAGTGGTAAATATATATACATAAAGATAGTTCGTAACAAAAGGGAATTGAATAAGCGTATGGGAACATATAAAGTTACTTAGATTAACTAAATGCTGCATCAACAAGCAGAGAAAGTTCTTAAAAACCTAACTTAATATTAGGAATTTATAAATATTTAAAATATAAATATTGTCATAAATTATAAGTAAGAATTTTGGTATTGGAAAGATTTGGACATAAAAATTAGATTAATAAAATATAAGTAATTTTAATAGTTATAAATAATTAGTTTTAAAAATTAATTTAATTTTAAATTATTATATTATAAATAATTAAAATTATGTACGAATAATAATACTATTTAAATTGTAATAAAATATATATGTATATTTAAAATAGTTAAATAACTAACTGAAGGATAGGTAAACGGAGAAAGAATTTATAAAATTTAAATTTAAATTGCAAAATTCAAAACCTTTAAAATGTAATTATTAGTTTAACTTATAAAATTCATTTTTTCTTTTTGGTCTTTGTAAGGAAAAAGAAATATATTGAATATAAACAAAATACAAATAATTATATTTTAATTAATATATATATGAAATGTATATTAAAGTGCAAAATAATTAAAATATAAATAATTTTTGTTATCAAAAATCAATAAAAAAAATATAAATAATTACGTTTAAACTGATTGTTACTAATATTAATAATTAAATTATTTTTAATATTATTATTGCATTAATTAAATTAAAGAAACATATATTAAAAGAGCTACTTAGTTAACTCACTGAAGCGTAAACATGCGAGAATTGTAAAATAGGAAATGCAAAATATTTCAAACTTAATTATTAGTATAACTTATACAAAATTCATATTCAATGCACTTTCGTTTTGGTCTTTGAAAGGAAAGAGAAATATATTGAATATAAACTAAATACAAATAATTATATTTTAATTAATGTGAATTTTATATTAATGGTCTTAATATTTAAATTATAGAAACTTCTATTAAACGAGTTATTTAGTTAACTAACTGAATGTAGCCTAACTTATATTAAAGGAGTTTTATAGTTTATAAAAACTGAATTGTAAAATGGGTCAAATTAATTAAAATATAATCAATATTTTAATGTAAACTTGTATTAAAGAAACTTTTCAACTTTCAATGTTGTGCTCCTAAATAAACAAATTAAATTAATCTTATACTATATATAACTGGGCACAAGTAAATACAAACTTGACTTGACCTGACCTGTTGAGTGGAAGTTTGCTGTTGAAAAATATTGCTTTAAAACTTGGCCAACAGCAAAGCAGCAGACAAGAGGCAGACACTTGAAGGCCTCAGTTGCAGAGAGTTGAGACCAAGTCAAGGGAATCCATTGAATGGCTTTGTAGCAAGCTGTTGAGATAAGTACGAACTTCAGTTGCCAACAAACCGATGCAGATGCCCTGTTAAGCATAGCCCAGAGATATGCCACAAGATTTTTCAGACAGCAGCAGCAGCAGCAGCTAGATTGTGGTTGCAGTTGGCCAGTTGAACGCTGGGGAGGCACATTGTAAGACGATTTGAAGTTTTAAGTGATTGAATTGTTATCGGCGACATGAATTTGTTTGGCAATTTGACTGATGGCGCCCGGGAATAGAATTGAATGTGCGATAATGGTGCACAACGAATAAGTTATATGCGTACTTCTACCAAATTGCGAGCGCCTGTGTGTAAGAGGCTTTTGTAGGATGCCATTGTTAGTAGAGGCGGCATGAGCGCCTCTTCTACCTCTTCTTCATGGCAACGGAGTGCTTCACCTGCAACAAAGAGAGAGAGAGAGTGAGAGGGGATTAAATCGGTGCAGGCGTTAGTAACAACATGTCACTTACTTGATGCCAACTCATGGCTGCCAACTGCTTTAGCTGCGCTCTTTGCCACCACATCTGCCATATGGCATATGCCATATGCCACATGCAACATGCAATCATGTCAAGCTGCCTTCTCTGCTGCTGCTACTTACGCGCCCACTTGCTTCTTACTGCCGCCAGCTTATGTGGAACTTACTGTGACTCAAGCTGTTGACGACATTGAGTACTTCATAAATGTCATTCTTGAAGCACTGTGTGTGTATGTGTGTGTGTGAGTTTGCAGGTGTCTGACGTCGCTTAAGTCCAGGCGCAGGTCATGGATTAATAGCACAATTTCGGTTGTACACTATAACTCTGGTATATTTAATGTTAATCTCGAGTGTTACAAGATCTTGTTCCAGCAAAGCTTATGACTGAATACATATTAAAATGTATGTTTATATTAGATAAAACTAATTAATTGCGCCGCGTCTCAGACTCGGCTAAAAATCGTCATTATCATTCGGCAAATGGGCATCTTCAATTTTGCGAATTTCTGCCCAGGTCAATTCCGATACCATCACATCCGTGGTGGGTGCCAAGCAGTAGGGGCACTGACGAAAGTCCATCAGAAAGCAATCCTGCACAAAGATTACAATTTTTGCCCATTAATGCCAATGGCCAACTCAATTAAAATCGTTGCGTACACACACATACCAATGGATGCTGCTTGCAGCGCTTGCTAATGCGTCCATGGAAATAATGATGGCAACGTCCGCATTCGAATACCTGCTGGGGTCGATTGCAGATGCATGGATACACTTCATACTTGTAATCGGCTGGCAGATCGTATTTCAACTTCTGGACTGATCCTTTTAACTCCCGCTCACCTTTGAAGTTGTTGTTGTCATATCTATTGTTATTATTGTAGTCGGTTGTTGTACAATTGGAGCTCATCTTGACAGCTGTCGGAAGGCGAGTAAAAAACATTCCGTTTCACTTATCAATTATGACTTTTGAAACAAGGTCATAAAGATGTCACAAATAAACAGAGATGTATGCACACATCAATATGTACATGCAAATAGATATATGTGTGTGTGCATATCTGCATTTTTATATGTATGTATATGCATATGAATACCACTTGAAAAAAAAATCTTGTCTTTAAGACTTTACGAGGTTTTCATTTATTAAACTCCAAACTCGAACTGATATACAATAACAAAAAATGATTTTGTGTTAATGCTTCTTTTCTTAAAGCTCAAAGCTCAAAAGCTCGCGAGGGTTGCTTATGTGATCCACATGAGAATTTTGTAATTATGAAATGTTTATGTTTATATAAAAACTGAATTGCTTACTCAATGAGCCTATAGGAATTGCACAAAGAAATCTTGATGCTTGTGTTGAAGCTGAAGCTGTATATTTAAGTGGCTTGAAAAGGGATGCTGAATATTTTGTTATTATTACTGTAGCTATGCTTACAGTAAGTAAGAGCGAATTGAAAATTATTTATGTCTAAGATTTCATAAATAAACAGAGATGTATGCACACAGACATATAAATATAACTACATGCATATCTGCATTTGTATATGTGTATACGCACATGAATTCCACTGTTAAAAAATGCTTGTCTAAGACTGCTCACAGACATGTATGTATGTATGTATGTATGCCCACACACACGCTTGCAATTTGCATACATACATATGTATATGTATGTGTATGGATGCTCATGAATTCCACTTTAAAACAAAACTTATTTTCGAATAACAAAATTCAGTTGTGTCATACGCACATGTGCGCCACATATCAAACACAATTAGTGCACAATATCAATTACCTTTCAATGAAAACGAATGCGTACGCAGAATAAAAAAGAATATACTATGTATTTAATTGTGCACAACTGCGTCGCGAAAATATTGAACTAAACATTCAGTGCTGCACAGCTTTGTCTGGCCAGGAAAAAGTTAGATAAATAGCTATAAGTAGCTGTACGATCGAGCTAATAAGCTAAAATGTTAAGCAATATAGCTTCTTTTTTGACTGAATCGCTAATAGGAAAACAGCTAAATTAACAACACAAGAAGCCACAAATATTAAAGTAACGGTGTTTACTGGTGTTGTAAAACGCTAAACCAATTTAAGCATCTCTGCATAAACCCACACATGGAAATGTACACAAACATATATGTGGGTTCATATACACACATACAGACGCAGTTTCATAATTATATTTATATTATTTGTATATTTATATACATACATATATGCATATATATATATACATATATATTTATATGCCTACGTACAAAATCGTATTTGTATATTTATGGATTTCTTTGTTTCTATTGTTTACATACATATGTATGTACATACATATGTCTTCTGTATACATATTGTCTGTCGTCAACGACATTGGCTTCACATTTGATCTCCCATTCGCAAATCTTTAGCAGCAACTCCACAGAAAGCGCAATTGCGGGCATCCATAAGATAAGCAACCTGAAAAGAAATCCTTTCATTTAAATATAAACATAAATTTAGCTATTATCTAACTGCTTACTTCTGGATGTATCTGACAACGTTCTGCAATACGACCCATGAAAGATTTCTTGCAATTGGTGCAGAAAATCGAGCCGCGTTTGCGATTGCAAATACAGTTTTCAAGGCACAGCTTCTCCGGCTTCTTGAACATAGCAAAGTTCGATGAGGATGGATATTTATTCGAATTATTGCTTCGTTTAATTTCCATTCTGCAATTACCTTCTCGTCCGTGCTGTTGCTTACTCATTAAGCTTACTGTAATCTTTGAATCAAGTCAATCATCTGGCTCCGACAGCCAGGGCTGTAAAATATTCTGCAACAATATATTCTGTCAACATGTTGACATTCCTCCATTATACATAATTTTTATTAACGAGCCTAAAATGCCATGTGCTAATATTGTTTTGTAATTAAAATATAAAAAGGTTATTTTGATTAAAAATTAAAATTATAACAATAATAATTAATTAATGAAATTAGATAATAATATTCAAAATAAGTCACAGAGCTCTAACCTCTAAGTTCATCTAATTTTAAATCGAAATTACTATATTTTAGCTCATAGTTTTATTTCTAATAATTTAATTAATATATTTAAAAATCAGAATTGTTTACATGCATGAACATGCCTCATAAGTAAATATATTAAAAATAGGCAATAGTAATAAACATGCCATCCCTTAGCTGCAGCGACAAACGCAGCGAGTAATAAAAATGTAACGCGAGACGTGAGAACGGCTTAGCGATCGAAAAGGGACACTTGACAAACATCTATGCATTTGTGTGCATGGAATTAATTGTACCCTTCCAGTGCCTGGAAGTATTTTTTAAGGTATATAAGCACTAAGATATTAAGAAATAAACAGTTCAATTTTTTTATTCGGCAAATGTGGAGTTGTTTTTATTTTAACTCTCTAACAATATACCTTTAACATATTAACAGAGTATATTCCCATACCCAATTTTCTAAATCATTTAGAGTATAACACAAATGTCTAGCAGTGGTTGGTGTCCTTACTAACACAGCAAATGAATTAGCATGGACACGAACACCGTGGCATACTATGGTCATCTCTTTCTAACACGTGTTGCATGCGCTGCCCAATATATACACAATTTGTAATTGTCAGCGCCGTCGCAGCAAAGTGAAATATAGAATGTGGCGAACCACCTTCAACTGGCTCGTTGGTCTAGGGGTATGATTCTCGCTTCGGGTGCGAGAGGTCCCGGGTTCAATTCCCGGACGAGCCCAAGTGTTGAAATTAAATTTTTTTCAAATTTCTGTTGTGATTTCGATTTTTTTGCAATTGCTAAATATTATTAAATGAATAAAGAAAAAATGTTTTCCGCTCTAAAAACAAAACAAGTAGCCGCTCTTAACTGCGAAGATTGTATCAGTTAGGTTTCATTTTTGTTTTTGTTTTTTCTTTTGTTTTTCGTTTAAATTGTTGGAAATTTTCTTGAGTAAGAGCAAAAATTGTGATATTTCGTTTTGTTTCTTTCTTGCGTCGCATTTTAGTTGCTATGCATTAATTTTTTTTTTTTTCTTTTTAGTATTTTTTCCTGTTTTACATACATAAGCAATTTGTAGTTTAGCAATCGTTTAGTTTTTAGCATTATGTGCTGGAAATACTTAGAACAATATATATTTTTTCGTTTTTCAATAATTAAGATTAAGATTTGTTGTTGTTTGTTGTTGTAAGCGCTGCCGCGTTCTTGTCTGCATTTTGTATTTTGTATTTTGTAGTTGTAGTCGTAGTTGTATATATGTGTGTGTGTATGCTACATGCACTGGCACCAAGAGTGCCTCTGTGTGAGTGTGGTTGTGGGCATGGGTGTGGGTGATAGATTTGTGAGAGAGTAGCATAAACAGTCTCTATGGATGCGCTGAGTTTGTGTCCTTGTTCATACTTCACTCGTACTCCAATACATTCTTATGATAGAATAATAAATAACTGCAAAATAAATAAAGAAAGAGGGAGAGAGAGAGAGAGAGAAACATAATGAATTCTTGTTTAATTATAGTTAGGTATTCCACGCACTCACCCCTCGCTGTCGAGCACCTGCTTGAGCGATGCCATTGTTATCACATGATCATCGCACTTGACCCACGTGTCCTTCTGATGCCGCACATAGGCCGTATAGTGCCCCGTATCGATGGTGCCCACATGATTGACCACGGCGTACAGTGAGAATCGAAAGTCTCCGTAGGCATTGTTCTTCTCGGACATAAAGGGCGTCATATCGAACTCCACGGGAAACTGAATGAACGTCGAGATTTTGCGATCGATCAGTGCCGAATGCTCGAAGCGCTTCAAGTGGAAGGAGACGACGCTGGGCAGAGTACGCAGGCTGAATTGTTTGGTGGACTCCTGATACGATTTGCAGGTGGAGCATTTGATCTTGGCCGCCGAGCCGAGATGCTCGGCCCGTGTGTAGCGCTCCAGGCAATCGATCAGTGTTTTCGGTGTGACGCCGCCATGCGTTGTCGTCTCGCCGAGATCCAGTGAGATGTCCCAGAAGGGATCGAATGTGGTAGAAACGCCATTGCATGCCTGGCACACAACATCGCTCTGCAGCATGCCGGTAAAGATTTGATCGATGATGCAGTTGCACTGGCCATAGCTATGCGTGGCCGTTGCATTGGCACTGGAGCTGGAATTGCCGCCTGTGGCGCTCGAACTGTTGCTCTTGCTCTCGTGCTCCGACTTGGCCTTCACACAATGCCGATGCAGCACATCCAGCGTGGCAATAAAGAACTCATGCGCATCCTGCTGCTCATAGCCGGCCAAGTGCTTCGCATGATTCCAAATTAAATGCAGCAAACGATGCAGCGACAATGGGGAACGTGAGCCCGAATAGAACTCCTGCAAACACAATCAAAATCACAATCAAATTGGCCATATTCCATTTTGACCGTATTGGCGCATGCGCTTACCTGGAAGAGACGCGACACCTCGCATACCAAACACTTGTGTGTGGACTTGCCACAGTCGTGGCGATCCGACATGAAATAGTCGCTCAGCAGCGGCGTATGCACCAGAGCCTGAGAAGAAGCATTCAGTTAAGATTAAAATTATATGCATAAAAGGAATAAACTAAACATGATGAATTTTAAATACCCTTACAGTCACTGAATCATGTAAATAGGTAATGAATAAAAGAAATATATACCTAATATATATGTATAATTATAAAATATAATATAATACTCATAAAATATTATGAATATTGTATATGATATATAAATATACAATATTCATAATATTTTGTATATATAACATCTAATTATTAAATGATCATGACAATTATATTAAATATAATTACATAAGTATTCTCTAAATTTGCACATTAAGATAATAATCAATAATTAGATTTGATATGATGGACATATAGATAGATTATTAAATTTAATATGATTTTTATTTACATAATATACTGTTTTAAAAAAGTATTTAAATCATTTATTATTAATTAATAATTGATAACTAAAATTTTTAGTTAAATTATCTAAAACTAATCAATTTCAACATTTATAATTAAGTGATTAACAGTTTGTAATTACTTAATTTAATTAATTAACTACTTTATTAAATTAAATAGCCATCATTCTCATTAAAATTCGAAAATCGCCCATTTATAATTAATTAATTTACAATTAAATACAATAAGCGATATCAAGTTTTGTTTGATTATTTGCGTTAAACACGAATTGCATTCCTTGTTATCGCTATAATCGATTTTTGTTGTTGCCAAAAAGTCATTCAACAGCTGACGTTAGAGATGAGACTTGATAAAACTTATTTGCAGGCGTATGTATTAGAGATGAGACCGTGATATTTATATTTATTAAGATATTAGATAGTAGTGAGAATTTAATAGATATAGTCAAATAGCATATATATATACGATGTTATTGAATCATTTTTGATATATTGTATTCTATTTATTTGCCTCCTCACCTGGACAATACAGTTCATGAAGCAGGTGGCGCCTAGGTTGAGCAGCCCGCGCAGTCCAATTGTCTGATTGGGACGCACCAGACGCCGCCTTGCATTGGCCAGGAGCAGATTTGTCTCCTTGGGCGTCGGTATCCATGGCTGCCAGCCAAGGCTCTTTTGCAAATCCTTTGCCTCAAGCTTGCGATTAATTATCGCATACTCACGACTGCGCGCATCGTAGATGAAGTCACGACACGCATAACAGTAAAGCGTGCCGTGCGAGAGCTCCAGCGCAATGTTATGTTTCTTGGCCCTCAGATGGCTGGTGATGTGAGTGCCGCGGCAGCCAAAGTAGATGCAATGCAGGCAGGCGTACAGCTGGATGCCATAGCTGCCGCACTCGAAGCAATAGCAGTGTATGGCCTATGGGAGAGGGGGGAGGTTAGGAAGGGTTGGTTCTTCGTTCTGCAGCTAGAACTTCTCACCTTTTTCTCACGCGCATCCTTGTTGACGCAGGCAGCGAAGTAGGCATCGATAACACGATAGGTATCGTAGCTGTGCTCCTTTACGTAGCTCTGATAGTGCCGGCAGCCTGTTTCCGACATGACGTTAACGTCACTCTCGACGTCGCTGCTAACGTCGCTGCTGACGCTGTCGCTGACGTCGGCTTTCGCGTCGAGCTCAGCGGCAAGCTTTTGCACGGTGCGCAAGCAAACGGGCAGCGACAAATTCGTCGCATTCAGCGCACCCTTTGTTAGCTGTGCCCCTTCGACGCCCCCACCGACCACCCGCCCACCACTAACAACAACAGTTTCCTCAGCCGGACACCGGCCGGCAGCTGCCTCTGTGTTTGTTGGTTTTGTTGTAGTCGCTGCTGCGGCCGCTGCCGCTGCCGCCGCCGCTGCTCGAGTGGTTGTTGTTTTTGTTGCTGCTGTTGGAAGTAAACGAACTTCAGGTACAACGTCGGCCGCTCCCCGGCCCAACGACGCGTATGCGCGCTTACTGTTGTTGTTGTTGTTAATGCCACTGCCGGCGCCGCTGCTGCTACCGCTGCCGCTGCCGCTGCCACTGCTTAAAATGCTTGTAGTACTATCAACACTGTTCTCTTTTGTTTTCGTTCGTTTTGCAGACGGCTGTGGCACTGTGGTTTTATCACACTTGCGCTGTTTTCGTCGAATTTTGGCCACTTTTATGCTGAACACGGGACACGAATTGTGTAAAATAGGAACTTTGTCGTTTTGTGGCCCTTTGATCAGTTTTCTGCGTTTTTCAAAGACACTGATTTTGCACACACGCACACACACACACAAATGCCACAGCGCACACACACACACGTACACGCACAAGCACACATGCATGGGTAGCGGACACAAACATACGAAGAACGGAGCAGCGAGCAGAGAACAGCGCACACAGCTGAAGTCGACTTGGATTGTTGATATAATATCGATACCAAACGATGCTTTTTTTTTGCCTCGCATAGTAATTTCGGCGATGTTTTTCAATACCGATAGATAGTGTATGCAATTCATCGAAAATAATTTGCATATTTAATATAGTATTTAAAAAAAGAATAAATATTATTAAATTAAATAGAGTTTCTTTCATAAATTTAGAATTCATGTAGTGAGAAATAGCTTTTGTTATGTTGGCGCTAAAAATAGTTTTTAAGTATTTTTCGAGTATATATATTTGTGCGGTATATATAAGTGTGACCAAAGTCACATAGCGTTAAAATATATATAAATGCTGTCAGTTATACAGGATTGATTTGCCTTTCAAACAATTTTATTTGTATACAATATTTGCAGAGCACGAAATTGAAGCAATGGAAAAGTGCTGCCGCGTTTGCAGGGATAACGCAAACAAACTAGTGGACATCTTTGACGAGCATGTCGCACTGGCGAACGAACCCAGCCTGGCCGAAATGCTGGCCGACTGCACCAGCTGCGAGGTAAACAAAGATGATGCACTGCCTCAGCAAATGTGCGAAACATGCGCTGCGGATGCACGAAATTTCTATGAATTCAAACGCAAGTGCGAGGAGAGTCAACAGTATTTCTGGCAAATGATCGAGGCGAGCAATTTACAGCTGCCCGAATGGGCTGAGAATATGATCTCGGTGAAAATCGAACAGGAGCAGCAAAGTGTGGAGGATTTGACAGATGAAATGGACAAATGTATGTTCGCCGAGTCCCAGCCAAAAGTCGAGGACCCCTGGAACTCTGATATGTATTCGACGTGTCCATTTAAAATCGAGTGTGATGTGATATGTGAGACAAATAGCGAAGATTTTGCCCTGGAGGAATCGCTGCCCAGCAAAAATGCGGACAATTGCTGCTCCACCTGTGGCAAGGAATTCCAGAGTAAAAAGAAACTCGCGCTGCACGAACGTTTTCATGCCCGCAAGCGCGAGCACAAGTGCCAGATATGCCCCAAGGAATTCGTCAATCCCGGCAATCTGGCGGATCACATACGGGCCCATACGGGCGAACGGCCCTACAAGTGTCCGCATTGCGTGAAGGCCTTCACCCAGCGCGGCCGGCTCAACGAGCACATCCGGACTCACACTGGCGAACGGCCCTTCAAGTGCCTGGAGTGCCCCAAGACCTTTGCCAATGCTGGCAATCTAACGGTACACAAGCGAATCCACACTGGAAAGCGTCCATACAAGTGCAACCTCTGCCAGGCGGCATATGTTCAGCCGGGCGCCCTGCAACGCCACCGCAGAGTCCATCTGACCGACGAGCGACCCTTCAAGTGCGTCATCTGCCTGATGCCATTCCCGAAGATCTCCTATCTCAAGCGGCACATGAACAGCCATACAGACGATCCGAATTTCCTAAAGGACATAGGTTTGAATCTTTGTTGAATGTGAAGAATTATTGAAGCGAAAATTAATATTTCTTTAATTTCGGAAATCATTTGTGGAAGAGCTTCGAGATTTGTTAAATACAAAAATATCTATATGTGAATCTATTTACAAATTAAATATAAAAAAGATTTTTAAAATCTTAAATAATTCTAGCAGAATTCGCAAAACTCATAAATGTTTCCAAGTTTTGAGATTTAGCGAACAAATCTTTTTAGCAAGATCTAAATGTGGACATATAAATTTAAATTAGTTATAAATAAATTCTAGAAACCTAAAATATTTCCAACAAAAATATTTAAATCTTAAATATTTCCATAAATTGTAAATAATTTTTAAAAATCATCTTAGAATTCGCTTTCCACTTTTATAATTTATAAAAAAAGATTTTAAGTATTTTAAATGATTTTACAATTTTGTCCTACATTTTCATTATATTTTAATGAATTTTATGAAACAGCTGAGAACTTGTATCAATTGAAAGCACAAGGACTCTGCCTAATTTGTAATTAATATAAGATCTTAAATATTTTCAAAAAAATTTGCATACACCAAATTTCAAGAAGAAGCTGACTTTTATAATTTCTAAAAAAAGAAAAGATTATAAATATCTTTAACATTTCAAAAGAAAATTTGTTTAAATTTTTGCATAAATTTGTAAATCCTTTTTATTAATCAGCTAAGAATTGATAGAATTGCTAGACGAAGCTGAAGAAAAAACGTATAATTAATAAAAAAAAAGAAGAGTTTTTAAATATTTTAAATATCTCAAAAAAAGTTTGAAAAAATTCTAAGTATTGCTATATTGTGAAACATTTTTGATAAATCAATTGAGAACAGAGAACAGAACGTGTATGTGTAAAAAGTTAAAGTATTTTGAATAATTTGTATAATTTTTAAACGTAAAATTTATGAAATTTTCTATAGAGCTAGTGGCATTATTCTATAACATTTCAGATAAAAAACTTGTATGTATTGAAATATTTTTAAGCGTATTTTTATAAAGAAAAAAATAATAATATTTGTAGAAACATGTATTTATTCACTGAGGAATCATTTATGAATTTGATCATTCCAAATATTTTGTAGAAGTGGAAATGATTGGCCACATTTTTATTAATTTATAAAAGAAGGAAAATAAGAAGAAAAATAATTTTAAATTTAATTATTTCATAAATTAAGAATTTGTTGAGAAGTTTACTAATTTATATATAAGAAAAAAAAAATTGTTTTATAAATTTTATATATGTTTAAAAATTTGGTTAGGGTTAGATATTCTAAAAAATTGTTAATATGTAAAATTGTTGTAAAAGCTGAGTGTTTAGGAGCTTAAGTATTAAAACTAATTTTAAGCATTTCAAAATGTTTGTTAAGTGTGTGAGAACTAAAGTTTCCTAAGTGAGAAATTTGAAGAGGAAGAAATGTAAATTATCTTTAATATTTGAAATATTCTTGCAACACGAAATTATTTAGCTAATTAAAAAAAAACAATTTTTGTATTCTCTAAGAACCTAGGCAAATAAATTTCTGATTACGTTTGACTGATTCACATAAAATTATACAAAAATGTATATACGGATTTAAAAAAAATCTGATTATATTCAAAAAATTATGAAAGCCTAAAAAATGTCTAATTTTTAAATACGCCTAAGTAGTTTAATCAATAATTATTGAAAAATTTTATTGGCCATATTATTTATTGTATAATAACAAGAGGGTTGTATGAAAACTTTGTACACTAACAGAAATATATACATATATTTATTTAAACAATTATATTTTTGTATTATTACATTATATTATTAAATATGTAGTGTATTACTAACCTATTGTCTTCCATTGAATTTATGCGAACATTATATATTTTTTGAACTACCCTCGCATATAGGTGTTGGCTATACGTTTATTTATACACATACAACAGTTAAGCTTATCTAAGAATTAGTTTAGGAATAAATCACATCATAAAAAAAAGAAACAAAAATAAAGTATATATATATACAAAATAGATTTATTTAAAAGAAAACTCTTGGGGCATATGAAAATCCAGGTGGAAAACTACTTTGATTTTTTCCTCAAATAAGCCAGCGCATCCTGTGTCTAAATTGCCAGAAATTAGATGGTTCGTTAGAACAATATCTGATTATATAAATAAAAGAATTACGTACAGTATAGAACCAAGCGGTTGAGGGTCTAAACATCATCCGAGAGAGAAATGATATCTGCGAACGTGGAGCTATTCCGTGCATATGCAAATGCTTTACAGAGATGAACGGCGGAAAATGGAAGCCGTAGAGTGCGTCCGTCGTGCAAATGCCCTTCGATACGAAGAAGTTTTTCAACTCTTCCTCCATTAAGGTTACTAGAAAATTGAAATATACATATAAGTAAGCATATATGTACGTATAATTTATAACACTTTATCTGCGTACCCATTTTTGTGTGTGATTCATTGAGAACTTTTAGACTGTCGTAATGTTCCTTTGGCACAATTAGGTAATGGTTTTGTGCTGCTGGTTTGATGTCTTTGAATATGACGAAGTCATCCGTCTCCATTTCCAAAACAGTATCAGTTTTGCCATTTAAAATATCACAGAATATGCAATTTTCACTTCCCATTTCGAGTGCCCCAGTGAATTTTGTAAATAATGCTGCAAACAGCTGGTAAACTATCGGTATGGCTGTCGATGACATTTTCAGTTTTCAATTTGTTGGCGATATTTAACTATTGTATTGGAGTTAATTTCATTTATCGATAGCAAGCCTACTCAGTAATCACAATTTTTGCGCGCTATACATCATTTGAAACTATATATACAGTGGCGTGCAAAATTGAGTGGATGTTTGCAAACTTTGACTTTGACGACGCATAAAAAAAAAACTAACTGTATATACTTTCGACTTATTGCACGAGCGCCCTTTTAACCTCGCAAGTAGAGATTGTAGTTTTCTTCAGCTGAAGCTTACTTTTTTTTTACAAAAAAGACATATTTTGATTTTGATTTTATAATAAAAGTTTAAAATAAAAGTTATGATTTGATTTTTATATAATCACTACAAATTATTTTTTATTTTTATCATATAAATTAATTTTAATAATTAAATGTAACTTTTTTTTAATAACTAAGAAATATTTATTGTTTTTATTTTTGCATATAAATTATAATCATGGTCTTTGATAAAAAGTATAAAATGGACACATTACTGTTATAAAAATATTGGAAAAGGGCAAGCGACTGCTAAGCCAAAGTAAATACTGAGCGAACGTAAATGAAATGAAATGAATGTTTTACTGTAAATCAAAATGAAATAAAAAGTTGAAAGCTACACAATATTATACGTATTTTGCATAAATAATAACTTTAATGAAATCTTTGTAAACTTCAATTAAAATACGATAAATAATTGTCTGTCTTTCGTGGATCACCTGTTGTCAAAAGAACACCCTGTATATGTTCCACAATAGTTGTTCAGCTTGCAACAGCTGAGCGCCAAAGCTGCTCTCTCGCACGAGCACTCTCTCTCATTCGCTCCTTCTCTCACTTGCTCTGTGCTTTTGGCCTTTTTTTCTAAGCTGCTTAAGCAGCAGCTGCGCTGCGCTGCTTTCGCACTGAGTCAGGTTTTTTTTATTTTGGTTTTGCTTTTGTAGTTCGTTGCTAGCGCGCTTGCTTGGCCGCTCGTTTTAGCTGCCCGTTGTTTTACCTCACAGTCTGAGTTTGGTACGTAGCGCGTTCGTAACGCGCGCGTTTTTATTCATCGGCCGATCGATCGATTGACGAAGCCGTCTGTGTTCTTGTTCCATCATAAGTTTTGTTTCGAAGAGTTTCGACGACGGTTGCTGCGTACTTTGCGGCTAATTAACAAATTAAACCAAGTGAAAAATGAGCAAAACTCAAAATCAAGCGCAATAATTGATAATATACATATTTAGCGTGTATGTAAGCAAAGTGATAACGGTTTTATTTAATTGGCATGAATAACGTGCTTCAATTGGAGTTTTGGAATTTCGATTGAATGTTTGAAAGAGAGCGAAGAGCGAATACTTATATAAAGAGTGTGGAATAGCGGAATTATTGGAATTTGCTTTGCATTAGATAAGCATTAAAGAGAATTAATTCAGCTATAAAATATATATTTCAATAAGGAAGCGGGCTTCAGGTTCTGGGCTTAAATCTATAATCAAATATTTAAATCATAATCTATAATAAACAAAAAATGTCTCAAGAAATGTCTAATTCAAACAAAAGATAAACAAAAACAAAATTATAAGAAAATAACGAATTTCTATTCAAATTATTCATCAAGTCAGATATCATTAAATAATAATAAAATAATAAATAAGATTTTTGAGCTTTCATTTATGCTTATAAATAACAATTTAAGATACAATTAAAAAAAATACGCTTTTGAAACTTTTTGAAGGAATTAATAATTATAATAGTTACAAAAAAAGCAAAATTTAACAAAATTTGTAGTATTAATAAAAACAATAAATATATAAAAATGATTTATATATCAAACAGAATATAAAATAGTTTATTACAAAATAAACATTTTTTAAAATATATTTGTTTTTTAATTGTACTTAATTATAAATACTTTATTTTGTTTTATTTTTATATACTACAATTATCTTTATTAAAAATCTTTAAATATATTGTTATTTTTAGAGTTTTTTAATAAAGATTATAAAAATTAAAAAAATAAAATATTTAACATAAAATAAAAAACTTACTAAAATATTAAAAAAAAAAAATTAAATAAAATAATAAATATATACAAAAGGAATAATGACAAATATAGATCAACAAAAAAAATAATTAATTAACATTAATACTAAATTTAAAATGTTAAAATGTAAAAAATGTATAATAAATATTTAGCAGTTTATATTACCTCCTAAAAAATAAATTATTAGTAAATACTCAAAAAGAAATAAATAAATAAATTTAAATGTTTTATCAATTTGATACAAACTTATAAAAAATAAATTATTAGTAAATAAAAAAAAAGAAATAAATAAATAAATGTAATGCTCTTATTAAATTAGATTATCTTATAGGAAAATAAATTACAGAGTAAAAAAGTATATATATAAAAAAATAAATATATACAATTTAAAGCTATAGATCAATCAAACAACAGAAAAGAGCTTATAAATATATGTATGAAATATTTTGCAGTTATTTAACAGGCATTTGAAAACTGCGTGGCATGATCATTGCCGCCGCCCCTTTGCACACATGCTCCACGCAGCCAAACCAGATATATATATATATATGTAGATATATAGTCATATACGCCTTTATAGACATACAGCAGCTCCAATCAACATTAGTTTCTTCAGCTCTGGCTAACCAAAATTGCCAACTTCCTGTTAAGTCGTGTGTCTGTCGAATGTCGAGTGAGGCGCCGAGTCATTAGCTCCTCGTCATGCCCACTCAAAGTACCGCTATGCTAGCCGGCTAGTCGATGTATCTCTCTCCCCACACATAACTTTAGCCACAAACAGCGAGTAGAGAGGGAGAGAGGCTAGACTGGGCACAGGTCTTGTAGATCCCGGCTGCTGCTGTGGCCCCTTCACTTTTTTTCTTCGTTTTTTTTTTTTAGCGAAAAAAGTTGGCGCAGCAAGTGCATTTCGCATTTCGTATTTCGCATTTCGCATTCCTCTGGCCGAAAGTCTGCTGCGCGTAGTTTTGCATCTCCGCGTCTGCATCTGCGTCTGCGTCTGCGTCGCTTAACTGTAAATTGAGGCATGCTAGTGTGCCCACTCTAACCCCCGGCGCTGCCTGCGCTGCCTCTCTCTCGGCTCTTCGCTTGCTGCATTTCTTTTGTCGTCAAGTTCAATGTGCGTTGACAATTTTCCATTTGTAAATGGGCTGCTGGCAACGGTTTTTCACTTTGATTTGTTTTTTTTTTTCGCTGCGCACTTTCACACACACACACAGAGACGCAGCGCAATATCCATTGTATTTGGGCAGCTGTGCGTGTATTTTAATTTATTTTAAATCGATCGGCAATACAAATCAGTGAATATATATATAGCTAGACATACGTATATATACATCAGCTAATTTATCTGTGTTTCATTCAACCCGGAACTTTGCTGCTTAATGCTAAAGATTCATCTTCAATTGTCGCTAGATGCTAGAGGCAAAAAGAAGAAATACAATGAAAGAAAAGTAGAAGAAAAACCAAGGAAAAATCATGTGGCAAATCATGAATCGTTTTATTTTTGTGTTTTATTGTGAAAGCGCAAGTTGTAGTAATTTTTACACTTTTACCGCGGCTCACATACTCAACAGATACATAACAGCATAAGATACACAGCGAGCCAGAGATACTTAGATACAAAGATACATTGCGATGCCTGGCCTGGCCGCCTGGCGTAAGCATCTTTTCACTATTACCAACGCAGTATGTCGTGTTAAAGCCGCTTAATTGAAAGTCTTGACTTATGACTCGAGCCTTAACTATGTGTGAGTGTAAGTGTGTGTGTGTGGAAAATGAATTTTCCAGCATAGCTCGTTGCATGTAAAGTACGTGTGCTGCAAATTAAAGTGAAATTTAATATGCAGCCAATAAATTATTATTATATATACATATAAAAAAATATATATATAAATTAAATGTGTTGTCTATAAAATATAAATATATTAATAAAAAATATAATATATAAATATAATAAATTTAATATAAATGATAAGTGTTAAATATATAAATAAAATATATATATTTTTAATCAGTCAATAAAAAATAAATTCATAAATAAATAATATATAATTTTAATATGTAGTTAATAAAAAATAAATAAATAAATAAAAAATATAAATATGCAGCAAAAATATATATAAATGCTAGCAAATTCCGAGATTTCTATCTACGATGCTCCCTCTCTCTCTCTCTCTCTCTCACACACTCTCTTTCTAACAATCTAAATCCTAAAAATATTAAATTTCATTCAGTGTGTTTTTGTGTACAAACTTAATACAAATTTTGGCATTTAATAAAATTTGAAGAAATTAAAAATAATAATAATAATAATAAATGCAAATCAAAACAATAAACAAGAAAATTTTTGTTTATTACTAATCAAATGCATTCGCATTCATTTGATGTTTATTGTGAATGTGAAAGTGGTGAAAAATCACGGTTATATTTTCCATTAGAAGAAGAAGAGACAGCACAAAGCACACAACACAGAAGGCAAACAGCGAGAAAAATAAAGGTAAAGCAAAGCACAGAAATAATAGACATATAAATTATAGAAATATTCATACAGACATACGTATATACAGACATATAGATAATTTGTAAGTCAAACGAAAGCTTCAACTGTTCAGATTCTGATCGTCAAATATTGATATATATTTATGCACTGACAGCATCTCGCTCTGAGCTCATCTTCTACATGATTAACGTAAAACTTGTTCGAGTCGTTCTCGAATGGGCAAATGAGTCATTTTGACCATTTTGCGTTAACTGTTTCTAACGTTCTTAACGTGTTTTGTTTACCTTTTTCGTATTTTTTTTATTCAACAAAATTTTATTTTCAATTTGCTGCTTTATTTTTGCATAATTTCGTTTTGCAATTTTGGTCAGCTGTGAGTTTTGTACAAAAGACACGTTCCGTGATATGAGAGCGTCATATTTATGTGGGTTGCTTCCCGATTCTGTGTATTTAAATACCCTGTAAAAGTAGTTAATATATGTGATAAGACAGCAATTCACTGAAGATCACGACTTATTATAAAATCTTAGATTGACTCATCTCAAAGTAATAATTAAAAAAATTTTTAAAAATATTTCGTGTTATTTTAATTTAATATGAATACTCTGTCAAGCTGGCAGCTATATTAATTCTACCATTCTCTATGCAGCAATGACTTGGCTTGTATAAGATATACAGGGTAGTTCTGTGTTTAGAATTCTCCACATATTTATTTCTTTGTATTCTATATCTCATGTTATAGGTCTTGTTGATTATGGTAATTTGTAAGCTATATAGTCCATATATATCATTTATCAAAGTCGTTTAAAATCCTTTTTCGATTTTTAATCTATTTCGCATCTGCTTAATTAGTAACTTCTAGTCTAGCAATCTTAATACATCCATTTGGAGTTCTATCTATACTACACACCCTGTCAGACAAAGTCTGTAGGCAATATAGTTCTTTTATTGCACTAACTTTTGAATGATGTGTATTCCACATACTCTGTAAATATTATTTTTAGGTCTGGCAAGCTAGAGTCCTCTATATATGTATATAATTTATATTTAAGTCAATTATCTTTTACATCTTTTTTGGTCATTATTTTTTTCATCATTTATATTTTTTACTGACTGTCGGGTAACAATTTCTCTCACAGCCTTATCAATTTGTTTTCTTATACGTTTAGTGCATATTTTAGATATATTGCAAAGCTAGCTTGAGTACATTATTTAGCCTCGCCTTGTTTTTGAATTAATTCAATTTGAAATACTGTCTTCCGTAGGTCAAAAACATAATTCAGTCTGATTTTGCGCATTCCTAATACCCTGTAAAAATAGTTGCGAAGCTTGTCATGCTAGATACTTAACTAAAGCTGAATGGTATTCCATTTTATATATATTTACTTATTTATTTAATATTAAAGCTTTTAGGACAAAAACAGAGGGATATTTTCTCTTTTATTTATTTTTTCATTATGTTATCTACAGCTGTTCTATTTTTAATGATTTTACAGGGTAATTCTTTGCCTGTCATTCTGCTCTCACTTTTTATACATGCTTTGCAGAAGTCAAGTCTTACCGTAAGCCTATTTAAAAACTATTTGCAATTCATTTGAAGTATTTATATAGTGTTTTATAAGCTCCCCAGGGCAACTCTTTGTTCAGCACTCTTCCCATATGCTTACTTTACTTTTATAAGTTACTCCTACAGGGTAACTCTTCGTTCAGCACTCTTCCCATATTTATTTAACTTTCCACTTGGCTGCACATCTTTTACGCAACTTGTCAGCGCTCAATGTCAAGGTTGTAGTCGCATTTTTAATATTTGTTTATACACAAACACACACACACACTCGCATACACACATGTATTTATATAGACTTCTTAATGTATTTGTGCTGTCCCGGCTTTTGGCTTGTACTGTGTAGTGGTGAGTAGGCCTGGTCTGTCTGCCTAACTGGCTTATTGTTGCGGCCGCTAATTGCGGCTCAACACTTCTCGAGTGGAACGCCCCGAACGTTGTTTTGGCATTTTGTAATTGCTTCATTTTGGTTAAGTGTTGTGGCCAATTAATTGACGCTCACGCCTTAATCGCAAAAATTTAACCAGATCAAGATAATTGGCCAAGTAGATGCGCATACCTATAGGGCATTAGCCGGACAACATGTGAATGTAAATTTGTAAAAGAAATGTGAAAAGAGCAGTCAGAGTGTAATTTAAAGCTATAAGGCGTACACAGGTTGACTTTATAAAATTTATTCATAGCTTATACTTATATGAATAGAGTTATTAGCTGTATGAGCTGAAGCCCAGAACAACTTAAAGGGTAGAGAAATAAGTGAGAGATATGGATATAGTGAGTGAGAGGGAGAGGAGGGAGAGAGAGATATGGATATAGTGAGTGAGAGGGAGAGGAGGGAGAGAGAGAGAGAGAAAGAGAGAAAGAGAGAGAGAGAGAGAGAGAGAGAGAGTGAAAGTGAGAGAGAGGAGAGTGAGACAGAACGAGATATATATTGATGAATTGATGAATAGGATAATAGAATAAATATTTATTAAAAAATATAAAAAGTATAAATATGGATAGAGTACCTGAAAATCAACAAACCTGATGTGTTTCGAATTACTATTCATTATTTTCATAGAAATATATATTATTATGGATATACATATGAATATAATATATACTAAAATATAAAATATATAAATATATAGTATACCGTTTAATCTACACTAGCTGCAAGATTACACACTTGGACTACTCATAGATTGATTATGTATGAATATACGTATATGAGGTAGAGTATACATACGTATCGAATATCATGCAGCCTATAAATAAAATATATCTGCTTTCAACACATCGCCCAGTTTGCCCTCAGATCATTTTCCAAATCAAGCTCACATTCATTAGCTTTCCGCTGCTCTCGTCTATTATCAAATACCTCTACCATAGCGCCGATCTATCACAGATGACCCTGAGCTATGCCCAAAATCTTAATTAATATTAAAAATTAACGCGCTTTTTTCAGGGCTATTATTGGGCATTGATAATTGTGTCGTCTGTTGATGAAAAACGCATTCATCACTTCTTCGTCAGTTTTTAACGCATTATTGAACAAATATTAATTATTAACTCATTAGGGCGAAAAAGCATCTCAGATTTATCAATTTCTGGAGCCGCAGGTCACGCATGTTTTTCTTCTGTTTCTTCTTCTTCTTCCATTGGTACCGTTTCAAGATGTTCTTGTGAACCGTTAAAAATTTCACCTAGAGCGCAAAAGCGAGCCAAACCCGTCTTTCGTTCTGGAAACTATAATAAATTTGACTTTTTAATGACAAAGAAACATTTTTTATGCGTTTTTCATGTGTGAAAATGAAGCAGAAAGCACAAAAGAGAGCGCTCAGCTAAAGCAAACAGTCAAAAGGGCAAGGAATTACTAGAAACAATGGCCAAAGAGAATGCCGACAATAGAATACTCTATTTCAATGGATGATATACTACTTGAGTGAAGTCGTGTGAACCAAGTTGGGAGCAAATGAAACTGGCTTCACTTTAGTTGAAATTACAAAAGTAATTTTAATGTCTATTTTTTTCTGAAAAGAAATTTAAAGTTTCAACTGAAATGTAGAGCTAGATCTGTCACTCAAAAAAGAAAGTATATTTTTGTTTATATATAATACATGTATGTAACTCAATGTAAGCTAAGCTTCAGCTATAAAGGGGTATCTTTATCATTTATAATTTAAAATACATATATAGTTAAATATTTATTCACATATGTTAATGAAATTTGAATGTAAAATAAAATACATGATATTATTAAATTTAAAAATAGTTTTTGTATTAAAAATAACTAAACAAAATAAATATATAAAATAAATATATATATTTTTTTAATATATGTATTATACTGTGCGGATAATTTAATTTATTCCAATATATAATATAAAAAAAAAAAAAAAAAAATTTTAACAAATAAAATTTTAAAAAATAAAAAGAAAAATAAAAAATAATAATAATTTACAAAATATACATTTGATGTATGGAATAATCAAATATATATTTTGTAAACTATTTTTATTCTAATAAAAAATTTGGAAATAAATATAATAAAATAAAATTAAAAAATATTCCACAAAAAATTATGTAATGGATAACTTATTTTTTTCCAAAGCCGCATGACAAAATATTTTAAAATAAATTAAATCGAAATATTTAAAATTAAAAAACTTGATTTATGGAAAACCCATAGATCATAAATAAAATGCTTTTTATTGTAAAGTATTCAATTGTTTAATTTAATTTAATAAATTTCATAAACCTAAACGAAATCCCATAATAATAATAAAAAATAAACAAGATATATGACTAATGATAGTATAAACATATTTTCAGGCAAGGAATATATGTATATGTAATATGAATATAGTCAACAAATATTATTTTGCTTATAAATATTTATTATTTATTTTTCACATATCATAACAAAGTCTGAATACCCTTCAGTAAGCGTATAAGAAAAGAAGACATCGGATGTACTTAGTAAAGTGCGAATGAGCAGGAGGAAAGCAGATGGTAGAAATGTGTTAAAGGTATAAAGTTAATATAATACGTAATTATAAACGGCTGCGGGCCACATACTGACTGAGTGCCATTCAGTGGTTAGGTCTCTGGCACAAGTAGTTAGAGTACGCGTTCTACGAGTTAGTCTCTCGGATCATGACTTAGAGAAATGCGCGGATGACAGCGTGTAAATAATAGCCAAAGGGGTGTTTAAAGAAAACCAAAAGCAAAACCAAAAGCCAAATGAACTACTGTTGAACAACAAGTGTAGAACCCATCCATCTAGCCCAGGCCACAAAAGAAAAGCCGTACTGGACTTGGACTACTGTGCGGCGGGGTCAATGAACTTGGCGCCACAGCTAAAAGACAATACAAAGCCATAGATTGATGTTGTTCTCGAAATGTGTCATATTTCTTAAGGCTGGCACAAATATTGTCAGAGAGATTGGCACAAGTTAATTATCTAAAAAAACGCAAAAAAAAAAAAAAAAAAAACAGTTTGCTTAACTAATTTAGTTGTTTAGCTCTGTTATAAAAATTATTTATGCGAACTGTCAGTTGAGACAACAGTTTTATGGACCTTAAGTGTTAGCAGTTTAACTAAAGATTTATTTATTTTAGAATTCACATTTTTATATGTAATAAAATTCATATATAGTGTATAAAATTTAATATATAAAAGTGTTATTTTTTAATAATCTTATAAATATATTATGTGGGAATTATTTCACTTTAATATTTGATTAACAATATATAAATTCATTTAAAGCGTATGAAATAAATTTATTTTATTCAGACTTTGGCTCCTTTTCAACTGAAAACTAATTAGTGCCAATTTATAATTATTACAATATTTTAAATTACAACATTTTTCTTATATATTTAACACGTTTTTTTGTTTTATTTAATTTTTTTTTTTTATTATTATTTTAACAATGAAAAGTTACTGCCTGAAAAATAATTTGTCTTTAAAAGTCACGTTTACTTTACTACATAATTAACGAGAATTAGAAAATCAGATTAAGAATAAGACGAGAAAGACAATTATATTCAGAGAGAGGTTACAAATGAATAGACTAAAAATTAAATAATTAAAAAAAAAATAAAGCAAATCATTTTAATTTGTTTACATTTCATAGAAGTAAGACCTTACAGAAATAAAATTTTAAGACATTTTTAAAATATAATATTGATTATATTTTTAATTATTATTTATTATATTAGTCTTATTTTATTATTAATGTTTTTACATATATAATATTATCATTTATAATATTTATTAAATTTTTAAAATGTTAAAAATTATCATTTATATATATATTTTTAAATAAAATCTATTTTTACTGTGGCAAAGTTTTTATAATTTTCTTTGAAGGCTTAAACACAACAAAGTTTAGAAATTTTTAAATTTATTTTATAATAGTTTTAATTTTAATTTTATATATTTTGAAAATCAATAAGTTTTTATTGACATATTACAAATATTAATAATTTTATAAATATGCACCTACTATCTACCTCTAAAAATACTCTAAATTGTATGTGTCTTCATGTAGAAGGTGTGCTAGATTTGTATTTCTACTCCATAATTCGTGTCTGAGTTAAGATAAATTGCATGTGAGCTATGCGGGCTGTTACATGTTTTCCTGGCACGATCTTACAAGCTTTGCATGCTAAGACAAAAGATTATTGATGGAAATTAAGATTAGGCTTGGCTTTCGTTTAGGTGCATAAAATAGTTTGATTTAAGGTTTGGTTTATGGAAAAAAAAGAAAATGTTTATATTGGAAATTAACTGACAGCTGTAATAGTATAATATATATGTATATAGATTTATTATCTATAAAATATATATATATATATATATATATATATATATATATTTATGCAAACTGCATTCACTAGCCATCTATCTGTAGCTACAACGCCTCTACTACAAATTTCAGCTCTGCTTCGTGCATACATGCGAATCTTCAATAATTGGCAAATATCGTTGGGTTTTTGTTTCCAGTTTGTTAATAGCTTTGCTGCATTTAACAAACATATGTTGTAATCAATTGAAGCACTACTTAGCCAGACGGAGAAAAAACTTTGGCAAAACCAAGAGCGTATGCAAAAAATGTTTTTTTTTTCTTCTTTTGATTTCGATTTGCTGCCTTTAGGCAAACTCGTTGCAATTGGCTAAAAACGGTGTTAATAACGCAAAAACAGTTGCGTTTAAAGCATATGCCGTTTTGTTGTTCTTGTTGTTGTGGAATAGAGACCATGCAGCGGGCTGTGCAATCAGCTTTGAACGGCAAACTGCAACTTCAGTCGGCAACCGGCAAAAGCAACAGCAACAGCAACAACAACAACAACAACACAAGGCGACCGCCTGTTAGCCGCTTGTCTAACTATTTTAACCCAGTTTTGCGCGTATGGCCACATTCTTGTAGGAGCGCAAACCATAAACAAGTTTCAGTCAAGCAAAAACAATAACAATAACAACAACAACAACAAATAACTCATTGCTGCCAGCAACAACAACAACAACAACAAAAGCAACAACAGCAACAACAGCAACAACTTCAGCAGCAAACAAAATGTGTGCAAATTGAAATTGCAGCTAAAGAAAAGGCCAATTGCAAGTGCGCAACAAGCAGAAAAGCCCAAAATCGAAATAGACCTGTAAGAGTGCTTTAGACGAAAGTGCAGGACTAGCAGTTACCCTGTAAAAATAACATACTAATATGTGTATAGATAAGCTAAATGAAAAATATTTATTTTTATAGTACATGCAGCTGAAAACTGTTTGGATAAGTGCAATTTGAAAAGTCGTGAATGACTGTAAGATACCCTGTACATATATGAATATGAGTTAAGTGTGAGAAGTTAAATTTGTATCTATAAGGTTTATTTTCAAATTTATTCACATAACATAAGAGTGACCTGAGGAGCTGTATACTCTGTACATTGGCTCTACGTCTCTATATCTCTGTTGTTTTATGTCTCGAATAGAGACTCTCTAAGTATCTGTGTATCTATGTCTCTATGGTCTATGTCTCTATGATGTAAGAAAATGATCAACTTTTGTTTTTTTTTTTGGAAAATACTAATTACACATATTATATGTACAAAGCTACGAGATAAAAAAAATAACATCTTTTTATCAAATATATTTATTCCATATATGTAGATATGAAAGAAATGAATATATACATATTACATACATGAATGAATATATGTTTTAACATTAATGAAAAGCAAGCAAGAAATTGAGAATGAATTAGGTTTTTAAAAGATATATGGGAATGTAATAAATGAACAGCTAAATTCTGTAGGTATTAAAGAGAGAAAATATGACTAGATGGTTTTAAAGGAGATGTTTGTGAAATAAGAGTTCATAATAAAATATCACATAATACAATTATGACAGAAAGCACAGATTAATTTGTTTTATCGGACAAATGCGACATCATAACAAGAGAGACAGCTAGACGGGCTGTTATAGGCAGACTCTTAACAAAGGCATTATAAATCACATAACATAGAATAAGGTGAATAAAAAATGCTAGAACATTTATAATTTATGCCCACAAGACAATGTAAGACTATGAAATACCCTATAATAAATAACATTTATAATATAAATGTTAAATTATAAACAAATCAATGCATACGATTTTATAAATTACAAAATTAAGTTAAATTTTAAAATTAAGTTAAATAAATTATTAAAATCAATTTACAAAATGATATTAATTGAACATTATGAAAAAAATAAAAATAAAAATAATACAAAAAATAATAATATTAATAATATTAAAGAATAAATAAATGTAAAGAAAATAATAATAATAATAAATAGAGGAGAGAGAGGACGAATTGATAAAAATAATAATATTAAAAATATTAAAAAAATACAATAAATAAATGTAAAGAAAATAATAACAATACTAAATAGAGGAGAGAGAGACAGACAGAGAGACAACCAGTTAGCCAATTGTAAATTTAAAATTATTATTCTGTTGTCTGATAATCTGACGAACAACTTCTGTATATCAGATCAAGTTTTATATGTATTCTGGCTTAGAATTAAATGGCCCAAGTCTTCAACTAACCTCTATATGCTCTAAAAATAGTTCTTGAACCATTTTCAATATCTACAGCTTATATAAATCAAGTCAAGTGTCAGCCAGACTAAATCTCTTACTCTTACTCAACTAATCAATTTTAATACGCTCATCAAGTCAAGTCTTAGCCAGTCGAAATCTTCTTATAAATTAACTTTGCTTCACAACGTTTCCATTCCAAATACTTTCTGCTACCTATCACAAATGCATATTAACACACATCATACCCCAGCAACGATGTTCACTGAGTACAGCTTAAATACATCAGTGTGTCTTAGTTAAGCCTATTGTCGGCCCTTTTTTGCCAACTTGAACAGAGGTATAAGCGCGTTCATTTATTGCACTTAAATGCGGGTCAATAGGGATTTACGGTTAGGCGTGCGACCGTTTCGTACGCTAAGTATCTACGGAAATGTGTTGCCTGTTAATGAGAGCGCCAACCGATTAGTTACTCCCGCCCCTCTTGCCCCCTTCTAGCCACTGGAGATATATGTGGCATGAATGGACACTTTGAGTGGGTCAGGCGACGACGGCGACAAACAATGGGGTATGGCAAATGCGAATGGGAACAACAATGAGTTACAGTCCGAAGCTAACAAACAGTTATGGCAATCATCAGCTGGCTAGTGAATCTATTGTGTTCGCTTGCAGCTAATTTGGCGCGACCAACTTAGAGAGCAGTACGTTCTTAACTGACCATTGAGCACGATGACGGGGAAGAATGCGATGCTTAACTGTATATGGATACGGACCATTGATGTGCATTTCCTTGTGGAATACCCTTACTATGTGTTACGCATGGCTATGATCGTAGATGCTGTACCTTTCACTGCCAGAAATGTTGTACATTTCCTTGTCATCTATCGAGATAGCCTTCTCTGTGATTCTCATGATTACGAGCTTAATGAAAATATCTAGCTAATTAGCATTTTGTTTTAGTCTGAATTTTAGAAATTCTAGCTTTGTGATTCGAGTCTAAGCTTTATATAAAAAATATGGAATACCCTTCTCCGTGATTCTCATAATTATCTTCTTTTTTTAAATATTTATGTAATGCACATTTCATTAACTTACGCTATTAGTGAAACAAATGGAGATTTCGTATTTTTTAATATGTTGCAGGCCCTTCTAGGTGCTTCTCACAATTATAAATGCAATTGACGTTCATTTCCTTGCCATCATTAGTACAGAAATTCTCATAATTACAAATATTTGTATGAGTAAGACTAATGCACTATTTCAAAAGAAAACAAAAGCAAAGAATGCCCTTTTTTGTAATGAGTACATATGATTTTAAATTGCTCATTAATTTTGAAGCGAGAATAGCAGAAGTGTTTTTTTTTTTTTTATGTAAAAGTATAATACTCTTCTTTGTGTTTTTTCATGATAAAATTCATATAAGTGCTATTTATTGCAAATATATAATTCATTTGCTATGATATATAAATATATAAATATATTTATATCAATATAAATAATAGAAAAATCCTTTCCCGTATTCAATGCGTAATGCCTTTCTATCAGATTCTCACGATTTAAAGCAATTTGGTCTAAAGCTGATTTAGTTTCGGTCAATCAAATATAGCTTAAATTATAATATAAGTAAATAAAATCATCAAAATATTGAAATGTTCTTAATGTTTATTAAAGTAAAATTAACTTAAATTATAATTAAATTATTATTATAGGTCTTCTTTAATATTTATTTTAATTGCATTTTAAATAAATAAATCCAAAATAATCTGTATGCCTTTGGAACAGAAATTCTGGTCGATTCGTTGCCATATTTAATGCAAAAAGTAGAGCTGATGTAGCATTCGGCAATCAGAGCACAATTAAAACAAATATAACATAAATTATATATATTATATAAGTCAATCAGACAAATCCAAATATTGAAATGTTCTGAATGCTCACTGAAAAGAAATAGATAAATTTTATAATGAAATAATTATTATAATTTTTAATAACTTCATATATTATTTATATGCTGAAAGCTTCGCGATTTCTGAACAGCGTTTAATAAAATTATAAATATATTATTGGTATTTTTACAATTATTAGGAATTCCAAATAGATGTTGCTCCCAGAAGTCACATAATTTATTTCTTAAAATTAAAACAATGGAATTCTTTTTAAAATTCTGTAAATTTTATTTTATTTTTTAAATATGTTATTTATTTCTTAAAATTAAAAAAACTTAATTCTTTTTAAATTTCTATAATTTTTTTTTATTTTGTAAATATTTGCAATTCATTAAAAATATTGCCAAAAATATTCCACTTCCCTTGAACGCAGTTGAACCACAGCGAATTTGCACAAAATGCGAGACGCGAAGCCCTACAAAAGCCTAACCGAAACTCGTCTTGCGTATGGTCAGTAACTCACTCGCATTCGCACTAAACGTAATCGTATATTGTTTGTTTGTATCGTAACTGAAAAAAGAGGGCTTGGGGGAGCGTTACATGCGCTACTTGGTATACCCGGTGCGAGAGTCGACGTTCAATTTTCAATTGGTTTGGTGGCTTATTAATTACCTCACCGCACGGTTGCGTGTGGCGCATACAAAAGGCGCCCAGTGCACAGCAGTGACTGACAAAAGAGCGTACCAGACCCCGAGCCGAACCGGGCAAATAGTAGAACCCACAAAAGGCGTTGGACGCGACGCGTTGCGCTGCGTCGGGTAATACGAGAACCGTAAATGGAGCGGCATAGATGTCAATGCGCTTCACAAGTCTCTGACCAAAGCAACAAACCTAAACAGTTACACATTTTTTTTTACACTTTTTTTTTTCAATTTAATTTATTTTATATATTTTTTCAGTTTTGTTGTTATTTACAGTTTTTGCTTTCTGTGCAGCTTTTGCGCGCATAAACAAATGAAGAGTTTGAAGTAAAAAAATGAGAGTGATTTTTGCTGTTGTTGCTTTTGTTATTTCTCAATTGGCAAACTAGTTTTCGTTTTTAATACATTTTTCGACTTTGCTTTTGTTGCTTTGCATATTTTTCTTCAAGTGTCATTCGTGGCTGATGTTGTTGTTGCTTTTGCTTTTGCTGCTGCTTACTTTCAAATGTCAAACGAAGTTGAAGGTGGCCCGGTCTGCATATATAGACGCAGATATTTTTATATATTCGTATGATTTATATTGAGTCATGTTTCTGATGCTGCCAAACGAATGACTTGGACAGCGAACTTGACTCGGACAGCATTTGAGCCGCACTTTATCCATTTAACTTTAACTGTGTGTGGGAATTAATTATGTTAAGCCAGTTGTTGTATATTATATACAAATTTGAATAGATTTGTTAAAATGCGAAAAGCCAAATTAACTTAAAATGGAGGCTGAAATTGGCTACTATTTAGTAATAAGTTAATTATTATTTTGAATTTATATATGTATATTATTATTTATATTTTAATATATTATTATTTTTTATTTATTTTTTTTAATATTATTTTGTATTTAAATAAAAATATAAATGCTTCTTTCTAAATTAAAAAAATTTAATATATACATATAGTATTATATTCTGCTAGTGTCTTTATAATTTTGTAATCCAATTTATTTATATGTAAACAATAATAATATATTATTATTTATTCATTTATTTATTTATAAAATCTTGTTTAATATTAATTAAATATTAATTAATTATTAAATTAATTAATTAATGTAATATTATATATTTATAGATATAAATTTCTTTATTTTTTTATCTTTTAAATTATAGTTAATAATAATTAAATTAAATATACATAAAATAATATCACACTTTAATTTATGACTGAAACTTAAAAAATAAAAAATTAAAAGAAATAAATGAATATAATAAATAAATTAAAAAAATATTAATTGTGTAAACAATTAGTTGTTTACTTTTCAATATTGAACATGATTTTTTAAATAATAACAACAAATAAATACATTTATTTCTCAGAATTTGTTCTGTATTATCATAATACATATTTCTAAAAAATTAAAAATTTTATATAATATTTGTTGTAAAATAATTCAATAAGACATTAGCTGTGGGTAGTAAATATCATATTGAATTATTAAATTCCGAAATAATCATTTCTAACTGCTAAAAATCATTATTACTTCAAAAACTTGTTTAAGTTAAATATACAAAACAAAAATGGTGAATTTTATTCATTTGTGATTCAAAAAAGTTGGAAACATGTTTTTTATTACTATTATTTATAATTAAAAAATATAAATATATTTTTACTTAAATTATTATTTAATAAAATTGTATTAAATAACTTTCTCTGCACTTTTCAACTTTTAAAGAGCTAAATTAACATAATTGATATTTATTAAAGAATTTCAAAAATTTACCTAATTCCACAATTGCAAACACAATTACTTTGCTGCGTATCTAAAGCGCGGTTAATATTTTTTTTTTTAATAGTTTAAGCATAAATCTTTAATTATTTAAGTCTAATATGTTAAGTGCACGCATGGCTCGTCGCGAATGCCGGCTATACGATTCAATTTAATTAAAATGCAATGCACGATGCGCAAAACTCATTAACAAATGGCAAACAACGCCATAAACAATTTCGTGTCATAAACAAAATCGTGCTATACTCAAAATAGTTGCTGAAAAAAATGATGAAACAAAAAAAAAAAAAAAAAAAAAATGTTGAAGTGAAACTTAATGAAGCCTGAGAAAGTTGCAACAAGTGTTTGCCTGGGCCCAGCTGAGCGCAGCTCAAGTGACAATCAAAATTTGACTTAAAGCATTCAAAGAAATATCAGCGAAACAACGAGGGGAAAATTGCAGCCAAGTAGCAAATAAATTGCAGGCAGCAACAAAAATGCGATAATTGCTAACAAATTTGTCGGACACAACGCATGGCAAACATGCAACAAATGCAGCAAATGCAACAAGAATAACATGTCGACGGCCTTAATGCATGTCCGTCCGTCTGTGTCGCGTTGATTGTTCATTTGCAGACATAAGAGCGCATAAGCGTCCGTCCACTTGTTCTTTGGCTGCATCTCTGTGCGCTGACCCAGTTTGGGGCAAGTGGAACACACAGCATACAGCTCGCCATAAATAGCCGGGCGTTGATTTCTAGAGACCGAGCTGAGACGAGTCTTCCACTCAAGTTACAGGTTTCGCGCTCAAGTCTTTCTCAATGGGCGACTCAAGTTTGTTGCCTAAGTCTTTCGTTCTGAAAGAGAAACGCCAGCAAGAGCAGCTTCGACTCTTGCACAGCAAAACGAGTTTTTCTGTCTGCTTGCTGTTGTTGTTGTTGTTGTTGTTGCTTTGCTTTTTGGGATGCTGCAGAACTTTCTTCCATTGATTCTAGCGGAACGCATATAAATAACAAATTAAGACTTTCTTTCTGCAAAAGCCAGGGCCCCTTCTAGACTCTATAGAAGCTGTCCGTTTGTGGTTTTGTCTCATCATCCATTGAATTGTTTCTTATTTATCTAGAAGCGAGAGCTGGCTGGCTGCTTGGCTGGCCATTCGCTTCGCTCCTAACCCAAATAATGTGCTCTTTCACCTGGACTACCTGGCCGCTGAGTCTGCCTATGTCTGTGTCTGTGTCTGTCTGTGCACCTTGTGTCATTTGCTGTTGTTCGCTTTGGTCTCGGTTGTAGCTTGAGCCCTTGTTGTTGGCTAAACAAGACAAGAGATTATCAGCAGCAGTCGCAGCTGCTCTTCGCCCAAACAATTTACATGCGTATCGTGCAGGGCTTCCCCGCACTTGGCTTTTTGGGCGGGCATCTTATATACCTATATATATCTAGTTTTCTTCTCTTTTCGATTATGCGTCTTTATCTGTGGCTTCATTATTTTGACCCAATTTTCGATTTGAGCTGCGTTCTTTTTACTTTCTATTTTCTCTTAACGAACTCTAGAATTTTTTTTTCTTTTATTGATAGTCTTGTTAGCATTTTGATTATATTTTAATTTCACGAGAAGGCGTTTGCTGTTAATTTACTTTCATTGAGGGGAAAATAAAAATCTTTAACTTTGTTTTTTATTGTTTCCGTATGGGAATTGAGTTGGGGTTTTCTTTGATTTGCTAGGGCGTTGGCTTTGGCGCTTCCGTTTTTTTTTTCTTTCTTTATTTCTTTAAGCTGCGATGGCATGGTGTATGTAACTGACTTAGGGAAATGTAAATAATAATAAACAGAAAAAAAACCTAAGTAGACTAATCAGGGATTTAAATATAATTGGTTGTATAAAGAAACAAATTTGACTGATGGGAAGCACAGTGAGAGCTGCAGTTACATTGTTTGTTTACTTTATTTACTTTACTTTGATTTCCAGTTTGATCTACTTTAATATACATATATAGTTTTTAGTCAATATTTAATATTATATTTTTAGAAATATTTTTTATAATAGGATATAAATCGGTATTTTAGTTGGATGAACTCTTGCTCATCTCAGCAAGTATCATAGATTACACAAATATAAATAAGATTGTCTGAGACATGAATAAAACCTGATTATAATAACCTGATTTAAATAATAAGACAATTGATCAACAAAATATATTATACAAATTCCAGGCAAATAGATGATGTTTGAACAGGTTATTTATTTATTTATAGTAGTTAATAATACATTTAAACTAAAGTATTGACTGTTGGGCCTTCGGTCTTTCACCTGATTAAATTTCTTTATTTCTTCTAACATAATGTTCTAAAATCTAACATTTTTTCATATCTTAATATTACATATTAATTTAAAAAAAAAGTGGAATAAATATTAAAATTAATTATTAACACATATATTCTTTTACAAATATTTTCTTGTATTAATAATTATGTTTTTCTTATCCATTTGCAGGTGAGTTTCAAAAGTGCTTTTAAATAAATACCTTATGAAAATTTATGTAAGTATTTCATGCATAGCATGATAAGTTAATGCAATATATATGATACATGAATGCAATATGGCAAGGCCTAATCAGAAATAATTCTATAAAATAAGTCGACAGTGTTTGCTGTAGACTGAAGAAGTTAAACTATATGAGCAGAAATTAAATTATTTTTATAAAAAAAAATTAGAAACTTTTATTCATAAATATAAATATTTACTTTAATATATTACAAATTGTATATTATTTGTTGTATGTATATTAATTTATTATATTAATTTATTGTTTATTAATTTATTTTAAATCATCAGTTCTAGACAAGTGTTTATTAAATGAAATATAAGTAAGATTAAAAATATTTTAAATTTAACAAAAATAAATAACAAAATTACTAATTTATAAAAAATAAGTATTTCTACAAACATTATTTAAATAAAATTTTAGATATTTTGAACTTCTTAAATATATTTATTTTGTAATTATTTTGACAAATAGTTCAAGATAATTACATAAAAATAAAGGGAAAGGCGCATGTTCAATAATTGCTATGAATCTTTTCGATAAAATCTTTCTTTGACTTAATAGTAATATTTAAGCATATAATATTTCTGTTTATAAGTATAATAGGCATTTGATCTTATTTTATAATTATAACATCTCTTGTCTATGTATTAACTTTGTCTATGCCTTAAAACTTATTAAAGTAAAGAATTTCATTAATTCGACTTTAAAAGTCATCTTCATATGATCTGCTATTTATTGATCTAAATACTTAGCCTGAGTGCAGTTTTTGCTGCTCTTCTTATATAATTCCTTATTGAAACATAACCAATTTGGCTATTGCCGTCTCTGCACTGCTCATCATGATTCTGGCTCTCTTTGTTGAAGTTTGATATGTGCAAAGCTTTTTGTTAACTCTTTTATTTTCTAGCATCAAGAATTATTTCTGTTTTGGGTCAATGTAATCGAAATGATTTACGATCATCATGAAGTTCTTTTTAATGGGTCAAAAACGAATTCTTAATAAACTTATAAATCTTGCGAATCAAACATATTTCGTCGATAAAAATTGATGCGAAAAATGGCTTTAAAATAGAAAGTAGAAAAATAAATATGATTAACATAAACTTTTGATATAAACCGAAGAACCGAATCACTTGGAGCTGTCAACAATGGTTTTTTTGTTGCGATCGTAAACAGCTTAATTGACAAATGGGTCTCAAATTTTATGCCATTGGCAATTGGGTCAGTTAATGTCCGAGGGCTTTTGAGTGGATCTAAATGCTTGTTTGCAAAAATATGCTAAACTATAGATGATAAAAACATTTTTGATTGGCACTTTAAGAGCATAATTAAGAAACAATATAGAATGCTATATGTATATATATATATTATATATATCATATATATACATATGTATTGATGTGCTGCCTGGCCATGGCCTATAAGAACCGTTAAGGTAGCTACGTTTGCAAACAGTTGACTTTGGGCTTGCGGTTCGTGCGGTGCTCAAGATGAAATCCAAACCGAATATCTTTCTCTGTCTGCTCAGCTTCTACTGCTGTTGTGTTGGTCTAGCCTCTGGCTATGCCTATGAGCCACCATTTCGTGGTTACTTCTATGAGAAGCCAACACAGCAGACGGCTATGCTGGCGAATGGCTCATCAAAACCGCCTGGCGCGCAGGCGGATTACATCGATGATCTAATCGAGCAGCAAAAGCAACAAATCTTGTCAAATGTGCTGGGCTCCAGTTCGGTCGCAGCTGCCCCGCCCAGCGAGCCAGCCAGCCTCTTACCATTTGACAGCGATGCCAAGGCCTTTCGCATCAATCGTTGCGCCAATTGCAGTGAGTATTGAAGAGATTCTAGTCGGTCGCTCCATGGCCATCCATGTGCTCCTCTTGCTTGCTTGCAGCCTGCGGCGTGCCCAATGCCGATCGCATTGTGGGCGGCACACAGGTGCGCACCAACAAATATCCATGGATAGCTCAGATGATTCGCGGCTCGTTGCTCTTCTGTGGCGGCACTTTGATCAATGATCGCTATGTGCTGACCGCGGCGCATTGTGTGCACGATATGGACATGTCGGGCGTCTCGGTGCGTCTGCTCCAACTGGATCGCAGCTCCACGCATCTGGGCATAACGCGTGCCGTGGCATTTGCGCATGCCCATGCGGGCTATGATCCGGTTAGTCTGGTGCATGACATTGCGCTGCTGCGTCTAGACGAGCCCGTGCCGCTGATGAAACGGATGCGACCCGTCTGTTTGCCCAGCAGTCGAGCTCAGTCGTTTGACTACCAGAAGGCAATTGTCGCCGGCTGGGGACTGAGCCAAGAGGGCGGCAGCACGTCCAGTGTGCTGCAGGAGACCACGGTGCCCATCATCACAAATGCCCAGTGCCGGGCCACCTCCTACAAGACCATGATTGTGGACACGATGCTATGCGCGGGCTACGTGCAGACAGGTGGTCGGGATGCCTGTCAGGTGGGCTAGCTTCTGATTTGACTAGAGTTGGGCTCTTATCTTGATTTCATCTCTATTCAGGGCGACAGCGGCGGTCCACTCATAGTGCCGGATCGCATCTTTCGTTTAGCTGGCGTTGTTTCCTTTGGCTACGGCTGTGCCAAGCCAAATGCTCCGGGTGTTTATACCAGAGTCAGCAGATATTTGGATTGGATTGCTGCGAATACCAGAGATTCTTGTTATTGTAATAAATAACTGTGGATTGAGTTATTCGCTTTTGCTTAAGTTTAAGAATTCATCGTAATCTATTTATGAACAAGTTTTGATTTAATAATTAAATATTTTTTATTTAATAATTAAATAAAATAATTGGCATTTATTTTGAACTCAAATTGGATTAATTCTTTTATTTTAAAACTCATTTTCCCCCTCACTTATAATTTTCATTCAATGCACGTGAACAAGGACATTTTCATTCTCAATATCAGCTGATGTCTGTTCTATTTATAGAAAGTATTTAAAAATAAAACAAGAATTTTAGTTTGATTTCAATTTTCATTTCTTTTACTCTTATTTATTCTCTGCTCTATCTATGCTCCAGCTTACAAAGAAATTGCTTTTAAATTAAAAATGTAATAAAAATAATAATCATAGCAAATTCTTTCAACATTTATTATTCACTAATTAAATAAATAAATAATAATTAAAATAAATAATAAGATAAATAATTAAATAAATAATTAAAATAATATAATTAAATAAAATAATAATAATATTTACTTTTTTTTTTTTGTATATCCTTATATATTTATATATTCTATTTTCTATATTTATATATTCGATTATTCATCTATTTATTTATTTTGTATTTATTTTTATTATTAATTTAATAATTTATTTATTTTTTTATATTATTAATTAATAAATATTTAATTAATTTATAATTTATTCTGTTATTATTTTTTGTTATATTTTTATAATTAATTAATAAATTTATAATTTGTTCTGTTATTTATTTTTTTTATTATTATTTAATTATTTATTAATTTATTTTTATTCTTTATTTTTATTATTCGTTAAATGTTTTATTTTTTATATTTATTTATTTATTCATTATTAATTTTATTTTATGATTTATTTTTTATTTCTCTTTCGACTGTAGTCAAGTAATTTAAACTTTTCCCTACATATACATATGTATTATGGAAATGATTCACTTTTTTTCTCGACCTTAACGCACGGCACTTGTTCGCTCTTCTGCAAAAGTTTGTCCATGCAAATTTTCTTCTTCTTGTTTTTTTTTTTTTTGCCAACAGCACCCCCAACTGGGTTAGCAGAAAATACTTTCATAAAGTAATTTCTGTGCAAATATTTGTTCATTTTATTTTTATTTCTTAAAACTTATTTTTTGCTTATGGTAGAAACAGGTTATGGTTGAATTTCGACAAGTCAATGAGGTGTATATGTACCTCTGGCTCTGGCCTTTCACTTTTTCATACATATGCTGAAAAATCAATGCGGTAGAAAAACTTGGCGAAAAAGTATGCAGTTAGGCCGTGACGGACCATTTTTGGCATTGTCATCGCTGGGCAAAATGGAAGCCAAGGACAACGCCTCGACTGGCGACTCGCGACTCAGCTCGGGCAACGCTGACACATTGTTATCAGTTGTCGGCGCAGGTTTTCGCGATCGGGGCCAGTTGACAAAAGTTTATCTTTATCCCTATGGCGGGCCAGGCCAAGCCAAATCAAACCATGCCATGCCATGCCATGCCATGCCAGGCAATGTCGCGTTGCAGCGATTTAATGGATTTTCAAGTTATTTCTGGTATTTTGTTGTAGTTCGCCGCAACTGCAGCAGCAACTACTCCAACTGCAACTGCAACTGCAACTGCAGTGCAAACAAAGATATCTCGCAAACTCGTTTCTTGCCTGCGGCCAAAGAAAATGCCGCATAAATGTCGACGTCGCGACTGGGCACAGAGAGAGAGAGAGGGAGAGAGAAAGGTAGAGAGAGGGGGCAAAAGTAGGGAACTTGGTGGGGATTGTTGACCAAATCGACAATGTTGTCAATGCAGCCGCTTTGGCATTTGATTTTATTTTTAACTAGACTGCAAATGAGCCAATGCATTGCTAGTTGAGGCTGGGCTGGTTGGGGACATAGGGGAAAAAAGGCGCACTACAGATTTAGCACTGCAATTAACATTTTTATCTGGAACTTTGTTAAGCTGTGCACGAAAGAATTATGAAAGCATTAGCAGAGTTTTCGCTTTTAGATGTGTTATTTTTAATATGTTTTAAAATTATTTTCTTGGTTGCATTCATTATACTTGACTTGATAATAAATTTAATATTAGCCAACACATTTTGGAATATTTAATTTAATATTTTATTTGTGGAATATTTGATTTCTCATTAAGCAATATTTTTGGCATAATCTGTTATTGGCTTAATGTTAATTGCAACATATGTTAAACATATGTTAAAAATTCGTATGTGAAGTCTTAGATAGTTGTTCCCTTGCCACAGTAGTATTTTTTAATAAATATAAAAAATATGTGAGATAATTATGCTTGATATATTCTGTGCCCCTTGAGCTTGGCAAGGCCGTGATTCCGTAATTCTCACGGTTCTGCTCACGTCTATAAATTATTTAAAAAGAAAACCAATTACAAAGATCTCAAGAAATTTAAGAAGAAACATATATACATATATACACATAGATATTCATATAAGTACATATTATGTAGAGGAGTAGGATCTAGAAAAAGGCTTGGCTTGGCACGTCTCATATGAGTTCGCACCAAGTGCTTTTATTCTCAACTTTGAACTTAGTACCCAAAGACAGTCAGACGGACGCTCAGACGCAGCCCCTTCTGCGTAGTGCCCAATTCAATCGTTCAATGGTTTTCACTATAGATTGCAATTCACGCTGAATATTCGCACTCTCTACGATCTGTTCCACACAACGTTCCCATTTCCCGCTCGCCAGCCGCAAGCTGTATGGCACCAGGGCGCCAAAGATGCGATTGATTGGACGCAGAAAGCCTCGTTGTTGGTTCACATCGTGTCGCAACAGCTTCCAGGAGCTGCACCATTCGATGCTCTGCTGGATCAGGCGGCAGAGCGCTCGACAAGGTTTGGAGCAGCTAAAGCAGGAACTATGGCTGGAGCTGGAACTGGAGTTGGAGAGCCGCGTGACGGATGCAAAGTGCGGCCGTCCCTGCTGCATTCGCGTCTTGGCCAGCAGCAGCCGTGCCCGCGACGTTTGCGTCTCCAGCTGTAGCTGCAGACTTATCCGATCCTCGATTAGGTGCAGCATGCGCAGGTGCAGGATATCCATTAGGCAGCCAGTCTCCTCATCTATCGTTCGCGTCGCCGCCGACGTCGACGTCGTCGTCGTCGTTGTTGCCGTCTCATTATTCACTTTCTCTCTCTTTGTTTGCTTTTGGATTTTCTTCTGCTTTTTGCCCATTCCGCTAATTCATTCTAAAGTAACCAGCTTAATAGTGACTTGCTTCAATCCTTTTTTATTTCGTTGAAAATTGAAATACAAATAATTGTTTTTGATGAACATTTTGAGTAAAATCTCGAAGCTTGTAAATTTATGGAGTTTAATATTTTGTTAATAATATTTTGAATAATAATGAAGTATATATCTTATAGTTTTCAATGTGGTAAGTTTCGTTGACAGCTACTATGTGATTATATACATTTCATTTAGACTGAAAGAATAATTCGTAAGGGAAAATATCGACTAACTTTCCGATAATAAAGAAAAAAATATAAATAAAATAAATTTAAAAATAATTAGAAAAAAAGTTAGGTTAATATTAATAAATATTATTAAAAAATAAATAAAATACCCTATACGATCTTTTAATCTAAAAATATCTAATAAGGTGTATTTAAGCTGTAAAGCTGCAAAGCTAAACCACACATAAATAATTATTAAATAAATAGTAATATTACAATTTTTTATTATATTAAAAGTTTTATTTCATTTAATATAATCTATTTATATGATATATTATAAATTTTATAAATATTTTTAAATAAAATTTAATTTTATATATATATTAAAAATACAATATGAATATTAAATAAATAATAATTATTAAAATACAATATTACTCTTATTATTATTATTATTTATAGTAGCTCAGTAAGACTTATTTTGACCAAAGCTACTTAAATGACAAAAAAAAAAAAAAACAATTAAAAAAAAAAAAATATAATAAAATAATTAGGTAAAGAATAATTTTGTTTTTTATAGGTCAGCAAGATTTCTAAGCTTTAAATAGACAAACAACTTTTTTTTTTATATATATTTTATTTATAAATGAATAACAATTTTTATTTATAGTTCAGTTAGACTTCTTTTGATCACAGTTATTTAAATAACAAACAATAATTTTTAAGAAATATAGTTTAATTTTAATTTATAAACAGGAACTAACTCAGCTTTTGTAAGGACTTTGGCAGATTACATTAAATTCTTTAACTGGAATTAACACATCAAAAATGTTATTTTTAATTTAAATTCATTTTAAAACGCAGAGATTATGCGTGAAACTTATCTCAGCATGATGCAAAGGAATTTAGAAATTTTCACAAAACAGCAAATTGATATGTTTTAGACTATTTCGAGCAGCTGACGTCCTATTGGCATACGATTTTTGCAGATCAGATTATAATACTTTGCTGCATGTTGGACTATGTAATTGTTAACTATGCTGAAAATGAAGAGCTTAAGTTTATACGATTATATAAATTAGTCTTTCTAGTATTAAAAAAAAGTCTCTTTAGCTCTCCTATTACTATTCATATTGATAAAAATAAGCAGTGGCTTTGCTAAAATATATATAATAGAAAAAAAATTCCATATAGATCCCATGCAGATCCCATAATATATTATATATTATAGATAATGGAACGGATGTATAGCTATGCTTCTGTTCAATGTGGCGGATATTTCTATATGTTCATATATACATGTATTCCTGTCTACTTCAGATAACTCATGCAATTTTATATTCTTACGCTCTACTCTCTACTTTCTACTACTCTATTGCCCCACTACTTTCCTCTATTACTCTATTAATTTACTTATTATCCTCCACTATACTCTTTTGTCCAATGATTTGATTGCGTTCATTATTTAAATTTTATTTAATTCTCTAATGTTTAACTGTTTCCTTTTTGATATTTGTTTATTGAACAATATATACTAACAGCTATTGATAAACAGCTATCATGAATAAATGAATCTCAAATTATATACGTATATCGCAAAGTCCCATCTATAGTTCACCTGAAGTATTAAAAATTCAAAGCACTTTTTGTTAAACTGGTTCTTTTGTTCATGTGACCCTCATCTCTGACAGATTTGTTACTTGTGCAGTTTCTTATTAGTTTTTGCTTTTTTTGGAAGGCGTCTCTGGGCCACGCTTCGTTTGGCATTTTAGCATATTTCTCACATAAATCGCCGGCGACTTGGGTAGAGAAATTTTCACGCCTTGCTGACCATTGGCCAAGACGCTAAGACGTTAAGGCGAAGGCGTGCTCTTTAATCAAAAATTGTGTATAAACTTATGCCAAATAGTGCTTAATGCAGCACCCTCTCTCCCACTCTCTCTCTCCTCCTCTTCACTTCTTCTCTATTGCTGCTGCTGCTGGTAAAACCGCAAACATTTTAATAAATTGCCAGTTATTAGTTGACGGCAGCAGGAAAAAGTGCAATTAAAATGCATTCGAGTAGGCCAGGGCAGGGCAGGAGCGCAGGGGAAGGGGGAACGGAAGTTTGAGGCAAAACAAATTAGCATTAACATTGACTTGGTGCAACAGAGACAAAGCGTTGCGGGGCCAAAAGGAGAGCAAAAAACTAAGCGAGTTAGTTTCCCATAATTTGCGTAAAGCTGCGCACATAATGAGCAACCAAAGGAGTGAGGGGGAGAGCGAGAGTGATAGAGCAGGTAGAAAAGGCGTAGAGAGAAATGGTGTATGAGCTGTGTGTGTGTATGAGTCGAGTGGAGAGGAGGAAGTCAGGTGTGGAGAGTTGCTGTCGCTGGCCACTTGCATAGCAAATGGTGTGAAATTTTTGCACAGCGTCGACAAAGCAGTGGCAAAGCAGTGCAGCAGCAGCTGTTGCTTCCAAGCGATTAGAGAGCAGGCTGTGAGCAGTGAGTAGTGAGCGAGAGGGGTAGATAGTGCTGCTTCGGCTGCTGCATTGTTTGCAACCGCACTTAGTTTTTGTTATTATTATTGCTGTTGTTGAAATTTGCATAAATGTTTTTAATTAAGGCATTTAATGCATATTTTGCTAAGTGGCTTTTTAGCTGGGCAAGCATTCAACTTGCTAATGAAATTAAAAAGGAAGTGAAATGCACAAATACTTGTACAAGCAAAAACACACACATAAAAGTTATTTATGTGTGTGTGTGTGTGTGTGTATGTGTTTGTGTGTTTTAGCAAAGCAGTTCATTTCGTATTCAAATGCATGAAAAGCATTTCTAATAGAAATTTTAATTTGTTTTGGCTTTCTTATGAAGTTTAGTTTGGTGACTTTAAGTCTTGTGTATTTTAATGGTTATTTTATTAGCTTTATATTGAAAATTGTTTTAAAAATGATTCTATTTATAGTTGCTTTGCTTAAGTTCGGAATATAATCAATGATTATGAATATTAAATACTTATGTTTATTTCATAGTATCATTGGCTTATTAGAAAATTGATATTAAAATTTTGATCAAAAATAATTGATTTTTTAAATTGAATAATTTGAATAAAAAATTAATTTATATTATTAGTATAATAATAAGTCTATTTACCCGAATTTGTTTACCTAGTTAAAGTATTTTGTCTTGACTTCTAATAGTCAATGATTAGTAAACTCATGTTTATCTCATTATTTAATTGGATTATTCAGGAAATTTTAATTAAAATTCTGTTCATTATTATAACTCTACAAATTTAAATATCTATTTAATTCATAAAGTTTAAAAAGCAAATTTATATAATAAAATAAACAAATAATTATTATAAAAGCAAATGAAGTATTTTACACATTATTTGCTTTCTATATCAATGAACCAGAAGTCTGTGACCTTATCAAAATACATATTGATAGATAATATCAGATAGATGCATGAACATATTTAACTGTTTACTGTTTATATATTTACTTGTATCTTATATCAGCAATGGATATTCCTAGCTTACGTCAAGCTAAGTGCAGAGTAATAACAATACTATAATACAGTTCTATATCTATACATTGTTGGATAGATAGATTTACAGATAAGGATATAGATAGCTAGGCAGTTGCACGTAATCAAATTGCAGAGAATTCTGCTCTCTTATCGTTATTTGTTCATTTTCGATATATAACAAATATTCTATATGATATGTATAACTTATATATCTTATATGATATAGTTACATAACACAAATAGTTGGGATTATTTAGCCGTAACGATATACAGAGTGCCAAAAACTCTACGCATAACTCTTATAACATAAGTAACTTATCTTTCATATATTTCAACTGTCAAGACTCTACTCATAACTCTTATATCATAAGTAACTTATCTATCATATATTTCCCATAATTATATCATTTCACTTTGCAGCTTATCACTCCACTATAGCTTCAAAATTCCATGTTTAATAATAAAGTTACAACATTGTTGGAAATTGAATTGAGCTGCGTACTGAGAGCAAGTCTAGCGAAATTTTCACGTTTCCCTTTTAGGTTCTTTGCGTGGCTCATCTAGCTAATGGCGTTCCATGCCAGAGTTGACAGGCTGCAACATTTTTTTTATGTCTTTTTTTGGTTTTTGTTGTGTAGTGTGTGTGTGTGTTTTTTTTCTCTGTCTGTCTCACTGTCAACAGAGCTGAACAATTTTTATTTATGCGCTTTTGTAGCGCCAAAATTCTTGACGGCAGCCGTCAGTCAACACGGTTAGAGAGGCAGCTAGACGACGAGCTGGGCACATGGACAGTTGTCGGAGACGGAGCAGCCAAAGAGTCAGTGATAGAGAGAGAGGGAGAGGGTGTGAGGGAGACAGACAGGGTAGCTAGCTAAGGCCGCTGATGCGATGGAAAGCAAACAAACTGTAAACTGGGGAACGCCACTCAAAGTCGCGGCTTCCTGGCTGACACACTTTGGGTGCCCAGAGAGAGAGAGAGGGGAGAAGAGAAAAGAGAGAGATGCATTGACCAACTGCTGGCTGACGAGCGTGTATCGGAAGCCTTTTGCTTGCCAACTCTAATTGAAGTCGATTGCATAGCTTGCAGTTATTTTTTTAATGCTTCTTTTTTTTTTGTTACTTTGTGCCGCAACTAACTTTGACATTATGCGCCACAAATTGTGGCAATTGAAGCCCAATTTAAGTCGCTGCAACAGCAAATATTTCACAGCTCTAGAGAAATGTGAGGCCAATGAAGCGAATCAGATCCGTTTTTCTGCGCTCTCTCGCATCTTTCTCGCGTTAATCTCCACGTTCCAAGCGTGTCTGCCACATCGTCTAAAGGTAACAATTTATATAATGAAACTGATTTCAAATTTGTGATGTACGGGCCGGGCCGGACCGGGCCGGGCCGCAAGCGCGAACCGAGCTTCGTAATTACCGGCCACAGTCTTAGCGTCAGCATCGGACTCAGCCACAGCCCCAGCTCCAGCCCCAAAAGCTGGCCAAAACAACAGTTATAAAAGAGGCGTCCAGAAAAGTCAAAAAAAGCAAAATATAAAAGACAACATGAAGGAATGATGATGTTGCACGAGCCACAACGAAGCTGAGATACACTTTTTATATTAAATATGTATAAAAATAAATATATGAATGTAAATTTCTATGAAATATGTGAATTCCAAATATCTATATCTATAAATCCGTAAACCATATGAAACGATATTTGTAATTTTAAATCATTAAATGTCTTTTATTTTGCAAAATAAATTGCAGTAAAAAAATTACAAATAAATTACAATTTAAATTTTCATATAATTTATTAAAGCAATTAAGTCTAAATATTTGAAAAAATTCGGATATATTTCAAATATATTTTTTATTTAGATAAATTTCTTCTATGGCTTTTATTAGTTTATATCTCTTGCTCTCCGTGTAAATAAAAAGAAAATAAACAACTTTATATGCATCGATATTTTCTTTTCTTTTAATATTTCATTTGATAGACATGATAGATATATTTGAGACGTATATATTATATAGATATATTTTAATTGCGATATTATATTCATTTAGTTCTGAAAGGCCTTCTTTAAATGTATCTTAGTTATTTTCGCGACGCCAACGTCTTCACTTTGGCTTTCGAATTTATTTCTCTTTTTCTTCTTCTAATGACATTTTACTTGAGTATCGAATTGAGTATCAAATTAAGCATCGATGCATAGCCATAGTACTATGCGCTCTAATTTATATTGACCTTCGACAATACTTATATTATTCTACAAAAATAAAATCAAAAGAAAAAGAAAAATAAACATTGCAATCATGTTTTATATAAACATTTTACTCCTACCCTCATTCATTATTGTAAAATAAATTAATAATAAATAAAAAAGAAAACATATAGGAAATTGATAGAAGAAAATTATTTGTATTTTTAATAATTACATTCATTAATAATTTATTAGAATTAATAAATAAATTACTGAAATAATAAGTAATTACAAATAATACGAATAAGATTGATATGAATAAGATATGAATAATCAAAATCATTTTTAACATCATAAATTTTTGTAACTCTTAAACATATTATCCCAATTTAAATGAGTCTAGATATTCAATTAAAATATAAAACTATTAAAACTAACTATTATTCAATTAAAATATAAATATTAAATAATAAACTTATGTTTATAATAGTATTATAATATACATTATTTAAAAAAATATTTATTAACTATTCAAAATTTTAATTATATACTGGTCTTTTGCCTTGTTTTTGAAAATATATTCAACTAAAATATAAAATTATAATCTATATATATAATTTTAATTTTTTATAATTTTATTTTAATTTTTTTTTTTTTAATATTTTATATTATATATTTACCATTAATTTTTTAAACTATTCAAACCTTTTCTGTTTGTTAATGTATTAAACAATATATTTATTCAATCTATACGTCTTTTGCATTCGCATTGATTTGACATGCCCTCGTTAGGGTATTTCAAATTGAGCTAAGTGATTGGAATAAGTTTAAGAAAGAACTGCACTGACTGGTGGTGTCAGTGGTGCGCTGGTGGCGTTGCTGGTCACCTGTTTGGCCGGCTCGTTGGGATGCGTTATTTCGATGGCAATGCCGAAATGTATTTGTGCCATTGGCAGCAGCAGCAGCGGCAGCAGAAGACGAAGAAGAACCGCAACATGATTTGGCAACTTGGCAACTTTCTTGCAACGTGCTGCAAGTTGGAGAGGGGTTAGAAATAAAAACCCGTTGCTCAAAAAGAGACAAAAAACAACATAAAAAAAAAATCATCTGTTGAATCGCGCATCTTCGGCCCAACCCACCTGACTGACTGGGCAAGTTTTCGTGTGGGAGTCGTTTGCCACATTTTGCGGTTACTTTGAAAAATCTTTGGAATTTATTTTGTTGTATTTTTTCCTTATTCTTTCTTTTTGTTTGATAAAAAAGAAAGTTGACATAAATTGTAAGCCCGAAGTGTGTTTTTTATGCTTTTTTTTTTTTTTTGCACTCGCCCAGTTGAAGTTGCGGTAGCAACAAAAGTTGCCAGTTTCTGTCTATTTGTTGTTGTCTTGTGTCGTGCGCAGGAAGGAAATAGTTTTGGCTGAAGGCTGCGGCCAGAAATGCAGAGAGAGACATGGCAAAAGAGTTGTTAACTGGGAAGAGTTTTTTTTTTTGGCAAGTTATTGTGGGATTTTGGTGTCGAAATGAAATGCATTTGAAAGTTTTTTTGAAGCAAGTTAATCGTCTGTGAGTCTGTCTGCCTGTCCGTTTTTCTGCTTATGGCTAACCTCATGGATAGTTGAAATCAAAAGCAATTTGATGATTGAATTTTTATTTTGCCTAGCATTATTCGTAAATGGCCACACACAAAAGGCGCCTGCTAAGCAGCTCAATTCGAATCAATTAAAAATGCTTTGAAAATGAATGAAATTTTTTGCATTGTCGAAAGTAAATTTAAATTGAATAAATAACATAAATTATATGACTTTCCAAAACAGTTTAATACATTCTTTTAAATGCAAATTCAATATTATTTAAGTCAGTTTTATTGCTAAGTAATTAGATTTTAAATTTTGGGTCACAGGTTTTAATAAAAAGAAACATAAATTAAATATGGATTTAATTAAATTTGTTTTATATTTTTAATTAATTGTTATTGTTTGTCTTAAGATTATATATATACATACATATATCTTTAATATTAATTTTACTTTAATATTTTGACTTTTGTGTTAAAAATTTTGGGCTCATTTTAATATTTTATCTATATACATATATTATTTACTATTACTATTTACTTTAATATTATCTTACTTATACTCTTTTTAAAATTTCTATAATTTAATTTAATTTATATAATTTATATAATTTTTGTATTTTGTTTTTCGCAGAACAATTCGCATTTTGATCAACCGAACTCATCTGAGACATCAACCGCACAACACAAGATCACAAAAGCTTAGCTAAGGCAGCAACCAAACACAAAATTCACCAAAGCGCTTTTAGCGCATGCCAGAACCAATAATCACAATACGAAATCTAGCGCATGCACAAACCCAAAAGATCAACAGCGCCGCATGCTTAAAGCTTAACCGCTCAGCATGGCCTCCACAACAACGACAATGTCGCAAAGCAATGACACAAGCCGAACAGCAGCAACGGACGATGATTACATAACCGTTGTTGAAGTCGACGATCCCACATCGTCCACCAAAGACACAAACCATTTGAAGAAGCTAGTCAAACGGCAAAGTTCCGTCGCCGAAGACTCCTCATTTATTACCGTGCTGACGATCAACGAACAGCAACAGCTGCTGCAGCAGCAACAACAACAGCAACAACAACAATATATTCAAACAGAGACAGATGAGTCAGAGCATGTGACTGTCTATCGTTTGCCAGGCGAACGTCTGGGCTTTGGCCTTAAATTTCAAGGCGGCACACGCAACACGGAGCTGGTGCAAAAGCTCTACATACAATCGTGCGCCGCCGACAGTCCCGCCTCCAAGGTGGCCACCAGTTGGGGCCATTTGCGCGAAGGCGATGAAATCCAAAGCATCGATGGCCATCAGGTCTCCCAAATGACGCGCATCGAGTGCGTGCGCTGCCTCAAGGATAGCGTCGCTATACATCTGGTTGTGCGCAATGGCCATGGCCAGAAGCCGCCCAGCGAGGATGAACACCAATCGGAGGTATCCATTTCTCTCAATGCCCAGCCACCGCCGCCGCCTCCGGTGCCGCCACGCAAGCTGGTGAAGCGACAAAACTCCAAGGAGAGCCCAGCCACAGTGCAGCTTGTGGTAGAGAAACCGCTGACGCCGCCACCAGATGCCGAGTACTACATCAACCTGTTTGCCGAATCCCTGAAGGCGGGCTCTGAGTCGGACGACACAGCGAGCACCATAAGCACTGTCATCGACAAGCTCTCCATGGGCTCCAATTACTCATCCGACACGGAACTGACCAGCAGCCTGAATGGGCCCGAGCTGGCCAAGCTGGTGCAGCCGTTCACGCTGCTCGAGGAGGAGTTCCAGCTGGAGCAAACGTTGAGTCAGCCCAAGCTAATCATACCGGGCAATAATTACGAGAATATCGAGTTCAAAACAGAAAAAGTCAACGACTATGAGAATGTGGAGCTAAAGAGTCCGCTGAGCACGCCAACGCCCAAGCCGCGCGTGCTGCTGGCCACCGTGGAGCCCAAGAAGCGTTCCATTATACCGATGCCACGCAAGATCGCCACGCCCAGCAAGCTGCCCATCGAAGTGGCGCCGCCGCGTATACCCACAGACCCGCCCACAACACCCACCAATGAGCCGGTCAAAGAGATCAAAGAGCCCAAGGAGATTAAAGAGTTCAGCACAAAGATACCCAAGGCTAAGCTCGTCAGTCCGGGCTTCTCGCGCGCCAAGACCGAAGGCGAGATCAAGCTGCATCTGCAGCCCGTCAAGCAGCAATCGCCGCAGCTCAAGTCACGCATACCCATTGTCACAACGCCCGTGCAGAAGTCCCCGCCAGCTAGCAAATCGATGGCAACTTCAATGATCGCCTTGTCCCCTACATCGCCATTGTCCGCCAACTCCAACATTCCTCGTCTGCTGCAGAAGCAAAAGTCGGAAACGGATTTGAAGCTTGGCTTCTATCGCAGCAAGTCCAAGGACTTGAGTCCCAGTCCGGGGCATCTGCGTGCTCCGCTGCAGCGTGCCAACTCGGCAGAGGCACCAGCACGCGCAACACCTGAGCGCACTTTTATACCTGTTCTGCTCAACAATGGCTCGAGAAGCAGCTCCAATTCTACGGAATCGTTGAGCTCCATTTGCAGCACTGGCAGCAATGGCCGTTCCCCGAAGGGACCCAAACCGAAGCCTCCCGAGCGCGTACAGTCGCTACAAAAGACACAAATACCGAAGTTGCAGTCGCTGCCAACGACGCCACCGCAGCAGCAGCCAAAGCTGAGCATGCAGACCTTTAGGCAGTCCTCGAATGCCACACCGCCTGCCACGCCCATGAATACGCCGTCGCCCACGAGCAATCGGGAGATACGCTTCAAGATCCAGACGTACGAGAGCAAGACTCAGGATGAGGATAAGCTGCCAAGCCTGTTCGATCTGGTGCACAAGCAGGAGGCAGCCGAAAAGCCTGAGACATCCCTAAAGCCTCAACGCGATATTGCAGCTCTTTTGGCTGCAGCAGCTGCCGAGGCAGCAGATCTTGCCAGAGAATCTCCGCCACCCTTAGTCGTGGGCAAATGCACAAAGATTGTGGATGACAATCAGAGCACAACATGCTATTCGAGCTCCAGCAGCGACGAGGATGATGGCGAACAGGATGACGTTGATGCTGCAGAGCGCGAGTATATCTGTGAGGATGGCGAGAAGTTGGGTCCGCCGGAACTGATTAATGGACCAGGACCCTCCGAGGCATACTTCAATATGTATTGGCATTCGAATATGTTGCCCACCATTGGCGAGGTGGAGGAAGAGTTCTCCTCGCTGGAGCCGCAGTCGTTGACAAATGGGTGAGTTCAGTGGGAGAGGGGAGAGCGGGTTAGATATGTGGGCTATGGGGCTATGAGAATATGGGGAGGAGATCGCATAAATAGTGAAGGATACGGTTGGTAGAGTCTAGAGCGTGAAAAGAAGAAGAGTATGTTAGATAGAGTCTAAATAAGGTTTATATAGTGAGAAGCTAATAATGGTATGAAAAGCAAGAGAGAGTTGGTAAAGTAGGGATTGCTAGAGCCTGGAGAAGCTGTATGAAAATATATTCAAATAATTAAAGAAAATATTATAAGGAGAGGGAAATAGTTGCTTAGATAGAGGGTTAGAGTCAAGAGTCAAATCTATGCAATGAGAGTCTATGAAGAGAATCAAAAGATGGAGCGAGGGTTAGTTAGATTGTGTATGAATGCTAATGGATAAGAATGGTATGGTATGAGAAGGGTATGAAATGGAAGTGGAAATTATCATGAGAATCAAAAGACGACAGATGAAGGCGATTGAAGTTTGGATGTCATTTTCTATTTAGTGTTCTATCTAATAAACTCTCTGCGTCTTTTGCTTCTCTTAATGCACTTCCATTTCATACAGCTATCCTAGACTCTGTCTTTGTATCAAAGCAATCAAGTTAGGGAGGGAGGGATGGTTGACTTGAAGGGATTGGGATGGGCTGTATCAAAGGAAGCAAAAGAGCTGAGAGTTCAGAGAACATCTCTCTCAAAAGCAGCATATAAAAAATATATCTTAACATAGAACAGTTAACATGGCTAAAAATGTAATTAATTATGTAAATAACAATTTATTACAATTGCAATGAAAAGGGAAAGCAAACGGTTGGGGTTTTTTTTTATTATTGTTGCCATCACAAACATGCTAGAAAAGTCAATAATTCTATTATAGACCTTTTCATATTTGTCATAGCACAAAACAATGAAAGCTATTGTAGACCCCTTCGTAGGCGTAATATCTTGCGCAATTCGACATAAGCTAGTATTTGCTTAGATAAGGATTTTCAGTTGGCAAAATAAGTTTGCAATAATTTAGTTTTTTTTGGAAATTTGTAAATAAATATTTGCGATAAATGTAGAATAATAATAATAGTAGAAACTTTCACGCATTCAGCGCTTGGGTTCGTTTATGGCTTTTGATAAGACCAAATGCCGGTGTGCTTACAATAGCAAAGAGCTGAGAGCATAGAGCGTCAAGCGCACTGATAAAGACCTGGAAATTCGTATACGCAACTGATACGAGCTAATGGCAAATGGCATTCGAGTCAACGTTCGACTCAATTAGTTCTATTTCGAAAGGCGAAAGGCATAGATTTTCGGGGCATTCAGCGCGAACGAACGTTTTATTTTGTTTTTCTCTAAATATTTTGCGCAGCGAACGCAGCGAGGGCAAATTTCCGTTTGCTGTTTCCGACAGGTGGTAGGCGGCTCAATTAACATGTACATACATATATATGTATATAAATTTCTTTGATAAGAGTCAATCATTCTAATTACACAATGTGTGCTTTATTTGCCCGTATAACCAAACAGCCATACGAGTGCAATTGCCGAGGAGCTAAAGAAGTTGCCGCAATACGCAGCGCCAACAGCCAAAATGGAAGCCCAAGTGGAGCAGACCCAAGCGGAGCTGGCTCAAGTCCAGAGCAATGACGATAAGATTGCTGTGCATGAGAAAGCAGCGAGCGATAAGGCTGAGCAATTCGTGGAAAGTAGCAGCGCCAAGACCACAACAAGCAGCACAGAGGAAACCAGCGAAAGCCTGAGCAGCAGCAGCAGCAGCAGCAGCCAGAAGAGCTCCAGCAAGACTCAACGCACAGTAACCACAAAAGTGATTACCACCAAGAAAAGCAGCACCACGAGCAGCTGTAGCAGCAGCAGCAGCTTGAGCTCGTCCAATGCCTTTACAATTCCCTTGACGGACATTTCCTTCAAGCTGCAACCCTATGAGGAGCGTGAGGAAAGCCAACCGGCTATAACGACAACCGTACACGAGGAGCGTCGCGTTGTTAGTGAGCAGCAAACGCTGAGCGAGCTGCGAACCAAGGATGCTCTGACTGGTGAGGAACAGCTGTTGACCAGCGCCGAGTCGAAATCGAGTAGTGCGCGCTTCAAGAAAATCAGCAGCAACGACAATCTGCTCGACCTGGCCGATGTCGAGCAGCTGCAGCCGTTGACTGCCACCGTCTCGGCAGAGACGTGTCTAAAGGAGCGCCTGGAGAACCCACAGGATAAACAGAGTATTGAAACGGGTATTTTGACCTTATCCGAATGTGGCAAACAGCTGCAGCTGTCCGAGAACGGCGGCATCAGCAGCTACACCGAATGCGAACAGACCGAGCAGCAAACCTATTTGGAGGGTCAGCAGCTGCTCAACGAGCTGCCCGTCGACGCTGAGGCGCAGCCGACGCTCGAACGTGAATTCAGCGAAACTCTGACGGTTAGCAAAGATGGTGAGAAGCAGGTGACCAAGCGGCTGGAGCAAAGCAAAGACACGCCCTGCAAGAAGGGTGCCAAGCTGCTGAAGAAGACGGACGAAGAGCGTCGCCTGGAGCAGGAGGCACAGAAGATCATTGAGAGCTATCAGAAGGTTAAGAAGGAGACTGAGAAGCTTTATAACCTGCAGCTGGCTGATGACGAGCAGGGCTTTGATTTGAGCGCCTTTGAGCAGGCAGAGCCACAGGCAGACGTGCAGGTTGCGCCAAGGGCTGAGCAGCTAATGGAGCAGCAGGTTCAGACTGTAGTAGAGCAGAAGGTTGAATCAATCATAGAGCAGCACCTCGAAGAGTCAGTCAAACCACAGGCTGAAGAGCTGCTGAAGATTGCAGTGAAGCACGAGGCTCCTCCAGTGGAGGAGCAGCTTAAGCTGCCAGCAGAGCCGCAAGACGTTGCAACAGCAGAGCTGCAAACTCCTAGCGAACAGCAAGTTACGATTGCAGTCAAGAGTCCTATTGATCAACCAGTCAGGACTCCGGTTGAGCAGCAAAACGAGATGCCCAAGGAGCAACCAGACAAGACTACAGTCGAGCAGGGAATCAGGGTTGCAGCCGAGAGGCAAGTCATTCAGCAACAAGTCAAGACTCCTGTCGATCAACAAGTCACGACTCCTGTCGAGCAGCAAGTCGAAATGGCTTTCGAACAACCAACCAAGACTACAGTCGAGCAGGGAGTCAGGGTTGCAGCCGAGAGGGCTGCAGTCAGGACTCCCATTCAGCAACAAGTCAAGACTCCTTTCGATCAAGTCGATCAGCAAGTCGAGATTGCCTTCGAACAACCAGCCAAGACTACAGTCGAGCTACAAGTCAAGATTCCTGTCGAGCAGCCAGTCAAGATTGCAGCCATGAGAGAGGATGTCAAGACTCCCATTGAGCTAAAAGTCAAGGTTCCAGTCGAAGAGCAAGTCGATCAGCAAGTCAAGACTCCCAGCGTCAAGACTCCTGTCGAACAGCCAAAGGAGCAACCGCAGCTTATTGAAACTGTTAAGCAAGTTGAAGTTATTTTACCGGCTGTTGAGGATGATCTGGGCTATGTGCTGCATAAGAACATTGTCGATGCACCAAAGCCAGCAGCTCTCAGCAAGGCAGCTGCTCCTAAGGCAGCTCCCAAGCCAGTGCCCAAGCCAAAGCCGCCATTGCCCAGCAGCAAGCCCAAGATGACGCCAACTGTGGTCAAGCCCAAGACGGCGCCACCACCAGTGCCCAGCAAGCGCAGTGAAATCGGTTTAAGTGCTAAGCCCAAGCCAACGCAGCGACGCAGCAGCCTCGAGTTGACTCCCCCCAAGCCGCTGGAGCGCATCATTGTGGGCGTGGAGCAGACTAAGCAGAGCAGCCCAATTATTAACTTGGCCAGCGTGGATTTGCCAAATGTGCCGCCCAAGGCAGTCAACGAGAATCTTGTCGCCCAAGCAGTTGACCTACTGCACGACGATCTGCACTTTGAGAGCCATCAGCTGCCGAATGCAGCCGAAAAGCAGCGTGAGGTTGTGGGTCACAGTGGGGAAACCCTGACCGAATCCGCTGGCAATGGCAATGTGCTGAGTGCCAGCTCATCGATGACATCAACAGCATCGTCATCGTCGTTGTCGTCGCTCGCCACGCCCATAACAACGCCAATTTTGGTATCGGCAACGTCATCGCTAGATTCGGTCAAAAGCGTCATCGAGGTCATCAATGGGCATGCCAGCGACAGGGACGAGCATAACGAGAGCAGCGACACTAGCCCGAATGGAGACAATGCGCAGCATGTGGAGAATGTGTCAACAACGTTGATGCTCGAGAGAGAACACGAAACAGGTGAGTGCTTAGGTTAAGTGTCAAGCGTTAGGGCGGGAATGAAGAGGGAAATCAATTGGAGAGGCAAATGCCTCGTGGGAGTGTGAGCATGCATATTGATTTGTTGAGAGTTGATTCGACTGATTAGCTGTTAAATTTCCAATTTCTTTTCTCTTTTATATAAATGAGCTTTATGTAGAGCTGTGGATACTTTGTCAAAGCTACTTGAAATGAAATTTGTTGAGTATAAAAGTTGACATCTTTGATTGCATTTCGTTTATAAGTACTTACTCTTTGGGCGTTTATCTTGTGTTGCTCTTGATAAGAGCTCAAGTTTGCTAACTTAATAAAGGTGAAAAAGAAGGAAATTCAAGTATATACATACGTATATGTATATATATTCCAGATTAACATTCACTTTCAATGCGGCATAAAGCTATATCTGTCTATCTAAGTACATGGGAAAGTTAATATGCGTTGTGATGGCTTGAGCAATCATTTGATACACAAGAATTGATTATTTTGCTTCCATTCACGATGTACTTGTAATCTATTATTCTATAAAATAATATGATCGTTTCTTAGAGTATTTATGCGTATAATCATCAAAAACTTGTTAATTATGGCACAAACAAGAATTGAAGTTTTCCTGTTTTATTCCAAAATTTTAATGTAAATAATGCAAGAATGAAGGTAGAGCAGATTTATCGTCAATTTGACAATCGATTTGTGATAATGAAGAATTTTTTTATTAGATCTAATGATCATAATGATCTCTAGCAGGCGATGCGTGGAGTGTACCCAAAAATGTAACATAAATTTGAGTCGATGCAGTTTATCTCAAGCAGGTGTTACTGTTATTTAGAAAAGAAGAAGTTAAACCAACGCACATATTTCAAAGTTATCGATCTTTAATAATAGACTTAATTAATTTATCAACATATATTTTTGGCGCATTTACTTCTTTCTATACAATGGCATTGCGTTATTCCACTAACTATATAAAATATACAAAAATAAATTACTTGAATAATGATTATTCGAGTACTTGTTGTCGATAAATTGAAATTAACAATCGTGTAGTCTCAACTATAATCGATTAATAACTTTTGTTTGTCATCACTATTCTTCACTTTAAAACTTTTATCCGATTGTGACTCAAATCAAGTCCTTGCTTTAGTTCAAGCTGTTTTCCATTTAATTCTCACATCTTGTTTTTGCTTATTTCCAGAGCAATCTATGATTTTGCAATTATTGTTCGTATTTCGAAAACACTTCAGGCAGCTGCAGCAATTGCAATTGCAGCTCTAGGCAAGCCTAGCCTAGCCAGCAGCAGTAGCAGCTGCAGAGCGCTCTGTTGTTTGCCTAGCAGTGTTCTATTAGCATTTAGTTGGGATAGTTTGCTTTGCCAAGCTGATTTTTGACAACTCTCGACAGTGCGTTAGCAGAGCAGAAGGCATACAATTATTGGTATACATGTGTATATGTATCTAGAGCGCCTCTGCCTCTCCCGCTCTCACTCTCTCTCTGACCAAGCCACAATCTGAAACTTCTAGCTCTGTGTGTGGTGCGCAATTTCACTGCCCTAGCTCGGTGTGCATTTTGTTTGCCCTTGGCATATGCAAAATGCCACTAATGGACTTTGTGGACTTAGCATGAGCTGCAGCAACAACTGAAACCGAAATGGCAAAGTTAATAACAACCTAGTAGAGCCAGCTGCAAATACTCGAAACATTTTCAATCATATAATATATTTTTGGAAAATATTTATTTATTATACTCTCTTTCTCTCTTCTATTTTTTCCAATAATATCATTGCGCTTTTCTCAATTACAAATCGTTATATGAATTTTCCATTTACACACACGGCAAACAATTCTCTTGAATTAATTATGAAAAAAAAAAACAGAATGTAAAATTCATGAAAACCATATACGGTGAATTATTTTCATTTAGCTGAACGCCAAATAATATTACGAAAATAAAATGTAGAACAATTGCCACGCAACGAAATGCAAATTTGTAAAAGCTGCCGAAATAGTCAAAAATTGCACAAATATATAACCATATTGCGTATACGCCACGTGCAGAAAACCAAATATTACGTATACAAATAAATGTATATATGCATATACGTAATTGTTAGGCTTAAATATTTTATGTGCATTGGATTTGCATTTGTTTAACAGCAGCAGGCGAAAAAAACAAAAATGAATAAATGAAAATGAAAATAAAAATAGGTAGAAGCCCAAAATCGAATCCAATGAGCTGCAGAGGGCAAATAAAATATTGGCGCAATGTTTTAATTAAACAAAAAACTGACATGTATTGGCACCTGTACTATTGCATTGCGCACAGGTGCGAGCGGAGCATGCGACAGCAAAAAGGAATTTGCATACCAAAATGCGCTACGAAATGCAGATTGCTTTCATGTGCTGTGGTTCTGTATTTCGAGGGGTTGTTGGCCATATCCTTCTGGCCAGAAATATTAATCAAAAATTTTGCAGCCAAACGAATTGCATTTGCATATTATACAGTGGGGCGAACATAGATGAACATGTGCATGAAAATAATGCAGATAAATATATTTATTATCTAATCAATAATTGAAATTTTCTATTTGAGTTGAGCTCAATAAATTGTTTTTCAATGTTTTTAAATGAGTTTATTACCACATCGATATTGGCCGTCTCTTACCACTGTTATGTTTCGATTTGACTGTTTTTTCTAAAGGTATTTATGGTACATAGCTTGTAGTGTTATAAATTTCGGGATTGCGTCAGGCTGCCTGTTCAAACTCAACAAATTATCAATTTTTGGATAAGCTTTTAGTGTGCTTCAGTACGTTCTATAATTGTTGAGCTGTGTGTGAAAACTATTTAATTCTTAAATATTTGTTGAGTTAACTTAAATTAGAAATTTTGTTTAGCTGTTCACTCTATTATATATATAAAGGGATTTAAATATTTATCTTATATTTATTTTATAGTTTTTCAATTTATTTATTTGTTGTTGAAACTATAAATTTTTTTAATTTTGTATATATTTATCAATTATGTATATTATTTATAGTTTTATAAATTATGAATTGTTTAAATATTCTAAATATTTATCAATATTGTCAATATTATTGAGGGAAAGATTTGCATATATTTTGTGAGAAAACTTTCATTCAAAATATTGTTTAGCTTTGCCTTATATTATTTATATTAAAATTTATAAATTGATCTGAATTCTGTATTTTTCAAATCCTTATCATAGCATTTAATATTCAATAATTTTTACTATTTTTTTTATATAAATATATATTTTATTTATTTATTTTATCATATATTGAGCTGTGTGTGGCAGATATTTAATTTTTAAATACTTTTTGAGTTAGCTTATATTAAATTTAGTTTCATCTTACTCTCTTATTTCTATAAATATAAAATATATAAAATATTTATTGACTTTTGAAATGATATAGAAAATATTTAAAAAATTAAATTTACATATTTATAAAAAATATAACATAATAGTTTATTAATTGAAATGCATTAATATATATACCCATTTAAATTTGAAAAATATTCTGCATATCTCTATCATAATTTGAAATTTTAAGGAATTTTTTCTACATAACAATTCTCATTAAATTTCAAATTGATTATTAACATTTTACTTAAAGTTGAGTATCTTCAAGTGCATTCAATTAATTATGTATTTTTAATTATGAGCGCATCATTATTGCATTCCACCTGTATTTATTACATCGTGGCATTTCTCTCGTGTGATAAAAAGAAATATTTTTATGCCACATTGAATATCATAATTACAGACCTTTGTGTCTGCTGCTCTGCCTCTGCCTCTGTCGCTCTATCTCCGTGTCTCGCTTTATCTCTTTAATGATAATTACTTTTATGGTCGAAATGCATTGATAGCTCGTATTTTCTTTTTTCTTTTTTTTTGTTCATATCAAATGTTATCTATCACTGACAACAAATATTTGTGTCCATATGGCGATAAGTTCTTATCAATATTGATTACCGAAAGTTATTCGTGTTCTGTTATTATCAACTGGGTCTGCACATAATGCTAATCTGCTAACAGTTGGCATTGAGCAAAGTAATCCAGCCCAATCTATTTCCCAGCTGTTGACTGCCCAGCCATCTAACCACCTAGCCACCTAGCCAACTTTGCCCTTTCAGCTGGGCGCTGTCAACGTCATCGTCAGCTTCTGTGTTCAGTTTTCTGTTTTCAGTGCTCAACACTTTGAAATTGGATTTGAAGCCATAATGACCGGCTTACTGCCTGACTGACTGACTGACTGTCTGGCTCGCTCTGTCGTTCCATATCTAAAAGCAGCTGAAACCATTTGCCATAATTGCTTTTGGGCACATGGCGCCCACTGAGGCGCCACATTTGGCCCCCAACCACTGGGCTAATGAAAATGCATTTGGGGTAGCCGAGCCAGAGCTCCGAAGTGCACTCGAGTCCTGTTCTAGTCCCTGGGCTAGACAACAAATTATTGCTGGGTCTCTGCACTATGTCATAAGTAAGGCTTAGGCAGTTAATGCATTTTTGATATTTAATTTAATAGTATGACAATTTAACAATAATATATTCAATGCATTGTAATAAATATTTGAGTTCATTTCGAGAGCAATGCTAGAAGTCTAATTATATTTTGTTTTCCCATTGCATACCTTGAAGAGCATTTAATATTTAAGAAAGCCAACTAAACTTGTGGAAAGTTAGTTGATTTTCTAGTTGCCAAAAGTATGCCACGAAAATTATTTGTACAGAATTTGTTAATAGAATGAATGCTATATGCTAGAACTAGTTTATACACACAGGTTTAAATTCTTTTTTATTATATACTTAGAAGCAATGAATTAATATGATAAAATAAATAAATTTAAAATCGAATAATATATTTATTGAAATTGATTCTTTGCTTTTAAATTCTATATTATTTTTATTCATTTATTATTATTTTTAAAATATTAAATTATGTATTTTAATTTCTTGTTTGAGAAAAACATAAATTATTTCATTTTAGAAAACCAACAAATTAAAAAAAAATTTATAAATAATATTTTACATATTATTCATTTTTTTTACCTAAAATGAGTTCATCAAATCAGATTTTCCAAACATTCACATTTTTGATGGATAAAAAAAATTTATAAAATCTGAAAATCGATGTTTATATTTTATTAGATATTTATAGTCAAACGTCCTGAATTTAACATATGATTTTATGTAATAAATTGAATTTAAATGATACACAAATTATGTACATTTTTTTGGGACTTTAATCGTTAGAAAAATTATTGCAAGCAGTTAAATTTTATGATTTTCTTCAACTCTATTATATAAATATTATTTTTACTGTATAAAACATACCAAGCAACATTTGAAAGCCCATCAAATTATTTTACATGCAGATATTTCTTTTTTTTTTGTCTTATTTGCAATTGTAGTAACTTAACAACACATTAGAGACTATAATATAGGACCTAACCTTCTGTTGTGCAGGTATTACTGCTATAAATTATTCTGGTGTACTATAGAATATTATAGACTACTGAATTGGAAATAGTGATATGTTGAAAATATTAAATACTATTTATAAAGGAAACTAGTTTATTTTATGCGAATTTTTAGTATATCAAAATGAAAGCATTTATATTAAACATTTCTAATTGATATACTATGCTATTGAGCTCCCCTACATATTCATTTAATAGTGTATATTTTCAATTTTTCATTAATTCTTGCAATTGTATATATTTTTATCGTTTCCATTCAAAAGTATTAGAAAATTGAATCAAACAAGTCAAGTTCTTAGAAATAGCTTTACAGTAAAAGAAGAATAGCCAGACGAAAAATACTTTTTAATGGAAACTAATTTATTTAGTATAAAATTCTTGTTTATTCACTATTTATTTATTGTATTGAAGTGGTTATTTGTATTCAAGTGTATCTCAACTTCGTCTATCCATTTATTCTTGTACGTTTGTTGTTATTTTCATTTTTGGTGCGCGTTGGCTTACAGTTTTCAATTGACAGCGTTGTCTGTCAGTCTATTTGATTACAAGTGTTGTAGACATTTGCAGGTCAGCTGCCGCTCACCCTTTGCTCACTCCCCCCTCGGCTCTCTCCCTCGCTCACTCATTCATTCAGTTCTCCTACACTCAACCCCTTCGCTCTTGTTGCGAGCATTGCGCAAAATTTATCGCTTTTGTGCATTTAAAATTAATTTGAAATTAATTTTCAATTCGATTTTCGGTGTCAACTTCTCGACTGATGTGTGAGTATTTGTGTGTGCTAGTTGTTGTTATTGGTTGTTGCTCATTGCTCATTGCTCATTGCTCATTGTTGTTGTTGTTGTTTTCGCAGTTGGCTCCATGTAATTACATGTCGCTGTTGGCGCCTCGGGGTCTTTTGATTATATTTTGTAGCTAATTTTGTTGTTTGCGGTTTTGTCGTTTTTAATTGTTTGGTAAATAAAACTATCGTCTGTTGACTTTGGCTCGTGGTATTGCCTGGGTTGTTAGCAGTTGTGGGTCTTGTATTTAATATCGCGGAAAATCTACTTTTTTTTTTAATACAGAAAGAACGAGGTTAAATTAAGTGTAAGGTGTTGTAGAGTAAATTGCAAAGAAATAAAGTATATTATTAGAAAAGTATGTCAGCCATAGGGCAAAGATATGTGAGCTAATAAAAACGCAAGCAGCGAACAATATAAAATAATAATATAAAAAATATTCTTATTATGAATCAGTTTTTTTTTTTTTATTCACATTTAAACTAATGCATCAAAATCACTCATAGCAGAGCTGGGTATAAGAAATTGAAAAATGGTAATGAGTAAATAAAAATAAATTAAAATTAATAAAATTAAAATTATTATTAATATTCTTTCCGAAAAAAAGATAGGCAGTCAGGCAGTTTGAAATATTTTTTATTAAGTATACGCCGCATTGTCTATATGAAAATAAAATAAAATAGAAATTAGAAATATATACTATGTGAAATATATGTATTTTGCAAAGTTTATAAAGTTTATAAAGTTAAAGCAACGCACTTCAAACCATTTCATTAGGGAAATTCACCTATATTCACATCAAAAAGTGATAAATTTATGCTTCGTGTAGTTCTATCACTCTCTGGTTTAACACCAAAAAGCAATCGATGCGAACCGTTAGCTATGCCACATAGATACCGCAAAGCAATGGTTTTTAACCGTAATTCCAATTGCAATTCGGACTTCACTCATCACCACAAAATGCTGTCAAAGTTTACAGTTGGTTTGATTGATTTTAAATGGCATTTAATTTGACAATCGATGAGCCAGAAAATGCTGCATCGAACATTTTGAGAGGCGTTCGAGCATTTAGGTCAAAGGGCAAGCCGATTGAGTGATTTCATTTGATTTGATTTGCATTCGATTTGATGTTGATTAAATGCAGCCGTCATAAAAGCATCTTTGATAGTAGCTGTCACAGCAACTAAAAACCTTTAAATAGGTTAACCTATTTGCCATTGAACTGAGAATGAAAAGATTAATAAAGGCATTTCCAGCTTTTGTGTACTTCTTCATTGAATACCAGCTTCATTCATTTACTCAATGTGAACTGAGCCCTTTATGTCCAGCTGCTGTCGATTTCTGGCTTTTGTGCCTTATATATTGCGGCTCCAGACTCCAGTGCAAATAGTCGAGAAAATAATAATAAATAAAGCCTGAACACATACGTTGAGCATTTTGCTTGGGTCAATATTGTCAGCATATTGAAATGTGCGAAAGCGTGATGGACGACGGAGCACTGAAATTAATGCTTTAGTAAATAATGCTAAAGGAGCGTTGAATTGGCTCGACATAGACTCGACTACTGCTGCAAGTGATGCTTGTTAATGAAGAAGCTAAAGACATATAATGTAAGATATTTAAAATAAAGAAAAAAATATACAAATGATATAAATTAGCTGAGAATAAATTTATTTGAAAAGACAATCCAAATATATATATTGGTTCAATTCAAATATTTATTACTTAAAAAATATATATATTTAAACAAAATATTAATAAATGTTAAATATAATTTTTTAACAATAATAAATATTTTTATAGAGTTTTTTTTTTTTTTAATTTTATTTTACAAATTTTTTATTAAGTTGATGTAAATTGAATTCTACCCACTTTAATAACAATTTAAATATTTTTTCTTAATTTTTTTATATCAATAAAAAAAAATTAAATAAATTAAAAAATTAATAAAAAAAAATATTGAAAAAAATTAAATTAAAATATTTATATATTTTTAATATTGCAATTGCAATGTTTATGTTAATCAAAAACAAATTCTTTATAGTGCAAAATATTTATTGATTGTTTTAAATTATTTATTTAAATAAAATTTGAATTCAGCCATAGATCAGAATGTTGTTTATTTATAATAATAATACATAAAATGTATAACATAATTTTCAAATATATAATATATATTATTTATAATTTTTACGAAAAATTATCAAATAAAGTTCATAAATAAGTTCATATTGCCCAGGAAATGAGTTGCACAACTCAAACAGATAAACAATAAAAATCAGAAATGGGATCTTACAAATCCCATTCGAAGAAGTAGAAGAATGTTGACAGATCTAATAAAATCATTCTTAACTTTCATCCCCGTTCCCAAACGTTTGATAGAGTTATTCTATATTCTCCCCTATATTACGCTAAGCCAACACCACTCCTTTATCTACTTCATGAGCTGAGCATATTACATATAACACTTAGCTCTAGCTAAACAAACAGCATTCCCAGTAGCTCACTTTAGAAAGTCTCAAGCTCAGCTGCATAAATTCCCATTTGCTCGGGCAGACAGCTATGCAAAGCTCTACGCTTCAATTAACTGACTCGCCCAAAAGAGTCTGAGACACATAAAAAGTTTCGCTAATTATTTAACACTTGGCTGAGAGTAGCCAAGCAAGGAAACCATTCGGAAATCTAGACATGACTTCATTTTCATTGTTTTATCGCGCTGCAATCGCAAACGTTGAAAATCACATGCGCGCACACATCATAAATGTCAACTGGGCGAGAATTATGGCATAGAAGGTAAAAAAAAAAATAAGAGAATGAATAGAAGTGAATGCTAAGAACGAACATGAAATACTCTTCTAGGCATTTATCCTTTTTCTATGAAGCATTAGTACTAAGAATGTATAATGTATATCTGATATATTAATTTTTATGAGACTGAAGAAACATTTTTTCAAATTTATTAAAAATAAAAATTTTGTCTTTAATTTTTAATAAATATATTTAAATGTATATCTCAACCTAAGACTGATGCCTATAAAAAAAAAAATTAATTTCGAAACAAATATTCGAATAATACTAAAACTAACAATGTCAACTTTTATGAAGATAATTTGAAAGATCTTCAATAGATGATCTTTCAAATGATATGAATAAAAATTATGATAGCCATCGATGCTTGATAAGATAACAGAGAGACCTTTGGCATATACCCTTAGCACAACTTTTTCTATAGATATATGCAAATATATATATCGGCTCTTAAAATGAATTACAAATAAATATATATGTTCTTAATAGACCTTTTCTCCCACACACAATTTTTATGAAAATCAAAACACCTTTCAGCTAGAGTATAAGCAGCGATAGGAGTCGGCAGCTCTTGTGTGGAAGTCGTTTTATGAAGTCATAGAGTGCAATGGTTTGCTTGACTTTCAGGGTTCCATATGCTTCTCGCTTTGCCTTTGGCTTTGGCTTCTATCTGCAACATCGAGATTTCGTGGTCCGTGACCATTTGGCAATGTGTGATAATTGCAGCGAGTCAGAGCCAGAACCCAGAAGCCAGCGCTTGTAATGAGCCATAGCCGTGTGAGGTGAGCCTGGTTCAGGTTTGGGTTCCGGCTTGGGCTCGGGATCGGGCTCGAGCTCGGGCTCGGGCTCGGGTTCGGGTTGGTTGCGTTTGACACCAAAGTGCAGCTGGGTTTGGCCTCTCCCTCTCCCACTCTCACTCTCTCCCTTTTGCTGTCTCTTTCTGCTGCTACTGTTGCATTTTCGCTTTGTTTCGCATTTAATGTGACAATGTCATTCTGTTTGCTGTTGCAGTTGTTGTCGTTTATCTATCTGTTAATTTCCAACGCCACGCAAGTTCACACTCTTAATTGGATTTGAAAGTGCAGTCGGAGGCAGCGCTTGACACTGGCCAATCCCCCAATTCGAGCTACTGCTGCAGCTACTGTTCTCCTCCTCTGCTTGAGCTTGTCTCCAACATGACAGCTGATTAGTTAGCCAGGCTTTTCTTCGGCCAGCCTGTGAATGGGGTTAAGCCTTAGAGCGAAGATATTCTTTAGCCACTTAATGAGTGCAGTTGCACTTAATGATAATGCTCAGGGAGAGTAGGTGCAACAGCAATTGTTTGAGATAGAGAGCGATTTTAAGGAGTTTGCTGCATTTTTGGCTACAAATTCAGGTAATTTTGAAAGTAAATTTAGTGTTTTTGCTGGCATGTTGATATTGAAGCTTATCTGCTTTATAAACTACTTTCTATGGATATTTGCTTTGCAGACTCGCCTTCTCTTTCTAAAGTCTCTTTGATACTGAATTCGAGCATTTTTGGTTAGAAATCCACAGAAATGCATTATTGATAGTAATTCAAGGCTTAGTCTAAATTGTTTTGAAGTCGTGGGCAGAAAAAGAGTAAGTTCGTAGACTGCGAATATTTCAACAAGACTCAGGCCTGATAATAATATAAACTTAGGTACAACCCAAGTGCCCCTCTGTATATGTGCTATAAACGATCTTTTGTAAATATTTAAGTATATATATATGTGTATTGCTGTATACAAAAAAATCTCCCAGAAACTTCATTTTACCTTTTTCAATTTATATATTGCCGTATATAAAAAAACAAAATACATTCAGTCGGAAATTTCAATTTAAGAACTTCTGCGCGCTCTCAGCCTCAATCAAAACACTAATTTCTTTTTTGTCTGCTGCCTGAGAGTCATAAGGAGCAAGAAGTTTCTTAAATTAATAAAGATGCAACGCGTTGCAAGTTTTGCGGCACACATTAACACCTCAACGGAGCTTGAAGGTGCTGCACATCCGCTGCGTGCGGCTTAAATTAACAAAATTTTACGCATCGCAAAATTTCAACCTTTTTTTGCTGCTTTTTTTTTGTCAACGTGGGCAGTGGGCTTGTCTGTGGCTTGTCTGTGGTGGCGGCGGCGGGGCGTTGCCGGGCGGGCTGGCAGACAGGAGGCGGGGCAGACAGCTGAGGGCTGGGGAGGCCGCAGGGGCAAGGAGACGTTGTGCTGACGATGAGGCGCGGACAGGCAGAGCGAAAAGCGCAAACCAAGCTGAAAATTGCTTAATCCTGCTGACAAGACAGCCTAGCACTAAAACGAGCCACGTGAATGGGGGCCCCAAAAGAGCCGCGCTAAGGATACCAGGCAGCAGCCGACGTCCAAACGGCCCAGCAGCCGTGCTGACTGGGCAGTCGCTGACAGAGGGAGTTGCAGCGCATAATTATGCATATTGCAGTCTGGGCCAGAGTCAGAGACGGCAACTGCAACTGCGACTCAGCTTTCAACGCTGAGGCCTCGCCTCACTTTCTTGGTAATAAAGCAATGCATCACTTGCCCCCGATCAGGCCATGCCAGGTGGTATCAGCTGGCACACACAGAGAAAGAGAGAGAGAGAGAGAGAGAGAGAGGGAGGGAGGGAGTGAGAGGATGTGCGAGAGCTCCTCGTGAGCTGTGTGTCGCACCGCGCGTCTTAGCGCGGACGTGTGCAAAATGTTGACGCATCGTAACTTACGTTATTTGTGGCCTTGAGCATCAAATGTTGTAATTGAGTTTTGTGTTTTACGATTATATGAGTACGGGACGGTTTGCCTCGCCACAGCACAGTTTTATTAGCCCTTGCCATCTGAGGAGTATATAGATGGATGGATATGCATGCCATGACTCGTGCAGCTGCAGTGTGTGGGCCCAAAATGCAATCGCCTCTAAACTGGCATTTAAAGTGGCCAATAGACGTTTCGAATAAATTGAATTAGCCCGTCGCGACGAGTGAATTATTTATATAGCTGGAGGCAAACGCTTTTCCTGGTTGCCAACAATAACTTAATATGTTGTGTACTAAGTATATATGTGTTTAATATATGTACGTATACACCAATAAAATACATTGTTAAGTGAAATTTATGGTTATATAGGCACCATGAGGTGTTACATATAAAGCTATATTTTGAAATATATACGTGTTTGGTTATATTGAAGCTTTATACTATTTGGAGCTGAATATTTAAGAGTACATTAAACTTTTTAATTGAATTTTATAATTAATATTAATAAATCTCTAGTTTTAGAAAAAAAGTTCTAAAATATAATACATATAAAATAAAATATGAACAATATATCAAGTATTTTAAAACTGTTTTAAGTATGCGATATTAATTATAATATATTTTAAAATTCAGAAACATTTTTACATTATGTTTTATTAAAATATATAATAAAAACATATTTCAGTATTTAATTATATTTATTTTATTTATATATTTGATTAATTTTTATTTTAAATATTTTTAAAAGTATTTATTTGATTAATATATTCTATATTACTTATAATAATTATATAAAATATATAATTCGTGAAAAAAATGTTTATAGTATGATTTTATTAAAATACATAATTTTAAATTATTTTTTAATATATATTTTTATTTTAAATATTTTTAATTATATTTTTTTTAAATTTATAATTATATAATTATTATTTATTGGGGAACACATATTTAAAAAATAATTTATTTATGATTTTGTAAATAATATATATAAGTTATTATTAATTATACTTTGTTATAATTAAATACAATTTATTGTTCATTAATATTTTATTATTGTTCATTAATATTTTATTATGTAAAATTATTATTATTTAAAAACTAATATAATATATTTTTAAAAATTTAATATTATCATATATTAATGAATTTGGCAATGACAAATTCAGTTTTTAGTTTTTTATTAAAGATATATACATATATTCTTTTAGAAATATTAGAAATTTATTAAGTATTAGCTGCTTAATATACGTACATTTATTTACTTCTTTTCGCTTTTAAAGCATTTTGCATGCATTGACTTATTAGGAAGTAAATAATTAGCATTATTTCTAATGACATCTCTATGTCGAATGTTAACCCTCACGACTCATGTGTGCTGCACACTGCACTACGTAGGCGAGCTTTTTAGACATAATACATAAAAAGTAATAGCAAACAAGTCTTTGAAAAAATATAAAATTTTATTTACTTTATTTAAAACAAAATAAGTGAACATGTGTCGAGGCTTAGTTGACATTAACAGTAATGTCTTTTATACAAAAATGGAGCTAACAAGCAACGTATTATTTAAATCTCTTTTTTTATTGAGTTGTCTACCTCATTTTGTTAAGTAATAAATATAAAAAATTTAAAATAAATATATAATAAATTTATTATACACGAAATTGCAAATCTTGAGCTTTTGCAGATAAAAGCAATCGATCATGTTGACCAGACATGACTTAAGCGAGTCAGTTTATCAAGTTAGGCAAGTTTAAAAGTATATGACGACTCAATCGACTTGATCTGCTTAGCTTATTATTCTTATAGAGTCATGTAGAGTTTCAAATTTGCATATATTTTGCGAACTCTTTTTGGCCAAAGTTCTGCTTATAATTCACTTTACCTCTGTCTCTGCTCTTCTTTTTAGAAATATAATATTTTCGATTTCTATCACATCTCTCAGTTATTCGCGTTATCTCCTCTGCTCTCACGTGCCTACTGCAACATAACCAGAGAGACCTTTTCCCATTTATATATTTTTTATTTGCCCATTATGCGCTCTGACGCCTCACAACTGTAATTGCATGTCATACCTGGAACGTGTTCTGCCTCCGCTTTTGAACTCATTTTTGCCAGCATCTTGACCTTTTGGCACCTCTGTCTCATCATTGGTAATACACGACCGCAAAGCCATCAAAAATAAAAATAAAAAAAAAAAAGAAAATAACTGAGCCACACTCATTGTGTCTGCCTCGTTTTATCTCACTATTTTTCGGTCAACTGACTGGCTGATTGGACAATTTGAGTTTCGCATATCGCTTTACAGAGTCAGAGCACAGCTGCCGAGTTACTCCACCCACACAGCCAAACATATATATATATATATATATATATGACTGCCTGACTGTCATCCTAGGCCACATTATGATGCAGATGCTGTTGCCAAACTGTAAAAGTAAAAATTAAATTCGTGCGCTGCACTTTTAGTGCCTGCCTACTCAATGGCTGCTGCAGCTTCTCCTTCCGACTCCTGCATTCTGCCTTCTGCCTCCTGCTACCTCCTGCTCTTGTGCGGTTGACCGCACCGTACTCCTCTGCTCTGTTTGTGCAACTATCTGGTCGGCTCGACTGGCGTTAATATTAAAAATAATTTGCGTGCGAAATTATTCATGTTGCACAAGGCAAATCTTGTGGCAATTATCGCTGCACGTAGTTTGCCTCCAGCTTGCAAGCTGAGTATCTGTCCACACAGTCATCGTTGTTGTTGTTGTTGTTGTGTGGTGTGGTGGCGGCGATTGTAAACTGAAAATAGGTTTAAACCGCAGCGTTAAAAGGACTGCGCTCGCATCACTGGACACGGATCGCAATTGCCTGCAGTAGTAGTAGTAGTAGTTGTTGCTGCGTGCCAGCCAAAGGAGCTGGCCTCGAGGCCGCTGTGCAGCAGCGTACGCCACATTTGTGTTTGTGCAGTGACCAACATTCGTGCCTGCCATCCTGGACAGACGCTCTCTGTATTGGCAATCATCAGCATCAGAGCCAGCAGTCTCCTGTTGACATTGACAGTTATGGCCGCGAGTGTATTTGCACAACAGCACGTTCACCTATAGCGATACATATTCATTAATATCGAACAGCATCTGCATATACTTATGTAGATATATAGATGCATATAGATGCAAATATGTGAAGCAGCATTTGACACGAGCTATATGATTCAATATACCAGCTCTGACAGGCTTAAGTAGGTGCAGGGGGCGAATTGTGCTTTAGGTTATCATAGGCTTTGATGTATATATGTATATGTATATGTAACATAATATTGATATGGATTTAGAGATGAAATGCGGATTGAGGCTGACTTGTAGATTGAAATGCAGGAATACAGATACAGATACAGATACAGATACAGATACAGATACAGATACAGATACAGATACAGATACAGATACAGATGCAGATACAGATACAGATACAGATACAGATACAGATACAGATACAGATTCAGATACAGATACAGATACAGATACAGATACAGATACAGATACAGATACAGATACAGATACAGATACAGATACAGATACAGATACAGATACAGATACAGATACAGATACAGATACAGATACAGATACAGATACAGATACAGATACAGATACAGATACAGATACAGATACAGATACAGATACAGATAGAGATACAGATACAGATACAATAATATAATATAATATAATATAATATAATATAATATAATATAATATAATATAATATCTAATAATATAGATAGATGTAAGCATACATTCAATCTCTCTTAAAGGACTTAACTATCAAGTCTTCCAGCTAAAAATTCTTGTCTTTCTATTAGCGCCAACTGTCATCACATAGTGTTTAGGGAATTCTTGCCGCTCCGCCCGGCAGCATTTAAAAGCATTTTACTAACCGAAAACGTTTTAAAGCCTAATGTTTCACACCTCGCCAACATGCTAATCGATCCATTTCCCCTCGCTCAACGTAGCGCGTCTCCATATACCCCATTTAGCTGAACCCATTACCCACAGCATACCAGAGGCATTTGCCTGCTAGGCTACTGCGTCTCTCTCACTCTGTCATTCGTTCGCCTTCTATCACGCACAAAATTACCCAAAACAATTTTCCACTCAAGCGGCGCAGGCAACCAGCTAGAAAAATGCCAAGCACTGCCGAGCCGAGCCCAGCCGAGTCGAGCCGTAAGCATTGTGGCTACGTCCCATCAAAATGGCCATAAGCGCAACAACGCATCTTCGGCCTGTGGTAGATGCAAATGTATCTATTAAACAGAAATCAGGCAGGCCCTGAAGCTCTTAGCCAGCAGGCAGCCAAGCAGCCACGCATCCAAGCATCCAAGCAGCCAAGCAGCCAACCCGCAGCCTTAAGCCACCAAGATCCAGTCGAGACTATGCCCATTGCTAAGCACTTCACACCAAAGTGTCAATTGCATTTTTGTGGTTGGTCGCAAGAGGCAACGCGCGCTCCTCAGCTCGGACCCAAGCACTTAATGCAACAATAAAACAATCAAAGTGTCTAGAAAATCGATGGAAATCAAGGGAGCAGCCAGCCAACTGCAACTCCTCCAGCTCCTAGTAGCAATACCGATAGCAATAGCAATAGCAATAGCAACAGCCACAAACATAGCCATGGCAACTGCTTGGCCACTTTCAGCTCTGTTGGCTGGCAACAAATGGAAATTCAATGTGAAGTGTGCGTATCAGCGACTGTCGCTCCACAGTGCATCCAAAGACCACACACTTGACGCTGCTGAGTCCAACCAACAAGATGATGATGAAGAAGAAGAAGAAGATGGAGAAGAAGCCTGGCATAAGAGACAGCAACGGAGACAGGCAGAGTGGAGTGGGACTGGCTGGCTGGGTCTCAAGTTGTGCCACTGAAGGACCGCTGTGGAGCATCTGAATTGAGGATCTGGCTTGGATTTTGGTTTCACTCACTTAACGATTAAATTGGCGATGGCAGCGTGCATCAAAATGAAAGCAAAAAAAATAAGTAAAATAAAATAAAATATATATAAATAAAAAATGAAATAAGCAGCGAATGTTGTGCGATATTATTACAGAACAACAACAGAAATTTGGCGGGCTGTTTGTGGAATAAATTTTCAGAAAATGAGCTAAGATTAGATATGCAGTTGCATATTGTTAATATATATACACGCGATTCACTGCATCTCTGTAAACTCTACATCATATTTTATTAAAATTTATTGAATTTAAAGAGTGCATCTCTAAAAGTTTGTTGCCAAAAAAATCGGCATATGAAACGAATGAAATTCTTCAAGCGCAGTCAACTTGGTGCACATGTTATTTCGGGTCTGTCAGATCGCTGTTAAATGCATCTGTCACGCTGTCATCTCTAATGTTAAGTAAACACTCAAAACTTGAGCAACATTGTGGCATGTAAATGGAAGCCTCAGCTGCCCAGCAACAGCTCAGCTCTGCAGCCCAGCTGCTCTTCACACTTGCTCCCTGCGAGAGTTGGGGGAGGGGGGAAACGATGCTGCCCGCTGCCTGTTGTTTGCTGCCTGCATTTCACGTGGGTGTTAATTACTGCTGTCCCAAGCTGTGCATCAAAAACTAACAAAAAGAAAAAACGAAACAGATGAAGAATAACAAGAACAACTGCAGCAGCAGCAGCAGCAGCAGCAGGAGCAACTTTTGTCACCGAAACGAAGATGCTTTGCAAAGTGCAATCAACTTTGCCGCTGCCCATAAAAGTTGCGCCCTGGACATTTGAACAGACATTTTGGACAGTTTGGGACATTTGTACAAGTTAAAGCGGCTTCGTCCAAAGGAGCCCGCATCCGTGACTTGATGGACAAAGCGTGCAGCAGCAGCAGCGGCGCAGTTAAGGGACATCAAACAAAACTTGAAGGGATTTGCGCCCCAAAATGGCAATGGATGGCAACTGGCATCGGGCATTGGGCATTGAGTAAAAAGGCAACAAAGCGAAGGAGCTTCACTGCTAGAGCCAAGAGAGTTGGGCTCTCCCTCCCTCTCTCTCTCTCTCTCTCTTTGTGCATTTCGGCATTTTCGCTTTTTGATCATTTTTCAAATGTTTGGCCCCAGCCAGCGGCAGGTATCCAGCCAAAGCTGGCAGAGCCTTGCCCAAAAGGGGGGATACTTCTTGTTTTTGGGGGAAGACCAGCAATGATGCAGTCACTCGCCATGACAAATTGTGTGCGAGGTTGTTTTGATAATTTATGGTGTAAAACGGCAAAACTAATAGTGCAGATGCTACAGATAGTCGAAGTGGAGTTGGAACTGCTCTATGACAGTGTGGCATTTAAGAACTTTTTACAGCTGATAACTGTCGAAGATAGATTATAGATAGTGTTTCCATTGTAGAATAAATAATTGTTCATAATAGTTGATGCTTAGTTGTAATATCAAATATCGAATTGAAGTCGTCGAGTGGTGAAGAGAGCTCTGCTGCATATAGCTAACTAATGGAGTTTGTAGACAGATTGAGTTGAAATTGTACATAAAATATTTGCTTAATATGAAAAGAACATGAAAAAATATGTATGTGCTTAAAGGACTTTTAAAAGAAATATCTTACTTATATAATTTTAATAGCTGAAGCATTCGTATTAAGTATTAATATTTATCTAAAAGTTCTTTGTCAAAGGCATAAAATTTAATTTATAATATTTTTACTAATTAAGATTTTTAAAAATTAATACTATTATTATTATTGTTATTATTATTAATATTATTATTATAAATATTATTATTATTATTATTTATTTTTTTTTTTATTTTATTTTATTATTTTTATTTTTATTATTATTAATAATAATAATAATAATAATAATAAATAATTTAATGAAAAAATGTTTTAAATGGAATTTTTTTTAATGAAGGTTGCGAAAATATTCAGGTCTTTGTTTTATTACTATATTATAAACATCTATTGAGTCTAATGTAATAAAAACACAAAATAAAACTTTTCAAATATAGATCATGAATTTATTTATTTATTATTAAATTATAAATAGTGTTGACTAATGAAAATTATTATTATTTAGCATCACTTAAACGATTTAAAAACGGACGGACGGACAGCAAGACGGACATTGCACAAACCCAATATACTCTTTTTTCCCTTGGGGAACAGAGTGTCATTAGTTTAAATGAGATTGATTTTACTCTTGAAGTCTTTTCTTTCTGCAAGTTTTTATTTATATAATAAATTTGCTGAATTTGTAGTTATTAAAGACATATTAAATATATTGATTGCATTGCTAATGCACTTTATAAATACGTGAATTTATTTAGTGATGTCTTAAATAAATATAGTGTAAACTATATAAATATATAGTATAAGCTATATTTATTTAATTATCTTTGCAATAAATTATTAAATTATTATATATAAATGTATTGTTATTTAGCAAAGTTCTTTTCGATTTCTATCCATTAGAAATTCTTAATAGAACTTTGATAACTCAATATGAAATGGCAGCCAACTGTTATTTGATGCTCTGTCAACTCTTTCGCTTGACTGCGCTCGCATTAACATTTGCAATTCATGCAGATGTCATTTTTGCAGCGATCAACTAAGTAGTTTCTGGGATGTCATAGGTTCGTCTGCCCCGTTGCTCCGCGTTGCTGCTCCATTTCTGCGATTAACCAGGAAATTGCTACTCAAAATGCCGCGCGTATTTCCGTCGTCGTGCTTAGAAGCCGCAACTTCTGTCTCAGAGTGTCAGAATGGCAGGTGAAGAGCGGCGAGCAGACTCCAATAGAGCATGGTATGAAACCGAAGCTAAACATCATTTCCCTTTCAGCAAACGTTGCAGAAATTGAAATGAAAATTACAAAAAAAAAAAAAAAATGAGAAAAAAAATTTACAAGAGGCGAAATCGAAAAAATCGCCCGTCCAGAACCAGGTCCAGAACGCAGACACTTGACTCGAGTTGAGGCATAAGACAATTTACCAACTAAACAACTTCATCTGTTCGTAGCATTAAATGTGCTGCTATATGGAAGCAGGCAAAGCTTCTGGGCGCATCTCTTGTCCTCTCACTATCTCGCTCTCACTTTGTGTGGCTATCTCGCTTTGTCTCGTTCGGCTGGCCGCTGGGCAATGTGCTGGAAGATTGACACAAACCAATTAACATTTGTGCCTTTTATTTCCATGTCAGTTGGGGTTTTTTGGTCTATGCTTTGAATTTATCGCACGTTTGACTGCGTTTACCAGTCAGATCTTGACTTTAACTACGTTTTGCGCTTAGTTCGGCTCAAATAGAGACAGATAGAAAGAGTGAGGGAGAGCGGGAGAGAAAGAGCAGAGCGTGAAAGAGTAGTTGTAGCTGTACCTGTACGTACCTCTAGCTTTACCTTTGCTGCGACTCTGGGTAATTCTTTTCTCCTTCTGCCAAATGATTTTTTTTTCTTACTCATTTTGCACTAAAAAACGCAACTTTGTTGCCCGTCAAAGGCTTCTGACTGGCTGTGCCCCGAGTCCGAGCTAATCCATTTATCTATGCCCATAACTCTTAAAATAGCCTGGAAAATTGCACAGGGCCAAACTGGCCAAATACTAAAAGACGTTTAAAATGCACTAATTACCCATGGGCCGATGCCGAGGCTGGAGAATGAAATCTTTTTATGCAGATTACAAGTAAGGCAGCCAAGAACTGTATACCCGCTCGAATCCTATACATATAGCCGACACTTGGCTGTCCATTTGAAAATTTGCGCGCTTATCTGGCGGTCAGGCGGCTGCCAAGACGACGACGACGGCGACGACGCTCAAGACTCGATTGGACGGACAGGCGCTGGCCTAAGCCAGGCGAAAAGAAATTGAGCGTAAGGCAGGCAGCCAACAGTTGGAAGCTGGCCAGATAAGCAACAGCATTGCAGAGGGAGCGAGATAGAGCGGACAGAGAGAAGAAGAAAGCGAGAGCGGGGACATCTGTGCCTATGGCTGGGCAGCTGGCTAATTAAAATTAAAAACTATGCAAAGTTCTGTAAGCAAAAGTTGCAAAATTGTTGCACAAAATGTTAAGTAGACAAAGTGCTGCAGACATAATGACTGAACAGATAGCTGGGCAATCCTTAGTGTCTGCAATTGAGAGATTGAGACGCAAAAGAAGTCCCAACAGCTCAGGATTACAGCACGTTCTCTTGCATTTTGTAATTGAATAATAGAGTGTAATAATAAAAATTAAAAATATATTTACATGTTATAATTCAAAGAGTTCTTGGCAGATGAGCTAAATTTTAAGACCAAGTTAAATGAGCAGACGTACTACAATTTTTAATTAATTTAGTTGAGTTTATATGAAAACATTTTTAATTAAAAATTTGAATATAAACTTACAAAAGATGAATTAATTAAAATTTATGTTTATAAAAACTTATTAAATTATTAGTTATTTAATTTTTGCTTAAATAGGATGGAATATGTATTTTCTTTAAAAATATTAATACAATTTTTTTCGAGTATTATTTGAAATATTTTTTCAAGTATTTATATTTTAAACATTTTTATATATTTTATTTTTATTTATTTTTATCATTTACATTAAATGCAAAATATATATTTTTAATGCATACTTATGTGTTAAAAAAAAAATATTATATATAAATATATACGTAAATATTTATTTTGATACTTGATATATTTTATACAAAAACAAATTGAGTTTAAAATTGACAGAGTAAATTATTATGTTATAAATATACGTTTATCATATTAAATATATTTTCCAAATATATTGTCAATAAAAAGCATAACTGTAATTTTTTATTTAAAATCTAAATAAATAAATTTTTAGTAAATGCAAAAAATATTTAAAATATTTAGTTATATTCCATAAATAAAAACAAAAATCAATGTATTTATTTGATGATTTATTTTATTAAAACGCAAATATTTTGTTTTTACTTATGTTTATATAAAAAATTTTTTCTTATATTTATTTTATATTTATAATTCGAAATTAAAGCTATTGACTTTTATTATTATTAATGCGACATCCAACAATAATATATTTTTCTGCTTTTTATTTTCAGGTAAGAGAAGAACAAGTGCAGAATTTAATTATACATATAAATACATTCAGAGTAAGTTGAGTCTAGAAATCTTCGCTTTACTTTTGACTGGTTTTAAATCAAAATATTTATATATATATTTCAATTGATATGCAAAGTACTTTATTGAAGTCAGCAAGATATCAAATTGAAAAGTATATGAAAATTGTATGCAGCTAGCAAAAAGCTACTCTCTTGTAGCCAAATGTATGTGCCTCAACTAAATATTTACATTGCTCTTATTAGTGCGTGAAGAGGAGTATATTAGCTCTTAGCTGAAGTATGAAACAGATAAGCGGAAGAAAATTAGATTGTTTTAAAGTTAATCATTGAGCTATTTATTTTGGTATATCTTTAACTCTTAAGCAATCAATCATAAATTCAGCACTCACTTCTTCCATACTCAGCATTTAATAGAGAGCATCTCCCAATCAAGCACCTTCGTTTAGTACCCTCTCAACTTAGTTTATTTTATTTCTGTTTTTGCTTTTGTTGGCATTTATTATGCATAAGCAATTTACATATTTATAGTTGAGATGAAAAAAAAAGGGATGAAGATGCAGTAGCTTCTACATATGCAGCCAGAAGTTGCAAACTTCGCCCATATATAGAGCAATAACTGAATAATTTCATTAAAGCGAATGGCAAATATCCATGCCATATAGCCAGGCATTAAAACTCCCACTCGACTAGCTACCCATCTTGGCCATGTTCCTTCTCTATTTTTTTTTATTATTTCATTTTTTTTTTAAGTTGTAGTTTTTTGCTTCCTTTGCTACTTGTAAATTATGCAAAAGGCTTTGCAAAATTGCTGCCAGCTGCCTTTGCTGCTGCTTCTGGCGCTGCTGGCGTTGCTGCTGCTGCTGCAGCATTTTTTTTAATGCTGCAAAGGATGCGCCATTGGGGCAAGCCCAAGTCCAACCCAGCCCATTTAATTAGCCATTAAGTTTTATTGCTCGCAATTTTGTTTAATTTGCTTTAAATACAGCGAGCAAAAAGCTGTAAAGAGATGTGAAAAAAAGGGAGAACATATATATATTTAGAGGAGAAATAGTCTTGTAACTGGTTGAGTGGGTGGACAGCGAGCTCTTGCCTCAAGAGCTGCCCCACTCACAGCACAAAAACTGAATCAACCAAAGAGAATGCCAGACAAAAAAACTAGCATAGTTTTAAATGTTATACAAAAGAAAATGGTAGTTTTTTATTGCGCCAAGAATTACATAGTTTTTCTATGAAAAGTTAAGGCTTTACTTGGCATAAAGCCATTCAAAACCCTTGATAAGCTCTTGAATAAAAGTTCACATTTAAGCAGTTGTTTTTGGGGAAGTGCTTTGACTGCTAAATTGATAGGTTTATGCTTGAAGAGAAATCTTGCATAAAGTTCTGCTTTGCGACATTGCAGCGAAGGGAAAATGGGAATGAATGGAATTGAATGCGAGTTTTGATATATATGCCAGCAGACTAGTTTTTAAATGTAGAGAGAGACCAGCTTTTATATAGAGTCTTTTAACACTGTGGTGCGTGCAATTAAATTTATTAGAGAGTTTCAGAGTTCTATTATTATCATAATATGCTATCTACTCTAGCTCGCAGTGATCTCAAACTCGAGTTTCTCATTGTTTATTATGCATAATAAAAATCTAAAAGTCTTTAATCCTCTTTTCCATATAAATATTTATATATTTGTACTCATCAAAAAAGAATAATACTATTAAAATTATTAATAATGCTGAGTTATTGAAATATTCAATTCAATATAAAATATAGCTTTATTATTCATTTTATTATTTAAAATGTATTCTATTATATTATTTTATTATACAAAAAACGATTTCTATTGAAAGTTATGCCTATAATTTTATTTATTTATTTATTTAACAGTTAGAATTAATGTTAAATTAAAGCTAACTAAAAGCTAAAGCACTGGCTACTGAGGCCTTGGGCTTATAATTTTATTTTATTACAAAACATATAGATATAAAATATATTTTTACAGATATTATATATTTATGCATTTTTTACTTCTAAATTAGAATTGTTTTTTTTTTTTCATTTATTTATTTTTTTCATATTTTTATTGTTTTTTTTTTTATCAAATTTATTTGTGTTCAAATTTAAGGGTTTTTTTTTACAATATATAAAGACCATATGTTCTTTTTTTATTATTTATTTTTATATACATTTAAATTTGTATTTAAATATCTCAACAGCAGTTTTAAAATTTGTAATTTAAAAGATTTTAAATTTTATTAAAACTTTAATCTTTTAATTTACAAATTTGCAAATTTTAGGCAAAATGGAGTTCCTTGACAATGGAAATGCATCACAAAAAGATGTTGAGCGCAAAATGCGAAATGTATTTTTTATTTTTATATATAAAATTTTTTTTTTTCATGTGTGGAGAAAATTGGATTTGCACGCGCGCATTTTGCAATAAGCCATAAAATTTAATTTGATTATAAAAGTTTTCTATAACACCGGCAAACGAAATGCCAGAACAACAGTAGTAGGAGTAGCAGCCGCAGTAGCTGCAGGAGTAGCAACAACTACTTTCATAGCAGCCATTGAATTTTTCCATACAAACAATTGATGGGGTGAGGAGAGGGGCATAGAGAGTGTGTGTGTGTGGGGGGGAGTGTTAGAGTATTGCATATGCTGACTGACATGCGGCAGCAATTTGAATGCAAAATGCGCATTTGGAGCAACAGCAATGGCAGCAGCAGCAGCAGCAGCAACAGAAGCAGTAGCAGGAATCGCAGGACATGCTAGCAAAAAAAGGTAAAGCTAACTGGTACAAATTGAAAAAGGCAAAATTGCCTCAACTAAAATGCAAAAAGGACATTGGGTAAAGCATATTGCCAAAGCGCAATGCATTGGACAAGCAACAAAAAAGAGCAGAAGTAAGAGGAGCAGGAGTAGGAGGAGGAGCAGCAGCAGCAGCAGGATGAGGGCCTGCACTAAGAGCCAGGTCAGCTGCGTTCGCAAAGCACAAAAAAGAAGCAAAATAAGAGTCAACTCTTGACATTTTGCTAACTTAAGGGATTTTAATTTTATTTATGCTACTTAAGTATGCTGCATACTTTTTGCAGGCACTTTATGCTTACAGTTCTTACTGGAAGACTGAGGTAAATGCAAAAGCGCAAATCTCTTGAAGCTCTATTTTAAAAGGAAAATGCAATAACTTTGATTTTTCTTGAATACAGCAAAGAGCATAAAGAAAATGTTGAGCTCGAAATACGCATTATGCTTTTTATAGTTTATGGAGTTGAAGTATATCAGCTTTAATTAGCTTAAGTAATGCCTTTGAGGAAGATGTTTTAGAGTTTCTAAAATGTACAAAGATTTGTTTATGTTTGCTTTTAATGTTGATTTAAATGATCGGACTATCCACATTAATATTTTCATCTATTTGAAAGTGTCTATAAAATAATATATTCTTATTTATATATTATCATTTATTTAATTATCATCTAGTGCTTATATGAGCTCAAATTGGCTTTTAACAATATCATTGGAAAAAAAATTAAAAATAAAATAATGTACAAAATTATTTTATTTATATTACAAGAAATTAAAATAAATTTTTGTTAAACTTTGAAGTAAAAAAAAAATATTTTTAAAAATTTTAATTAAAAATACAATTTTATTTTATTTGTATACTGGAAAATAAATGATATTATATTAATTATTATAAATTATATAAATTATAAAAAATAAAAATAAATCAAAATAATATTTAAACAATTTCCTGTTGTAAATATTAATATAATTTTTATTGAGCTTTTCACTCTATAACAAAATTTTTGCAATACAAAAAAATTGGTTTATATATATACATAATAGTTTCATACATAAATGTTTATAAATGTATGTATATTCACTTAGTTTATACAAATTGAGATAGCCCTAAACAATGTATTCAGTTTTCCCAAAGGCACAAAATGAAGTACTAAAAAAAATAGTTGCTTGAATGCACTGAAAATGAAGCAAAAGTCCATTAAGCATACGCCCCGGGTGCGCTTTGTAGTCGCTGAGAACGTTTTCAGTTCATTTACCTGCCAGATGAGCAAGGCAAATGATAAATATCACAGAGCCAAAACAAAAGAGGCCCTAAAAAAAGGCAAAGCCCAAAAAGAAATACCTTTTCGACATTAGAACAGCAGCCAGAACAGGGCCAGATAGTCATGGCTAAGGCAATGACTATGGCTATGGCTTATAGCCCAAGAGACTGAGCCAACAACAATGACTTCACATGCTTATGAGCATTTAATTAAATGCAAGAACAAGGAGACATTGTTGCGCAAGCAACAAACCGAAACTGCATACTTAATGAAAAGCAGCTGCCTTTTGGGCAGCCCCCAGAGTCCCAAAAGTTGCTAATTAAAAAGGCAAACAACAACAGCAGCAGCAGCAACAGCAGCAGCAACATCGAGCAGCAGCAGGAAGCTGCCTGCAACATCAAGATGCCGCACGAACCGAAACGTCGGCCCAAGCGAATGTTGTTAACCTTTGCTGCAGTAGCAACTGCAACAGCAGCAACAACAACAGCAGCAACAACAGCAACAACAGTAAAAGCAGCAACAACTACAAGGAGCTGCTGCTCGTCTTTGACAAGCCAAGGAGCAAACGCTATCACCAGGGACCAAAAAAAAAATAAAACAGCAGCCTAACGATCAATAGAACAGAAGCGAGCTGAGAGGTTGAGGCAATTGCATGCAGCAGCAGCAGCAGCAGCAACAACAACAGCAGCAACATTTTCGTGCAGTTGACATTCGTGCCAAGTGGCAGCAGCAGCAGTCGGCAACTGTTGCAAGTTCTTAGAACGCGTCACATGCTGCGCCACGTTCCGCTGTTGCCAACATCATCAGCATCTTCATCATCATCATCAGCAGCAACTGCAGCATCATCATGTTGTTGTCGTTGCTATTGAACTTGAATTTTAAGTGCTGCTGCTGCTGGGAGAACAACCTCTTCAACAGGGTTAGATAGAAGGGCAGCTACCGTTGACCGCATATGAGCTGATGAGCGATCCAAAGGCTTTGCTGGTGTAGCATAGCAGCACTTGCCTAGCCCGATCAAGCTGACAGTTTGAAGGGTATTGAGCGTGCAGAGATATGAGATATGCGACATGCCTGATAAGAGATTACAAGTAAAGCTAGTCATTTCAGACAGCGCATGATGGCCTCTTAGGCATCTAGTTTGACAGGCGTTGGAGAAGCTCTTGCTAGTTTGAAGTTAGATAAGAGAGCGATTACCGTTGCATATCATAAAAGAAGTCCGCTTCCAAGCATCACAAACTGTGTAAGCTATTGAATGCCCTGATTGTCTATTAAGAGTATTTTATTTTTGATCTATCTGAGAGCTTGATTCAGGGGCACATGCTGAATCACACGACAAAGTTAAAGTTTGAAATGCACTGACCTTGAAACTTGATATATACGTGAGATAGCATGTGAAAGATCAGCTCAGCTATCAGACACTCTTTAAATCAGTTTGAGCACTTAAAACTCATTGATCAGCTCATTCCATCAGGCACTCTTGAACGTAATCTAGTTGCTCAAACTGTCAGTTTGAGATGCATTGAACACATTGCCAGCCCATTGTCACTTGACTAGGTGCATCAATAGAAATACCTAACGGGCACAGATATATGTATGTAGAGAGAAAGATTGATAGAGAGATAGATAGAGATAGATAGATAGAGAGAGATAGAGTTAGAAATGCAAGCACAACTATTTAATGTCACTTTGGCACTTCCTTAAAAGTACCGCGCCAGCATCTCCTGTCGCCCAGAGCAGGAGAGCAACAAAAATATTTTTGCAACGTCTTTTTGTGCGCTAAGAATTTCTAATTAGTGGCGCCATATTCTAGACTCCAATGGGTGTCGTCGTCGTTGCGTCGTTGCGTCGTCTTCGTCTTCGTCTGTTGACGCCAATCACAGGCTCTGGCTGCTGGCTGCTGCCTTTTGCCTTAACTGTTGTTGTTATTGCTACAAAAGGCATTGGCGGGGACGAGCTGCGAGCTCCATGGTGCCAGCTAGCTAACATAGCCATAGCCCAATGCAGCCCCAAGTCCCTCGCCAGTTGGCAGTTCGCAGTTCGCAGTGGGCAGTTGGTGCTGTTGCCTTTGGCAGCGAGTCGTCCGTCGGTAGCTTGTTTGCTGCCTTAATTCGACGCAAATATTTTACAGGCTGCCTTCGCTGCTAATTACGTTAAACATATTGCGTGACACGCCCCCTCCTTCTTGCCTACTGAGCGAGCAGAGACGGTAACGCGTGAATTGCCGCAGTGCAAATCAGTTGAAATTTCCTTCCTTTTTTTGGGTTGGTGTTAATTACATTGTAACAGCTGTTTGCAGCTGCTGTTAAGCGAGGATATCAGTTAACAGAAATGCTGATTAGCTGAAGATGTCAATTAGCATAGATAATGTAAGGTTACATAAGCCATGTAAAACAATTTTACTTAATGTCATTTCTGTTAACAGAATTAGAAATGAATAGAAATGACATTGACTGTTAACAGAAATGACATTTGCCATGTAAAATGGCAAATGTTATACGATGAATCTGCTATTTAACAGTATTGCCATTTAGTTAACGTTAGCAGTTAGCAAACTTTATGTTAAAGGAGTAAAGTAAAGTAAAGATAGTAAAGAGATGCTAAGCTAATCTAAACAAATTTGAATAATAAATAAATATTAACTACAGCTGTCAAAAAGCAGCCTCGATAACGTGCTATATATTAAGCAAACAGTTGCTGTAACGCTTAAACTGTAATCTCTGTAATGTTAAGCTGCATATGTTATCGAATATAAATTCCATTTCTGGAACTGTTAAAATACTGTAAAACAATAGCTGTTATTTACAAATCGCTGTTAAAATGCAGTTCTTAGCTAACATGAATCGCTTGTAATTAACAGTGGCATGAACGAAACCTTTAAATCAGTTCGGCCAACTGTCAAATCAAAGCAAAAAAATCTCAATTTCTTGTTGAATTTGAACTCTGGCAGCGGCTACGTGATTACAAATTCATCTCAAAGTGCCAGCTCATAAATCTCGCGTGCCGAGCATCTCTTTTGAGCAATTCTCTCATTTCATTTCCATTGTAGAAGCTATAAAGCTGTAAAGACACAGCCGTCCGACTTTTGGACTCGACTATCAAGTGGCGCACATCGCCAAAAGTTTGTTTTTTCTCTCATTTTTTATTTATTTTTATTTTTTATATTTTGGCCCAAGTCAAAAAGAAAAGGAAATCTCTCGCATTTGAATCTGAAGCTCGCATCGCGCAATCCACCGCGAATCCCTTGAAACCTTTTGCTTGATGTCTTGACCCTTTTCAAGATGTTGTCTTCATTGCGTGCCGGTGCCCACAAAGAATAAGGAAGCAATAGAGAAGCCTCTTTCAAAATGCCATGGCCTCAGTTGAATTAAAAAAAATAAAATAAATAAAAATAAATAAAATTATATATAAACTTGATGAACGAAATTGCGATAATTTGATTTATTTGCTGTCTTATTCACTCTCTCTGATTTTGTTCCTCTCAATCTCTTCTTGTCTGTCTGGATTTCCGCTAAGCGTGCCTTCATAATTTATTGTTTATTTATTGTGTTTTTAGGCTAACTTTTATTTCGAGTAGATGCATTTGCAATGATAGCAAATAGCATGCTAAACTGAACTTTACAGTTTTCAGAAACTAAACTGTTAATGACAATTTACTTTGCAATGCCTTTACAGCTGTAGATCAGCTGTTAGATTTTCTAAGCAATCTCGGTTGGAGCGACCCAGTTTTAATAAAAATTTAACTATACATATTAACAAGCTTTATCTAAGAGCATGACTGCAGTCTTCTTCAAACTGCACTCAAATTTACAGTTCTGCTAGCTCTGAACTTTCTCTTGTTTGTTTTTCTAGCTGCTCTACAGTTTGAAAAGCTTTGCCTGAGACCAAGTTAAGCATATGCATAATATTACAAAGTATTAGCTCAGCTAACCCTTGGGTTTATCTCTTCATTTTACTCCCAGCATAATTATGTTAAACTTTTAGCAGCACCGTCAGCTGCTGTAGTTATGCTTTACAGTTTTAAAGCTGTTGACTTTTGAACAGCAACAGCGCTCTGCTAAGCGCACTCTCATTATCACTCATTAGTAGTTCTGTTTTGTATTTAATCATTACTGCTGATCTCTTACAGTTTTATCAGCACTGCTCTTCACACTTTTCTCACAGTTTCGTTCTAATCGCCTACTCATCCCCCCACTCTGCCTCCCTCTCACACTCTACACATAATCAATCGCTTAAATGCCAGAACGTAATTAACATTACACTCAATTAACATTTTCTGTTGGCAACTGTTAACAGTTAAACGCTGTTGTCGCCTCTCTATCTCGCTCTCGCTCGCACTTACCGCCTGCCGCCTTCTGGAGTAGCTGCTTAGCGAGTCTCTCTGCCCACACATCAGCAGCTGCTGGTGCCAAGGAGCAGCCAAGTCAATAAACGCGTTTATTGTCTTACCCAACACTAGTCTAGCTTCGCCCCACCCCTGTGCTCCGCTGTACACTTCCTTCCACTCATTCGGCTTGTGTGTACATTGTCTGTGTCGTGGTGCCAAGAAAAATGTTGCTGTCGCGCCAACGTTTGCCATTGTCGTCGTCGTCGTCGTCGTCGTCGTCACTGGCGTCTGCTCAGCGCGTCGCCCCGCTCACAACTCTCTCTCTCGCTCTTTCTGTCTCGCTCGCTCTACCTGTCCTGCGATCTTTGTTCTATTCGTGGTTCTTGCGCCAACTTTTGTCCATTTTAAGGCAGCTGGAATGTTGCTTTCTTGTAAATTGTTTAAATAAAAGACACAATACCAACAACAGCAAACAGCAGCAGCAGCAACAGCAACGGCAGCAGCAACAACAGTAAATGGCAGCCGCAGTCGCAGTCGCTGCAGCGCTCTCTTCTGTTTGCTCTCTTTGGCTACTGTTCTGTTAGTTTCCGCCTCTGCTCCTTCCACGCCCTTCCTTCTGCCTGCCTTGCGCTTGCCTTTTGCTCAATGAGCTGCTTGTTTGACTTTGTTTTCTTTTCCACTTTTCAAATAGCAAAAAACTATTTGTTTTGCGCCTTATTTAGTTTTTGTGCTGCATACGCTGCACCTGCTGCCGTTGCCGATGTCGCTGCCTCAGCTTTGGCTACTGTTGACATAACAGCAGCCCTAACATTAACATTAACAGCAGGCGGCCAGCAAAATATGTTTAATTAACATTTAATGCAAGCAGCTGAATCGTGATAAGTTTGACGAACCAACTATAAATTCTTTTAAATAAATATTTATATTATTTTTTTATACAATTTTTTTCCCTCTCGACGCCAAGCATTGTCACATAGTTATCATACCCTGCTCTCTTGTTAGTTTTGACAAGCAGGTCTAGTTAACAGACGTCAAGTCCCTGGGCACGTGCTTCAGATTCTAATAAGAAATTTAAAAATAAAATACGTATATAGAAAAACTAGCATCCAATCAGAGATAAAGTCGTTTTAATTAGAATTCTAAATGTTTCAAAGGAAGTTGGCGCTTGTCTCTAGCAGCTTATTAATATTAATGCCTAGGGTTGTCTAGTCATTCATATATGTATGTAAAGAGCGAGATAGATAGAGAGAAAGAGAGAGAGATAGTTGGAGTCTATGGTCTGCCACACTTTGAGCATCCGTCGCACGCAATCCCAGAGGTCAGCTTCTTGGCTCTCTTTTATCTGCAGCGAACATCTTTGGTTTCTGTTGCATTCGTTGCTTTGTTAGCGGCCTATCTGATGATGATTATCAACTTCATCATCGTCATCTAATGATGATGGGGCCTCTGTTGCTCTTTTCCGCATAAAAAGCAAACTAATACCCAAGGCAAAACCTATAATTTATGTGCTTCAAATTCAATTTTCATTCAGCAAAATTGCAAACAAAAAAAAAAAAGTATAAGAAATATATATATCGCTTGGTGGTCTCCTGGCATCGTCTTCGCCAATGTGGGAAAGGGCGCAAACGTTCAGCTTTTTAGTCCGAATCATATTCAACTGCTGCAAACGTAGCCAAGAACCACAAAAAAAAAGGCGCCCTTAGACTTGTTTTTTATTTGTGAATGAGTCACGCGTAAAAAGAACCTGCAAATGGCTAATCCCTTAGCTTGCCACAGTCGACACTGGCTATGGAGGCGAAGGAGTGTCTAGATGATTCACATTTATTGGTTTATTTGTTGATTCTTTGAATATTGATGTTAAGTGCATGTTAAGCTTTAACCTATTTTCCACTGTTGAGTTTATCTTGGGTTACTAAAATGTTAATTAAATGTAAACATTTTATATTACATGCAAGGCTAAGTTAATTAAACTCTTAACAGTGTCAATGTTAATGTTGAACTGAGCTATTGATTGTAAAATTAAATTAAAAATTAAAGATAAATTATTTGTATTATTATTTATTTATTTATTTATTTTTAATATAATTTGTATATATTTATATATTAATTTCACTTTCGTACTTGATATATATATTTATATGCATTATTTATTTATACAAGCTCTTCATTATTTGATAAATGAATAAAAATTTATATAAATATATATAGGAATTTATTGAGCTTTAACTTAATGATGCCAAACTACTTATCGACTCCTAGAATCATTTGAGAATATTCAATGTGAATTTAATCCATAACAGATGTAATTAATTAACAAAATGTGTTGACAATTGTGAAAAAAGTACTTAAAAAAGTATTTAAAAATAGAGAGAATATAGAAACACATCTATTTAATATTATTTATTTAATAAATATTTAAAAATTAAATTAAGTTGGTGAAGTGAAGTGAATATTCTCAGACGAGTTTAAGAGTTAATAGGTAATTTATTATTAATTAAATTTTATTACTAAATTAAATTTGTTTTGGTTAAAAATACAAAAAAATATAATAAAAATAAAAAATTTTATTTAAATGCAAATAAGTGCAAATTAAAACTAAACAGATACTTATATCGTCAATTTAATTTATCATACCATAAAAACTCTGCTCTCGTTATCAGAATAAAGCTAATTCAAAATGTAACAAAAAGCGAGGCTATGATATATTTGTTAAATTTATTTATTTGTTAAATATTATTAATCATTAGATGTATTTTGAATGCCAATTGAATATTATAAATATGCAGAGTTTGGCCTTAGCTTCTAGCTTATGCTCAAGCACATGTTTAACATTGACTCGAGCTCTTAAAGTAGTTTTCACTGTAGCTTAATGCGTAAGCTCTACACAGACAGCCAAAAAAACCGGAAGTAGGCCACACACGTTGAGGAACAGCCCAAAATGTTTGAATTGCCAGTCAGACAGGCTTAGAGTTTGACAGTCAGTTTGTCAGTCAGTTTATCAGTCAGTCAGTTTACCATTCACTCATAAATAACAGAGGCGCCAATGCGCGCTGCTCCTTTTTGGCAGTTAGATGTGTTTTCTGTTCTCCTTTTTTCAAGCTTTTTTCATGCGTAAATTTCACACCTTTTTTGCAGCTCCAAAGAAATTTTAATAAAAACAGATATTGAAATATGTATATGTATATACATTTGTATATATATTAGTTATATTATATATAGTCTTGGTGCATAGCTGATGTATGACTAATGCCTGTGTTCCCTGTGACCAAATATTTGCTGGTTCCCAGCTACGGGTGGAATAATTTTCTTGATGCCGTGAGCGTTACGCTTAGGCTGATTCTTGGACATTATTTATGGCCATTATGGCTGGCTCGTTTGGAGGTTAGCTTTATGGCGTTGCACTCGAATCAGTCAGCAGCCCGAATGCAAGCAACATTTGCAGTTCCAGTTCCAGTTCCAATTCTGAGAATCCGTGAATGCGAGGTCTAGACCCAAAAGGCAAAACGCTGCGACACTTTGTCGCCTTCAACTTTGGACCCACTGCCGCCGACACCTCCCCCTCACACCTCTCCCACCTCGTCAACATCATCCCCTTGCACACTTCTGTGAACCCATTGGCAAGTTTTTGGAGTACCAGCATATTGTGCTCAAGTTTCAGGTTTAGGTTTGTTTTGTTTTGTTTTATTTTTTATGGCCCGCAATTTTTTCTTTGCTCAGTTCTTTATTTAATTTTTTTATTTTTTATTTTGCCTTCTTCGTCTTTTGTTGTGCTTAGCACGAAATGCAGTTGAGCTGCGCCGTGGATGCCAAGCCAGTTGTTCGCTTCTCATTTTCATTTTAAATGAAGTGTCAAAGACTTTAAATAGCTTTTGATGCTACTGTGAATGAAGCTGTTTTTCATTTTGCTATCGCCTCGTATCATATCGCATGTTGCTGTTAGTTTCATTATTATTTGTTGCCTTTGCTCATTATGATTGCTTGTTGGCTGTTGCTGTTGCTGTTGTTGTTGTTGTTGTTGTTGGATTGCAGCATCGCATTTGTTTCTGTGGGCAAATGCAATTAACCAGCGTCAAAGTCAGGCTTTGTGTTGTAATTGCAATTGCCGGCGAGTGGCAGAAGAAGGAGTTGCCATTTCAATATAGTCACAGATAATATAAACTAGCACTACAAATTTATATATACATAATCTAACAGTAATACTGTGGGATATTGTAGTACGAATTTGAAGAAATATCGTATAAATTCTTGGATAAAAAAAGTTTCACAAGGCAAATGGATTAAAGGACTTCTGTAATGCTAACCACTTTCCTATGTGATTCTCATAATATGCATAATGAAATAAAAGAAAGTGGGATAGAGATATATAAAGAGAGGGACACAGAGACTAAGGAAATAATTAATATTAGATGGAGAGTAAAAGACTGTGATATAGAAAATAAGTACAGATTTGCCATATTCGACGAATAGAGGTGGCAACACTGTAACTTTTGACAAATATATAGAAGGAAAGAGACAATGGCAGAGAAGAGTAATGGAGAGAGATAGAGTTAAATATAAAGAAATGTAGACAGAGAACGGATAAACGTTAGCTGAGAGAGACGGAGAGAATGTGAGCTAGATAAAAAAACTAATACAGAAAATTATAAAATAAGTAAAAACTTAAATAAGCAAACATAAGAGTGGGACAGAGAGAGAGAGAGAGAGAGAGAGAGAGAGAGAGAGAGAGAGAGAGAGAGAGAGAGAGAGAGAGAGAGAGAGGGATAAAAAGTTGAGAGCTAAACAGAGCAGGCGACAGAGATAAATAAAGATAGAAAGATGAAGTATGCTACATTCAAAGAGAATATTGATTGAAAGAGAACGGGAGTCACAAATTAGAAAAATATGAAAATAGATTAAATTTTATATAAGAAAAATCTTTGTAGTACTAAAAAATGTTTCTATGCCTATATTTTATTTGCCAACTGAATAATAATTTGATTTGAAAGAGTAAAAAATATATTTAAAACAAGAGAGAGAGAGAGCGAGAGAGAGTTTGAAGCACAGAATGTTCTTTAATAAGAAAATAGGAAAACAAATTAAATAATATTTAGATCACAAATTAATGAGATTAAAGACTAAAATTTATATAAAAATTGTCTTACTTAACGTAACAAATGAATTTTCCAATGAGTGACAATTAAAGCCATTGCATCTCTTCCCGACTGCCCATATTCCATTCAGGTTTATTTTCAGAGATCTGCAGGTTAATCCATTCAATAATCGGCGTAATTCCACTCCCATGCCGCAGTGGCCATTCATTTAGCCGATGCACAAACCTTTCCACATTGCCTCAGCCGCGATTCACTTGTTCGCTTTTGTTATTGTTGATTGTTGTTGATGGTTTTTTAACAAATATTTCTTTTTGCCGTTGATGTGAAGAGCGCGAGGCCTGACAGATCGTTTGGTCGACTGACTGCCTGATGGCCTGTTGAAGCGAGGGACTGTGCATTGTGTTGTTGTGGGGCCACTTGAAACCGGCGGCTGTCGCACTTCACTTCACTTTGCAATCTGAATGTTTTTAATGCCTCGCAGAAAAAAAATTCTTTTAAATACATGTATGTATATATATATGAGAAAAAAAAGCAACCAAAATCAACGAAAAGCATGTATTCCATGTGCTTATAAAAAGCTTCCGTATAGCCTTTTTGCAAATATTTACAGTTTGTTTTATATTTAATTACGAATATGCGAAAAGCGAAAACTGACAAGCAGCAGAGCTGCAGCAGCAAGCGAGAGCGAGCAAGCGAAAGACAGAGAGAGAGAGAGACGGGAGCAAGGCATTGAAATTAAATGTAAGCTGCCGCAGCAAATGTAGGAGCGAGGGAGAAGAAGAGAGCGAGTGAGTGAGCAAGGCATAAAATCAAAATGTAAACTGATAGCCGAAGCAGCGGCAGCTGAAGGACAGCTTTTAAGCTGACAATGCCTCTCAAACTGTGCTCAAGCGTCAGGCTCAGGTTGATTGTCTTTTTTTTAACCGTTGTTGTTCTTGTTGTTTTTGCTGCTGATACTGCGGTAGGTTGTTTGTTTTTCGGCTGTCTCTCACTTTGTTTTGCTTTTGTTTTTTTATTGTTGTTGTTTTTTTTTTTTATCGGGCTGAAGACAGCGTGCCTAAGTGGCTTTAGTCGATGGACTGTGCAAGAGCGGGCACCGTTAGACGCTCTGCTGGGTTTTTGCGACAGCGTGTGAATGTGACAAAGAACCAGCAGCTCGCTTAGCCCTAAAACAAATATCATAAATTGAGTTCTGGACAAAAGACTTCGAAGCCAGCAAATTTATTGATTGAACAAAAGTGTGATGTATTTGCTTATCATTTACATAAATAGTTTTGTAGTTTTTTATTTACATAATTTATTAAATTACTAAATTTATTATAGGCAAAGTATATATATGAGAATCTTATGATTTTCTTGACTTTTATAAATTGCTATTGATTTGAGGAAATGAGCTGTAATTGCTTAAGCAAACTGAGTTTTTTTTTTATTAATATACCCTGTAATTATATGGTAATCTATTATTATTTTCTGAAAACATATTTTCTCATGAAACTTGAATTTTTTTCAATTTTTTTATGAGTTAAAATTAAACCACATTTAAAATTGAATAGATTTTATATATCTAATGAGTATTCAAAAATATTTAGTATTTAATCTTTTAAATAATCATTTTATAAGTAACAAATACAAATACAACAAAAGGGGTTTCAAGAAGTTTAATTAATATATAAATAATAATAATAAAAAATAATAGTAACTCGTTATGAATAAAATCTATCTAATTTTATATTTCAAAAAGTTTAATTATAGAGTATATAAATTTTAAAAAATATATCAATTTATATAAAATATATACCATTTCATATCAAATCAAATAAAAAATAAATAAAAATTAATAAACAAAAATTGCATTGATTATGATATATAATTAGAATTTATTATTTTTGTTCATTTATATACCCTATGATTATAAAAAATTATAGAAATATGCGTATACTAAAAATTGTTTAAGAGATTTGCTTTTTAAATGCAGAAATTTTCTCATAGTTGACATAATATTTTTTTCTTCTATATAAAACCTTTGGTTGAATTTTATTTATTAATTGCTTTTTTATATTTTTTATATAAAATATTTTCTGCTATAAAAATTTTGTTGTTGTTGTTTTTTTTTTCTTTTCTTTTTTATACATACAAATTGTATTATATATTATAAAAATTCTTCTTTTTTTTTTAATGCAGGTTTTTAATATATTTTATATTCATTTTTTTCTTCCAAGTAAATTATTTCACTCATTTCTAAAAATTTTGTATAGAATCTAAACTCTTATAAGATATAAGAATTCAGATATAAGAATTCCCATTTATAGAATAATTTATAAGTTATCATATGTACTCAATGTACATATATAATATATTATTTCTTTGTTTATTAATAAAATTTTAATTAATTGTAATTGCTTTATTTATTAATTATATTAATCTCAATCTCTGCTTCCCAGTCATAAATCAACTTCTTTTACCTTTTTGTTTTGTGCACTCAGATTTTCTGCTTTTATTATCGCAGTTGCTTGCCTCTGCTTTAAGCCTAAATTACCTGCAGCTTATGGCCAATTGCTCGTTAATATTTTGAGCATTTATCTGAACAATACTTAGTCAGGGCTATGCCAAACTTCAGGCGCTAATCTTCATCGGGCACAGACTGAGAGAGAGAAAATAAAAATTACTTGAAGTTCCAAATGAAGGCCTGAGCTGAGGCCCAAGCTGAGGCCCAAGCTGAGGCCCAGGCTGAAGACCAGGCTGAATCCCTTTTGGCAAGGGTGCAGCCCATTATGAGCATTGCCCATTGCCCATTGCCCAATGCCCATTGCCTGTTGGCTGATCAATCGTACAATTGAGTAAAACTCAACTTTATTTGCCGTACTTGCAACAGGCGACGCTTTTTGCTGCCTCCTGTTGCATGTGGCTCGCCTGGGCTTTGGCTTTGTTGTTTTAATGGCTTTCGCTAACATAAAAGCCATTAAGATAACATTTTTATAGGATTTCAATGGCAGTCACGGCAGCAACTGTTGATGCTGCCACCGCTGCTGCTGCTGCTGCTGCTGCATCAGTGGAGGCAACAAAGAAGCTTTCGGCCGTTTTTTATGGGCGCAGCAGCTGCTGTGGCCCTACCACAAGCCACGTCCAAATGTCATTGACTATCAATAGAAGATGCGGCCCTGCACTTGGCAACAGGTTGTTGGCTGTTGGCTGTTGGCTGCTGCTGTTGCCTTTGCCTTTGCTATTCGTTGCCTTTGTTTCAGCTGCGCCCAGTTAGTTAACCGAGGCCCAATGTGCGCTTATTAAACGCAATATTTGTGGCAAGTTGCTGGCTCTATCTGTAGCCACAGTCTCGGACTCTGCAAAACTGCAACTGCAACTGCAACTGCAACTATCCAGCTATCGGCCATCAAGTGCGATTTATTTTTGTTGATTTTTTGCGTGCTGCCTGACTGCCTGCCTAGCTGGCTGGCTAGCTGGCTAGCTGGCTGCCCCCAAAAGGGTTTTTTCTTAGTGCTGCTCTATGTGCTCTGTGGCACTTCCTACTTCCAGGTTGCAACAATTGCAACATGCCAAAGGGGCAGCATCCCAATGGCCACTGCCCAGTGTGCCCTATGCTGCTGCCATCTCCCAGCTCCCAGCTCCCCATCGTTTTGCCATAGTCACACTTTTGCACTCTGTTACGACTGCTCAGCGCCCAAGCCCCATTCCAATCACAATGCCACTCGATGATGCAATGCTCTGGCTCTGACCCTGCCACTGCCTCTGGTGGCCAAACAGTGGTCAAATTGTATAGAAAGATGCGATTGTTATAACATTTATAATATTTATATTTTAAATATTATCGTTTTTTATTATATTTTTAATCGTAAATTTAATTTATTCATTTTATTTTATTTATTATTTTATTGTTATTATTTAATTTTATTAATTTATTGATTTTTCAAATTTTTTAAATTTATATTTTTTTAAATATATTTTTTAGTAATATTTTTTTTCTATTAAAAATTAAATAAATAAATAACTAATACAAAAATAAATCAATGTTTCATCTTGAAATTTTCTATATAAACCAAACAATTTTTTTTAATAAATAAAAAGCTGAATAAAAATTATTTTTTTTTAAATTTATATTTTATGTCCTGTTTTAAATTTGTTTGATTTTAAACTAATATAAATAAGTTACATATAAATAATAATATTGAGCATATTTTTAAAGAGAATAGACAATTTATTTATTTCTTAAATTTATAAAATATAAATTACTTATAAATAATATAATTCACAAATAAATAAATTTATAAATAATTTATAAGTAATTTATTTATATTATACAAATATTTGTATATGTGTAATTAAATATTTTGTATATAAATGTTCGAAATTCAGCAATATATATTTAGCTATTAACCTCTTAAGAAGAATTGTTTAATATTAATATTTACAAATTAATATTAATATTATAAATACAAATAAAATATTTAAGGAAATTTTTATAAACATATATTCATTAAATGTTCATTAATTTTAATATAATTTTTTAGATTTATTTACAATGTGGTCTATTATTATTATTATTTTTTGTTTTGTTTAATTATTTAGTCTGTTCTATTTTAAATAATTTTGTAACCACTGTGCAGCCTTACCACATTTTAACAAATCGCTTCACATTCTTTTTTGCTTAATGTTTCGTTTGGATTTTTCTTTTTTTATTTATTTACATTTTTTTTTTTTTCATCTTTTATCTCTAATGCCCGACAATTGTTGCCACTTCTTCTTCCTAGTTGGCTTTGGTTTTGTTTTGTTTTAGTTTTTTGCCTTTCTTGTTGCTGTTGTTGTTGCTTTTTTTTCGCTTTTCGGGTAGCATCAAGCCCAAGTGCTGAGCTCTTCAGCTCCAGCTTCCAACTTGGCCGACGAAGTTACCCCACAGCCTCGCCCTGCACACTTCCATTATGCAGCATTATTTGCTGCCAGCTGCTGATATGGAATCCCAAAGAGCGTGAAGTACAGAGAGAGAGAGAGTGAGAGAGGGAGTCTGGCAGAGGGAGTCCCTGCCCTTTGCATTGACCAGCACAAACACATAAATTGCATTTGTCGGTTTGTTGTCGTTTTCATAAATAAGATAAAGATAAACGACCAAGTTGCATATTATTTGTAATTGCATTTGTTGTTGTTGTTGTTGTTGTTGCAGTGTTGCTGTTGCTGGTTAGACGGCTGTATTGATAGCAGCGATGTTAGCAGCATTTGAATTTATTATTGGCTTTGAAGAGGTTTCTTGTTTATGCCTAATGGAGAGCATTGAACGCTAAATCGCCCAACTGAAATGCGTAGCAAATTCGTTTCGTTTTTTTTCAGCTTCTTCAGCTGGCCTTTTTAAATGAGTTTCCGCAAAGGGACGAAAAGCGATGAGAAAAAGGCTAAGAATTTTAGTTGGATGTTGAACGATTTGCTAAACTATGTTTAGATAGAGAATTAAGTGTGGTAATCAAAAGGCAGCTAAGCTTTTAGTATTCGCATCTATTTAATATCACTAATAAGTTTAAAGAACTCAAGGTTATTCACTTACTAAAGTGAGTGAGAGAGATAGTGGGAGAAAGAGTGGAAGAGTGAGGGATAGATGGAGAAAAAGAGAGAGATTGAGCTAAGAAAGAAGATGGAATGATAAAGCTGTGCAGGCAGAGAAATATATATATATAGATTGTGAAATAGACTATGAGAGGCAGTGAGATAAGGATTGTGATAGATGGATAGATATAGTATATATAAATAAGATGCTTATATATTAAACATTATTTTTAAGACTTCAGCTTTTTCCCTAACTCCTCTTTTCTTTCTCCCCTATTTCGGTTTTAATAGTTTAAAAAAGAATTAATATGCTTTTAAGTTTAATTTACTTTGATCAATAATAAACTTTGCTTACATAGATAGTATTCTACGATAATTATCTTAATGAATAAGTTGCTCTAGTAAGTTGAATGCTTGGAATAATTTATACAATTTATACAATTAGTATTTTATATTTTTATATTTTATATTTTTAGTATATTTAAATTAGAATAAAAGTATAAGTAAATAAATAATAAATTAATCTATTAAATATAAATTTAAAAATATTTATTAAAAATAATTTTAATAGATTTTTGCTATTATATTATTGATATATATACAATTAGCTGAAAGAATTTACACATTTCTCTAGATATATATGTATATACATTCATATACACATCTACATCTGCACTTGCTGATCATCTTTTCATTTCATAATAAATCTGATTTTCACTTTCGGTTTTCGACTCGTTTCATGATGCGAATTTCCTGTTGCGTCTCTCCCCTGCCAGCTCTTAAGTATGCCAGACGTCAGTTCGCATTGGCCGAACTGTCTTGCAGTTTGACTGACTTTAAGATACAGAAACAGATACAGATTTGACTGTGATTTTTAGCCAATTTGTGAGCACGATTTTTTGTGTTTATCTTACGAACTTGAGCTCCATTTGTTGGGCTTCACAAAATAATAAAATGTGACAGAGTTGCGCATAGCTCTCTGGGCTTTGCTATAATCCTGTCTATATATATAAAGACATATTTGTATATGGCCAAGACAACAATTTATTGTTGGCTTATATAAATGTGAAATTAATTGCTTAATTTAGTGGAATGGATTGTGAGAGTTTTGCAAAAAAAAAAAAAAAAAAAACAACAAAACCAGAACATGAAAAAAAAATTGTTTCAAGCTAAAAGCCACTTTTGCTTTTCATATGCATGGAGCTCTTGAGCTCGCACAGTTGGCCGTCTGACAGTTTTATCACATTATTAATAAGAAATAGAGCTCCAACAACATGTGCAAACAACAACATCTACAATAAATACCAGGAACAAGCATTCCACAGCGACTCGTCGAGATCTGCGCGCATCTGTCAAGTTTTCCACGCCCTCGCCTGGTCCAAACTGTCAACGTGGCCATAATTCATAATAAGCAGGCATAGAAGCGACGCCGATTCCGTTCTACATATCGCTACATATCTAGCCAGTAGTCAAGCTAAACAGAGAGTGGATTCTTCAAAGTGAACGACTTGTGTATATCCTATATAGTATATAGTATATTTTATATTTTATATTTTATATTTTATATTTTATATTTTATATTTTATATTTTATATTTTATATTTTATATTTTATATTTTATATTTTATATTTTATATTTTATATTTTATATTTTATATTTTATATTTTATATTTTATATTTTATATTTTATATTTTATATTTTATATTTTATATTTTATATTTTATATTTTATATTTTATATTTTATATTTTATATTTTATATTTTATATTTTATATTTTATATTTTGTATTTTATATTTTATATTTTTTATTTTACATTTTATTTTTTATAATTTATATTCTATATTTTAAATGTTAAATTTTGTAATTTATATTTTATATATTATATTTTGCATTTTGCATTTTATATTTTATCTTATATTTTATATTTTATAATTTATATTTTATATTTTATATTTTACATTTTATATTTTATTTTATTTATATTTTATATTTTATATATTATATTTTATTTACTAAATTTGTTAAACTTTCAAATTTATCATATTAGAGACATTTTATAAACTAGACATACGCACATATCTATACTCCCCATTTTGCAGGGTATTCCCGTATTCCATGCAATTGCATTTTCAACAGAATTGCGTCTGCAAATTTGTAAATACATCTATGCATACACATGGCCATTAGCTTATAGGGTATATGACCACAATGCATTGTCTGCGCTGCTAGTATAAACAGCAGATACAGAGATACAAATGCAAATATAGCGTACGGGCGTTGGGGAGGGTAGCCCGAGAGCATTTAACAAAAGGCAATCGCAAATATTTTTGCAGCAAAAACCTAAAAAAAAGGAAACGCACGCAAGAGCAAATTGAAACGGTGTATGAAGAGGGGGAAGGTGGTGGAAGGGGGAGAGAAGGGAACAGGGCACTCAACTGCGTTGTTGTAACTATATTGTATACACTCGCACACACAGACACGTAAGCTGTATCTAGCTACCTTTTGTTATCAGAAAGGCAGGTGATAGAGGAAGAGGGGAAGGAGCAGGCAGTGGGAGTGGGAGTGGGAGCTATGAGCAATTTGTTGACTCAGCGCCGTGCAAATTGTTCAATGCAATTTTTAGTTTAGTGAAACGTTCATTGCGCACATAAAAGATTTATGAATGCAAAAAGGGTTTTTATTTTTGGCTTTTTGTCGAGGCGAGCGAAGCAAAATCGTAACAAATTTGCACAGCAAAAAATAGAAAATGATTTTAGATTTAAATAAAGTTAAAGTTAAAGTTATAGCTAAATAAATCTTAAGCAATTTTAATAAATTTCAAAATATTACTGTATAATAAAAACAACTCTTCTTCTTCTTTCAGGTAAGTTTTACAACTTAAAATTGATTTATTACGTATCCGTCTTGTGGTACTTCCTTATGGCTGGGTAAGTTGACAGAACTCTTTGAAGTTATTCTTAGCTCGTTTTATGCTCTGTCTCATATATTAAATGCAATTTCATTTTCTCATCGTTCCGGAGCCTAATTGAAATTACGTAACGTTCATTGACTTTGGAAATGTTTCGCGTTTCTCATATTTCTATTTCACTTTTATTATTATTCGTTTGCTGTAATACTCGCCAGGGCTCTAATGTAATCGCATTAGTCGACTTTATTCAACGCACAACAAAATAGATTTCATTTAGACACGATCATGCCCCATAATAATAAGCAAACGATCTGACTAATGACGAGCCAAAAAAAGAAGAAATGAGAGAAAAAGATCTTGAGCTAACCAGGTACGAAACGTAAGCTGATAAAAGTCATGTTCGACTAGCACTGAGCTTCAATTGATGGGCAGCTCGATGTAAGAAGGAAGTCAAAGACTGTGCTGCAGCGAGCGAGTGAAGGAGAGAGAGAGAGGGAGAGACAGAGAGAGTGAAAGAGCAGCTTACATTTTGCAAGACGATCGATCGATGAGTAAGATTTGCTTGCTGTTATTGAACTAAGTTTGACGAAGTGAATAGCTTTATAAAAGCAGACAGCTGAGATTAGAAATTTTGTAAATGATTGATTTGAAGATATTTTATTAAAAGTTCATCGATAGAATTTAGTTTGCACAGTTGAAGTGCTATTGGGCTTGATAGAATTGAAAATGTTGTTTGCTTTTGGCATTAGCATAAGCTTTCGTATTTATATAAACAGAGACAGTTAACAGATTTAAAATAAAATCTTACATTCTTTGGGGCTTTAAAGATTAAAATTAACATTAGCTGTCGTTTCTATTAACATTAACATTTATCTTAACAGAATTGTGATTTCTTTTAACTCCATCTGCTAACTAGATTTTTTATGTTAAACCTTATATTGATATGGATTTTTCAAATGCTAATATTTACTTATTTTTATTTACATAAAACGTATATTTTTTATTTTATTTATTTTTTATACTTGACCGCGCTTAACCGCTCGGCAAGTTTCAGCATTTGGCTCCCGCTTTTCGGCCTTTTTTATGTAAATTGAAAAACAATAAATTTTTGTCAATGCCTAATAAATGGGACTGTCAAGTGCAACATGCTCCATTGTGATTTAATGTGAGCATTCACTGTGAACCATTTTCATGGCATCATTATATATGTAATATCACATGACTTTCCGGTTATATATTTATATCTACTTGTAAATTTACTTTAAATTACATGATGTTAAAAAATTATATCAGAGTATATCTATATTCAATTTACTTTTTACACTTGGCTCAAATAAATAAATAATAATAAATATAAATAATAATAATGAAAATAAATTAGAAAAAACTTTAGATATTATATATCTAAATTATTAAATATTTTTAATATATATTTATAATATTATTAATTAATATAAATATAAAAAAAAAAAAATAATTAAACAACAAATCTTGTTATTTAAATTTTTGTATAAAATATTTGATAAATATGTTTTTTTTTTATATTTATACTACTTTAGTTATTTTATATATTTAATTTTAATATATATAACTTGATAGCTCAAAATTTTCATCAACTAATCTACTATAAATTGTTTTTTTTTTTTTTATTCATCAACTATTTTATTCAGTTTAAAATTTTGAGATTTATATCTCCATAAATACAATTATTTCATCAAGCATATAACACGTAATTAGCTGTTTATAGATTGGCATTATAAAAACATTTCATAGCAGAGCAAAAAGAAAAAAAAAAAGAACTTGCTGAGCTCATAAACTATAGAGCAAAAAAGAATTCTAATTGAGCTGCACGATAAATCCAAAGTCACAAATATATCAGACATAATTAAACTGTTGAACTCGAGAACAGCGCCAAAAACCATGAACAAGATTTCCACTTGAAGCGCTCACAGCGAACGAGTTTTTGTATTATGAAAAGGCGCCACGAACGGAACGAAAAATCAACGAAATCGAATTCAATAAATAATAACAATAAATAAATAATAAAAAGTCAAGTAAAGTAAGAGAGAGAGAACAAATCAAACTGAATGAATGTTGAAGGTCAGAATGCTTAAGCCTTAATCAATATATGAAGACAGTCGCCAAAATATGAATATGAATATATATATATACATATATGTAAGCTACAGCTGGAATGCCCCCAATGCCCCTCTCCATGGATATGTATTGAAAATTTGTATCGATTGAAATGAATTCTCGAGTCATCATTGCAATTAAATATCAATTGAAATTTACGCGCTTTTATTTTTTCGGGGCCTCATAAATTGATATTAATGGTTATTTTTCTCTTTATTTTTTCGAGATTCCTTAAATAATTTTATTTAGTTGAAATTTGTTTGTGACAAATTTATGCAGACTTTTTGATTAATATTCAATTTCAATTGATGCGCCGCCGCCTGGCGGACTTGGCTTTTAATCTGTCTCTGGGCTATTTATAAGAGGATGATCAAATAAAAGTTATGTAGGTAAAGAATCTATGGTGATGTGATAAATTCTCTACTGAAGCTATAACTATGGTTTAACATATGGAATGACATATCTATTAATCACTAAAGCTGACTCAGATATGCGAGCGAGCTTCTCTGAACTTCTTCGAGTCTTTTTTAAAGGGGATTTATTACAATAGATATAGAAACTATATTCACTTCAACTGCTCTTCAGTTGTCCATCTATAAGTCCATCCATAACTTGAACATAATTGACTTCAATCGCTTAGGAATTTATGCAGATATAAATTATTGAGTTAATAAACTTTACTTAACTCTAAATTAATTACAAATGGCATCACTTATTCTTTATTTAAAAAATTATTTCATATCGATAACTGCAAGCGCTGCTGAAATATATTTATCAAAAATAGTATCAGCCTTGTTTGGTCATCCCAGTTTTTTCTCTGACTTTTTGCATGACTCGTCTTATTGCCCTCGTCTTGTGCTCTCTTGGCGTATCCATTACGACAGTCTGGTTCAATGATCGCATATAATGATTTCTGTATGCGAAAATAAGTAGATTTGTAGTTTTTTGTTAAGTGTACATGAAGTACTATATATATATATAGATACATATACATTTATATAGTCTTTAGAGATCGTGTGTCTGGACCCGTGTGGAGCTTTCTTTTGTTATTTGCTCAAATCGTGTGGTACATTTGAATGGTTTCTTTTTTTTTTAATTTTATTTTGCTTCTTTGGTGTTGTCTATAGCTGTTGAGTTTGGAGGAGTTGGCTCTTTTGTTATTGCTGTTGCTGTGCCCGGGCCACTCGTGGCTGAGCAGCTTTTTGGCAACTGACTATTGCTTATTATGCAATGTGGAATGGCACAGCATTGGCTCCGAAAAAAAAAGGAATTTTTAACATTTTTTTAATTATAGGTTAAAAGAAACTCTTAGGTATACCAGAATAGAACTGTAGAGCAACAATTACCTCTAGCTACAAATCTTTTGCTTGACAGGGCTGCAAAGCCAAGTAGCAAAAAAATGGAAGCAACTCTTTGAAGTGTTGCTTTTTTTTATGAAAATCTTGCTTATAAAATAGAGTTCAAAGCAGTTTAAGATTTATTTTATTTATTATTTATTTATAGATTTTAATTGAATTATATTATTTTCATTAATTATTATTTTATATTTCTTTCCTTATTATTTATTTAATTATTATGTAAATTTTGCATTATTTTTATTGCACTATCTCACTTTTTATTATTTATTATTATATATTTTATTTATTTATTAATTAGTAATTATTTCAATTTTTGTGCTACCTTAATTAATTTTATTTATTGTGTATTTTATTTTATTTATTATTTATTGATTACATACATTTTATTGTATTATCTTAATTTATTTAATTATTTTATTGATTCTTATATATATTTTATTTATTTTCTTATTTTTTTATTATGTTTTATTTTAGTTTTTAATCATTTATAGTTTCCATAAATTTATTTAATAGTTTAACTGATTTTTATATTTTAACAGTTGTTTGCATAGCTTGACTATACTTGATTATTTATTTATTTTTAATTTTTAATGAATATTTAAATTAAATTTCGTATAATTTTAGAAAAAGTTTTCTTTAAGAGAATTTGGTAAAGTAATTTCATTTATATACTTGTTTTATATAATTCGCTGCAAAAATAAATATATATAAAAATATTTTCCTAATTAGTTTGACTTTGAATGATTACATACTCAATCATGCAAGCTAACATATTTTTCTGTGTAGATATTCCAAACTTTTATTGCTTATAATAATTAAAAAGTACTTGAAATTTATAATTACTTTGTTTTAAAAATTTGCTTAAATTTATATAGAATATCCTAACTACTTTTTACACCAAATTCTCTACTTAAACATTGCAAGCCTTCTATACAGCTGTTCAAGCTAACTAGTTTTACAGCTAATTGCTTCGTTTATTATACCCTGAGCCCATTGAAAATGGGAAATCAGGGTATAATGGTTTTGTTAAAAGTATGTAACAGGCAGAAAGAGGCGTGGCAGACCCCATAAAGTATATATATTCTTGATCAGCAGAAAAAAATAAGTTGATTGAGCCCTGTCCGTCTGTCCGTCCGTCCGTCCGTCCGTCCGTCCGTCCGTCCGTCCGTCCGTATGTATGAACGCGTCGATTTCCGAAGATACAAAAGCTAGAGAGTTCATTCTTTTTGTGTTAGGTTCGTATATTGCACGCGCAGTACGAGTTTGTTTCAGAAATTCGATAACTTGTATATTTGAAAAGTTATCGATAAACGAATTTATCGGGTACCAGTTACAAAATTCTAGCTAATTCATCTTAAGAGTTAGAGTCTCCAAGTCTTCTGCATATATATAGATACTAATTTAATACAATTTTGGTTTTTGTCAGATTTTGGATTACGGTCCCCACTTCGACCCACCACCCCCAAATATGAAAAAAATGCATTTCAAATACTAGAGACATGCAGTTTGGTTTAGCATATAGATATGAATATCATGATAATAATCTGAAGATATCAATACGATTGTCCATCTAGAAACAGAATTATTAATCATCAAAGTTTTCTCATCAAAATCCATGCGGCGCAGCAACAAAGGCAGAGAGAGACAGCAAGACGCTTGCAATGCTTACACACAGGTATACACACATACATGCATACCAACGTAGATCACAGTCTATGTGTGCGCGTGGTTTTGCATGCGTGCAGAAACGAATCGAATAATTCTTGGAATATTATTCGTTCGAAGAAGGGCTCAGGGGATTTCGTAGTCGAGCAGCCTCGACTACAGCTTTCTTACTTGTTTTATTATTATATTTTATGTATTTAACATGAAAATAATAAATAAAAGTTTGAATATCTTAACACCTAACTCACTCTGCTCACACACTCAGTTAGTTCGAATCTTATCATAAATTTGTGTGTCGCAGAGATATCATCGAAACTATAAAACGAACCATAAACAAATTGCCTGAGGGTCTAGTTAAAGAGCAACAACTTCTGTTTAAGTGCCAGGCCACCAGGTATATGCTCCCTCTCTCTCTCTCACATTTAACGATGACAATTTTATCCAATTATTGAGCCGACTGGCTGTAAAAATTAACACATAAAAAAGCTAAAGATAGAGAGAGAGAGGGAGAAGCAAGAAAAACTTGAAGATTTCGCATTTGGAAATCAATAATCGGATTGTTAAAGTGCAGAGCGTGTAAACGAGGCATAAAAATTAGCCCGGCCTATAGGGTTTTCAGGCCCTTTTGCCAGCGCTGATCGTAAAACCTCGATCGGAGATCAGGAATGTGCCATAACCCATAAAACGTATGCAGTTCTTGGTTTCTATTTGCCATTTGATAGCCGTAATTCGAATAAAATTTGATGAGAGTCGTTTATTTCTCGTGACTGTCTTTCGTTTGGTTTTTTTTTTTTTTAGTGCCCTTTTAATGAGACACAAAGTGGGCAACAAAGTTGGGAAGGCGTCAAATGGGCGTGGCACTTGCCTTGACAACCCAACGCCATAAAGCGTGAGAACATTGCTCAGCGAATGTATTTATGTATATAAAAATGTATATATGTATGTATCTACGTTTATATGTTTATATGGAGGTCGATCTTTATCTAGACTGTAGTAAATCTTCTTCTTTCGAAGCGCTGGCAACAAGTTTAGCATGTAAATTTCTGGCTTCTTTTGTTTGTGCGCCACAAATATTTGGGCAACTCAACTTGGCCATCAAATGATCAGCGAAATTTCTCAGAGAAATGGCAAGCTGTGTCAAGTTGTTCCATATGGGGTATTCTGATGTGACAAATGGTCTACGTAGAGAGTATATAAGGGATATATTTCAGGGAAATATATATAGATCATATATATATAGAGAGAGAGAGAAAGAGAGAGAGAGAGAGAGAGAGAGAGAGAGAGAGAGAGAGAGATTTATGGCTGTCTGTCCTTTTATTTCAACTCGTTTCTAATTTGTGAAGCTTTGCAATATTTTGTTTACAATATTTTAAAGATATTTTAGCCAAATCAATCATAAAAGGAAAGACATGCATGACTTAAACTAATTTAACAAATTTTCTGATTTAAGAGACGAGAGAAAATCACAAAAATTTATTTTAGCTTCAATTCAATTTTGTTTTCTATTCATTTGTTTTTGTTATGTCAATTCTATAAATAATTTTGTCCCTTAAAACTGTTTTATTTGGCAAGTTTTCTCTATAATCAATAAATATAAATATAAAAAATATAAAAAAAAATATATATATATACATATATATATATAAATATATAGAAGTATGAAGAAAAAATGAAATCAGTAAATATAGAAAAATAAATAAATATATAAATAATAATAGTACAAAAAAAAATATATATATATATAATAAAAAACAATACAAAATTATTTATGTATATAAATAATTATATTATTAATATAATATTATAGTTACATTATAATTATATTAATAAACTATAATATAAAAAATATATATATTTTTATATAATAAATATAAAACTATAAATAAATAAATAAATATAAAAACTATAATATAAAACAATATATTAATATATAAATAAAATAAAACAAAAAATGTTTGATTAAATAAATTTAAACAAATGTTTTATAGTTTTTTTTTTTATAAATTAAATAATAAAAAGTGTTTAATGATTAACCTTTCTATGCTCTAGAGTCTCAAGTCTTCAGTAGTTCTATAATGCTCTAGGGTATCTAGTCTATCTAGCTTCTATCTCTTTCTCTCTGTCTCAGCCTCTCTCTCATTGTCTCTCTTCATCTCTCTTTCTCTTTCTCTCTAGCTCTATCTCTCTCTCTCCCTTTCTTCGTTGTTTATTTTGATTTGCTTTTTCAAATAAATTAGCATGTCCGCAAACTTTGACCCACTTAGGATTACAGAGCAGACATACGTACACATACTCATACACACACACACACACACACACACACACACACACACACACACACACACACACACACACACACACACACACACACACACACACACACACACACGCACATATATATTTATACACATGTGTATATGCAAAGTCAGTGTCAGTACCCAATGTCGAGTGTAACAACTTACTTTGAACGCAGGCCGGCAGATCGTAGGAGTCTCTTTTCTGCCATTCGGGTTTATTGAACTTGATTAGCTGCTTGGAATGTATTTGTTTATGTTTTGTTATTGTTGTTGTTGTGGGTGCTATGCTTACATCTGATAAATTATTTTGCTGTTGATGTGTTTTTGCGTTTGGTTAATTGGCCAAATTGTTAGCTGTTGTTAGATTCGACGCCTAAGATTAGGACGGCTAAAAAGGCTTTTGGCCTACATTTCGAAATTATAAAGAAAGATGAAAAAATACAATTAATAACAATAAAAAATATAGAAAAATGTTTGATTTCCACAAAATTTATATATAAATTATTTATATCAACAATTAACAAAATTACAATATTATTAAAGATAAAAAAATATTTAAAGAAAGAAATAATAATTTTAAATGAATCTACAAGAAACATATTAATAACAAATATATAAATTAATATATTATTTAAAAATTTTAATTGATAAAAAAATAAAATATATTTTTATGGTTTAATTTGTAAATTAAACTGTTAAAAAATTTATAATAAGTAAAATATAATTAAATAAAAAATATATATGTCTGCTAAAAAGAAAAAGAAAAAATATATTTTTTGGGGTTATCTTTTAATATAAAAAGTAAAACATATGCTGAATAATTTTTAATAATTATTAAGATGTAATTTTTAAATTCAACTTATAAAATAAAAATAAAATAATTTTAAAATATTTTTTTATATTTTCAATTAATTTGTTTAAAAAATGAAACTGTCAGATAAATAAATAATATTAATATATTTGTGAGATTTGAATATTAAAGAATATGATTTTTATGAACTAAAGCATTTTTAAACCTGCATAAATTACGTAAAATTATAACTCATTTATTATAACCAGACTAAGTTGTTTTTTTTTTTTTTTTTGTTTTTTTTTTTTAACTAAAACTTATTTTTATATATTAATAATAAATCATTTTAGAAAGATGTACCATAAATTCAAGGCCAGGCTACAAAATTCGTTGCTCTACTCTCTTTTTTGCCCATCTCTCTCTCTCTCTTTCTCTCTCTGCCACCCACAGCTAAATGACAGTTAATTTATCCACATAAAAAGACAACAACGACTGTCAAGCTCAAGTTCAGTGTCAATGCGTTCGCAGTCGTTGTAAGCCAATCGAACTCAAACACGCAACATGTTCGATCGCGCCGCGCTCTCTTAGCAAACAACTTGAAGAAAGAGCGCAAGCATTCTGAGCCGCTCGCACACGGCACGCACATTGTAATGCGCGCGTCCAACTCCAACTATGGACAATGCAAAAACAAGTTCTCGTTTGCTGTTGCTGCTGCTGTCATTTTTTTGCAACCTTTTTGTTGCTGTTGTTTTAAGCGACTTTTGTTTACCTTATGCCTCGTTAAAGATCAGCAACGTCTTTGACTCGTGTGCTCTTCGGAACAAAGAGAGTGTGTGTGTGAGAGAGAGCCAGAGCGAGCGAGCGCGCGCCTGAGCAAACAAGTTGCACTCGCTGGGTTCTGGACCAGACTCCTACACGGCGTGTTGTTGTTGTTGTTTTCTTTTTATTTAAACTTCTTTTCTTCTTGGTTTTTTTTGTTCGCTTCGCCGTTTTTTTTTTTTTTTTTTTTTTCATTTTCTTTCTGCATTGGCAATGCGAGGCAGCCAGCAGCAGGAAGTTCAATTTCAGCTCAGTTGAATTTTGCACGTCATCTCAAGCGGTCCTAAATCGTTGCTCAATTTCCAGACTTGCGACGAGCTATACGAAGTCTACTTTACCTTTTTTTCTGTTGATCAACAAAAAGAATTCTTTTGCACAAATCACAAATCGCGTCTCGTTGTGGTGCAACATGTCCAATCGCGCAGTGTCCAGTGTTGTATAACAATGAACTGTTCTCGCAGTGTGAGCCAAGTGCAGCTAATTAAACCGAGCAACCTTTAAACAACAACAAAATAAATCCATTTATTTATTTGATTTTAAATAAATATTTAACAACAACAGCAAATTACTACAAAAATGTATCGCTTGCAAAGACGCGCCGCTCTAATAGCCAAACAAGGTAAACAAAATAAATAAATAAAACAAAAAAATTCCCAAAAGAAAATTAATAAACAATAAATACTCAAGCGCATAAACCTTTTAGATAAGTTAAGCAAATTTGTTGTAATTGCTGCACTTGCAAATAGTGCGACAACAAAAAATAAATAAATAAATTTGACTCATTGTTGAGCCTTTTCTCACATTACTCATACGCAGCGTTAGACACACTCAAATTATCTCTCTATATATCATATATATTTGCATACACACGTATGTATTTATCTTTGTGGTTTCTTTATAAATGCTCTTTTGTGGTTAAGGTGTGGTCAGTGCCATGGCGGATGACTGATCTTTATAGCCACACTGCCGATAGATGAGGTAATTCCACAAGTGATTCAAAAAAACACAATGAAAGAAAGGAAAAACAGCCAAAAACAGCTGCACCTGAATTAAATTTAAATGCAATTGCAATTAAAAACTAATGCTAACAAATTAGAGATTTCATTTTGAGCTGTCAAGCTTATTGTTTATTTAAAAGGTTTACGCATTTGCATAGCAGCGTCTAGTCAGGCATCAAGGCTAAGTTTTTTACATAATACTATATAAGCGCTATATAGTATTATTTTCAAATAAACAACAAATTTAATTTGCATTTTTTTTAAGTTTTATATTATGAAGTATTCTCTTAAATGTAATTTACACTTATTTATTTCTTATATTTAAAAATAAATAAAGCATATTTAGACTTTTTTCCAACATTTATTTAATAAATAAATTTAAATTTTTTATTAAATAATAAATTTGTTATTTGAAAATAAATTATTTATATTTTCTCAAATTTTAATAATAATATTAATTTTTTGTTGGTAAATATTTTTAATACATGTTTTTTTTTTTAATTTCTTTCATATTTCATAGAAATAAATAATATTCAAGTTTTAGCAGCTTCAGATTTTCCAAGATTTTTAATTGTTTTTAATTTTTAACAATTTTATTGAATTACTTTTTCAACAATTAAAAATATAAAGTTTAGGCCATAAGAGCTACAGTCTTTTTTCCATAATTTATTTGGTTAATCATTTATATTTTTTTACAATTAAATATATAATATTTAGAAATTGCATAAGAGCTAGACTGTTTATTTTAGCAAAATTATTATTATTTTTTAAATTCATTTTAAATTTATTTAATTTATTAATTTTTTTTAATTTTTTCACAATTAGTTTGTTAATTAATTAAATTTTTTTTATATATAAATACAATATTTAGGCAACCTTTCGTCCATCTATAAAAGCAAGACTGTTTATTTTAGCACTTTCAGATCTACTTTAGCTTTTTTTTTTTAGTATTTATTTTCTACAATTTTACTCAGTACGTTTCAAATCTCTGAATTCCTTAAGCAAATTATTATTGCTTAACTAAAGGTTATAGTTTGCATTGACCTTTTCTCTTTCTTAATTCTAATACTTATCAATTCTGACCTTTTTTGCACTTTTCTAATTTACAACAATTTTTTACAGTTACACTAGAAATTTTCTTTTGATTTTTGGCTAGTCATTTTTTTTTTAGCATTAAGCTTGAAATTTGAATCGAATGCTTAGGCATATAAAGTTTTATTTTTTAATTTTTAATTTTATATTCATATTTTTTAAAACTCAATTTCAGCGAATTTATCACAGTTGAAAGTGGAAATTCACGGACAGCACTTAAAATTATTGCTGCCATTTTTTTCTATAATGACTGAATTGCTAACATATATGTAAGATGAAAAACCAGCTCGAAATAAAGCTTAGCTTAGCTTAAATCACGTTTAATCGTTTATTATCTTGAATCAACTGCAGCTTAGTACTTGATTACATCAGCTCAGACATGGAACGCTGTAAGCCTTACAATCTTGCTTCAATCGATCAATCTGCTGATTGATTGCCAAACAAAAAAAATATTAAAAATAGATTTAAAATAAGTTTTTTAAATATTAAGGTTAACATTTTTTTTCTGCATATATTCAAGTCATCAACTGTCTGATTCGAAAAGGGAATCTGTCAATCAATCAAGCAATCATCTAATACATGTTGAAATAGCAGACAATTCGCAACTGTTTACTATTTAGTTTATCTATTTGTTTGCTGGATCAATTGCTTCAATTAGTCCATCATTAACATTTTAGCTATAAAATTGAGATGTGACAATAATGCTATGAGCATTGCTCATATCAATCTCATCAGTTTACCATTTTAGCAATACTTCAATTATTCAATCCATTCAAACCAAAAAAAACAAAAAAAAAACACGTCTTTCACAATCTGATTTGCTTGGTCTACTTGCTAAGTAAATTGTTTGGGCTAGTCAAGAGGCCAATTCCTTTCTCTTCCTTTGGGCCAGAGACCATGTCAGCAGGCCCTAATAGAAACCGTCAACAATTGGCATTAGCCACAGCAACAAAATTCTCAACATCTTCCTTTACTTTCTTTACCACAACAAGAGGAAGAAAACCAAAACGATCAAGAGCGAATGGAACAGCCATGCAATTGGGTCATCAAACAAAACACAGAGACCTCAAACACGAAATGGCAATCATTTTACTTTTAGTTGTTGCTATTGTTGTTGTCTTTCTTTCCCTTTGACAGTAAATAAAAGCAAAGTAAATAAGGCAAATAAATAAATAAATTGAAAAGCTTATATACCAGCTTGGCTAAAAAAAGATGAGTTGGCTTGGCTTGGCCTCGAGCATCTTTCTATTTCAGTTTAGGCAAGAAAGGGACGTCAAAACTTGGCCAAGTGAAAGATGGCTCTTGGCTCAGAATCCCAGTTGCTGCATGTCAATTCCAGATTCGTGGCATATAATTTCATTTAGTCAGCCAATTGTTGCTGTTGTTGTTGTTGTTCTTGGTTTGCATGCCAAATGCTTGGGCCACAATTTGTCCACACGGACGCGAGCATTTGCTTTGAAATAAACCAAGTTCAAAGTCGTGCCACAGTAAAAATCTTTCGTTATTAGCCCAAAAGAACTGACATGGCCAAAGAAGGTCATGGACAGATTTTAGTACCCGGCACACTGCACGCTGTCTGGCCAGCCAGTGAGCTAGGCCAGCTGGCCAGCCAGCCAGCCGGTCTAAGTCCTCTACTACTACTACTATTCTTCTCTTAACTTGGTCAATTGACTTCAAACAGAAAGAAAGATTTATTATTGAAGCGCATAAAAATTATGGCCAAAGCAATCGATATTTGCTTAAAGCTGATCATATATAAATATAATTTATATATGTATATATATTTTATATTTATGACCGAAACATTCTCGAATATATCTAAAGTGCAGAGAGGTGAATATTTTATAGCTGTCAATAGGGCTATAAGTATATTTTATTCCCATGCATTTATCTTCTAAAATTACTTTACTCTTATATTTCTTCTTATAATTTACTCTACTAATATTTCAAATAATAATCATATTTTACTCCTATAAATTGATTTATTTATAACACTTATCTTAAGTTTAGTTTAATTTACTCTGAAATATTTTCCTATAATTTTTAAATATATATATTTTTTAAATTTAATCTAAAGATTTATTTTTAAATATTTAATTCCTTTTAAATTTCTTCGTACAATTTTTATATAATTTTTTTTTTTTCGTTCCAAATTAAATATCATATAAAATGATTGCTTTTAAATAAATTTTAATAGTTCTTTCTTGATTTCCGTTCTAAATTCAATTTATAGAAAACTCAATTTGAAAAAAAGAAAGAAAAAGAAAGAAATCAATAAACTCTAAAAAAAAATTGCATTTTTATATAATTCTTTTATTTAATTATCATTTCATATCTCTTGTTAAATTTCTCAGACAATTGAAATGCAATTTATTTTGCGCTCGTATCAAATTATTTTATATGCAGCAATCAATAAAACTGAAATTGAAATTGAAATTTACGTTTGCAAATGATAATTAAATTTTATTGTTTAATTAAATAGAATTTTTACCAAAAGACAAATTGTATTTGAGCAGCTTTAAGAGCTGCATCAGTTAAAAATACTTATCTTAGTAATATTTAATAAATCACTTGATTTAGCATGGCTGTGAGTTTTTACAGTTAGTTACATTATTTAAATATTTTTTTATTTTTTATTATAAATCTCTTTAAAAAATATTATTGATTTAATTTAATTTATTCAATTTTTATTTTTAATATTTCTTATTTATTTTAGTTTATTCCATATCTAAATGTGCTGTTACTTGTTTTATATTTATTATATATTTATTATAACACTAAAAATTTCGTATTATTCTTTTTAAATTTCTTATTTTAATTATTTATTTATTTATTTTTTATTTTTATAATCATAATAAATTTGTGTTAGCTTAAAGCATTAATAACTTAAATACAAACATAATTAAAGCCTGAAGCATGCCCAAGTCGCATTTCAATTTCAGTGAAAATTCGAATATTATTTTCTTTCTTTTACTAAAATATTTGATAATATTTTTACATTAAAAAATAAATTGAATAAAAATGTTTAATTTTTAATTCGACTTATTTATATACATTTTTATCAGATATTAAATTAAATTTTTGTTTTTATTAATATTAGATATGTTTAATATATTCATATATGAATTTGTAGCAATCTGTCATTAATATGTTTATATCTTTTAGAAATAATAGATATTCTATATATTTAATTATATGTGAATTTATAGTCAAATATTTAATGTATATTCCATAGATAAAATCTTTTCTTTTTTGCTCTGCTAATCTTCAGCACGAATTCAGCGTAAATTGCATTTGATTTATGCACTTGAAAACTATTTACTTTGAATGCACTTTTCGATTTGCACTTAAATCATTTTAAGTACTTTTTCCAATGGGCATTTTACAACACTGCATTGACCCAGTGGCAGCTGCTTTAAGGCTGTTCATTGAACGGCTCTGGCCATAATATACACATATATATTTAATAGCATCCACCGTTCGTCTTTTATTGTTGTTGATGGGCATGCCCAGTAGCTGGCTCAACGCTGTAGTTGTTGTTGTTGTTGGCTCTAACTGTTAAGCTAAGGAGCTGAAGCTGTTGCCGTAGTCTTATTTTATACATTTCCTTAAGACGACTGGCGACTACCATTTGGCTGGACACGGCCGTCGACGTCAGCTAAATTATATTCACTCTTCTTCTGCTGGCTGCTGCTGTTGTTGTTATCGCTCTTTTATGGCCAAGTTGCACGCATCAGTCAGACAGCAGCAGCAGCAGCCAGTCTAGCATCTGCTGCTGCTATTTTTATGACCTCTGCCAACACCAGAGACAGAGACAGCGACAGCGACAGCGAGACGCGCCAAAGTTATCTAACGCAACTAACTAAGTATCGAGCAATTCTAATCTAATCACATGAGACGAAACGAGATGAGAGGGAGAGAGAGAGAGCGGGTGTGAGGGAGCGAGGGGGTTTGCGTATAGTGCTTTGTACAGGACAGACAAGTCCCCATGCAATTTACCGTAATGTTTGGCTCTCTAACGATGAGCGCGCAACGGTTGTTTTCCCTTTCTGGTCAGCACTCAAAGTTGAGTTGGAGCCCAAAATAGCCAGAAGAAGTTGTAGTAGTAGTAGACGAAGAAGAAGAAGAAGAACAGCAGCCACAAGCGCATGCGTGACTGCTCCTAGCTCCCTCTCTCTCTCTCCTCACTCTCTCTCTCTCTCTCTCTCTCCTCACTCACTCTCCAGTGCCTGTTCTTAGCTCAAAAGTCTTCCTGTTTCTTGCTCAATCTGCATTTTGCCCATCTCACTTGCTCTCCTCTCTCTCTCTCTCTACCTCTTTGCATGCCAGCATCTCTCTCTCTCTTTCATACCTCATATCTGTCTGTCGACGCGTTGTCTTCTTCGCCTGCGTCTTTGAGCGTGTGCAGTTAATCAATTATAACGACTCTTGATTTCCTTCCTGATCTAGATTAAGATTTTTATGTGGGTTCAGGTTCGGGTTCGGGTTCGACGATGACGACGACGACGACTATGACTGGATTTTACAGTTGCTTCGCTCTTGTCTGCAGCGTGCGATTAAGTCATTGGCTTTGAGTTCATTTGATTCGGTGATTCGCTCATTCATTCAGTCGTTCCATCACTCGTTCACTCGTCCGTTCTCTGACGTTCGTTCGTTCGTTCGTTCTGATGGCACCGCAAGTGCGTGTTTTGATGATGGCTTTATCACACTTTTTATAGAGACATTGCAGCTGATTTGCGAGTCTTAATTGACTTTTATGTTACCCGTGAAAGGTGTGCACTCTGATATATAGTTATATCGTGTCTAGTTATGGGCTGCTGCTAGGAAATGAGCGGCACTTATTACGTCGGCATGATTTATGCAAAAGCAACTCTCGAATACTGAGCTGACAAATCCATTAAAATCATTAAAGTGCCCATATCTATTTACGAAATCGGAGAACTCGACGAGATTATCAAAACGTGTTCGTTAATGTTCTCTAAAGACACTCAAATATTTCTCTATTTGCACATGTTCTATTATATAATAAAGCGCAGATCATGTTTACTTGAGCTGGAATTTTGTCACTCTGTTGGAAATGTTATTATATTTATTTGTAACACTCTCCTATGCGGTTCTCATGAACTTAAAAGAGACCTATAGCAATTCCTTGATCTCTTAATGTTAGGTATGAGTAGTTGCTGATGGTAGGGTAGTAATGGAAGGGAAAAGATGGAGAAATGTGAAGAGGAGAGAAAGTAGAATATGAGATAGAAAACAAAGAAAGAAAGATAATAGAATAAAACTTAGTTAGTGGAAAGGGAATATACGACTAACTGAGAGAAGGCAATAGAAATAGATAAATAATATAATAAAGAAGGAAGAATATTGAGGAAAAATATGTATCGCAAGAGAAAGAAAGGCAATAAGTGTGTGAAGTTAGTAATGGATGAGGAGAAGAATACATATTGAGAATAATTATAAAAGTATAATGAAAAGCTGAAGGTATAATAATATATGATGCTATGGTAGTAAAAGAGATAAGAGAATACACTTGGATACACTTGATGGAAAAGAGGGCTAAGAGAATCTAGTTAAAAGCACAGAAGAAAAGATGAATTAGAAACAGGAAAATCTAGTGATGGATAAGGACAACAATACTTCTAAGGACTGGCAAGCATAGGATTTTAATAAGCAGTGGGAGCGGAGATGTCATAGTTAAGAAGGAGAATTATTTAAAAAGCTGAAGGAGAAGAAGAAAAGGGAAAGCATATTATAGAAAGATGAAGAATGAGGGTGCTATGGCGGAAATGTCATACAGCGTGTAAAGGTTTCTTGTTGTTCACGGAGTTAGGTAACAAATATATTTGGCTATATATTTATTATTTAAAAAAAAAATAACTTTATATATATATGTATATTTGTGGCGGTTGCATTAACTAGTTCTAATTCTGCATTAGTTCTAATTCTAACATACAATACTTTAAAATAGTTTTACAATAGTTGTAATCGATAGTAATAATCGTACTTACTTACTTCTCTAAGAGACAGACCATTGAAGTTGACGTTTTTCTTGCATTATAATAAATATGCAATAAGATAAATTCCGCATCACATTTATTATTCAAAAGTGAATGTAGCACAGCTACATAATTGTTTCACAATTTATTTTCAAATATTAAAATATAAAAAATAAAAATTGAAAAACAATTAACAATAAATAGAAGTTCATATTATGAATTTCCTCGCAATTTTCATAAATGAAAATAAGCTGCATTGACTTCAAGTATATCTTCAAAAGATGATAATTATCTTGATTATATATATTTAGTTAATTTTGTTGGCTTTCTATGTAATTCTCAAAAACCAAGTATTTCACATAAAATTATTTTTCATAAACAAAGTAATTTTCATAAAATTTTGAATATTTCAAAATATTTTTCAAATATGATTATTATCAATTTATAATCTCAACAAGCGCACAATAATATTCTTCTTGGAATTGCATTGTTTGTCAAGCATAAAACATATTTAAGTATATATATTTAATTATATATACCATCTTCCATATATATATAATTACAATAAAACACTTGAGCTCTTTCTCTCTTGGCCAGAGTTGCTTTCAGCTGCAATTAGCTTTTGTTTAGGCTTTAGCCAATTTGCCCAGCACAATTTTTCGATCTTATCTCGGCGCCCAAATAAACATTCACCAGCCGCAACGACAGAGTTCTATGGGTGCAGCAGCTCCTTGGGATCGACTCCTTTCGACAATAGCCCAGTTTGTTGCTGTTGCCTTTCCCTTTGGCATCATTATGGCCATTTAATTATACCTTTTCTGCACAGACAACATTTTCCAAATAAATCACTCAATCAAAAATGCTAGAGGACTGCAACACATGACTGCATAGTTTCCCACCAATCTCTCACAGCAATAGCAACAGTTGCCGCCGCTGCTGCTGCTGCAAGAGCAACAGTTGGTGCTGCAACACATAAATACATCAGATGTCAAAAAATGAACTTGACTTGCGAGGCAAAAGCACACAGCAGGATAGTAGACTAGCGCAACTCGCCTAAAGGGGCTCCCCAATGGGCAGCGACTGGGGGGCGACTGAGGAGCGAGGGGCGTGTCTGGTAGGCTGGCCACATTAAATAGCAAATAATAAATTAATATGCCGTAAGTTAATAATTACAAGTTGAAGATGTAACAGATTGTGCCGAGATTGTTGGCTACTGTGCGAACAACTCTTTTGCTATCTGTTGCCCTCCTGCTCACACTCACACTCCCTCTCTCTCTATCTCTTACTCTGTCTCTTTGGACGCCCCGCGTCGCTCTGTAGCAAACTCATTAAAAGTCAAGAACCACGTTCTATGTATAGGGTATGCTAGTTGCTCAGCTCATAATGAAGTACATTTGATTGGTTTGGTTATAATATAGGTATGTGTTTTGTGCTGCTTAGATACCCCTTGATTTTTATTTAAATTGCTCTATATCAAGTTTCGTTAATTGGAATATGCCATTCGGAAATTTATTCATATATATTCATACTCAAATAATTTATTATAAGTTTTCATTTGCCAATAATTCATGAGAACTGAATTTTTCTCTTCTGTTAATTATTAAAATATTATATTATTATTATTATTATTAAAATACAAATACCCTTTATTTTGTTGACTGAGATAAATGCGAAATTTCAAATTTGCATTTTGACTTTAATATAATATAATAAAAAAGAAATATATATAAATATATTATATAATTTATTAAATGATAATAATAGAATAATATTCAAGGCAACTTAATCACTATTTTTTTTTTTTTAGATTTATTATTGCTTCTTCTTCTTCATCATCTACTTGTTTCAAGAATCCAAATACCCGTTGCTGAATTCATTTTCCAGCTGGACTATCAGCTCAGAAATCTGGACTTTCCTTTTGCCACAAATTGTTGCGACGTGCTGAGCCAGAAATGACAACTATATATGCATATATATACATTTATTCATAAATATATATATGCATATATATACCACCCATAATAGATTATATTCTCTTTTGACATGCTCCAAAATCTCTCAATAAACCAGAACAAGAAATTTGCTTTTTTCTTGTTGCACCTCAATTTGCAGTTGGCGCGTTGCAAATTAATTGAGCAAAAGTTCAACAAAAGTTTACATAACTGCAATAGAAACCGCTATGGCAAACAGCAGCAGCAACAACAACAACAACAACTTGTTGAACCACTGAAAAGCAACTCTCGAGCACTTTTCATCATATTCATGTTGCTGGCGCAGCAGCTTCTTTGGCAACATGTTGACAATGCGCGTCGCGCCCTCCAAAGCCAAACACAGCGACACAATTGACCAAAGGCCGAGCTGCTGTTGCTGCTGCACCAACTCCCATTTACAAAAGCTAAAAAAAAAATTGAAAAAAACTTTATTTGCCAAATGCGTCAAGCATTCCGATTACTAAAGCTGCATAGATGCTGTTGCTGTTGCTGTTGCTATTGCTGCACCCCAGCAACAACATTTGCTTGGCCATTTGTCAACATTTGGCTGGTATCAAATGTCTGTGGGATACCCTGGCTCACCTAGGTAACCATGACAAATTTCGTGTAATCAGAAAGCACTAGCGACAACAACAGCAACAACAACGACAACAGATGCTGCTCCGAGGGCCACAAATAAAGTCCAATCGAGCGCTGTTAAAAAAAAAATCAAATGAATTGCAAACATTCGCCAAAAAAAAAATAGGAACATGGCAAAAGGGCAAGTTTTTTGTGCAGAAAATGTTTCAATTATAAAGTAAATGGATAAAAGCAAAGGGAGGCCAATGAAGAGCGATAAAGACAGACAGTTAAAGGGAGATATGCATGTGCTATAAAATATCTTAGTGGAAAAGCGTACAACTAAAAAATTAATTATATATTAATAATTAATTATATATGTGTGTAAAAAATATATATTTATATATAATATAATTTTTAAGATAGTTTTTTAATTATATTTTAAGCATGCTTTATAAATAAAATTTTAATATTTTTTTTATTTTATTTATATATATTCTTTTATTTTTGAATTAATTTACTTTATTTATTTATAATGATTTTTTATATTATTTATGAAGTGTGTTATTTATTAAGTCATTGATAATCTAAAATATATTGTTAAAAATATTTTTAAATTAATTAATTATAATTAATACATTTTAAATAACCCCTCGCAATTTGAAATTGTTTTATATGTTAAACATTATTATTATTATTTTTAGTTAATTTTTTAAATAATTAAAAACTTTTTAATAATTTCTCGAAGTTTGAAATTAATTTTATATATTAAACATTATTATTATTATTATTATTATTATTATTATTATTATTATTATTATTATTATTATTATTATTATTATTATTATTTTTAATCAATTTTTAATTCAATATTTGTTTTTTTTTTTTTTAATATTATTTATTTAAATTAATTTGAGAATTATTTTTAAAGTTTCCATAACTAAAATCTAAAGGTATTTAAAATGTATTTTATTTATTTTTTCTAAATGATAAAGTATATCTTCTACTTTTATATTATTTTATAAAGATTTATTATTATTTGCTCATTAGAAGATTTGTTCCTCTCCGCAATAAATTGTCTCTCAGTATCGCAACAGTTCGCACTAAGGAAATACAAATCGTTGACACTGACTGCCAACTGGTCGATAAATTCTAGAAGTGCTTGTCAATCACAATTAAAGCACATGTCAAATTCTAACTACATATTTAATGTCGTTTCGTTGCAATCAATTTGTTGTTGTTGAAGTTTCTGTTTCCGTTTATTGACCCATATCGTCCCAATTGCCATAGATCAGCAATTTGCTTCCGATTCTTGACCTGCATCAACTGTGAATTCACCTGCAACTGTGGAATGCGTTCATTAAGAATTCAAGCAGTTGCTGCCAGCAAGTGGTCGAGCGCACTTTATGGGCCACATTACAAAACTTCCTTCCTTTTGAACACAAAATAAATAAATAAACACAAAAATATTGTTCTGTTTACAAAGCACACACAAACACACAAAGAGGGAGCAAGTAAGAGCGTGGCGGGAGCGGCAGCGGCAGCGGGAGAGCGACAGTCAAAAGGAAGTCCAGAGTACGAGCAAGTGCTATAAATAAATGCATTTCTTACATTAAAATGTACCACTAACAAACCCACACACTCACACACACACACACACAGAGAGAGAGAGCACAAAGCAGAGACAGTCAAAACGTCGCGCTGCTCTGCCCTTGCCGGCTGCTCAGTCGCCTGGAAGCCTGGATGAAGACCAATGCCGAAGCCTGGATGCGCGTCTCTAACGAATGTTTTAGCTTTGCTTCCGGCGACATAAAACTGCCGTTTGTTGCTGCTGCTCTTTCTGTTGTTGCTGCTGCTGCTGCTTCTGCTTCTGCTGACCGAAAAGCAGCTGCCTATTGGCGTTTACCACAATTGAGTAATGCGCCTTCGACTTGCAGTTGCAAACGCAGTTGGACTTGCAGTTAAAGTTCTTGCTGTTTTTCTTGTTGTTGTTCGTTCGTTCTTGTTGTTATTGCGTTTCTTTTATTTATTTTCTGCTGCTGCTGCTGCTGCTGCTGCTATTGTTGTTTCTCTTTTTTGCTTTGGCCAGTTTCAAGTTTTGTGTGCGCCGCTTTTGTGTCTCTAAGCAATTGAAGCAGGCAGAGCGGACTGCGCGAAGCAAGCAGCGGGCAGAGCGAAACGGTTAGCGGGTAGCGGGCAATGGAAAGCAGGTAGTGGCTAGCGGTTAGCGGGCTGCAGGCAAGATATTGGGCAGATGTTGCTGAGGAGTTCAAGTTTCGTTGTTATTTTCTTGAATTTTTTCTTTTTTTTTTTTTTTTGAAAGTAATTCATCTGGGCAGCTTTGTGCGAGAAGCTCTTTACCTATAATTGTGGGGCATACGGACAATGCGAGGTCCAAGTTCAAGCCACCCACCCACATTTTATTGTTATCGCAACAATGGGCAGCGCAGCAAACATAAAATAAAAGCGTAGCACAGCTGCTTTCCAGCGAAGCGCAACAGCAACAACTTTTCGTTCTGCTTCCAGTTGAGGTCAAGTTTTGTTCTTGATTGCATGATCGATAGAAACTAAAACTCTATAGATATATAAACTTTGCATGTCTTAAAAGTCTCTTATGTTGCAATTAAACAACTGCAAATTACATGAAATTAAATTTGCATATGATAAAGCGCCATCTATTGAATTAAATGCTGTACTAATTAATTGTATTGCAAAGCGCCCTCAACCCAGCAACATTTTACCCGTTTGCAGGTCGCAAAAGTTTTCTCTGCGTATGTGTGTGTGTGTGTGTGAAACTAAGCGACCCCATCAAGGCAACTGCTTACACTGCATATATGTATGTATGTATGTGTGTATGTATGTAGGTAGGGCAGCGCGTACTCGTTCAGTGCAGAGATAAAAGCAAATAAAAAATTGCATAAAATGCCAGCGGCTAGCAAAATGCATGTAGAGCTACGAACGGCGGCGGCGGTGCATTGAACTCCGTTGCCATGGTCCACGATCCACGGTCCACTGTTTAGGCCAGGCCACAAAACTAGAAACATCGCCGAGGAGCAACCGAACGACCGAACGAGCGAACGGGCGGACGAACGTACGAAAGATCCAACTTCAACGAACTCGTATCTGTTCTAAACATGGCCACAGGTACAAATATACAATGCGAACCAACACACATTGCACAGACTGGACAGCGGGACAACGGGACAGCGGGACGGACTTTCGCACGAATGCGCTGCGCGCGCACGCTGGACGCTGAATGCTGAACGCTGTTCACTGGAAGCTGGGAAGGGAGCTTGCGGTTCCAGGGAACGGTTGAGTCAGCAAGCGATTAGAAGCCTAAAAGGAAGTAATGTTGCAGAAAATGCAAAGAGCGAGAGAGAGAGAGAGAGACTGAAAGAGAGAGGCAGATCAAACGAGGGAGAGCAAAGAACAAGCAAAGATCAGATTTCTGCGTGGACGGACCGGACTCTTTGCGCAGTTAGCTTGGCGATTTTTTATGATGCTTAAAATTGAAAAAATACAAAAAAGAAATACAAAAAAAAAAAAAACAAAATGAAACGAAGCTAAAGTCTTGCGCTCTCACTCGCTCTCATGCGCGCTCTCTTTGCTGGGCTGACTGGCTATTATTATGTGCTTTTTCTTTTGGCGCGGTCGACTCCGAGTCTTGACTTGGTCTTCGTCTTCGTCTTGATCTTCGTCTTGGTCTTGGTCTTCGTTTTGGTCTCTTGGCGTGTGTGTAATTATCCAAGGACGCCGCTGAGTAATGAAACGACCTTGAGTGCAGCAATATACAAACAAACAAACACACACATACGCACACACACACACATGTCTTACAGTGTCTTACATATAGACGCATCGTTTGTATCTTTTGTGTTTGGGCGTGTGCTCGCCAGCTAGCCCTCTCTCCCTCTCCCTCTCCCTCTCCATCTCTCTCCCTCTCTGACTGCGCCTGGTCCAGGCAGGGCGTTATTTGTTACACATGGACAAAAAGCTGATATGGTAAACAATTTGTCAGCGTCATAACAAACGCAGTCGGAGCTATGGAGCACTATGCACATAGCTGCAAGGCTGCATCTGGGACCAGACAAATGGAACGCCTACAAAGCTTTGGCTTGACCAAAAACATAAAAGAAAAAAATAAAAAATAAAACAAATATATAAATAAGAAAAGCTTTGTATTGTATTGGGGAAGTAGCCAAGCGAAGCCAAGTCAAGCCAAACCAAGCCAAGCCAGACATCTAGACAGTCCAATCTTGATGCCCATAGATCATTAGCAACTGCTGTAAGAGAACTGATTTTGTTTTCAGTGTATTTATGGAACTTATGGCAGCTGTATTTGTCTTTAAAGTCGAGTAGATCTGGTAAAATTCAGCTGTTGCTAGGCAAAATGAATATAGAACTATGTTTAGTTCCTTTGCTTTTCTAGGAGTTAAAGATACATATATGCAAATAGGATAGATTGAAAATATATATCAATGCTTATAGTTAACAAACAATAAGTACATGTCAGTTTTGGATCATTTTTAATGTTTTTTAATAAATCTTCTCAGCTTTTAATGAATTCCCTAAAAATAAATAATACCTAAAATAAAAAAAATTTTGATATTTAATTAATTATTTTTAATTTTTAAATCTTATTTATATAAAGCTATTCGATGATCAAGTTGATTTAAAAATTAATTTTAAAAACTTTTCAAAATTTTGCATAAAGTATATATTTATATATATAGTTTTATAATTAATTATATTTTTATGATTATTTTATAAAATTTTAATATAATAAAAATAAATAATTAATTAAGACCAAATTTATTAAATAAAAATCAATTTTTCTATTAATTTTAAAATTTTTATAAAAATAGAAAATTTATTACTTATTTTAATTATTAATTTGTAACATAAAAATATATTTTTCTATTCATTTTAAGAAATTTCTTAAATAGAAAAACATATTTTTATAAAAACAATAATTAAAAAATAAAATTTTTAAATTAATAGAACAAATATTTTTAAAATACAAATTAAGTAATTAATTTTATATTTTTATATAAATTTTAAATTTTATAAAATAATTATAATAATAAAAATACACAAAATATGAAGTAAAATATTATAATTATAGATAAATATCGATATACAAAATATCAACAAAATTCTAAAATGGATAATATATAAATAAAATAGAATTCTATAAAAATAAATTATTATTAAAATTTAACATATAAATAAGTCTAAATAATTCGAATACTTTATTAAAAAACTTAAGTTATTATTAAAATTTAATATTAATTTGAAAATACAAATAAATCTAAAAAAATCGAATAACTTATTTATTTATTCACAGAAAATAAATAATTATGAATAAATCTAAAAAATTTATTGAAAACTGATTTTTTGTATAAATCATTGTTTTTATACAAAAAAATGTTTGACTGCAATTTATAATATAATAATTGATTTTCAAGCATAGCATATTAATTGCATATAATATATTTGTTATATATATTCTATAATACAAATAATAATATAATATAATACAAAATAAATATTTATGTAATATTTATTATTTATTTAACTCTTTCAACTATTACAATGTATTGTGAATTAGCTTGTATGTTTTCATATATTCCATGCTCAAGCAAACATTTCATAAATATCCAAGTCTATTTTTGCCTGAACATTATTTGATACAAAATTCTAATCAAATTGAATTTTGCATTCACTTAGTTCTTTGCGCATTGTTTTCTAGTCTGCATTGCGATCAACGCAATGCACTTTGCATTTGTTGTGATTGAAGCGCAGCCAGACCAATGACCTCCTCATAGAGTACTCGAACGTTAGCTATTCCTCACTCTCTCGCTACCCCCCCTCTCTCTGTCTCTCTCTGCTGGCTGGCATCAACTAATCAGCCAGAGCGCAAAAATTATTTGCCATTTTTTACGCGCTGCTTCAAACGCGGCAACAGCTAAAACAACAACAACAACAACAACAGTTGTTGGCCAGCCGTTTAGTTGTTGTTGTTGTTGTTGTTATCTACGCTGGCATGCCAACAGGCCCCACCATTAGGCCATAATCATCATCACACACGCCTTGCCTGCACCCCTTAGCTTCCCCCACCCTCTGCTGATGCTGCTGCTGCTTCTTTCCTGAACGCTGCAGAGGTGTGCCAAATGCGCTTTGTCTATGATGGAATGGGGGAGCAACAGAGAGAGAGAGAGAGAGAGAGAGGGAATATGTGCTGCCTGGCTGTGCAGGTAGGCACAGCATAGAGCTGGAGAAGCAGCAGATGGAGGCCAGCTATTTTTAAGTATGGGTTTCGGTTTCATTGTTGCATTTCTTTTGCGTTTATGAAATTAATGAGCAGCAGCTCCAACAGCCACCCGGTCACCCGGCCGCCGCTTGCGCATGCCAGGCCACTTCACTCCACTTGGATAATGGTTGCATAATTTGCCATCGCCATCGCCATCGCAATTCATTTATTGACCCGCATTTTTTCGTCTGCCGTTGATGCGCAATTTTTGCTTAACCCTGAGGCTGAATTTTTGCTGTCGCCTTCAACTGCCTGGCGACCTTTTACAATTGAATTGTAAACACACACGCGCTTCATGCTCACCGCCTCCTGCTGCTGCTCCGAGTCGTATTCCTCTTCAGCTCTGATCTTTCAGCAATTTGAACATTCCATGTCTATAATTTTATCCATGTTTGCTGTTTGTCTTTGCCTAAGCAATTGCCACGCCCACACATTACACTCTGCCGCCTTTTTCTCTACTACTTGGCGAGTGTCAAAAATTGCCAATAGCTCTCTTTGTTGTTGTTGTTGTAATTATTATTATTGTTGTCTTTCATCACTGGCTTCATCACACAAAATAATTCACTTTTGATTTTTGCTTCGCTTTGATCTCTGCTTCCCTTTTTAGCTTCCTCCACAAATGCTTCTTTTATTTATTTGTTTAGCAATTAATTCCCTGAAGAAACAAAAAAACACTTTCAATTTCGAGCAGTAGAAAAACAAAACACTTCAGAATAAATAAAAATAATAGCCATAAAAACAAATTCACTTTTAATCACAAAAATCTTCTCTTTTTTTGCAGGTATGTTAAATGGATTTTTATTATGATATTCCCAAATGTGCTCATTATGGGACAGTTTTTTATTTGCTTTTTGTTTTTTGGTAAGTTGATTGGTTATTTAAATATTCAGTAAATGATAATGCCATATGGATCTGACAATAATACATATATATGCAATATATATTGAATATATATGGATTGATGGTGTGTAATTAGGCGCAGCTTTTATTAATACATAACTAAAATTCGTTTCTGGATTATAACTATCTAAATTATATAAATTTAAAAAAATATATATATTTATACATTTTTTTTTAATTAAATGTTTTTTTTTTTTAATATTTAAATTTAATTTTAACGACTTTAATCGGGATAAATTGAACAATAATCAAATTTCAAATGTAAAATATAAAAATAAAAAATAAATAAATAAATAAAAAATTATAAATATGAAAAAAAATGTTAAATTTGAAATATAAAATATAAAAATATAAAAATATAAAATAATAAATACTTAATTATAAATTAAAAAAAAAAAAAATCTTTAAAAATCTTAAATGTGATTTTTACACTAAAAATCTTTAAATGAAATATAAAAACCAAATTAAAATTAAAAGAAAAAAATAATTTCGATTTTCACGCATTTTTTTTTTTTTTCATTTTATTTATATTAAAATTATATAAATTGAATGCTCTTCCTACTATTTATTGCTATTGATATAGTCTTATATTGAAAAAAAAAATCGATCAATAAATCAAAAATTAATATAATTTCATTGTTTCATACATTTTTGAAATATATAAATTGGGAAATATCTGCAAGTCTCTACATTTCAAATTTTTAGCTTTTTTGTTTAAGCTGAATTGCATTATTAATAAAGAAATATTTGTGGCTTCTCTAAATTTGAATTGGTTTGTACTAAAAAATAATAAATACATTTTTTAATTATTTTTAGTGTTAACATTTTTAATGGTAAAAAGATATTTGTTCAGATATTTTTTTGCTATTAAAAAATAATTTTTAGTAGCAGGAAAAAAATCGTAAACTTTAATTCTCTATTTAAAGTTGAATGTAATCAAATTATTGTAAGAAAATTATTTTGAAGAACTTATAATGAGATAGGTTTAAAAAAAAAAATGTAATAAATTTGTTTTCCTAAATATTAGATTCCATTCAAATTGAAATATAGAATGAAAGATTTTGCTTCTGTTTCCTGCAACTAAAAACTTTTCCAACTTTCGTTTTGGTGTTTGCCCAGGCGAGGAGCTTTCACTGTCTCTTTGCATATTTGCAGTTAATGGCATTTGGTGTTATCATGGCCTTTGGCCAAAAAGCTAAAGCCAAAATCCTGGCCACATCTATTATTACTATTAAGATGATTAACTGGAAGCGAGTGCTCGTATCTATAACAACATTAACTTAAAAGCTTCGCCCCCGAAAAAACCGCGCTTGCTGGCGACTTTCTAATGCTGCTCCCTGTTGGCCAGAAGACAAGGCCTGATCTCTTGACTTGGCCAAATATTACACATCATTACATACATATGAGCGAGGACCCCACCCACAGCGAGTGGAGCCAAGCTTCCTGCTTTTACAGAGCATATTGAAATTTATTGTTATGGTTTCTGGCAGCGACTACTGTCCATAATTTTTCAACAAATCGTCGCTCAGCTGTCACACTAATCTCCGAGAAAAGCAAGAAAATGGGAGAGAAAAAAAAACAAAAACAAAATTTGCATATGACGCTGGCGCTGGGGCTCTGGGGATTGGCTTTAACTTGGGCCAAGCGATCGCTGGTCAGTGAAGCATTGTAAAAAAGAAATCAAACACACCTACACTGAAAACAATTGTGGGAAATTTATAAAGCATAAGCAGAGTGTGCCTGAGCATGAGTGTGTGTGTGTGTGTGTGTGTGTTAGCGTTTACTTATTAACAAGTTTCAAAATTGTTTTTACCACATTTGGTTAATGCCATTTATTGGCTTTACTTAGCTGCTGGTGTTTCCAGCAGTCGCTGTCTGTCTGTCTGTCTCTGTGTGGGCTATGTTCGAGGCTGTCACGCCCACTAGAAACAGCAAATGCATGATGGGGCAGAGGGAAGGGGAAGGGGGTAGGGGGGCCTTTGGGCGTTTGCGTTGCATCCGAGAGCTGACAACAAAACCAAAAATGGAGCCCCACTTGGGCAAACAACATTTGACTTTGGCTTGACTCATGCGCCGTTTTCTGTTTTCGCCTTTTCTCATATAATTCAAATGTCAGTTTTTTTTTTTTATATGTTGATTCTAATTGTTTTGGCTGCGGCTCTGAGGTTACTAGGTGAGGTCTACGGGTAGCTATTTCTTTACTTCTCTTCACATCTTCTCGCTCTCAAACACGAAAGCAATTAATCCCGCTAATTGCTGCAAGCGTCAGCCAAGATCTAATGTGCCAGCCCCCCCGTATATTAGTTTTATATTTCGTAGTTTCTTAATTTGTTTATGTTCTCGCAGCTCGTGAAAAGGTCACAGATGCTGCAGATAAGCTATAAGCTGGGCCCACACAATTCATCATTGTATAAACAACAGAATTTATTTATCGTTTTTAGACTCTTCTTAGTATTTGTCTAAAACAGTTATATTCGCTGACAGCGACTTAGTCATTCGTGTCTCCTTTGTTCCTTGGCAGAATGAATTTATTAATCAACTTTGTGAATCGCAAGTCAGCAGAGCTTTAGCCTTATCTGAGTGTTCTTTACTATGGAAGTTCTGGATTCAATAAGCTTTCTGTTGATTTTTAATCTACTTGCATTTGTTTATGCCAGCTTGAATGTCTTATATTCAGTAGCTTTGCTTTATCTGCTGAGAATCAGTTCCTGATTATCTTTTCCTTTTGTCTTTTATAGAATTTAGATTTTTGTCAACTCTTAGCTGTCAATTCAATTTATATTCTCTGCATTTTCAATTTGTTTACATAGTTTGCTGAGTGACATTTGTTTTTCTTATGATTTTTAGCTTATATTAAGTGAGTATTCTTGCTGCATATGTGCATGCTTTATTCCTATAGAAACTAGCTTTAAATTTATAGAATTAATTATAATAAAGCTTTGACTTAAAGAGACTCGAGACTCGAAGAGCTCGAATATCAGCCTGCTTGATGATGGAGCTTCTGGAGAAAACTTAAAAAAAGGAAAAAGCTTTAGTAATTCAAAATTTCTCATCTATTCATATATTGTCTTTAAATGGTATAAATAAATGTCTCAAGAGCTTTAACTTCTCTCTAAGAACTCGTATATCAGCTTGCTTGGTGATCGAGCTTCTAGAGAGAATTTAATGCTTTTTCTCACTTATTTATTCTGTGTAAAGAGTCTTTACTAAAGGCATAGCATAAACATCTACTAGAGCTTTTGGATTATTAAAATATTTTCTCATTTATTAAACCAACGTAAAGGATCAACATATGAGAGAACATATATATGTGAGAGCTTTTGGCATATTAAAGCTTTTATTTCTATTATTTATGCAGTGTGTGATTAAATGTACTGAGAAGAGCTTTTTAATGATTATTCGAATCGAAATCAAGAGCTTTAAGCACAAGTAAACAATTAGTAAAGCAACTTCTAGACTTCTAGACTGTAAAGCAACTTCTAGACTTGTGTATTATGACTTGTGTATATGTATAAATGAAAGCTTCTTTAATTAGCTTATCGCATAAAAGTTTTAACTTCAGCAAAATCAACTTGCGATTTGCATTCAAGAGCTTTCAGCTGCAGTTAACAGCTACGCCCTCACAGCTGCTGCTGCTGCACCCGCTGTGGTCCAGTTGAGTTGGCCCTGTTCAAGCTTTCGAGCACCGTCACTTTTGCTCAGGCACTACAGTGATCACTCAGTGTGACAGACAACTGCACTACTGTGATTTTCCGCTCTCCATTTGCCATTTGCTTGCGCCAGCGCTTGGGCGCGCTTAATTGTTTCTTTTAGCCCACAATAAAATGCGACTAAATGATGCTGCACAAATTGAACTGTGAGTGCAAATTGGTCGAGGTTTTGGTTTTGGTTTTGGTTCCGGATGGACGCCCACCAAAAAGGCTGGGCCAACAGCTCAATTCGGAATGGGCCATTAAAACAAATGCACAGCGAACACATCGCAAATCCCAGATACAAGCGCCAAAGACTCGCCCACGTCGAGAGCGACCTGGGCCTGTTCACACACAGAGAGAGAATATCATGGAAAACATGGCAATATTTATTTATAACATTTGGACGTCGACATCGCTTCCACGAACTGTGCACATAAACAAAGTGCCTGGTCGAGATGTGAGGCAGGTCCAGGACCTTTCACTTGGCTTCTATTCCAAGAGCTCTCAGCGCTCTGGCTGCTGTCTTTCTTTTCTAAACAAAGCCAGACAAAAACTAAAAATGTTATGATCGAGTTCATATTTATTTGTATTTGTATCAATAGCAACGTGTTTATAACTTAATAATGGCTCAATAAAAAACCAAAGAGAAACAGAAAAAAAAATCTCTATATATATATTACTTTCCTTTCGTTAGCTCTGGCTGAGGCTTTGCTGCACAGTAGTCGGCATCCACGTCCATTTCGTAGTCATGTCGTATTTTGGACAAGTTAAACGTGATCGCATTTTGGGAGCCAAGTCTCTTGATCTCCCTCCCCCTCCCCCTGCCAGATCCTCGCTGGCTCTTTTAGAAAGGCTAATGGGGCGTTTAGTTACCAGCTTCAGTTCGGGCCTGGACACCACCTCACTTCGAGGCTAATCAAATGAATTATTATTACAATAAATAAGCATATTTTGACAGTGCGCTTGTTAACTAAATGGCGTATCAACTGCTAATGACAACTGGCCCGGGCCGTTGGTTCAAAACAGGGTCAAGCTATCGAGTATTTGCGAAAGCTCTCTCTCTCTCTCTCACTCTCTCTCTCTCTCTGCTTTGATTGTAGCCAGCGGCCGTCATTAGAGCATAATTGTCAAAGTACCAGCAAATTAAATGCTCTTTAGCCAAATAATGCCTCGAAATCTTACAAATTGCACTCTAAACAAGCTCTTAGCTAAATTGTTGAGTTTTAGCAAATTTCACAATTGGTGTATTAGCCAATTTGACAGGAAAGAAAGTTGCAGCTTACATAAAGAGCAGCTTAAATACTTTTTCTAAATATAGCGCTTAACAGTAATTGTCCAAGAGTTATAGAAAAAGTTTTTAAAGATTTTCAATAAATGATATATGATCTAAATAGTTTCGAGTTTAGATATTTTCAAGCATGCGCTTCATTACATCATATATCATATATTGTTTTCTTATCATATTTATCGTACTTAACCTTGTGTTATATGATTAATGTTCTTAGAAACTATATATATGATAATATCACTTACATCCATATACATATATCCACATATATGTATTTTTTATTTTAATTACATTATTTATCATTTTCCAAGTGATATTTTCAAGAACAGCATAATTTTCTGTCTATTAACCTACTTTTCGAAGGTTTTTCTTACACAGTTCTGATGTGAGAAATGATAAGATATATTGATTGATTGAAATGACACAGCTAGAAAAGGAAATTAAATACTTTTGTGATACACAAATTTAATTTTTGTAAAATATATTTTGTGTATACGAGTGACTTTACTGTGCTTTGCAAGGATTTTTCTATAATTAATGTAATTTTTCTCGCACAATTAAATTTTATATAACGAAGACAATTTTCGTTGAAGTATAGTAGAGTGAGCAAAACTATTCATAAGTTTATCAACGAATAATTTTTTTGATTTTGCGCAAAAGAAGCTTCTGATGTCTAAAAGATTTTGTAAATTCTGTGTTGGTTTAAGTAAAAGATTTTATAGATACACTTTTCTTTTTATGCTTATTGCTTCTGTAGATAATTGATGCAAAGGTTTTTTAATAGAGACTTTCTCAAGAGTTCCAGAATCGAGAGACAATTTTATTTAGCTGACAATTCAGTGACGATTTCGCAGTGAGAAATTGACACTTAAATAAATAGTATTTTAATAAATAGTAAAAAATAAATATAAATTGATAATTATAAAAATAAAATTAATAATTAATTAAATAAATAATTAATAAAAAATATATAAAAATATAAAATACATATATGCATGATAATAATAATAATAATAAACAATATTTAAAAATATATATAATAAATTTATATTTAAATAATAATAATAAATGATAAATAAATAAAATATAAATATTATATAAAAAAATATTTATAATTAATTACCTACATGATAATAATAGTAATAATAATAAATAATGATAAAAATAAATATAAAAATAAAATAAATAATATATAAATAAAATATTAATAATGTAATGTACAACAATATAAAATATATATGTAATAAGTTGTCTACATACTCACAATAATAATAAATAATTATAAAAAAATAATAATAATAATAATAAATAAAATAAATAATAAATAAATAAAATATATAAAATAAATTGCCTTGATCCTCATAATAACAAATAATTAAAAAAAAATAAATAAAGTAAATAATAAATAAATAAATTAGTAATAAATATGTAAAATAAATATAATAAATTGTCTTCATGACAACTCTAAATACTTCATATTTGTATACCCATTTATTTATATATAGCCATTTATTGCCATTTAGTTCGACTCAAGTCTTTAACCCTTTTAAGAATGAACAGTTAACCCGACTATAAATGATAGCCTTAAACAGCTTATTATCCACACCTTGGCTTAACTTTGCTCCACATTCGGAACTTGTAAACCACAAGAAAACTGTATTTTTATAATATTTAATTTGCAAACAGCAAAGTTGAAATGTTAATCCGTTTGCTGCCCTCGAATTGTGTTACAATATCAATTTTCAGCCATTGCTCTGGGCGCAATTCGAGATATAATATTATAGTTTTTGTTTTCGAGTTATTTTTATTAGTCCAACTCGAGCAGTCCGAAAGCATAGAGCCCAGAGAGATACATTAAAGAGCGTGCAATTGGTGCAGCAATTTATTTGCGTTGTATCTGAAATGCGGACAACAACAGTTTTATGGGCATTTCATTTCGTGTTTGGCTAACATTATCAACAGCTAAGGCCAACAACTGGCATACAGGGAAACAGAGAGACAGAGAGACAGAGAGACGGATAGACTGAGAGAGATAGAGTCAGAGAGAATTTAAGAACCATAATTTGTTGTTAGCCGCAGGATAAACCACGCAAATTTATCATGAGAAACAAAAAAAATAATACGAAATGTGTTTTTTCTCTCTCTTTTTATTTGACGATAGGAAGTGAAAACGAAAAGCGTTGGGGAGTTGCCTACGAGATGGAGGGGCATCAGTCTGCCTCTCTCGGTCTGTCTGGCTGTCAGGCTAGTCTATAAATTACAGTCGCTATTCAGTTGCTTTTTGGGTTTATAATCAGAATTTGCGCTTTCACACGCCAACAAAAAAGAAGAAGCGAGGGGGAGTGACGGTAGGTGGAAAAAAAAAGAAGCGGGAATTCACACTTGCGAATTTGCAAAGTTCCGTTCGCTATCTAGCTGACACAATCAGCGAGACAGAGAGAGAGAAAGAGAGAGAGAGAGAGAGAGGGCTTGCCTTGAAGCTGTCCGTTGTGCTCTTGGTCGTCGGGAAACATTTCAACATTTCTGATAAGCAATCTGCTCTAAATTCTGTCTACAGCTTTAGCTGCCGCTTCCTTTGTCGTGAATCGCACGGGTAATTTATGTGCTGCGTTTGCCCTAACCAAAAGAAGGAATTATAGGGTCTTGTCGGCATGAAAATCATAAGTATCTAACTGAGATATAACTGTTGAGCTGGCATTAAGTGGGTCGCATTTGGGAATAACAATTCTAAGCTGAAACGTCTGGATATCACTTGAAATATAATCTATAAAGCTAAAGCTGTCGTAGAGTGTTTACAGCTTAATGTCATCTGGACTTCTAATGATCCTCATTATATCTAAAGCATCTACTTTCTTAGTGAACATCGAATTTGAATTGAATAATTGAATAAGCTGAATATAAAAATATCTATAGATGCAATGAGACTTTAAACATCTCTAATGGGAATAGAGATATAATAAATTTCTTTGTATAAATAAATAGACAGAAAAAATGAAAAATAAGTATTTTTATGTATACTTAAAAATATAAAAAATCATTTACATCTCACTCATAACATTTAGAGTGTACATAAAATATTTATGTTATAAATATTTTTATTTATAAATATTTATATGTGAAGGAGTGGAATGATGGATGCTAAGTAGAAAATTGAATTCCTTGACATTATTTTTGGTCAAAGCTATTAAGTGTAGTGGCTCAATACAGAATGTTAAAAGAATATACGAATCGTCGATTGCGAACTAGTATAAGAACTGGAGTAGGAACATTATGCTATTAACAGCGCATAATACTGTTAATAGCATAACATGATGACGTGAGGTAGAAGCTGTTCTTGTGAATGGAATCTGACATTAACAGTAATCAATCTAAAAAAAAAATGTTAAAATATATATTCTATAAAAAGAATTTCTAGCTAAATCACACAAGCCAGCTCTAAAGCACTCACAAAAATTGCTGTAATGAGAATAATTAGAGCTAGCCAAAGAGCACTTACTTATGCCCTAAATAAATACTTCATAAAAAACCTATTATGAAGTTCATAATGAGTCGTGTAAGCAAATTATGATGATTATATGTAACTATTATAAACCCAATCAGAAGTTAAGCTAAGCAGCTCATGCTGAGAGGCCAGTACCGTTGCTAAGATCTCAGAAGCTCCATTGTGGCCAGAACAAAGACTAAATGGATTTCATAGAAGTATCTATCCAATTAATAGAGCTCACACTGAGCTGAGGCCGATGCTTGGCATCATTAGACCACCCACACCAAAGGCTCGAGAAATTCTTGTTAGCAATAACTGTTTGTAATTTTCACTGTTTCACGTGCTTGTACATAAGTGGCCCACTTTGATATTGAGTCGTTGTTGAGCTATATGAGTCGACGGGGTATGCAAAGTAAAAGTCGAATTTTCAATTAGACATTCAGAATTCTTTCCATTGAGAATAATTATCTGCATCTGCTGGACACGAAGGCACCCACATGGAGTTGGCCGCAATTTAATTAGAAAACACACGACGCAACGATTAATGGCCAAATGCATTTGAAAGGAAGAGTTCCACGAGCGTCAAGTTGGCGAGTGGTGAAATGCGAACACATGCGGGGCGCAATAACAGTTAACAGTAAAAAAGTGTAACATATATTTATCACTGAAAAGCGACAGCCAAAAAAACAGAGACAGAGACAGAAACAGAAACAGGCAACATAACATATATGCTCTTAAGCGACAAGGAAGTGTAGATATCTTCTGCTCTGGGTTACTGCTGCTATCTCGCTCTGTTTGCCAATGTGGGTCAGGCAAGCGGACGGCATCTCTCTGTTGGAGCGCCTGTCCAAAACAATGAGCCCCCAGCCAAGGCAGCCAAGGCAGTCGGCCAGTCAGCCGGCGAGATAGCCAAGCCAGCCGATTCAAGCCAAACTCAACACGCTTCACATTTTCGATGATGATAAATGGCTCAGATGAGTGCCACGATAAAAAGGCACCGAAAGGAGTTGCAGCCGCCACACATTGCAGAGACAGTGAAAGAAAGAGAGCGCAAGAGAGTGAGCGAGAGCGTGCGATTGTTATGTGAGTTAAATGTTAACTTAATGGCAGCTGATAAGCCTCACAGTTCTGATCAAGTCAAATAAAATTAGTAATAGTTAAGCTAATTAAGGGCAGCTTAGGTAATCTCTCCCTCTCTCTCTCCCTCTTTCTCTCTGTCCAGTTAACCCAAATGAATGGGAAGTTGTAGCCAATTCTAGCTACTAATATAATCAAGAGATGTCTAACAGAGCAAAGAAAGAAAATGGAAGTTGTCAGATCTTATACTATACAGCTTGTACATTATCTATTTATAAGAAATTATTCCCTTTGAAAGATTATGTATATATATATGAATCATTATCAATGAATGCTTACCTAGATACAATGCTCTTTAAGTGCACATAAACATATCTTCCTCTACTATTGATGCATATCTCTGTATATCAGATTGACTGCCTGGATTCAATAATTTCTTTTCACACCAGCTATGATTACTATCTTATAGCCTCTCTCACTCCTTCTCGCGCTCTATCGCAATTATACCACATAGAGTCATCAATTGCCAAGTGTTTAATTCTAGCAACTCAGTTCAGCTCAACACTTGGTTCAGCTCAAGTTAGCTTCAGCTTCAGCTTCAGCGCCTTCTTTAACTTTCACTGCACAATCGTGAATATTTGTGCAATTGCTTGACAATTCTAACACATCATTCGAGTCGAGCTGAGCTGAGCTGAGCCTGGCGGCGACACTTTCCCATGACCAAAAGCATTAGAAGAGCTAAGCCAACAAGTCACGCTGTGACTGCACCAATAAAAGGCACACAAAGCGCAGGCCTAAACCTAGAGTCGAGCGTTTTAGCCAGGCCGAAACCAATTGCCGTCTATCCTCCCTCCTTCAGTCTTCGTTGTCTTTGGCTGTGACACGTTCACGATCCAGAGTCAAGGTAATTCCCATACAAATTTTTGCATTACCAAAATTTTAGTGTTTTTACCTCTTTGGCCATTGTTGGGCTTTCGCTGCTCACAGCTCGCTTCTCGCTGCGTTCGTCTATACAATGTCCAATGCATACGAGTATAACTATTTATTAGGTCATCTAATTGTGTTTTCCATTTCAACGAGCAGTGACAGCAGCAGCAGCAGCAACAGCGACCGACGTGTTTTTCCAACGGTTTTCCCACACACACACACACACACACACACACACGGCACATGAGTTTACCTAGTTTTTTTTTTTAGCATTTAATGTTTTTAGTTTTTCATTCGGTTCCGGCTGCCAAAATTTTAATGGACTTTTGTCATTGGCTGCGCTACAAATTGACTTTGCAGTCTGAGCAAATTGAGTAAGAGAGTAGCTGGCAGCTATTCACAGAAGTTATCGATTTATTGGTGCATAAAAGTGTCAGCTTTTCTACATCATGATTGCTGAAATGTGCATAGCTGATTGAGAGTGATACGAAGGAAAGTCTCGGTTTATACTAAGAGAAGCTGAAGAAGAGAAAAGAATTATTTACTTGCAGCTTAATTGCAAAACTGAATCGATTTATGTCTCGATTAAGTGTATAAACGTGTTATCGAAATGTGTTTAATGAAGATGAACGTATTAAATATATTTTAAAAAATATTTATCTCCTGCTTGAAATTATATGAAAATGTTGGAATCTATGCATAAAGTATTATAAATATTTACTTTTATGAAAGTTAATATGAGGATTTACTTTTATACAACTTTGGCCGATATGTTATCGAAATATTGAACTTTTTCATGGTTATCTTAAGATAACCATCTGCAGTAAATAAAAGAATAAAAATGAAAATAAATAATAAATAAATAAATAATAAATTAATTTCTGCATATTCATTTATCCAGAAAAACCATGAAACGTTTCTATGATAACTCAATAACTTCATTATCTGCATCAAAATGCTGTACAAATTTTAAAATAAATTAAAATAAATTTATTTTGCAAAGTAAACGAAAAAAGTTCTTTGCTTTCTTGACACATTATCGATTATCGTTGATATTATACTTAAAGCTGTCCGCAATTGCTAAATGTTGATATATTTTTCGATAAATCGATAATTTCAATAGATTAAAATAATATAGGGGAATTCATCGATATTTATCGATAGATTATAGTAATTCATAACTTATAAATTTGCTCAATATTATCTATATATTTTTCGATTTATTATTAATTTTAAATATTTTAAAATACAATATGTTGAATAATCGATACGTTATCGATTAATTGTAAAATATCATGGTTAATCAATTGCTTGTCCACATTTTTTTCAACAAATTAAGCATTTTATTAAATTAAAATACAATAAGTTGATTGATCAATTGATTGATGATGTTATCGATAAATCACTATATACCTTAGCTATCGAAATTTATGTAAAAAAATATATGATTATTATAGAAAATTTACATAAGTAATATAACCAGCTCTTAAGGTTTCTACGATATGTTTCTGGCAATTTATCGATATGTTGCATTTTTTTTATTTATTTAAAAAAAAAATTTAACTAATAGAACTCTTTAAATATAATCAATCAAACTATCTATAAATTAAACAATCTAATCCATCCAAATTTGAGCATAGTAAATAATAATAGTTCATATGTTCATTGTTCAATGCTCAATATGTTATCGATGCATATACCATTCAAATAAATTGAGTACCATTTACTATTATAGTAATATACATAAATGAATTGAGTACCATTAACTATAGTTCCTCATAGACTCAATATGATTTAAATAATATGACAAAGAATGATAAATATTTGCAGGCAATAAATATTGAAAACATGCAATTAATTTGTTATCGATCAACAATTTATTCCTATTAATATAATGCCAAACTAGCAACAAAAAAATATTGATAACTATTCACATTTCGTAAACAAAACTAAATGATTTATTTTATTTTTAATAATATATCAAAAATACCTTTAAGCTGATTTTCGTACATTATGGAGAAATCATTTAGTTTTATTTATAAAATACCAATGATTACCGATCATTTCAAAATATTTAAGTTATTTATGACATTTATGCCACACACACGCACACGAATTCGACCAGCTGCTGCTGCCTCAAAATGTGGTTTAAGCCAAATTCACAGCGAGCCGCCAGCTGTTGGAAGTGGCCCAAAAGACCCCCAAATAAACAACATAAACCGACAGAGTTAAAGCGAGAAAGTCTTAAATTACATACGCACCCACACACACACACACACACACACACAGAGATAGACAGCTCGAGGCTGTGCAGGAAACCTTCCTGTGCGCTGAAGTCGCGCTTCTTCCTTTTGGCTGTTGGTCAATTTGGTCAATGAATTAAGTTTTGGACGCGTTGTTGCGTTGCAAGTTCTGATTCTTTTTTTCTGTGTTGGTATTTTTCAAACTTTTTTTTTTTTGGTTTTTTGCTGCATTGGCAAACACCTCGAGCCTGGGGCATTCGCATTCGGCAAATTGGTCGAGCGCTCAAATTACAGTTCATTGAGCCATTTGGCAGCAGAAAGAGAGTTGCCTCGCTTGGCGACACTTGACGGGCTTCCTGTGACTGTGCCTGTGCCGGGGTCTGACCCCATTTCAGCAGTCGACCAGCTGCAAAGGTTTGTCTCCACTCCCATCTCTCTCTCTCACTCTCTCTCTCTCTCTCTCTGTTTTGTATGATAAATGAGCATGCATTTGTGAGCGTTTACCTTAACCCACAGCGAGACTCGCTGTTATTTGGCTCACATTCGCTTTTGGCCACATTATTATTTAGCCGTTACTCACATTTTTGGCCACTGCTGTTGTTTTGACAGTTGCCCAACTGCTCGAACTGCCCAGCTGACATTTACACAGGACCCGAACACGATGTCCCATTGTGATTTATGTGGCCCAAGCGTTAAAGTGTTTTACTTTTTTCTTTCTCTCTTACCTTTGCCTGTTTCCCGTGTCTTTGCCATTCATCTTGCTGCACTACTCTACCTCTCACCCTCTCTCTCTCTCTCTCACACACTCTCGGTGTGTGTTTCTTTGTGGGCTCTACCTACTTGTCCGCACTTCGTTCGAGAACATTTCACTTTCCCGTGAGCTAATTGCAGTTGAGCTTCGCTTGGTGCTGCTGCTGCTGCAGTTGCCTCATCTCATAAATCTTCAAACACTTTCACATTCATTCATGCCCGATTTTCGTATACCCGAAATCGGTACACATAAATCGGTAGATCCATAAAAAAAAATACTCATTAGCACGTCGCGACGACGCCTAAGTGGTTCCCGTGGTGTGTGCCAAGGGTAACCCGCGCGGGCAAATTCCTGCCAACGCTTCTCACCAGCCAACAAATCTTCTCGCTTCCCAACAGGTAGTCCAGAAAAAATATAGTATATAAGTGAAACACCTGCGGTTCTCATTCATAGTTCAATTTGTAACACTTGCGCAGGGCCCTACAGCACTGTCAGCGCCTGTCATAAAGCACCAAATTGTTCAAGTGTAGAAGGAAATATCAAAAGGTCCTCAGGTCCTAAATAAATAAATAAATAAAGAAGGGATTCGATGTAGAATAAATCTTCTACATCAATCAAGTATGTTGAATAAATAATTATTTATTATTTTATTTTTATAATAAAAATCAAACAAAATATAAGAAAATATTAATAGATCAAAAATAAATAATAATATTCGTTTTTTATTTAAATTCTAAAACAATAAACCAATTTTAAAATAAAATTGAGTAAAAAGTAATAAAAAAGTTAAATATTTTCTTTATATTTCTTAAAACTTTGAAATCAAACAAAAATTTATAAATAATAATAAAAAAGGAAACTTTTCTTTAATGTATTTATAAAAAATGTTTACAAAAAATATAATAATAATAATAATGAAATATAAATATAATATAATAAATATAAATATAATAATAATTAAAAATATAAAAAATAAATAAAAATAAAAATTAATAAAATAAATAAATATAAACAACAACAAAAATGAAGAGAAAAATATAAAAATATAAAAAAAAATATTAAAAAAATAAATGCAATATAGAAAATATAAAATAAGAGTACTATATGTAAATGATTTACTTCTGCCCAAAAAATAATTATTTAGTTTGGATATCCACCCTTGAGTGCCTAAGAAAATATTAAGATACTTAAATATTTATAGAATTATGTATCTTAATATTTTCTTAGGCACTAAAAGTTCTAGTTTCTAAGTTTTATAAATTCATATTCATTTGCACTGAGAATAGAAACATTTTTGTTTATGCTTTCATCTAACTGATAAAAAATGTTGTTAAATGAATATTCATAATGAACAGAAGAAGAAGAAGAAGCTGTTAAATAAAAATTCCACTTTCTACTTTAAACCACAACTGAAAAATTTCAATAGTTATGGGCAAATTACCCGCATAATAATCATTATAATTAAGAGTAATCAAATTAAAGGCCTCTAAATGGCATTTAAAGCACGCAAAGGCAGTTCGCCAGATATTTGTATATATATATATATATATATATATATATATATCTATATATATGTCTGTATATGTATATCTGTTATTTATTTTGGAGATTTTCGTTTACAATTTATTTGCATTTAACCTGCTTTCACTTGGCGCGTTGTTCGAGTCATGAGCAGCAACAGCAGCAGCAGCAGCAGCTGTTGCCGTTGTTGTTGTTGCAACAGTTGCTGCTGCAACTGCAACATGCTGTAGAATCAACAGACGACCATGAATTTTTGGATTCCCTTAGCTTCCTCTGCTGGCCACGCGTATGTGGGTGGGCGAGTGGTTTAAGTGGGAATTGTGGTGTGGCAGCAGAAGGAGGCGAAGCTAGCAGGAGAGGTGGGGCTGGCTGCGTTTTAATCTCTCAATTCAAATGGCACAGCTTGCAACTGCTGCTGCTGCTGCAACAGTTGCTGCGGTCAAATGGTGAAAATAAATGGGAAACAGCAGAAAGTGGTGCGAAAATGAATGGTGGGGCAAAGCTGCTGCTGCTGAGCGGTTGCTTAGCTTTTGACCAGCTGTTGATTTTGATGCTGTGGTCCAAGCCACACACCATTTAAGGTCTGGCGACCAACACTCTACGCCAGCTAACTGGATTGGATTCATTGCCAAATTGGTTTCAATGCAAAGGAGAAAAAAATCCCACAAAGTCAGCTTTGTAATTGAAGCGTGGCAGAGATATGCCACGTGGCTGCAGGTCAGTGCTTAATTTTTTTCTGAGGGTTAAGGTGCATGTGAAGAACAGACAGAGAGAGAGAGAGACAGATGTCAGCGGCACAATAAATAGTTGGATTAGAAATTAGCTGTTGATCAAATAAAATGAACTTTAATTGGAGATAAGAGCTGAGATTGTTAAGAGAAAGGATTAGTTGATAAGTCTTAGGATATTGTGAGGGACTAAGAAATGTTTCAGAATTAAAGAAGAAAAGTAGAGAGAGAGCTGAGAGTCAACTGAGAGTCAAAAAATAAACTATAAATTTAATGAAAATATAAACATATAATAATAATAATAAATCAAATCATTAAATAGAAATATTGATAAAGAACCTTTCATATGTTTATTACATTTATATAAAATATAAATATAAAATTGTAACTTTTCTTATGTTTATTAAATGTATAAAAATAATCTAGGTTGAAAATAATTATAATTTACATATATGAATAATTTAGAGAACTCTATTCAAATGTATAAAACAAAATAATAATTTATGAAATTTTAAATTTATTCCAAAAACAATGATATAATTATAAAAACAAAATCAATTGAATTCAAAAAGTATCTAGTACATTAACGTATTCCTAAAAACTGTTAAAAAAAAAAAAATAAAATAATAATAATAATAAATAAAAAAATATTTTAAAAAAATAAATAAATAAATAAAATATACAAAATATACAAAAAATGTTTAAAAAAAAATAAATAAATAATAATAAAAAAAATATTTTTTAAAAATAAATAAATAAATAAAATATACAAAAAAATAAATAAATATAAACAAAAAAATGAAAAAATATAAAAAATAAATTCAGCATATAAAATATAAAATAATAATAATATATACATATATATGGTTTACTTTTTCTGTACAAAAAATAATTATTTAGTTTATATATCCACCCTTGACTGCCTAAGAAATTATTAAGATACTTAATTCTATAAATCAGAAGTTCTAGCATTAATGTGTTATAAATCTAGTATAGAAACCTCTTCAGTTCCTTAAATATTCAAATATAATAAAAGAACAGTATAATTTTTCGCTTGAATAAAGAATTCAATTTGAAATACTTAATCCAGCTCAGCTTAGCCCACTCTATGCGCTCTGCAAACTCTCATAAGTCACAGCTCAACCCAAATGCATAACGAATACGCACACAGAATCAGTGCAATCGAATGCTGCTGCAATTCACTGGCATTTCACGCCAGAGCCAGAGCGACAGCCATAGCCAGAGCCAGAGCCACATCCGCAACCCTCTTCAGTTGCAACTTGCAACTGAAAATGATTTTGAATGGCGCTGCGATCCGTTGGCGCAGTCATAACATCAATCAAGCTTTGATTTTCACATGTCAGTCGAGCAGCGGGCAACATAAATTCAAATCGAAGCCATTCGCAAATCGCCAACTTTCTATGTTGCAAAAATAAAACATTCTCATTCAAATTGCTTGCTGAGGGGGAGCTGGGCGGGGCGATGCAGTGCTGTAGAAGTGCAAGCTGAGTCGAAGTCCAAGCTGAGTTATCGCTGCGACACAATCACTTGTCATAAACATTAATTGAGCGTGAAAAGCGAGAGAGAGGGAGAGGGAGAGAGAGAGCGAGAGAGGGAGGGAAGTATAACAAGAACCTAAGATCGATTGCACTGAATGCTGATCAAACAGCAAACGCAGACCACAACATAATAAATTATGAAGAGCAAAAAAAAAAAAAAAGTAAAACAAGAAGCGCGTCGATCAGCGAACGAGATGAAAAGATCGATCGGCAATCTTTTTGGCACATACCGAATGGCAGCGGCCTTTGGCACCCCATTAAAAAGCGAAATTGGGTCAGAAGACGACGACGACGACGACGGCGGCGACGATCTGGCCCGCCGCTCATCCTGTTGCTGCTGCGGGGGGGAGGGCAGCAGTGAAGAGGCCGCAGCGCATTGTTCGAGCCTGTCTTTTACTTTCATTTGTTGCCTTTCTTTACAAAAAAAAAAAAATGAGAAAAAAATGGCTAAAAAGTGACCTGCTTAACGTGTCCGTCTGGCCGCAACTTTTGGCGCGCGAACTCATTAAAAAAAAAGCAACGAACTGCTGATCATAATCGATCGCCAATCACTGATCAGCGATCGGCAATCGACAGCGGCGACGCGACGTTCGACCCGTTGCCAAACATATTTTTCATATTTTTTTGTGGATTTTTTTTTCTCTTCTTTTTTTTTTGGCAGCTCCTCGTTGCGATTCTGGCTTGTTGTGCGAAACGAGGTCGTGCTGTAAAGTTTCTCCCAGTTATGTTTTATATACATGCACATATATATGTATATATATAGTCCAGGCACTGCTGCACATTGATGTCTATTTCGAGTTCAACATTCGAATGCGCGAGATGCGAATGTCAAAGACAGCGCCCACTCCCAGCTTCCAGCCAGCAACATGTTGCATATGAAATTTATGCAAATCGGCAAAGCAGCAACAGCTGCCAATAAGCAAGCATAAATTATATGCGATGAGATTCAAGATCCTTGTTTGCCATTAGCATATAACCTGATGCAGCCAAACCAAGCCAGATGCATATGGAGATGTTGATGCTGCTGCCAGCACTGGGAGACTGTCTACAAAATGGCTTCATTTTCAACTCTATATACATATATATATTTCACTGCCGCTTGGCAGCTGACGACTGACACAATTAAGTGCTGCAACTTTGTGCATTTTATGAAACAATTCAAAAGTTTCTCAGGCTTCCGGACCAGAGCAGCAGCTCAGGTGTGCGCAGTGCGCTGCTCTCATTAGCCGCGAGAGTCTCTCGCGCATCATTATAAAACTTGCCTCATTTTCGTTTAGATTATTAGCCTGGTTCTTAATGTGGGAATGGGCTGTGGCATGCCGGAAGCTCAGCGAGCCAACTGTGCAAATAATTGTTAAGAGTGAGAGCAACAAATGAAACTAACGGTGTCAATGTTTTACATACTAAAACTGAAAAATTTATTTGAATGCAGCTCAAAATTGAAATAGGGTTTGGCAACATGTTTGTTTGGTTGCACACGTAGCTTAGCAACATGTTGCTGAACTCATATGTCACACTCTGACTAAACAATGAAACATGTTTCAACTATTAACAAATATTTTACTGTTTAGCCAGAAAGCAAGCTGAGTTCTCAACATGTTGCTACGTTGCAGCTGCTGTTCAGCAACATTTGGCTCGTGCGCTCTTTCAGCATGTTGCCGGTTAAACACCGGCTTATGCACGCGGTTACACACACGCTCTCTTCATCTGACTCTCTCGCGCTCTGCTTCACTGTTTCTTGCCCATTTACTCTGTTTACCTGCAAGTGCAGCAACATATCAATTCGAAGTTGTTTGACGAAGATCTTCGAAAATGCTGCTATGCGAATGGGCAACGGGTGTGCCGTTCGGATTTTCAACGGGCGTCGAGTAGACATAGGCGATTGGCGTTACGGTCATGTCGAAGCTCTTGTCTTTATGCAGTTCGGTCAAACTGCTGGCATCGCTGGTATAGCTCATGCCGCTGATTTTGCGTTTCTCTGCATCACCGACGATTGTTTGGTGGCTGCGCTTGCGCCGCTCGTGACCAAACAGTCGGCCAGTGCACATTGTTACTTCCGTGCAAGCAGACGTCGGCGTCGCTGTCTCTGCCACAAACTCACTGCGTTGCGTTACGTTACGTTACATTCAGCGTGTTATCATCGACAATTTGAAATTCCCATGCGCAAGTGCAAATTACTTAAGGATATTTACTTGAATAAACAATTGTGTGATTTTTGTGTGCGGGCCGAACATTTACTATAAAAAAGGCAACAATTTAAAGAATTTAATTTCTATAATTTAACAATAAACTCAGAGTATGAAAATTTGAAGTTTCCTATTTGGCAACAGCAAAAACTGCGTAAGTTATCAAAATTTTCCATTACACAATTAATTTATAGTTTTAGTTTTATTTTTTTGACTTTGTTTTTCGTGTTATGCGCAGCCATAAACAAGTTTGACCTTTTCTGCGTAGGTGTTTGTTGTTGTTTTTCTATTTTTTTTTTTTTTTTTTTGTCTTGTGGACACATTTATCTGATTAATTTTTTGACAGAAGGCAGACAAAAATGTTGACCGATAATTTCAAATAGACTGCAACAACAACGACAACTGACAACAACACAGAAACATGGACCATAACAATGTTGACCTCGTTTAATTTGGAGTTGGGCATAGATCAAAGCAATGCGTGCAAGCGAGATAGCTGCCGTTACGTAACAAACGCAACGTAAGGCGGCGGCACACGACAATCAACGCAAAAGAAAAGTAAAGAAATTACCCCAAAAAAAAAAAAAAGAGAGAAATGCAATAAAGCAATTAAAATGTCATTGAGTAGAAAGAGTGGGAAATGGGCTATAAAAACGGATATGAAGATACGAGATACGAACGGTTAGATACGGATAGGCATAAAGAGCGTGAAGTGTTCGGATGGAAGTAATAAAAGTTTTTGTTGCTGTTGTTGTTCTCTTCCTAAACCCTAGCATGCGTGTGGGAGAGCTAGAGCTAGGTGTGTGCTAAGTGTAATTGTAATAGATCATATAGCTCTCATATATGGTAACAAAACTATTCGAAGATAAAGCCATAAACTAGAGTGGCAAATGCTTTGAAGTTGCACTGGGTAACAGCACTCAATATATAACTGATATGGATACATATAAATAATAATATATACATATATATTTATCTTGACAAAATTGCCAATGATCCGAGTTTGAGTTGCGCTCAAATATTTGCGTTGAGTTTGGACTCGGACTGACTTTTGTTGAGCTGCCGCAAATGTTGTTTACGCAGCTAGAATTGAGTATCCATTCTTCTTGTTGTTGTTGATTCTATTTGAATGCACAGCGCTGTATGCACTTTGAAACCTTTTTGGGCTATGCAATTGTGTGTGTTTGCCGTGATTTGAAATGTTGTGAGAAAAGCAAATATGTGATATAACCAAGTGCAGTTAGAAACACTTCCAAAGTAAAGTTAAGACAACAGCTCAAATGAACAAAAATTGATATAGCTTAGGTATAGAAAATATATTGCTTAATAATGCATTTGCTAAGTAAATGGAATAAATATTTATTGAGTTATTTGAAGAGCGAATAATTTAATAATAATAATTTAACTAGAATTGTTGGGCTACATATATAGATATATTATAATAATTAAATCCAAATCATACTGTCAATATTAAACTATAAACTATTATATAAACAAATTTTTTTCTTTTAAAAACTTATGTAATAAAATTATTATTTGAAATAAATTACAAATTAAATAATTAAATTTCAAATTCTAATCAATTTAATTAAATAAAAAATAGTTTAACTCATGATAGCAACAATATACATATATAATACAATATTATCATAAAAAAACAAACACTAATGAAAAAAAACCTTTATGTGTATTGCTAAAACTTACTTAAATGTATAAAAATAAAAATAATATTTGCAATACTTTGATAATGACATTAACAGCGTTAATAACAACTTAAATTTGGGTTTAAAAAATTTTAAATAGCAAATATTGAATATTTAAAAAATTTGTAATGTTATAAAATATTTATAAAAATGTTATATTAACTATAAAAAAAATATATATATCAAAAAAGTAAAAATATGATATGATTTAAAAAAAATAAATATTTCATTTCATAAATATTTAATTTTTTATTTAATCATTTTTAATAATAAAATACATTATTTTAATACACATAACATATACATATACGTTAAAAAAAAAAATAATAAAAAAAAAAAAAACAAATAATATATTCTGAAATATTAAAATATAAATAATATATAACAAAAATATGATTAAAAAAATAAAAATAAAATATAATAATAAACAATAAATAATAGACATAATATACATATCATGTATATATAATGTTAAAAAAAAAATAAATATGATTTTTAATATATAAATTAGTATATAATAAAATATATTATAAAGTATAAAATGAAATATACAAAATATTAATTTCGAAAATATTACTTTGAACTAATTGCTTACTTTTTTAAACATATTTATGAACATAATCAGAATCAGAGATTTGAATTTATGAAAAAATAATTAAAATAATTTATGAAATAAAATCAAAGATTTTAATTTTTACTTTATAACAAAACTTATATAAAATATTTATTTGAAAATATTTTATTATTTTTCTTTTTTTGTTTATTTATGCACATTTTATCGGTATAATTATTTTTTCTAAAATTAAAATTTTTATTTTTATTTATGCATTTCTGTATACATTTTATGATAATTTTACAAATATTATTGTTAGCATTTTTTGCCTATTATTATGTTAGAAATATATATATAAATATATTGTATTTCTGTTTCTTTCATTTAACAATATGTCATGCGTAGTCTATAAACAAATGCAATTTGCCCACACGCTCAGTTCTAAGCCCGAAAATATTTCAACAATCGTGCGGCGACCGTCTATATATCTAGTCTATTTTTCAATTTTAAATGTATATATATATATATATATATATGGTATATATGTATGCACATATAGAACTGTCAGTCCAATCTGTTGACCAACATCCGCAGACAGCTCAATATTTTGACAGCTCGACTGCAGTCAACCCCAAACTCAAATCCGAAATAAAAGAACGAAACTTCTGCAACTGCAAACAATGGAAAACAATTTTTATGCATTTATGCAAAAAGTGAACCCTGCCCCAGCTCCTGCTCACACTTCCACAGCTACTCCTGCTCCCATTGCTACTCCTTCTGCTGCTGCTGCTGCTGTGGAGTGCTGTCAGAAAAGCGCGTCGCGTTCACAAAAAAAAAAAAAGAAATAATAATAAAAAAAAAAAAAAACCGTAAACAAACTGAAAGAAACACCCAAAAGTCACACCGTAGCTGCAGCTACGAACGTGCTGCCAACTACATTGCATATGAAGCTGTCAGGCGAAGTGACGCACTGAATTATATATGGATAGCACATACATATATTGCTCATATATATACTATGCATTGCAATGGGGCGCAACAATATTGAAAAAAAAACCACACGCAGAAAGAAAGAGCTGACAGAGCCAGACGCGCGCCAGTCAGAGTCGAGTCTGGCCCATCGTGTTCGACCTTCAGTAAACCGCAACTAATCAAAATCGCCAAGCCAAGAAAGAAGACCAGAAGCGATTTGAGCGCTTGTGGCCTGGTCAAGTTTACTTTTCATAATTACCGCGCATTAAAGTCAAATTCAGTTGCAGATGCCAGGCGTTTGATATGCTCTACCTTTACGTATTTTTTTGCCAGGGTGTTCCTAGGGCCTAAGTCGTACCCCCACACTCTTCCATCTGCCTCTCTCTGCTGAAGCTGCCTTTAATCTGCGCTTGATTCGCCATGCAGACGCCTCTTGGCGCTGCGCTTTATTTTTAGACGTGCCCGCAGAGGACTCTTCGCCGTCGTCGTCGTCTGGCTGGTCATTAACTTTTGACGGGCAGTGTATGCGCGCATATGTTTAGAATGTTTAAATACCCTGGACATAATAGAAATGTCAACGGGCGTGGGGCGTTGATTTGACAGCAAACAATAGCTAAGGGGAAAGAGTTTGACGGGGGCATTCCAAAGTAACGCAGTCGGAACTGCAAAATGCAGGGGTCTGTTGCATGTCTGTTTGCAACTAGTTTAATTGATTTTAATTGCTGTTGATTAATGCGAGTGTGATTTGATGATTCGCTTGAGCATCTCTCTGTCCTCTCTCTCTCTCGCTCACTCATTCGATGTAAGTGAAAAGCGGAAAACTTGATTTACAAAATGCAAATGGAAAAGAAAAGCTGTGAACTGGCGTATGTTTGCGATTAACTTGTTTCAAGCTGCAATGGAAATGGAAATGAAAATGGAAATTAAAGCAAACGACTGTGAGAAGTCGAAAATATTTATTGAGATTAGCATGGGAACTGCATTTAGATAGAGAAATGCTGTGATAGAAGCTATGAGAGATATAAGAGCTAAACAAGAGCTGGAACTCATAAGCTTCTAGAGAATATTTTAAATATTGTATAATATGATATGATATTAAAATATGATACGATTGAAGATTTCAAATAAAGATTAACTGAAATTTGGATTTATGATTGAGCATAGTTTGAAATGTCAATGTATAATGTTAAGCTTAGATCAAATGAAAGAGATTCTCAATAGCTAAAGATTCACAGCATTGTTTCTTAAAATCAATCATTCTTAATGCGTTACAATTAAATTTTTATACTTTGTTCTCAAAGGGTAAAAGAGTATATTGGGTTTGTGCAATGTCCGTCTTGCTGTCCGTCCGCCTGTCCGTCTGTCCGTATGAATTCAATATTTTTTGGCGCTATTAAAGCTAGTTTATTTAAGATTTAATGCTTTTTACAGTTAAATTTTCATTAAAAGCTTTAAACTCAAAAGTAGCGTAGAAAATTATGTTGCTAAGCTAGCACCTTTCAAAGCTGCAAATATATCGATATTCCCATTCACAATAATACAAAAAATATAGAAATTAATAAAAAATAAAATATGATATAAAATTTTTAAATTTTTAAATTGAATAATATTAGATCGAGAGTTTATACTGGAGAGAAAAGCAATGTATCAATATTAAAAAATTTAATATATTATAAATCAAATAAATCAAATACCATAAACAAAAAATTTTTTTGTTTACAATTTCAATTCTAATGTCCTCAAAGGAATTTTAAAGTTCCTCGTTGAAATTAAGCCAAAGTCTTATCAAAAAAGTTATATAAATAATATAATATGGAAATAATATTATAATTTTAGTAAATACTATAATATAAATTTTAGTTATATAAATAATATAATATGGAAATAATATTATAATTTAAAAAAATAATATAATATAAATAAAACAAAAAACTGACTCTTATAGCTTTAGTGCTAAAACTATTTAAATTGAAAATAAAATTACTCATAAGTATTCCCTGTTAAGGATTACAATAATTTAAAATTTATTATTTATCTAATTAATAAAAATATTCATTTACTTCAAATTATTATATGTATAATCTGACATATTTAAAATACAATTTGAATAATAATTTCTCTCTGATTTGATAGATCATTCAACATAAGTTCAGGGTTTATTTGCTATGGAATGTGCCTTTTCGCACTCGCCACTTGGGCTCCATAAATTACTCAATTATGGCTTTGAGAGCGACGCAAGTAGCGCAATTCGATGTCAATATTAGAGCAGCTCTTAATATGTGACATGTAGCACATATATAGAGTCGACATACAAGTATATATATATTGCTGACTATATACGTTTGCCTATAAATAGTCTTGTGTGTGGCGCACTTGGGCCAATAGACATTTTTACTGCTCACAAATTGTGAATTGTGGGCGCATTTGCGCAGCTTTCAAGGCTACTTAACAAATGGCACACGCAGACACACTCAGTACATGTGTGTGTGTGTGTGTGTGTGTGTTAGGCAATCAATAGGCAAAATGAACTTACGAGTATCTACCTCTCTCTCTCTCTCTCTCTCATTTTGTGGCTGTCATAATGTTGCAAGAGATGTGGCGACGTTGTCATTAACCCCGGCAGCATTTGCAACATATTCGCGACTTGCTGCCAAATGTCACGATGACAGTTGCAAATTGTCAGACTCAAACTCGCTGGCAACTTTGTTGCTGCAACATGCCGCCTAATTACAAAGCTCTGACATTTTTGTAGCTTGAGCCTTTTGACAGTTTCAGTTCAAGCAAAAAAAAAAAAAAACATTTATGGGATTTGAGACTGGACCTGGCTTTTCGAGAGTTGATTGAACTAGCATCGAGTGCTGTTGTTGTTGTTGGTTTTATTTTATTTGTTCTTATTTGTTTTAGCCCAGCTACTGTCTCTGGGAATTGTCCGCCGTGCTGCACTCGCACTTGTTGACAGTTTTTCTTTAATATTTTTTTTCTCCTCTCTGTTCTTTTCTGTTTTGTAATATTTTATAATGAATGCATTATGCAGTTGCAGCCCTTTTAGCAGCATCCATTTGTCGCTCGTCATGCAGTTAGAATCGTAGCTACATATATGTTCGTGTCGAGTCATGCTCGGGGCGTAGCCAACAAATTGAGTCTAATGATGGATAACGCTGACACAGACCAGAAATAGAAATAAAACCTCTATTGCACTTGAGCTGTGGAAACTATTTTTGTGGCAGTTATTGAATGGTCATTGACATGAACTCGAACAAAAGTGTCAACAAATTGATGGGAACAAATGTTGAAACATTTATCTTCGGGTGCAAGTTTTCTGAGCATTTCAACTCTATTCTTGGAAGATTTGTGAGTATTTGTAGAGCTGAGCTTATAGCAGACTTAGATTGATTAGGAAAGCACTGAGATTTGGACTTAGTTATAGATAGCAGACTATTTATAAGAATGTGCAATTTCCTCCGTATTGAGCAATAAGTGAATATAAGTTATCGATAAATATAGTGCTGAAATATGTGAAATATATTAACTATGTTTGTAGTTAATAAATCTACAAACTGGATTGATAATAAAAATATACCAACTATCTATTGATCTATATTATAGAAGTATATCAATGACTTAGGGTCTTGAGAAAGTCATATCTAGAGACAAAGTCCATGGAATTTGAATATATATATATATATCGATTTTAATTAGATAATATTTTTTTTTTTTTTAATTATAAATTTACTGACAATCGATATAAAGCTATAAAGCTAATGGTTTAGTAAAGCTGAAAATATAAAGCTAAATTCTATGGAATTTAAATACATATATCGATTATACTTAGATTAAATCGAAATTTTGATTTTTTGAAAGTTTTTTTAAAAGTTGATTGACAAACGATATAAAGCTATAAAGCTAAAAGTATTACGCTATTAAGCTAATAGTACCAAAGTAAAGTATCGATAAGTCGTTGTTGGTTGAAGTTCGAACGCCAATCGAATGATGCTTAAACAAATTTGATCCGTCATATCAAAAAACCTTTAATAAATCTATCTCCGTACTAGCTCTTTTTCTGGTATTATATTTATATATTATATCACACCTTTAAAAATTGCTGCTCTCATCAATATTGATAAGTCTTCAGCGGCCTTCGTTAGCTTGTATTCTTTTTACCTCTGTCTAAGCCTCAACTCTTTAATCCCTGTCAAAGCTCTTTCAACGCGCTTACATCATTTTCCCTGTTTAACAAGAAAATCGCCAGCTCCACATGCACGCAATTGTTCACGTTATTAGAGAATATTTTCCAAAAAAGAAAAACATTTCACATTTATTTCTCTCCCTCTCTTTCCCTCTCTCTCTCTCTTTTAACTCTTCTCATTCATTGTTGTCGCATCACAGAGAAAACATAAATCATTTCCTGCTAGACGCGATATACAGAACAAAAGAGGAAAATGCAACTCGCATGGGGAGCTGCGGATCTCTCAGTTATTATTATTATATTTTTTTTGGTAAATGTGACTTGATCTTCGCACAGATCCTCATTTAGGAAAATCAAAGTGCATTTAGTATTTCTCTAGCCAACACTAAAGTATTTTAAACGGCCTTTCACACGACCTTTCAACTCGCATATTTGGGAGTTTGTTTTTTTTTCGGGTCGTGACCGTTAGCTTGTTGCGGCTTCGTCTGGTCACCTATGAAAAGTTTTAATGATCTATCATTGTTGGAATTTTACACAGTGTTGTAAGATGCTCCCACATAATAGTATGTGCGTTGCAAGCGAAAGATTCTGATGCGAGACTTTCACTGCTAGGGAAAGTGTTAAGATTGATTGGGTAACTAACGAAAAATTATAACTAACAGCTGAAACAGCTGATAGACTAACATATCTGTGGAGTTAAGAGTTCAAGTTAAGTAACTTTACATTGCTATTGTCTTATAGAGTATCTGATCGCTATCTCTTTGATCTTACATATCTCAAGACTTTGAAGTTAAGTAACTTCATATTGTTATAGCTTTAGCCCCAACCACTTTGCTCCTTGGATGCCTCAATAGAGACAATATAGCAAAATTGACGAAACACTTTATGTCCAGCTAACGGTACAGCTGAGAACTCTGAAAACATTCAATCATACCAAAGTGCAGCAACAACAAGTAGAAGAAGACGAAGGCAAAGAATTGTCTATGCAAACTAAGTGCAGGTTCCAAAAGAGCCGAACAGAGCGCAAGCTAGAGCGTGAGCAGGAGAGAGGGAGAGGGATAGACAAACGAAAAACGGGCCATCAAAAGGCGTTACAAATTTTGATTTCTTTTGAAATGTTGCGACGCCCCAGTCAAAGAGAGCGGACAGACACTGACAGAGTGAGAGAGCGCGGTGAGCTTGCACACTTATGCACGTATGCATGTGTGTGTGCACATTGTACATAGTAGAAAATATCAATTACAGCATAATTATGTGTGACGCACAATGGGTGCGAGGGGGAGGGCAGGCATGACAGCTATGATTGATTTGTGGCTGTAATACACACATACATTGTACGTATGTATGTGTGCAGCCCGCAGGGTTAACTGAAAAGCTTCTCTGCACTCGGCGCTGAACTCTTGACACGTACCCAGAACCGAGTCAAAAAAAAATTATTTTCGTTTGTCATCGTATAATTTAATTTTAAACGTTTTGATTGACTGGCCAAAACGGTACTCGATCCTCACAAAAGTCAGCCCAAACCCAAAACCCACCAACCATCTCCTTCTGCACCTCTGCTCAACGCTTCTCCCTCGCTCGCTGCTTGTAATTGCATATTAAACAGCATTTACCTAAGTAATGTTTACTCTTTTCATCTTCTTCTTCTTGTTGTTGGCTCTCTTTGGGCAAACATTTACAGAACCGCACACTCGCTCTCTCTCCCTCTCCCCATGCCAGCGCCCGCTTTCTTCTCTTCTATACAATCGTTTGAAGTCTTGTTCAATGTCAATGTTGTGACCTTTGTTAAGCATTTTGTTTGCTTGTGCTCGCTTGGCTTGAGGAATCTTCGTTAGTTGTCTAACACACCTCGGTACGTCCCTCGCTTATGCTTTGCTTTCATTCAAGCAGCGCAAGTACCGTTGTAATTGTTGGTTACCAACTCGTCTGCTTCGTCTGCTGCGTCTTCTTCTGCTTCTTTCAAAATCAATTGCATTGTTGTTGCTAAATAATATTGCGCAATTTTTATTCAAAGCGCAAGGGAAACAGTTGCGCCTCCTTCTTCTTCTTCTTTGTCTACTTCTACTTCAAATTTCAGCCTGTGACAGCTGAAGACGACAAACAACGACGACCATGTAGTTGAGCAGATATGTATGTAAAGATTTCAATGAGTGGAAGGGGCAAAGAGCGAGTAAATAGTCAATGCTAGGGCGTTGCTTATGATTGCGATTGTTGGTGGGATGCAGAGCGAGCGAATGGTGAAGGGAGAGAGAGCGTGCAGATTAAGAGAGCGCTTGCAAACTAACATATGCATGAGTGTGAGTGTATACAGCTTCACAGCTTATTTATGTGTGTGTATGTGTATATTGACTCTTAATATTAAGAGTAAAGAAATTAATTCAATGTCCTAATGCTTGGCCTAGAAATGGATAGCTAGAAGAGTAGCTCTGAGGCGAGTTTGTGGGTGTATTTGGCAAGACCTCAATACATTTTTTATTAGCTGTAAATTTTATTAATGTGGCAATAAATTTAAACAATGTGCAAGTAACCCATGGAGAGGGAGGACGATTGCAAGTGTGCTGGGAAAACGGGCAGACAAAGATGCCTGCCAAGCGATTGGAGGATACAGCAACAACAACAACAACAGCGACTAAATAAATAAAATAAGTTGCAATGTGGTAACAGAGGACATTTGGGCAGTGTGTCGTCGTCGTCGTCGTCGTGGCCGGGATTTGTTATTGGGGACTGTTGCATTGGATGCTGGCGTTGAAAAGAAATACACGAGCGTAAAATTTATTTAAGCCAAAGATAAGCGGCAAGCAGGCAGCACCAATGGCCACAAAATATGCATAAAACACGGCGACACTTAGCCAGCAACAAGGCGGAGATTGAAGGGGGAACAACAAGTTTTTTGCAGCGACAGGAACTAAATCACGTGTGCCGCATTGCTGCAGACACTGCTGCTGTTGTTGTTGTTGTTGTTGTTTATTCCTAACTTGACTTTGGCCAAGTCATGACGACAGGTTGAAAATGTGGCTAAACAACTCTTGGCCAAAGCTGGTTGAAGAGGCTGGCAAGAGAGGAAGCCAAATAGGCAGCCGCAGCAGCAGCATCATCACAACTGGAAGCATATCAAAGCAGCAGAAGAAGAAGAAGAAGCAGCAGCAGCAGCAGCTGAACAGAAGGTGGATCCTCCGGCTGCTAAGCAGCGGCTTACACATGTTTGTTTGTTTGTCTTGGCCGCTGCTGCTGCTGCTGCTGCTGCTGGCATTGCAGCCCGCTTACCGTTAGAATCTTTGCTGAGATTTTGCCAGCATTGAGCAGAGGTGGACGGGCGCAACGCCGCTCTCCCTCAATACAGTTGCTTTGGCATAATATCTAATAATGCATATAATTTTCACATGCACATCGATATGAAGAACATTGCCCAAGAGGCCAAGTAATCGAAATTCAAATAGAAGAAGAAGCAGTTGAAGTTGAAGTAGTAGTGGAAGACCGTAAAATATTACGATTAAATATTGTAATCTGAGCGCATGGCTAAGATGTGTTAAGGGGGAGTTTGAGAGAGGAAGAGGAAGAGAAAGAGAGAGGGAGAGCACAATCGAGCAGCTAGACAGACAAAATGTGCATTAAGCTTTAATGTTATCGCTTTGAACGGGAAATAATACAGCGGAACGGAGTAGAAAGGCAGGGGAAGAGCGAAGAAATGTAAATGTTGCTGGAAAATCTAAAACATTGTTGTAGCTCCAGGTAAAAATCAACATGCAACACTAGCTTACATTTGGATTGAGTACTTAAGCTCTAGCGCCTCTCTATGCAATTCTCATGTATGCATAGTACAACTAACTACATGTGGTAGAGCAGTGGAGATAAAATCCTTTATTGCAATATTTAAGCGAAATGGTTAGGCAAAAGAGCAAGAGATGTTAAGAGCAAGAGCAAGAAGGTATAGAGAGAAATATATAGATAATATAACTTAAATGGAAATTCTATGTAATCCTTATAAATTATGCAATAATCTCAAAAGCTACTAAGACTAGGCTTCAGATAAACGCTGATATTAATTCTCGTCTCTCTATGTTATTCTCAGTCTAGTCTAATCATTCTAAGAGATATTACGTAGTTGTAAGAAAGAGTATGTTGAATAGTTTTTGATAAATGATTGAATAGTATGTATTATTATTATTATTATGTAGAAAAAATTATTTAAAAAAAACAATAATAACGAATCAAAAAAAAAAACATAAATAAGAAGCTGCTTCAAAAGAAGGCTAGATAGATACAATTAAAAATAAAACAAATTAAAATTGAAATTTAGACAAATATTATACGTCAGGACAATAAGTATGAAAGAGAATAAATAAACTGCTTCACTTGAGTTCTACTTCTAGGTATAAAAACGCAAAATAAATAGTAATTTACATTTTGATAAATTTTACATTTTGATAAATGATAATTTTGATGAATATTGTATAAAGAAAAAAATGATAGAAAACAATAATATTGAATAAAAAAAAAAAAAAAAAAAGAAATAAGAAGCTGGCTTAAAAGAAATTTAAAAAAATAGCCATGGCAATTAGTCTATGTTCATACGCATACAGAATAATCTACAAAAATAAAAGTAATATTGGAAGAGAAAAAGAGAATGAATAAGCTGCTTCATATGAGTTCTACTTTTTGGTATAAAAACCAAAAATAAATAATAATTTACATGAATTTTGTATAAAAAATAATTTATAGAAATAAATAATATCGACTGATAAAGAGAAGTCGAAGAAGACGCTGCTTCCAAGGAGTTCTACTTCTTCTAACTTTAACCAATTTAGGTTCCATATTAAAACAAATACAAATAATTTGTCTCTCTATGCAATTCTCATGAATACAAATAAGAATTGTGCAAGTAAATACAGATGTGTGTGAATGAGAATAATACAGCTCAGGCGCTTCTCCATGCGATTCTTTTGAATCAAAGTAATACACATATATATCCTCAACTATTTGCGAAACTGAAATACAAGCCCAGCAAACTGTTAGTCGAGCAAACACATTCATTAGATCCGCCTTCATTTTCACAGCAAATTCGTAGCCTCTTATATAAGATAATGGAAATAAAGCTAAAAGATTAATAATGCAAAAAACAAAATCGTGGCACAAAATCAAATCACAAATGCGGCGCAGTCAATCATCAGATGTGGCTGGAGGCATCTTCGCCTATATTTATGGGCCAACTTTTAATTATTGACAATTTATCAAAATAAGAGAAGCAGATAAAAACTTCACAGCTTTTGGCGCCAGCAAATGTTACAAAATCTCAAAATCAAACTCTAAAAACTTTCTTTTTCACTGCAAAAAAATAACAAATTGTGTAAAAAATTATTTTTAATTTTTTTTTACTCTTTTCTCATCATTTTGTTTGTTTTATTTTTTTAAATTGATTTCAGTAGACAAATTTGTAATTTGTACACATTTGCCCACTGTGCGGGTAGCATTAAAAAAAATATTTTATTTTTATGATGTTAGCTGTGTTTATAATTAATTACAACACCTCGGCCAAAAAAAAATATAAATCAATTATTTCTGACTAAAAAATTTCATATTTCTTTTGTATTGCTTTCAATTTATATTTAATTATTATCAATAATTATTTTTTTTTTTAAGTTTTAAATAAAAAATATAAAATGTTAATTGAAATGATAAAACTTAATAAGAATTGTAAAGCGAATAAAATATTATGAATAAACGAATTTAATTTCGATTGCAATAAAAACTCAATTAAATAAAAAAATATTTCTTTCTGATTTAATTTTTTTCTTAAATATTAGTACAAATAAATTTGAAATTACATTAAATTGTTTTCTTAAAAATTAATAGAAATAAATTTGAAATGACAAAATTTGCTGTTATTTATTATTATTATTTTTTTTATTATTATTATTTTTATTTTTTTATTTATTTATTTTTTTTTTTTTTGCTTTAGTATTTACCAAGCTAAATATTTTTTTTTTAATAAATATTTTATTTAATTTAGTTGCATATCTTTTCCTATCCTATAAATCTTAAAATTTTTTTTAAAGTTTTTTATATATTCATAACAAAAAGTCTCTAAAAATGGATGTTGCTTTGAGTTTGGGCCAACTCGAAATTAGTTGCATTTAACTTTGGCTCAATGAAAAAGCAATTTATTAAGTGAGCTCAGCTTCTTGGCAGCCGCGCCCTAAATTCAGGTTGGCAAAGCCTAAGCCAGGGCCAAAGCTAGAGCCTGAGCCTTGGCCTCCACAATCTTGCTACTAATCAGGAAATGTAGGCAAGCGAAAAGGAAAAACCAATAAAAGGCATTTCTTATCTAGCCTCAGCTCTGAAGCTGGTGCCTAGCTTCGACGACTTTAGCTCTGGGCTTGGCATTTGGCTAGCCAAGGCTGGCCGAGTGGGCGCTGTATGCCGACAGTGCGATAGAGCGAGACAGCATACGACCTAGACCTTATCAATGGACCATGGCCTTTTGGCCAAGACGAGCTGACGTGACGTCTGCTGCGATAAGTCACATCGCGTCTTGAATATTCAAAAGATGCTTTCGACAGCTCGATAAGCGTGAGCATTGAACATGAGCACGCTGTAAATAATTGAAATAATTGCATAAATTATTTATGTAATCCACACTAATCTATTTCTTTCTGCTTCTTCCTTTCTCTTTGCAGGTAATTACAGAGTGCATACAAAATGTTAGCCATTAAGCGTTTTAGGGGTAAGTTCTGGCCACTTTCTCAGTTCTCAATTTGCAGTTCTCAATTTCGCAGTTCGTAATGCTCGGTGCTCAGTTTCGCTTTCGCTAGAATACATTGTCTGGCACACCTGGAGCTCGTGTTGCCAACATCTTAGCCGCAATTGCCGACACATCCCTACCCCTCGCGCAGTCAGACAGCCAAACACGCAACAGCAAGAAAAAAACGCACGCTATCAATTTAACAGCATCTGTCTATGAGGCATGCACGCTGTTGGGGCGAGGGGGATGAGGCGAGGCCTGGATGGGGAGTGTGTTGAGGGCAGCCCCAGCACATTGCATTGCCCTCCCACACAGCCCTGCGTCCTGCGCCCTGTGCCGCATTGAAACTTGTCCTACGCTGCCAGATCTTCAGCTGCATTTTTCCAAGGAACCTGCATGCAATGCAATGCAATGCCTCGCGCATGCGCACAGAGCCCGCCTGGGCTCCGTCGCTGCATTTGCTATTTATAGATCGGTCCAAGTTTTGCGCGTTATCAAAAGGCAGCCCAAGTCGCCGTTGTGGCGGCTGTGAAAATTCCAAAAATGGCAGCGCCCCAACCACGCCTCTCAGCCCTCTCTTGGCCCTCAATCGAGCATTCTGCTGGCGTGTAAATAAATAAATATTTTCCTAGCATTTTTCTATCGCTTTTCTGTTGGCTGATGCGCCTGGCCAATTTCCCAGATAAAAAGGCGCAGCAGCTGTCAACGCGCGAGAAAATAACTTTGCCCTTTTACTTTGCTTACAGCTTGTAAATTAATTAAGCTGAAAATAATTTAACTTAATCCCAGCCCCAGGCCAAGCCAACTCAACAACAACAACAACTAATAAGAGAAAAAGAAAAGTGTTTCGGGCTGATTCAATGAGTTTTATCGGTATGTGGGTTGCGTCAATAACCGTAGGGCGGGATTAGCACGTATTTGTTGGCCCCATGACCGCAGTTGTTCCCCTCTCTCTCTCTCTCTCTCTCTCTCTCTGTCTTTCTATACACCTTCCTCACACACTTCTCGCTCTGCCCCATTTTGACTCAGCGCCCGCAGCCAACGGTAGCCACGAATTTTTGTTATTGTTCGCTGCCTCGTTTATTGTCGTCCGTCGCTCCATTTGCCCTGCTTTGCGGCAAATTCTCACATTTCGTTGCTTTTTAATGTGTTTTTTTGCTGAATAACAAAATAAAGAAATAAATAAAATTGCATTGCTTGAATTGATTGCATACGTTTATGCATATAGCTGTTTATCGTGTAAGCAATGTAAATATTTATTTATTATATTACTATAAAACTATTTACGTATTATTCAAAATATATTTATAAAATATTAACATGAATAATAATCATAATAGAATTTCTCTATTAAATTATAATAAATTTATTAAATTGATAAAAAAAAAAAATATATATATATATATATAAAATGCAATATATTTTATTAAAAATATATTGACAAAAAATATTAATATGAACAATAATCATAATAGAATTTCTCCATTATATTATAATAAATTTATTTAATTGATAAAAAAATTATTTAAAATTTAATATATTTTATTACAAAAAAAAAAAAAAAAAAAAAAAAAATTATTAACATGAATAATAATCATAATAGAATTTTTCGATAAATAATAAATTTATTTAAATTATAAAAAAAATAAATAAATAAAAAATATAATAATCATAAAAAATGTTCTTTTTTATATTATAATAAATTTATTGAATTTATAAAAAATAAATAAAATTTAATTTGAATAATAATTAAATAATAATCTTTTTATAACAGAAAAACAAAAATTTAAGAGCATTTTTATGAATTTATTTTATTAAAAATAAATAAATTAGATTTTTTTAAATATAAATAATAATAATAATCATAAAATAAATATACAAAAACTAGTATATAAAATTTGTATATTTTTAATTTATTTTATAAATGTAAATTTATAATACTAAAATGAATAAATAATAAATATAAATAAATATAAATTTGTAATACGAAAATAAATAATAATTTGCATGCTTTTGCATATTTATATTAACAGAATTATGCAATCATAATGAAATTTATTTCTTATTTTGTTATTATAAAATTTACAAGATTTATAAAATAAATTATAGCCATCAAAGTTGTATTTATTATGTTTTTAATATATTTAAAAAAAAAAATTAAAATAATATTTATGTATTAAAAACTAGTAAATATTAAAAATAAATAAAATTCATTAACAAATTTATTATGTTTAGCAGAAAGAAAATCGAAATGGCGAATTTAATAAATAAATACGATATAATAAATATTATATTTTTCGACTTTCAGCTGATCATAATAATTTGTTTAATGAATTTTATTTATTTTTAATATTTACTAGTTTTTTAATACATTAATATTATAAGTTATAATTAATAAACAAATCAATAAAATACATATTTTTTTCGCTGACTTATATCTCCTTGAATGATACCAATACCTAGCTCCCATGCATGCCTTTAGCTTTTCAGTATTCCCCACATATCAGCTTCATCTGCGCTCTGAGCCATGTAATGACATCGAGAGGCAACATTTTGACTGTTAATTCAATGTTTGGCTAATCAAATGGCTGTTTAAAATGCGCTGAAAACGCTCAATGCTATAATTATGACCTTTCACAATGGATACGCTGAGGCTGAACGTCAAGCGCGGCACGAGAAGCTTCCGTCAGTGGGCTATGGCCCAGTCTGTGGATGAGGATGAGACCTGGCAAAAAGAAAATAATATTGTGATGTTTATATCAGTTTGCAGTTTGCAGTTTGCAGTTGTCATGCTTTGGCAATAAAAGAAAATAGTGAAAAGCGAATGAAATGAATTACGGATGTTGGCCAAACTTTGAACTCGAATTCGTAGTGGAAAAACGGAATCACAGTCAGAGCTTTGCCTCGATTTTGGCTTTGTTTTTTTTTTTTTGTTTTTTGGCGTGGGTGGACGATTTGGATTTGAATTTGATTTCATAATAATACACTCGACTATGCTGGACTTGGCAGCAGTTGAATTCAACGTTTGCTGTCCGTTTGTTTTGTTTTTTTTAGCTTAACTATTTGGTTTGTTTGTTGAGCTGAAAGTGAAATGCATTGACTCGACGCGAGCAGGCTAGGCTGACGAGGGTGAGGCTGAGGCTGAGGCAGCGGCTGAGGGGGGCACAAATTATCGCTTTATCACGATTCAAACGGTGCGACTTTCTTCTCGGTCTCTCGCAGCTTCATTTGCAGCAATAATTATGCAATTTGCTGCGGCTTGTTGCTGAGCATCGCATTGCATTCGTATTTCCATTTCGATTTACTGCTGCTGCATGATAATTTTCAGTTGTTGCTTATAATTGTTGTGGGTGCATGTCTCTGGCCCAGGTCTTTTCACGGTTTTGCTTTTGGATCTCTGATGTTTATCATCGCCATTGCTCCGACATTCACAATTTCTTTTTTTTTGTTAACAACATAATTGTGTATTGATCTGCTATGACTTTTGTTTATGACAAATTAATTGGCTGCAATTGTTGGCTGGAAAAGCTAACCCAGGCTGCTATAGCTGGCTGCTTTGCTTTCATAATAAATATTTAAAAAAAAATATGTATATATAAAATATACAAATTGAAAGTTTTCTTCATCACACACACAAATATTTGTGTCAATCTGCGACGGAGAGCAAAAAATAAGTGTGTCAAAAAAAAAAAAGTTGGCCAAAAATAACTCTTAACCCATTAAATGTGCCGCTGCGACGACATTTGATCGATCAGTTGACTTATTATTGTTGCTCTCTCGCGTTGACATTGATGGAATAAGCGTCAAATATTTTACCCAGAGCCCAGGGCAAGCACAGCTTTTATTTTACCCCCAAGCCAAGCCAAGCTAAGCCAGCCAATCAGTAATTGGAGATGGGCCCTTGAGAGCAGCCCAGCCATTGGCAGCATTCATAAATTGGCCCCTGGAAAGTGGCAGTCGCCAAAAAATACTTCCTGCCACAAATATGACTTTACTTTAACAAAAAAAATTGAAACGTGCATCGGAATTTGCGATAAACGAAATATTCGCAAACGAAGCCTATCGAGCTATAAAGCATCTTCTTCCATTCAAGTTGAGGGCAAAGAGGCGCGCAGCCAACGAAGAGCAAATGCGCTTTGCTTTTCTTTTAGGTATTTAAAATGTAGTATTTATTAAAATATTTTTCTTACAAAAAATTTATTTATTTATATATTATAAATTGCTGAAAAATGCTTGAAGTGCTGAATGATGTTTGTAAATTGATTCATCATAATTTTTAAATAGTTGAACTTTGTTAAGCATTTCTTTTTTCTTTATATATGTTTATATATATATATACTGGGATATATTTAGGAGTATTTTATATTTGGACATTTATTGTACAATATAGTGAAAATATTATAGTAAAATACCTTGAATTGATAATATATGTAAATTATGAGCAAGTATCGCTGTAGTCAGCAGTCTAATAGTGAGAACAGGAAAGTCAATCTCGCTATGATGGCTCTTCCGCTTAATCTTAAATAAAAAAGAATAAAATTAAAGCTCATTGCATAAAGAAGTGCTGGAAGAGCCTTCAAGTATTTTTAAAATGATTAGTAACTTTTCTAAATATTTAGATTAGTAGATCAAGTAGATTAAATATTATTAATTTAGCTATGTAAATATAAATAAATTTAGCGGTTTCGTAGTTAGAACCCAACAAGAAAATGGTGCACAGTTTATTTTTATACTCTGTTCCCAAAGGGAAAAAGGGTATATTGGGTTTTTATTTATTTATTTTATTTGAGTTTTATATTATAAATGCTCACAAATACATTTAAGGTCTACTAGCCCACTTCATTTTTTTTTATTTATTTCTTTTATTTTTTTCTTATAAATCTGCACAAAAATATTTTTTAAAAATTTTATTTTATACAAGAGTTGTTTTTTTTTTCAACTAATAAATGTTTCGCAGTTTAAGTAAATAATTATTTAATTAAATTAATTTTATGTATTTAATGTAATAAACTAAAAATATAACAAACATTGCTACAAATGCACTATGCCCAAAGGCAGTTAGTGTAGCAGTGAGAGCATATAACTGGACCATAGAAAATTAACGCCAAGTCTGAAAGAAAACAAAGCCAAAAAAAAAGAAAAAGAAAAAACTAAAACGTGCCGAGCACTTTTCACTTGAACGCAATGCGCAATGCAATTACAACAACAACAACATTGGAAACAATTTCCAACTATTTTCAGGCAAATTAAATTAAACAATTTAATGCGAGTGCAATTTTTTGTTGTTGTGCAGGCAAACGCGAAATTGTTTCAAATGGCTTAATTAATTTGCCCAATTTTTTGTTTTTTTGTTTTTTTGTTTTTTGAGGCCGGTACACATTTAACTTGGTCAACAGCGACTCGTTAGCAATTACTCAGCCAAGTCACCAAGCCCACAAAGAAACCTCGGCAAGCCCTATAAAACGGCCGAGAAGCAGCAGATCAGAGGAGGATGAAAAAACGAAGAAGAGGAGAGAAAAATAAGTCAGAGGGGCTACCCCTACTGTGGGTACCTCTATCACTTGTAGTCGCCCACGTTTTGTTGGGCCTTGTTGTTGTGCAGTCTGGGCTTAATTTGATAAGATTTATTTGAGCCAAGTTTTCGTATTGAGAAACCTTTACTGGCCTGGCCTGCCCTGGCCCCAATAAAAGAAAACGCAACACACAAAATCCAAATGAAATAACATTTAAACGACAGTTAAAATAGAAATGTAAACTACAATACGAACATTGATAAATGGCTAAAAGACCAACTTGGCTAAAAGACCACAAACGCTTCGAGCTGTAGGTGTAGAAAATCTATGTGAGAACAGCTACTGATTGGCAGCCGAAAGACGAGTTGCTAACTGATTTATGTTATAAAGTGGATTACTATGAGTAAAACAACAAATGCAGATAAATATATATTAACATGATTTCAGTGGGCGTATATTATTAATTATGCTAACAATTCTTAGCATCGACCGTTGCTTACTTGAGTCTGGTTTGCTAGATCGCTGAGGTCAAGTTTTGTTTTGAGTCTTTGATTTCTTTTTTACATAATTTATAAATTTTCATATATATTATTATATTATGCATATATTTTGTTGTTTTTTTTATAACTTTTTGTGTATAATATGTGCAACGTTTGCTATTCATTCATATTTTTACGTCAAAACATAATATGAATTAAATTCTTAGTTGCTTTGCGTATTATTAGTTCGAATTTCTCAAATTTGTTTTATATTATTTTTATTATAAAAAATTTATAGTACTACTGTACCTAGGCTCTCTACATGAGCAAGCTGCGCCTAATAGTTAGCCTTTGAAAATAAATCAACATACAAAATTAAGAAGTTTACTTATCTTAAATACATTTTAAAGAATTTTTCTAACCAAATTCCTTTTTTATTTTTTTTTTTTTTTAATAACAAGGAAACAATATTTTGCTACAGTTTAAAATTTTACTATCCAGAAAGTCTTAACTGCTCTAGATACCCTTTTCGTGGAGCCCAAAAAATTAATCTCTTAAGAAATCGAGAAAATTAGTTAGCAAGCTGAATATACTACATCTATATTTTGCAGATTTGTCGTCTGGGAATTTATTAGACATTATCTTACACCCAAATGAATTTTAAAGGCAATTTAAAAGAACTATATAAACTATCTTAAATACATTTTAATTTTTTTTACATAACCAGGAAAAAATATTTTGTTACAGTTGAAAATTTTAATTTATTAAATTTGTTTATTTTATTTATCTTATAGCTGCAAACCGCTTCAGATTTTCTTACTTTGAGTAACAAATGAAAACAGATACATAATGTACAGCAATTATTTAATTAAAAACTAAAAAAAATCCTTTGTCAAAAAAAAAAAAAAAAAACATAAATTAAAAATATATTCTTGAAAAAATGAGAAAAACAAATTCGCAGCAAATCTGATTTGCGGATTTCTTTAAGCTCAGAGACTCATGTTGCTGCACAGAAGAATATATTATAGAAGACTTTAAAGTCTTATATATATAATGTAAAAATTATACAAAAATAAAAATAAATAATAATATATAAATGATAATTTATACATGATTTGACACAACACAAACTTTTTCTTAATTAAATATATATAAATTAAACTATAAATATATCAATTATATATGAAATAATAAAATACAAATAAATAAAAAACATTTATATAAATATAAATATATAAATTATATAAATACAAAATAATAAAATTAAAATTAAAAAAAAAATAAAAAATAAATAAAAATGTATATAAATTATAACAATCAATTTACATCAGAATGTGTTTCATATACTCCAATAGAGCGCCAGAGCTAATACCACAATCTCAATTATATTTCAAACATTTAGAGCTAATTACTATCTTCGTGCCGAGTCATTGAACTTGTATCTGCAAAGTCTCGTATAGCTCATTGGAATTTTCTACAATTATTGTTGTTTTTATTGAATATCTATTTTCTCATGCAAATCCTTTGTCAATGTGAAAGTTGCAGCCGCTTCTCTATTTTTAACTATTTTCAATGTTTTTAAATACAATTTTTTTGTTTGTATCAATTTCGTTATGTTTTTTGTTTATGCCAAACGCCAACGTTGATCTTTGTTGTTAATACTGTCTTGTTTTTTTTTTGCCTGTCGGCCTGCGGTTCAAGAGTTCATTGTCAAGTCCAATAAAATGTTCGAATGACACGTTAAGTGTCAGCCACTACAAGAGATTCGCTCGATCTGTGCGCGACTCGTTTGAAAGGCCGCCAAAAAAAACAGCCGTAGCCAAAAATGTTTTTTTTTCTTGGTCGCTTGACTGGAACTTGAACTAAACACAGGCTACACGGCCAGGTCGAGCTGCTCTCTTGCCTCTATCCTAGGCAGCCCTCTCGATATGCCACCCAGCTCAGCGGCAGATGTTTCCCTTTTTGTCAAATGCTGATAAATCGTGACCGGGCGAGAGCGCTTTAGTGAAATTTTCTCTAACGCTGCCCACTACAAATTTTCTATCTATATATTTTTGTTATGCCCTGTATATAATGAACGAAAGGGTATGATGACTTTTTTAGTTGAAATGCATAAATGAAGACTTGAATAAAGTAAAGTTTATTTTGCAGATTATCTATCAGATTATAGGATCCTCTGTCAGATTATCCATTGCAGCAAGAGTCTATATTTTTTCTATATCTCATGCGATTTAGATGATATAGATGATAGATCTCACTTAATTTTTAAAGCATAAGCATAACTTTTATACTTTTCTTTTAATAATCGATTATGTTTTTAATTATTTGCGAAGCAAATTGATCGATTATTATGTATCAAAGGATATATCGTGCCATCACAAATTATATATCATAGTTACTCACAAGATATCATAAATAATATTTGAAAATTCCCAGAGTTAGTTAGCTATCTTCTGGAATAGGGTATCTTCTAGCTAGTTATCTTCTAGGTCGTTATCTAGTCAGTCGTTCCCTACCAGATAACTCTTACATCGTTTTTTTTCTCTCTTCTTTGCGTGCATCTCTTCTGGCTGCTCTTTATTACCACATTTTCATTTGGTTGACGAGTGGAAGAGCTTTTGGCCCAGCTGCTGCCACACGTACATAGCTACCAGCAAACGCTTTCCTTTGCTACTACTTATGGCCAAGTTAGTAGCCTTTTACCAGCACTCCACACCTCACTCCCCTCCCCTCTCCATCAACATCTGACATCTAAGTGAATTTATGTAGTTTTCATGTTAACTTTCGTTGCGGTGCTTGGCCAAAAATCTCTTGTGACTAAGTGCCTGGCAGGCGACTTTTGCCATACCTGACGATGCCAGCATGATTTATGCGTGCTGGAATATGTATAGATATATATACATATATACAAATGACACTCACATCCTTTGGCCTTACTCTACCACTTCTAGGCGTTAAAATTAGGCGGCAAATATAATGTATGAGCCTCGATTTGGGCGCCAATTGCAAAAGAAAAAAAAAGTAATAATAAAAGAGCTTAACTTAAGGCCACGTCTTGCCCTATTTCAGCGTGCCATCGATGGGGGAGTTATGTCGGCTTTGATTTAAATGCAAATTTTGATTTTGACAGCCTCTTAGAAAATGTCAACGCGAATCACGATCTTTTTGTTTTTACTCAGCGTTGCGCGATTGCAATTTGAATTTGTTTATGATTCATGAATTTCCTGAATAGAATTTATTATAGCTGTGGAATTTTGCTTAGCAAATGCATGCGATAAGTGCAAGAGAAATATATGTTTATATAAGTAGATGAAGCTCGGCGTTGCGGCATTGCGAGGCTTTCATTTGCAGTTGCGACTACACTGAACTTGAACTACATGAATAAATAAATGAATAAATCATTTTTATGTTGATATATTAATCCATATAAAGATATATACAAAATATGTTAATAATTTTATTTTAATAATATATTTATATATTTACTTTTCATTACGAAATAATTGATAATAATAACATATATAAATTTATTATTACAATAAAATTAATATAATATTTTAAAATATATTTTAAAAATAAAATAATATAAAATATTACGAAACATTTGATAATTTCGTAATATTTTATATTAATTTATTTTTAAAATATAATAATTTTATTTTAATAATATATTTATATATTAAATTCTTATCAAATATTTCGTAATTATTTTATATTATTTTATTTTTAAAATATATTTTAAAATATTATATTAATTTTATTGTAATAATATATTTATATATGTTATTATTATCAATTATTTTGTAATTTATTCTATTATTTTATTTTTTAAATATATTTTCTATTATTTTATTTTTAAATATATTTTAAAATATAATAATTTAATTTTAATAATATATTTAATTTTTCTCAAATATTTCATGATATTTTCTATTATTTTATTTTTTAAATTTATATAATAGTTTTAAAAAAATATTTTAGAATTTTTTCTATAATTTTGTTTTGTTAATTGAATAATTTTACAAGATATTGTACTAATGAAATTCAGGATCACTTTCTTTTCATTTACCACTCTACTTTTGGCCACATTTGTTATCAATATTTAAGACTTGTGTCATTATTAATGACTAATATAAACTAATAAAGACATCATATACAGTCATATCTAAATATATTATACATTTACTATATATCTTTGTGTATATTTAGTCATTATTTGCAATATTTACTCAATATTTCACAAGTTTATTTTTATTATTTTATGCGTTTATCTGCTTTCATTGATCTTTGGTTGTTGGAAATTTCCAATTAGCTTTTAACCCGATTCAAGGTTTTAATTTTATTTCATCAGCAATTTTGTTGACAAATTTCGTGCTAAATTGCAGTTCAAGTTCAGCTCCCACACATGTTTAGCTACAACACGTGTTATCGATAACAGTTGACTGATTAAATGCCAGAGAGTTATCGAAGCACTTGAGAATCGAATCTAACTACAACAGCGCGACAAGCAGCTCATTTAACATTTACAAGTTAATTTGTCGCCAATATAAATACCAAATGTTATCTTCGGCCAATTGCAGCTGTCAAAAGTATCTGAAGTGAGTGTTTCTATATCTGTTTATCTGCGTGCCTCTGTATCGGAGTGAGCGCGACCTTGCAAGGCAACAATGGAAAAACCAATCAGCCAGCGTGAAATGAGTAACAAATTAGCGAAAATGCAATACAATAAATAAATAAATCGAAGCCAGCACACACACACACACACAGTCACAGTCATGTCGACAATAATAACAAGTGAAACAAGAGTGAGGAATTTTTTAATTTAGATAATTGAAATCGCGCTGAATGAAACAGTTTATTATTATAAACAATAAAAAGAACAAGCCAACTCAACTCAATTATTAACAAACAGAAACGGAGAAAAAATAGCGAACATTAACTGTTTAATCAGATAACGCAGCTGTCTTTAGTTTCATAACAATAACCGCAGTTGTTGTCAAAAAAAAAAAGGCTAAATAATAAAAAAAAAATTATGTGAATAAATTAAATGGAATATTGCATTAAAAACTCTTTCAATAATTCCATTTCCATTTCCATATGATTCACATTCCGATGCAATATTTTCGGTCGTCTCGTTAATTGCGACAGTTTGATTCACATTTTATTGCGGCTTTTTCCACATTGATAAATATTTGATTTAAATAAATTGCATTCATTTAATAATGGACATCAACATTTATGAAACGCACAAGCAAACACAGATTGATTTATTTCCAATTGGCATGCATCAAATTTTAAATGATTTTCATTTACATTTTGAAAAATTCATTTTGTTTTTATTTGATTTGCTAATCGATTTTAGTAAGAAATCTTTGATGGATATTTATTTATATATTTATATTGATTTTATATTTTATGTGTTTATAAAAATTGTAAGCTAAACGAAATTTTTGATGGATTTTGATTAAAAACTATATAAATATTTTTCTTAAATACATTTTTATTGATTTTATGTTTTATGTATTTATAAAAAAATTTAAGGATTTTTATTGAAAAATATTTGTAAAATCATTTTGTTTATATGTTTTTAAAAATTATTTGCAAAATTATTTTAAAAATATATAAAGAAAAATATTAAAATATTATACAAAATTATTTTAGAAATATAAAAAGAAAAATATTTTTCAAATAATTATTATTTTATTTTATGTTTAATTTTTTTCAAAGAAAAAAATAATTAATTATTTACTTTTTATTTATTTAATTTAATTTCATTTATTTGTTTAATTTTTTTTTTTTCAAAGAAATATGTATACTCAATTAAAACTTTACTGTTTAATTATTTATTTCACTCTTTATAGAAAAAATCATGATTCATATTACGATTTAATATGAATCAATGTAAATTTTAAATGAAGTGTCAAATAAGAACTGCAATCATAAAAGTTGAACTCAGTTGGTTTTAATTAATTGCTAACAGTTAATTATTGTTTATTTTTTTTAATTGCAATGTCAACGCGTTACGTCAACATGCCAATAAATCAGTTATTTATATATAAACAATTATACAATTTAGTTGCAAATGTCAAAATGCATTGCAATCAGAACGGAACACAAAGAACAACCGAAGCTAATTAATGAAAAAAGTTCGCACGACAGAAAACAAAACCAAAAGGCAAAAAAAAAAACGTCTGCTAATTAAAAAGCTAAAGCTAAGGCAACTGCAACAATTTTGGCACTTGTTGGCAGCAGAATTACAGTCTAAGCCACCCACAATCGACGCGAGCAACGAAACAGAATCAAAGCCCAAGACAACAATAACCCAGCCCAAAAAAAAAGATTGCAAGCCCTGCAGTTTTTCACGCCCCTTTTAGCACACGGGCAATTGTTTTTTCTTCTATATTTTCGTTATAGCTAGAAATCTCATTATGAGGCAGCTCCGCTCTATAAGGTGTGTCGTCGCCAGCGTCACTCGCTGCCACGCCCCAAAAAGCTGCCAAGCTCTGTGTACTTTCTAATACATGAATTAAGAGTCGACATCGAAATCGACATCGACATTCGATATCGACACCATGTGAACTTGGCCAATTCGGCGATTGTCAAACGAATGTCGAATTGCCAATTTATAATGCAAACGGACTCCAATTGCCACACTCATGCACTCCAATTGGGATTGCAGTTACTCTAGCAAAGGTCATTTGTTGGCCGCCTAACAAGCCCAATTTAATTCATTTAAAAGTATACAGAAAAATCAGAAAGAAAAAAAGAAAAACAGAAAAAATATCAATTGCTAATTTATGTTTATTGTGCATTATTTGTACTAGACAATAGTTGCAAATGCTCGCAGTTCCCTTTGGCAATGCGAAATTGAATTTTTATGCACTTTATGGCAACTGCATCTATACATAGATATATAGATATATATATATATATAGTTTTTAATGTTTTTTTAGTTGGCACACTGATTGAAATTTATGAATCCTTAACTGTGTTTTTGTTGTCTTTTTGGTTTAGCTGCATTTATTTATTATTATTATTATTTGTGCGTTTTTGTTGTTATTTATTTTTATGTTTATTTTATGTAGACTCTGCGTGCAATTCACATTAAGTTTTATATTTATGTAATTTGAGTTTTTTTTATAGCGAATTTAAATATTAATATTTTTTTATAGACTTTATTTATGTTTATGTTTTCATTAAGCTAGGTCAGCTTAATTCTTAAACAGTTTTAAAGATTCTCTACAGATTTCATAGCGCGACTTGAACTAAAGTAAAATATTTACAACATTTATATTTAATTTGTTATATAATTACATAAATTAAAAAAAAATCAAGCCAGCGCATAAATTTATGCAAGCTGCTCATAATTTGCACAGCAAAAAAAAAAGTCTTTAATGAGCCGCCGCGGCTCTGGCTTGAGCGCTCGGCTAGTTTTAGCCTTTTATGGCCGCTTTTTGGCCTTTTTTATGCAAATTGAAAACACGATAAATTTTTGTCAATGCCTAACAAATGCGACCGTCAAGTGCAACATGCTCCATTGTGAACTTAATGTGAGCATTGTGAACCATTTTCGTGGCATCATAAGTTTTTTTTTCGGATTTTTTTTTCCCCTCCTGTTCAAGCTGAACTTTGTCATTTGAGCGCGGCAGGAGAATCAAGGCACTGTAAAATAAAAACTGAAAAAATAACATAGGCAAAAGTAGAGAAAAACAGCAATTGAACACTATCAAGCGATGCGCTTTGATTGACTGCCGACAACAATTTAGCATTAAATTGTAACGAAGTTTTAATGCTCTTCTCAAGCAATTAATTTATAGATTATTTATTCATTTACTTAAGCATACTTTTTTATTCAGCTGGAAAATATTTGCATTTTAGCTATAGGATATATAAAATAGACTTTCATAGACTTTTATTAAAGTCAGATTAGGATAGGATACAAAGATAAGGATAAAGGAATGATAGAAAGGAAAACCGTAAGCCTATTTAAGAATGAAAACTCACTAAGAATAATCATAAAGAAAGAGGGAGAGAGAGAGAGCGAGATAGACAGTGATAGATTGAGAGAAAGAGATATAGATACTTGTGTAAAACATTCAACTCAGATAAATTTAGAGAGAGAGAGAGAGAGAGAGAGAGAGAGAGAGGGAGAGAGAGACAGTAATACATTGAAAGAAAGAGAAATAGATACTCGAATAAAACCATGAATTCAGATAAATATAGAGAGAAAGAGAAAGCGATAGATTGGAAGAATGAGATATAGAAACTTGTATAAAGCAAACAATTCAGATAAATATAGAGAGAAAGGGAATGCGAATGATTGAAAGAGATATAGATACTCGTAGAAAACAAACAATTCAGATAAATATACCAGAATATATTATATTTATGATATTTGACAAAAATAACTTTATAAAAATAAAGAAAAATATTCAACAACAATCAAGAAAATTCCAATATTTGTTTACCAAATATGCGCAGTCAAGTTAGAGTATCTTTTATTTCTATGAGATGCTAATGGAACGCTGCCTAAATTCACATACCCCTAGGCTAGAATTTTGCGCATAATGTCACATGTCAAATGAATTCGCCTTTAAAGTTTTGCCGCTAAACGTAGAACAAAAAATACAAATTATAGAAAACATGAACACAATTTGCATTTGGCGCCGCAGCTTCTGCCGCAATTGAAACAACGTGTGGGGCATGTTCTACAGATATACTATATACATATATATGGCATCTTGATATTGGCACATGTTTTGCTATGCAATTTTTGCAGAGCTTCTGCAGCTGCCTTTGATTGATTTGTTTTGCCAAGTGACGCACAATATGTCAAGATAGCGGCTGATTGGAATGGTATGGAATTGAAATCTGTTATGGGAATCGGGTATGTGAATCGGGCATGGGTATGGTATGGGATTGATGTGCGATATCTCAAGTGGCACAAGGTCTATGGGGAGTGAAAATATATATTTCGCACTAAACGCGCTGACACATTTAAATAGAGGCAGCTGCTTTGCATTGGCTTTGCATAAATTTATTTACAAAATGTTGATTAGGGCTGGAATGTGTGGAGCCGCACCGAAACTAAGCCAAAACATACATTTGGTATCCATTACGGATGCTGCTGTGCGAGGGGAAGAGGGGGAACAGAGATCTGTCAATCACGAAATCAAATGAAAAACATAACTCAGCGAGAAGTCGCCCTCAGCTTTTGATAGATGACAATACGAAGTAGAAACACAAGAAGAAGAAGAAGAAAACGAAGAAGAAGAAGCCATGAAAATATGTTTCTTTTTTTTTTGGGAAAGTGTTTTGGTTTTTTTTTTCTTGTTTCTGTTTCTGGGTTCTGTGTGAAAGTTGTAGACAGACAAAAGTAGAAGCAAAGAAAGTTGCCCGATAATTGGCCAAAGGTCGTGAATCTCACAAAAACAAACTCCTCGCTAGATTATGCAATACGCTTCATTTCCATTCCAATCTCTTCAACATTCTAGACAAACGAAAAGAGCCAAACAAAGTGAAAGCCAACTTTAACAATTTTGTGTACTCATCCTAATGCACTTTCAATTTCGAAAAAAAAAAAAATACAGCTTACAAATATTTTATTGCGGGTGGAAAATTTTCCAATTCCCAAATATACAAATTTCCAGCTGGGTAGCCCACAGTGAGATGCAGAGCGAGAGAGAGAGAGAGAGAGAGGGAAGCAGTGAGAGTGGGAGCGAGATCTTTATCAGCTCCCTTTTAAGCTTTTTTCAGCTCTCCAGAGATTGTAGACTCTGTGAGCTTATTACAAATTCTAATCGCATTTCATTTCGCTTACACACACACACACACACACACATTAGATTTCTTTGTGTGGCTCGTACATTGGCCTGGTGCTTGGAGTCGATGAGGCTGTCGCTTATCGATTAATCACCAAATTAAAAATTACTAAGCCCAAAGCGTGGAGCGTGGCCAAAGACAGCGTAGCTCCCCCCCCTCCTGCTATGCGCTCCACATTGCTCTTTATCATCTTCTGCTTCTGCTTCTTCTCATTTTTTGGCACCCCAATTTAAACAATATATATCTGAAACTCGATTTGCTTTTGGCCTTATTTCGCAGTTTGCATTGGCTATTGTTTTCGCAGAAATTCGTAGCTTCCCTTTGTTTCAAATGTCAACACTCATCTAGTATTATTTACGATAATTGCTATGAAATTCCAAGGAAATAGCAAACAAACTAATTGAACCATGTGTTACATCAGGCCCAACGCCCAGCGCGATATAATAATATATAGTACACTTATAAATATATATATATATTTATATAACAAAGTCGTAAATTCATTTAGTTATGAGCAAAGGGAAATATATGCAAATATTGTGAAACAAATAAAGAATATTTCATCTCTCTTCCCCTAAAAAAAATGAATACTCATAAATAACACTTTGAAGCGCCGCCTGGCGACCAATTAAGGCACACTGCAAGCGGGTACAAAGTTCAATTTGATATCAATCGGAGTGCGGCATTTTCATTGGGCAAATTAATTTAATGCTCAGTAAGAGATTTTCCAATGCTTATCACAAATTTGTCATCAGCTCGTTGTAATGCGATCACACGCACACACACACACACACGCACGTATGGGAAGTTTAAGCTGGAGTTGGAGAGCGCGCACATGCTGCTGCTGCTGCTGCTACTCATAATGAAGTTGAGCGTAGCTTGCAGATAATGATCAAACAGACCACGCGACGCGACGTCAAGATACACACAAACACACTCACACAAACAGGCGCACACAGGAAAGAATTGCAAGCGCCGACCGCTCGCTCTACCTCGCTCTCTCTCTCTCTCTCTTTCTCTCTCTCTCTCTCTCTTTCCGATGCTCTCTTCGGCTGCGCTCAGCTGCTTGTCAAACAAGTTGCGTGCGAAGTCGGCCGCGCAGACGTATCGTATCTGCCGGCGCAGTTAGTTTACTTTTGGCGCTCGTCGCGTACACAACGTGAAGCGGGCACATTCAATAGGCGGCATACAACGTAGGTGTAAACTTGACTTTGACTCTCACGCTCTCCCACACCGTAAAGTGCGATCTCGTATGTGTATTTCAGTGTGTGTGTGTGTGCTGTTCAATCGAATGCTCGCTCGTTCACTTGCAGAGTCTGACCGTGAAGTTTGTTCTTTTTGCATGCTTATGAGCTGAGTAACTGTAACTGTGCTTTGTTGTTTGTGTTTGCTGCTTTGCGCTTTGTTATTGCCGCTCTGCACACTCTCCGCCAAGTTCATTCACGTTCATTCACGTTTCATCACCGCTGCCCGTCTAATTAAATGTAATGCAACGCAAATATCGAAATCGAGTTTAAAGCTAATTGCAAATTTAACAACATTATTATTTGTTGTTATTATTATTGTTTTCGTATTTTCGCTTTTTTTTTGGCATTACCAGTTCATATCCATATTCATATTCATATCCATTTCCGTTTAGCTTTGCTATGCATTCGAGCGCAACAATTAATTGCATTCATTTATTGTTGATGCAAATTGTTTAAAACACTTGAATTAACTCTTGATGATTGCCTTTGAAGAAAGTGAAATCTCTTTCTCTCTTGCTACAAAAAAAACTTAAATTAAAAAAAAAAACACACACACAAATGGCTAATACCATAATTATGTTAATCTTAATAACCGTTAAGTGTTAACACAGTTTATTCGGTAACAAAAAGAAATAATCATAATAATACTGAATTATAAAGAAAAAAACCCTTAAAGTGCAAACAAAACCCAAACTGTTTAAATATTTTCGCACAACAGCGACACAAATAAAGTAAAAATATATAAATAAATATAATGTGTGCGAATTTTATGCAAAAACGAAAGCCCCGATCGCTGAGCTAGAGCTTTTAGAAAGGTATGTATAGTCAACAAAAAAAAATAGACAGAGTATCAAATGAAAGTGAACTAAGAGAAGAATATGTTTAAAATAATTGAGGATCTTAAAGAGACAGAGAGAGGGAGAGAGAGAGAGAGGGGCTTAGTTCTTATATAGCGCTCTGGTAAAAAAAAACTAAATAAATAAACTAGTGAAATATTGAAACATGAAATGAAACATTTAAGCGATTTTTTAAATCTTCGATTTATAAAAAATTGATTTAGTTAACATAAAAATGTATGCTTATGAGAGAGCATATCTATAAGATACATTCCGATATCATTGTGCTCATATTAGAAGATCAGTCAAGATCAGTCATATATGGAATTGGCATAGTTTGCTAAATTTCAAATAAATAATTCTTAAAAATAAAATATGAATTCTTAAAACAAACAAAATATAAGATTGAAGTAGATTACCTTATATATATATTTTAAAAAAATAATAATAATACTCATAATAATAATAATAATAATAATAATAATATAAATCTATGAGAATTTACTTATACATATTTATTATATTTTATACATATAATTTATATTATTATTTATTATTATTATTATATTTTTTCAAAGCTGGGTATTCTCATAGAGATAATTCATTTCGTTTAATAATGAAAGTGAGTTATAAATATTTTACTTAAAAATATATGTTATAAACAAATTTTACATAATGTTAAAATATTAAAATTTAATTATTTAAAAGTCCACATTTTTTTTTAAATATTTATTTATATTAAAAAGTGGCATATAAATAAATTTACATTTAAATAACTTTTGCAAATAAATAAAATATCTCTGAAATGTTTTTCCCAACTAATAAAAGGCGTATAAAAATCATTTTTACTCAGAATCATATTTACAACATTTTTGTATATCAAACATATAAAAACTATAGTTTTTGAAATATTTTTATTTATATTTATTGGTTGGCAGAAGAATCTTGACTCAAATGTCTTCTATTTGACTTTCATATTATTTAATAATTTTCATACATTAAATAGCTTAAAATATATAGAAAATATAATGTCATTTCATGCATTTTATTTATATATATGCTAAGCAACATTTCCATACTATTTTGGCGTTAATCAGATTTCTATACTTGACTCTACAATGTCTGAACTTTAAGTGAAAGCTCTTTCAGCGCAGCTCAACATATTGTTCGGGTTCCTTTAATGATGTTAAATTGAGACAAGTGGAGCGTTCCTTTTATTTTCATATACATATACATATGTATAGTTGTTGCATTAATTTGTTGTCTTTTCATTGTTGTTCCACTGACTTCCTCTCTGGCATTTCCTTAATCTTTAGCCCACTTTGTGATTCCCTCTCGCTCTCACTCACTCTGTGCAGTCAGAGATAACAACCTTTCACACTTTTTGCGGAGCTAAAGTTGCCTTGTCATTGGTTTTGTGGGGGCCAACACTAGCCGACATCATTTGTGACACATTTTCATAGAGACAACACAACTCGCATGTTCTTCAGAGACAAAGAGTTCGCATTTGTATGCCATTGGCAAATATTTGTTGGCCAAAATGCGGAACTACTTTCGCAAGGGAATTAACATACATACATATATTGTGCTGTTAAGGCCCAGACCCTGCCGCTCGAAGTTCTCTTTGTTGTTGTTGCTTTGGTTTTTGCTGTCGTCAAATGCATTCGCAACAATACTACAATAAAACGCATCATAAACATTTACCTACTTAACATAGCCGGCCGCCTCGTTGACAGTTGCTCGACTTGCGTTTGCTTTCATTCAAATATTTGCATTCAAATATGCACAATTTGTTCGCCAGGGGGCGTGGTCCAAGGGGGAGGCCGACTGAAGTGCAATGCGCTATGTGTTTTCATATGTGCAACTTCAGCAATAAAACAAAATAGTGCTAATATTATTATAGACTGCTTGATACTCTGCTGAGTAATAATAGTACTATAAAATAACTATAAAATATTCGAATCTAACAGTAATTTAACAGAAATAGATCTTGCTGAATAGATCTGCCTGAAGGCCTCTGTCGCTCTGGCTTAAAAGAAAATTTTTTATTAAGAATTAATTCTTAGTAACAATAAATAAATAAGATTTTGCTGTAGAATTGAGGGACTTCTAGTAGTTTGAGCAATATTCTGAATTCTTTAGCTACAAAAAAATATAAAAATTAAAAATATTTACATATAATACAAAACTGTAGTAAAAGGGAATGATAGAAGACAGCATGATCTAATAGAATAATTTAAATAAATTTTAAAATAGATTTTAGAGCAAAAATAGAAAATTGGGAATATTGATTTTACATGAATAAATTATTTTATATTTATATTTATATTATACTATAATGTTATTAAATTATATTAATTGTATTATTAGATTATATATATATCAAATTATATTACAAAATTATTGTTTATTAAATTGATATAAACAAAACTTAATTAAATAAATTTATGACAAATGTTCAAACATTCGCTCTCAATCTGACTCTCTCTCTCTCTCTCTCTCTCTCTCTCTCTCTCTCTCTCTCTCTCTCTCTGTCAAATTCCCTGGCCGCAATTTCTTTTTCTTATTATATTTGCCACGCAACTAATATACTCATTTAGCTAACTCTCTATGCAGAGTATGAAATATAAATGAATTTCGCCAAAGAGGCCGAAGCTACAAAATAGTTGAAATTAGCTCGAAAGCTAAACATTTTTTATGATTCGCCTGATTTGTTTTTGTTGCTGATTTTTTATATATATAAACATATATATAAACACATATATACACACATACATGTTATATGTTTGTCCGTTTGTAATTTTTCGCGTTTGTGACAAGAATTTGCAAATGTCAACGAAAATTGCGCGCTTCGCATTAAATAAAAAACAAAAGCGAAGAATTCGGTTAAAAAGGGCCGAAGTGGAGCTCAGTGCATGGAGAGGTAGAGATAAGAGTGGAAATACCAATGCCCCAAAACGCGAACCAATTGAAATTGTTTTATAAGTCCAACTTTTCGTTGGTTTTTTATTTATTTTTTACTTTTGCCAATTTTTATTTTGGGGCATTTTGTGTTTGGCATTTTAAAAGAGCTTTGCGACATCAGGATCGTAACGCAGCGTAACGGATCCGATCGCATCGGTATTACATCAAAGTGAAAACGATCATTCAGTTAATGAGTAAATATGTGAAAACTTTGCCTCTGGGCTAAACTTTAATAATTTGCGAATGTGCGCAAAAAATTTGGCTCTTTGTACGTTCGCATCTTCGTATTATCAGATAAACGTGTTATAATTTCTCTACACTGAAACTCTCTTTAATAATTATGAGCTGTATAACAGTATATTCATATGAAAGTAAAACAGTATAACAGTATAGCAGTATATTGGTGTATTAATATCAAAGTAAAACTGTATGACAGTAGGACAGCATATCAGCGTTATAGCACATGAGTACAAAAGTAAAACTGTATAACAGTAGGACAATCTAGCAATATAATAGTTCATATGACAGTAGAACTGAATAACTGTATAAGAGTAGAACACAGTATAGATATATAATAGTGCAGCAGCACAACAGTATAATAGTATAACAGTATAACAAAAGAACAGTCGAACTTTGTAATTGTATATCAACAAAGGAAATAAAAGCAAAAAAAATTTGACATGTCGATATAACAGTATATAGCACTGTATACACAAATATAGCACTGTATAACAATATATATGGTATATAAATAAAATAGTTATGAATTAGTGATTTCTAATAGTAGATAAGCATGACACTAATAATATATGAAATATACAATATATAACAGTTTCAGTATATAGAATTTTTATGTATTTTAGCTGGCACTCATATTTTGTAGTGGGATTAAACGTATTTGAGTTTATTTTAGTAGACCTTTCGAAAGGCGCTCAGAGTTCATAAAATGAGAGGACAGTATAACAGTATGACAGTTGTTTACGCTTTAACAAAGAGCTCTATACAATAAGTAAAGAAAAAACAATTAAACGTGTCATTTCGTTATATGTAACGACGATTTGTGTAACACCTTATCGAAAAGTTCATGTAAATTGCAATGAAAAGCAAAGTTAAATTTATTCATAAAAAAATAAAAATAAAACAATAAGAGTTAAGAATTCTACTTGTATTTCTTTTTAAAGTAGTTACAAAACATTTTCGCTCATTTATTGAAATTTTTACTTTGACAAAAAAAAAAAGGCAATCGAATTGCATTTGACAGGTGTAATTAAAGTTTACTGCTCAAGTGCGAAATGTGAATGAATGTAAAAGAGAATTATATATAAAAAAAAATATTTATAGTCTGATTATAGCAATTTGTTTTTAGCCAATGATGCAGCAGAACATTCTAAGCAGACCTCATGCCTATTTACGTCCGCATACAATTGAAGTCTTTGATTACCTGATTGGCCTTGTCGTAGTAGGAGAAGGTGCCACAATTTATTATTGATAGTGCTCGATTTATTAGATAGACTCGCGCTGATAGCCAGAAAGGTGATGGAAGCATTTGCTTGATGTCATCAACGAAACGAATGATTTTTAATTTTTCTTTCTTTCTCCGCTGTCTACTATTATTATTTTTTTTTTCTGTGTGTGTGAAGTCATAATGAACCGAAATGAACGGAGGTTTCTCCTCAACTAATTAGACCATAAAGCAGCCGACCTGGCTGGCCGAACTAATTCGCTTCAGATAAACCACAACAAAGGTCACGCTTTAATTGATAAGAAAACACAATGCCAGACGAACGAGACTGTCTTTGGGAAAAATATTAAATCGCTTTTCCAAGCCGAAATGCCGGCTACTGTAGCCAAGCAGCGCGAGTCACTCGAATGGAAATCCTCAGGGGCAACCAAATGACAGCGCCCGAGAACCCCAACGAGAACCGAACTGAACTCGAAATGAACTTGAAGTGCCAGCTGTGCCTCGATAAAGATCACAGTCACAGGTGGAAGTGCCTACAAAGATCTTCGTATAGAAGAACGAAAAAAATGAGAATCATGCCACAATTGAGTGCATTTTGCAGGAATATACATTAAGCATTGCAACTGATAGATATCCTCTAAGTAATTGAAATATTTTAATGAATTCAAATAGAATTTTTCAAGAATTAAAAAATACTAATTTACAGGCTTTAAAATTAAGGAAATAATTAATTAATATATTAAAAATATCATAAAAAATAAATAATTATTTTAAAAATATTCGATTATATAAAAACTCATAGAACTCAATGAACTTATGTAAGAATTCTCTCTTACTCTCTATCTCCCTCTCTCTCTCTCTGTCTCTGCCGTTCTGCCTTATGGTCTAGCACTAATTTGTTTCTAGAAATTTTTGCCTGCTCTCTTTCGCATATAATTAACGTGCCTTTAGCTGCATTCTGATTACAGGGTATTCGCAGCAAAACTTTTAATAGTTTTGAACCTTTTTCGAGTCACTTAAATTGCGCAGCGAAGCGTGCTCTCACCAGCTCATCCTCCTCTCTCTCTCGCTCTTAACACTGCCAGCTGCCAGTTACGCCCTTTTTCAACACTGCTCTAAAGAAGGATGATTAAGAATGAGAACGAGAATGGGAATGGGGAACGAGGGAACGAGGGAACGAGGGAATGAGTTAATGGGGGAATGGGAATAGGACTGGGCCGGAGAGAGTAATTAACCCATGTTGGCCATTTGTTTTCTTGTCGGCCTGCCTTTTGCAAACATTTAATTGTTCCGATTGCCGTTTAATTGTTTCGATCTGCAATATTTGAGATACCGAAGTTCAACTCTTTCAACTGGCAGATCAAAGTTCTGCCGCCGTCTCTTGCTACGGTTCTTGACATATTCAAACTATTCCACTCCACTCCACTCCATTCCATTTCTTTTCATTTGTTTTCATTTCACTAAACTTCTTCAGGTGGGTTATTAAAAGCCATCAACAACATTATTAGCCAAGACTCGAGAGAGAGAGACGGGGCATTATGTAAGCTAAGCAAATGTCAAACTGTGCGGGACTCCGGTTTTTATAGAGCTTCTTTTCCGTCTACTCCGTCGTCGTCGTCGTCGTCGTCATCTTCTTCTTCTTCATGTTACGGCAAGCTTTAGAGCACGAGTTGTCCAATTAGTTGCTTCCGTAATTTCTTGGTATTATTTTAATTAGTTTTCCGTGGCTAAATATATATATATTTTTTATTTTTCTATTTTTTATTTTTTTCTTATTTTTCTTATTTAAATTGCGTTCACTCGCCGACAGGTTTTACTGCGCCGCCCCAAAGATTTATTTGTTTTTATCTCTTTTGATAATGATAAACACGCATAATTTATGGACAATGCATTTTTACATGCGATGCGATGCGATGCGATCGTAATTCGTTTGAACTGCAGCTCTCAGCTGTGTTTAGGGCTTCAAATTTGTTGTGTGTTTGATTTGAATTATTTTTTTGCTGCTGAGATTTTCTTAAATTTTTGGATTTCACTTCCTGCTTCGAAACGAAATAAAAAGTGTAGAAAACTCATCATAAATTTCAGAAGTCGACATTTCAGCCATATACTTACCTATATGCCTTATGCGAAATTGCGTCGTAAATAGCATTGAAATGTTCCTTGAAGTCTGCCTACATTCTGTCGCTCTCTCTCTCTCTCTCTCTCTCTTTGGCTCTCCCTCTCATCTGCCTTGCACTATCTTACATATAATTCACAACGCGCTTAACGCGCTTACCTGTCCCATTCCCCATGCCTGCTGGCTCTTGCCAATGGCAAAAATGCGTTTAAGCCAAGTCGCCGAAAGCCGAAAGCCGCAGTTGCCGTCAACGTCGCAGTCTCCGTCGCAGTCGCCGCTGGGTGCGTGTGTGCAACGTGTGTGGCAGCAGCTGCTGCTGCTGCTGCTGGGAGACCTCGACAGTTACCTTGCCTCCTACCCATGGCACTTTAGCTCGATATTTATGCAACGGCATACACTTCAGTTCTGCTTGCCCTCTTTGTAGCTCCCGCTCTCCCTCTCTCCCTCTCTCTCTCTCCGTTTCTCTCTCGCACTCAGCAATTGAAGCTCACATTTTTCTTGGCAGCACATTTTCCTCGCCATATGCATAAGCAGTTTTTCCAGCCCCTCTGGCGCTTCCTCTCGCTCACTGGTTCGCTCGCTCGCTCGCTCATCGCATTGTTTGCAACACTTGGCGCTTGCCACATAACAACAGCAGCAACAGAAGTTGCAACTGCTGCAACATATGTAACAGCAACTGCAGCAGCAGCAGCAGCAAGAGCGTCCGCTATGCAGCGTTGCATGACACATTAAATGCAAAACGGCCAGCGAGCAGCCTCAGAGACAGAGAGAGAGACAGACAATGAGAGAGAGGGATAGCGAAAGGGAGAGGCGGGGAAGTAGTCAAGGAGTTAAGACCTGAAACATTTTGTTGGCCACCGCCAAGAAGTCGGTTGTAGCAGCGGTTTCTACTGCTGCTTCTGCTGCTTCTTCTGCTGCTGCTGCTTCACCTTAGTCTGGCTGCGTTGCTCTTATTAAATAAAAGAAATGCTCTGGAATTTTTTAAATATGCCCTGGCAGTAGCGTGGGGTATATTGGACCTGATTGTAAAGATATTAATATGATGTATGAGCAACAACTATTGAAATTTGTCATAAACTATTTAAATGTTATAGAATTTATGCATGCCAGAAAGAATTTAGCACTATTGTGAAACTTTTTTCTAAAAATTAAAATTCAATTAATTTCGAAATCTTTTAACTTAGAACTCAAAACAAGATCTATGAAGACTAGAAATTAACACAGCTAATTTTTGTTTCAATCAAAATATTAGTCATATGTAACAATTTTTTATAATTAAAAATATATAATTAAATCAAGATAATAATAATAATAATGAAAAATATATAATATATATTTTCATAGGAAATAAAAAAAAAACAAATAAATATAGATTGTATTTTAATTTTATTTAATATATATTTATTTATATTTAATATTTTGTGTTATTTAAAATTTTATTAAAAATATTTTCCTATATTTATATGATTTTATTTGAAATGCAAACAAATGCATAAAATAAAATAAATTTAAAATATTTGTTTGCATAAATATTTTTTATTTATTATATATACATTCTTTTTATTTTTTATTTTTTTTATTTTTTATTCTATACATGTACATACATAATAATATATATTTATATATTTTTTTTCTTTTTAATTTATATATAATATTTGTTATTGATTTTTTTTAATATTTAAAAAATTTCTTATTTTATTTATTTATATGAAGTTTTTTTTTTTTATTAATAATTTCTTATTTTATTTATTTATATTATTTTTTATTTATTTTATTATTATTATTTTTATTTTTTTTTATTTAAGCTAAATATTTTAGTAATAAAAACATTTTTAAATTTATATTTTATTTATATTTATATATTTATTTATATATTTATTTATTTTTTTATACACAATATTTTTTACTATTCTATAAATTTTGTTACTCATTTATTTTTATTATTTGAAATATTTGCTTTATTACTTTCTTAAATATTTTTGTTATACTATTTAAATGTTTTTAAAAATTTATTTGAAAATATTTTCTCAAATTGTATAAAATGTGTCAAACTTTTTTATACATTAATTTTACTATACAATTTTAAGTATTTCTACAATACCAATAGCAACATTTCTGCAAACTTTTCGTATAATAATAATTGCAAGACCGTTTCAACAGGGTATTCGTCAGCGACTACAATTCGAAACTCCTTCATATACATATTTAAATATATTTGTACTTTTGCTCACAGCGCACCGGCTGTTTCTGCAGCAGCTGTTTGGCTTATGTTTGAGTTATTTCTAGACAATGTAAACACACATCTACATAATACGCAGGTTTTGCGTTTTTTGTCGTAAACCGTAGCAATTATCGAGAAGCTTTAAATTTGTTTTAGAAGCTGCTGATCAAGCAAGAGTTTGTTTAGCCAGAGCTTTTTAATATGCATTGAGCTCGACGCCAGTTGCGTGGTGCTGAGTGATCTAAAGATGGGGGCTGGCCGCCTCGGGCCGTGTGATGCGAAGCTCTTGAATCCAATCCATCCATCAAACGACGCATTGAACACTTTAAATAATTGCACATTGTGGCGGAGAGGCTTTAATAAAATAATTAAAATGAAATATGCCATACGGCTCAAGCTGGCAACAATATGCCAGCTCCTGCTTCACAATCCACTGAATGGCCAAAGAGCCCAGAGGAGGCTCTGCTGAAAGACGCAAAGAAGCAAAAAAAAAAAAAAAATGATAATAATAAAAAGCAACAGAAACCACGAAGAATCAGCGCAGAATGCTAGCCATGTAGAAAAATGTGCGGGCTACCAATCTACGCATTTTTTTAACCATTTTATTCTCTGGTCTTTTGTTTTTGTTTCACGTCGCTCGGACGTCAAAGGGAACGCCGCCGACACGAGTAAAATGCGAGCGATAAAATGTTTTAAAGAAATCGCTGAAGGAGAGGAAAAAAACATATTATATTAATTTCAATTATTTACGTACGGTAAGCAGCACGCAAGCCGATTTTCAACAGCAATTCCCACGTTGAGAAGCGCAGAGAGGGGCGCAACTCTAAGTGGCATTTTGTGCGCTAAATGCGCGCAATTTGTTACAGGATTTTTTTGCTGGCATAGCCAAATGGTAGGGAGCACCGTGAAAACTCATGGGGAAAACTGTGGGAAAGCCGAGAGACTATACAGTTTATAATTATCAGCGGTAGGTGGCGCTGCAGAGTGCCCATTGCTTACTGCTTACTGTTATGCAATAATCGTCGCATGTTGATCACAGCAGCGGAAGTTATTAGAGCAAGTTTCGAGTTATGCCAGGCCAGTTCCAAAGAACTTTAAAGCGTAGCTTAGCGTTCCTCAGCATTTGAGATTCCCAACACGACGCGACGGCCGCCGCTTTGGTTTCACTCACTTCTAATTAAAGACGACACTTTGGCATGTACTCAAAAGCGTCGACTCGAGCACGGAAATGCCTCGCACCGAAGCCGAAGCTTTCAAGAATCGTTTTTTGATATATATGGAGTACCGAGAATTGGACGTACGACTTTCCAGTCGAAACACTTGTGTGCATGGCCAGCTTTACCATTCATTTCCTCAATTCGAATTCGAATTGGAATCCCATATTCCCATTGCCAATTTTCGGTCTGGGTCTTGAACCTCTAATAATCTTCTTAACCTTTCACATGCCGAACGTTCGCCGAGAGCCCCTGAAGATTACAATTAAATGTAGCCAGTCGACTGTTTCAGAGCGCACAGCGGGGCAGCTAAAGTTGAAAAGAGCAACAACAAGAGAGAATCTGTATATATATTTATATACATATACATATATATGTAAAGCGTTTAGCTCGGCAGAGCTGTGAGCTCCAGCAACGGTGTTATTTAATTGCCAAAAATAAAGCCAGGGAAACGCAATCAGAAAAGATTACAAATTATAAAATTGTGGCAGGTGTCCCGAACGAAACGAGTCAAGTCGAGTTTTATTTTTGTTTTATTTATTTTATTTTATTTTTTATTTTTTTATTTTTTCATTTGCGCCAACATAAAACATTCATTAGATAAGAATCGTTTGGTCAGCACGATATGCATACATAATAAAATGAAAAGAAAAGAAAAAAAGCTCCTCGCTTTTTGGCCAACAAAGAAAAAGCCAAGCTGCCAACTACGGCCAGCTGCCAAATATCAAAAGTCCTAACCGAGAGGGGCGCCGCCTCATGTTACACTTGAGAGTTGAAGATTAATTGTTGCCGCCTGTCGTAGGCCTTGCGACTTCGATCTCTCACAGCCTAAGAGTTCGTTGAGGTTCAGGGAATTTTTTTGTTTTTGTTTTATTATTTTCATTTTATAACTTTGGCTAATTTGATTAATTAAGCATGGCAACAGCATGTCTAAGCGTATTCAATGGGCGCCCAAAGGGCCTTTTAGATTAATAATAACAATTATTATTAAATATTATGGAGCCCCAGCATCATGAAAGCCAATTAGCTGCCGCCAACTGTTAGATCTCCGAGTGCCAAGTGATATGACTAAAAAAAAAATTACACAAAATCTAATCTTAGCCATGAGTGAGTGGACAGCCCATGACGTAGTCGTTGTCGTCTCTATAGACTTTGTGTCGCTGATTCATGCATTCATATATCTATGTTAAATGTATGTACAAGATATGTCTCATCGATAAGTGTTTGTTTACTTTGATTGCACATTATCGATTCGATGATTAATGAAATCTGATTGAATGAATGCATTCCTCAGTGCTTTTTTTTTCTTTGGCACGTTTCAAACAAGCTCAAACACTTTCTAGGTCTTTGGCTTCGGCGCCCTTGAGGCCCTTTTGTTAATAAACATTCAAAAGTTCTTTCTTTTTTGCTTGAATTTCTGCACATGCGGCTTAAATATATGTATGTATGTATGTATGTATGTACAAGCATATATAATACGTACATGATTTCTTTTTAGCCGCTCTTTGGCTGGCCCAAAAGTTCATTAACACTGCGCACTTCAGTTACAAAACCCAACAACAAAAATTTAAGAATTAAACAATTTTCAACATAGTATATGTAAAAAAAAAAAAGAATTAGTAAGAAAAAAATAAAAAATAGAAGCACGCAGCGTTTTTCACTTTAATGGAAAGGTAGCCTCGCTTTTTTTTTTTTAATTTTTTATTTTATATTTCTTTTTTGTTCTTGCCTTATTCTTGTTTTGGCTTAATTAAAAATGCAAATTTTTTGTTCAAGTATGTGCAGATGCTTTGAAGTGAAGTGATATGTGATATGTGGGCGTTTTCCTAGTTCGACTCAGGCCAATTTCTTATTTCAATCAGTGAAATTGTGCCAGAGTCTTCTACTACTTATTCAATTTGCTATTGTGCGCAGCTCGCCCTAACGATTGACCCGAATACGCAATAAAGTTGCAAAAAAAAAAACAATTTGAAAAAATCTGTCAACCTAAACCAAAACTTTTTCTATTCTTCATTAGCAAAACTTTCGCTTTTTGTTTTTATTTTCTTGTGTTGTCTGAACAAAGCTTTGTTTATCCATAATTTGTTTATTTAAATCTCAGCTCGTCTCTGGCCTTATTATAGCTACTTATTATTATTATTGCTATTATTATGTATATTGCTGCGGCTCTTGCGGTTTTTAATTGCTTTCAGCTAGAAGTGTAGTTGGAAAATATATATTTATTTGCTCTTGGCTTATACGTAAGATGCGCCTTCAGTCGCCGAGCGCCGAGCGGGGGTTAGCGCATAATGACAACTGTTTCGCTTCTTTTTTTTGGGCGAAAGTTTTCCGTTTTCAGTTTGGTTTTAGCTGTTTTTTTTGGCTTATTATAATTACAGTCTTTGCGGCCGGCTAATAGATACAATTTTTGGAAATTGTTTTTTAAACTGTTTTTTTTTTTTCATCTTCAATCTTCAATTTACAGCTTACTACGCAAACTCATTTTACCTGTAAAGACCTAAAACAATATCAACGTGATTTACAAACCTAATCTGAAGATATACAAACCTTTGACAACCTCTCCGTTTTGTGTTGTGTGTCTTAACTAAACCTTTACTTCCTAGATATATATAGTTATCGTTATCGATTAATGAAATTGAATCTGTTCTCAGACAATCTTAACAAATTTATATAATATTCATTTGCCAGCAATTGTGTTTATCAAATATATATTATTAGCAATTAATCGATTTATCGATTTTTCATTTCTGAGAAATTTGAATAAATTTGATTCTTATCTTACTCATCGATACGTCAAATTGATTTGCCAATATAAAACACATCTATAAAGCTCAGCAAATACAGCTGATTATCAGTTATTCGATTTATCGATTAATATGCATTTTCTCTTTTAGCTCTCATATACATATTTATTGTTCTATATTTTCAATAGCTATCCTACTTATTCACAGTTATAATATATATCTATAAAGCCTTTTACATATTGATTGTTGACAGTTAATCGATTTATCGATTGATTTGCCTATCTATAGCTCCCACATACGTATTCACATTTTGTTGCTGGACTATTTGCTTTTCACATTTATGATACTTAACGTAATTATCGATAAAGCACAACAATTTATCGAAATTGTTATTTTTTATTAAATAATAAATATTAAATAAATAAATATTAAATATTAATTATGCTCAGTTAATCGATTTTGTTGCTTACATCTTCGCAATTTCTTCCTGTAGTATTTTTAAATATTTTTAATACATATCGATAATTCAAAGATATCAATCTAGTCATCTAGTATTCTTCTATAATGTTTTCAAATAATATTCAGCGACGATTTGCAAGCAAACACCTTATATTTTATGGATCTATCGAATTATACATAAATGTACCTATCGATAACTGCACTTATCGATAATTGTTCCAACCCAAATCCTCTTTTTATTTTATCCACTTGTTGCTCCTCGTGTATTTTGCTAACCAAAGCCTTTCCCCTTCTCTCTCGCTTCCCTTTACAGATCTTGGTACCCTTAACAACCACAGCAACAACAGCAACAACAACAACAACATCGGCACAGTCAACATCACAGCAGCAACAGGCAAGCCTCTACTGACTTTGAGCTCCACTTCGACCTCGTCCACGGCCAATTCACTTGGTGCGAGCTTGCAGCCGAAGCAGAACAGCAGCAGCAACAACAATAACAACAAAATGGAGCTGCTGAGCAGCCCAGCAATAGCAGCAACAACAACAACAACAGCAACAGCAACAACCACAAAGCAGCTGCTGGTGCAGGACTATCTGAGCTACGCCTCCCCACCGACCTATTCCCGATTGCCGCCCGATGGCCACGAGTTTCCGCCCAACTTCAGTGAGCCGCTGATAATGCATCCCAAGCTAAGCTTCGAGCACAACAACAACAGCAACAAATTGGACGCTGCTCCACCATTGCCCAAGACAGGTCCGCCAGCGAGTGTGCCGCGCAAAGTCTATCGCCAGGACTTGGTGATCAATATGGAGGATGCGCGTTCCACGGCACGCGCCACAGAAAGCGCAGGCGTGGCGCCATCTAGCGGCGCACGTGATTATCAACGTTCCTTGAGCGCCAGTGCGCCGCGCAAGCCCAGCGATTGGCGCAAGGATGAAAAGTCCGAGAAATCGGTGCGCGACAAAATAGCCATGTTCTCATCCAGCAACGAACTGGACGCCATTGCAGCAGCCCCAACTGCAACCAGTTCCAGTTCCAGTTCCACTTTCTCACGCAAGCCGCTCAACATGAGCAGCGAGAATTTGCTGGAGGCTGCATCCACGACGCCAGCGCCCTCGTTGAAGACGCGCGCCATGAGCGTGGAGAACCTGAACGATGCACAGCGTCAGTATCAGCTGGCCAAGCAGCTGCCGCAGCTGCATGTGGCCGACTCCATGTACTCGCTGCACACGCTCAGCACGCCCAGCAATGGCAGCCACAGCAGCGGCAGCAACAGCAATAGCAACAGCAGCTACAGCTATGCCTCCTTGCCACGTCGCAGCCATGGCAGCAGCAGCATTGCTGCCTCGTCAGTGGAGCGACGCATTAGCTTCTCGGGCGAGGGCGATGCGGCCACGCGCAAGGCAGCGATTACCAATATATTGGAGCAGCGGCGTCGCAGCCTGTCCAAGCTGCGCGGCCTAGTCATACCGGAGCGGCCGCAGCTGCTGGAGCCCATACTGGATCTGCCCGAGATCAAGAGTCAGGTGAAGGCGGCCAGCGGCGAGGACTCGACGGACAGCGGCCTGGGCGAGATGCGTCCACTGAGACATGCCAGCAACAACAGCAGCAGCAACAGCAGCAACATTAGCAACAGCAATGGCAGCAATGGCAGCAGCTATCGCAGCTTGTTTTCATCCACATTGCGTCGTCCTTTGGACACGCAGCTTTCACAGCCGCCTGCCAAGCCGCCCAGGACATCGCTAGCCAGCGCTGTGAGCATGCCCAGCCGTCTAACCACGCAACAGCAACAGCAACAGCAACAGTTGCCGCTGCAACAAAGCTTCCTGGCCGATCAGGAGAGCGATACAGATTCCGTATTCTCCAATACGGCACGCGTGCCCACGCCGCCGGAGAAATTCGCCTTGACACGCACGCTCAGCTCGGAGACAAACACTTCGATAGCCAGCTCCAACACCTCCACCTTGACGTCGGGCTCCTCGGCCGGTTCGCAGGCCAGCTGCAGCTCGCTGGGCAGCACGCCCACCGTGGATCTCACCAGGCGCGTGCTCAAGTGCCAGCTGAATGGCAGCGCCAATGGCAGCAGCAATGCCAGCGAGTTGACCAATAGCAATCGCAAGAGCATCCTGGCCTCGGCCAAGTGCCGCAGCGCCAAGAGTCGCGGACAGGAGAATAGCATTGACAACGACAACGATAGCACCGATGGTGAGGCATGCGTCCTCAACGGACGTCGACTCAAGTCGAGCTACAAGCAACAGCAACAGCTGCAGCAGCAGCTGCTGTCCAAGCAACTGGTGGTGGATAAGCTGATCAATGTGGCTGCCTATGTGGAGCTGTCCTCGGATACGGACGACAGCAGCCGGCGCTCGGATACGCCGGCCAAGATCAGTGCCATGTTCATCGATGAGGAGCGCAAGGCCAGCTTCAAGGCCGAACCCGTGCAGCAACAGCAGCAGCAGCAGGCCAAGTTGCGTGTGGTGCAGGCCAAGCCTGTGATTTGCCCCGTGCCACAGCGCACGCAGACCCCAAAGCTGGGTTTGGGCAGCCTGGCCAATGGCAAGTCGCAGACCACGGCGGAGCTGCGCGAGAAGTTCGAGCGTAGTGCCGCTGCGGCGGCGGCAGCTGCCACGCCCACAGTGCCACTGCCCGTGCACAAGGCAATTACGAGCGTTGCCCTGGCCAATGCGAAGCCACATCATGAACGCTTCAGTTCATTGGATTCGCTGGCCTCCAGCTCCTCGGGCGTTAGCTCGACCACACAGAATGTGAGCACCACACAGGAGACGGCCACGGAATTCGGTAGCTTCTCATCGCTGGGCAGCAATCAGAGTTTGATCACGGCACAGGATGTGCAGCAGATTGTCGAGGAGGCCGATCCGCCACTAAAGACACCGGAAGCCTTCATCATAGTCCTGCAGCGGGATACGCCGGAGAGCAGCATTGGCATCACTCTAGCCGGTGGCTCCGACTATGAGGCTAAGGAAATAACCGTAAGTCAGCAAATATCTATATATACATCCATAACAATGCTAAGCTTATCCCATCTTGTTTGCCAGATCCACAAAATACTGAGCAACACGCCCGCTGCCAAGGATGGACGCTTGAAGAAGGGCGATCGCATCTTGGCCGTAAATGGCATGAGCATGCGCGGCCTAACGCATCGCGAATCGATCAGTGTGCTCAAGGTAAGGAATATATATAGCTAATGCAAATATTCGTATATTCTAACTCAACTCAACTTCTGCCAACTCCGTAGACACCTCGTCCGGAAGTCGTGGTCGTGGTCACGCGCTCCGAATCGCTGATCGTCAAACCCCTGAACAAGAAACGCTCTTCACTGGGCTCGCTCAGTTCGCTGAATGAGAAGCCGACCGAGCTGGACTATGAGCGCAAACGTAACTATCACAAGGCATCGCGTTCGCTCGATCTGGATCTGGACATCGTGTCCAATGAGGGTGGCGTGCCCAGCACACCGAGCACGCCCAGCACGGGCACGAGCAGTCCGCAGCAGCCGGCCAGCCTGCTGGACGAGGCGAACAGCAATGATGCAGAGATGACCATTGCGGGCATTCGGGCACGGCGTCAGCTCTCACGCGGCGATGCAGCCAAGCTAAGCACCAGCGAGCTGCTGGAGCGTGCAGCCGAGGCGCGTCATGCCATTGCCGCAGAGATACGTGCGCAGGGTAAGTGATCTATAAATGGATCTAAATCCATTTGAATCATGTTTCTATCCATTTGCAATTGCAGCTGAGGATGTGGCGTCTGGCGGCGGTGCGCGCGTTGTGGAAATCATCAAGGATAGCTGTGGACTGGGCTTCTCCATTGAGGGTGGCTTCGACTCGCCGCTGGGCAATCGTCCGTTGATTGTGAAGAAGGTGTTCATGGGTAAGTGAAATGCCAACTCCTGCTAGACTTCAGCTATTAAGAACTCTTATGCCCGCAGGTGGTGCTGCCCAGAAGACCAATCAGGTGCGCAACGGCGATGAGATCCTTAGCATTAATGGTGCCTCAACGGCGAGAATGACGCGCGTCGATGCCTGGAACTATATGAAACAGCTGCCGTTGGGTCCGGTCAGAATTACATTGGCCTAGACTCTATAGAAGCCAATAGCTTCATCATGATAATGCGCCACAATTTGTTAGTTTTAAGCGTGAAGAGAGCAGGCGAGCTGCAACGTTTTGTTTCTGCATTTAGAGAACGATCTATATATACATGTAATCGTAATCATATATACATCTATATACGTCTATATATATATTTAAATAATTTAAAGTGCAATTGATATAACTTTTCTAATTTGAATTGAGGCTGCGTCCTCTATAATATATATATACTTTTATATTTTATATATCCTTTGAATTGTACATAACTATCTTAACTAATTTACGTATTTAATTCTCTAAAACGATGCAAAGAAATGGAATTTTTTTTGTAACAGTGGTATTTTCTTATTTATATTATTGGCTTACACACGATTTCTGAGTGCACGCAAAAAACAAAAGAAAAAATTGATGAAAATCTAACTAAATAAATACTTTATATATTTTATGCCATAATTTATGCGGGAACGATATATAAATAATTATTTTATTGTTTAAACGAAGAGAAACAAAAATCAATGTTTACATTTACAAAAGTATTTGCTAAAAAAAATTATATATATACATATATATAAATAAAATAAACCATATTATGCAAATTATTCAATATTTACAAATGACTTTTTTATTTCATTAAATTGAGCTAATATATGTTATAATTGTCTATAAATGGAAAAGGTTAAATACATTTGTTGTATTTTTGCTACGACCACAATACTTCAGACATCAAAGATTATTATATTTATATTTTCAAACATAAATATTATTTAATGATGATCTCCAGGAATGACTATACGCAAGGTTTCCGCGCACCTAAAAAGTGTCAATAAGTTGAGTTGTCTGCATTTAATTAGAAATAAAAATTATACACATAAACCTTAAAATCGAATAATTAAAAATCTTCTATTAATTATTTTTTAAATTTTATTAAGCCTAAAAGTATGCAACACATTTTATTTGAAGCCTCGCTTAAAATAAAAGACTTGACTTGGAATACATTAAATGCGTTATTCCGAACGATGAAATAAGCTATCATGTGAAAAGTAAATTTTAAAATATATATGTATGTGAAAATAATAAAAATATAAATAGTGACAAAACATAGAATTTAAAAAAATAAAATATGAATTTTAAAATAATATCAAATATAAACATAAAATATAAAAATATTTGTACGTGAGTAAAAAATATTTATAGTGACAAAACATGGAATTAAAAAAAAATAAAATATGAATTATAAAATATAAAATATACATATAAACTATAATATTTAAAATATAAAATTTAAACTACAAAATATTTTTAAAAAATATAGAAAAATATGTAATATAAAACAAACATAATATTTCATAAAATAAATAATATAAAAGTAACATATAAAGTAGGAAGTATGAAGTATAAAGTGTTAAATATAAAATAAATATAATAAAAGTAACATATAAAGTATGAAGTATAAAGTGCTAAATATAAAATATAAAATAAAAAATATATAATACATAATATATATACATAAAAATAAAATATAAAATTTACAACTCAAACTATAAAATATTAAACAAAAATATATAATAATATGTAAAATAAAACAAAGAAAAAATTAAATAATATAAAGGTAATATAAAAAGTATGAAGTATTAAGTAAGAAGTGTTAAATATAGAATATGCATAATAAAATATAAAAATATTTAAAAAGTATATGAATCATCTACTATTTTATAAAATAATGAAATATGAAATATAACATAAAATAAGAAATATTTAACATAATTAAAATATAAAATATTTAAATCAATATTAAATAGAAAACATAAAATAAAATATATCAATTTCTTATAAATTTATAAAAGTTCGCTTTTTCCAACCCACTTTAATAATATTATATATTTACAGCAAATTTAGAGCTTAGATTTCCCTCTTGACCCAATGAATAGAAAGTTTTTTTAATGTATGAAAATAGGTGTATTTAATGTAAATATTACATTTAAAAACTCGTAACGTCTTACAACTAAAACTATACCCAAGTGGCAATGGGTATGTGGAAATTACTGTACAGCGTAAATTCGAAATGGTTAACACAGCGTCGACTGCAGCTGCGGCCATCTTTGGGCATATTTCTAGGCGATTCAGTGTTATGTCTAATTAGAGATCTTTGGAGGGTTTGGGCGCCAGCTTGGGCAGCTGCAGTGAGCGACCCAAGAGGCCCAGGTGCTGTACGGGAATGGTGGAGTTGTCGGCCTCAGCCTGGCCATTGGTGCGTGGTTGACTGTTGGCGTTCGCCTTGTTGTCGCCCTCAAATATTTCGCTGAGCAGCTCGTAGATGCGGCGCTTGAAGTAAAGTTTCTGATGAAAGTTCATGTGATTCATTTCGGGACGCAGGCCCTGCAGGAAGGCATCATCGAAGTCCGCAATTGAGGTCTTGTTATCCACGGCGACCTCTTCTGTGTCGGTGGGAACGGCAGCTGGCAGCTGTGAAAGGCGAAACAGGTTGACAGATGAAATGTAAGGCAGGTAGGATAGGATATGTATATAAATATGCTTACATCGCTTGGCTTGGCCAGCTCGGCGGCCATGCGTTGCCGCTTCTTGGGCGGAAAGAGGCAAGTTTGAGGCACTGAATTCGGTGGCAATAGATTTTTCGGCTTCTGCTCGTCTTCGTCGCTCTGTCGCTGCAGCCCCGACTCTGGTTTGCTCAACATTTCGCTGGCGACAAGCTCACGCGCATGCTCCTCAGCCACCCACTCGGAGCTGTCGGTGCTGTTCTCGTTGTCGTGCTCGTCGCTGCTAAGCGAATGCTTGATATGCACCAAGGCACCCACATGGTCCTCATCGTCGTTATAATCGTAGTCGTCATTGTCGTCGCCTCGACGATTGCTGCTGTCCCGTGAGCGTCGCCCCTTCACGGGCACCGGCACGCCCGGTGTGATATGCTTCTTGAGAAACTCTAGCTCCTCGCTGAGATAATAGGGCTTGACGCGATTCGAGCCGCGCTGCACGTTGATGGATCGCGCGAAACTAGTGCGTATATTCCTAAAGCGCTCCTTGCAATTGTCAACTGCAACAATAATATGAAATTAAACAAATCAATATCAAATTTTATACTCAATCAAAGTTCAGACTTACCTGTATCATTCATCTCCTTGGCTATCTCCACCCAGGCCTGTTCCACAAGGGATTTGCGCATGTAAGCTGCATGGGAGCGATCGTACATGCAGGGATGCTTCTCCACCAGGCGACAGATCTTGGCATTCACTGCATGCAGCTCTGGTGTTATGGTTTTTGTGGTAAGCGACGCCACATACAAGCGGCTAAGGTTCCTTTTGTTTGTCTTGATGCTGCCCGTGCTGCGTCGCGTATTCATTGTTGTTGTTGTTGTCGATATTGTTGCTGTTGCTGTTGCTGCTGCAGATGTTGTTGCGTGCACTACAAAATAGCAAAAACAACAAATATTAATCGACTCGTCAACTGCGCAGCAACACACTCCCAAGCCAAATTGCAACTTGGTTGCGTCCGTTTCCACAGCAACAACTGTTAACGACTCTTTCTCTCTCTCTGCGCTCTCTTTTGCTCACACATCCAAACGAACACAGACACACACACACTCTCACTCGCTCATTCAAGCAAGCCAAAACAAACCGCGGCGCGCAGGTGACAAGAGAAACGAATTCGAGTTGTTCCACGCTCATGCAGAAATCGTTTCGTACGTTTCTGTTGCCTGCAGGGCGCAACAGCTGTTTGGCGCGTTTTCTGCTGGATGCCAGCAACAATTATATTTATTGAAATTCGCTTGCCCTCGCGCTGCTGGCTTGCTGTATGGTCGCCTACCTGCAGTTTCTTATATCCGTTTCGTGCCTTTTCACTTGGTTTGTTGTTGCTGCTGCTATTGTTACTGTTGCTGTTGTCGCTGTTGCTGTTGCTGCCGCGGTGAAATTGCTGTTGCTGCTGCAGTCGTTGCTGAGTTTCGTTCGCACACTCGCACACACACACTGACAGTTTATTTGGGTTAACGTTTGCTCTCGCGCTCGCTCTCAACTGCTTACTATTGCTGCTGTAAGGCAGTGATAAGAGAATTGTAATTCTGACGATAAATGCAATGCCAATGTGTTCACTTTGTTAGAATGTTTAACTATCAGTAGGCAAGTTTGTTTCATAAATAGCATTTAATCCATGCTTTACACACTGAACTTTACTGGCAACTAAAATGAATCATACATACATACATATCAATACATACATACAGACGTATTAATATTGTCGTACACAGCTTGTTTGCCGGCAAGCAAAGCAACTCAATCGATGCATAGGCGCCGTAAGTATAAACAAAAACACGAGGGGATCAGTAAAGTATTGCGTTGAATCACCCTTAAGACATTGGAAAATAACACGACGCTACTGCTCACGCACACACTGGCAACTGTTCTCTCAGAGAGAATGAACAACGGCATTGCCAACTTCAAAGTAGTTGCTACAGCGAGTCGTTTAATAATAATAACGGCTGGCAGTGATGTCTGATCGGCGAAGAATATTGTAGAAATGGTTGTATGATGTAGCCCTGGTCTTCAAACACTTTATAATGTAGGTCCAACAACGTTAATTAATATAAAAATAGCAATTACCTTTTTTAAAGTAAAGACTTGCACACGCTTTTAAAGTAACGCAAAAACTATAAATATTAGCAAAATTAAATTTATCACTCTTTTGACACAAGCTACAATCGAAAAATAATCGCCGACGACAACAACAATGCAACCCTCCCCATTTGGCCTGCCAATTTAGCTCGCATCCGAAACACCAACACCAACGTATGGTCTCTCTCAGCACTCTCGCGTTCTCTGTTGGAATGTATATGTGTGTGCGTGCGTTCTTGTGTATGTGTGTGTGTCATTTTCGCAGCTGTGTCAGTTCGTTTTACATACGACGCGTGTTGGTGTCGGCAAGTTTCTCGTTCGATTTGTTTTTGCTGTTAAATAAATATAAAAGCAACTGAGTGTTCGCTGGTGTGTGCGTGTTGTGGCTAAGCCATGTCTGCATATAAAATCAATGTAAAATTGTGTCGTGCCATTGCGAAACAGCCTATATTGTATGATGATACTAATGAACATTACAGAAAAAGATTGCCGTCAGAGAATTGCTGGGACTTGGTCGCTTTAGAGTTGGGAGAGCCTGGTAAGTAGTGTTGCAAAATGAGGCGTGCGCAATTGCGCTTATCGTTATCGTGTATCGGTCGACGGACAACTGTTGCCAGCGAGTTGGCAGCGCATGCAGTGTTGTCAAATGACCAAACTTAACATGCCAATTCAAATTGTAATTAACGATTGAAACTTTTTGAAATGTGAACTCGATAGTTTAGGTCTATTCAAATAAAAATAACCTTAAGATATTTAGTATTTTATTGTATTTAAATTAAAAAAAAAGCTTACATATAATTAAAAAAAAACATAGATTTACGTAGTTAAATAACAAAATTTATAGCTTAATTGAAACTACATAGATTAATACAGAGTAGCTTTGTAAAATGTTATCGATACATTTTATTAATTTACTTGCGATCAATTTATATATCGAATTGAATTCGAGCAAATTCTGAGAATTGCAAAGTTTCGCCTTTTAAAAAACACGTGCATTCTAGATATTAAGAAAAAGAAAAATAATCTCAGGTAAGTTTTGAATATAAGAAAAGTTGCAAAATATCAGCAGTTTAGCCTGCTAATTAAGCAATTTAATATTTTTATTAAGCCTATGAATTATTCTACTTTAATAGTTGCAAATCATTTGTAACCTATACGGCATTAACCTCCAAATTATAAATCTTTAAAAAAATATATTAAATATTTATTCAAGCTAATTTTATTTATTTATTTTTAGGAATGTGCACATATCAAATGACAAGAGTTTTTTGATTAAAACTTTTAAAAATTACTTTTATATAACCTAATTAATTTACCAGATTAACAGACATCTTTTTATACCCTGAGCCCATTGAAAATGGGAAATCAGGGTATAATGGTTTTGTTAAATGTATGTAACAGGCAGAAGGAGACGTCGCAGACCCCATAAAGTATATATATTCTTGATCAGGGTGACGAGAAAAGTTGATATAGCCATGTCCGTCTGTCCATCCGTGCGTCCGTATGTATGAACGCGTCGATTTCCGAAGATACAAAAGCTAGAGAGTTCATTCTTTTTGTGTTAGGTCCGTATATTGCGCGCGCAGTACGAGTATGTTTCAGAAATTCGATAACTTTTATATTTCCAGAGTTATCGATAAACGAATTTGTCGGGAACCAGTTATAAAATTCTAGCTAATTCATCTTTAGAGTTAGAGCCTCCAAGTCTTCTGCATATATGTAGATACTAATTTAATGCAATTTCGGATTTTGGATTCCGGTCCCCAATTCGCCCCCACACCCCCAAATGTGTAAAAAAAAATGCATTTAGCATATATGTAGATATGAATATCATATTCATAATTTGAAGAGATGAATACGATTGTCCGTCTAGAAACAGAATTATAATTCATTAAAGTTTTCACACCAAAACCCATGTGGCGCAGCAAGCAAGGCAGCGAGACAGCAAGCCGCTTGCAATGCTTACACACATACAGGCGCATAGGCGTAAATCAGCGTGTGTGTGTGCTCGTGTTTTTGCATCTATAGTTTCTTACGCGTGGAGAATCGAAACAAAGCATTCTTGGAATATGATTCGTTCGAAGAAGGGCTCAGGGGATTTCGTCTCGACTACAGCTTTCTTTCTTGTTTATTTATTTATTTATTATTATTTTTTTTCAATATTTAACATTGATTAACTGAATTTCTACATGTGTAGGCTAGGAACTTAGTAGACTTAGTAATAAATTTTAATAAAAAAAATTAATCGTCTTTCAATTTAAATCTAAATATGATCTAGATTTACGCGATCGTTATTCTCTAATATTTTTGATCTAATAATTTGATTAGGCTGCTTCTATAGAGTTGCGGTCTAAAACAAGTTATATCGAATTTCATTTGGTATGGTCTAACGTCATGAATAAAAAGAATGAAAAAGACTGTAGTAAACAATTTTCGGACTATACTAGTACTACTAATTAAAACCATGATAAATTGATAGTTGAGCTGTTTGAATTCTAAATTAAAATTTTTAGATAATATATTATGGTTTTATTTGTATAGCAAAATATTAAAATATGTAAAGAAAAAATAATGAAAAAAATAATCTTATATAAATACATTCAAAAAATATTTTTAAAAATTTTTTAAAATTAAATAAATAAATAAACATAAATATATATGCATAAAGTATTTATAAATTAAATATAAAAAATGCATATATAATTTTAATTTACACACTCTTTTGATTTTAATAAAAAAAGAATAAATAAATAAATTAATTATAAAATACATTTTTAAAATTTAAACATTTTTATTAATAAAATATTATACATTTTTTTATAATAATATCTTTGGAGTTAAAAAAAAATTTATTTACAATAAAAATATTATAAATTATGAAATTTTATAGATTTTAAATTTGTTAATTAAATACAATAATAAATATATTTTGTAATGTATAAAATTATTTTATTCGCGCATTTATTTGTTAATAATTTTATCTATACATATTTCCATATTTATGCTATGTATTTATATAAATTATTTGTTTAGATTTTGTATATAGTAAAAAATAAAAAGGTTTCGAATATCCAATCCCAAATATAATTAAATATATATATATTATTAAAGTTTGTGAGAGTATTCAGCGTATTTCATACTCTTATTTAGTTTATTTTATATATTTTATTTAATATATATAAAAATATATATATATTTATTTAATTTTATATTACAAAATTTGGCTTATTGTTCGCTTAGTAAAATGAGAACTATATTTGATAAGCTCGCTATAGCATATCTTTGAAATATAAGCAAAGGCTTATTGAACGAAGCACAAAGAGCTTATAGAAAATTGTAGGCGTGATAAGCAAGGCTAATTTACATCTTGTGCAGAGCTAGCTAGATATGTATATACAAAAGTTGATACTCTTAAAATCTAGTTAATCTCTTTAAATAAATAAATAGAGTTGGATCGTAGGGAAGTGGCAAATGAAAATTAGATATAGATATATTTAATTTTTCAATTAATTATTATTATTATTATTTTATCTTATTTAATATTATATTTATTATTATTATTCTTTTTTTATTAAATTAATAAATACTTACACAATAAACACTTCCGAAGTAAATCTTTTTATCTACTTATTATTGTTTTTCTATTTACTTAAAAATAAAATAAAATACAAATATTTTAATATACATATATATAAATTTAATTTTTTTTGTTTTTTTTTTTTTTTCTAATATTATTTTAAAATCGTAAAGCATTCAAAGTCGAAAGGTTTCCTAAATAAAACCTTGAAATAAGAATTTTGTCAAGGCTGAAATGCGAGTAGTTGAGATGTCGAATGTGTTTACATTTATGGCACTTATTGAGTTAGGCTTAGAGCTCAGATATTACGATCGAGTCTTAAGCTGAACATCTGTTTGATTGCCAGCCCTTTAGAGCAGGTAGCTTTGTAAAAACCACCAACCCAAGCAATTACCTATGCGCCTATGCGTCTCTCTCCCTCCCTCTCTGCTAATGTCTATTTTATCTACATATATATATGTTTGTCTCTCTCCCACTCTCTCTCTCTCTCTCTCTGTCTCTGTATCTCAGCGGAGAAGTGCAAGCGTCGCTGGCGTCAGATTCGTAACGATTACGTGCGCTGGATATCAACCGACAGTCAGCGTCAGCGCAACGGACTGAAGCGTCCGGGATTTTACTTGTCCGACGAGCTTAATTTCTTAAATCCGCATCTGTCGATTGGCGAGCGCGAAAAAGGCTCGACGGAGAGTGAGCGCGAGCGTGAGCGAGATAGCAAGAGCAAGAGCAAAGAGCCAGCGCTCGAAGAATATAAAGGCAAGCAAAAGGACACGGACGAGTCATTGGAGGAGCAGCCGCTGGCCAGGCTCAAGCAGACAGCGAAAGACAAAGAGCTGTCTAAGGAGAAAGAAGAAGATAAGGATATAGAGAAAGAGAAAGATAAAAGGGTGATCAAGGAACACAAGGCTCGATCAGAAGGCGCTGCCACGCCCACCGTATCCGTGGATTCGCACTCTAAGCCGGAGTTCTTCATCAAGCAGAACAATAGCAATTCCTTGTCCAATTGCCTGGTCATTGGCAGGAAACCGCCTGGCTCATCGATCAGTGATACATTGCTCGACACCATGGCCGACGATAGTGCAGATGAGACCGCCAGCATGGGCGGTGGGCGGCGTTTGCGTCGCGCCGCCAATCGCATCAAGAACCTGGCCATACAGAAACCGGGCGTCGATCAGCGTTTGACGCGTCTACAGCGACGCAAATCCATGACCATGGCGGCGGCAAACAGCTTCCTGAGGTCCGCATCGCCGGTGAAGATGACGCCGCTGCCGAGAGCCAGTTTGCCCGCCAATGCTGGGCAGTCTGGCAAGGCATCCAACAGCAAGTCGCCCACAAAGCATACGCTCGCTGGCGCCCGGGATGATATATTCCCACGGCCCAGGAGCGCAGCTCCAGCCAATCAGCAGGTGGTGCTCGCTCGCCATCCCGGCGCTGGAATGCAGATGCCAACGAAGGTGCAGCCCCCATCGCAGTCGCAGTCGCCGGCCGTGCAAGCCATGCAGTCACGGCAGCATTACGGCGTAGGACGTCCGCCGGGCCCGGCACGGATGGCAGCCACTGCGCAGGCCAAACGCCTGTTGGCCGGATCCACAGTGTCCGGTCCCAGAGCCAACTTCGCCGGGCACCAGCGCTCGCCGGCGCCGGTCACTGACAGCTTCAAGTCACCCGTAACCACCTCGGCGCCCACCTCGCAGGCTCAGACCCAACAGCAGCAGCAGCAGCAGCAGCAGCAGCAACAGCAACAGCAGCAGCAGCAACAGCAGCAGCAGCAGCCACAACCACAGCGTGGCGTCTCCACGAGCAACACTTTGGTGATCAGCACCACCAATAACAGCTCCGTGAGCAGCGCGAATAGTGTGACCACCATCGCCAGCATGGCTAGCATCGCCAGCGTAACCAGCATGGCTAGCCTGGCCAACGCTAGCTCCAGCTCCACTTCCACACCCATTTCGAGCTTTGCCACGCAGACCGCCTCGATCACCGCCTCGCCCATTGTGAGCACCACTCCGCCCACCATAGCGCTGATCAAGCGCTGTGAGCGGGGCAATCAGACCGAGTGCCAGGACATCTTCTCGGATGAGCATTTCCTGGATATGGTGCGGCCGCAGATGCGTGAGATGAATCCGCGCCAGAAGCTGCACTTCAAGCAAAAGATCTTCAAGGCGCTGATCGAGATCTTTGACGATGCCACAGATTTTCCAGCCAGCGGCGAGGTGCAGCATTTCAATATCAATACGCCGTCAGGCTTCGACCATGTCACGGACAATGAGCTGCGTCTCATACGCGAGCTGGTGAGCATGGTGGGCGCTGCCAAGCATACAGCTGATGCACCCACCACCAAGTCCAACGCCAACCACAGCTCCAGCTCCAACTCATCCACACCGCTTACGCACCATCGGGTGATAGCGACCGCCAAGCCGGCAAACGTCGTGCAGCGCATCTTCAAGCCAACAGTGGCCGCAACTGCGGTAGGTGACGACAAGAAGCTCTATCGCATCATGCAGATGAACAACCATGCCAAGTTCATGGCCAGTGTGAATACCTCAGTGGCGGAGCAGCGCAAGGAGAGCATCGACAGCAACTGCAGCAGCTCCACGATTCCTCTGACCGGGAATGCGGCTCGCAGCGCCACTTTCGCCGTGCCTGGCGTGAGTGTTAGGCCGCAGGCACGTCCGCTGGATCCCTTGACCCAACTATTCCGTCACGGGGGTAAGGCATCACCAGGTCCGCCTGGCTCCTCCAAGGAGCCCATTCTGGTGCGTCAAATGGGTCGACGCTATTCGGTCTGCGGCGGCGGTGGCCCCAGCAACTCCCCAGGCATCGCTGGAGTCGCAGGCGCTGGCGGTGCCAATACCAACATCGACGTGGCGGTGCTCAAACGTCGCATCCCGCCCATTGTTCAGCCCATGGCGGTGCCTGCTCAGCGACCGCGTTTCTCTCCCAATCCTCAGTCGCAGAGCAATCCGATGGCAGTCATTTCACCTGGCAACAGTCTTTTGATGCGTCGCGTCAATGCCAGCGGCGGGCAGCGGCAGATTTCGCCACTGGGAGCGAGTGCCATGGTCCAGAAGACGCCGCAGATCGCCAGCATTCATGGCAGCGTCTTCACCGAGTTTGCCACGCCCACAACGGTGCGCCCCAGCAGCAGCATCGCCAACAACACTGGCAGCGGCAGCAATGTCACCGGCAGCAATGGCGCTGGCAGCAGCGGCGGCAGTGGCAGCAGCAGCGGCTCAGCCGGTGGCGTCTCTCCAGTTATATCACCACCCAAGCGTGGCATGATCGTGGCCAATGTGAAGAGCACAGCACAGACGAAGCCAACTACGACCGCAGCCCGTACGCAGGTGAGCTCGATGGGCGGCCAGGTCAAGCCGGCCAGCCAGCCGTCTGGCTCGAATGTGGCCAATCTCTTGGCCGAAACACTCTCGACCGTGCCCAACTCCGACATGGCTGGCATTATCGCAGCGGATGATTTCGACATGTGTCGCCTCAAGCGGGAGCCACTGGATTCGGACGAGCAGGTGGACGATATACTGGGCATGTAAAGATGTCCAAAAAGAAAAAAAAAAAAAACAAATATTGAAAAACCAATTCCATTTTATTTTCTATTTTCTTTGAAATTATTGATAAAAGAAGACGAATAAGAAGAAAACTCGTAATATTAATTCAAAATCAATATTTTAATTTCTCTTATATATTAAAGTATATATATATTAAATATATACAAATCATTGTTTTCATATTACATTACATAATTCAAGCTCGTTACTTGAGAGACTCGAATATGCCTTCAGTTCTCGAAGATGAATACAAAATGTCATAAACAACAAAATACACATATGCGTGTAATTTTTTTTTTTTTCATGAAGTATATTGAAATAAAATTGTATTATTGTTAACTATAAATTGTTTTTCTTTGGGTTTGGCTGGGTAAACACAAGATCGTCGCGCGCTCAGGTAGGTCAAAGGTTCTAAGAGGTAGCAAAAAGGTCAAAGATATTGTAGATATGCCATAAAAGGCAGAAAAGACTTTATGATAATTAGATCTTTCAGCTACTGTCAAGATCAAGGATCAACAGGAGCTGACTGCTTGTAAGGAAGCCTTCAAGAGAGAATTGAGATGCTATTTGGCATACATATGAGAAAAAGATAATTGAGTCCTTAAAATATAGCCAAAAATCAATGATCAGTAGCAGTCAAGGTGGTACAACTGCTGATCTTCAAAAATGTATATGTAGTTGGCAGTATTGCTAAAAATAATAATTTAGAAAAAAATAAAATTTTAATATAAAAATATACAAGTTAAATAAATACAAATTGAAGAGAATATTAAAAAAAAAAAAAAAACAAGGCATAAATAAATATATAAAAAAAATAAAGTAATTAATTTTAACAAAATAATTACCAAAAAAAAAAAAAATACAAAGTAGTTCTTCTATAAAATAAATAAATAAAAATTGAAAAAAAAAAATAATAAAAAAAAAATTAAAAAAAAAAATAAAAATAAATAAATAAAACATTAAGCAGTTCTAAAAAATAATAAATAAAAATAATAAAAATTGAAAAAAAAAATAAATAAAACATAAATCAATTCTCCTAAACAAATAAATAAAAAATATATTATTATATATTAAATAAAATTAATTAAAAAAAATTAAAATTAATTAATGCAGTCAATCTAAAATTAAAAATTTTTTTAAAAATAAATAATAAAAAATTGATTACGAATTAAAAGAAAAAATATAACTCGACGGTTCTCTTAAAAGTAAATAAACAGCTTTAATAAGATAAACATTTAATTTATTTTTAACAATTATTTTATTTATTTGATTATTAGACATAATTTAGTAGCATTACATTCTGGAGGACGGGAAACTCTGACGTAACTATCGTGACAGCCAGTTGAAGTCGTTAATTAGAGTGATGAATGTGTTGGATGATATTGCTGAATTATGATAAGCAGTTGAAGGATTATTAGCGGCTAGGGAAGAAGAGCGATGAAAATGTTTGATATAAGAATTCGTTGCCATGGAACTTAATTCTATATGAATATAGTAAGGTTTATTTTTTAATGCAGCACTCTTACTTTCAGTTAGTTTAGTATATTTATGCAACAAAGTTTGCACAAGTATAAAAAATTATTGTATTTTGTTTAAAGGTTTTTAATATGGTACGCACAAATTAGAAGCTAATGTAGCCATATTATGGTTATCTTGGTTTGCAGATACTTGATTTTAAAATAAAGAAGGAAGCCAATTTTGTAGTATATTACAGGGCTACTTTACTTCAAAGTGCTTTAGCGTCTGTATAATACTGATGAGCTGTCGTAGATGATCCCTAGAACTCTATGTGGCTATTCTCATTTGGCAATTCGACTTTGCAGACAAAAAGTTTGCAGAAAACTTTAAACTAACCGTGTGATATAATGTTTAATATAATTTTATTACTTGGGTCAAATTAACTTCATCATTTCCAATTGTCACTTCCAACGATCAGTTTCACTTTCACATCCGATCAGTTAGATCTGTGATCAGTTAGAAGAAGCTACAAACAACGTTAAGAAGATCATCAAGATAAATCGAATTTCAAATTTTAATGGTTTTCCAATGATCAACGATCAATCTGCCCTTAAACAGCAAATAAAATTAAAATAATAATTATTATAATTATTAAGCACACTCTAGCCTTATGATAGTTAAGTCTTCCTTTCCCATTTTCAAGATCAGCAGACCTGATAACGAATCATCCATATAAAAGGCACTTGATTTTGTGTGAAGCACACGACACAATATTCTACATATACATATAGACAATATATGCCTGGGCATAGCTGTAGTATACAATGTTTTTTATAGCAGGCCCCTAAATACATGCCAGACTAAAATCTTATCTGAAGAGCCAACACAACAAACAGCACAACAGGCAGCAGCTTGTAAATTAAAATATTAATATTCGATAACAATAGAGCTGGCGAGCCGTGGGCTGGCATTGGTATATATAAGCACGATCGCGATCGGCTCGCACGTTTAGTTAACTAAAGGAGAATCTGCCGCAATGAAATATTACGCTATTTGTGCCCTGCTGCTCGTGCCTCTCGTCTATGGCGCCGCCCTGCCCAGGACTGAGAAGGCCGATGTGCCCGACATGTCCACAGCCGAGGATGGCATTGACCAGTTCCCCGATATGTCTGTAGCTGCCGATGCTGAGGATAATGCAGGTGGGTCCATCGAACTTAGAGATCTCTGAGTTGATGTGGTTTTAAACTTGGATTATATTAGTTCCTCAGGCTGCTGATGCTGATCTGATTCCCGATATGTCTGTTGCCTCCGATGGCGAGGATCAAGGTAAGTTCCGAGATATTTCTTTACTGCTGGACTTTTCACTTGAACTCCCGCTTTCTGGCGTAGTCGCTGCTCTGGTCCCCGATATGTCTGTTGCCTCCGATGGCGAGGATCAGGGTGAGTTCCGAAATGTTCCTTTGTTGCTAGATCTTTTTTTAACTCGCTTTTTCTGGCTTAGTCGCTGCTGTGGTTCCCGACATGTCAGCCGCTTCCGAAAGCGAGGATCAGGGTAAGTTCCGAAGTATTCCTTCCCTGCGTTACACCACTTGAACCACTTTTCTATAATAGTTGCCGCTGTGGTGCCCGATATGTCCGTGGCCTCCGATGGCGAGGATCAGAGTAAGATATTCTAAGATATTCCTTTTCTGCTAAACCTTCACATAAAATCCCTTTCCGACTCAGTCTCTGCTGTGGTTCCCGACATGTCAGCCGCTTCCGAAAGCGAGGATCAGGGTAAGTAGCTAACTGCCCCACTCAACCCAGAGATCTCAACTCAAATCCTTTTCCAAATAGTCGCCGCTGTTGTGCCCGATATGTCCGTGGCCTCCGATGGCGAGGATCAGAGTAAGTAATTCTAAGATATTCGTTTTCTGCTCGAGCTTCACGTAAAACCCCTTTCCGACTCAGTCTCTGCTGTGGTTCCCGACATGTCAGCCGCTTCCGAAAGCGAGGATCAGGGTAAGTAGCTAACTGCCCCACTCATCCCAGAGATCTCAACTCGAATCCTTTTCCAAATAGTCGCCGCCGTGGTGCCCGACATGTCCGTGGCTAGCGATGCTGAGTAAAGCTGAAGATTCGCCTTCCGCTTTCTACTCTCAACACCATCCAAACCTCCTCCCAAACTCACTCCTATTTTTTGACTGTGTATTGTATATTGTATTTTTTAAGTTTTTATCGGCAGCATTAATAAATTCAAATGGCTAAGCGTTTGGTTGTTTTCTGTTCTTTATTTATTTATTGCTGATAAAACATTGTTCGAGTGCTCCGAAAACATTTCTTGATTTTAATTAAATGTGATTTACGGCGAGCTTCCCTCAATTATCTGATAGCGATAAGCTTCAGGCCTGAAGTGGCCTTTGTCATAGACTGACGATTCTATTTAAAGTCCTACCCTATCTCTTAAAAAGTCTTAAACCTCTATAGACTATGTTTGCGTCATAGTCAATCGTAAGTTTACGTTAATTAGTTTTATATTCATTCATTAGTTGTTTTTTTTTTTATATTTTGTTTATATATTCTCGGATATCTTTTACTTTTCTAGGTCATTATAAGCTCAACTTGATCGAAATAAATTAAATAGATTTTTTTAATCAAGGGGTTCTTAACAGATATTTGACTCACTTTTATATATGATCTTAGCATATATTACCTATTACATAATATATCATATTACATATGACGTATTACGTAAAACATAGTATGATTCATAAATTATTTATTAAGTATTGTATTACGTAGTTCTTATATTGATTTGATAGTAATATATTTTTAAACATAATTATTTAATTATAATAATTAAAAACTTCATTATAATAATTAAGATAATGTTTTAGGTTACTTAATTAATTTTAGTATTACGTGCCTTATGTTACGCATAACGTAATTATTTACGTATCTCGTTTTTTTTTTTTAATAAATCTCAATTTTCCTAATTTTATTACAATGGTAATTTTTCCCATTTAATTTATTTTTACATATTACGTATTTAATTTTATTTGTGACACAATTCATACTACTTAATTCTTTTTAATTACTCATTATGCGTAATACGTTTTTTGTGTTGCGTAATACGTAATTTAATAAGTAATACGTATATTAATAAGTATTACGTACGTATATTAATAAGTATTACGTACGTATTTTATATTATGTAATACATAATTTACTTTACGTTACACGTAATTTATTTACGTACTACCTTATTTATTTACGTACTACGTTTTTTATTTACGTACTACGTTATTTATTTACGTAATACGAATTTATTATAATTTTTTTTATATAATTCCTAATTTCTCCTGTATTACCTATTTAATTTTATTTAGGACACAATTCATAAAGTTAATTCCTTTTAATTATATAATTATATATATATATATATATATATATATATATATATATATATATATATATATATATATATATATATATATATAACGTAGAACGATTTACGTAATACGTAAAACGTAATTAAATTAAATTATTACATAGTATATATTACGTATTATGTTGTATTATAGACTCAGTTTTATATCTTGTAAAATATTTATTAAATATTACATTATATTATAAATTTATCTATATTTGGAAACTCTGATTCAACATTAAATTATTACCGATATGTGTTTTAGTTTTTCAATTTTGATGTAATATGTAATACATAATTTACTTTACGTTACACGTAATTTATTTACGTACTACCTTATTTATTTACGTACTACGTTTTTTATTTACGTACTACGTTATTTATTTACGTAATACGAATTTATTATAATTTTTTTTATATAATTCCTAATTTCTCCTGTATTACCTATTTAATTTTATTTAGGACACAATTCATAAAGTTAATTCCTTTTAATTATATAATATATATATATATATATATATATATATATATATATATATAACGTAGAACGATTTACGTAATACGTAAAACGTAATTAAATTAAATTATTACATAGTATATATTACGTATTATGTTGTATTATAGACTCAGTTTTATATCTTGTAAAATATTTATTAAATATTACATTATATTATAAATTTATCTATATTTGGAAACTCTGATTCAACATTAAATTATTACCGATATGTGTTTTAGTTTTTCAATTTTGATTCACATTAACTTCTTTAGACTTGTTTTTCGCAAAATTCCTTTTACCTTTAGCTTCATTGCTTCTTTAGCTTCTGAACAACATTCATTGATCATGGCACGTTCTCTACTTCATCACAATAAACAATCTTAACTTTCAATTAAATTTATTTTCTCTACATTTGCCTTTAGCTCTTTCATCTCAAGCTGATCTTAACTTTATTTCGTCTTCTTTTCTGCTTTATTTTCTCATCTGATCAAATGCTGATTAAGCATTTTCTGAAATACTACTTTGGGTATTTTACGCTAAAAATACAATCGTAACTGTAATTTATTACATTTATTTCCTTTTGCTAACTTTTCGTAAATAATCCCAATTGTATATTATTATTACTTTTTGCATTCATTTGCAATAAACAGCTCTTTATTGAATTCATATGCCTTAACACGATTTGATTGCCTCTTTCTCTCCCTCTTTATCTTCCTCCTTCTCTCTTACTCTTTCATCACACACTCTTTCACTCTTTCGTCACACAAGAAATTAGTCTCCATTTCGCAAGGCAATTACATTACATTTAGCTACCTAAGAAAAAAAGCTGAAAAAAAACTGATTAGTTTTGCGTCATGGTCGCGGATACGTTTAGGTTTCCCGTTTGAGCTGAACAAAATGAGTTTTTTTCTGTGCCTTTGTGTCCGTTGGCTATTAATAAAAAGGAATTAACGGCAAAAACCGGACCCACGCAGAAAGCAGCCGTGATCCCAATGAGGCTAGGCGCTTGCCCATAAACAACCCAACCAAGCAGTCAGGCCACTCAGCTAGCCAGCGCATAGGTTAATGTGCAAGAGAGGCATAGGCCTCCCTCTACCTGCCAGCCTCTTTCTCTCTCTCTCTCTCTCTCTCTCTCACTCTCTCGCTGTCGTCTGCTCTGTTGCCTTGTTGTCGTTGTGATTTTCACACAAAAGCGCTAAAGCGGCTACTAAATTACGTGCTCATGTGTTCTAGTTCTGGAGGCAAACGCCAAAGCGACGCGACATCGACCACTGTCATGGCCCCGCGCTGCCCGCTAACCGCCCACACTCGCAACTGTTGGATAGGCCGCAGCATAAAAGTCCAAATCGCATTTGGTGCGCTAATGAACCGCAGTGCAACCCAACCAACAAAGCGACCAGGCTAGACCAGAAGCAAAGCCAAAACCAGAACTAAACTAGACGAGGAGTCCACATCCACATCCACATCGACATTTACATCCACAACGATGGCGACATCGACTACATTTGGTTCAACTACCTCTAGCCGCATATTTAAACACGAAAAAAAAATGATACCGTTTAAAAGTGTAACAATGCTGTAAACTATTACGATATCCCGTTCTCACTCGCTCTCACCCTCTCTATGCCAGCGCAGGAGGCGTAGCTAACCCGCGGCTAGCAACAAAAGCCGCTTGATTAAACTGCATTTGTGTGATATGCTCACATACATGTATACATGTATTTATGTATATGTGTGTTACAGCAGTCGAGCAAAACTCATGAGAGCTTAGAATGATCAATTGCTACAATTGAGTGAAGTGCGCGCTCATCAAACTCTATTTATAACTCAACTACAATATGTGCCTAACAACATACAAACGAATGCATATTCTATCATTTTGTTTCCAGAGTTTCTATATTTGTATGCATACACAGATAATCAACAGCAATATTCAACTAATATACGTTTCGTCTCTCTCTAACTGACACGCTCTCTGCTTCGCTCTCTACTCTTCCTTGTGATTTGCACTCAACGCAAACTATGCCCGACACTAAGTCCCGTTAGCCTTGACTCTTTGCTCTTTAGCAGTGCTCAGACCCTTTTTTTTAATTTGCTCTATATATGTATAATACTATAAAGCTGAAGCTATTAATAAAGTTTTTGCTCAAGTACAACCACAGGAAAAAAATAGCAGAATAAAATGCGCACAAATAATTGCCAACTGCTTCGAATATTAAAGTCTGTGTGTGTGTAGCTGTGTTTGCGTTTACTTATTGACGGTTTACTTATTTCTTTATATTCGTGTCCGGCAGAAAAGTTGCACAGAAAGTTCAAAGGCAGAATGCAGCGCAGGCAAAGCAGAAAGCAAAGTTAAGTTTTGTTAAGGAAACGAAATGAAATTTCGCCAAAAACTAAAAGTGAAGCGATATGCACAACAACAAAAGCGACGTTCTACTCCCGCGCGCTCTCTCTCTCTCGCCCTCTCTCTGTCACCCTCTTCCATTTGAGCCTGAGTGAATGAGAGGCAGTGGCGAAATAAATGAAAATACAAAAGTGGAAGAAGTAAAAAGTTTTGTAATATGCCGCCGCCAGCCGCTGAGCGCAGCGTAGCGCAGAGTGAGGATCTACGGGAGAGGCAGAGAACGAAGCAAAGAGCATCAGACTAGTACAGTAACAGCTGCAAAGTCACAGCAAATCAACAATTGCAAAGAGTAAGAAGATAAGTCATTTGCTGTTGCTTTCCGTTTTGTATTCCAATTTAAGTTTTCTGTGAACTTTCATATAAACACAATGCATCAAAATTAAGAATAATACAATTATTAGTTCAGCTTAAATATTTTGTTTATATTTAGTTTTCGATTAGATAAGGGAGCAAGAGCCAAAGACAATGCCAGATTTTAATGGCAGGCACTGCCAACTGGAAAGACAGAGATAGCAGTTGCTTGCAGTGCAGACGTCTAACAGAAGATGGCGCCACAGTAACAACAAAGCGTGGTAGATAAGTTAAGCAAATAACAACAAACACGAGCACTCTAGGTAACGCGCGAAATTTTAAACTCCTTCCAGGCACACAATATAACATTGTCAAGCAAACTTTTGACAGAGTAACGGAAGAGGGAAGTGTTGCCTGTGCAGCTAAGTAAAGAAACATGCCAAAGTGACGCATGACAGCCGAAAGTGGCCAAGCGATTAGTTTAAATGACAAAAACAGAAAACCACAACCGAGCGACTGCAATGTCAATATACAGCAATGTCATTTTGACACACTCAGTAAGGAGAGAGGGGGAGAGAGAGTGAGAGCATGAGCTAGAAAAATTGACAAAAATTGTAAAGAAGACACATAAACACACATGTACGCACACACACACACACACATGTGTGCACAGTGGAATGAGAGTTGATGTAAGTGTATTGGCGGAATGTAAGGAAATGGAAATGGTCAAGGCACACTCAAGTGCTTGTTGTTGTGGTTTTGGTAGTTGTTGAATTCAGTTGTAATCAGCTTAAAGTCGCATTTATTGCTTTATTGTAGCTCTTACCGCCAGATGGCGCTCAGCACAACACATTATGAGTGCGAAAAAAGAAAAATGAAACACTAACAAGTCTTACAAAACACGTTTTAGCTTTTATTTTCATTTTCATTAATGTGCAAACATTTTTCGTTTGGTGTCAGCGCATCTTCCATTTATTGAGACCTGTGCGGTGGTCGCCCACTGTAAGAGACAGCTGTTGCGGAGGCGGGGTAAAGAGCGAAAAAAACAATATGGTGACTGGAAGCGTGATTACAGCTGTTATTGCTTTCCGTTATGCTGTCTGTTTTTGTAGTTTTTTTTTTTTTCACTTTAGATTAAAGATAACGCGAGAACGTTAACTTTTATGGCAGCCCAGGGAAAAATTGTATGCGGGGAAATCATAATTGAAAATGGTCAAATATGCAAGAGATATGTCATAAGTCCACTTAGTCTTTATTTAAATTTTTGTATATACATTATTTTAATTTATGTCTAGCTGTGGTTTTATCTGGACATTTGACAGTTTTTAATAAACTTTAAATATGTCTGATCGCATTTATCATTGTGGCACCCGTTCTCTTGACTTTAATCAACATTCATTTAAATAATGCCATTGAAAATAATGGGCAATTCTCATGAATTTTGCATAACATGCAAAATTAAGTAAATAAATCAGTTCCACACCACAAGCTGAAATGTCATTTGGCAATAATAAAAATACATTAATAAATGTGAATGAGAAAAACAAAATTGAAATCGTACGACTGTCAAAAAGAGAAACGCCAACGATTTTCCCATAAAAAATAAATTATTTTCCCATAGAAAATGAATATAATTTTTGCAATGATTTTTCCATTCTTTTATTTCTCTTTTTTTATGGCATCAAACGTATTCGTGACGTTACATCTTCGTGTGGGTGCATTTGTCTATTTTTTCTTTGGCAATAATAAATTTAATTAGCTAACGATTGGTCGTAGACTAACTGTGGGAGTAGGAGTGAGACGGGGCCAATTGACTCAAAGTTCAAGCGTCAGTTTCTGCTGCTTTGACATTTAGCGCTTACGTTGGCAGACGTGATATTCGCTATCCCGCTCCCACTCCCGCTTCCACCTATCCCGCTTCCACCCCACCTATTCAGCTATGCTCTGCGCGCTCAATGCAGATTTTTGTCGTTTTCGTTTTCTTATGCCTTGCTAACCGTAAATATTTTATTAGACTCGGTGTGCAAATTTAGCACCGCATCAAAAATGTCACTCGAAGAGCGGGAAGAGCGTGAGAGCGTGAAGAGAGCGTGCCACTGCTGGCAGCGTCATTTGCCAGGCTTAACAATTGAGACCATAAACATTTAGCTGTAAATTTTCTGGCACCTTTTAACACTTCCAAGCAACAGCTGCTGCTGGTCTGCATGGCTGTTGGATAGAGAAGGGAGATGAGCAGAGTAGAAACTTTTTCAATGTGCTCTTCACACAAATTTTGACAGCAAATGAGTTGCACTCAGAGAGTGATTATCTGTTGGGAAATGAATTTCCAATTGGAGTCTAGTTGGCAATCCAGCTACATGCATATTTTAGCAGATTTGCACATGAATTTCGTTTTGTCTATTTTTTTGTTTTACGTGTAGTTGCAGTTGCACCTCTTGCAACCAACATGTGCCAGCTTGCAGTACACAATTACCCACACACACAGACACACACACACACACAGGCAATGTCACTCAATTAACAACTGACTAACAAATGCAGACGGCGCATGGAGTTGGAGCTATGTTTGCCATTACTTTTCTATGCATGTGTGTGCGGCAACTTTGTGCCACAAAGTGCTCCTGCTGTTGCAGCTGCGGCGCCTCTTCATTTGCCACATTTGAATCCTTAGCCCCCCCCCCCCCCCCATGCCATAGCCCGACCATTTGCCGATAAGTTGGCTCTGCTGCAGTCAATTAAGTCGCCCCCTCTTGTCTCACCTGTTCGTTTTACCTGGCTGTCCGTAGGTTTTACTCTTTATGGCATATCCTGTGCAGCACGCTAGCATCCTGTCTGGCTAGCTAGCTTGTTTATGCCACCTCTTCGTTCTCTCGCTCTCTCTCTTATTAGTTTCTTTGTTTTCAATTTCGATTCGAGAAGCTGTCTGAAAATTCCTTTGGCAAAATGAAAATTCCTTTTGGCAAAATACGTTTATTGTTAAATAGTTTGCAGCATAACGGTAAATATAAACATTCGTTGTTGTTGTTGTTGTTGTTGCTGCAGCTGTCTGGCAACAAAATATTTCTGCACTTGCATTAACGCTTTTCGTCTCTCCCGCGTTCGCCAATTGGAATTTATTGTCGCCGTTTATCCTGGGCCAATGCACCTGAACGCCTTCCAATTGGAATGCCCTGCCAATGTCCCCGGGTGGCGTATGCTGGGGCGTGGCGGGGTAGGCGTAGCGCATAATTAAACCCATTTGTTGCAACATTCAATGGGGGCGCAGAGGTCGCATCGAGGGCGATTTATTGCATTTTACAGTTAGTTTACGGTTTGTATTGAAATTACGACAGGTGTAACAATCACGTACAAAGAGAGCGAGAGAGAGAGAGAGTGAGAGAGATAGAGAGAGGGGGTGGATTGGGAGAGGCAGATAGTGAGAGAGTGAGAGGGAAGCTCCTTATTATATGCTACCATTCAGAGACAGATATTGAGAGAGCAAGAGCGAGTGAGAGAGAGATTGCGAGGAAGACAGAATGAGTAAAATCAGTTAGCACAAGACTTGGCAAAGTGTTCGTTCATTCAATTGGAACCAGCACAACTTTGAGCTAAGATTAATTGGAGGAAATGCAAAAATATTCTTATTTTCTTGTTTTTCAATTGCTTAAAATCAATTTTTAATTTCATAGAGTTTTTAAATAAACAAAGTAAAATTGTATATATTTCATTTATACATTATTTATAAAATTTTGTTCAATTGAACGTATTTAGTGAGCTCTCTATTTCAGTCAATTAAATTTATTACTAATGAACTAGTTTAAATATATCTAATAGAAAAAGTGTAGATGAATATGAGTGATGCTTGAACAATGAATTTATTTGTATTATTTTATTGTTCAGGAACTAGTATTATTGTTCAGGAACTAGTAGTTTTTTTAACTACTCAACAGAGCATCATGATTAGCTGGGTTGATAATATAACGAAAACGTTTCGTATTGATAATTATTATATCAATGTGAATCGTTATTGTTTATGAATCACTTTGTTCCTTTTACGAAGTGAACAATTTAATTTGAGCTTCTTGGAACCATGAACATTTATATATAATACATACATATATAATCAAGAATTATTTGTACAATGTTGCTAATGAAGCTCTCGCTCAGTTCTTGACTCTATATGTTTGCATTGAACCTGAGCTTTTGTTTTAAATATTAAATTTTTAATTATTATTTGATTTATTAATTTTTTTATTTTATCTCACAATTGCATATGTAGTTAATGAATTACAGGTCTATTTCATGACTCGTAAATTAGCAAAGCAAACTAATTGAACTAGTTCATAATTGAACTTATAACTATGAAGTTTGTGTGCTCTTACATTAGTAAATCGGAGTATTACTGTGTATTTCATTGCAGCGTGGTTCATGACTTGCTTGGAAGTGGAATATACTGTTATACAAAAATGAACTAGTTCCTTATTCTCATTTCTAGCTGCTTATTAAACTTGCAACTGGAATGCCAACTATGTTATTTGTTATCAAATTGAACTATGAGTTCTCATAGTAGTTCTGAACTAGTTCATGAGCTACTGATTCATTTCATATCTCGCAAATCTATTTTATATCAGATTGACCCAGAATTCTGCTCAATTTAGATCTCGCATAGCTATCTTTAATTTTGTTCCTCAATTAACTCTGGCATTTAACTTGTCTTTTTCCATAGTTTATTTTACAATCTCCTTTGATGTAATTAATCACAATTTTCTCTCAAAAAAAAAAAATAAATAAAACTCTTCAAGCTCTTCTTCAGCTCGATTTTATCAAGTATTCCCGTTATAAATTATTTGTGCAATTTGTCAGTTTATCCAACTTTTCGACTCCCTCTTCAAATAGGGTTCTGCAGTTAAGTGTTTGGGCGTGAGTGTGTGTGTGTGTGTGTGTATTTGGGCCACCCACTTTTAACCACATTCATTAACACGTTTTTGTAACTTTTTGTTTTCGTCCTTTTTTGTTTTGCAAGTTTTGCAAATACTTCAAATACGGGAAATGTACACGATTCTTGGCTAACTTGGCTTCTGCTTGAAAAGAATCTGCTGCAATTTAAGCAGTTGACTCAGTCCTAAGCCACATACACTAAACTACAAAATAAAGTTGAATACAAATTGAAGAAGTTTGTATAGGAATTATGAAAATATGTATCATGAAAAATATATATATATATATATTAAATGAATTGCTGTAATATGAGAGAAAACTTAAAAATGAGAATAATTTTAAATTAATATATATTTTATAAAAAAATAAATAAATAAATTAAAACGAACAATTATAAAGTAAAAAATAAATGCTATATTTGTTAATAATTAATTGATTTAATTTGAAATATTTTATTTATTGTTTTTCGTTTAGTGTTTTATAAAGATAAATAAATATATTTTTTTTTAAATTTATAAAATATTTATTTCATTCATTTATTTATTTTGAAATATTTTATTTATTTCTTACATTAAGTAATCTAAATATTTAAAACATTCAGTTGACTTAATTTAAAATATATTATTTATTAATTTGAGTGTATAAAAGTAGTTAAAAGTAAATTATACATTCATTTCATGAATTTATTTAATTTTAAATATTTTGTTAGTAATCTAAATAAAAAGAAATAAATAAATATTTAATTGTATTCTTATTTTTTAATAAATTATTTATAGATTTTTTGGAAAAAAATAAATAAAATAAAATAAAATATATATAATTATTTTTTAAATTTCAAATACTTTATTTCATATTTTTCAATAATAATAAATACTCACACATGTTACCTAGTGTATTTTCATATTTTAAAGAACAGAGTATAAAAAATAGCCAACAATTTTATAAATGGCCGCACACTTGTTTATTTATCATTTGCACACATTATACACACACACACACAACAACAACAACAACAACAATTGGCAATTTTACGCAGACATTTTACATACATTCATCTCCCAGTCACACTTACTATCTCGCTTTCTCTCTCGCACTTATTGCTTGCGTTGACCACGTAATGTTAAAGTTTTGGTTGTGTCCAGCCGTAAAACTTTTGCTCTCCACATAAATCCTGCTAATCGCTTTTGCTCTAACAAAAAGCTGACTGCTGCGAAACTCTGCCCGTAAACCGAAACTCATTTGCATTTATCTGCTGTCTGTTACGTCTCCAACTCGCTCTCGCACTCACATTCACAGTAACACATATTCTCTCTCTCGTCATCTCTTTCACGCTCATTGTGCGTGCGTGTGTATTTTTAGGCTAATTGCTGTGCCTGTTGCTAATTGTTTTTGTTGTCAAGCACTTTTTCCCTTGCATTTGCAACAGTGTTCGCTCTTTACTTTGTTCCTCTCCCACTCTCTCCGTCACTCTCATTTAGTTTTGCTGCCTGCGGCCATTTTGCGTTTAATGATGAATGTTGAGCAACTTTTCGGGCTCTCGCTCTGAGCAGAACTTTGCTCGAAGGGATTTCTGCAACTAATTTCCGTTTTGCAACTCGTTATTCACCACACACACAGACAAAAAAATAAACAAATAATGAAAAAACTAAAATAAATAAATAAACAAATAAACAACTGCAAGTCTGGAAAAAAACGTTAAATAAAACAAATGCCATCAAAATGAAATAAAAAGACAATGCGTACAAATTGCCCAAAACAGCAAACAACAACAACAAATGCAAAGCTGTTGCTGACATCAGCAACAAAAACAATATAAACAAACAATGAAAACAACAACAACAAAAACAAGAGCAGCAGCAACGAAATATGCACACTGACACTTTACGAAGATTTATGCGCTTTAGTCGAGTTCCGTTTCATTCCCTTCCGTTGCGTTCCATTTCGTTCCGCAACGAATTCTTTGGCAAAGCGAGCGGAGCCATTTTTTGCACTGCTTTTCACGCTTTGTCAGACACGCCCCCTTTTTTTGCTCTTGGTTAATTCCGCAACTGAATGTTGACGTGCAGTAGCAGAAAACGAAGAAGAAGTAGAAGCAGAAGAAGCAGAAGTAGAAGTCATTCGAATTTACATTCTAGAGCAAACATGACAGCAATGGTAGAAGTCGCTGCAGATTCATTAATTTTGAGTGAAATCCGCTCAAATTTGGATTGTATTTATTATTTATTGTATTTAAGCTGACTCTTGAAGCTGAAGCTTAAAGTATTTGGCATTTGAGTTAACAAAGAAATTTCTTGCTAATTTAAATAATATCTTGCATAATTTGAGTTATAATATAAAAATACCAAGAAATATATATTTATTTTCATAATAAAAGCGTTAAAATAAAAAAATAAAATGAGTGAAACTGATGTCTAGTTTTTAAGTATTTATATTTTATAAAAATAAACTGGTAAAATATATGAATATATAATTATTAAACAACAAGTAACAAAAAATAATAATTATGAAATAAAATAAATAAATACATAAGAAAAAAGGTAAATAAATATATAAAATAATAAAATAAAATTTACAATTGTAAAGTAAAAAAATAAATACAACATTTTTTTAAATTAATTAATTAATTTGAAATATTTTTTTTTTCGTTAAAAATGTTATTTACAAATAAATAAAATGTTAATTAAATTTAAAATTTATAAAATATTTATTTCATGTATTTATTTATTTTGTGAATATTTTATTTATTTTTTAAATTAAATAACAAAAATAATTAAAATATTCAATTGGCTTAATTAAAATAATTTATTTATTTATTTGAGTAAATAATATTAGATAAAAAATTATAATAATAAATATTAAATAAAATATTATAATAATAAATATTAGATAAAAGTAATTTATATATTAATTTGATTAATTTATTTAGTTTAAGAAAAATTCATACGTATTTTTAGACTTTTAAAAGCATTAAATATTCATTCTTTATACACGACTATCTAATTTATTTTATAAAAATAATTTATACATTAATATCAATATTTTATAAATGTAATTTATGAATTTATTAATTGTAATTATAAAAACTTTTATTAAAATATTATTTACATATTCATATAAATATTTTATAAATACAATTTATAAATTTATTATTTTTATTTAAAAAAAAAAACATTTTTTAAATAAAATTTATACATTCATATAAATATTTTATAAAAGCAATTTATAAATTTATTAATTGTATTTATGAAAACATTTGTTATATTTTTTTTCAGTATTTCTTTCCTCAGATTTGCCTTAGCATGCTTTGTTTTCGCAGTTGCCAATTTATTATGCTTTCATAAATTGCATAAAAATGTTACAAAATATTTACAAACTTTCAGTTCCTGGAAAATAAACCTCACATAAAAACCGCAACAGCCAACTGCATGTTAATGTTTTATATTGCATTTTATGGCAACAAAATATAAAAAATAAACAAAAATAAAATATATAAGTAAAACACTAAAATCTATGCAGTTGTTTGCGAATGACTGTTTAATACACGCGCAGGCTTAGATAGCTCTTAAGCTGTAGCTTAAAGATATAAATTCCTATGATATTAAATGGTAATTGATCTTTGTTTGATAAGAATCCTTGGCTTAGCTTTAAAAGCTAAGAATTTATGAAAATATTTAGACTGCAATATGAAGTATTTCAAATGTGCAATTGGCTGACTCATAGAGTGTATTTCGTATGGAGTGAAGGTTAAACATATAGAAGAACATTAGTCAAAGCCAATATACTCCTCTCAACACATAAACAATCCTATGGAAACAGAATTTATTTTCGTGCATTTGTCTGCACTTTTGAGAATTATTTTCACAGCCAAAACAATATTTCATTTCAGGCTCATCTTTCGCACTCTCTCTCTTTCTCTCTTGCTGCGCTGCTCTGCTCATCTTTATTTTATGCATTAACATGCACACATGTCACCTGGCAGCAGCCGTCCCCCCTCTGACCCCCCTCGCACTGTCTTGTCCACTGCATTGACACGTGTCAAAAACTTTATTTGCACTCGTTTCGTTGCACTTCAGCTGGCCCAGCCCTGCCCACTCGCCCACTTTATTTTGTGCCTGGGGGGCGTGTTCTGTGGAGCGCCTCATTGGTTGCCATATTTGACGCCAGTTGAGCATGAAAATGCCATTTAACAATGGCAAACGGCCCAAAAAACCAAATAAATAACGACACAAAAAGGGCAACCAAAATAAAGAATAAAATATAAATAAAAATAAAAAAGCAAAACAATGTTTAAAACAATGCAAAAGGCCGTTAAGGCAGCACGACAAGAACAATGCAGGCGAAGCTCTGATAGCGCAGCAACAATAACAATAAAAGTGTCAAAAAAGCAACGATGCTTAAATCAAATTAATGTGAAAGCTGACTCGAGAGTTTTTCTTTTTTTTTTTTCTGGCATTTATTTTCGTCTTTTTTTTTTTGTGTAAGATGTTCCCGAGTTCAATTTCAAATATGTGTATTAAAGATGGTTGGTTTAGCTCTGTGAATGTAGGAGAGAAATCAGAGAAAGAGAGTAAATGAAAAATAAATGATAAACGCATAAAGAGAAGTGTTCCATAATAGAAAGACAGAAATATAGAGAGAGAAAGTTTGGAAAGGAAACATAGAGATGGCTAAGGACAAAAGGCAAGAAACTGAGATCGAAGGACTAAAATAGAAAAGAGAAAGAGAGAGAAAGAGAGAGAGAGAGAGAGAGAGAGAGAGAGGAAATGAAACAAAGAGCAAGGTAAGGACAAAAGGGATAGAAAATATAAACTATATATTTGTAAAATAAGCGGAAGAGAAAGATAGAAAAGGGTTTCTTTTATTTATTTATTTTGTTTATAGATATTAGGTAAAAATAATATTAAATAATATTAGATAAAAGTAGAGAATATATTTATTTAATTTATATACATATATAGTTTGAAATATTTAATTTATTAATTTCAACAATAAAAATGTATGAAATAATTATCTAATTTGTAAAATATAATAAACAAATTAATATAATTAATAAAAAAATAAATAAATAAATAATAAATAAAAATAATAATAATATTTTATTTCTGTATTTAAAAAACTTTAAATTTTATAGAAAATTAATAACATTTATTTAGTTAATTTAAAATGCTATATATATATTTTTTTTTATAATTATTGTTTATTATAATAATTGTTTATTTATATTTATTTATTTGATATAAAAAGAGAAAAGAGAGAGGTATGAGGAAAAATGAGAAAAAGTATCAAAGAGTAGGTAAGCACAGCCAAGAATAATAGAACAGAAAATTAAGATATGTTGATATACATATATTCTCCATCTCTCATTTATTTTTTTTTTCAGATGAAAAGAATAAATACAACAGAGACAGTGCAGAAAAATAATGTTCAATTCTGCTTTATATATTTTAAATTCTAGTGCATTATATAATTTATAGCATATTATATGCAACGTCTCTCTATATAAGTATTATATTTTATGTAATAGACAAATTCCAAAATATATTTTTATTTTAATTAATTATTTAATCACATTTAATTAACAGAAATAATTTTCATATTTTAAAGCAAAGTTCTTTAGCATCTTACAATTATGTGAATTTTTTTCGAAATTATTTTTTGGAATATCGTTTTTTATTTTTGTTGTATTTTTGCAGCTTTTCATATTCTTGCCCTTTGCTTGTTTGTTTGCTTAACGCATAAATTTGCATTTAACATTTTGTTTTAATGCATCGACTGGCCATAACTTGCGCGATAAATGTGCTTGGCATGCATATTGAATTCGTGTTTGTGTTTAACTAGCCAAACAAATAAATAAATAATAATTGATGGGCCAAGAGGCACTTGAAATACGCAACAAATATGAGCAACTCTTGGCCCCGTCCCACAGAGCAATATTTACAGTTTTAAGCTAATTAGCCCAGTTAATTGAGTGCAAGTGGAGCTGCAATTTTATGAAAATATACAGCTGCTTATAATTAACGGAAATATGTTTATATATATTGGTATTGTATATTGCATGTATATATATATATATATATATAAATATATATATATTTATATATTTATCTATGTCCACAAGTTCAGTTCAGTTCAGTTCAGGCTTTTTATGGCGCGCATTCTGCTTCCTGTTGCAAATCCCCTAAAATGATTTGCAGCTTTCATTTATGGCGACGCATACACAATTAGAGAGAGAGAGAGATAGAGAGTGTGTGTGTGTGTGAGTGAGACAGGCAGATAGAAGCCAGATTGCTACCAAACAAAAACTTTATTGAAATTTGTGACATTTTAATGAACTAATTCAGGCAGCCACGCCCGTACGCCCTAACGCCCTAACGCCCACATGGGTGCCCGCTGAACACGACTAAATCTGTAAACAGCCGTTGGCCAATATTTTCTAAATAATTAGTAAACATTTTTGCGCACGGCCATAAACAGAGCTGGTGGGCTTTAAAGGGCTGTGCCACGCCCACTCTGCTAGCCACAATATCCTGGCAAAGTCAATATAAAAGCAGCGCGCGTCTGTTTGCTGTATAATATTAATACTTTATAATTGCATTATTTTGATGTGGTCAAAAAGGGGCGAGGGTAGCCGAGGAAAATATGGCCAGTGGAAATTACGGCTGATATTGTAGCCGAATTTGTCGCTCATCGTCATTTTTTGGCAGCACAAATTGAATTAAGTTCTTATTAGTTGTTAACTATGCCAATCAAATTAGTAAACAAAATAGTTTTATTTATCGAAATAGATATAAATGGAGTTGGAGTGAGAGAGATGGAGAGAGAAATATAAGGAGAGGAGAGATATTTATAATTTGACATATTTTTGGATAGAATGTATTATATATGTAACTATTGTATATAATAGTATTGTACATAAATAGTTATATATGTAGATAGATTGAGATTGAGAAAAATAGAAAGAGAGAGAGAGAGAGAGAGAGAGAGAGAGAGAGAGAATTATTTAAATTTCATATATACTGTTATTACTGATTTATATTTGTTGATTTATTTTTATTATATATTTTTATTATATATTTTTATTATATGATTTATTTTTTACATATTGAATGTTCTGTTTTCTATTTTATTAATGAGCTAATATTAATATAAATGAATTATTTTAATATTAATATTAATGAACTAATATTAAACTTATTACAATTAAAAAAAAAAAAAATGTTTCTATGCATTATTGACTTAGATATTTGCATTCAAAGCCAAAAAATCTAATTTTTTTTCAGTGTACCAACTCATTGTTGACAGAATGTATATATATATATATATATATATTTAAGGATTTAAGGTCTTGTTGATATGCCAATCATTTAATATAAATGCGAGAGAGAGAGAGGGAGAGAGAGAGAGAGAGAAATTTTTTAATTTTACTTAATTTACTTATTTTTGGTTTCGCTCTCAATTAGCTCATTACTCGTGTGAACTCTCGCATTACACAGCTGTAAAATGCGTCATCTAATTAAATTAGTGCAATTTAACGATTTCACATGCGAATCGGCAACGAGTTTTATGTCTCTCGAAATCAGCAGCATTAAATCAATTTTACTGCGCTGCAGGTGTGAAATTCAATGATATGCAAAATTTCATTTAAATACTTTATATCAAATAGAAATTAAATATTGAATAAATATCTAATATTTTATTTGTTTAGCGAGGCGTATACTTGATATATATTTATATATATAAAAAAAAGATAAATAATGATTCATTGTTATTTAAAATTTTGAATTAAATGATTTTTTGAAATAATATTTAAATGACACTCTATTTAAGTTATAAGTTATTATTTATATTTACAATAAATAGAAATTAATAGAAATTGTTGGTTAATATATGATGAGGAATTTTTCTTTCAATCAAACCAAATAATTTGTTTGTTTGTTTGTTTGTTTTATTTCTTATGGAATTTAATTTAAAAAATACTGTAATAAAGAAGAATATAAATATATAAAATAAAAAATTTAAAAATTAAATAAATATGAATTTATAAAAAAAAAAAAAAAAAATAAAGAAACAAATTAATATAAATTGAAAAAAAAAAATTAGTTAATAATTAACTAAACAAAAAAAATATATAAATAAATAATTTAATTTTTTTTTAAATACGTAAGTAAATTACACATAAATACAATATTTGTAAAAAAAAAACTAAAAATTAATAAAATAAAAAAAAAATTGATAAATAAGTATAAATAAAATAAATAAACAAATACATAAATGATAAATAAATAACTAAAAAAAAAATATTAAAACAAATTAATTAATAAATAACTAAACACAATAATATAAAAATAAATATTTTTAATTTTATAAATAGATAAATAAATTACATATGTATATAAATACAGTATTTGTAAAAAAAAACTAAAAATTAATAAAATACAAAAATTAATAAATAATGCAAAGTCGACAAGTTATATCATAGAATTAACAAAAATTGTTTTTAAGTAAGTTAAAGTTACCTATAGACTTTATAGATAGTCTTGAAGCAAGTAGAAATATCAACAATAATAGAGAGTATAAATATAATATAATTTCCTCCCTATTTTCCTCAAAGCTAATCCAATAATATAATATATTTGTATTATTTTCTACTAAAAATATATAAACGAATAAAAAAAAGTTTATTTGATGCTGGGCTGACTGAAATTGACCTCAGTATGAATAGCTAGATTTAATTCAATTCCCAGTAAGAGAAAATTTAATTTGAAACTTTTGTCGCATTCGAAAGGCTTTGTGTAATGCCAGATCTTTGTGCGCTTAATCAACATTGTCCGCTTGCCAAAAGGCCAGTGTCAGCAGTGGAACAGAGCAGCTGTGGAGCAGAGGTGACACGGACAGAAAGAGATAGAGAGATGGAGCTAGCAGGGGCAGGCTACTAGCTCAAACCCATCCAGATCCCAGTGGTGCAGTTTAGTGAGCGCGTTTCCGTTTGAGCGCCATAATAAATTTACCAGCGACTTTTTGCCAGTTGGACGAGCCAAGCGAAAACGGGAGCGGGAGCGGGAGCAAGAACAGGAGGAGGAGCAGGAGTATAAGTATAAAGATAAAAGAGGTGCAGCAGGGGGTACAACAGGGGGACAAGTGGAGAAGGGAACGTTTGGCACAGAGGCAGAAGCTGAAGAAGGAGTGGGAACAGTAGCAGCAGGAGTAGCAGCAGCAGCAGTGCCAGGAGTAGGAGCAGTAGCAGCGGGAGTAGATGAATGGGGAGAAGAAGCAAATGCAGGAAAAGAAGATGCACGAACAGGAGCCACCGCAGCAGCAGGAGTAGGAGCAGAAGGAGTAGCCATAGCTCTAGACTAATGCCTCATCTTGGCAGTTTCTTTCACTCACTTGCCCCCCTCACCGCATTTTGAGTCAGCGTCTGGAGGATGCTGTGCGGCGCTTTGTTACGCTTGATTTACGCTAACAAGACATAAACGAATGGACAAGGAGACGAGCGAAGATCCCGGAGACATTTTAAATGTGGCGCAAAAGAACGATTACAGGTTGTCCCGTTGCAGCCAGGCGGCAAGCGCCGCAGCCGCAGACAACAAATGGTCGACGAGGCGGGGCTAGGGCAAGGGGTTGGGCTTGGGTGTGTGGAGGGGGGTTAAAGAGGTTTTGCGGTTGGCTGGCAACTGCAACAGCCGTTTGGTTAGTGTGGACAGGATGAGGTGTAACGATTGCCAATTCAAGCGAAAAGTTGGCGCACTTTTCCATTTCCGAGCAGAGACTCAGACCCGAGACGTGTTGCCAGTTGCAGGACGGGGCGGGGTTAGAGCAGTGGGCGTGGCGTGAAGCTAGTTCCGGCAACGTGGCCAGCAAAATATCAGCAAAAATGTCAGGAAATTACAGGAAAATGAAATAAATGAAGATGGATACGGAATTTGAATAGCATTGAATGGCTGACACACAGCAGTTGCCGCCTCCTGCCAAGCAGTTGCCTGCTCGCAGGAGTACTTAAACGCGCTGAATCTTTAACGGAAATCGAGTTGAACTGATGCGTGAGCTTTAAGGCAAAGGTTTAGTTAGATTATGCACAAGTAGACATGATGATGCCCTCATAACTCTGCGCAACAGCTTGAACGTGTTTGCGAATCGCTTTCGGGAATCTCAGTGGCAAAATCTCGTCTGAAATTACACGAAATGCAAATCATGCACATACTCCCTGTCGATGGGCTAATTCCAGGCATGCAAGGCAATTTCGTTAGGTAATTAGCATGCGAGCAGCGCATAGAATTAGCTGGGACTGGGGATGGGGCAGCTGCCTGCCTTGCCTTGGAGATGTTGCAATAAATTGGCTGCCCGCCTCCTGCCCTCGCGCGTTAGCTGATAAACAACAACAAAGGCTTCCATTGTTTGGCTGGCATTCAAAATATTTGGCTGTACTCAACACGATAGGCTACAGCCTGTCAATGGGCCAGATATCGACCCGACAGACCGTGGCCATAATCAGCTAAGCTCAGGTAATTATAAACTCGATAAGCTATGCATTGGCTCGCTTCGATAAAACTTTTACAAAATGTAGCTAAACTCGTTGAGTCTATAAAACTTTAACTCATTGCCAATTAATATTGATTGCCAGTCAAAGTTTAAAGTTGCTTTCAGCTTGAACTGAGCGCGGGCAATGGGGCGTATGCGTATGCAAGAGATAATAAATGCAAGAGAAATTTAATTTAAAATGTCTTTAAATAAATATGTATTTAAATATATATATAAAGTATATGTATATATTTATAGACATTTGCTTATTTTGCAAACATTAAACACGGCCTTGGGCATTATTCGAGCTGCAAGTGCTTGCATAACTAGAGTAGAGAGCTTGGCTATTGGGACTCTGAGCAAACGTTTGTGTTTAGACATGAAGATGCTAAATATGCATGTATATAAACATGTCACTTGACAACTAGCAAGAAATAGCTAAGCGCCATTTGAGTAGAGTCTTACAAGCTCAGCGATACTATAAGAATATGCGAAAGATTTTTGTAACGAATGTTCATTTACTGCTTAACGTACCGTTAACTTTTAGGCAACTTAATCTAAACGGAAATAAATTAAAAAATATTATATATATTTTAATTCTAACATAGGATACATAACAAGAAAAAATATATATATATTTTATGGAAAATATATGAATACTTGGAAAAATATTCATGTCAAGACTCGATCCATCAGGTCTTGAGGGTGATGGCGTTTTAGTCTTCTTCTAATGGAAGTACGGCTAAGAGCTGCAGTACCTAGGCGCCTGGCTAGGCTATTTGGATGGGAATTTAACGTAGCTTGATAATTTTTGGTCACTTCCTGGATTTTGTTTCCAATTTTAGTGACATTGAGATCTCTTTCTATATTCCTGGTTCTCATGTACCAGAGAGCCCCAGTGATCTTCCTCAAAGTTTTAGATTGAAGTATTCGAAATGCGATAGATGCTGAGCCAATGCTCACTATAACTTAGTAACTCAGTAATTCAGTAAGGCTTAAAACTCTGCTTAGTAGAATATGAGTCTATATTAACTGCACAGCATTAAGAGTTAAGATTGTTTGTCGATAAGTTTATGCAGAGTTCGGCATTTATTTAATTATTGATTTACACATTTATTTAATTTAAAGATTTGTTTATTTTATTAAAGCGTTTACTGCTACCAATCAATATTTAATTGATAACCAAAGGTTCAAAGAAGATCTATACTCAAATAATTATTTACATATATATTAATATTACTATTACTATTAATATTATTATTATTATTAGTATTACAGTTGATGTATAAGTATACGTTGCTCATAAACTATAATCAGAAAAGGGGAAAAAATGTCAGTCGTTTGTTCATGAGATCAATTGAATAGAAATCATACTCTCTCGCCCTAACTCAGTGCATGAGGCTTCGGTTCTTTTCGTTTTGGCTTTCGGCTGAGCGAGTTGAGTTGAACTATTCGTTTGATGCTCATTTAACGAACGTCATTTAGGCAGCGAAATGATTGACGCTCGCTCAGAGAGTGACTTACTAAGTGAACAGTGAGCAGATAATTCAAAGAGTCTGTGCACACGGTCTTCCCATTGACTTACACATGCACAAATGCACACGTTCACTCTCACTCTCATTGATGCTTTTAGACAAGCCTCACATACTCACCAATGCATACACAAACGTCTTTTTGTTTCATTCCACCTAAACAAACGAAATGGGAACAATATGGAATAAAACAAAGAGTAAATCTGGCGAGTCGATCGCAAACGAACTCGTTAAAGAAGCGATGCAATCGATTGCTCTCTGAGTTCTTTCTCAAAGTGTGAGTAAAATACATTTATTTGTACACATCGAGAAACGATCAACAGATATATATATATATATTTTTTTTTTATTTGTCACGTACTACACATTATATTTATTTATTAATATGTTGACAATTCTTGAGTCAAACTTAAGAAAATTAAAATTATACAAACAGGAAGCCTACACAAAAGTACAAAATACTGAAAATAACAGTAGAATAATTTGTGAGCTCTGATTTCTTTGACAAAGACCTGAATATAAAGAAAGGTACTTCATTATTAATTATTAACTATTTTTTATTATTTTTATAGACTATTTTTAAAGTTCAATATCAATTTGAACTGATTTTAATTAACCTAAAAATAAAAAATTATTAAATATTTAATATTATTTATTATTAATTTTTTTAACTATGCTAAAAGTTTTATTTAAATTTCTACTGATTTTAATTAACCTAAAAATGCAAAATTATGAACTATTTATTATTAAATTATTTTTAAAGTTCAATATCAATTTCAATTGATTTTAATTAATTAATTAATTAAAAAATACAAAATGATTTCTCTCACTTCATATTCAACAACTAATTAAGGTATGTTTCTAGTCGAGCATACCCGCTTAGATGACAAATTCATGTCCACAGAGTAATTCTTGCTGCGTTTTAATCTTTTGTTTTGCTCTGCGCTTTTATTATATAGCTGCATTGTTCAAAGTGGGCTTAGACGGGATTATGGCTTTAAGCATGAACAATGCAAGGACTCTTCGACGCCTGCACACACCAACACATAGACAGAGACAGCTTAGTGCTGAGACAGCTCTGCTGTAAGCACAAAGTCAGCTAATTGATTTCAGATATTGCCCAGCAAATGTTTTTCAAGCTCTGCTAAGCTTCTGCTGCTGCTGCTGCTGCAGCTCCTGCTCCTGCTCCTGCTCCTGTCAAGGATAATGAGCAGTTGTCCAAGTATGCTGCAATACATGCACCATTCATTGTCTAGTGTTGGGAGTGGGCGTGGCACTCCCACATTTCCACTCTTATTCACTCTGTGCAAATATTTTACTAAGAATTTCGCAACAATTTCAATTGAATTATGATATGTATGTGCGAGAGTAAATCCAGTTTTATACTTGATATTACCAAGCACATACACACAGAGAGAGCCATGCACCAATACAACTACACACATGGCATGTGCAGAACTCAATTATGTATATATGTATGTAGTTCACATATGTGTAGAGCGTTGAGCATAGCTAGAGCTGTACACTGTTCAGCATGTTTGAGTTGTGAAAGCTGATTAAGTTCAATTATTATACATATCTAGACGAATCTTGTGTGTATATATTATTAGTTAAATTTAATATTTAATAATAATAATAATAATTATTATTTTGGTAAAATATAGTTATAATTCTATATTTAATCATTTATTTATATTTAATATATTTTAAAATATTAGTGCCAGCTTTGTCACTGTTGGCAGAATAAGTTTATAGATAGTCGAGACAGTTCAAACCGATGATAGATAGATAGATGATACGATGATACGAGTTTATGCCACATTATAAGAGCGCGAATTTCCCTACATTCGTTCGTCCCTACCATTAACTATAAATTGCATTTGGCTATACTTTTCTGATAATAGATAAAATCAGAAACACTAAAAATATTTTTTTATAAATTTTGATTTACAATTAAAGTAAATAAAAATTTATAAAAATTTTCTGATAATGGAAAAAACTCTTTTGTAGTAAATATAAACTTATAAAAATTGTTGTAGTTTTTCTGCTAATGGGAAAAGTCATTAATAATTAATAATAATTAATAAAAATGTATACAAATTGCTGTATTTACTCCGAATGCACTGTGGAGGGAAAGCCCTATTTTTTGGCATAATGTCGAAAAAGTCATGAAATTATTAACCTCTTAGAAAAACCCTGATTTAATTGTAGTGAAACCAATGACGGTTCAAAATATCATGCTAGCGATGACGAGTCGGACTCAAATTATAATAAATTTAAATGATTAAGATTTCTAAAAATGAATATATTTAAATAATATTGTTATGTATTGGTTATTTTATTTGTTGTTTATGTTTTTTCTTATAAATATGTTTTAAAAATAAATTATGTAGTATACTAAGAGAAGCACATAATTAAAATTAAATAAAAAATAGTTCATTCGCAAGATTACTTATATGGGCGGTTTGAGTGGGCGTGGTCGGATCCGTTTCAAATTTTAAAAGCTTACTATGTATAATATTAGTGTCACCTGTACCAAGTTTCAACTCTCTATCTTCAAAATTGGAATTTATGTAAAATATGTAAAAATGAAGTGTGTGAAGTGGATGGGACTATTTCTATGATTCGCCGTACATATACAGACCATATATGAGATATAGTAAAGGAACATAATCTTTGTTAATGATTTTAAATTTTTTACTAAATTTTATACTAGATATTTAGATCACTTTACACTTCAAAAAACCGTTTGCCTATTATATTATATTATTTATTTAATATATCATATTATATTATATTATATCATATATTATATTATATTATATTATATTTTATTAGATGGACATATTACACATTATAATTATTAATCCATATCCATCGCATTTTCAGCGAATTTATTCGGAAATAATAATAATAATAATAATCTCCTGAATCGCTGTTATAAAATTTAATTTCAATGAAGAGATAATACATGAAACTCTCTATTTCGATACTAAAGACAAATCGTACAAATAACCTTATCGAAAGATTGTTATTATTTATTATGATCTTGTATAATTGTTGTAACACAATTAATATATTAATTAATAATTACATTATTAAAATTAAATGATTTCCCATTTTCAATGGGTTCAGGGTATAAAAATATGTATTCGAATATTTTTAATTTATTTTCTTTGTTAGGCCAACACTAACTAACTATTTTAACTAACTATTTTACATATATACACTTATTTATATATGCAATCTTTTAGTTTAATTGTATTTGTTGCACAGTGTAATAGGCTCACTCGGATGCAAGGGCAACGCTTCGCCAGTGTGAGTCAGGGCTAGAGTTTTGCTGAGAGCAGTCTAACTACGTAGTCTATAAATTAAACACCACAAAAGACCAAAAACACAATGGCAAATTGTTATTGTAGTTGTTGTTGCTGTTGTTGTTGCATAAGCGAGCGACAAGCTAGTGTCTTGTTTATTGTATGTAGAGATGCTCGTAATATTGTTAACCAGTGCGTATGAGTGATATTTAATTATTATGACCTCATGCATATTTGAAGTGGCACGCCCCCAACACCGCCCAGCTGGCAAGTGTGCAACATTTATTGGCAGATACCACAAATAGTTGGCCAGCCTGTTAACTTATTTAATTATGACAATCAAATGGGACCAAGTCGGTCGGTCGCTCGCTAGCCGCTTCCCAGCCATAACTTCTTTTGGCCTTGTTTTCAATTAGTTGGCGAAGTTGATGGCGCAGCATATGGCTAACAAATTGAATAACTTTATGTATGCCATGCAGCATATGGCCATATCGATAAGCGCCGAGTTGAAATTGTCTTTGATTTTTTGAAGGGGATTTAAAAGTTAGAATGGCGCAAAAGTTACGCAGAAAAGTTTTCTATAAATTACCAGAGACGAGACGAGTCGAGCCGAGCAGGCATAAATGTGGAAATTGAAAAAGGATTCTTATTGAAATTATTTGCCATTTTATTAAATATAATTCAAAGATGTATTCAAATGTATTCAATATATTTTCAATTCTATTCAACTTTGAAATAATACATAAATAATCAAATAAATTTTGCATATACACTTACTTCTTCTTACTTCGTGAGAAAAGTATGAAGGAATAGGAATACATTTATTTCAGTAAATTTAAGACTTATTTTGGGAGAAAATTAAAAAAGATGTTACTAATGGGAAACATGGAAGGTCTGCAGAGTTATTATTCTAAATGGGTACTCATTTATTATTTGAACAATTTTTAGTTTTTTTCCTGAATAAAAATGTATATATATTGCATTATTTATTTTATTTATTTTTTTTTTATATTTATATTATTTAGTTTTCTATTTATTTATTTTTATTTATATTATTTATTGTTTTTAATTTAGTTTTTAGTTTATTTACTTTATTATTCTTAATGATTTTTTAATAATTTAAATATGAAAAGATTTGTGCAGCTTTATTTTTAATAAGTTAAAATTATTTAATCCTAAAAAGGTGATTAAAACTTTTTTATGGAGCTCATTGTTCATGCTAAATGCGAAACTGATACTAAATAAGTGTTGTAAAAATTAATTCTCATTATAGAAGACGTATTCAATAAATATATATTATTATAATAAATAAATAATATATAATATATATTTATTTATATATAATATATATTTATTTTATTTTAAAGTAATGAAATTCTGTTTGTCTGTATATTTTAATTTTAATTTATTTATTTATTTATTTTTTTTAAAACAATTATATTCATATTCTAAGTACAACTAATTAAAAAACTCCCTTTTTTTGTATTCAAATAAAAAAGGCTTGATTAAATTTATTTGAGCCATTTCTTGAAGCAGCAAAGTTTTGTTCACTAATAAATAAATATAAAAATAATTCGACAAAAATAACATTAATTTATAAATACATTTAGACCAAGAGCCACATCTTTTATATAAATTTCTTTATCATTTAGTAACATTCTTCTTCTTACAAATAAATATGCCTTTTCTCTAAATATAAGTTATTTATTGCGGCAGTGCTCCTCTTGCCCCTCAATTGTTTTGTTTGTTGAGGATGGCTGAAAAGTACATAAAGCTCTCTCAAAGATAAAGGCATCAACATACGCATGACTGGCTCCATCAATATGATTAAAGTCTTTATAAAATTTAAGCTACAGACTTATTTAATTACAGTCATAAGCAGGATTTATAAATTTAAATGAAACAAAAGTTTGTCTTTGAAAGAGTTCCACTCTCTTCCCTATTTCCTCAAGAATTCAGACTCTGCTGCTAGAGTTTATTAATTGCTGTAATTAATATGCTCAGTTAATACAATTCATTATATATGTAATCTATATCAGCATCTCCATGAGCATCGCCTCCTCCATATATTCCATGCGCAATATCTCAACTTTGATTTATCTCACACGCTCGCCATCGAGTGGAGCTTTTGTGCTGCTTATCTGTCGCCTGGAGACGCAATCGCTTGTCATTAAATTATGCATTTGCGCAATCACTTCCTAAAATATGCAAAGTAGTGCAGAGTCGCGCTGAGGCGGGTCGGCTGGGTTGAGTTGGGCGCGTTGCATGCCTCGCTGCATTGCTGCCAGCTGCTGGGGGAATTTGCTGGCTGTGCCACAAGTTTGCAAAGAGCTTGCCACGCTTGATTTGCGTTCTTCCTGCCATTGTCCTGCCGTCCCGTCGTCCTTGTGTCCCCCTCTCTCTCTCTTGTTGCCGTCACTCACCAGCCGGAAGTTGATAAAGTGCCTGGCAGCCAAGGAATTCCGCGGCATGTTGCGGGCATCTGCAGTCGTCCGCCTTGCGACCTCCTTTTGCGTGTCTCTATTAAAGTAATACACACATGCACCCGAACGTACGGAAATGCATTAAGCATACGCCCACTGGACCCCCACCGCCCCGCTCTGCCCCATCGTCAAGCTGCTTGCTACAATGCAACAGATAAATTTCAGGCATTTGTTTCTGATTTACAATAGAAACGCTTCAGATAACTATCGCAGTCATATATCATTTGTATCTGTGCGGGCTTTCATTAAAGGCGATGGGTGTGAAAGAAACGGAGGGGAAATAAAGAGGGAAAGAGAGGGAGAGAGAGAGGCAAACGGAAATTTTAAGCAGTTTTAATTTCGAGAGTAAGCGTTTTCCTGCTAGACAGAGAAAGACAAAGAGAGAGAAAGAGAGAGAAATTGAGATTATATAAAATATATAAATTATTTCAAGTCTTCAGTATTGATATTTGACTGTAAAGTATTTCTTTGTGTACTACAGATAATGATTTTCGTATGCAATTCTAGCTTGCAAATTATTTCTCGAAGTCCGCAAATAAATCTTGTACTCACAGTTTCAGAAACAACGCAGAGAGCAATCGATTGCATCGGTTCTTTAACGAGATCAGCTCCCAAGCTTTTGTTTTTGTTTTATTTCATATTGTTCCCCTTTCATTTGGTTGAGTTGAATGGAGCAAAGAGGCTATTCTGTATGCATTGATATCTTCGTTAAACACATCAATAGACTACTTGAGAGTAAATGTGTGCATATGTATGTGAATGTAAAGATCGTTTGCATAGACTCTTTGAGTTTGCTGCTTACTGCTCTCTCTACTCTCTACTGTAGTCTCTCAATGAGCAAACGTCAATCGTGTCACTCCCTAAACGATGTTCGTTAAATGAGCATCACACGAATAATTCAACTCAACTCGCTCAGCCGAAAGCCAAAACGAAAAGAACCGAAGGCTCTTGCTTTAAGTTAGAGCGAGTGAGTATGATATTTTTCAGCCCATCTTGCCAGCTATGCATGCAATACATTGCTACATCAGAAGCTTTGCTCTTTAAGTTCATATTCCAAGAGAAAATATAACATGTATAATAAATAATATATCAACTACTAATAATTAAAAAAAAAAAAATGAAAATAATAATAAAATATTGATTATGTAAATAACGTAACATTTATAATAGTTTAGCATTAGCTGATTTACTCAGTTCATAAGACTCAAGAGAGTGTCTATAATTACACTAATTAAATATCAAGCGAAAGACTGGCACTGACTTTATTGTTTTCAACTCAATTCAACTTCTAGCATCCAAGGGAAATAATTTTTCAGTCCTCTATTTATTGAGAGTGAGACTAAGTCAGCTGAGAGTTGGCCCATTAATTATTATTATTTCTTATTTATTTGTTGTTTATTTGTTATTTATTTATTTATTATTTATTATTTATCTATTACTTTTTATTTTTTATTTATTTATTATTTATTTATAATTTATTTATTATTTATTTATTATTCATTTATTTATGTTTTATCTAATATTTGTTATTCATTTATTTCTTAATTATTACTTATCTATTATTTTTATTTTTTATTTATTTATTATTAATTTATTTATTTTTCATCTATTATTTTTTATTCATTTATTTTTAAATTATTATTTATCTAATATTTTTTATTTTTAATTTATTTATTATTAATTACCTATTATTTATTTATTATTAATTTATTTATTTTAAATATATTAATTTAATTTTTTATTTATTATTAGTTAATTATTTATTTATTATTCATTTATTATTTAATTAATATTATTATTATTTTAATAATTATTATTTATTACTTAATATTTATTTATTTATTTGTAATTAATATTTTAAATTTATTATTATTATTTGTTACATGTTATTTAAATAAAATTCTTCATTCTTGGCTAACTTTCATTTTATTAATCCAAATCACAATTTACAAATATTATTAATTTCGTTGTGAAGATGATCAGCCTTCGGTATGAGCTTGAGTTTATATATTGATCTAGAAGAACTCCAAGCCAATAACCTTTTAAAAGTTATTATCAAAGTAGCATAACACAAATTAAGCTGAGTCAAATAGAATTGGGTCTTACGCTTTAAGCTAAGCCCTCTCGCCACTTGTCATTTGCCATTTGCTATTCGATATTCAATTGCGTCGATGTAGATGCAAAATAAATATGAAAATATTCTCTGAATAAATGAATAAATAAATCAAGGCATTTTAATTGTATTACCATTTATCGTAGCATTTCTTTGCCACCTTTTCGCTTTTCATTCTCCAACTAATACGCAGCTTTTAGCTTTTATTGAATTTCACTCGAGTTTTCTGTGGAGTTTCTAGCCAATGCAATGCCCAGAAATTGCACGTTTCCAATTGCGCAGCTGTTTCAATTGCAGCTTTAACTAGAATTTTACACTCGTTAGCTGCTTGCACATAAATCACGCATACGCAACGTTGCATCGCGCATAGCTTTGACAGTTCATTAAATTTCCATCAATGGCTGCAGCAGCGCGTGCTGAAATTCTCTTTTGCACTGCTGTTGATTTTTTTTCGCTCTTTGTTTTAATAGCAATTTCATCAGATTTGGCTAAATTAATGCTGCATGCGAGCAGATAGCGTTAATTATACCACATAAATCAGCGTGGGGCTTAAAGGGGGCGGACAGAGGCGGTCAGAGGCGGTCAGAGGCGGTCAGAGGCGGTCAGAGGCGGTCAGAGGCGGTCAGAGGCGGTCAGAGGCGGGGCAAGCGTCATGGATTTATGCGACAAGCTTAAAACAAACAATTGCAGCAAGCCAACAATAAACAACAGCAGCAGACCAAATACGTATTGTCAACACAAGAAGAGTGAGAGAGAGAGAGAAAGAGAGAGAGAGAGAGAGCGAGCGGGAGAGTAAGATAGAATAGTGAGCAAGGTTGTGCGGAACAAGCTAAATATTTTGCAACATAACATATCATGAAAATGCAATGGAATAGAGTAAATAAATAGCTAAGTGAATGCTCATTGACAAAGAAGTAGAGTTAATGAAGCTTAAGTTAAGAGATGATTGAGCTTCAGCTGACATTGATTAGTTTGTTCGCTTATACGCAAAATGTGCTCTAAAGCGAGCCAAATCACCAAAGGGAAGTGATCGAATGTCAAATTCAAACGAAAATCAATCATAAAATAAGAAAAAAACTAAACTCGCCCAATCAAAGAAAGAGCTTTCGTGGGCTTCAGGAAGCAGGAGCAGTAGAAGTAGCAGGAGTAGGAGCAGGAGCAGCAGCAAAAGTAGCAGGACCAGCAGGAGCATTAGCATGAGCAGCAGCCAGGAGGGGCAGCAGGAGTAGCAGAAACAGGAGCAGCAGGAGAAGTAGGAACAGCAGCAGCAGGAGGAGAAGGAGTAGGGCAGCAGCAGGAGCCCTTAGCACTTGGTTCAATCAAAAGTAATACGCATTACAAAGAGATATGTTTGCTCTGGCAGTTAGCAGGACTCACACACACACACACAAAGATAGACATAGCGACATCTGCTGCAAATATTCTCGTTGTATTTCTTTAAAACTCAAAGTTATTTATATGCGCTGTGTGAAATTGGAATTGCTGTGAATAGGGAAATGCAGCGTTTGTCAGGCCAGCGATTCATCATCGTCATTGCCATCTACAGCTCATCGTCAGTGCTGCTGTCGTCGTCATCGTCATCGAACTCGACATCATCAGGCATCATTATTATCTACCAGCGACTCCAATGGGAGCTGTCAAAACGAAAGAGATGCACGCGAATAGTGAATGGGTCAGTCACTGTGCAAAGATATGGAGTTGAAGAAGTAAGGAGAGTAAGAAAAGTCCGTCAAAAGAGAAACTAGTCTAGTCTAGTCTACTAGAACGACTAGAACTAGTTGTTCCATTCCATTTCGTTTCTACGTAGACTGATGTCAAATCTGCAAATTATTCCTTCACTCTCAGCATATGATGCTCGCTTTATGCTGTTGCCTACTATGGCAATTGGTTCTTTTCAATTTGCTAATTTTTATCGTTTTCATATAATTCGAACTGGTTCATTATATATATTCTAGTCTAGTTTCCAAGCAGCTCCAAACAGATTTCAGTTACTTATCTCGCTCTCAAGTCACACTTTTATATGCTGAATGTCACAATATTTGTTTAAATATTCCCCCAGTCACAATATTTCGCTTCACGACTTGTTGTGCAGCACTAAGGACACAGCGATAGTCAGGACTACTTACGATGACATTCATTGGAGTGTCAGTCGACGACTATTCTAAATATATTGTGAATATATATATATACATAGATATGTATATGTATATGTTTGATGTATGTGTGAGCAAAAGTATGTGCACACTCGCATATCAAAGGCCGGTCGGATGGCAAAAGTATTTTCCCCTTACCAGAGAGCAATTGAATAGGGGCTTTGCTATGTGTGGAAATTGTCACTTGAAAATTGGCAAGTTGAAAAGAAGTGTCGATGCATTGCACAGCATGCTTGGCTAGAGAGAGAGAGAGAGAGAGAAAGAGTGGAAGTGGGAGTTAGAGTGAGAGTGGGCGTGCCTAGGTACTGCACTGCATAGTGAATTGTCCCTTTGTCGGTGGCTTAGCTGTCACGTATCTGCTGCTGTTGCTCCACAACACAATGGGGAGCCCCACGCTGCCACATTTATTTCTGTCTTCAACCTAATCACGCGAATGAAGCTGTCAGCTGTGCACTGTGATGAATGAGTTGAGCCCTCACTGTAAAGCTCAATTACAATATTGCACAATATTTTCGCTGTATGTGGCCAATCATAATAACTAATTAGTTAAAGTCTTTTGTGCCATCCCAGCCATTTGCATAATTAAAAGCGTAATGAAATGGACCCAAAGCCTTCTCACGTCCATTTCGATTACGTGCGCCTAAATGTTGGCAACACGCATTTGCATATTTTTAAGCTTCGCGACGCGCATTATGAAATGCACAATTTTTGCCATTCGACGCCCAATTAAAAGTGGCTTAATTTCCGATGGACAGATAAATGCATAAACATTACAATCAAAATAAATTGCGACTGACTTATTGTGCCAAGCGATCGAGCATACGAGTTGGCCTGGCAAGTTCCCTGAAATTCCAATTCAATTTCGAAACAATTCTAATTGGATTTGATATTCGATTATGAATTGTTTAAATTAAATTAGAAATTTTTAGAACATTTATTTGTAAAGTAATGAATGATTTATAAGTATACTTTTCATATATTTGGCATAAATGATTGTAAAAAATATTAAAAAACTAAATAAATAAAGTAAAAATAAATACAATAAAAAATCAATAAATAAATACTAATTAATTAAATAAATAAATAAAATAATCAATAAATAAATAAATACATAAATAACACATAAATAAATTAATAAGTTCATAAATTAATAAATGAATAAATAAATAAATAAATTAAAAATAAATAAATGAATAAACAAATAACTAAAAAAATAAATATATAAATAAATAAATAATACAATTAATGAATAATTAATATATAAAATGAAAATAAATAAATACATTGTTAATTTTATTTTTTTTATTTCTATAATAAATAAACTTAAAAATTTAATAAACTCTTGTCAACTAATAATTAAAACATTAAATAACATATTTTTTAGAAATAATTAAAACTCCGATTTAAGCTAAATATATAAAAACTTGTATATCAAGGACATTTTAATATAACGTTTTCACAATGTTTATTTATTAATTTATTCAAACTAAATTATTTAATATATCTTTGTGTATTCTAAAATTGTGTAGTTCAGATTAGATTTTTTTATAAACCTAGAAAGTAAACTAACATTGAAATAAAAAAGTACAACAAATAAATAAGAAGTAAACAAATGAAATAAATTAAAAAATAAAATAAAATGAAATATATAAATAAGTAAATAAAGAAATAATCAAATAAAAAAGTATATAAATAAATAAATAAGTAAATAAATGAATAAATAAATAAATAAAAAAATAAATTAATAAATTAAATAAATAAATAAATAAATATATAATAAAAAATAAATAAAAATAAATAAGTAAATAAATAAATAAATTTGTAAATAAATGTATAAATAAATAAATATATAATAAAAAAATAAAGAAATAAATAAATAAATAATTAATTAATTAAATAAATAAATAAAATATAATTTTTGTGTGTAATAAAAAAAAATACAATGCAATATATAAATAAAGCAAGTATAATGTGAGATTGAACTGATTAATTTTAAACAAATTTTTAAAACAAAATAAATGTTTCGTCAATATTATCAGCTCGTAGCTTTTACATATAATATTAATATATTTATTATAATTGAGTTGGCCAAGCTATTTGAAAATTCATAAAGATAATTGACACTAATTATTCAACTAGATTTTAAGGCAAAGAAAAAGATAAGACGTCCCCTTTAATATGTTCACATAAATATTACATTCATAAGTTCATTTATGAAATTAATATATGTAGTGCATCTGATAGTGGAGGGCATTCAACTCTTTTGGACTATCTGGAATGCATCTGTTAGATATGGCGTGCCAGCAGCTGTCGAAACATTTTGACAATCATAAATTTTAATGACGAACGCGCATAAAATGTAAATCAAATGATATTAAAATACGCCCCGGGCCCAGCTAATGGGCCGCGGCTCACATTGTGGGGCTGCTGGGGCATTTGCTGCTGATGTGTAACATGCCGTTTTTATGGCAAATTATGGAAATTGATTGCCAAATGGTTGACAATGCACAGAGTGTCGAGTGTTTGGGAGATTTAAAATAATCACGCGAAAAGTTTGTGAACATAAAAAGCGTCAAGAGAACTTCAAGTTGAAGCTGTGAGTGATGTCTGACAAGCAAGCAGGAGTAGGAGCAGGAGCAGGAGGCAGAGTGAGAGTGAGAGTGAGGGCTGCTGTCAGTGACATTGATGATGACGTCGGCCATGGGCGCTGACAATGTTTGTCAACAGCGTCAGTGGCTGGGGTTGGGAAGCCCGAGAAGATGTCCCCAAATGAAAATAGACAGCTGCCAGGCAGCTAAGAAGCTGGGCGTAAGAGCTAAAGGCATGCCCAGTCCCTCAAGTGTTTGGGCTCTCTGCTTTCAACTCGAGCCATAATGAGCTGCACTCGGCTGCATTTAATTGTGAAAGGGCGAAGGGAGGGTGGCTGCTGCTGCTGCTGCTTTTGTTTGTGGTCTCTGGTCTTCAAGTTGCCAAGTGGCCCAAAAAGTTTTTGGCACTTGCATTGGCAATGGATGCGATAAGCGGCACTTTGCTGGCTTCGCCTGTCTGTAAAAGCAATTAAAACCGAAAAGTTGCAGAGCAATAAAAATGCGTTTAAGATAAGATTGTGACCAGACAAAATCTAGCCAAAAGAAAAATTTGCAATTGCAATGAAATAGTTGAGCTAATCAGACTGTAAAAGTGCAATTGGAGACTGCAGCTCGAGAACAACTAAATTATTATTGCAAGTAAATTCTAGGCATTCAATTAAATTGAAGTCATCCTGGCAAAAGCCACAAACACCAACGAAGCCAAGAGAATTTTCTTCCAAAAAGCCAGTAAAGTTTTCTTTATACAAAAAAAAAGGGCTATGAATTTATAGTAAAAAGCATTTTGAATATCAGCATAAGAATGAATTAAAACCATAAAATATTTGCAATCAAAGCAAGAAAAAGCCTCAAAAACGATTTCAGACTAGAAGAGCTGCACAACTAAATGAAAGACCATGAAATACATTTTACCATAAACTATGCAAAAAGATTTACATAGAAAAACAATAATAAAATGCAGTTGCAGCCGGAGCAGCAGCTTCCGTTGCACTTGCATTAAAGAAATTAAACTTTTCTCAGCTGAGTGAGTGAGAGCGAGAGAGAGAGAGAGAGAGAGAGGGAGAGAGATGAGCATTGTTTGTGGCTTAGTCCTTTTCAATGCCTGGGTAAACAACTTAGCAACTTTTGCCCCAAGGTGCCAGCAGCTAGAGAGACTGAGTCTCGTTGACTCTAAGAGTCATATTTATGTTTGCATGCCAATGTGGGCGGCAGACACGCCCATCAGCTTTTTGTCAATTTCACATGCACGGCGCCTTTCATTGCCATTGCGAATTGCTCCTGCAGGGCAAATATCCTGCGCACGAAACGTGCCCAAGTCCTGGCCAGCACATTAAGATAGAGAAGCAGTCACAGAGAAGAGAGCGTATGAGATGAGAGAGAGAGAGAGAGAGAGAGGGGGAGAGAGTGGCATGTGTTTATATAGATAGATGCATGCACATGGCAAATAAACAAACACAAAGCCAGGCAATGAGCCAGCCTCCCTGAATGCGAATTGGAATCGCAATCGCCATAGTCAGAGAGGAGTCACAGTGTCTTTGGACACGAAAAGTCGAGCAAGTTATCAAAATGCAAAGCTCGACTTTGGCAGGAAGCAATGGGTTCGCATGGCTATAGAATGATATTTGTAATATGTGAGAATAACCTGAGAATTGCTTTAGCTCTAGCTGAAAGTCAGCTGTTATATTATTTTATTTGTTTTATATTATTTTTTTAATTTAATTTAATTTAATTTTATTAATTTTATATTTTAACAATTTTGTATATAATATAAATATTATTTTATAGTTACATTATTTTAATTGTTTTTTATTTTATTTTAATTTGATATAATTTAATTATTATAATTTAGTGATATTTTTATATTTTTATTTATTATTTATGTTATTGATTATATTTATTTTATTTTATTAATTTTTATTTTTAATTTTTTCAAACAATTTGTTATACATTTTAGTTATTATAATTTATTTAAAAAAAATTTAAATATGTATAAAAATTTAAATTTGTTCTTATCTATTACATTTATAAAAATTGTTTTTAATCAATTTATTTTATTATTTATATTAGTCTTATTTTAATTTTAATATATATTTTTTATTTTATTTATTATTTATTTATTTATTTAAAACAAAATTTTTTTCTGTATTAATATTCAAGTGTAATTCTATTAAATAATAAAATAATAACAATGAAAAAGAGAAAAGAAAATATTAACACCAAATCAGAGTGCTAAATAAAGATAAAGAATAGAATAAAAATAAAAAGGAAATGGAATAAAATAAATTGCGAAGAAAATAAACGATTGCAAAATCTCAACACATGAGATATTCGCCTGAGCATAATTTTATTACTAGGAGATTTGAGCAAGTTAATGAAATAATATATATATTAATATTATAATTTATTTATGTGAAGAACACGATATAATTGCAAATACTAAATGACAATAACTTCTGTTAGAATAACATGCTCTAGCAATTGACATTTTTATAGAGTATTCTCTAGTCATTAACTAGATTTTCCCTCTGCATATTTTTTGCTGCCTACTCTCGTTGCGGGCAGCTCGAGCGTTTGCTGCTGCTTGAAACTTGCTGCAACTTGCAACAAAATGCAAAATGTGATTTAATGCGCTTTGGTGTCGCATGTTAATGAGCCAAGTTTGTGGCACAGTTAGGCGCATGTTGTTGCAGCTTTGTGGCACGTGCCACGAGCTCAACACGCGCGATGCCCCCTAAAGATGCACGACACATTCAGCAACGAGCAAAAAAATAAATGAAAAAAAAAGACAAGAAGCAGAACTAGGCCTACGTAACGGCTGTGTGCCTGGCATACCCAAGAGTTATTATGACTATATGCAAAGTAGTTTTTCCTCAACTCCGACTTAGGCTGATTTATAGACTGAGTCGTAGTTGATGTCGTGCTAATTGTGTGCCCAGCAACGTCTCAGCTCAACTTTTGTCAAAAAACGTGACACTCCGTAAGTGAGGTCTACAAATTGCCCGAGTACTCTGAAATGTTGAAACTAAATACTGACGGCAGATTGAGCATTAAAATAAATGCAGAGAAAGTCAGGAATGTTTCTTGCAGTTACGAATTCTTGGAATTTGCACTGGCATATAGTTTTATTCACATGCATACAGAATGAATATATTTCACACATATTTTCATATTGCGGAACTGTTGAATGAAAAAGTATTTCAAGCCAAAATCAAATTCTTTTGCAATCGAGTTACCCTAAAAGCGGAATTTATGTTTGCGCATAATTGGAATGGAATTTCAGTTGAAGTATTTTATAAAAAATCATTTTTATGAGCATTTCTTTCTAGTATGCATACAGCGCAAATGTGATTGCAGGCTTTTTGATTATTTTTATATGTGCTATTGGGAGACGGCAGGAGGCGAAGCAGATGGAATTTGTCTATATGTTTTTTTTTTATCAAAATGACGGGCAGAGCTAAAACTATTGATAATTTAATACTTTAAATATATTATTCACTTAATTTAAATATATTTGATATATTCTGGATTTGCTAGAATGTATTTAACAGAGGGAAGAAGGCGTTCATATAGTCTTCATCTGAACGACAAGCTGACTGGACTTAGTCCTATCAATACTGTCTAAGAGTTGTCTATTTGTCTATCTATCTGTCCGTTAGTCTATCTATCTGTCAATCTGTCTGTGTGGCGTCTGTCTACCCGCATGTCCATAAGTATGAACGTTTCAATTTTCGAATCTATTAAGATTAGAGAATTTTTATTTATTCAATTTGAATTTAATTATTGTTTGTTAATCCGTTTATATCATGCGTAGATCAAGATAGTTTTAAAAAATCGATAACTATTTCCGTTTCATTGTTATCGATGATGATTAAAAAAATCAGCAATCAAACTATATCTTATTTACCGTTGGTGCAAAGTCTCCAAGATGTGTTCAATTAATTAATTCATTGTTTGCAAAATGAGAAAAGTCATACAAATGCAATTTTAACATTTTATTTGATCAGGAAGGGCACATTTAAAAAAATAATTTTTCGACAATGTTTTGCTTTTATTCTTAAAAAACGCACAAAAAATGAGAACAAATAAAAAATAAAAATAAAAAATAATAAATATAAAAAAAAAATAAAAATAAAAAATAATAAAATTTTTCGACAATGCATGTTTTGCTTTTTGTATTTTTCAAAAAACGCACAAAAAATGAGAACTAATAAAAAATAAAAATAAAAAATAACAAAAAAAGGCACAAAAAATGAGAACAAATAAAATAAAAAATAATAAATATAAAAAATAAATAAAAATAAAAAATAATAAAATAAAATATAAAAAATAATAAAAATAAAAAATAATTAAAAATATAAAATAAATAAAAATAAAATATTGGCTATCTGTTAATTCTTGGCAAACTATATTTATTCTTTAATAATTAATAACATTAATATTGTGAGATCTGTAAAAATGGTATAGTCTAATGTTAAGTATGTTCTCCTTTAGCTTATATTTTGTGCAATTTTGATGTTTGTATGATGATTATTTAAATTGATATTTATTTGTAAATTGAGCTAATATGGAAAAGGGTTTAAATTTTAACAAATTTATTAAATATTCAATGATGATCATGTGCTGAAAATTTCATTGAAATCTGTAAAGTCTTTGAGAAGTTGTTAAACAAAACGATTTCCCAATTCACAGAAGCACGTGGCCAAGCAGCGCCAAGCACACGCTTTGTACACACACTCAATTGCGTGAGTTCTTGTGTTTTCTAAGAATTGCAAGTGCGATTGAAATGTGTTTGAATTATCAGCAGCTACTTTGGTTTAGATTCGCTGCTTAGTATTCGAGCAGTGAAGTCATGGACTGAGTAGAACGATGCGCGGTTAAGCTCACCTAGAACTCTTTAACTTACTTTTTTTTTTAGCTAAGCAATATAAAGATCTAACGAGAAGAGTTTCAGCTTCATAATTATGGAACGAAATTGCATTAGCTATACATTCAGCCAGCTCTTTAGAATGCTTGATGTAAATATGAAAATTTCAAGAGTTGTTGAACTCGAAATCATTTGGTGCTTCGATCATTAATCGTCGAGAGTTTAGTGTGCATGACAAGCGCGACTAGAGCCAATTTAATTAAGATATATACAACATGTTCGTTATGGTTGCTTTTCAATTAAACGCTTTGAGCATGCAGCCAGAATAAGTCAACGACTCTTCAAGCTTTCAGTCAGTTGGCAGCTGGCTGCTAGCAGTACGCACTTTAATACCAAAAACTAAATCCGAGTCATGGGGAGCTTGAATAGATGTGCGCACAGGTAACGCTAACTGATAATCACTCAATTTGCTTCAAGGCACAAAAACTATGAAGTTCACTCAACTTGGCTGGTAGATAAGGCGGATGAGCAGGAGGAGGAGGAGGATGGGGAGGAGTAGGGAGGGATCGGGAAGATTGGCAACTTGGTGGTAAACAACAGCAACCAAAAGAAGCCAACGCCTGCGAGCCATTTAGAATAAAACAACAACAACAAGCAGCAAGGCTGAGTGGAGTGCACCAAATTGGCATTACCGTGGAAAACTAGAAGGTAGGAGAGAGAAAAAGCGGCGGGAGGCAAGGCATCTGCCATGCAAAATAAATGTTGTAAGCGTAAACATTGCTTAGCGCTTGCAACAATGCGGGGCAGCAACACGTTCAGTTCAGGCAAATGCATAATGCAGCAACAACAGCAGCAGCAGCAGCAGCTGCAGCAGGAGTCGCAGCAGCAGCAGCAGGAGTCGCAGAAGGTTCTACTCGAAAAAAAAGTAAGAGAAAAGCAACGAAAGCTAAAGAAAAACAAAACATAAATGGAAAACACAAGAGAAAAATTAGTTGCGCCAAAAGCGGTTGGCAGCGACGTTGAGCGCTCTGGATGGATACCATGCTAAATGTCTGCGGGGCACGATTATCATGTACTATATAAGACCGAGCCCGAGCAAGCAGTGGTGGTGGCGGCAGCTAGACAGCATTGGGTGGAGCTCTGCTCCCTACGCTACTCTGCATTCCGTTGCTACTTACTTAAATCCCATGCACGGCCACTACATTAGCGGCATCAACTGCGACGTCGAGGCGAGACGTTCAGGAAAGTGTTGAGCTCGTTATGGCCCACAAGCATGGCTGGGCGAAGGGAATGAAGGAAATGAAGGAAATTTGAATGTATTTTTTTTTGTGGAGACCAAAGTATTTCGATATTATTATTACTCTAAATAACTATCAAGTGGGAAATGTTCATTATTATTAATATAATTATAGTATATTCATTATCATTGATGGTAGTGCTATTATTATTGTCATTCATTGGTATTTTCATTGGTAATATAGCTATCAAGTTCATTGTCTTTATCAGTTTCTTAATTACTTAGCTTATTAGCAATAATAATAGTAAGCATTAGCATTGCTGATAGCTTTAGTATTAGGATTATCATTAGAATTATTATAAATATTAGCAGTAGCATTAGAATTACCATTATCATTGGCATTAGAATCAGCATTAGCAATTGCATTAGCATTAAAATTAGGATTATTATTAGCATTAACAGTATAATATGCATTAGCACTAGTATTAGTAATAGCATTAACATTAGTGTTAACATTAGCATTCACAATAACAGTAGCATGAGCACTACCATTAGCTTTAGATTTTTCATTAACATTAACATTAACATTAAGATTTAGCATTAGCATTAGCATTAGCATTAACATTAACATTAACATTAACATTAGCATTGGCATTATCATTATCATTGCCCTTTTTGGTATTATTACCTATGAATATATTCTTGTATTAATATTATTATCTTGTTATTGGCATCCTTACTATTATTATTATTATTATTATTAGTCTATCCTTAAACATATTTTTTATCAATTTAATGTTAATGAAATTCCTTCAACAACTATTCAGAAGTTGTTCATACGACAATTACTTGTCTAATATTTAATCTTAACGCTGCTCATAGCCAGCATGCCTCAATTAGGATATGCAGAGCATGAAAGTTTCGGCGTGAAATTGTCTGGCGATCATTTTTTTCTTTTTTTTTGCTAAAGGCTGTAGCCATTTTGCATAATTCCAAAGTCAAGCCGCGAGTTGGCGGCCAAAATGTGGCCAAAATGTCGGAATGACACACGCTGGCAGGCGTGGATCTGCTGAGGATGCGAATGAGGATGAGGATGAGGATGAGGATGAGGATGCAGTTGCAGTGGCAGTGGCAGTGGCAGTGACTGACTTTGGCTTTGGTTTCGGCTTCGGGTTTAGCATTTGCTATGGCGGTTGCATGGCTCAGTGCGCCTAAGCTCCGTTTGATGGTTGACGTTGGGAAGCGTTTGTGGCCTGGAGGCGTCTGTGGAGTTGAAATTGAAGCAGGAGCTACATTGGCAACGGCAACGGCAATGGCAGTGGCAGTGGCACCGGCATTAATAGCTGTGTGTGCAACAATGCAGCCATGTTGCAACACTTGGTTGCGGATTTGGCGACATTGTCGCATGATTTGAAGATTTCCAGCTGGCGACAAGTTATCAAGACGAACGTGACTAGCAAACAATTGGCTTAACTTTTCTTTCTACTTCTGCTTCAGCTACCACTTCCACCACGTCGCCGACTCGCTAAACCAAAGCCAAGAAAGTTGCCACTGACAGGCGATAGGGCGATAGGGCGTTTACTCTGAAATTGTGCCACACAACTTTGTCAAATATGTGTGTGTGTGTGTGTGTGTTGGCAATGCAAATTGCGAATGCCGAACGAATCCTGTGGGCAGCTAAACAAAGCGAAGCTAATCAAACTCTTGCGAAAACTTTAAAATAAAAAAAAAAACTTTGCACAAATATAGTAGTACGAGCGAAAAGCACTCGGGATGCCACAGAAGCGCAACTCGTGATGATGATCTATGTAAAGTGGTAGAAATGCTTAAAACGATAAAGTTGTAGAAATGGATCATGATTATATACATATGTATTCGAATATAAAGCAGCAGCAACAGAAATCAATTTAATGCTTCTGCTCAGAGCAATATTCTATATGAATATAATTCTGTTGTAGATCAGAACACTTGTAGATTTTTTGAATCATGCTCAAGGGCTGCCAAATTGATAATTTTTTATATATTAAGTGGAAATTCAATAATTAAATAAATAATTAATTCAATAATTTATTCAATAATTTATTCAATAATTAATTCAATAATTAATACAATAATTTATTCAATAATTATAATTCTACTGTTAAGCCTGATTCGTACTCATTATGAATATACTCTTGTTGAATATGATTTACGTTCCTTTTATAGAATTTTATTATTATTATTATACTAGTGAATTGTTATACATTCTAAATATGATACAAAGATCATATAGTTCAGTAGAACTTGAACAATAGACATTTTCAAATCTTCAGCTATTTACTCTATATATTTATTTATATAATAAATGCAGTGTTCAGCATACGAGGTTTAATCTATTTAATCTTGATTATTCATTCTTAATCTTTTTTTTTTAATTTTTTAATTTTAATTTTTTTTTTTTTTTTAATTTTTATTTATTTCAAAGTGTTTGCAGTTTGACTGCTTGCAGTTCAGAAACAATTCATTCTATAAGACTCGATATGATCGATATGATCATGAACCTCTGGGATATAATGATTTAATAATAAAGAAAAATATATGATTTATTTATACTTATTTTCGAAACATTTAATACTTTTTTTTTTTTTTTTTTTATATATATATTTTTTTATTAAGCTGAACAGAAATTCAATTATTATTTAACACATTTGTTATTATACCCTGAGCCCATTGAAAATGGGAAATCAGGGTATAATGGTTTTGTTAAAAGTATGTAAGGAGAAGGAGGGGGGACCCCAAAAAGTATATATTTTGTTGGGGGGGGGAAAAAAGTGTGGGGGGGGCGGGGGGGGGGGGGGGGGGGAAGAAAAAAAGGAGAGGGTTTTTTTTTTGGGGTGGGGGGGGGGGGAGGGGGTGGGGTAGAGATATTTGTTTTGGGGTGAAGGGGGGGGAGAAAAAATTTGCATTTTAAAAATAAATTAATTTATTTAATTGGGTTGTGTGGGTGCAAAAAAAAGAAAGGAGGGGGGGGTGGTAAAAGAATATAATAAATAAAAAAAAAAAAAATGAATTAAGGGGGGGGGGGGTGTGGGTGGGGGGGGGGGGGGGGGGGATTGGATTGTGGGGGGGGGGGGGGGGGGGGTTCAAATAATCAATTTATTAAAATAAATAATTTTGTTTGCAATAAATAAAAAAAAAATATTTCCTAAAAATAAATAAATTATTTCTTACAATAAATTTTAAATATTTTTTACTTATATTGAAACTTATATTTTAATTTTTCTCCATGTTCATTATTCCTTTCCCTTGGCCATTTTAAAGCTAAATGCAAGATCTTTAGCTAACAAATTTATTTCGAAATTCAACGTCATTTGGCAGTGCACAAAAACTGCTTAGAACTAATAAGTGAAGTAAAGAAAAGCTTTTTATTACTCCATACATTTTATTATTAATACAGCAAATTTGAGTCCGAGTATCTGAGCCAACTATTGCTAGTTGTTGACGGCTCATGTGAATCGTTAAACAGACAGTTAAATGATCTTATGAGGCCATCAAGCTGTTCTATTTAAACCCCAACAACAATAAACGTTAATGAACTGTTGCTTTATTTTCACAGGCAATGCAAAAAATGGAAAATAATTGTATATAGAAGAATATGAGAAATCAGCGAGCGAGTGAATTGATAAAAAAATGCCTGAAGAATTGGGCTTTGATCATGAGCTGGCTGAGCTGACTTTCGTGGAGAGAGAATGAGACTTCATCTATAAAGGGCACTTGCCAAAGGTCGTGAGCATAAATTTCAAAATTGTTTTCGACGTTATTAAAGCGTCGGCAGTGTCTAGAGAACAATTCGCCAGAATGAGCCAGCGAAACGAGCCAACGAAAGGCATTGATGAAGTACATCAACATGAGCCAAGGCGGCAGTCGAGGCGGCAGCAGCAACCAGTGAAGATTGCGATGGCGACCTCATATGCCACAGGGCAAGTTTCGGCTTGGCAACTTATGGCAGGCAGAGCAGGAAGGCAGCAGGCAGCGAGCAGGAGGCAGCGAGCAGGAGGCGGCGAGCATTGTGCTGCTTATTGAGAGTGGCGACTGGCAACTGGCGACTGTAGCTGGAGCCATGCGATGCTGTGCGGGTGATAAGTAACATGAATCACGTTTTATTTTGCCTTTGTACTTTAACGATGCAGTCACCGACGTGGGCTCTGAGGATGCCTCTCCACTCAATGGCTGACTGACTTCGACTTCGACTTCGACGGTGACTTCGTCTGCGACTGCGACTGCGACTTCGTCTTCGACTTCGACTGGGGACTATGGACTGTTGTGTACTGGGTCTTTGGCAAAGGTCAGACCATAGTACAAGTCACAGCTCCCAGTGCCCAGTGCGACTCGACTCGTAGCTCTTACAGTTCCCAATGACTCGTTGCAGCAATTTTTATTTACCTTTTGTGTACTTTGGCGAGCTGAAGTTCTGCTCAGGTTTTGTATTATGCCCAGAGCGCTTTTTTCCTTCGTCTTCGTCCACCTTCCCTGTTCGTTTCCATTTCTTTTGTTGCCATGCCTTGGAACGTGAGAATTTAATATTTCTTTTCATTAGCCACGGTCGTTGTGGGCTTCGAGTTGTGGCTAAAATCTCTGGCCGTAACTAGACGAGAGCCAGCGACAGACGACACTTACGAATTTCATGGTTCTATTTAAGGGAAAGAAAAGGTCACAGCAACTGTGTAACAAATGGCATATAAATTATGCCGAAAGGCCAATGCCGAAACTTAAATTTAAGGCGGACATTTCGAGCGCTCTGCTAGATGAAATATGGCTACAAAAGATTTTCGACTGGATTAGCAGCGAGCTGCTGGCATTTCAAATGGGCAATAGGCGAATACCCTGCAAGGGAATGAACTAAGCCTGAGTCGAGTCCTAATTCCGAGTCTTATATTCCCCATGGACAGCTTTGTTTATATTTTCGTGTACTCGGAGAAGGGAATCTCTGCTCGCCTCTGCCTCTCTAATGGCTCAAAGTTGAACTGCGACCCCTGACATACTCTTACTTTTCCTTCTCTCTCCCTCTCTCTTCATTTGGACAGCTCTGGGCGCTAAAAAGAAATTATGACAATTAAGGGAAGCACGCGCCATTCGCTAACCGCAACATAAATCAGATTAAGGCCCAGTTGCTGGCACCTCGCTGCCGCCTCCTTCGGCTGGCCCTGGAATGTGACCACACGCTGACAGCCTTTGTGGCATTCGCTTTAATTACTGAGCGTGGCAACAACAACTTTTTGGCCACCTGCTGCATGCTTTACGCGCATATCCAACTTGGCGCCCAACCGACTATTACAGCGCCCCATCACAAGTAGTTTCCTCGACTCTAGTTGCGTTTGCGTCGAGCTCAGTTTATTTTAGTTTGGTTTGGTTTCACTTTAGAACTCAGCGTGCGGCCTCATCAGTGCTCGCCTTTTATGGCATCTGTGCATTAAAATTTGTAGCCCGTTTCATCATGCGATTCACATTTGAATACATCTATGGCAAAAACACTAAAAGCCCCAACTTTATCCATAAACCCGCCAAGTTGAAAGCCAACTTCCATTCGTTCGATTGGCTGAGTTATGCGCGCACTCTCCTCTATATACGCTGTGGGCTAGTGAAAGGGTAGATTGTTTTCGAATGTATTTCGACAATTTTATGAAAGTCCAATTTAATTGAATAATTGCGGGTATTGGCATTAATGTATAAATATTTATAGATTGACGGCGGTTAGTTAACAACTAACTTGTTCATATTATTTTTAAATAATTTTCTTTCGTTTTCGTTTATAATAATTACTCAAACATTTTTATTATACATTTAAATCTTTGATTTAAATCTGTGATATCAAGACTCTCGAATATGGAGCAAAATGAAATTTTGTTGCGTTCTAACAGATATTTATTTATAAAAAAAAAAGAAAATTTATTAGATAAATTTTAGAAATATTATTAGATAATTTAGTATTACAAGGTAATAGACTCTTGATTGTATTTTTAATGCATTTCATTAATTAATATATATATTTATTTCTCATACAGTTTTTTTTTTTATTTATTTATTTAGTGTACATTTTATTTATATTTATATATTTTTTTATATATATTTTTTTTTTATGTAATCGATATATATTTTTTAATATTTACATTTTTTAAATTATTTTTTTTTTATTTATTTAATCTACATATTTTTTTGTATTTATATTCTATTTTATTTATTTATTTATTTTTTTTTTTAAATAAATAAATATATATATTTTTTGACATTTAAATTAAATATATTTTATATACTTTCCTTTCTGTATAGTATTGCCCAGTGTGCAGAAGAATCGAGTACAACATTTCTAATCTTTTCTCAACTAGAGTGAGTGAGATGGCAAGCTGTCGATACAGACAATTTGTATAACATTCACTGCCACTCATTTAAGCTGTACACATAAAAGGTGTACAGGGTTTTATAATGAATGATTCATTTGACCATTTGGATGTATTCATGCAGATGTCTAATATGTATGTAAAGAATAGCATATAATAAATAAATCATAAATAAATGTATCATATATTAAGTATATAATATTATATATTAAATGTATGACTGTAAGACAATAATTTAATAATAATAATAATAATAATAATAATAATAATAATAATAAATAAATAAATGTTAATAATATAATAATAAATAAATAAAGATTAATAAATAATTTTCAAATCAATTTTTTTGATTTATCATATATGTACTTTAAAGATGTAGATTTAGATATTACATATACTTTATAGAATATAGTATTTTTTGGTTTATCAATTTACTCCCTTTCTATGTCTCTCTCGCTCTATCTCGCTCTCTGCCTTTCCTGCTTTCTCTTTCTGTTTCATTCTCTAACTCTCCTGCTCTCTCACTTTCTCTCTTATCTTCCCTCTCACTGTCTCTCACTTTAATTCATTCCATTTCATTCTCCATCTCCCTCATCAATCGTCATCTATAATATATCATATTGCTTTAATGCTGATTCATGACTTGGCTAAATTGATGCTACTCTCTGTGTTTGGGCATTTATTTAATTTGATTTTAATTATTATAATTAATAATTATTGTTAAAAACGTAAACAAGTAAAAAGAAATGAAAATATTTATTATATTTCAAGCCGAACACGCGAGCAGCCAGAGCTTAAGCTAAACTTACTTCGCATTTTAATTCAAATTAATTTAAATAAAATTAATTAAGTGAATATAAATTTATAAATAATAATAAATTTAATATATATTTTATTATTATTATAATTATTATTAATGACATATCTTGTCTAAGTCCATATCTTTCTGTTCCTCTCATTCTGCATGGTGAATCTCAATGGGTATTTATTAGTCGAGTATCCGTTTCATTCTAACACTATGTCTCATACTTTTACTCATTCCGTCGCACTCCCCACTCCCGTTCTGTCACTTTCTCCACAGTCTACTCTCTCCCACACCACTCTCTCTCTCTTCCTTTTCCAATCCTGCCTATCTCATTGCTCATTTCATCAAATTGCCCGCGATGGCCATAAAGTTTTACAACATTTTCCACAATCGAACTCAATTCATTTGCAGTTGTAACTTTTTGTTTGGCCTATTATGCGCATCCCCTGTCCACCTACCGCCCCTCTATGCCACCGCCCCCTAATGTCCACCCTTTCGATAGGCAGTGCATAAACAAGTCAACTGTTTTCTCAGCTTGGCAAATTTACAGATGATATTTTCATTGGGTTATTTGCGATGCCATTAAAATCGATTTCGCCTTCCGATGGCTAACGAAAAACTTTTGCCTCAACTGTCATTAGTATTGTTAGTGTTTGTAGGCATTAGTGCTAGCGCTAGTGCTCTGAGTGGGGGAGGGGTGGTTCAGCAAAACTTTATCAATTTGTGGGCGCGGCTTTGGCTAATAATTTATGCAATGCCGTGCAGAGTTCACTAATGGCATTGTCGGCCCGGCCATGACTCATCAGAGATGAAGTTTTTGCGAGTTTGTATATCGGATTCTGTTCGAAATTCAATTTGTTTCCATCCATTTTGCTTGGCGATTGTTTGTCTTCATTGCCGTTTCTTAACTCACTGATTGACATGCTACAACGGCCCCCATCATTTATTCAGTCTAATCCAGCGACGTTGAAGATGTCAGAGGCCCTGGCGAGAATTTAATTGACTGCTGCGACACAAATTAGCAGCCCACAAAAGTGCCCAGCGATTGTTGGCAGCTGACAAATATTGGCGGCACTCCCTCACCCAATGCGACAGCCTCTCGAAATGACCTCTCTCTCCTCCTGCTCGCATTGAAGTTTGCACTGATTCACGACAGGATTCCGTTTGACGACTGCTGTGCAATTTGCTGCGACGATCCAAGAAAATTGTGCTGGGCTCTCGAGCTCAGTTCGAGTTGCCCTCGCCGGGGCCATAAGTTGCCTTGGCAATTAACTTTTTCATTGTTTGCCTAAGCAATGGCCACTCCCCCCCCCCGTCCCACTGCCTTCACTAAATTTCTGTGTGTAGTTGAGCTCCAATTGGCCGCAGCTGTTCAGATTTTTGTGGAGCACACAGCTAACTCGCCTCTCTATTTACTCGAGAGTAAAGTCAACTATTTCTTTTTCTATTATAGCTACATTTGGCCATTGGCTAATTGAAAATTCCAATTAAATGTGTTCAGTTTTTACAATGCTGTTCCCTTTTTTTTTTTTGGCGCATTCACAGCTGTCACAGGCAAAGCATCTGCAATTAATTAAATGAAAATCTCTTCTTGCACAACATACAACACGATATTTATTACAATGAAAGAGAGAGACAGATTGGAAAAGAGTTGACTAAAATTTTGTTGCAGTTCTCATTTATACTTCGATAGCGCATCTCGCTTGGCTTTGAGCTCGGCGCGCCTTTTGCGAAACTCGGCAATGTCGCGACGGACCTTCACGGCCGTACGCTGGCCCACCTCCAGATGCACTTTGAGTTCCGTTTTCAACTGTTTCCAGATATCGGCCATGCTGAACTGCAAGGCTGCCATATAACCAGGAAAGTCGTTGCCATCCGTCGCCGACGCCGGCGGCGTGCCCTGGCTCAGCAGCTCCGTGTAGACATAGGTGTGGGCCAAGGCCACCGAGAGCACCGTCACAACTAGCCAAAATTTGACAGACATGCCTAATGCGAAATTGGTTGTCGGAATAGTAGTAATACACGTAAATCTATATCTAATATATGTGAAATGAAATCATGGCAGACAAAGCAAAGCAATATATTCTGCCCTGCCTACTTGAGCTGCTCTAAAATGAGCTGCCAGAAAGTATGCTACGAACTCGACAATGAACAGTGAAATGCTCCCGGCTGCCATTGTTGTTCTTCTCTTCTCTTCTCCTGCTCTTAACCACATAATATTCACACTTTTATTTTTAGTAACTTCCACAGAGCAATGCTGCATGCATGCAGCATGCAACAGTGGACTATCCACTCACATGTTTTCTTTCAGATTTTCACGCTGCCGCACAAAATACGTAAAAATGAAACAACTGCAACACAAATAATAAAAGCGTAAAATGTAAAAAAAAGAATCGCAATGTTTACGACAATGTAATACTCTTGCCATTTGAACTACATAAAAAAGGCAAAAGAAAATGATAATGGTTTTACTTTCTATTATAAAATTCTATTTAATAATAATGAAAATATTTAATTTAAAATATTCTGTTTTGGCAAATCAAATAAATTTTAATTTAAAAATTAATAAAAAGATAAGAATTTACTTTCAAAAAATTCAAATTTTATTTAATGTATTTCATTTTATAAGTATTTAAATATAATATAATAATTTAAATATTTTATAAGTATTCAAAAATGTTTTTTTTTTTTGTTTTTTTTTTTTTTGTTTTGTTTTTTTCTTTAGCTTAATTATAAAAGACTTGCTATACATGCCAATTAAATTATTCTTTTTGCATTTGTGAAAATTTAATTAAAATAGAATACAGATTATGTTTTCATATATTATATGTGCATATATATTATATATTGTATATATCTTTGATTCTATGAATATTTCTTAAACAAACAAAGCGAAATTAATAAATTCTTCTTAGCCACATTTTGTATCGCAGCTGCTAAAATTAATAGAAGAAATTTATTTTATATTCATTAGTTACTAGTTAACTAATAATTATTATGAAACCAACATCACTAGAATAGAGTTTCAACTCTGTCTTAAAAAAAAATTTAAATAATTAAATAAAAAAAAAATATATAATTAACAAATAAATAAATCAATAAAAAATCAATAAAAAAATTAAATTAATAAATTAAAAATTAAAAAATTAATTATCAATAAAAAAATAAATAATTCAATAAAAAAATAAATAAATAAAAACAAGTAAATAAACAAATAAAAAAAATGAATAAAACTAAATAAATTATTATCAGTTGCTAAGAGAAATTTGAGAAAATTGGGCAGAAATTTGTCGGAAGGCATTTGAAAAATTATTTAACATTTGCGTGCTAAGCTGAGAAGTTAGATTTTGCTCAGAGCTTATAAATAATTATCATAAATTAGGGCATTTAAATTTCTTATAGGCAGCTCATGAGAGCAATCCAACTCGCTTTTACTCTGAGCAAGACAGTTTGTTTCATTTCGTTTTGGATTTCTGTTGAGCGATACGATCGACGCTCGGTCAATGAGAGGCTCAGTAAGTGTGCACTAAGAGGTAGCATGGGGAGTCACATATACACACATATACATATTCTCTCTCACGTAGGCTATTGGTGTATTTACACAAAAGACTTATTGTTTCATTCAACTTAACCAAACGAAATGGGAACAACATAAAATAAAACAAAGAGTAAATCTCGCGAGCCGATCGAAAACGAAATCGTTAAAAAAGCGATGCAATCGATTGCTCTTTGAGTTCTTTTTCAGACTGGGAGTAAAAGACATTTATTTGCAGACATTGAAAAGCGATCAATTTATTTATTTATTTTTTTTTTTAGGATTCTTCGTTCGTTAAAAACTGAATATTTAAAGCAATGTGTTGGAGACTGAAAAAATATTTTGTGAATTTAATATATATTTGCGATAAATGAAATATATATTATTTATATCTATTTTTAAGTACTAAATAAATACTTGAAATATTTAAATATGATATAAAAATATTTTGTATTCTTATTTACTTACCTCAACTAAATAATTTAATTATTTTTAATTCGATATATTTTCATTCATTGTGTCTTTTTATTATTAATTAGTGCATTAGCTGTTATTATTTATTATATTATGTGAATCACTTTATATTATTTTGTTTAAAATTTTTTGTTATTAACTTTAAATAAATATTACCTCATCTTTAGTCTATTATGCCCACTGTGATTTAGAGCATTTTTAAAAACTTGTAGAGCAAAATAGAAAAGTTCATTGCAAAAACATTTTTGCCACATTAACGCTTGCACACGCCCGCGCCATTTTGTACACACACACACACTCTCATACACCTACAGAGACACACACGCACACATTAATAACTTTTTTTATGGCCGTCACATAAAAACGCAACAAAAACCTGCCGCCATATTGAATGTTTTTTCTTCCGTAATTTTTTTTATTTTCGGATAAAGTTTTGGTTGCATTTGTAGTAGTTGCCTTTGTTTTTGTTGCTTTTGCTGTAGTTGTTAAATCGCACACGTGTTTTGTAAAACAGCGCCATATCCTTCATATCCTTGCGTACACGTCCCGCTGTGTGCGTGTTTCCTTTGCACTAGCAGAGAGTGGGACAGAGTGGGTGGGAGAGAGAGGAGAGCGGGAGCATGTTTGGTTGCCAAGGAGCGCAGATTTGCTGGCCCTCGTTTTTAACTGCAATTTGTTGCTAAGGCGCTTAGGCCACGCCCCCTACCCACAGCTCGCCAGTCATTCGGAGCGCTAACGTGCTGTAGTCCTGGGTTTTATTTGCTGCTCGCATGTGTTTTGCTTGTGGTATTTTTTATTTTTTTTATAGTCGGTAGTATTTAGAGAAACAAGTGTAATCAAAATTATATGGGCGTGTGGCTTTGCGGGCAGCGGTTCTGGTTGCCCTAGTGGGTGCCAGTCTGCCACGCCTAACTCAGCCCACTCGTAAATTTTAACGCTTACGGCAATGTGGCTCAAGTGTGGATCGCAGTTGTTGAAGCACTCTCACCATCTCTCTCTCTCTCTTTACATATATAGCTATGGCTGCGGGTGTTTGGCAAGTTATGATTGAATTTGAAGCTGCTTTGTGGCTAGCTTTTAAAGTGCCTCTCACATGTGTGTAGGCGTGCATGTGTGTGTGTGGGTGTGTGTGTGGGTGTGTGGGGATAAGCCTGCGTTCCGGTTACTTGTAATGAGAAAAGTTTTTTTGGCCGACTAACACATGAGACAAGTGCTTATTGTCTGCAATGCAATTAGTGGCAGATGAACAGCAACAAAATGCCTGCAGCTAACATCAAATTTACAACTTAAATGAAGAACTGCCAAAAGTCTACTCGAATGGCAAACAAATCAAATTGTCCATATGACTATAAGCTGAGAATTGTTTTCTTTCTACTTTTGCTTTGTTTAGAAAGTGAAATTGATTATATAGGAAAAAAGTCCATTATCCAGTTATTGTTGGATGGAGAGTATAATTTTCTCCATCCGTATGCACGGAAGTTATTTTTAAATTAAAATATGAAGAATGAAACCGCGCCTGTGTGCATTCACAACTATGGTTTTATTAGAGACTAACTTAGAGATGAGATTTACACATAGAGATGGTAAATTCAAGAATCGATACATATCGCATTGTTACATATTTTCAACAGTTATTAACTTACTTTTTAGCTGTAAATTCAGTTTTATATAATTTTGGTCAAGGCACAATCTTTATTGAAGTAAACATAAAATGCAAACGAAAATTTGGCTAAATACAGAATATCAAATAGAGTTTGCGGCTAAGATTTGTATTTGAATATATTTTAACGTAACTAATGCTCAAAAATAATTATAGCATTACTCACAAAATTTAAATATTAATGCCGAAAAGAATAAATATTTAAAGTATTATTTAATTTAATACAAACCTAATGCCTTTATTGCTTATTTAATTTATATTTGAATATACTATTAATGTAATTAATTGCAAATATTTCTCAAAATGCTTTAAAAAAATCCATAGCAAATTTTTAACAATAAGGCAGACCAGAATAAAGTATTTAATACAAGTCAATGCCTTTATTGCTTATTGCATTTATATTTGAATTTAATTATATGTAAATATTTCGCGAAATTCTTATAAAATTCCTAGCAAATTTTTAGCAATAAAGCAGGAAATAATAAAATATTTCTAATGGATTGTATAAATTCTAACGTAAGCATTACATGCAAATATTTCTCAAAATACCTATTAAAATGCCTAAAAGAACTCAAATATTCAAGCAGAAAAGTATAAATTATATTATGCGTATATTCTGAATGGAGTATGAATGCTATATAAAGCATCTGTGTATTGAAGAGCAAAATTACAGAGTTTATAGTCATTCTGTTTGAGCTTAAATATATAGTGAAACAGAAATAACTACATAAAAAATGGGTATGGCTATATTTTGGGAAAAAATGCAAATGAAAATGGTAAAAAATAAATAATTTATAATTAATATTTAAGGTAAATAATAATCAAGTTAAATATGTCAAGATAGTTAGCCAAATAGGTCGCTATGCACGCAAAAAAAAAAAAAAAAAACAAATAAATAAAAAAAACTATCTGAGTCACAATTAAAAACTCAAATTAGTAGCAAACTTTGTGAAGTGTAAGGAAACTTTCGGACAGATTATCTCTTTTAATACTAAGTACTCAAAATATATATTTATATATAAAAAATAATATTAATATCTTATAATTGCGCTCATGGCCACTGCCATTCATTGTATGATATTCATTTATTTAAATACAAAATTAAAGTAGATCGTACTAATGTGAAGAAATCATTTTAGGCTTATTCTCTAATTGAGAGGAGTCCATTTGCTTCATGCAACTTTCGTCTTGATGTTCATCGCTCTGTCTATGAGTTATAGTCCAGCTCCCATTTATTTGTGCCAAATTCGAACATATCAAATTAATTAACTGAACTGTTTTTATTTAAATAAACTTTTTCTCACTTCTCTCTCCATCTATTTTGCACTGCTTTCGATATCTCAGCTCTATTCAAAACACGTTTAAATTGTTTGAATATTCCATGACCTCTACAGCTTGCTCTGGCCCAAGCAATTAGTAAATATCCTCGTTCCATGAGTTTTATTTAAATGCAAATATTTTATTTCAGTTCGATTTTTACAATTTCTACTCAATTAAGAGTATTTCTCCCAAGCTGAAATCAATTTGAGCCTAAAAATAAATTCAAATACATTTCACATTCAGTCTTTAACAATAAAATAAAGTTTTATTTGTTCATATTGTTGTTGTTTTGCCATTTGTTATTTAAATATGTATACACACTTATAATTGTTTATTCGCTTAATATGCTTTAATTGTTGTTTTGCGTTTGTTTTTGCATTTGCTTTTGTTTTTCTTCTCTATTTTACAACGACTATCATAATTGAATTTCATTTGAATTTCTTGTTCCTTAAATGCTATGCGAATAATTTGCACTCTACATTTATCAAAAATTCATTATTGAGAATTTACAATAAAAAAAAAAAGAAAACTAAACAACAGTAGTTAACAAACACACGTTTAAATGGCAGTAGTTGTTGATTTTTTTAATTCCTTATTTTTTTATTGTTTTTTTTTTTTTTTTTAATTAATTAGTTGCGCAAATTTAATTATTTTTGTTTTTGTTTTCGTTTTCGTTTTGAGTTCTTAAGTTTTATGACTACAACGTCATTAAAGATTTAATAAAACAAATGCGTTTGGCTTTCAATATTAATTAGTTTAACAAATTAATACATAATTATACAATTACAAGTTTCGCACATGGAGGACATTTATTGCTACGTAATACATTAATATATATACTTATTAAGAAAAATATATATAGTAAGTAGTTGCTATATATTTCGTACTCATAAATGATTAATATTTTTATTTATTTTTTTTTTAATATGCTGCGCTTTTATTTTACAATTAATTTTAATTAAATTTTAAGCATTTTTAGTTTTTGTAAGCATTTTTTTTTTCTTAAATTTCATTTTTTCTTACATTAAATTGGCTGTGAAATTCTGACTGCAGTCCTGAAAATTATGTGAAATTGCATAAATAATTTATGTGAATTTTAATGTGAAGCATCTTTAGCGAACTTTGTGAATTTTAAACTGTTCAGTCAGAAATTCACAGCAATTCTTACATACATATATTCCTAAAGAGCTTAGACACACATACAACTACATATAGGCAAATATATATATATTTATATACTTAATTAACTTTAGGGCACATTTAAAGCTTTCACAAATTAAATTGATCAAAAAACCTACTTAAATGCAAACTTATTCGAATTGAATGCGTCTGTGGAGTAGTAGAGTAAACATGCAACAGAGTACGAGCTACGATAAAACTCTTATACAATTCGTATACCATTTGCGAATGGAAACGGAAACGGAAATGGAAATGGAAAGCGGAAGCATGAGCCATAAGAGCACTAGCACACTAAAATACTAGAATATTATCATTAGCTTATCAATTAAAATGTTTTGGTTCAACAAGAAAGCGAAAAGCCTTCATATACAATATATATATGTGTGTATATATGTATGTATATATATAACTAAAATTATACAATAGCTTAGGATAAACTTTTGATTACGCTTGATGGGTCGGGTAGATGGGGGACATGGATGAACTTTATACAAAGCTGTTCGAGGCTAAGCTACGACTACTTGTTCTCTTGCGCCTGCTTCTTCTACTTTTCTGAATGTTTTCTTGTGGCAGGGGAGACTTTGGGGACTTTACGTGCTGAAGGCTAAGTAACTCTCATTAGCCGCCACCTCAGCCGCCGCCGCCGCCGTCTCATACTAGACGTACGCCTGGGCCCGGGTGCGTGGCTCCTTGCCCTGGAGCCGTTCCACGAAATTGCGCCAGCTGACCATCGTCTTGCTGGAGTAGAGCCAAACGCTCGAGGTGACGCCCACAAGCATGGAGCACAAGTATTTGACCATGTAGATCTGGAAGATGGGCCGCGCCTCCGGCGTGCCAGGCGGCCTGGCTGCCGGACAGGGTATGGAGAAGGGTTTGCAGATGTCGCGATGCCACTGAATCATCCACTCATCAAAATTGTAGTACTCGTAGAACAGGCAGCCCAGCAGGCCCAGGGCTGGCAATATGAATAGCCCCGAAAAGAAGCCGATGCGCAGCATTAAACGCTCCAGCTTGTCCGTTCGCTTGCCATCCGTCTTCATTACGGTGCGTATGCGAAAGAGCGAGATGAATCCAGCCAGCAGAAAGAGAGCACCAATCGATAAATAAATGCACAGTGGCAGTATAAGAAAGCCGCCCAGGGAGTGAGTGTCCAGCTGGCCTACAAAGCAAACACCGGAGAGTATATCACCTGTAAAATAAGAGAATAAAGGAGAATAAGTATAAGTATAATTATAAATATAAGTATAAGTATAAGAGCTCGTATACGCATTGAAGAAACCCATCCATAGATGAGCTAGGAAATTCATGAATTATTCAAATTTTCACAGCTCAAAGCCGTTTTCTCTTTGGAAAGTGAAATACTTAATGCGGCATCTTGAGCTGGCCACAGTCAAGCAGTCAAGCCTGCTTGCTTAGCCAAGTTGAGAAGTTGTCTAGATGCAATCTGAATTGGGACAATTAATGTCCACATCACTCAGAAATGCAGCACAAATATTTGTGGCAAATATTGGGCTTAATGCCAAAAGAAACGACATTTATGGCACAGATAGGCGATGAGAGGCAGGGGGGCGGGGTTGTGTAGCGAACGGGGTGTAAAGATAAACAATGCTTAATTTTACTTTTACCTTTTGGGGTAAATATTTACACAACGATTGCTTAAACAGTCACTGTGGAACAAAGTCGTCTCTTTTATCACACACACACACACACACACACACACACACACACTGCTTCAAAGTCAATGTGCCGACGCTTGTTTAAACAATTTACAAGCAGCGCTGCCCTTACCTATGATTTCCCCCTATTCTTGCCTTTGTCATCCATTGACACCGCAATGAATCGAACTGAGCGAGTGCGAGGAGTGATGGGGAAGTGTTCGTTGGCTCTTCTCATTAGCGGTATATTTATAAACATGTTGCATGTTGGCTTAGCCAGCTCCGTTGCTCATAAATTATCGATTAGCCCCTAGCTTCCCTCCTCTTTAATTTTTTTTATGAGATGCTAATTCTATTTTCACTTGAGGCTTTTTTAGCGCTCGAGAATTTGTTCCGCCTGATTGACTCAGGGGTACATTTAATTAATTTGCCTGGTCTCTTTAACCACGGCGGGAATACCACTGCTTGGGCTAATCAGTGACTAAATATAAGCACTTATTTGGTTCCAGCTGCTCAGCCATGCTTAATGACGATCAATATATTCCAATTATATTGGCCAATAGCTTGGTTCTTGCTTTTAAAGCCAACAGATGGCGCTGCAGCCGGCGAGGCAGTTTATGGAATATCTTGAAATATTATTCTACGCCATAAAAGTCATGTGCGCTGCAGTTCTTTAGCAAATTAAGCGCAGCGAAATTTATAAGCGCCTGGAAAATGCAGATAAACGAATACAATAAATAACAGCGGCGAGCTGAAGTGAGGCGGCGGCAATTTCGCACAGCAGGGAGTCAGTCGGTGCTAGGAATGCGTGGAGCGAGGGGAGCAACTGCAGTTGTGGACATCAAAGCGCGCCAATTGAATTGAAAGCTAAAACCGAATGCGTTCCACGTTGCACGTCCCACGTATTAAGCGATTTCCGCCACTGGAAACAGCTAGATAAATCAGCGATGCGAAAGACAGACAGAGAGAGAGAGAGAGGGAGAGAGGGAGAGAGTGAGAGAGAGAGAGAGAGCGAGAGCGCGCAAGTGGAACAAATGGAATACGAATGCCACCTGCCGCTGGAAAGGCTACTGCCCGGTTTGGAGCAACGATATTGATCTTAATTTGCGGCAGAAGAGCAAAAGATATCAGAGCGTCAGATAGTGAAATAGTCAGAGCGTCTGGCCACTAAAGGCGAATTGAAATGATATTGAAAGGAAACCGGCCCAGTGCAACGGACAGCGGCCAACAGGAATTGGGGGCTTGTGCAATTGATAAATAAAGAGCAAAAGACAATTTGCTGTTGACGATGTGCGCAACCAGTTCCAGTCGCTCGAGTCCTTTCCAAGCAAACTTGTTTTGGGCAGCTTGACAAAGAGAGCCTGAGGGAGAAGGGCAAGAGAGGGGTTGCTGCTGCTGTTGCTTCTTTTTGCTGCTGCTGTGACAATTCACTACAACAACAACAACAACTACAACAATTCCTGTCAATTGTTTTGTATGGCATGAGGAATGCGTGTTTTGGAACGGGTTGGGCCTTGAGTCAGTGTCTGAGTTCAATTTCTGGTTCTGGTTCTGGTTCTGGTTCAGGCTTGTCTCTCTGTCTCTGTCTCTGTCTCGCTGTCTGCTTTGTCCTTTGCGTCATTTGGGGCCCCGCATGTTGATGAAGTGCAGACAGCAAAATTCCATTTTTAGTCATGCATTTGATTAAAAACCAAAACGAACAGCAAAAAAGAAATATATATGTATTTATATATAAAAAAAGGGAAAAGGTTTTTTTCTGCCAGCACAAATTGAAGAAATCGCTGCAGCAGCTGCAGCTGCATTTGCTGCTCTGTGGAACAAGTTTCGTGTGGCTGGCAGCATCCTCTCAAAAGGTGTTAATCTGTTGGCCAAATACGAATTCGAAAACTTTTCCCCCTCCCAAGCACTTCAAACAGGTGAGACAGTCGCACAAAGGGCAGCAGATAGCCCCACGCATAATGAAGCTGACGCTTCACACTGGCTCTGACTTTGAAGCTGTACTCCAAATGAGGTGTCATCGGCTGATTGTCTATCAAAGGCCAGGCTTTGTCTATTTTTAGCGTAAAGGTGAGAAGAATTCGTGGGACAATTTCTAGTTGGCATTTTTCAATAAACAACTATTCGTAGAGCTGACAAAGCATGCTGTAAAGAATTCAGCAAGAAAAAAAAAGTGGTAAAAATCTGAAGCAGATTTAATTGAATATCAAAGTTGTTAAAGCTGCAGAAAAGTTAAACTTTCTGCTAGCTAAATGGAATAATATTCTAAAAACTCTTACAGCTGACTGTAAATAATATAGTCAATTAATTCAAGAGCTTGCAAAGCTTTCATGACTTAAAGCTCTTCATAACTTAAATGGTAGCTTTTTAAGTTGCTTAAAAAGCACATTTTCAGTACAAGTAACTAGAGAATGGGTTAGCTATAAGATTTCCTTACTTTGTGCTTTTCAAAATTCTTTTCCTCTGTTTTATTATATTATTTATACTTTATATATTTACTCCAGCAAACAGATTATATACAAGCTAAATCTAAATCATGCTAATTCCCTTTCTCGTTAAATGAGTTGAAACAGCTTTCAAAGTCAGTTTCAGCTACGGCTAAACCCGCCAGAGCTTTGCTGTACTTTGTAAAATTCTTGAATGAAAACTTTGCCCTGCTTTGCTATCGTTGAAAATTATCTGCGAGACAATTTATGACAGAGCTGTCAAAATGTTTATCTTACACTCGAGCTGCGTACCTTAAATGATAAAAGATAATGAGGCAAATAAACTTTTATGATGGAAGACAAATATGTTGAAGGGGTTAATAAACCAGCGATTGAAACTACTAACAACTGAAGAGAACTGAAGAGAAGAAACACAAGTGTAGAAGAAAAAGCTGAATACATTGTGAAATAAAAAGTAAATGAAGCCAAAAGACAGCTAGACAATTGTTTTATAATTATGCTGCGAGGAAGCCAAAGAGAGCGAGAGAGTGAAAGAAAAGTAAAAAAAAATAAATAAAATTGCTTAATTTATGTGCCACTTATCTAAATGGAGCAGAGCTGCCAAGCAAACTGAAGCAGCGACAGATATATATATTTATAGAAAGAAAGAGAGAGAGAGAGTGAGTGAGAAACCCAATGAGTGTCTCTTAATATTATTTTTATAAAGCCAAAGCGATAAGCGAGTGACAGCTGCTGTTAGGGCAGAAGGGGAGGCAGAAGGTGAGGAGACTTTGACTTTCGTTGTCTTGTGGCACAGTAATTAAAATCTTGTGGCAAGGGGAGACCAAGGCAGACAGGCAGTGAGAGAGAGAGAGAGGGGACTGCATGGCTACAACTGGCGACAATAATCGCGGCGACAACTGCAAAGCGAGAGAAACAACATGCGATTAAATTTTAAATGACAGTTGACAGTTCACATCAGACTTAACGTGAACAAACATAGCTATAGCCATATGTATAAATATATATATTTATATATATATACAGATATGTAGATACGAGCTGCAAACAGGATATGTGCCAACTGAGCAGCAGGTAAAATGTCATCAGAGCAAGCCACAGAGAGTGAGTGAGAGAGAGAGAAGTGGAGCAGCTGTTAAAACTTGTCAGCCAGATTAAAGGTGGGCGCTGGGCCACATGTGGGCGTGGCAGTTGTGTGTCTGCAAAGCGAAATTGATAATAAACTTGGCTTCAGCCATCAGTGGCAAAATATTGTAAGCGCAAGCTGCAAAGGGTTGCTCACATTCCACTCCATAAACTTCATGACGAAGCGAACTCTGAGTTCTCATTCATTTGGAGTATGTTGAACCCTGGTTCGTAATATCTGCTAAGCTTTTAAGAGTAATTCCATTAAAGTAATATTATTTTGAGTTAATTGAAAAGCAAATATAATTTCAGGCCTTAGCTCATCTTTAAGGAGGAATTCCAATTTTAAAAATATTTTTTAATAAACAAAAACAAACAAAAATGTTAAAATAAAATCTTAGTTCAGGCTTTATCCACAATTTGTTCTTAATTCAAATTTTATTTTAATTAGAATATATTTTAGTTAAAAAATAAATATCAAACACAAGTTTAAAATTTGACATTTTTTTAAGAATCAATTTAATTCAATTTTGCAATATTTAAGTATTATTTTATGTTGTTATCAAAATGAAATCAAATAATTTTTTACTTTTTTGGTCAGTAATGAAATCTATTTATATATTTTCATTAATTATTATTTTGCATAGGTTGCATTATTTGGAGCATATTAAATTGCAAAGCATTTATTAATATCAAAAATGCATTGACGGCATTAATTAAATCTAATTTAATTTTTTTTTTTATAAATCGATTTGCAGCTTTTAGAGAGATTTTTTTCAATTTTATTAAAAACCAAAAATAAATTTTTTATATGCGGAATTTTTAAATTGTTTACTTATAGTTGAAATGTGAGCTTAAAGCTCACGTCACTCTAAGCTTAAAGCTTAAAGCTCTTAGGAATAAAATAAATAAATAAATAAATAATAGTAAATAAATAAAAATAAAAAAAGAAATGAATAAATAAAATAAAAGAAATAAATAAATAATAATATATAAATAAATAAAAATAAATAAATATATAAAAATAGAAATGAATAAATAAAATAAATAAATAAATAAATAATAATAAATAAATAAAAATAGAAATGAATAAATAAAATAAAATAAATAAATAAATAATAATAAATAAATAAATAAAAATAAAAAAATAAATAGTGTTTTTCATAAACAGAAAAATATATTCTATATATTTAAGTGAATTTAAAGGCAATATAAATAAAACTGATATTTTTCAATCAAATTTTGACCTTTTATAATTATTTTTATAATTCATAACAAAAATTATATAAAGATGTAAAAAAAGATTAATTGATTGATTTTTTAAATATTATTTTGACTATATTTTAAGAGAATTTATTAAGCAAAAATTTATATTTTAATAAATATATTAATATAAAATTTAAATAGAGTTTAGTATGCAATTGTACACATGATTTTATTACACTTGCAGCATTCCATTTAAATTAGTTACATGAAGCACTAATTGTTTCTATGAGACAAGCGCCCTCTCACTCTTGAGAACGTGTTAACCAGTGTAGTGTAGAAGTGCTCTCAGCATTGGCCCTGCCTTGTTTATAATCAAGCCGTCACCTTCTTTGGCCTGTCTTTGCCAAAAACACGCTCTTTCAGCAGTTCGCATATGCCTACTACACATGTGCCGAACCGCCACTTAATGTGTGGCGGCTCCCCTTCCCCTTCCCCTTTCAGCTACGTCTCTGCCACTGCCTCTTACGCCCTCTCTCTCTCTCTCTCGCTCTCTCGCTTTGCTGACAAGGACAGCCCCGCATAGTTGCATAGTTGAACTTTGGCTGCCATTTGACAAGTGTGTGTGTGTGTGCCTCTGTCTCCCTCTCTGTCTGCATCCCTTTCTCACTCGTTCTTTGTGTGTTTGTGTCCTTGTTTCTACATGCAAATTGAAATTGTTTGCATTGTCTGTTGCTCTGGCCCCCAACACACTATCTAACCTCGCTGCCAGCTGCTGCTGCTGCTCTTGCCGTTGTTGCCGCTGTCGACACGTAATATAAATTCTCAACAAATTTTAGGCATGTCTCTGCCGATGCCCACCTTCCGCCACCCTCTGCCCGACTATATTGTTCATGCCTCATGGCTCTGTGTTTAATTTTCAAATATTTACAGCAAATAATCGCAAATGCGTTGACAACAACACTCAACTTAAATACACAATGGCAAATAACTACAGCGAGCAGCTCTGCCCTGGCCCCTGCCACATGCTGCTCCTTGGCTTACCATGCCCACATTACCGCAACGCCCACTTTTTACTAAATAAAATGTGCCACAAAATGACATTTAATTGTTTTCAATTTTTGTTTTCCTTTTTTTCATTTTACTTTTCATGTTGCTGTAGTTGACTGTTGCAGCGGGGGTTTGTTTAAGGCAAGCTAGGGCAAGGGCTTGGGCAGGGGTGGAGTGTGTACGTTGCTGTTTCTGCTAATGACACTTGTCGCGTGTGCAGATTTCATGTTTCGCTGTTGTTTTTGCTGCCTCCATTTTTCCATTTGTGCGCGCATTTCCATATTTAATTGCGCATCTTGATAAACCGCGCCTCACTTTTTATGCTCCTCCAACCTGCCACTCAACCCCTTCACAGTTGCTGTTGTAGTTTTTGCCTTTGTTATTCATTAGCTGTGGTTGTTGTTGTTGTTGTTGCTGCTGCCGCTGCTGTTGACCTCAATTTTTATTGCCTGCCACTTTTTTAATGTCGCGTGTCGCAATTTTTCGTTTTGTTTTTGTTTTTCTTTTGTTTGTTGCATTGTTTTTGTCACTTGTGCAACAGTTTGTTGAACTTTTGATTGTATATAAATATATATAAATATTATTTTTTTTAGAATTTCATAGCGAAAAGTGGCACAATTAAGAGGCAAGCGAAACGATTTGATCTTAGTTTGAAGAGCTAAGGCAAATTGTGCATGAACAACGAATCGAGAATTAAAGTTGAATCAATCTAAAATTTAGCTTGAATCAAAAGTGAATCAATCTAACATTTTTATTAAAATGTCATTAGCTAGTTTAATATTATTTTTGCATTTTAATAATAATAAAAAATATAAATATAAAAAATATATATATATATTTTTTTTTTAATTTGTCGATAATTAAATATTATATTCAGTAATTTTACTAACTTATTTTGAGCATTAATTTTTATAATTTAAACTTTTAAATTAAATTAAATTTATATTGCATTTTTTCGCTGCCAAAATCTTTATTTAAAATTTCCCTAATAATTTCCCAAACTTTCTTTGCTCACCCAAGCTCCCATTTCATTACTCTATTCTTGAGTGTGTTAAGCAAGTTGAAATATTATTTAACAAGTCTTCTCTCCTGGGTTTGAGCACTATTCCATGAGTGTTATGCAGTCAGTCATTCATTCATTCACACATTCCTTCATTCATATATTTTTCATTCATTCAATTCGCGTCGTTCCCACACTCGACATTTTCCATTTCCACTTCAGCGTGAGAGCAGCAGCAAAGCATTTGATTTCTGTCCATGTCATTTCAAAAGGCACACACACACACACACATACACCTACACACACGCACAATACGAAAAGCCTGTTTAGACATGCATAAATTACAAAAAGGACAGAGCAGGACACGAGTAGACGCATCCACGCGGCATTCCTGCTCATATCCGGTCCCCCATCATGCCACATATTCAGGCAGCGCGCATTTTAGCGGCTCACACACACACACACACACACACACGCGCGCGTGCACACCGACACATACACACTCGCATGCATTCCCGCCATTTTTCTCGCAATTTTCATTTGTTTTTCCTTTTCGACAGTTGGGCGCGTATTTAAATGCCGACCCCAAAGCCATTTCCAACTTGTTATTCAAATTATGTGGCAGCAGGAGAGAGGAAGATAAAGCGCTAGAGAGGGCGAGAGTCAGAGAGGGGGACAGACTGAGAGAGAAAGAGAGTGAGACGGAAGTGAGCTGTGAGCTAACCGCAGGCATTCAACATGGCGTATGCTTGACATTAAGTATGCTCTTCTTTTATGTCCCTTTGCCTGTTAGAGATACCCCGTTCCCCTTCCCACTGCTACTCTTCCCCTATGCTTTACCTGCACCTGCATCTACATAATGCGAGGTGCCAAAGTAATTAGTGCTGCACTAAGCACTCTTACCCTTTCATATTGTACCTCGCACCTAGACAATTGCTGAATGGCCCCTCGCTTAGTTGCATTGTGCGCGACTAGACTAAAGCGTCAACTGTTATACTGTTATGCACTGTTATAATAAGAATGTTTAGTTTATAGTGCAGTATCTAAAAGGAATACTTAATAGAGAGATATAAAAAATATAGGGAAATATATGAGAGAAATGAAAATACTCCTGTTAAAGCGGAAAATAATGGGAAATTAGATCGTTTAAATAATTGAATAAAAAAATGTGTCTTTCTGTACTCATACTCTACTTATATATGTATGTAGTTTGGTAGTTTATAATGTTAAACATATGAAAATATATGAATATTGGGAAATTTACAGTATCATAAACTCAAAGGAATTATATTTATATAGAATTATTATAAGATATTAGTATTCTCATTTCGTAATCAACTAATTTTACCCAAATAATAATATAAAAGGAATAATGAATATATAGTAAAATATTGGGAAATTACTATAGCAAATAACTGAAAATATTTTTATTTAAATTACAGTCACATCATACAAAACTAAGTAACACTGTTCTTCACTCTTCTGACCATCACTTCTTTTAGTAATGGGTATTCTCTAGTCTATTCCACACTTACAATATAAATAGTTGACATTTTACAAGAGGCCACAGCTTGCCCTGTGTCTCTTCATTTTTGGGAAATATAGAAGGCAAACGAAGCGAGGTGTCGGAAATGAATTTCGTGTATTTCAGTTTTCCATTTCGTTCCGCCTTTTCGTACCTTTTGCTTGTCGCCGCCACCTGCCCGACACGCCCTCTAGCGGCCACGACTGGCAATAAAAAAGGATTAAAATTTATGAAATTGCGCAACTTGCGTTTTTTGGCATTTTCGTTTACGAACAGCGGCAAATGCCAAATGGCAAATGGCAACAGAAAACGAAAATGGAATTTATTTGCCATGGGTTCGCACGTGTTTTGCGGTTAAGGATATTTTGGCATGTGCTGCTGCTGCTGGCTATAAATAAACAAATGTTCCCCAAGGAAATTGAGAGAAGGAGTGGGTCGATCCATCGAAAAGGGTGCATAAAACATAAATCATAGAAAACGCCAAAAAGAAATTAAACTTAAAAGATCGAAAACTAGAAGTTCCCATTATCTTGGGATTTTGGAAAACATATTCTAAAGGCCTTAGCAAGGTCTGCATAACATCTAATCATAAATAATCTAATGCGGGGCTTTCCAATTTCCTCAGGTCTATAAAGGTCTCCAGCTAAGCAACCACTAATAAAACAATAAATCCTTGTTTAGCACATTTTAACACGCGTTTCTGCGGTCTTTTTATGTGTGACCTATTAAAACCCATCTACCCAAGCAGCTACCCCCTAGCCCACTCTCAGCAGGAGGTTTTCTTAAATGTCCCTTTCAACTCAATTATCCTGCGACACGCATACGCAAAAGCTCAGTGAGTTTAGCAGCTGCTGCTTTCTACTATAAAATGCATAAAAAATGTTCATTACAGGAAGCTTAATTTAATGTAATTGCGTAGCTGGCAAGAGCAAGAAGTAGGGAACTAGGTAGTTAGGTAAACAAATGTAAATGTCAAAGGAGCAAAGTGCGCGTAGATAAGAAATGAAGTGAAATGTGCAGCCTTCTGATTATGCTCAGGCAGGAAAATCTTGTTGACTTTTAGAAGATAATGAAATGGCAGGTACTAGAAAAATATGGGGAATTATTATGTTATGAAACTGAATTAGGAATTTGGGTACAGTAGGTGCCCAAATGTGAAATATTATGCAGTTTAATTTGAAATAATATTTATAATGGGATTTTAAATAAGGGGAATAAAAAAATTATGCAGGTAAATCTTGTAGACTTTAAGAAATAACAGGTACTTTAATGAAATGACAGGTACTAGAAAAATATGGGGAATTATTATGTTATGAAAATGAATTAGGAATTTGGGTGCAGTAGGCACCCAAATATATTTATAATGGGATTTTAAATAAGGGGAATTTAAATATTATGCGTGGAATATGTAAATCTAGTAATGAATTTGTATTATAGTGGGATTTAAAATAATGGGAATTTAAGTTGAATGAGAAGAATATGAATACAACTTGGTTAACATTGTATATGTAAATATCATAATGCTTAAAAAGGAAATTTGCTTATAGCAATAGTTTTAAATATAAGGAATTAAAACTTTAGAGTGAGCGGAATTTCAGAAGTTCATTTCATATCAGTAAGTTCATATAAAATAATTTACAGAATTTTAAAAATAATTTCAAATTTTGATATATTTGATTATGTGGTATAAGGGCATCCTAAATATAGGGAATTTTCGCAGAGCATAGAGATAACTGTTAAAGTATAGAGCAGTAATTGATGACAGTTATTTTATAATAAATAAATAAATAAATAAATAAATAAATAAATAAATAAATAAACAAATAAATATAAAATATGATTATATTTATTTAATTTAATGCTAACTTTCATTAAAGAGACGTATATGATTTTTGAAAGAAGAAGGGAAATTGAAATAAAATACTTTAGCAGGAACTTTACTTGCACGTAATGAACTTGAAAGAGTTTAAAGAATGCAAGCTACAGCTTGTAAGCGTGGAGCATTAGCTTAATATACTAGATCAACTTTAGTAAACAGAGACTGTTGAAATGCAATTCTCGTGCGCCTTAAACTATGCAACACAAGCAGCAACAAATCTTAGACAAATAGATAAGTGAGGGAAGCAGAGCTGCAAACCCGCAGCAGTCAACACTTGCGGCAATAAGGCCCACGTGGGAGTAAGGGGAACAGAGGGGGTAAAAGAGATAGAGTGGAGAGCGCAGAGTGTGGGAGGTAGATTAAGAAGCGAACCAGCTGGGAAATTGTGAAACTGGGAAAACTTGACGCTCAACGCACGCTCAACTTCTGCTCGATATTATGTGTGTGGGCAAAAAGTTTTCTTTGTGTTTCGTTGGGCAGAGTTTGTGCTTACATTTTGTCGCCGCTTAGAACAAAACAGAAAAAAAATAAAGGAACAAGACTCAAATTCGGCTCAACTTGCGGCGCGAGGCCAAAGAAAAATACAAAGTAAGTATTATTTAATATGTATTAACACACACATACATTACAAGAAAGCACAAGGAGCAGAAGAAGAAGAGCAGGCAGAACAAGAGGGGGAGGTATAGGAAATAAATTAGAAAAGTCGTGGTTAGCCAAAAACTTTGCCGGAAATTATATAGAAAATTTATGAATTTGATTTCTCCCACAGTCACTCTCTCTCTCTCTCTCTCTCTCTCTCTCACTCTCACTCGTATTATTCAATTAAAAGTTGCTCAGGCAACATTTGCCCAGTATTTAGCCTCAATTTATGTTTAGATTTCCCTCTGTTTGTCTTGTCGTTGAGAGATCGAAAGAGCCAAATCAAAGTTTGGGCAGGCGTCAAAAACACGAGCCAAATATAGAAAAATATCTAAATAAGTAAGAGAAAAATAAAAACAAAAATACTTTTGTGGCTTTCACTTTCCGCATTCGTAATGAGACTTGGCCCCAATGGAAATGCCGAGAATGCAAGAAGCAGAGAAAAGGTTTCGGTTTCAATTGCCAAGTGTTTTCCTTTTCGTCTTTTCTTGTTTTTTTTATTTGTTCGACTGATTGATAGACAAACAGGATATGGGGTAAAGGGCTTAAGTCCTACGGATTGTTGCTGGCACTTTTTTAATTGAAGGGGTTAGAACTGCGGACAGTTATTGAGAGTTGGCTTGGCTTGGCCTGCGGCGAGCTGATTTCGCTCGTGTATTGACGAAAGTTAATCAACCTTGTCAAAGAACCACAAAATAAGTAAATGCTTAAATGAAGCGTGCAATGGACATAACAATTTATTGCCAAATGAGATTGGTTTAGACCAAAAGCTACAAATAAATAGCAAAAGGATTCAAGGGAAATACAATATATATTGCTTATTGATTTAAGGATTCCTTCACACATGTGTTAAAGGGAAATAATATGAGTTTACCTGGTATTTGATATATATTTTATTTTGCAATATTGTTGCATTTAAAATTGAGATAAAAATAATATTTGAACTGAATGACTTTATACTGGCTTTTATAACATGCCTTTTTAAAATGTTGCAATTAATTTAAGTAAAGATTTCATTCTGATTGCATTTTATTTTGCAAAATTTCTATGATTTTAAAGGAAAATATGTAAGCTCTGCTAATATTGGCTTTTTCACTATACGAACTCTTCCTCACTCGACTTCAATTACAGTTGGCTTCACTGCACTCTCCCTCATTCCATCTCTATCTATCTATCTCTCTCTAGCCACCAATTCAACAGTTTTATAGCGCCCGCTGCTTGAGCGATGCGCACACAAATTATTAAGAAACATTCTAACAAACTGCAGACAAAGTTGGCAACAAAAGGCACCCGCTTAATTATACACACCATTAATAACTAAAACCAATTTGTATGCGCAACAAGACGCAGCAACAGCAACAGCAGCAGAAGCAGCAGCAGAAGCAGCAGCAGCAGCAACAGCAGCTACTTCCAATGCTACCGCAGTGCACTTTATGTCTACTCCAGGGAAGTCAACGATGTCGACGCCCACACACATACGCCCACACACGCACACATATATACACACTCACACGCACGTTCATGCAGTGCACATAAATCAACACACAAAGCAACACAATAAAAACGGGACAAGCGGAAGCGTCAGCAGCAGCAGCAGCGGCTGAACAAAACGCAATTTGTGCAAGCAAAGGCAATGTGGAAGTTAGTGGAAGGAAAACAGCTACAATAACTGCCAAACAAAAGCAAGAACAACAACAACAACAACAGCAACAGCAAAAAGCACTGTTGCAAATAAGCAATATTGATGACTTTACTGTGCGTTGGGCTGCCGCCAGGTGGCGCCGACTAGAAAGGGCTACTTGCCCAATCCAAAGAGACAATGAAGTAGCAACAAAAACAATGCCTCTGCCGAAAAAAGGAGCTGGCAAAATGTGCAACTAACAAGTGAGTGCGCGCACACACACACACACACACATACAACACGAACATAAAGGCACTCGCACTCTCTCACACTCACTGACACACTCGGTCAGGCTAAACAATGGCAATGATGGCCGTCGGTCTCCGCTACGCTCAGTCTCTCTCACACTTTCGTCTGCGCCCGCTCTCGCTCGCACTCAATCAGTCGCTCGCTTTAAGCAGCTTTTGTTGCAATGGCATGCAAAAGTTAACGGGCTGCAGCTTTGGATTCAGTTTTGGTTTTGGTTTTTGGTTTTGGTTTCGGTTGCGGCTCTCTCGTTTTCCTTTACATTCTTACTTATTTTTTTGTGCATCATTAAATCGCATGCCCTCTCGCTTGCACCCACTCTGTTTGGATTCCTAGTTATGTTTTTGGTTGCCTCAAGTGCCAGCAGCAGCAGCAGCATTCGTTGAGGCCACCTCGTAGCCAGTTGCAATCTCATTACACGACTTGGTTTTCGTGAATTGCTCTGGCGCCGCCTTTCCAGGATTTCCCTTTTGCCTTTTCCTTTACAACTTCTTCAGCTACATGTAATTAGCATTTGGAGTGTCCTTGTTGTTGCTTTCTCTTTCTAAGTCAAACAATCATTGTACGCATTTACACGTTGCATTTGCTATGTTGCTGCCTCTGCCTAATTCGTTCATAGCAACCGGAATTGTAATTCTAATGCTTTGCCAATTGGCTGAAAGTAGGATTACTTGATGTCTATATTGAAAAGTAAAAGTTAAATAGAATACGAATACGAATTCCTTAAACTAACTTTTAGCATTGCAAAGTTTTCTCTTTTTAAATAGTTCAGCTCTGGCTTATTAGCTTTAACATTTAGTATCTCACTTTCTTTTGTTTACTATCTGCCTAACCTCGAGCTAACCTCAAATGAACTCGTAGTTGACTCTTTATTGAACTTGCACTTGCCATTGTCTTTAACTGCTGTTGGAACTAGTTCAACTTGAACCCCAATGCCAAGCTGCAGCTTATCTCTCCACCTATTCAATGCCTATCAAATCGCACTTAACACAATTGCGAGCCAAAAGTTCTAAGAGCCAAACTGTCATAAAAGTAACTCAACTCTCCAGAATGCCCTTTCCCACTTTAGCAAGTGAACTGTTCTCTCACGCCCTTTGCTCTTCTCACTCTCCCTCTCTCCCACTCTCTCTCTCTCTCAGAGCAACAGGTGCTCTGCGCTGTCAATAGTTTTGTCTGCCAACTTCTGCGCTCATTTGCGTTAAACTTGATAGAAGCGCGACAGACATACCCTAATTACAAGCAGTCACTGTGGGAGGGAGGGAGAGGTGCTGAGTGAGAGAGCTTAAGTTCGAGGGCTGTCACAATTAGTGAAAATTCGTATATGACCCAATCTAATGATAAGTCTCTAACAGCCAGACTGACAAAATGGCAGGTGAAGGCAATTGGAAATAACACTGTTGAGTACTTAAATTCATTCAAGAATAACCCCCCTTGCCACAAACCGTCCGCCCACCCGCTGAGAGCACCTAGAAAAGCTACTTTAGTTTATAATGCAGTGTGTCTGGGCCGCATTGCAGCCAATGGGCTAAGCCTGCTTTCGTATCTGTCTCTCAGTCTCTGCGTCTCTGTCTGCCTGGCTGTCTGTCTGCCCGCATTGATGTGTGCTACAGATAGTGCTCTACTCGCAGCAGCGAGGGGTGTTTGAAAAAATGTTAAATACCATTTTTTAATTGATATTTAGTAATACATATAAATAAATAAATAATAAAACTTACTTCAGGTATAATTATATACATAAATTTAGAAATATTATATCTCAAATATTTTTTTTTATTTGTCAAGTAAATACTCTTATTGACGGAACTATAGTTTATTTGTATAAATAAATATTTCTGTATACAATTTCATCTACATTAAGAGCAACCCTCGCAAATATTGTCTCTGTGTGTAGTTGTCTCTATCATAGTCTGCGTTCAGCCAATTGGCAATGATTAATAATCAAAATGTCGGCGCTGTCAGTTATAAAGTCACTTGACAGTTTAATCAAGTTGTGTGTGTGTGTGTGTTTGTTAGTGCTAGTGTTAGTGTGAGTGTAAGTGTGTGTGTGTGTGCTATAACTGTCGATGCTTTGACATGAAATTTGCATGCGGGCCTCGTGCAGGGCAGAGCGAGAGAGAGAACAAGGGAGAGAGTAGATGAATTAACTTGAGCAAACAAATTAAAACAGCTTATATGATGCTCTCTCTCTCTCTCTCTGTCTTTCGTCTTGCATGTAATTTTAAGAGACAATCATTTTCCATTATGAAATACCTAATATAAGCGAGTAGACTAGACTGTTTTACAGTTACCCAAATCAAAGGCCTACTTAGCAGGCAACAAAAACGTGGCCAATAAACTGACAGCTGTGTGGAAATGAAAGCAAATACTGCCAAGTGTCTTTGGCTATATATACACATTTATATCTGTGTGTTTGTATGGGTGTGTATGCATAGTCTACCCCTGATGTATCAAGAGGCACAGGCATAGGCACAGGCAAAGAAAATAAACAAAAATTATGACAAGCAGCAGCAAAAAATAATAAAAATGCCCAAGAAAAATTGCAGAGACCACAATTGGATCGAAATGGGGCACACGTTGCCAACATGTGTGTGTGTGTGAGAGTGTGTGGGCGGCTGAGTGGGTAACTATACTAATAAACAGACCCCATATGTATACAAGTCTTGGGCATAAAAATGCCAAGACATAAAGCCAACTAACACGTAGGAGAATGCCCCTGCCCAAAGCAGCTCGATAAGCCAAGGGGCTTATACCTTGGACATTTTAGAGACGTAAATAAGACTGCCTTATGTGCCATGGAGATGAAGATTGGGGAGCAGAGAACTAACAGCACAACAGCCATAACATATGGTTGAGTCTAGGGGAGATGCAAATTGGAAGCTGAAACTGGAATCCAAATTAATTCATGCAAATTTGTTGGAACTTATAATGGGCAATATTTTTATGAATTATATTGACTAAAACGATTATGTACATATAAATGTGAATAGAATATAGATTCTTCTTTTGAATTAGGTCTCGAAATATTATCAAAATATTTTGGCAGAAAAAAAAAGATTAAAAAGAATTTTTTTGCATTTTGTATTTAGATCGTTAAAAATATATGCTTAAATTAAAGAAATATTGATTTAAAATCGAATATGAAGTAAGAAAATAAATAGTTTTATAAAATTTATATACAAAAAAATAATAATAAGAATAATAATAATAAAAAATAAAAATAATAATAATTAATAATAAAATAAAAAATATGAATAATAGTTCAACTTAATAAATAAATAAAATAAAATAAATTAGTAAACGATTTTGAGATATAAATGTGACTAAAAATGACTAGAAAAAAGATTCTAAATTTGAATCAGATCTCGAAATTTAATCAGAAAAAAAATATATATGTACTACATCAAAAAACATAAATATAACATTAAGTATTTAAAAATGGAATATGAAGTAAGAAAATAAATAATTTTATAAAAATGATATACAAAAAAAAAATAAAATAAATAAATAAATAAATAAAAATAAAAATAAAATAAAATACAATAATAATAAATAATTGAAAATAAAGATAGAAATAAATACAAAAAAAAAATTTTAAAAAAATACAAAATGAAATAAAAATAAAATAAAATGCATACAATAAATAAAATAAATAATATACTTAAATTAAATAAATAAACGACTTCGAGCTTTAAATGGAACTAGAAATATATATTCTGAATGCTTGAAAAATTGATCAAATTACTTTTGCCAGTGAAGATTTAAGGAAGTTAGCAAACATTTACTAGATTACAATAAAAATTAAGATTATTAAAAAAAATATATATATATATAATTAAATTATAATATAAATACATAATACTCCATATTTTTTATTTAAAATTAAAAAATAACATTAAATAACAAAGCATTTGTAAATATGTCGAAAGCTTTCAATATGAAAGTAGACATTATTCAAATTATTTTTTAACAGTAAGAAAATATTATTTTTAATGAAGTACACAGCACAACACTTGTGTTTGAGCGGAACTGTTATACAAGAAACTGTTATATAGCCAGCAGCATTGTCAAGTGCTCGGCCACAGCAGCGACAGCGAACAAACGTTTCGCTGACTTTCAAATGACCATTAGCGTACGCTGCTCGCCCTTAGGCTTTGTCACATCAAACGAGTCCTTGTGCCTCTCCTCTCCCACCCGCCGCGCGCTGTTGTCTTGAAAGCCCATTAACAATTTCATTATTCTGTGTTTTTCTTTGTAAAAGTTCGTTCGGGGCGTTTCTTTTGGCTACTCCAGTTGAGTGCGCGCCGCGGTCTAGCAAAACTAATCATTTTTAATAACCAATAATTTATTTTTAATCAAACTTTAATGAAAACTTGGATGTTGCGCATAAAGAATTAAGCAGAAAGTGGGCAGAGGGAAAGGCAAAGGCAGAGACAGGATAGAGACAGCGACTGAGGCTGATACAAGAACGTGGCCAACTTTTGGGCTAAGAAATTCAGTAGCCTTGTCATGCATAAAAATTCAGAGCAGTAGCTGCTGTGGGCGTGGCTGCGATTCATCTCAGATTTATGGCGCAAAGATTGTGCCAGGCAGATAAGTATATATAGAAATATATACATGGAGTATATATACACATGTGTAGAAGGTCGTGCAGAAATCAAATCGAAGCAGCCAAGCGAACGACAACACCTCACTCGAATCACTTGTTGCCTTCGCACTTGCAATCTCTGGCGCTGCTGTTGCCCAGTTTTTTTTTGTTGTAGCCCCCCTTTGCCTTAATTAATTTCTTAGCCAGGTCCAAAAGGGTTACCAGCTCATTATTTTTGCCGGGTTTCTGTTCGTTTCTTTTTTTTTTTTTTTCATTCTGCTACCATACGAACACTTGCACAGCCCGGGGACCTGCAATTGCTTTGATTGTCCACAGCAAACCGCCAAGAACTGGACAACTGTGTAAAAAAAAAAAAAAAATCAACGGTGGGCGTTATTCTAAGGGAATTACATGAGGAGGTAGGAGAGCAGAGGCGTAGTCCGCTGGCAAATTGCCAAAAGGGGGAGATCGAGTGAGAAATGTAAATACTATGAGATTGAAGTAGTAGAGAGAGATAGATAAAGAAAGAGAAGTAGCGAGGGGGGGAGGGGAAGAGAAGAGAGAGAGAGAGAGAGAGAGAGAGAGAAAGTGACAGAGACAGAGAGAGAGAGAGAGAAAGTGACAGAGAAAGACACAGAGGGAGATAGAAACATTGAGAGGCAGAAGAGTCTAAGAGAGAAATATGGTGGGAATGAAAAAGAAGGAAAAAATCTAGAAAGAAACATACAGACAGTAAAATGAAAAGCGAGAGAGAGAGGAAGAGAGAGAGAGAGAGAGATCAAAAGACAGACGAAAGAGAAATAGACAAAATGAGAGAGAAACTGATGGTGAGAGAGAGAGAGAGAGAGAGAGAGAGAGAAAGAAAAGAACAAAAGTAGACAGAGCAAGCGTTTTAGAGATAAAGTGCGATAGAATCATAGTGAGGGAGAGAGATAGAGAAAAATGGTGGATATGCAAATCATAGAGAGAAATCAAGAAATAGGCATACAGATAAACAGACAGACAGAGAGAGAGAGAGAGAGAGAGAGAGAGAGAGAGATAGGGAGATAGAGAGAGATAAATACAGATAATATCAGAGAGAAAGCCGCAGAGCGATAAATATCGATCTAATGATTGCTATATATTCTGTTAGTAATATTAATAATATATATTAGACTGACTTGCATGCATAGTACTTCTAGTCATTTGATGGGACTCTTGCAAAATAACAAAATAAAATATTATAATATACAAGAAAGTAAGTACTAAACTAACATGTTGTATGTCTTAAATAACTACTGATAATATGGTAAATGTAGTACACCATCATATATTTTAATTTTTTTGTTTTATAAAATTTATTTTTTTTTTTAATTTTTTAAAATATTTTTAAAATTTTATTTTTGTTTTTTTAATTTAAAGTTTAGCTTTTATTTTAATTTATTTTTTGCTTCCTATGCTTAGCATAATTGCTTAATTTCTTCATTTGCTTAATTGTTGCAATTCGAATTAAACGACCCCCATTCGACTACGTCACTGTTGCGCTGGCAAACACTTTTAGCCAAGTTTGGTACGAGTTTTTGCGCCTCTGTGCAGTCCAAGCCATTGCCCGTTTAGTTGCTTGTTCAGTCTGCAGTCTTCAGTCTTTGTCTTTTAATCTCTCTCTCTCTCTCTCTATCTCTCTTTGTCTGCTTCTTTAACTGTCTGTTCGCCTTCGCCTTGGCATCTGAAAAATGTCGCTGGTTAACTTGCTTTAAGTATAGTTTGCTTTGGCTTTGATTGTCCACTTGGCGGACAGCCGCCCACTGGGGTTACTTGAAGCAAGAATTGCAGCCGAAGTAGCAGCAGCAGCAGCAGCGCCTCCTGCTGACCACAAGATGATGATGACAATTATTGCTACTGTCCTTCACCCCAGCTCCCTACTCAGAGTTGTATTGTTATCGAGCTACCGAGTCTCAAGTCACTTTTCCTTCGCTCCGACTGTCTGAAGTGCTTTTTATGAGTTTTCATTTGCTGACAGCCAACCGCAGACCAACTGCCACTATCACTATTATTATTATTATTATTATTATTATTGTTGTTGTTATTCCTATTATTATGCTGCTTAGTTTTCTACCCATTTTTATTTTGAGCAACGTGCAACAATGGCGCGACAATTATTGTGTGTGTACTCGACTGGAATGACTTTGCGGCTGGCCTGTCTACCGGATCGTAGAATCTTCTATATCCCCTGGCTTAAGCTCTGGCTCAAGCTGCGTGCCATTTCGTTTTCGCCACTGAATGCCACTCATCAACTCGACGCTACGTGACAAGCAATTAATTAAAAAATTAAACAGAGGAGCAGCTGTGTGGAGAGGGCGCAGCATTTGATTGACAGGCCAAGTCAATGAACAAAAAAAGTGAAAAAAAAAAACAAAAAAAAAACGAACAACAGAAATAAAATTGCCCTGAAACAGATCTCGACTCAGGCTCTCAATACCAATGCCAATGGTCATGTTCATTGCGCCGTTTTGGCCAAACTGCTGGCCACAAAATTTGTGTGGCCATAAAACGAGCGTTGGCCAATGATAATAATTGGCCAATGATGCACATGGGAAAAGGCCAAATGGCCAATTGGCCAGTTGCTGCTGCTGCTGCTGCTGCTGCCACTGTTGTTGTTGTTGTCATTAGACGGCTATTAGGCCATAACCATATATGCCGGCTCGCTCATCTATCGATCATAAAAAGCCACAGTCACAGTTTGTCCACTCTGGCCAGCTGTTGCCCCAAATGACAGATGACATTTCGAGTGCTCAACGTATGTTGTTGTTGCTGTAACTAACTTTTTATGTTTCTTTTTTTTGTGAGAGAAAAAACATGACTAAATACGCAGAAAAGTTAACACACAGATTTATTTATGTACTCCGAAGGCTGCTCATTATCGGGCCAAATGATGTTAGCATATGCAATAAGATGAAGGATGTGACTAGTCGAATGTACACACATACTACTATGCTAACTAAAATATGTGTGTGTGTGTGCAGACCCTAGACAATGCTGACCAAAAACAAATTCCAATGAAATGTGACAAGACAAGGCACACGATGAGTTGGAGGAGCAGCAGGAGTTGGAGCTGCATGAGGAAGCTGCGCACATGTTTGGGCATATACAATGCAAAAGTCTGTGGAAAAATTGAGTGGGAAAGAGGAAGCTGGCCGACTGCTGACTGCTGACTGCTGACTGCTAGCTGTTGGCTAAGTGAGCTTCGGCAGCCACGGCACGAGTGTAACAAACAGCCATAATGGATGCATACACAACATGGCAACAACAACAACAACAAAGCAACGTTGACAACATGGCTCAAATGTCAAGCAATGGTCAACGGCTGTTCACAGCCAAGTTGTTGTTGTTGTTGTTGCTCCTTCATCTATTGTTGCCTTGGCTATTGGATTTTACCATATGTGTCTGTGTGTTTGACTCGATGTTGTCGTTGCTTGTATTTTACATCTGACTAACTCTCTCTCTCTCTCGCTCTGTCACTCTGCTCCGTGTCTCTCTTTTTGGCACAGCTGGGATTCCGGCTTTGCTTCGTTTCCGCCTGCCAAACATTTTGGGAAATTTTTCAAACCTCCGCAAAGCTTCCATTCCACTCCCACAGCTACGGCTGCTGTGTGTGTGTGCATTCGCATCTGCATGCCAGGTACTACAACAATAAGTTGCCATACAAGGGCATTTAGACACTGGCCTGACGATATTTGCATGATTGGCTACTGAGCCCTGTTCAAAAATGCATATGCCGGGTCATAAGTCGTCGTGTGTACTTGGTCTGACAACTTATGAATAGATTACGCACTTCTAATAGTTAGCTCAGGGCTATGCCAAATGAATGTCTGAATACCATATAAATATTGTGCAAATATCAATTAAGGTATAACAGTTTGCCTAAAGAGTGTCGACAATATGATAGTGGATATAGCAGCATTTGACTATTAAATAGATTTCAATATATATGTATAAAAGTTTGTATAACAGACCTATAATTAAAATATATAGTTGTCTGTATAACAGTTTCAGTTGGCTTAAAAAACTGGAGGTATTTTTTTTTTTAATTTAACATTTTTTATAACAGTCTCGCAGTCTCCATGAAATTGTTTAGCGTATATAGAAGCATATATTTATTTTTAAACTATAAACTGAAATATTAAACTGATTTTAATAAAGCTATATAAAATATTTTATATAACAGTTGCAGCATAAATCTTGTATACAACGAAATAGATGGTATATCAACTCAGACAGCGAATAGATTTTTAATTTCAATGTAATTATAACAGTCTGTATAACAGATTGAGTTCTAAATGGTATAAACTGTTTTTTTTTTTTTCAATATATTTATAATTATTTTTAAATGCAATGTAATTATAATAGTTTGTATAACAGATATAAATTATAAATAAAATTACATTTTATATACATAAATGCATATAACAGCAAGAGCACTTCCAAAATGTATTAAACTTAATTATAATTTCAATATAATTATAATTAATTATAACTGATTATAATTTTAAAATAAATGTTTTAAAATTTAATTATAATTTATAACATTATATATAACAGATTTGAATTCTAAATAAAATTATATATCATATAATTGCATACAATTATTTTGTTTGATTAGAAATTTTGAAAAGGAAATCCATATATAAATTATAACAATTAGAGTACTTCTAAAATTTATAATATATTCTTCTTTTTTTCAATTAATTCTGTATAACAGTTTGATTGATCGACATTCGACAATTTGCAATTAAACCAAAAGGCAATCAATCAAAAGTTCAACAAAGTATCAGCATGCGTATAACAGTTACAAGTATCGCCCATGCGGGCTCGCCTCAATCAAGAGCCAAAATGGCACTTTTGAAGCCAACGGCAACAGTCAGAGCCAACAGCGAACTGCACTTGAGCAGACAGCGTCAAAATGTCGCTCAAAAAATTGAGACGCGCGACTGTGCCGCAAGGAACAACAAATTTCCGCAGCAGCAGCAGCAGCAGCAACAGCAGATGAAAAACTGCACTTGAAGCGGCGCGCAGCGGCTGATGGACAAGTGCAGATATCAGATACCAGATACCAGATACTGACTCTCCACTCCACTCTAGAGCCAGAACCAAGGCAATTGGTGTGGCACGAAATGCCAAAAGACATGCGACAGCCAAGGGGAAGGCTTGGCCAATTTTTCACACCGCAAGAGAAAAGCGAACGAGCGCGAGACTTTAGTTTGTTTTTCGTTTTTCTTAAATTTTTTTTCCAGTATTTTTTTTTTTTGCGTGAGTTGTACAACAATTTGTTATCTATGCATTTGTATCTAAACGTTGCATTTAACGGTACACAGACACAGTCAGAGCACGCACTGGAGTCGGTGGTGTTGCGCTTGTTGTTGTTGTTATGCAAGTGTTGGCAAAACATATTGACACTCAACACTTGGCCAAAAAAAAAAGAGGGAAAAAGCTTTTTGGCATTTCATATAAATTACGCAAAATAAACCAAAAACTATCTCAGCTAAATGTATCTCAATTGTACGACAACAACAACAACTCAGCAGGCAAAACACTTTTGACAAGCTTCAGCTGGGTCTGCATCTGCATCTGCATCTGCTTTGGCATCTGCAGCTCCATCTCCATCTGCATCTGCATCTGCTTTTGCATCTGCTTATGCACCTTGAGCTGGTTTTCCTGCAAGCTGCATGTGAAAAGGGTTTGCGGGGGCATTCATTAAAAATGATTTATGTGCGTTGTCAATTTTGAAAATTATTTATAAGTTTTTATAGTTTATTTATGCTGTTTTATTAATGTTAATTTATGTATGCTTAGCCAGCCACGCATGTATCTATGTAGCTGTGCGAGTGAGTATCTGGCAGATATTTTCACACAACACTGAAGTTGATTTACAGCAGCTGCTATTTTTTTTCTTGCTGCTCTGGCTCCTAGTCCAAAATGGATACGGCCTAATTGGAGCCCCGCCTCACGCATTGCCACACACTGAAAGCGCGAATGTGTTCGAGTCTCGATGGGGTCTGGTCTGAAGTCTCGATTTGTGGTAATACGAAACGCACTTTCGAAATGCAAAAAAATTATGATTTATGGCCCAGCATAATGGGCAACATTGTGCAGAATTTGCGGTTAATACTAGATTGGTCACACTTGAAAGCTAACTGGATTATTATAATTTGTTTTCGAGTTAGCTAGTTTGAAAACAAAATTTTGTTAAATTCTTAAGTCATTTTAGGTAAACGTTAAGTTATTCTTGGTTCTGTTGAGTGTGTAAACTAAACCAACTTTTATATTATATTTTTAATTTAATTTTTTTTTTCATTTATTTTTTTTTATTTTATTTTATTTATTTTGTATTTTCTTTTATGAACTGTTAACTTATATTGTGTTTGCTGGTCATATAAGTTCTTTTGCTCTTTAAATTTTTAAGTGCTGCCCTAACCTCAATTTGCCACAACCTAACCTCACTTTTATACTGCTCACCGGCTCTTAAGTGAGCTGTTCGCTAGCTCATGTTGTACTTAATTGACTTGGGTCATGTTTAGTTGTCTTAAGCACTTCAAATGCAGCGCGAGCCTCAATTTGTCACAACCTAACCTCACTTTTATACGATCTTAAAGTTGTTTATGAGTCCTAAAAGTAGTTATAGACTTAGTAAACAAGTTTTCTGCCATTACATCACTTTTACTTTAATTTAAAATCTGCTTTAATTGAGTTGACTTTGTTCATAAAATGGATTTTAGCTAACTCGGGTCAAGTCGGCAGGTCCTAACTTGTTAATAATGCTGCCATAACCACAATTTGACAACAACATAACCTCACTTTAATGTTACCACACAGTTATAAGCGCGCCATTTGCTGTTGTGTAGCTCTTTTTCTTGATATATTTCGAGATAAGTTGAGCTAAAAAACACTTTTCAATATGGTTAATGGCCAGGTGACAATCCAAATGTCAGCTTGTTATACATTTCGATTTTTTTTTGTATTTTTCGATCGAGGCTTAAAATATGCCATTTTATTTATCTGTATGTAAATTTATGACACTCCAAGTGGAGTCGAATTGCTTGACTTGCAATAATTATGACTTCTTGGCGTGGCACCCAAGTATTTCTTTCAGTTTTCAGTTCTCTTTTAATGTATATAATGCCCATTTTTCTCTTTATCATTTCTCGTTTTTTTTTTTTAGATTTATATGTATGTATTTTGCACGAGTCATGGTGACGTGTATTGACGCTCCATAGCCGAGGAGGCACTTGACAGACCGTTTCGAGTGGCATTTGGAGAAACCAGTCTCAAGTGCCACAGAACGATCTGAAGTGGGAAGCTGCGGTTAGAGAGCTTCAACGTATAAAAAATGTTTAAAAATGTTGTGCGTAGAGCAAACTGAAAGCCAAATAGACGCCATGCTTCACAAGGCTAAAAAAAATGAGGCAGTTGATGAGATGAGAGCCTGCAATACGATTCTGAACTGTTCAAAATGTGTGGCAAATGAAAATATTTACACTCTGCTCTGATTTTGTTGGCTAGCACAAGTTTCAACCGGTTTCATTAACAATATCTCGTTAGCTTGCTCCACAAAAGACAACAAATGAGCAAGAACAAACAAGAGAGTGAACGAGAAAGAGAGAGAGAGAGAGAGAGGGAGAGTGAAAGAGGGTTTTCTTAAACAATCATCATTAAATAAATTTATATTGGTTTGACTGAAGACAACAAATCGAAATGACGAGTTGCAGGTATGCTTTCTAAGGCGAAATTCATTATGTTTAAAGAAGGTGAATTTTTATTTAAAATAATAAATATGTATAAGTTCTTATAACGTTCTTATACTTTGAATAACATAAAAAATAAATAAATAAATAATAAAAAATAAAAGTTTATATATAATAAAAAGAAGAAGAGAAATTTAATCAGGTGAATTTATATTTTTATTAAATATATTTTGATATTTTAAACATGAATGAGGCAGAAAAGCTGCAGCACTAAAGTTAAAGTTAGTTTATATATAGTTATATATTTTGTAATAAATAAAGCCTGAAGTGAAATGGAAAAAAGTATATATTTATAAGGAATCTTAAGTTTTTATATTATTGGCGTAAACGATCTATCTATTCTATGTAGTTAAACGAATTTACTCTTCTATAAAAAGTAATATATGATAATTGACTCTCTTATATATAGTACAACATAGAAAGAAATAGATAAAAGAGAAAAGTCGTTTAACTAAATGTAAACTTCTGCAGGAAGATAATTCAGAAAAAACCTTTATTCAAATAGAAGAGAAGTGGGAGCAAAGCTTGCTTGAGGAATTATTGATAATTGTCATACTTTTTCCCTTTACAGTCTCTCTGTATATATAATTATAAATATTTTATATATACGATATACAAATAGTGTCCTCACTCAATATATTTTTTCCATGTATTTATATATAAGTTTCTTTGTACACTCTATATATATTTGTATATATGTATTTAATCCATGTATAAGCTTCTTTGTAACTGGTAAAACTTCCTTTGCCATGGCAGGCAAACAATAAAATAAAATAAGTTCACTTTATGGCATAATTATGCTGCTCTGGCTAAGTGGCATGGACAACTTGGGTGAAGTGCAATTGGTAGCGATTGTAAAGCGCTTTCCCATTTTCCATTTGACGCACATGCGATTTTATTTCGTTGCTTTTTTATCACATTTCCATAAGCCTGGCAAAGTTGTTCGAGTTAATAAGCGGCAGCAGCCATAGAATTAATTGGCTCTATTTACAAACAGTTCAAGAGTTTCAGCTGCTGCCTGATTGTCTCTCTCTCCCTCTCTCTCTCTGTGCGCGTGTAAGTGGCTCAAAGTGCATATCAATGTTGAATTGATGGCCAATGAGCTGGCAATTACATGCGTATCTATATACATCATGCATATATCGAGAGCAATAAAGCTGCTTAATTGTTCTAAATTAGCTAATGGGGTCAATAAAAGACAGTTATATAACCAATTTCATATATGAGAAATGAGGTTAGTGCACTTACTACCAATAGATAGAGACCTATTTGAGTTTGTCTGCCATTGACAACAGTTACATACCTGCAATGATAAAAAAAAGAAAATTATTAATTAATTATTTAAAAGCAGTTATTTATAAAAAATATATATTCATCTACAAATAAATTTAATTAACTAATCAATTTGCATTGATTAATAATTAATTAAATATTTAATTTTTAAAATATTTTTATTATTGAAATTAAATATTATATTATTTATTATTAATATTAAATATTAAAAATTTTTTTTTTATATTGAAAATTAATTATTATTTGGGATTTCAATTTAAATAATGTTAAATATTTTAAAATTATTAGTATTAATAGCTTAAATTTAAATATTTGTAAATATTTAAAATAAAATATTTAATACTTAAAATTATTAAATATATATATTATTATTTAAAATATTTTGTTTTTGTTTGTTTGTTTAAATTTATTTAAAAAATTGTATTATAATTAATTTCAAATATTCTTAAAAACTTTAAATTATTAATTTTTTTATTAATATTTATTAATATTTAAAATATGTTATTTGCAAGAAAAAATAAAAAAATATTGTTTGTTATAAAATTTATAGAATAAATTATATTATAAAAAACTTTCCTTATTTTTTTTTTTATTATTTATTAATATTTATTTTTTACTAATGCTAAATACTAGATACAATTACATGATTTATCTCTAGTTTTCAGTTTCTTTTTTTCAAATAGTTAATAAATTTTAAAATGTGTTTTTTTTTTTATAAAAATACTTAATAAATTTAAAAATTTTTCTTCATAAATACTTTTTGTTTCGTAAAATCATAGCCTTATATTTCTTAATTCTTTGTGCTAAGACTTTTGCCACTCTTTCAGTTGACATTTTACTTATGCCTCAGTGTCGCATATTTAAGCTTCTTTACAACACTTAAGGTTTCTTTCTGCATATTTTGTATCGTACTTATCATATTATTGTCATTTAAATAAGGCACCTCTTAGGCTTATTACATAGTTCTCTGCTTGCTCACATCTCACAGCTTTGCTTTTCTAATCTCAACTTAACCTGGTGACCCGTCAATAGCCACACAAGTGCCACATAAACTCTCTCATCATTTTTCCCATCTCATTTTCATGCAGCTAATTTCCACCGCATCGCACAAAGAAGTTACACATTTATAATTTTCCCAGAACTTTGCCCAGACTTAAGTCAAAAGTAACTTCATAGAGCACTTTGGGTGTTCATTTACATGTTTGTGTTGTTGTTATTGTTGTTATTGTTGTTGTTGTTGTTTTCTACTCTGCATTCTAAGTGCCTTGCAGACAGAGTCTACTCTACTAGCTCAGCACCCCCTCGCTCGCTTTCTCGTTCCTTTGTGGAGTGTGAAAAACATAAAAAGGCCGCGCTTCAAAAATAAGAAGAAACTTTTTTTTTCTCGTTATTTTCTTGCTACAGTAACTAAAAAAAAGTAAGAAATAGTAAAAAAAAAAGGTAAAAACCTCTTTTACATGACACGACACAATTTGCAAGCTTTGTTGTTCATTGTTGTTGTTGTTGTTGCTCGTTCGTTCGCTGTTGTTGCTCGTTCGTTGTTGTCGCTTCGACATGTTTGTCTGTGGCTTGGCTAAGTTGCCGTCGCGACGTCGACCTGGTCGCCACTTGGGCTACAGGTAAAATCTCTTTAGACCAACTCGCTTTGCCGCATTTGGGCCACTTTGTTTATGCGTGTGAACATTTTTTGCCCAAAAACTTTTCAGATTTTATGTTTTTCCTTAACGATGAGGAAATTGGAGTAACACTCGCAAGATCTTAGAGGCGTAAATTGTAGACAGTGAAGATGTCATCAATATATAGTCTATCTCTCTCTCTATCTTGCTCTCTCGCACACCCAATATATATATATTTATTTGCCAACCAAATTTAAATAGACCTGGTGCACGCACTTTGCTTTAATTATGCACATTTATTCAACAAAAGCCAACGTCGTCTTTATTAAAAGCCAAACATCAATGCAAAAGCAAACCGAAATGCAAATAAAATAGCCAATATTATGCGCATTATTAAATAAATAAATGCGCGCTGGCAAATATAAGCGAAAGTATGAAATGAAAATAAAAATAACAAAATACCAATATCAACACAATCATGATGAGCAGAATAATAATAATGGAAATCATTCGATGGGCTGGCCATTTGGGTGTATTTGGGCAGCGCTAGATAAACGCGTTTAATTGCCGTCTGATTGTTATTATTAACATATCGGCAAACTTCAATTAATTGGCAATCAATCATTTTTAATGAAACAAGAGCCAAGATGGAGAGCTACGTAGAACCGGCGACATTATCGACAGTCTTCGATCTAGAGAACAAATGGCAAAAGCCAAAGCCAAAGGAGAAAACTCCAAGTAAAGAAAATAAAGAAATATCGCGGGAAAAACGTGTCCCAAACCAACTTGGCCAAGCGATTGACAGCCAGTCAGAATATCTCTACTCCATCTCTCTCTCTCCCCTCTTTTTCCCTCTTTTGGCTTGGCTCTGGCTCTGGTGAGTGGCAGGCAGCATTACCTGAGCCCCATGGCATGCCATGGCTGAGACAAGTCTGACTGCCGTTGGCTAACGTGTTGCGGGTGCAGCTCTGCTGTGCTGTGCTGTACTGTCGTATCCTTCACGTACATTGGAGGGCTGGCAGCCTTGCCTTATCGTTAAGGCCACTTCCACAATACATAGCTCACCACAACTGCTAATCAAATCAACAGTTGCGCCACATGAAAGTGTGAATGAATTGTTGTCAATTAAAAATATAAATTGCTGCCAACAATCAGATAGGAATTCGAGAAGAGAAATGTATATGGAATTGTAAGGAATAATGGAGAGATGCTAACAATAGTGTAATATATATATATGATATATATTCTCATCTATATGTATTTTATATTTTTTTTAAAGAATACATTTGAAGCTTTATATTTGGCATAGTGAAGTTCGAGAGCAGTATTAAAAAGTTTTTATTAGAGAAGAATATACAAATGTATAAATATACAATACAATTGATTGAAAATTATAATAATATATATGCAATGAAAATAAGAATAAAAGGTTAGATGAAAATTTTAATTAAAATAATGAATTCAATTACATAAATAATGCATATATTTGTTATATAAATTTTTGTTACTTGATTAAAATAATATTACAGATATATAATTTTTAAAATATATATCTATAATAAAAAATAGATATCTAAATAAAAATAATAACTAAATAAAATACACACAAATTCTCATATTTTTGTGATTTGTTGCGAATTGAGTAAAAAAATCATTATAGATATTTAGATTAAAATTTATAGTAATTAACAGAATTAATAATCAGGCAATAACTTTATGCCATATTCTTGATAATAACTTGTTTCAAATCTTGCGATTTAAGCAAAGTAGATTTTTTTACTTATAACGCTTGAGCTACTAATTAAGAACTGTCTGAAGAGTAGTTTAATAATAAAGGGTTGTTCATATTCGAGTGACCCATCTGGCAGACTTTATATCTTTTTACTGAAATGGTAGATCACTTATTAACATATCGAGTTGGAAGCTTCAGTTCAAGCAGATTTTTATCATGAATCTATTCCACGCGCCACGCGAGCGCTTCCAAATTTTCGAAATTCACATTCAAGAAAACAAGTCAATTGTGAAAACATTTTGTATTTATAATGATAATAATATTATAATGAAATAAGATTATCTAACATAATATTAAAATATATAATAGTTAGCCAGAAAATACAAAATATTATTACAAAAAAAAAAAAAAAATAAATAAATAAAAATAAAAATAATAATATGAATACAAATTCTAAAAGAATTATATTAATTTTCTTAATATATAAATATAATATAAATAATTAAGTATTAAAATTTAATAAATCTAAAGTAATAAACTTATTAGTATTTTTAATAAAAAAATTTCTTTTTAAAATTTTACTAAATAAAATATTATTATTTTGCTTAATATAAAAATAATTAATTATTTAAATAAATAAATCTAAATAAATACAATGAGAAAAAAAAAACCTATCATTATTTTTAATTATTTATCATTTATATTATGTATACACATATATTTATTATTATTTTATATTAATATTATCAATAAAATTTGCATATGCAATGGGAGCTTTAAAAAACCTATTAATTTATTATTATATTTATAATGCGTATTATCAATCAAAAATAAGAGTTCAAAAGTCTATTTTTTTTTGTATTATTTATTATTAATATTATCAATAAAATTCCATGTGCAATATATTAAAATGTACTTCATATAAAATTTCTATACTTATATATAAGTTCTACTACAATTTAATTTCAATAAATGCCTTTAACAAATCAATTTTCCATGATAAATTCCATCGATTATTGCCTATCCTACTTGTTGTCTTAGCGGTTATGTGAGAATTTACATGCTATTAAGCTGGCCATTTGGATGAACAACAACGAAGCGCCCACAAACAATTTCTTTTCTCTTTGAACATATTCAAATAAATTTACTTGCGCCTGCAATTTACGAGCTTTCATTTAACAACAGAGCCGCGGAGCAGGAGCGAAATGCGAAAGACGCTGAATAAAACTCTAACGGGGCGCATAATTAAAATGTTAAAGCAAATGAGGAAGTTGCTGCTGTTGCTGTTGCTGTTGCTGCTGCTGGAGTGTGGCAGAACATGGAACACGAGCAACTTGCAACTGGCCAACTACTTGCAACATGGCAGGCAGCTGCCTAGCTATGCCTGCTACAAGAGTCAACTTTCAAGTCGAGTCGAGGCGCGCATGCGCCTGACGCAAATTAATTTTCAACTTTTCTTTTTTACTTTGAACATCATGCTGTTGATATTATGCTGAATACCTGGGGCAACTGGCGTAGAGTCGCTTAGCGATGCTACTTAATTTGCCAGTTGACTACAATTTTTGACTCGTGTTGCTTTGCTGTACTTACGCCCAGCTAGTTAGTGCGCATCGCATCGGAGCGCTGTCTTTGCCTTTGACTGACTGAAGTACTACATGAATAGTTGCACCTTCAACCTGTTTTCGAGTCTCCCACCTCATCAGGTTGCAGAACTTTTTGCATGTGCTGCTGGCACAGCAGTTGCTCATGTGTGAAACGAAATGCAAAATAAAAATGCAAAAAATAAAAAAAAAAACTTTGAGGACAACATCGCTAGCAGATGCGCAACTGCAACAAATACACAATTCGGGGGCACGCACGCACCTCTTTTTTTTTATTTTTATTTATTTTCCTCAGGAAAGGAAAAGCCTCGAGCTGTTGTGTATCTGGGTACGTCTTTTCGTAGCTGGGAAATTTGTTGATTAAAGTTCTGTAGAACTTTTTAATTGCTCGAATGTACCTGGCTTACTGCACACACGCACACGCACACGCACACATATATATATTTCGTAATGAACCGTTTGCAAGATTCAGCCAAAGATTGTTTAACCAAAAATTGTAAGTTGTAAAAATGAGAAGAGAGAAAAATCGAAAATAAACCCAGACGCATGAAAACTTTGCGCTTTCGCTCGAGTGTTTATGATGTTGACTGAAGTTTAACTAAAGTTGGAGTACAAAATTGGAAAATTGATAAAACCTGGCAATTAATTAAGCTAACAAGATGTTGGTTTAGCAGAGAAATGCATGAAACTAGCCAGCAAACATTTAACACTAGAAAAGTTTCTTTAGCATACGACTACATGACATGAGAATCGGGTGAAAGCAAAGAATGTGGGAATAAAAACTTTGAAATAAAGTTAAAATATATTTTACATATATAAACTATTTGTGTGAGAAGCTAAACGTATGTTGTATCAAGCAAATAATTCATACGAATGCAAAGGGGATTGCAGATTAATGAAGCATATCTACATATCTTACAGCAAAAAGTCTTAATATTGTCAGAGAACTATTAAATAAATCAATTTGAATATTTGGAAAACTGTTATACTATAAAGAAACTGTTATACTGATGCAATTCTCTTGATAATCTCATTTTATTGAAATAATTTTAATATATGGAAATCTGTTATACTCTAAAGAAACTGTTATACTGTAGCAGTTCTCTTTCTAGTCTCATTTTATTGAAACAATTTTAATATTGGGAAAACTGTTATACTATAGAGAAACTGTTATACTGAAGCAATTCTCTTGATAATCTCATTTTATTGAAATAATTTTAATATATGGGAAATTTTCATACTAGAAAGAAACTGTTATACTGAAGCAGTTCTCTTTCTAGTCTCATTTCATTGAATCAATTTTAATATATGGGAAACTGTTATACTATAAAGAAACTGTTATACTGTAGCAGTTCTCTTTCTAGTCTCATTTTATTGAAACAATTTTAATATTGGAAAAACTGTTATACTATAGAGAAACTGTTATACTGAAGCAATTCTCTTGATAATCTCATTTTATTGAAATAATTTTAATATATGGGAAATTTTCATACTAGAAAGAAACTGTTATACTGAAGCAGTTCTCTTTCTAGTCTCATTTCATTGAATCAATTTTAATATATGGGAAACTGTTATACTATAAAGAAACTGTTATACTGAAGCAGTTCTCTTTCTAGTCTCATTTTATAAAAAATAAATTTTAATATTGGGGAGCTGGTATAATTAAAGCTTAATTAGAAGCCACAAGAATATAATATGGAAAAGATAAAATTTTAAATATTAAATATTAAATTTATAGATGTTTCTGCAAAGGCTCACTTTTTATATATATTAAACAATTCTGTTGATGCAGTTATACTCTTTTTATCTCTTGAAGCTAAACATCTCTTCCCGATAACAAAAAGAAGCCATCAAAATGGATAAACAGAATTTCATAGAAAAAAACTTTGTAAAACTTTTCTTAATTCGCTAAGCATCAGCTATTAACAGTTTATATTGTCCACGGAAGGTATTATTGATGTTCTCATTCAACTTCCAACTTCTCCTTTCTCCATATTTAAATATCTTTAACTAAAATGATTTCTTGCTAATGCCATTATCAAATTATATTCTTATTTTTGTGCTCATTCAACTTATATTTGAATAACTTTAATAGGAATGATTTCTTGCTAATTCAGGCGCCTCCCTATAACCTTTGGCATGCCATTAAAATATTAGATATTTGCTTTGGGCCCATGCGCCCCAATGCAATGTCCGTAAATATAAAGTTTAATTTTTAATAATCCGATTCAGTGCACAGCAAACTGTTTCCTTGCAGCAGCAGCAGAAAGGAAACTGAGGGCAGACGATTTAGTCATCGCTGTGTGATGATCTATGGCGCCTGTAGTCAAGATTTATGCTCAGATTCGAATAATATGCAAGTGAGGCATGTGAAAGGAGTAGGAGTAGAGGTAGGGGCAGGGGCACGAATAGAGGGACAGAGGCCAGGCCGATAAGCCATAAAAGCTGGCGAAAAACCTTGTGCTTCGAGCCTTGTGTAAAGAATAGTACAATAAAATAAATAAGAAATTGTATAAATTTATGGGGGAGGGCAGTCGACAGACGGTAGTCGACCAAACGTTGGCAGTCGAGTTAGTTCCTTGTCTTACACTATATATATATATGTGTATATATGATACATATGTGGCTCTGCTTCCTGCTACTTTGGTAGTCGTTGTCTTGCTCTTTTCCCTTTTTTTAGAATTTAATTGGACATTATATCGCATATTCGCATATTCTGTTGCTGCTGCAGGCTAAATCAATGCCCGGCCATATATCAAATTGTGTTAAAGCCAAAGGCAAGCAAACGGCTAAGGATGTTGGGACAACAAACGGTAATGGCCATGCTCTATTGTCTGGCTCCAGCTGCTCGCCGAGTGGGGCATTATTTATGGTTAGCCATTGCCACCTTCCCGCCGTCTACACTCAGCAGTCAGCAGTCAGCAGTCAGCAGTCAGCAGTCGCAGTCGCAGTTCGTATTCGCACTAATGCACACTTGGCATGTCGCAATCGCTTGTAGGGTGTCCAGCCCTGCCCAGCTCTTCACTTGTGGCGGCTAATGTGTGAAAAGTGTCTGGGAACAGTGGCAGCTGCAGCAACAGCAGCAGCATCATCATCGACAACAGCGCCACTTAGTCGCCACTCATCGAGGACTGTCTTTTGACAAACTGCTCGGCAATGATTTGCCGAATTACACAATTGTAACCAAGAGAGAGTGAGAGAGTGCGGGTTTTACCGGCTTATTCGCATATGAGCAGACTCAACCTCTCGCTTTTTGGCTCTAATCAAATTTGCTTATGCCTTTCATCGGGGAATCGCGACAGATTTTGGCGCTCAGCCAAGTCAGTATTCAGTCAATTGTGAATAAGCGGATAAGTTGGGCCATAATTTTGACGAGAAGCCAGCGCTGTCCGCTCCAACTCGAAATCGCATTGTATTGTGTGACACGCCCACGCTGGCGCCTATTTAATTTTTTTCTTCTTTTTTTCCTCTCAAATCGGCTTAAAATTTTAAGCGCTATGCGCCATTTTTTCATTCATTATTCTTTAAGATGTTTACATTTGTGTCCAGGCCCAGAGAATGGAGGAGAGCCAAACTAGTATAAGCCAAAAAAAGCCAAGAGAGAATCAAAATAATCTCATTTGCATATAGCTTGACAGAAACTTGTCACATAAATTGACAAATTGTCATAAAGAATTAGTTTTCTTTTTTTTTTTGTGCATAAATTAAATGAAATTTGATTGTTATTGTCAAATAAATGGAAGCGAATACATTTTTGATAGAAAACTTGAGCAAACATAGCGAACAAATTGACTCGGAAGCCATTCGACTTGCAAACAAAAATTAAAATAAATATATAAATTATTTTTGCTAGATAAAAGCTGGTTTTTATTTAGATGAGCTTGAGCATTTGAGCTGAAAGCTAAATTTAAATAAATATATAGAAATAAAAAACACTACAAATTAGATAAGAGCAGCATAAAGTTTAGGCTTTATACATAATGGAATGAGTTAAGGGCAATATATTAGGAGCTAAGATAATCTATTAAGAGTCAACATTTATCTTCAGCGCTTTAAGCTTACTTTGCTTTAGCTCAAGTTTGCCTCAGTTGAGAAAGAACTGTTTACATATCCAAGCTATGGAGATGTTTCGCTTCTCTTCAATGATGACATTTAAATTGGGGCCATGCTTAACATGTACAAAAATAAGAATACAAATAAATAATATAAAAATGTCAAACTGTCCAGCTAGACATGCGTCCCACATGCTGTTAAGGCAACAGGAATAAAAACGTAAATCCTATTATTAAGCTGCGCATTAGATGTGAATTATGCTGGACCCTAATTAATGTTGACATGGGAATATTCACGTTACCTTGCAGCCTCACTCATACCTAAAGTCTCAGCTGAAAAAAAATGCAAAAAAAAAGCATAAATAAAAAAAGAAATCCCTTAGATTAGTGTGTTAACAATGGGTCAACGCTAGGTCACTGGCACGACAAGTGGATTAAGTGCGACCCAGAGAAATGTCTACCCTTGTCCATAGATTACTCTGCCATTCCATTCCATTCCATTCCGATATAGCTCAAACCTTTAAAGCGCTCTTAAGGCCAGCTGTGCTCAGTGCCAAACAAAAATAAAGCAAATTTGCTAAATGTTCTTCGTGTTCATAATTAATTTTCTTCTCGTTTCTTTTTTCGCTGCTGTCAAATTGCAAACTTTTTGTCGCACCCTATGACAAGTGAAAGTTTATCACATAATTAAATAATTTTTACAAGTGACTTTTGCTGTTTGCCTCAGCTGCTAAAAAGTTGCGGAAGGCAACTTTTTTTTATCTCCATCTCACCTGCATAAATTACAATGCCCCACCTATGCTGATTAATCATAAGAGCTGCTGGAAAATGTGAAAAATGCGTACAGGCTAATAGAGATAGAGTGAGTGAGCGGGAGAGTAAGAGAAAGAAGCTAGACAATGGCTATACATTGAAAAGCAATGAGAATGCGAGCTTAATGAAAGGGAAAAATCTGCCCAGATGCGAAGCATGACCAAGCATAACAAACACTTCTATATAGTTAGTATATCTCTATCATTATATATATTTATTTGTATTTTTTTCCTGTAAACAGTTCATTAATGACGCTGCATTGTCTTGCTTTATCTATGTTTAGTCTTTTCGCAGAAATTTAATTGAAATATTGCCGGCAAGTTAAACAATATTGAAAGCGAAAATTTAACGTTCCACTGCATTGTTATCCTGTATTAAGCTCAAACAAAGGGCACATAAATCTTAAAGCTATGCAACTCGGCAACTTCTTTGGGCACTCGACACTGCTCTTATATAAACCTCCCTCTCTCTCACTCTCCCCTCTCTCTATCTATCTCTCTCCCAGTAGCGTGCTGGCAATAAGCGTTCTTCTCGTGCTCGACTTGGCATTTAAATTGCCGCTGACTTGCGTCGACCTCTGAGAACACAATGCAAATACAATTCTTGCCAAACTATGCCGCCTGCTTGTTTCGCTTGTTAACCAACTGCAAAACCGACAAAACCAAGCGAAAAAAAAAAGAAAAAATTAAAAATAAAAGAACAAAAAATAAAATAAAAACAAAAAGTCAAGCGAAACCCGCAAGTATCTTCAGCATTTTGCATACGAGAGTTCAACTCGAGTGGGGTTGACGTTTGAATACCTATAATCAGGACATACATATGACTATAGGGTATATGCGGCTAGTCGAAAATATATCAGAAAAAAATAAAAATATATCTTAAATTGAAGAATCGGAATTACTTATTATAATAGAATATAATAATAGAATACCTAGTCGAAAAAATATCGAAAAAAAAATATAATAATAAATAAATAAATAAAAATAAATATATAAATATAATAATAAATAAATAAATAAAAATATCTCTTAAATTATAGAATCTGAATTACTTATAATAAAAGAATGTAATAAGAAAAAATAAAAATAATAAAAAATATATTAAAATAATAAATGAAAATATTTAAATAAAAAACTTGAAAAGTAATAGAAAATTGAGAAAATTAAAATACAAAAAAAATAAGAGAATAATAATATGCGAAATACTAAAATATGAAAAAAAGTAGCAGAGTACAGAGTAGAAAAATAAAATACTTGCATAGTAAAATCTTATTTTTAGAAAATATTAAAATAATACAATACTAATATACTAGAAAAATAAAATACTAGAATACTAAAATCTAATTTTTAGAAAATATTAAAATACTACAATACTAATATACTAATATACTAGAATTTTAAAATACTACAACATTACAATATTATATTTAAAATTCCGTTCATAACAAAAATACTACAAAAATAAAATATTTAATTTAACAAAATTATTTCACAATTTTGCTTAAATTTTCTTTTATAGAAATTCTAATATCTTTCTATAATTTCCTACCATACAGAGTATCTTTCAGTCTATCAATATTTAAAAATAGAGAAAAAATACTTGCTTCTGCTACAGCTGCACACTCCACTTAAAATATCGTTAAGCATAAAAAACAATAAAAATAAATACCTATAAACACTTAAAATGGCACAAGTGCAGCCCCAGTCAGTGTGCCCCTCGATGTGGATCTCCACACACGCCACAATTCACCTATGGAACACTTTGCGTTATCCCCCCTTCCCACTGTTACGATGAGCATCACATGTGGCTGAAGGAGAAAAGAGCTGAGCTGAGCTGCGCTGAGCTCTCCTACTGCCAGCAACAACTAGTTGGCCAGTTTGGCCATTGTAAATGTCAAGCAAATTTGGTTGCTTGCATTTTTCGCAGGCCCCTTGCCCACGCCACTGACCCCTCGTTGAGAGAGTCTTTGGGGCAAGTTATGGCCATGTAGATGTCGCCAGAATGCTGTTGTTTGCAGAAGGTAAACAAGGAGTTGTTAGTTGCCAGACATTTGGCTGGCCTGGCAGTTTGGCATTTAAATGGGTTCATATCGAGCGAACTAACTGCCGATGCATCGCATCGCATCGCATCGCTCAATGTCGATACTTAATGGAAGCAGGCCGGAAAAGTTGCTTCAATTCGGCAGCTGTTTCATCTAATTTTATTCCCAGGCATAGTTTTTCACAAGCAAATCCATATATCGAATAATAATTAATGCCCATGTATTATACTCAACGTATGGCTAATTTTTTTTCCACATATTTCTCAAGAGGTTTCTTCCTGTCTCCAACTCCAAAACAATTATGTGAACTGTAAGAAAATGAAAGCAACATTTTTGCTAATGAATTTGCACGTATTTCTTTCTCAAAGCGCCCTCTCTCTCTCTCTCTCTCGCTCTTTCTTGTGGTACGTGCCGCATGAAATGCGCATTTAAATGTGTAGGAAAATTAGTTAATAAATCACACGTGGAAAATTGATGAGCTGACGTCGAGTGTTGGCTTCTGCGGCAGGTAGGCTACCAGGTAGGCTGGCTGGAAAATGCCATGAAAATTAGATTTTTACCGTTCTCATATACACACTTATTGTTTACTTTGGCTTTTGTTATGCATTACACGTAAATTATAAAAATGATGTATGACGGGCAAAGGAGGAGGAACAGCGAACAGCGAACAGCGAGGTTCGAGTAAATTGATGCAGCTTCCCCAAAGGAATTCACAATGGATGCCTTAATTATGTGAGTGGCTAAGGGGGCGGGCCGAGGCCCAGCTCAAGCTGCACTGAATTCGAAATTAATGTCAGAGTTGAGAGACTTTTTTGGCAAAGCAAGCAAACTTACTCACATTATTTATTACACGCACAGGTAAACTGTGGAGTAGACACTGCCAGCAGCCAGGTGAAATTGAATTTTTGAAACAATTGCGCAACAATTGAAGAATTAGTGAGTTGTCAAGCCGGAAGCGACAGATTTTTCCATTTGCTCTGGCTCAAAAGAAACCAAACCACAGGCCAAACAAGATGAGAGAAAAAGAGAAATGCTTTAGAGACCAAGCAACTGCCAAATGAACAGAAAACCGGAGCACAAAACTCCAATCAGAAATTTTAAGGTAAATGAGAAAAAAAAAATTGAGAAAAAATAAACAAAAAAAAAAAACAAACTTAAAACCTCGATGAACTCATTGCCATTGTGCAGGCATAGACCCCAATAGCTCCACATTGTCATGTAACTCAAATCGGAGCAACAACAACATGCGGGAAGTACAACAAAAACAACACTTTGCATGTGTAGCCAAGGCACAGCAAACAAAGAGCAAGACACACACACACAGACAGAGTTGGTAAGAACAAGAACAACACAAATAGCTGGCAACAAAAAAGAGCCAAACAAGTAGAACTTGTCTAGGCCTAAAGCACTACAGAGCCGTCGCTTGTGAGGGGTCTCGTTAGCTGGAGTTTTTTCACAATAGCTAAAAATAAAGCTAAAATCTTTAATAAATGTACTTTGCGAAAGGATTTAATGAGTCTTTGACTTTTGCATAGCTTCAGTTAAAATCAACTGCAAATATGAATTTTTAAAAATAGAAAATTAATAATATGAATACATTTCCAATGTAACTCAGCTTTATTCATGAAAGTCTAATAAATTCAGCTTTAGCTTCATCTTTTCTTTCTTAAATAAAGTAAGCTTTTAGCTTTCAGTTTTCAACTATTTTTTATAATTATTTCTACATTTTATTTAATTGATATTAAATATATCGAAAGAGCTAATCTAACTATGCTCAAGTAGAATTTGCATAAACCTAGAGAGCTCAACAAAGGATTCACATTAAGGGCCAACATATCAAGTCATCAACTTAGACAACTGCAGGAGCTTTGTACACAATATCTCTATATTGCATGTAATCATATATATCGGTAGACAATATTCATATTCAATACATACATATGCAATGGCCAAGGGATCCCTTTGCTGCTTTATTTCATTTCAATCTATTGAGCTGCCATTTGGAATAGTCCATAAAGGTTTGCAATCTAATCGAATGTTATTCAATATCTGACTATTGCATTTCAATGCACAATTTCCAAAATCATAGATTATGATATGTGAGGCGAATGTGTAATAATGATAAATAAAATATACACATAAACATGCGCTTGCAGAGGGTTAAATAGAAATGCGTTTATGGGAATTATTATTCTCCTATTAGAAAAGTGAGTTGTGCAGCAATTATAATTTTCTATTTTAATATCATTTTAGAGTTAAATATTTTTATTTATATCCAATATATCTGTAAATAGATATTTAAATAAAATAATTACATACTAACTATAAAATAATATAAATATAAAGGTATTTACCTACTTACATATATTAATATATATAAAAGTATGCATATTAAAAAATATAAATATAACAATTATATAATATAATATAATAATTTAATATGTAGTATCTATATATCGTACATAAATTTATTAGTTATTTTTTTTGTAAAGAGATAACTAATAGTATAAATAAATCTTAAGAATATATACATATATATATTACTTTTATAAATGAATGTATAAATGAGTCTTAAGAATATACATATGTAAATATATATTTCCTTTTTTGCGATTATCTCATAATTTATTTCCATAGTCTCCCAATAGCACATATTCTGTCTATCTATTTTCAATCTTGAGAATGTTTTTTTATATTAAATACGAAGGTTTTTTATTTTTTAATTATTTTTAATTTTTTCAATTTTTGTTTTTTTCAATTATACTGCAGTAGCAGCTGCCTTTAATTGAATTTTGATGAGTATATAACTAAATAAATTAAAATATATACTATATATTTTTTGGTATTTTTATAAAATAGGTAACAAATACTAGTATGTTAAGATATTATTAGATAAAAAGCAAATATATATATATTCTTAAGATTTATTTATAAATCTTATTTTATTCATTTATAAATCTTAAGAATATATACATATATATTTATCTAATATCTTAACATATTATTAATATAAATATTTTAAAATTTATTTGTATCTACATTTTCTTTATTGGATTTGTTGTTTCTATTAATATTATACATACTATTATAATTTTTAAATAATATATATTATTATCATGTATGTATGTATGTTATTTTTTTTTTGTATGCTTCGTAATATTTTATATATTAAATTATATTTATTATATGATATATTAAATGGCAGCAGCGAGTGGAACCCGCATGTTTTTTTTTTCATATAATTTTTTAAGTAATATATATTTGTATCCATATAATTTTAATTATGTTTTAGCTTTATTATTATGCATATTATATATTTTGTATGCTTTCGTGATATTTTATATATTGCAATTATTTTTATTATTAATATTATTTTTACGTAATATTATTCACGTCTTATTCATTGTTTTATTTCATTCACTTTCATTATTATCATAAAATATAAACACTTATTTTGTTATACCAATTTCTTGCATTAGTTATTTTATTTTATTAATATTTTTTTCCTTATTTTTTTTTTTTTTTAAATTTTATTTTTTATTGAAATAATTATGTTCTCATTTAAAAAGTTTTCTTCATTCTTGCACATGCCGCCTCTGATTTGTCGAGCTGTGGCCAAACAAATGTTTCCTCTTAACATTTCAGCTCTTGAATCCGGCTATTTAAATTACTTTTCTTTAAGTCTATTACTGTTTCGGTTTTTTTTTTTCTGGTGTCGAAAGTCAAGATCACAAACGTGATTTCATCTTGTTGTTGCTATTGCTGTTGCTGCTGTTGCTGCTTTTGTTTGTTGTTTGTTGCTCATTTTGGCAAACGCTTCATGGCTGCGAGAGATCGTGATCTTTAAACTAAGCAAACTCTGTTGTTATTTATTTGTGGCCATTGCAGTTAGCCCCTTGCTCGGCCACGCTGATTCGATCAGTCGTCACTTTGTTGCCGCTGCTGCAGATCAGAGCCAACTTTTTTTACAGAGTATAAATATATATATTTCGATCTAGGCAATGCTCGATTAATGTTGGTTCATTTATTTTGACAAGCGCAGCGCCTAAAACTACATTCGAGTTCTGTGTGTGGGTGAGCACAGTCTCTATCGCCCCCTCTCGCTCTCACTCTCTCACTCTCTTTGTATATATACTTATATAAATTTGAGCAACTTCAAACATTTACTGATCACCGCTAGAGTTTGTTGTTTATTTTACGCGTCTCTCCCTTCTTACATAGCCTCCAGCTTCCAACTCTCTGATTAATGTGGCGCACATTAATCAAGCCATTGAGCGGCTCGCTTTGTTTGATGTTGATCAAGCTATCTGGCACCGTCGTACTACTCATATCTCTCCCTCTCACTAAGGCTCTCTCCCTCTCTCTCTCTGTTCGTTTGCGCTCTAGTTAGCAGTCAGTTTACATTTAATTTAAAACGATCGATCGATCGATGGCGGCTGAAACTCAGTTTCGTTAAGGCTCGTTCCATTGATCGTTTCATCGATCGCTCCACGATTGCTGCTGTTTACGTTTACGTTTTACGCTTTGTTTTTTAATTTATATACATATACATGTATATGTATTTTTTTCGGGTGTTGATGATCTCTCGTGTAAATCTTTGACGATCGTTTCTTTTTTGGCTAGTTAATGGTCAATTTGTTTTCAATTAATTGGCTTGTTGTGTGTTAATGTTTTTCGATTACGTGTATAGCTCACACAAAGGTAGCCGTTGTTCGACTGAATGTGTGTTTGTTTGTTTCTCTTTCTGTTTGAAATGCCTGGCAATCTTTTGGCTTAAATCACTTGCACTTTTCAGAGCTCATAAATTTTGAACCGAACAGCGCCAAAGCGCTTCCTATTAAAAAGATCAAAGCAAACGCCAACAGAGCGTAGCCAGACGAACTACCCACAACTACAACTACAACTACACAACAGTTCATCAGACAGTCAATTGAAAGAGTGACGCATTGATAGAGTGAGGAATGGCTAAAGCGACTACAGTTCGTTAGATGTAGATCGAGTACGATTACAGAAAATAACAGCAGGCGAAAACAAAACAACGAACTCAACAACATTTACTGATAGAAAGATAATTAAGTATTTGAAGTCGAATGGCCTATATAAATTAGGCCAAGTAGATCTAGAGATATCTTGATTATTCCCGTTTATCACAACTTTTCGCCTAGGTACAGTTCCCACTGTACTCAAGATGATTCCAATTTCGAGATGTTGTTCCATGCAAAATAGTTTTTTTTTTTGTGTATGCCATATTTCAAATGAGAGCAGAAATTGTTGCTCTTTGGAAGTTGCTGCCCTTTTGATCATCTGCCGCCAAGATGAATTTTCTTAGAATTTCTCTTTGATGCCCCACCACTTGAGGCAATGAGGAAACGCAACGAAGCCAAATGGCAGACACCCATAGGAATAGACGCATTCGAAACGATCGCCTCTACGCAAATGAAGATGAATGACAGATGTACACACACACACACACACACATATACACAGAGAGAGCTCTGTGAGCTTTGAAGTTTTGGTCTGTGCAACTTTTGTTCATTAGCTCATTTCCACTAATTCAGCTGCTCCCAAGAAGTCTTAATTATGTTTCCACAGACCTTCATTTAGATATATATAGATATATCTTGGAATACCGCAGGGGTAAAGTTTTTTGGGGTTGGGGTTTGCCCAAAAACTCTTTTGAAGTTTCTTCTGTGTGAATTTGTTGGCAAAGTTTTGGCATATCTTACGTTTATGAAGAAATGACTTAATGCTTAAGCATAGAGCTATATACATATGTACATAAATGAAAAACTTGTTTTCGAGTTAAGGGCAAGGTTATCCTAACAAAGCATTCGGGTCGTTTAATGACAAGCTAAAAGCACATGAAAGTCTTTAGTTCTAAGAAATGCAAAATATGATGCTCTTAAGGCTTTTAAAAAGAAATGAATGAATAAAATATTTGTAGAGAATTAATAGGATTATCATATAAATCACTGAGCTTCTACAATGTAAATGTACCCAAAGCAATATAAAACTAAAAATTAGAATATATGAAAAACCTATCAATTTTATATATTTAAATTAAATTAGTAAAAAAAAAAAAAAATAAAAAAAAAATAAAATAAAAAAAAAAATTAAATTTAAAAAATAAATACATAAATAATAGAAATAATTAATATTTAATATTATATATAATTCAATATTTCATTTTTAAAAGTTAATACAATTAATTAACTATACAATTTGAATGTATAGTTAAGTCAAATTTTTATATAAAAAATGAAATAAAACTTTAATTATTTATAATTTAATGAAATTATTTTGGATTTGTTATTTAACTCAATTTTCTACAATTAATTTCTTTAATTATAAATTGATTATAAATTGATTTCTTTTATTTAAAATATTTAAAAAAAATTCAATATTTTACTTTATAAATTTTAATATAACTTTTATAGTTGGGTAAAATTTATATAATTAAAATTTTCAAAATTTTGATTTATAAATTTTCAAAGTTTTGATTTATAAATTTAAAAAATATTATTATAAATATTTAATTTAATTTAATTTTCATTTGATAAAATGTAATTCAATTAAATATATTTAATTTATAGATATTAGATTTCATATAATTTTGTAAATTTAAATTATATTAATATTTATTGCTTCAATTTGTTTATCTTTTGCTTTTTATGTAAATTTATTTACTATTTTTTTAGTTAAGTTATCCGAACGATGCTTGTATTTAAGGTGCGATCAAAAATTTAAATACAAATTTTATTACCCATCTTTTCTTGGTAAATCTTATCTTAATCCACATAGAATTTTTAGCAACTAGATATATTTATGAAAATTATCTTTAAAATAGATCATCTGTCCATTCAAGTCCATACCCCAAGCTCAAAATTTATAAAATTAAGCAAAACTGTTTAGTGCTAAGTGCTTAAACTTTTTAATATATTAAATTTAATGTCGCCCGCCATTAAGGAGAGTTTTGCTCAGCATTTGCGAATGTATTTTCCCCTTCGTCCAGCGTCAACAGATTTGGCACCAGTTGCCTCTCGACCGTCTGCTGTTTGGCTAATTTCATTTTTATGACTTTTATGCGCCGCATTTGCGTTTATGCTGTTTTTTTCCTTCTTCTTTATTTTTTTTTGCTTTGTCTTTTGGCCCGTTGCAGAAACGGAGTTGGATTTGTAGTTGGAGTCGGCATCGAATGATTTATGGAAGCAGTCTGAATTTTTCTTTGCATTTTTTCGCATTTATTATTATTTGGTTTTATTTCATTTTATTTTATATTGTGGCGTTAAAAATATTGCCAAGCTGCCATAAATTTTGTCGTATTTTGACAACTAATAAAAATGCAGGCCACTGCAAATGCATTGCATTTGCATAGGGCTCGCTGGTCAAATGGAAGCAGTGAGTGGAACCCGCATGTTTTTTTTTTTATTTTTATTTTCAATATCGATTTGTACCTAATTTGCATATCAAATCTTTTCGTCTCTTCTCTTTATGGATGTTCAGCGCAGACATGCTTTGACAAGTGTCTCCACATTTGGCTGAGCCATCCATCCATCGTTCGAGTGCATGATTTATATCTGTCTTCTGTCCCTTTTCTCTTTCACATAAAGCATCATTTGTTGGTTCCATTGTTTCCAACTAATTACCATCATAAACAACAAGTTGATTGTTCGCTTTGAGTCGAGCTACCAAAACAAGTTGAGCATCGATTTGTTATTGGCCATTTGGCCTTAGCTTTATACACGATATTACCATATGAAGTTATCACTTAATCAGTTTTATGAATGCACTATTTTTGGGCTTCAAATCGAACTTTTTTTTAAAAACTACTTTTGCCCATTTGGGTTATAGTGTATCATAAAAGTTAGTTTACGGTTATGGTTTGTCTTTTTTTTTTTTTCGTTTTCTTTTAGTACAACGTAGGCAGTTGTAAAATCTTAATGAATATGAAGTAACTTAGATCTCTCTCTCTCCCTCTCTCCCTCTCTGTATCCCATTCTATCTCTAACTCTGCATCATGAGACAGCCCTGAGCTCTTATTGGTATATCATCGTAAAGCAATATGGTTTGTGCTTAGACCAAATGCGTTTTATGGCTAGATGAAGAAACTCTTTGTAGCTAAGAGCCGGGACTTTTTCTCACAGTTTTCTTCAGTTTTAATAACAAATAACTTTTTAAGGTTATATTTACAGTTACAGAACTGTTCTATGCTTTACACCAAACCAAATCCATAATATTTCCTGGTTCAAATGAGTTCAGATCAACTCAGTTCAGCTCGCTTGGATTAATTGTAAAGCTCTCTCTATATTACTCCATTCGATTACTTTTGTTGGCTAAATATGCCATTAATAATCATTTCATTTAGCTTCATTAATGTGCACTTGTTGCCCATTTGGCTGCATAGCAATTGTCATATCAATTAAACTCTGAGAGTCATTAGCTCGTTTTTATATAAGCCGAATAAACCGCCTCAATAGCGATATACTACCATAAGCTCTTACATAATCGGCCATATATTTTCCACACACACACACAGAGCAAAAGTTTTTCAATTTTCCAAAGCTTCTGCTGCTGCTGTCTGGCTCTCACATACATATATATATATATATATGACGCTGCGGACGGCGTGTAATTATCATAAAGCGGAATCTTGTAGCGCCAATATGAAGCTCATAACTTAGTATGGCTGGAGCAGAGCTGGGGTACAACTGGTCACCTCCTGCTGCCTAATGCCCATTTCGGTCATCCGCGTCACCAACCCAAACGATGTAACTTTCAATTTGCGTAATTTTCAAGTGAGTACAGGCAAAAAGAAGCTGATCCCTCACCTGAACCCCAATGACTGTTGCCGTGCGATGCCATGAGAAATCATTGGTGGGTGTTCCGTGCGAAGAGGGAGGGGACAGAGGACAGGGCCAGGCTGGATTTGTCTGGCTGTGAGGCGTGGCTAACTGCTGCGTTAAGGTGCACGCTTGTCATAAAATGCCGCTTATTATGCTGGCTATTAATTTTTACTGCTTAGACGCAACTGCCTGGACTGGGGATGTGGACCTGAAGCTGGACCTGGCCATGGCCTGAGACCTGAACGTGCCCCCAGTTAGACTGCTCCAATGTGCTAGCCCCATCATAGTTACCCAAAAACTTGTTGTTGTTGTTGTTGTTGGCCCAGGCAATTTATGACATACATGCGGAATGGACAACGCCATCTCCATCCCTATCCGCATCGCCATGCTCATCGGCTCATCGCTATCGTTGTGCCTGGGCACATTTTGGCCGGCATATCGCGTCGCTTCTATCGCAGCTGTACAAATTTATTTTGCTTTTGCATGCACTACACTCCAATTGAGCCTAATCACTATGTAATGAAGCTTGCAAAGCCAGCTTGAAAAGATTTTATTTGCGCGCATAAATGAGCTGCAATGGCTTAAGTCAACTAAGCGACTTAGTTTTATGTACTCAGGTAATTTTCAAGTAGATTTTTACTCTTTTAAAAAGTTATTGAGAGTTATGTTGGCATAGTACGAAGTATAGAACATAAAGAAGATACTTGGATCGATAGATGGATTAAATATACGACTAGATAGATAAATAAGATATATGTACTAACGATAAACAGACTGGGATCAGAAATACGATTGATAAATGGCAAAAGAAATAGCAAAAGTAAAATAAATAAATAAGTAAAATACGATAAATAAATAAAAATATAATAGAAAATAAAATTAAAAAAAAAAGAAAAATAAAATTTAAAAAAAATAAAAGAAAAAACTATAAATAAATAAATAAAATATAATAAATAAAAATATAATAGAAAACAAAATAAATAAATAAATAAAATAAAAAGAAATAGCAAAAGTCAAATAAATAAAAAAATAATAATAATAAAATAAAATAAATAAAAATGTAATAGAAAATAAAATAAAATGAAAAAATAAAAATAGATAAATAAAATATAATAAACAAAAATATAATGAAAATAAAATAAATAAATAAATAAAATAAAAAGAAATAGCAAAAGTCAAATAATAATAATAAAATATAATAAATAAATAAAAATGTAATAGAAAATAAAATTAATAAAAAATAAAATAAAATGAACAAAATAAAAATAAATAAATAAAATATAATAAATAAAAATATAATAGAAAACAAACTAAATAACAAACAAACTAAATACAATAAAACAAATAAATAGAAATATAATTGAAAATAATAAAATAAATAAAAATATAATAGAAAATATAATAAATAAATAAATAAATATTATGATTTCGTATTTTCAATGGTTTCAGGGTAAACAAAAAAATTAAGTTAATAAAATGTTAGACAGATCGGAAAAATTATTATTAACAAATATGAAGCAAAAATATGTTCTATAGAAATACACAACATATAAATGAAATATACATCTAGAAAAAGAATGAATAAAACATAATATGAAAACATAACTGATCGGTACAAACAAAAATCTATTATCTACATATCATCCAATTTGAATATCTTTAATTTATACAAAATATTTTCTATATAGCCTTTATATTGAATATCTCACATATTGAAGAGTACAATTAATTCTGTAATCCATCAAATATATTTATATATATTTATTATATATACTTGAATGTCTTGCATTTTAAACAGATGTACAATGATGGCATTAAATAAATTGACTAGTCTAACAAATTCAACTTGAGGTTTAGTCTAAAAAATTGAACTTTCAGGAATAATAATAAAACGAAAATTTGGGAATATCAAAAACAGAATTTAATATTTTTACTATAGTAAATGACAACTTACTCTATATATTTAATTTTCCATTTCCGACATCAAAGTGTATAATCAGTTTTTATAGAGTATTTGCATATCGTATATGTGAGCATATGCTTATTTATTAAAACTAAGCATCTGCTGGCGTATTGGGGCATAAAAACGAGCATGTCGAGAAGTTACCCATCATTAGTACTAACAAGCGACATTACGCGGCAGCGCTTGCTTTGGGTCTCTTTTGCTTCCACTCTCTCTCTCTCAGCGCGGGTCTGAAATCTTTGTTGGGGTCTCAGCTTCTTGGCTGATTACATTGGCTAGATAGTTGCGAGCACGCGTACTTGATATGGCTTTGTCCCATTACACTGACGTCTCTCCCCCATTCCCTCGTTCCCCATTTCCCATTTCCCATTCTCTATTCACTAGTTCACTCGCCTCGTATGTTTATTTAAGGAATTTTTATTACCACATATGTATGTGTGCGTGTGTGTGAGGCTAGAGTTTGAGTTTGAGTTTTTGTTGTGGGCAGGCACACTTATCGCATTTTTAGATTTTTCATGGGTTTATTAAATTGTTTTATGTGCACTCCCCCAGCTGGTCAAATGTCATAATGTGAGTTGTGAATTCTTGAAATTGGTCTCGAATTCTGATTGCAATGCGGCGGCATTATTAGGCTAATGACGGCATTGACTACAGAGAACACTTCGTATATGTTAATGGTCAGAGATATGATTATTATTGGATTATGGAATTATGTAAAACTTAAGTACGAATTACTAGCTGAGAGATACGATTAGTAGATTGTGGAAGTTTGTGCAGAAAATATTTAATTTAAGCATGGATTACGCATATGATTATTAAAGCTTAATCAAGTACTTACTACTAGCTAGAGATATGATTATTAAATTATAGATATTTATGCAGAAATTATTTATTTCTTGAGTGTTTAAATCTTGTGTTATTTGAAGGAAATTTATCCAGTTTTGTGTATTGATTATAGCAAAATAAAACATACCTGAAAAGAGAAGAAAAACGAATTATTATATATGGAAATTGGAATAGAGTATTAGATAATAAATATATATAAGAGTGAAACAAATAGGCTCAGAAGCGACCCAAGAGCAGCTACAGAAATAACATTTAACACTCTTTCAAAGAGACTTTTATACAGAAAAAACATTTAACACTCTTTCAAAGAGACTTTAATACCGAAATATAATTTAAAAGTCTCTTCTTACTTCAACAGATTCCATATAGCATTAATCAATATCTTTATCTATATAGCTTTAAAAATTTGATATTTATGTTTATTTATTTATTACTCATTTTATGTTTATTTATCTTCCTTGAAAAACACGTCATTATTGATCGTAAATCTTGATGATTGAACATAGTCTTATCTGTAGCTCAATTTTATGGCGCTGTCAACTTGTGCCACGACAAGCTTAAAATACATAAGATATGGTTAACTTGTTTACCATGGCTTACGATAAAAGAGTCAAACTTGAAAGCTTTACGCAATCGATCAATACATCAACAATTTCCTACTTAATCAATACAAACACAAAACTCATTGCCTGCTCACTTATGGTTTTCTATTTATAAACAAGTGAAGCTTATTTTTTTTTTTTTTTTTTTTTTTTTTTGACTTGCCGTATAATTAAATACAAATAACAATTAAGATATATAGCCAAAGCTCGTTTGCTTTTTGGACAGCGACAGGGGGATTCAAACTCCATTAGTGGACATGTCAAATAATTGAAGTTTCTTAATTAAGAGCGACAAAAATACGATGACAATTATGAATTGAGACGTCTCAATTGTCTATACATAGAGTAGATCCATTTTAGCAGCCTTCAATTTGAAGCCTGTCGCAAGATATTGTCAAAAATAAAAGGCATGAAACCAAGTCCAGTGGGTTGGTCAAAAATAATTTTCATATTTAATTGACAGACAGACAGATTGAGAAATGCTACCGATTCCATTAGCGCGGCCTGTCATCAAGAGTTTCCATTTAAACCATACTACAATATTTTTGCAGTTTTTCTACATTTATTTTTGTTTTCGTCTGTCAATCGAGTTCATAAAGTTGAACGCCTGCTGCTGCCTTCGGGGCGTATACATATATTATATTTTTTTATTTAACAGCAACATGTTTTACAACATTATTAGACAACGTCGACGATGGCGAGCTGGCTCGACTAGACACACTCGAGCTGGCGAATTTTAATTACCAATATTTCCAGGTGTCGAATCAACGTCCCACGCGCCTATGGCCAACACTTTGCATTTTATGACAGTTGCCCTCCTTTACTTTATGTTCTTCTTGTTTGTGTAAAAACTAGTTAATTACACATTTGTTGCTCGCAGCTAATTAGCAATTTGTGACAAATGGTTCTAATGGCTTGTAATTGACTTATATTTGTATGGCCCATTGATATGTAATTTCATTTATATTTATGCGCTTAGTGCGCGATTAGCTCATGGGGTTTCACACGTGGTTCATTCTAATTGAATTGACGCTGCTTTCCCGCCTGATTATCATGAGCTAAACTCATTGTTCTTCATTGTTGAGCTTAATTATTTAACTAATATTATACAAACATATATAAAAAATATATATATGAATATATATTGCCCAATTATATGTGCTCTTTATACTCTATTCGCTAATTGCTAGTGCTTACTTGTGTCAAATGTTTTCTACTTTACCATATGATAAGATATCATGTTTTTTTCTCAAATGCGTCATTTGACAAGTTTTTGCGCATTTTTGCAAATTTCACAATTGTTAAAAACATATATATTAAGTATTTATCGCTATAAAGTACTATTTCGTTGAATAGTTTACTTTTGTAATTATAAATTGAGTTTGTTTTTATGAATCTGATTTTTAGTATTATAAATATAAATTTTATAAATCTGATTATTTTTATAAATAATTTAATATATTTTTTTAAATTTAATTTTTTAATTGAAAATCTATTTTATTATTAAATGAATTTATTTATTTTATAAATTATTTCCTAATATTTTTTATTGTAAGATAAACAAATTAAATAATATTGTATTATTATTTAGCTATTATAAGACAGAGTTAATAATTTAATATAATTGCTATAAAGCAATTTTATTATTATTATTTATTAAATCTTTACAAATGTATGACATTATATTAAAATATTATATATTTATATAAAATTAAATTATTATATATTTTTCCCTAATCAAAAAGTTTTTTCAACAACTAAAATTTGTATATATTTATGTTAAATATATTTACTTTATTTTTATATTTTTTATATATGTATATATATATATTTTTTTTTGTATAATAATTTTTTTTTTTTTAAATAAATAAAATTCGTGATTATATGTACAACTATGTAAATTCACTTCACAGTCAGTTCACAATAGGCAGATTATGTAGATACATCATTGGCCTATCCGCTTTCCAACACTTAACAGTGATGATGTGGTGGTCCGTGATGATGATGCTCATAATGGCCATGATGATGATCATAGTGGCCATGATGATGATCATAGTGTCCGTGATGCGGCGGTGGGCCGTGATGATGATGATGATCGATGTACGGCGGCGGCGGAGGTCCGTGATGATGATGGTGATGATGATGTGGCGGCGGCGGAGGTCCGTGATGTCCATGGTGTCCATGGTGTTGATGATGGTGTCCCAGGTGCAGGCCCAAGTGGATGCCAAAGAGGCGATCATTGTGATGTGGGGGCGACATTTTATTCACTTTTAACTGCTTTCTAATCTCTTCTACTGTTAACTGGAGCTCTTAATTCCACGAGCTGAACAATTGTACTGTGCCCACTGCTAGCAGCAATTGTCAATATATACTTGGAGCCAAGTGTTGACAGCGCCAATCAGATAACATTTGCTAGTGATGTATATGAAACGTTGGTTATCTTATCATGTCTGTCTATTTCGCCTATTGTGAATTGCTGTGAGTCATTGAGTTGTAAAAATAATAACACATTTCTTATCGTCTTCGTGGTTGGGCTAATCTGTGTTTCAGGTGAGTAAGTCCATTCAGCTTACGGTTCTTCCCACCATTCAATATTTATGGAAGGCGTCAAAAAGAAAAAAAATGTAGCCAACTAATCGCGGTAAATAAATATATAAATAAATAAATCTGTTTACGCTTTTTCCGCAAGGCAGAAACGAGAAAAACGAATAAAGTTTCAGATAAAACTTATGGAAAATGCAGGAGAAGCGAACAGAGAGGAAAAATGGAAAACATGCCACAAAGTGTAGCAACTTTTTGTATGACGGCGTCGAAAACTTTTTGGCATCTGCTAAAGGAGCAAAGAAAAAGTCAGACAGAGAATCGAGTGTGCACGACTAAGAAATATCCTGAGTTTAGCTATTAACGTCATTATTATTGACAGATTCATCAATTTTATCAAAATATCCTTTATATATAAACATAAGTTCTTTTCATTTTCACAATCTTCATTATAATTATTATCATATTACAATTTTCCTTATGTAAATTATTTTATAATTTTTATCGTAATTATTTTTAGCAGTGTTCTTCTATAAATAACTTTATTATCATTATGGAACGACGCATAGCTAGACTTATCTCGATCAATCAGCTCATGCACCCAATCAAGAATATTTATATATACTTTATAGAAAGTGACTTTTCATCATTTTTATAAACATTTACAAAAACCATTATGCTCTATTTATGCACTTTCTATGGGCTCAGGGTATAATAAAAAATGGAGTATAAAAAGGAAAAAAAAGCTAAATGCAAGAAGTCGCCGACAATAATTTCCGCCTGCATAGCTGGGTCTGGACAAAAGGAATGCCAGACAGACTGGAAACGCTGTAAATACCGAAAGGCCAACGCAAAAAGTGCGAAAAAAAAGGAATACAAAGGGCGCGGTACACACTGGCTGAAGGAGTGAACATTTTGTATGGAGATTTAGCAGCTGCCCGAGTTGCGCAGGAGGCATTGGCGGGGAAAGGGGGAGAAGAGCTAGGCTAAAGTGAGGACGTTGTCATATCAAGTGCTTAGTGCGTGCAAGCGACGTTCTCATAGACTTAACAATAACTTTTCCTGGCTGAACCCTTCGAGGAGACGTGAGCGGGTGCTCTGCGAGAGCATCGGCGCAGATAAACTGCGTTAGAAGTTATAAAGCGATTAGACTGTGCGCCGGGCTGGCGGCACAACTCCATTGGGAGGGTTGCAACGTGAGCCAAGGCAAAGTGCGCAAAAAAAGAAGAAAAGAGGTGGAAAACTTTCTGCTGTATCAATTTAATGCCTATTTAAAGTGTCAGTCGCACCCAATGGGAGCGATAATATCACGAGACACCCCAGGGAAATGGGAAATGGATGTCGCGCAATGCAGGTAATGCATAAATTTGATTTTATGGAAAGTACTTGACAAAGTTTCCATACACAAAGCTAACTTGGTTTATTAGCCAGCAAAGCGAAGAAAATTCAATTCCAAATTGAGTTTTATTTTTGCAGAGTTTAAATTAAATTAAGAGAAATTCTGGAGAATATAAAAAGTGTTGAAATATTTTAAATGAAATATGAGAGAAATATATATATATATAAAAAAAAAAATAAATAAAAAATAATAAATAATAAAAAATAAATAATATTATAAAAATAATTTTAAAAAATAAATAATTAATAATAAACAATAAAGAATAAATAATCAATAATAAATAATAAATAAAAAATAATAAATAATATATAATAAATAATAAAAAATAAATATTAAATATTATATAATAAATAACAAATAATAAATATTAAATAATAAATACTAATTTATAAATAATAAATATTAATACTAATTATTTAATATAATTTAATATAAAAAGTGTTGAAATATTTTAATTGAAATATGAGAGAAATATATATATAAATAAAAAATAATAAATAATAAAGAATAAATAATCAATAATAAATAAAAAATAATAAATAATAAATAATAAATAATATATAATAAATAATAAAAAATAAATATTAAATATTATATAATAAATAACAAATAATAAATAATAAATATTAAATAATAAATACTAATTTATAAATAATAAATATTAATACTAATTATTTAATATAATTTAATATAAAAAGTGTTGAAATACTTTCAATGAAATATGAGAGAAATATATATATATATAAATAAAAAATAATAAATAATGTATAATAAATAATAAAAAATAAATAATCAATAATAAATAATATATAAAAAATAATAAATAATATATAATAAAAAATAAATATTAAATATTATATAATAAATAACAAATAATGAATACTAATTTATAAATAATAAATATTAATACTAATTATTTAATATCAATATAAATAATATTCATATTTATTATAATAACAACTCTTCTCTCAGTCAGCTCAAGAACTCTTAACAGCCTCCTACCACATGACTTCCAAAGCCTTAATTTGCTCAACAATTTAGCCTATTATAGGCAACAAATGGTTCAAATCCCATAAATTTTCATAGTTAGAGCTACTCAATCGACCTTTCGGCGTGAGCAGAGCAAACAAAATCAAATACAATTCACACAATGCAGCCCCCAAACCCTCAACGTAAATATGGCTAATTAATTAATATATCGACAACTGTTGAAAAAGTTGTTGTTGTTGTTGTCCAGGATTGGAATCATACGGGCCCTAGACTCCACTCGACTCAACTCAAATTAATTGAAAATGTCAAAAGTCAGCGCAATTATCGTAAATTATAAACACGCGTCTGGGGTTTTTGCCGATTGCCGAGCCAAATCCAATCCAAATATTATTATTATTATTATTTTTATTACGTGAGTTGGCAAAAATCAAAACAGAATTGCAACCCCTAACATTGAGGGTGGGTAATTTGTCAACGGCATAATGAAATGTCAACACAAAAATGCAAATACAACAAAAATAAAATACATTTTTTTTATATATACTTATCTATATAAGGGATATGTATGTAGGGTTAATTGGAAAGCTTTGCTCATGACTCATGCACAAGAATCAGTGCAAATTTTATATGCAATTGAGGTGGCAGACAGACGGACAGTCAGAGCTACAGGACTCTTGTCTGCTGTAACAAGCCATAGAAAATGTTCAGAGCTCTTTTGCCGCAACATCCTTGCCTGACTATGCAAAAATTTGCACCCGAAAAAACCCATATAAAATTATTATGCTGTCATGGTGGGAGGCAGGGGCGTGGCTGCTGCGAAAACTCGCTTATGACAATGCTCAAAGGCATTTTTTGGCCAGCATCAGCTAAAAACCCAGACAGCAATACCGACGGCGACAAGAGACCGACCGTCCCGAACGCCCTCCCGCCCGGCGAACCATGTGCATATAAAGTCCAAATAAACTCAAGTTGTTGACAAAAGGGTTAAAGGCCATAATTGTGGCCAGAGTTTTGGACATAGCTAGGGGCAGCATCCAAACGCCCCCCACAGCCATCTTTATTGAAAGTGTAAACATGACAGTCATCAAAATTATAAAGCCAAACATTTGGCTCCTTGACAATGTGGAACTGGGCAGCTGTTCCTCCTCCATTTCCACAGCATTTTTGTGCGCATATTTGTGTGGCACTTGGGTTAAATACAATGTGCCAAATGGGATTAAAGTAGACGTTAGGCAATGCCTAGACTGCGTTAGTACTAAGTGCTGCAAAGGCAATAAAAACTTTTTGTTGGGTAATTCGGCGAGTCAGAAAATTATAAAACTAAGCACTATCAGAGAGTAAACTGTAAAATATTTGCTATAAAATTCTATTGGATATTCGCATGACAAGGTAAGAGGGAATTTCAATAGAAAAAGAGATTTTCTCTTTGATTTGTTATTCGAAAATGAAATAGATATTTCCTCTGTCTATCGATTTTCTAATTTGCCTAATTAAGTGCTTCGCCCCTTTTTCAATTTAGATTAAATCATCAAAAGCAAAAAGTGCGAGGGTATGAGAGTCCTATTCAATTATCTATTCAACTCAGACCGCGCAGTGCAATTTCCATTAGTCCGATAACAATGACTCAATCGGAACGAAAAAATGCAGAGAATCGTTGGCTCCTTGTCTCCATCATCTATGGCAAACTATAGATGACTCACCAAGAAAAAAAGAAGCTAACCGCAGATGGCGAATCTTTTGAAATGGCATCAGCAATCATTGTGCCCTAAGTAGATTGTGCCAGTCAAAAGCGTCTCAAAACAAACCCCCAAAATCAAGAAGAATTCAAGCCAGCAATATTTATTTTATAAAGCTAACAAATTTGCGCAAATTTTTTGTTTTGCTTCGCACACTCGACGAGAAAGAGACCGAGGCATGCGTGCATATGAATGCGTTGCTTAAGACCGAGCACAAAAGGCAACGCTCTGGCTGTTGTGTAGCTAACAAGCGGCCTACCCCGTTTCTGTGCTTTTAAGTGATTTCAACCCGGAAATGCCCATAAATCGATTTGGGGGTGGTCTCATACATGCACCGTCCCCAGCCAGTCTCCTGCTGCCGCAGCAGAACTCAAGTCGAGGACGTCTTGGTCGACACATGAGGGGCGTTCGCTTTATGGCCTAAATGAATGAATTGAAATGGGCGGCAAGTGTATCGACTTATGGTTGAGTTGCACACAAGAATGTGATGCCACAGTTGTCTCGGCAGCTCTGCTGACCCGCAGCGCCTTCGGCGCAAGGCAAATAAAAGTTCATTACAAGCCAACGGGCCAAGGCGCTTAAAACTTTTCCAAACTGTTTCGAGGCTCGATCTCAGTATGTCCCTTTTGAGCAGTGTTCACTGTACTGTATATATGTACATATATATCTTATTCTTGCCCCGTTTTATAGCGTTGTGGGTGGCTGTCCATCGGCCGGGTCGTGTGTCGTATGCGGCACATGCGGCAACGGAAACGCCACAGTAACAAAAGTCAATAAAAATAAAATTCTAAAGCCAAAAAGGAAATAAATTAACAATAAGCAATGATTTTTCTTTGCTTTTTTCCCTGATTTCTTGATGCGTTTATAAGTATGACCATGATACGATGCTATCGCACAATCCACAATTGTCGGATGTTGTACATAATTTGTCGCCGGTCATTTCAAGGCAACGACAGCAAAAGCTGAAGTCAATGTAAACGAAGACAAATTCCGAAAGTTTTGCATAATTTCAAACAAGTTGAAGTCTATTTGAATATAAGATAAACTTCTTCAAGAAGAAGTAAATTAAATTCGACAGTTTTTAGCTAATAAAGCCAAAATACTAAAATAATATTTATTATTTATATTTTTATTTAATATTTCACAAATGATATCAGAATTAAATTAGACAGTTTTCCAATTATGAAGTCAATCAAGAAAAATAAAAAATATATATACTAAATATTGGCAATTTTAACTGAAAATTAGATACGACAATTTACACTTATAAATGCCCTCTGGAAAATACTAAAAATATACAGATTAGTTGTAATTTCAACTATAAATTAGATTTCACAATGAATGAATGCTACAAAATGAATGAGGAAAAATACTACAAATATACTAAATAATTGTCTGTTTTTCCTTTTTATTTCAAAATTAATCCAACTAGAGTTTCGTTCAAAAATCCTAAAAACATAGTATTTATTCGTAATTTTTCCTTTTTCTTTTACAAATGATTTAAAAATTAGATTCTTTAGCATAAAAGAATTTAAAATATACTAATTATTTGAAAAATTTCCATTGCCATCTCAACTGGTTTGAAAATTAGATTCTTTTGCTTTCCAGCTACAATACTAAAAAAATACTAATTAATTGTAATATTTCCTTTCTCCTTGACAAATGATTTGAATGTTATATTCAATAGTTTTCCACCTACAAGAAAAATACCAAAAATATACCAATATATATTTATATAATAAATTTTCCTTTTTCTTCACAACTGATTTCAAAATTAGATCAATTGTTTTCTAGCCACTACTATTTATATGTAATTATTCCTTTTTCCTATAGAATGCATTCTTCTACAAACTCTCATTCAGCTCATACTCAATCTGCTTTCATTCACCAACTTTTTGCCTCACTTCTCACTCACTTATGCAATTTCAATTAAAAATTTTCCTTTCATGAACACGCTGACGAGCGTTCACCTTAACCTCAATTATGCTGCAACTTAGCCTCACTTTCCTTTCAAACGTCGACGTCATTGACCATTCGCCCGTCCATAACTTTTGCAATTTGTAATCAATTTAGTTGCACTTTTTATACATTTCATGCTACATAATTAACCCACAATGCAGTCAGCAGCGATCAGTTTGGTGTGGGCAAAAACCTTAATTAAGCCATTACCTTTTGTGCAGCAGGCAACAGCAGCAGCAGCGGGTAAAACTATTCTGTACGTCATGCAAAAATGCCAGGCGAAAAACTTTGAGCTGTTTTTCATGCTCGTAACATGTGAAAGGTGTTGGCCTGGCGCAAAAACTTTGCTCGTTTTCGGAAGTTGTGCCAATAAATTAAATTTTTTTTCTCTTTTTTTTTTTTTTTGTTTTTGTTTATACGCAGTGGGCTAAAACAAAAGCTCTGGCAAGCTGCCACTGCAGTCGGACTTCTCAACGAAGCTAATAATGAAAGCCTCACAACGAATGCGTACGACATGGCTGAAGTTGGAGGAAAATGGTTTTAGTTCACGTAATTAACAAGAGTTCGAATTTTCTTTGACGCTCGCCCAATTGAAATCGAGTGGACCCAGAAAGAAATCCTTTGCCCGCCAGCGATTTCAGCACTTTACACAATACAACTTGCCACGCCTCTTTTTGTATAGAAGGAAAAAGGCAATTTACACGCCCGAAGAAAAGGGAGAAGAAAAAAGAAAAACATGCCAAAAGATTCGCTTGCTTTGCCTCTCGCATTTTATCAAATTAGACAAAGGCGAGAAGTTTTCAGGGCAAAAGCCCTTTCAATGTCTTATAAGTGCTTGGTCTGGGGCTATCAGGGGTTAAAGGTGCTGGCAGCGCCACAGGAAGCGCTTGAATTGCCCACATCGAAGGATAGGCTTCTACTCGATACTCGAGCATAAACCTGCCACAGAAGAGGAAGAAAAAAACAAAAAAAAAAAAAGAATGAAAAAGAAGAGATTTTAATGACAGCAACAACCGCTGCGCTTTATGGGCTTTATGCGAGATGCTCAGAAAAGCATTCAATGTGGGCGTGTTTATTGTCGCCAACGGCGGCAGGATATTAGAAATAAACAGCACAGCATGAGGCGCCACCAAGCAGCAAGCCGATAAGCCGCCTCTGCCACAGCCACAGCCACAGCCACATCCATTGCCAATGCCATTGCCGCCGCAGCAGCAACTGCCTTGCCTATGGTAGACAAATACCAAAATGTGGTAATAATTTGAGCGCAAAACGAAAATGTTCCCAAAAACATTTATGTGACTTTAATGTTCGATTCTATTAGGCTCCTAGCGGACAGAGTGAGCGTATGTGTGAGAGTTTCCAAAAGAAATTCAATTGTTTTTTATTAAATTCAATCACAAAATATAAAAGTCGAAATATTAAATAAAATGAGGTATATTAAATGTAGGTGAATATTGTCGCTGATTGTTTTTAGGGTACTTTAAGGTACGATTTTATAGCCGTTTTTACAGCGTAAGAAAAAAAATTTGTAAAATCTTTACAATTTTTTTCTTCTTAATAATAATTACGAAAATATTTAATAAATTTATTTTTAAATAATTTTAATTGTCTTAAAATACGTTTTGGAGAAGAGAATAACATAAAAAAAATTAAATTCGTTTTTGTGGCATTTAGTCATACAAATACTTATATTTTATGTATTGAAATAAAAAAATAGTAAAATATGTAACAAATATATAAATAAATATATAAAACATATATTATAATTAACCTAACTTTAATAAGATATATAATTACATCCTATACATATCGGACCATTTCACATTGCGAAATTTTTTAATTTGGCATACAAGAATGAATAACTTTACATGTTATTGAAAAAAAATTATTGTTTTATATTTAAAATATAATAAAACCCCGTATTCATATCTACTAATTTTTATAAAGTGAATTTTTCCCAATTTTTTAATAATTTAATATTTGTTAAACTAAACAAAAATTTGTTTGATCGTTTGTGATAATTATTTTAATCATATTTCTTGATGAAAGCTAATTTCTTACTACAAATTAGATTACAACAAAAATATAATTTTTTTTAATAAAATCATAATAAATTTTAAATTACAAAAAATTTTTATTTTTTATTATTAATATTATTATTTTTTTAATATTTATTATATGAAAAATAAAATTTTGATAATTAAACATTATACTTAAAAGTCATATACAACTTGGATATGAACTTTAATAAAAATTAAATTAACTATTAGTTTTTCATTATACCTTACCTATTAGTATTTTCGTTGTTATAGTCAACTACTCGTAACTCTTCTCCTAGTTACAATAAATGCACTGCTACGAATCGCACTTCTATTTCAGTTCTTAATGCTCTATCACTACTATTTAGACTTGAACATATACTGCGCCTACTTTCACCTTTAATGGTACTATTTTTATACCCTGAGCCCATTGAAAATGGGAAATCAGGGTATAATGGTTTTGTTAAAAGTATGTAACAGGCAGAAGGAGGCGTGGCAGACCCCATAAAGTATATATATTCTTTATCAGGGTGACGAGAAAAGTTGATATAGCCATGTCCGTCTGTCTGTCCGTCCGTCTGTCCGTCTGTCCGTCTGTCCGTCTGTCCGTCTGTCCGTCTGTCCGTCTGTCCGTATGTTTGAACGCGTCGATTTCCGAAGATACAAAAGCTAGAGAGTTCATTCTTTTTGTGTTAGGTTCGTATATTGCACGCGCAGTACGAGTTTGTTTCAGAAATTCGATAACTTGTATATTTGGCAAGTTATCGATAAACGAATTTATCGGGAACCAGTTTTCAAATTCTAGCTAATTCATCTTTAGAGTTAGAGTCTCCAAGTCTTCTGCATATATATAGATACTAATTTAATACAATTTCGGTTTTTGTCAGATTTTGGATTCCGGTCCCCAATTAGCCCCACCACCCCCAAATGTTTAAAAAATGCATTTCAAATACTAGAGACATACAGTTTGGTTTGGCATATAGATATGAATATCATAATCTTAATCTGAACATATCAATATGATTGTCCATCTAGAAACAGAATTATTAGTCCATAAAGTTTTCTATTCAAAACCCATGTGGCGCAGCAAGCAAGGCAGCGATACAGCAAGACGCATTGCGGGCGCACATACATACATACATACATACATACATATGTATGTATGTATATGTGTGCAAGCGTAGATCAGCGTGTGGCTGCAATCATACATACATACATATGTATGTACATATTTGTGCATGTAAAGCTAATTGTAAAAGAGTTATGATTTCTAAAAAAAACCTAAAATGTTAAATAGAATATGTAGATCATATGCTGAACTCTCATTACATTCCATTATATATTTAAAAAATTTTAAAACAATTAAAATAACAATGGAAATGCAAGCAACGTTGAGCAATGCAAATCAATTTTCGTATGCGTGTGCACATATGTATGTATGTATGTATGTATACACACAAAAAGTCTTGGGCTGTTTTCTATGTTGCTATGCGTGTATATTCTAAGAATCACAATTGTTTTTGAATTCCGTTAGAATTGTCTTTGAATTGTATTTGTATTTTCAGCCACTGCCTTAGTGTTTCTTTCGTATATGGCGAATTTCATTCGTTTTCGCTACTCTGCTGTTTAAGTGAGCCGTGGTGTAGATGGCTAGACAGATGCAACGAATGTTAGGGTGTCGGAGGTTCTAGCCTCGCCTAAGCCCTTCATAATTTATTATTTTTATTTTTATTTTTATTTTTTTTATTATTTCTTTCTTTTTATACCCTGAGCCCATTGAAAATGGGAAATCAGGGTATAATGGTTTTGTTAAAAGTATGTAACAGGCAGAAGGAGGCGTGGCAGACCCCATAAAGTATATATATTCTTGATCAGGGTGACGAGAAAAGTTGATATAGCCATGTCCGTCTGTCTGTCCGTCCGTCTGTCCGTCTGTCCGTCTGTCCGTCTGTCCGTCTGTCCGTATGTTTGAACGCGTCGATTTCCGAAGATACAAAAGCTAGAGAGTTCATTCTTTTTGTGTTAGGTTCGTATATTGCACGCGCAGTACGAGTTTGTTTCAGAAATTCGATAACTTGTATATTTGGCAAGTTATCGATAAACGAATTTATCGGGAACCAGTTTTAAAATTCTAGCTAATTCATCTTTAGAGTTAGAGTCTCCAAGTCTTCTGCATATATATAGATACTAATTTAATACAATTTCGGTTTTTGTTAGATTTTGGATTCCGGTCCCCAATTAGCCCCACCACCCCCAAATGTGTAAAAAATGCATTTCAAATACTAGAGACATACAGTTTGGTTTGGCATATAGATATGAATATCATAATCTTAATCTGAACATATCAATATGATTGTCCATCTAGAAACAGAGTTATTAGTCCATAAAGTTTTCTATTCAAAACCCATGTGGCGCAGCAAGCAAGGCAGCGATACAGCAAGACGCATTGCGGGCGCACATACTTACATACATATGTACATACATACCTATGTATGTATGTATGTATATGTGTGCAAGCGTAGATCAGCGTGTGGCTGCAATCGTACATACATATGTACATATTTGTGCATGTAAAGCTAATTGTAAAAGAGTTATGATTTCTAAAAAAAAAAACCTAAAATGTTAAATAGAATATGTAGATCATATGCTAAACTCTCATTACACTCCATTATATATTTTAAAAATTTTAAAGCAATTAAAATAACAATGGAAATGCAAGCAACGTTGAGCAATGCAAATCAATTTTCGTATGCGTGTGCACATATGTATGTATGTATGTATACACACAAAAAGTCTTGGGCTGTTTTCTATGTTGCTATGCGTGTATATTCTAAGAATCACAATTGTTTTTGAATTCCGTTAGAATTGTCTTTGAATTGTATTTGTATTTTCAGCCACTGCTTTAGTGTTTCTTTCGTATATGGCGAATTTCATTCGTTTTCGCTACTCTGCCATTTAAGTGAGCCGTGGTGTAGATGGCTAGAGAGATGCAACGAATGTTAGAGTGTCGGAGGTTCTAGCCTCGCCTTAGCCCATCATAATTTATTATTTTTATTTTTATTTTTTTTTTATTATTTCTTTCTTTTTTATTATTATTTATTCTTTTCTATTTGATTTTCGAAGATACAAGAGCAACTGCGCGGTTAGCAGAGCGCGTGCTTATACGTGCGTAAAGAAGAAGAGTATCACTTTTTTGCAGGGTTCAGGGTATCTCGTAGTCGAGCCGTCTCGACTAGAGCCTTCTTACTTGTTACTCTTATTATTACTTTTGCAGTTCAACTCCTACTAGTCATACACCCTGTTATATTCTACTCAGAACTCTTCATTTAACTTCATCTTAAAGTTGAGTAATTTTTCTGTATCAGACACTTACAGCTTGTTTTTAGCGACCTGCAACACATTCATTAGTCTCTGTCTGTTCGGGGCTCTTAGATGTAGCATCATTAACATTGCTTTTCACACTTTGCGGCATTGTTTCCTTCTGGTCATTGGCCTGGTCTGTTCGGGTCGCAGCTTACGGTTGGGTCTCTTGGCCTTGGGGCGCTTTCAACAACAACAAGATGAAGAAGAAGAAAAGCGTAGCGCGAAAAACCTTTCTGTCATTTGCCTAGGTCTGAGTTCTTTACATTTTTTTTTTCGCGCTCTCTCAAATTATATTAATTTGAATTAATGAATTTAATTGCCACTAATTAGTGGACACCCAGTGCCGACATCTTGAGACCCTCCTAATGATAGCAACCGCTATACAAAATTCTCTTTTTGTTCTATATAATTATTGCCGATGCCAAAAATTTGGGATGTTCAATCAAGGCTGAAACTCTTTGGCAGCAGCCACAAATAAATGAAATCAACAATTATGGAAACGTATTAAAAATATTGCCAGCAGCAAAATAGTAATTAAAGTAAGCCAAAAAATCTATTTTAAGTGTTTTGAAGAGAGAAGAGAAATGAATGGAATTGGGCTATCACTACTTTGACTACTAAATCGAATTGCTACTATTGCTAGTCCAACTACTCCTATTACTAGTTAACAGCTGCTGCTATAAGTACTGCTTAAGTGACTGCTAATCCCTTCATTTCATTTACTACGACAGCCATTATACTATTACTAAACACTAGTGCTCTTACTACTAATCTTACAACCATTCTACTACACATATCTACTACTCTGTACTCTTTACTACTACTTTTTCTACTACTGCTTACGTTACTCATACTACTACTCTTACTCTTGCTACTATTCTTACTAATACTCTTGCTACTATTCTTACTAATATTCTTGCTACTACTCTTGCTACTACTCTTGCTAGTACTCTTACTACTACTCTTGCTACTATTCTTACTAATACTCTTACTACTACTTTTGCTACTATTCTTACTAATACTCTTGCTACTACTTTTGCTACTACTCTTACTACTACTCTTGCTACTATTCTTACTAATACTCTTGCTACTACTCTTGCTACTACTCTTGCTACTATTCTTACTAATACTCTTACTAATACTCTTACTACTACTCTTGCTACTACTCTTGCTACTACTCTTGCTATTACTCTTACAACTACTCTTGCTACTACTACTTAGCACTACTCTTAGCACTACTATTGCACTACTCTTACTACTACTCTTTCAACTGCTTATTTTATTATTACTACTACTCTTTATACTACTTTTAGATCTATTCAATCTAACTCTCATACAACTACTACTACTACTCTTGCTATTACTTTTTTAACTACTTCTTTTGCTCTTATTACTATTACTATTTATATTTTACTTACTAATACTTAATAAGTTTACCACTAATGCTACTAATACTTCCGCTTATTTACAATAATTGTACTACTATTATTTTACGTACACTTTTATGTATACTTTTTATAATAACATTTCTACTATTCGTTATAACCTTCAATTATTTCTCTTAATCCTAAAATTAACATTCATTTACTTGATAGCTTTAAAACACAATTTTGTTTATATATTATTCATCCGCAAGCAATGGAATTTCATTCTTTGCACAAACAAATTGAAAACAGTTTCCTAACTAAGGAATGGAACACCTTCTGCAACGTACAGCCACAGACTTCACTCAATGCCTTTGTCTAAAACAAACATATGAAATTGTAATCAAACAAATAATCTGCAAGGGGAAAAAAGCTAAGGAAAAATTCATGTAGATACAGAAGCCGCACAAAGGTGGACATAAAAAAAAACCATACAAAAGTGCTCAACAATATTGCATAGAGTCGAGCTGTGGATGCTCTAACTGTTTAATAGAGTATCAAATTCAGTTATACCCTTGTGCAGAGCGTTAGACAAGCGCCAAATTGTAAATGTAATCAAAGATATGGCGACAACAATGTCAACAACAGCAGCAGGAGCAGCAGGAGGAGGAGGCGGAGTAGCAGCAGCAGCAACGCTAATGACAACAACAACAAATGCAAGTTTGTTTGAAAGCTGAAGCTGAAGTTGAACAGAAGCCACGACAATCGCAACATCTAGCCGTATGTACCGCAAGTAGCCAAGTGTAGCTACAACATTGCTGTATCTCAAACTGCGTATCTGTTGCTGCTGTTGTTGCTGCTGCTGTTGCTGCTGCTGTTGCTGCTGCTGTTGTTGCTGCTGGCAACTCACGCACGCTTCACGCTTTTTGTTGTCGCCAGTCGTCGCAGTCGTTGGCAGCCATTTTAGCTACCGGTTTTACGCGTCAAAGTGCGCGTAACTTTTGCCGCATGCCATGGCGCATATTGTTGTTGCTGCCGCTGTTGACTGAAGTTGCAGCAATTGTTGCTGCTGTTGCTGTTGTTGTCCTGCTAGTTGGTCAAGAGCTGTTGGCCAACTGGCAACTTTGTTAATTTTGCCCTTTTGTTTGAGTTTCAATTTTGTTTTTGTTTCAGACAATATCGCTTTTTTTTTCGAACTTAAAATTCAGCAAAATGGTCTGTCTAAGTTTGCTTTATATGGTCACTCTTAAATTGGTGTGAACTGTAGAAGCAACTTTACTCAGATTTTTTAATATTTCAACAAATTTTCAAATCTAAAAAATACATTTCTATTTAAACAATTAAATTTTCTTTTTAATTCTGGTTTATTTTAATTAAATTCCATTTAATAAGAATTTTCATTAAATATCATATATTGGTTTCATTTATTCCTTTTTTGTTTATCTATGCATTTTTTCATATATAATTCGCAATATTCAGTTCATTGCTTCATTCATTTAACTATCCATACGATAGTCGTTCATCTATTCATATCATTTTTTTTTCCCTAGGCAACCATGAATTCCTCGTGCTTAGTGAGCAGCAGGAGAAGGAAAACTCTCGCTCAATCGTTCTGTGAAGTCTATGTAGTATGTGACTTGCATGTGCCATGTGTCTCTGGCTGCTCTTCGCCTCCTTCTGCTTCTCCTTTGTTTTTCGATTCGTTTGGCATTTCATTACATTCACTTTCGCTTGCGAAATTCGTTCATTTGCTTTGCCATCGTGCAAAAGATTACTTGGAAATGGTACGGAAAAACGTTTGTGAAATTCTCAGCTTTCACTATTTGATTATATTTGCTATGATTATTAGATTTTCGAGCAGCAAGAATATTTTTTGTGCGCGTCTTTTTGAGGCATTTCCTGCTAACAAAGTGCTGCCTAGCAAATTTCTGCTGACGCAATGCACTAATGCAAGCTGATCTTGGCTCTGGCTCTGGCTACTGTCGAACTGCCCAGCCCCGCCACGTCATAAATCATTCATACGCAGCTTTTTTATGCCACTCGATAAGTCGTCGTCGTTGCTAGCTAATGCAATGCCCGACTTCAGGCAAGTCCCACAAGTCGCTTGGCCAACTGGCCAGGCCTTGGATAAATTATGTTAATTCCATAGCTGCTGGTCGATTATATTATTTTTTTCCCCCTCTCTCTCTCTCTGTTTCAGTCCCTCACTCACGCTCTGTCTCTATGATAATAGCTTGACAAATGAAGGAAAACCGTACAAGTGAAAGAATTGCTAAGCAGAGCTTTGAGTTACTCTACACAGAATATATTATATTACAATTCTTGCCAGCAGCAAGCAGCCATGCATACCTCTTCAGCTTCTGCCTACAGGGTATCATCCGCAGCCCTGCCAAAGAGACAACTCAAACTGGAACACGACTTTGTCTTGCAGCATATAAATTGCAAAAGCGCAACAAATTGTTAATTTTCTTTTCTCTGTTCCGCTCTCTCTTTGTCTGTCTCACTCTCTCTCTCAGTCACATTCATTCGCCTCATGTTGTTAATTTACATATTTTTGTCTCACAGATGGATTTATATTTCTTTTCTGATTTTTTTTAACAAGCGTAAAAGGCAAAAGAGGAAGAATAAAATAAAATTGTTAAGAACTGTAAAGCCAACTGTTGACCAGGCTTACTGCAGTTTGATATTTACTTCAAGTGCCTTAAGCTTATTTTACTACACAATTTGTGTATGAAATATGCATTGCTTTAATACATTTAATAGACTATGAGGCAGATCCTGTTGGAAACTAATTCAAAATAGGAGACAGCCAAGCTCTGGGCAGGAATCGAATCGTACAGTGTTTGATTGGCATTTAGCATAAATTAAATATTAGCTTTATGTGACACAGAGAGAGAGAGAGGCAGAGTGATAGTGAGCATATAATATATATACATTTATGCAGGTGATTCATAGGCTTTTGCTGTTCCAAAATGGCAAATCCATCAAATGAGCTGCCAACGCGTTGCACAGTCAATACAAATTGATGTGTCGTACCCAGCTCTCTGGGTTTGTCGCCATAACTTTTATTTACTTAACGAAAAGTGCTGGCAACAGAAAGGTAGACAGACAAAGAGAGATATACACAGAGAGAGCGAGAGAGAGAGAGGCAGGCAGACTATTCGTATCTGTGAGCATTATTCAATGTTTGCTGCGAACGTGCGCAAATTACAAATTCAATGCACGTAGCCAAAGGCGGCGAGGCTTTAGGCAAAGTTGGTAGTAGCTGGAAGATGGTAGCTGCTGGCTGGCTGGCTGACTGGCAGGCTGCCTGCTAACAGTTGGCTGACACTGTTTACGGAACGCCATCATCGTCGCCTCTTGGGCAACGGCAACAGCTCTCAACCAGCTGACGACACATTAAAATAATGTATTTTTAAATTTAACATTAATTGTCGCTGAATGCTTTCTGAATGGGCTGCCTTTTACCGTTATGCAGTATTTACTTCTCACTCTCTCTCTATCTCTCTCTTTCACACTTTGTGTGTGTCTCTTAAGGCGTGCCGAAGACATTTCCTCGCCTGCCTCACTCACGGCCCTCCGTGCCCAGTGCATTAAGTCATCGGCAAAGATTTTCATAAATCGTTTCGGCTCGTTGTTAATGTTTTCCATCTTTTATATATTATTATTATTATTTTTTTTCGTATGTAGCGAAAATATGTATTTTATGGCTTTTGCCATTTTGCATGCATTAGCGACTGTCTGCATTGCTACATACATTTGAGTAGTGTAATGTGGGCTTGACGCTGAGGAGGTGAGGGCGTGGCAGGAAAGCCTGTTTAAGTGGAAATATTTGATTGTGTTTGCACAGCACTTGCGAAATTGCAATGAGCTCGTTTTTTTTCTTTTCGAAAGCATACACTAAGATGAGAAATATAATATATATGAAAGCCGGAAAAATATTGGCATTCAGTTTCCATTACGAAATGGGTTTGATTTTCATTTGAAAAATACATGCAATATTTATCATACATATATACAATATATTTATATATACATATATGTTTATATTCTTTTTTATAATATAAATTAGTAATTTTCTTTAATTATTAGACTTTTAGACTATTTAGAAATATTACATATATTTTTAATAAATTATTAATTATTTTTAAGATATTTGTAATATAAATTATTAATTATTAAAATATTATTTAAATAAATAAATTTGTAGTGTTAATTATTACTAAACACATAAGAAGAAGAGGAGTTTTCGGAGTAAAAGAAGTTTTTATGACTTCTGCTGAACGAGTGTTCCACTCAAGTTCAAATCCATTCCCGAAGCTCACCATTGAGTTCGTTTTAACACACGATTCGAATAGGTGAGAACTAGAAGTGCTCTCTGCAGCTTTGAAGCATTGCGAACACTACTCTTTTAAAGCTCACTTAGTTTTGCTAATGCTCAATTGATTAGCGTCAATTTAGGACGCTCAACATGAGCCAAATAGAAATGCTAACTAAAAGACATCATCTAATTCTACGTCCACATATACTTAAATCATGACACTGATTATAAGCAGACAAAAGAGGAAAATAGAAAAAAATATATAAATATAATATATATAGTATAAAATATTATATATTATGATATATTATATAAATTTATATACTTATTATTTCCATATGCCTTGCTCAAATTCATATCAAGTCCTTCAACTTATTAAACGCGTTCAATACCTTAGCATTGCTTTGAGTTTAAATTGGCTTTACGCATAGTTGCGTTCACTTGCCAATTTCGTCAGCAATGATGACCATTATCGGGTGTTTAGCCCGTGCTCAGTTTACATTCGACATTTACAGCGGGCAGTTAAGGTTCAATATATTTGGCCGTAAGTGGCCATTCAGTAGCTGCAGCCAAAGTGTTCTCCATTTTCATTGGATTTGCCTAACAAGCCATAATCATGTGGTGTGCTGTATTTAATTACTGCCCGAATGCGTATTCGCATCGGAAATTAACAAGGGATAAGAGATGGGATATGTATATATATACATATATATATATATGTGTGTTTGTGTGGAGGACAATCAGCTTCAGCTTCTGTTTCAGCAGCCACAACGACAGCTTCTCAGCTGCGCTAAATTCTAATGCGCCCTAATGCCAAACACAATTGAGTCATTAAGCCGCAATCTAATTAAGACCAAAAATGTGAACGGCTCTGCTCCAAGAAAAATAATAAAATAAAAAAAAAATATAATAATAATAAAAATAACAAAAACATGGAAGCTGCTGAGCAAAGATACTCAAGATACTGTTCCTCTTGCTCTTGCCTCTTCGATGGCACAGAATCTAGCTAAAAGGTAAGCGCATAAAAAATAGATATATATTTGCCTTTTTTACGGCACTTTAACGTGACCATTTTAGCAACCATTTTGTTTTACATTTCTTGGCCAAGATTTATTTCGTGTCGGCTTTCGACCACGTAGGTCATTAAATTGCTTAGAAATCGCGGACATCAACTTTCCTGCTGCTCAGCTCCGTTTTAAATGAACCACAAAATGACTGTGAAACGGGCGGCACGCACCGTCTGCTTAGGCCAAGTACAATGGGAGTAAAAATTCAATTTGTGATGAAAAAAAAAATGGGCAGAGATTTTAAAATGTTTATCAAGCATTTTTTCATTGAAGAAGGCGGAAGATACATGACAATCATTTAAAAATTATAAATAATAAAAAAATATAAATGTCATATGTAATAATGAATAAAAATAACTAAATAACTATAATTATAGATATATGATTAATTATTCAAAATAATTAATATTTAAACAAATATATATTTTAAAAAATTTTAATAAATGTCAAAATGTAAACTAATAATTTAATATAATAAGTAAATAAAAATATATATAAATATATTATAAAATATTAAAAAAAAATATATATAAATAAATCAATAAATGTTAAAATATTCTAAATAAAATAAATAAATATAATAAATTAATTTAGCCTAATAATTTTTTAAAAATTCTTATATTTTTACCTTTTTATTATAGCTTGAAACTGAATAAGACAAAATAATTTTAAACATTTTTTTTTAATTTTCAATAGCAATTTAAAAAAAAAAATATATTATATATATTTTATTACTATTAATAATGTTTTCGAGTTGAATATTAAATGAACAATTTTTTTAAAATTAATGTCATTTTTTTATATATTTAAAATATTTATTTAATAAGTTTAATAGTTCTTCATATTAAGAGTACTTAAAGGAATTTTCTTTGCTTTTAAATAATATTTTATTATTTTTACACATTCCCAAAAGTTTGTGAACTTTGATTACGATTTCATCATTTTCGCCCACTATTTTGTGGCTCTTTGGGTTCTTTGGGTTTGTTTTTTGGATGCTTTGCAGCATCGAAATAGATACAGTTAATGCCACAAAATGATGTCTAATGACGGTTTCGTCTTACATGACGAACACTGACGGCTGGCGCTGTTGTTGCTGTGGTTAAAGCCGAGACCGCGTTGCCTTTGGGCTTGTTTAGTTTGTATATCTATTAAGTGCTGGTAATTTATAATATGCCTCAAGTGGACTACACAGGTTAAAGTTCAATGTCGTTCTCCTACTCGCCTTCCGGTAACTCGAGCTGTCTCGGTCTCTCGCTCTCTCGCGCGAGCTATTTGTCTTATGAGATTAATAATAAGCCAATGGATGACGCACTTACCTTCAACTTTGGCCAAAGCCAGCACGGAAATGGTTTGGAGTGCGGGCACCGCCCAGGCAACCAAATGGAATAAATGAGATTTATTTTCAATTGCCTCGTGGCCCCATTTAAGTCCGGCGGCCAGGAACCAAGCAAAAGCCAAACATGACCACCAGGCAAAGGCGGCCATGCAACAGAAATACAATGCCATGAATAATACCGTGCAGGAGGTTGTCTGCCGATGACCCTGTCAAAAGAGAGGGAGAGGAAGTTGGTTAATAAAAAATGAAATTCATTTCACCTGCTCCACACTTACCTGCGTTATGGTGGACATCATCTGCAACCGTCCCAGCTTCACTGGCGGCGGAAATGGCTCACGGCACGACACCGAATCGCCCGCACCCAAACCGGCCACATAGGCGCAGCCAACGACCAGATAGCAGACGGCCAGAAAGACAATCGCACGTTCGGGATAGCGAAAGCGGGACGAGTCTATCAGAAAGGTGAGCACCTGTGCAGTAAATTAAGAAAATTGAATAAACAAATTAATTATGCATTTTACAATTAATTCACTTAGTAATTATATAAATGCTATGTAAGAGAAGATGCCGCTGCGTACATTTGATTGCCAACGGGCTTAAAAATGCATTAAGCAGGGGCACAGCCAGAGGGGAGAGAGAGAGAGCGAGTTGAGGCTGCGCCTGAATCTTGGAACTTGGTCATTAGGCACTACACATTAGCTGATTGTTGTGCAATTTATTTGATCTGAGCTCATTTGGAGCTCATGTTTCGAGCTAAACGAGTTGGCCCTAATGAGACTACAGCCAAGTCCTTGGCTAGCTCTGGCATTTAGGACGCGATTTAACTAGGCATAGCCAAAGCAATTTATATATAAATATATATATTTTACAACAAAGTATTTATGCTATAAGACTTAATTTCGCATCGTGTGATTGCCTGACAATTTCGTTGGATCTAAAGGCAATAACCAATTAAATAGCTCAACCACTTTGACGAGCCACAAAAGACACAAGCTCAACTCAATTCAACTCAACAGCCCCACCCACACACACACACACACACATAAGTCTCCTATAAACTAGAACTCTCAACTGCCATCATGGCCAAGACTTCAGCTGTAACTCTGCCTGCCTCTGTCTGGCTTTTGCCAGCTAATTACGCACAATTTAAATGAATTCATTACCATTGAACTAAGCCCAGGCTGAGCCTTAAATCTTTTGGCTCTTGTCTCTTGCTTCTTGCCCCTGACGTGCCTAATCAGTGCCCTCCAGGCAAAGCCATATAATTTGATCATTACAAAACTATCAGCTCTGCTCAGCTCTGCAGTTGTTTGCCATTGCATAATGTGCTGCTATTATTATTACGACCAAGAAACATTTGAATTATTCATAGATGTGTAACACACGACCCAATTGTCGCTAGGCGCAACTTCTCATTTGTATGAATTTTCTAGCTATGTCGCACGTATAGAGTTTCTATAGGGTATATGGCGGGTGTATGTGTGTAATGTGTCCGACCGAGTGTTTTATAGAGGTATGTGATATATGTATATGAAGTTGTACAAAGAGTTTTTATGCTGCGCTGAAGCTATTAACTATTTTCTAGAAGCTATTTGCAGTGCATGTCGTCTTTGAGTTTAGCTTGAACTCGTGCTCATTCCAAGGAGTTATATGTCGTACATGAATTCTGTATATATGTAAGCTATGTCAGTATGGCTTTAGCTTTGCTATTGCCGGGAAGGGCAATATCCTTTATGAACTGCATTTGTAGTTATGTAGAGTAAGCGTGCAAAGCCTGATGATGATAGAAAGAAAGTAGTATGAAGATTGTGAAACATTAGAGTTTTATAATTTAATTTGGCATATTTCTCATTGAGTTAGGCCCAGCACAAGGAAAATCCTTTTTTAATAACAATAAATATATACAACAATTATTTTATCACTACTAAAATAAATATATTTAAAAGAAGCTGCGTTGGAATATTCACTATACTAAAACTTCTTAACCATATTAAAGCTTGACCCAATATCAATTCTTCGTTGGTGAAATAACTATCAGTTGAAAATCATTTCAACAAATTAATTTTAAGAATATTTGCTCAAGTCAAATGCCAATGACTTGTCCATACGAATCTAGATTTAATTTGTAATTTCAATAAATAATTATTTATTTATTTCAGTTAATATATTATAATTTATTGTGAACAATAAAATCATTATATCCTGATTTCACATTCATAATGGGCACAATAAATTAAATAACAATTAAAAAACTCTGTAATCGAATTTGTTGTTTGTTATAGTAAAAAAAGGCTTTAAATAAAGATTTAAAAAAATCAACTTATATTTAATAAATAGAATTTGTGTTAAATACATCAAAAGTAAAATTCACATTAAATTCTCAAAATATCCTTAAATATATGTAGAATTGAATTGCATACTTAAATGTTAATTTTTCATTTCAAATTCTTAATTCAACAAACAGAAATTGAAGCTGAAGTTGAATTTGTGCTTAATACAAATAAGAAGTAAAAAATTTAATTAAATTTAATTCTTAAATGTTAATTTTTTTAAATGAAAAATTTAATTCAATGAACAAATTTAATAAAGTTCAAAAGTTCTATTTATTTATAAACTCAAAAATATATATATTAAGAGTTTTATTAAATTTTATATTGTAATATTCGGTTTTCGTATAACGATTCAATTTATTACACAGAAATATAAATTGAAAAATCAAATTCGGTAAAATTCACAAAATATTCTGAACTACATACAAAATGGAAAAATAAAATTCTCAAAATATTTTTAAATATTTCAAGACAGAGTTTGCATTTCAATTGCATTCTTAAATATTCTCTTTTCAATGGAAATATTAATAAATAAACAGAAATTTAAATTCAACATATAAAATAATATTTTTCACCAACATTTCCTTTACATTTAACATTTTGCCCCTAGCGCATCTTAGCCCTGCTTCTACACAATTACAGGGCATCACTTCGTTCTAGCTCTTCTCTTCATAAGCTTACGCTCTGCTGTCTTAAGTTATAGTTCTACTATGCCTATGTCTAATTCCCGCCCACGTCTTAGCGTCTGGCTCATTTACATGCAAAATTTATGCCTGCGATTTGGGGAGCGAGCGTGCGCGTGTGTCTGTGACTGTCTGCGTAGCGGGTGGGAAGTTTTTGTAACGCATTTGTTGACATACACAAGGTATATAAAAATAAGCAAGAAAAAGTCACACATGCAGACAGACAACAAAATTGAATTGTTTATTTATGCCAAACAATTCAGGGAAAGGATTGCTACAGCACAGGTCCCGCAAAAGGCAAGGGTTACGCGACGTCTATTTCAGATGCTCTGCCATTCCAAGATTACGCATATATGTATATATATATAGATGTCTGACTGTATATGTATACCTCACACTCTGTGCGGCAATTTGTTATGCCACGCATGCTGTTCATTTGTAGTGAGGGGCGTTGGGCGTGGCCACATGTAGGTGTGACTGCTGAAATTGTAGCTACAAATGAAGTGAAATAAGCAAAGGCAAAGGCAAAATCCAAAACCAACCAACAGTCGGAAACAGTCATCAGGCAAGCAGCGCCCCCATGATGCTACTCCAGAGTTACAGTTCCCCCAGCCTATGGACTCCATTCTATCTGTATCTCTATCTCTATCGCTGGCAAACGACTAAGCCAAAAATTATGCGTTACTCGAGCTTCAGCGCTTTAGCTCTAGTTGTCATTTCAGCGTCGTGATGGGCGTGGGCAGCGCTTTGATAAACACGGGGCGTAGTTACTCAGTTTCCGGCAAACATTTAACTACGCTCATGATACGAGTAGCAACCAAGGAAGCTCACTTATGAGGAGGTAGCACAAGCTGAACAACTCACATTAATGGAAAATTGTGTTTTCGGCAAAAATTTAAAAAATAAATTGCTTAGATACTTTTATTGCTTAGATTTTGGTTCTGGGAATTATTTGGTTGGTGGAACAATCTTTAATCAATTACTTGATAATTTTATTAAATCAAATTTTGTTTTATTTTTTTTTTTTTATTATATATAAGTATATACATTTATGTATAATAATTTCATATTTCAATATTTGATACACAAAAAATAATAAAAAGTAATATATTTTAAAAAGTAAATGATAATGAAAATATATAATTTATAATAATAATATTATTATTAATTTATAACATTCAAAATTAAACGACGAGAATACTTTGAAATATTTTTGTTTAATATCAATATTCATATTAATATTTATAGATATTTTTTAAATGATCTATATATTTTTTTAAATTTTATATTATATATATATATATATATATATATATATATATATATATATATATATATGTAAAAAATTGAATATACGATCTGCTTTAGTTTGTTAGGATATTTGATATAAATCGTTTGAATTTTTTAAATTTATTTTTAATATTATTTAATTTATTTTATAATAATTTTGATAATTGAATTTTAATAATTATCAACCTTTAAAAATTAAGCAATATACAGCGATTTCGCCATATACAACTTTATCATTGCTCTAGGTCAGACTTGTAGGACAAACAGGTTAACTGGCTTTTGATCTATTCTTAAATCATAAAATAAGGCTAACATACTCAATAACTATCCATTAGAGGATTAGTATTTGAATAATGCTAATTTAATTAATAATTTAATAAATTGAAATATAATAATTTATTAATAAATGTATTCAATATCATTAGGCATAAATAAGTTAACCTTAACAGATTTCATAGTACTAAACAATATACTTTAAAAAATTATCACATAGATAACCTATTAATAAAGAAATTGAGCAGAAAATCAGAATTTTTTTATAGCTTAGTTTTATATGTATATATGTATATTCACAGCTAGATATTGTTCGCAAAATTTCAGTCGAATCTGTAATTCATCAAAAAGTGTGTTGATGATACAACCACGACCAATGTTTACTTTCAATATATCGCTGTCTATATTTACTTTTGTTTACTTTATATATTCGATAATGGAATGTAAGCAACACAATTTTGGCACAGCATCTAAATATAATCGCCATGCTTTTATTATAGATTTAACAGCATTTCCTACATTTTTGACTATTAATATGATTAAATTCATTTAGTTAAATATAATTTATTCGTGATAAGCGAAATAATATTGAATTTATTATTGATTTCACAGCATTTTATTTTTATTTTTATTTTTTTTAATTTTGTTAAAACTTTTATCATTTTCTTAATTTTCCGCTGCATATACTGCACTTTATTGATATAATTTATATAATATTATAATTTCCATTTTAGTTTCTATTCCATTGTTTTCATTCTAAATTTCTTTTCTCGCCCACAAAACGGCCTTTTTGATTCTCTCGCACAGTTGTCAATATCTTTATTTTTTTTTTTCTTCTATCCAGTTAAATACAATCCAAAGTCTTCTCGCTTTAATGCGTTAATTTTAAACACCATCTTTGTGCGCTGCCAACTCCCCGTGGATTAAGCCACGTTCGGCCCACGCAAATTGTGGCCACACCTCTCACAAAGAGTCTCAAATTTAATGTTTAATTTCAATTTCAACGCCGCTGCGGCTCATAAATTTTCTAAAACTAGTCATTAAAAACAGTCAAAAACTAAACCGTATTTCCCACTAACACGTCTCCCCCCACCCCAGCACGTTTGCTTTGCTTTTGCTCTTGTCCAGTGAGTTTTGCATAAATTAAATTAAATTTTTTTTCTTTATGCTTCAACGTTTTGTTTGTAGCGTTTTTTATTCAAAATTCAAACCAAATGACTACGTCATTTGCATACTGCCAAAGAGACAACAACAATAGGGCATGAGATGGGGAACTGGGGTGCGCTCTAGGGGGGCCTATATAGCTATTACTCTGCAACCCATTGAAAATGCATATTGAGGGTATATTAGTTTTCGAAAAGTGTATTTAATAGACAGATGGAGGCGTGGCAGTTCTCATAAAGATGGAGTTGATCTGTCTATCTTTTAATGAGATCTTGAAGCCCGAAAGAGCTCAAAGAATTACAATTTTACAGCTTTGCCTGCCCCTATTCGCTATTCGCTGATTATTTTTAATTTATCGATAGTTTTTGCTAATGTAATGAATTCGATAATAATCTAAATAGAACTCAAGATATTTTATCTGCTCAACTTTGTATACAGATTCTTCTCGATTATTTATTTTAATAATTTTATATATTTCATTGCATCTAATGCTTGTTCATACTGTGCTTAGGGTATCTTCTAGTCAGCCACCTTCTAACTAACGTATTTTGACTTATTTTAGTTAGGGGGTGCTTCGGCGTCATCATCTACTTCAAAGCCTACGATTAGCATAAAGCTTTGCACAGGTTTTTTTCTGTGAATTTGTTGAAAAAAATAATTGCGGCATAGATTGTGGTAAATGTTACGGCAACGTTTGATATTCTGTTTTTAGTTTAACTGGAATATATTGGACATTTATAGTTGTTGTTGTCCGTTCGAAACTCTTAAATGATTAAAAAACACAAAACACATAAAAAAATATTGTTTATGTTGTCATTTAAATGTGCATATTTAACAAATATTTGTGATTATTTTCAACATATTTATGCAAATGCTAGACGGACAATGTGATGGGCGAATGGTTTGTGCCACGGGGCTTATATGTATATCTGTGTGTATAAATATTGTAAAAAACTTCAGGATCTGGTTGCAGTTAACGTCACCAAAGTTTTCATCAGCATGACACGGCATATTTGCACACATCCTGTCCGCCCCGATTGTCTGCCTGTCTGGCTGTCAGTAAACATGCGCCTCAGTGAACTTCTGTTACAGGTTTTGTAATTAAGAAAACTCATCAAAGTCAACAACTCAGCCAACTGACTGACTGACTGACTGACTGGGTCGCCTGCTCGCTTATTTGTTGTCAACATTATCAGCGTTACCTGCCGTGTGTTACGACGTGTTTGCCACACTATTCGAGCCCCCAACTCTGGTTCCCATTGGCAACTCATTGAGAGCCCATTACAGCGCCATTCATTTCCTTTTCGCTTTCATTGTAAAGCAAATGTCATGTCTTGACATGCCGCTCATCTCATTCCCATTTCATTCCCATCTAATGCGTTTAATGAAAAAGGTGTTGATTGTTGACAGTTCCTCTCTCTCTCTCTCTCTCTCTCTCTCTATCTCTCTCTTCACTCATTCTCATAGTGACATTCTTGTTGTCTTCAGGCGTTACGCTGCGTCTCAGATTCCACGGCATTTTATCTGTCAGGTTGTCAAAAGCCAAACGGCAAAGTTCACAGTCAGGTTACATAGTAAAAAATATTTGTTTGGTTTTAGTTTGAGTTGCGTTGGCGAAATTGAAATAAATGTGTTTGTTTATATTCCAGTTGATACTCAGCTGAGCTAGCTAGCTACATTCTGCCACACTAAGCCCCCAGGCTTTGACATCTGCAACTTTGTCATTCCAACAGACAACTTTTCAATTAGACTAGAAAGAATAAGAAACTTTTCATTTTATCTTCCTTTCTTTACTTTTATAGTCTATAGTAAAAAGTAAATAGTAAATTGATATGCTCTTACTGTCTTGACATGGTCTTAACTTTTGTTTGCGTTCTGAGCGAAAGTTTTCTATAGCTCAAGATAGAAATTATATTTTTATATATATTTATGTTTGCTGAGAGAGAGAAAAAGTTGCATATTTCACTTTAAAAATTCTATAATAAATTTTTACTTTTTTCTAAATAATATAGAGATGATTTATGAATAGTTATTGAAGTGAACTAAGAGATTTGATGAATTTGAGTATTACTATTCTAGTCTGTTCCACTCTTAACTTAACTAAGTCATAGTTGTCTGTTCAATATACTTAAATATTGATTTTTGGCACTTAAAGTTAATTTATAATACATTAATATTTGTATATTTAGGAAGACTCAGAATATTCTAGCGAAAGCAGTTGAAATGCTCCATTCTATTCTGGAACCATAAAAAAAAGCATACACGAATTTTTCCTCATTATTGTAGGAGAGTATAATTTATATAAACAAAAAATTAATATAAATTTGAATTGTTTTTTAACATTTGCAAATTGTATATCTAATTATTTTTTTTATCAAATTTTATTTATTCATTTATTTAATTTAATTTTATTTTTATTTTTTTGTAATACTATTATTTCTTCAGTTTTATTTTTTTCTGATTTTATGCTACGCCTTGAAAAATCATGTATATCTAAATTTTCAATCTAAAAAAAAATATAATTAAATAAAAAAAATTCGTTTTTATATAAAATGTAATTCAAACACTTTTTTTCATTAAGTTCATTCATTATTTATTTATTATTTTTTTGTTTATTCATTTATTTATTTTTTTTTAATTCTATTTTTTTCTTCAATTTTATTTTTCGTCTAGTTTTTTTATAGCCTGATTTTATTTTCTTCTATTTCTAAATTTTCAATCTACAAAATATAATTAAATAAAATCAATTCGTTTTCATATAAAATGTAATTCAAACACGTTTTTTCATTAATTTCCCTAAGATATTTCATAGAATTTTCATTCGATTTATATATCAGTTGAACAAATATGCAACTTATCGTCCAACTCGCAAACAAACTAGTTTTCGTTTGTTCTGCAAAAGGAACATTAAGCACACACAGAAAATCATTTGCCAGGCAATCGAATGTTAATCTAAAATATCATCATGCCCAGCAAATGAGCAAAACAAACATTTCCATCAGCAGCCATGTAGGAAAAATGAAAATGAAAATGGAAAATATGCAAAGCTAAAAGTGAAAGCTGCTACCCCAAATGCAATATGCAAAATGAGCGCGCTTGGAAAACATAATCATTCTCTTAAAAAAAATACAGAAAAAAAAATAATGTACAGCTGAGAGAGCTCTACAAAGCAAGTGGTGGATGTTGGGGCAACTAAGTGGAAATAGGCAACAAAATAATCATTTCTCTGTACATAGTACATAGTGCGCAGAGTGATATGCGTGGCCACGCCCACAAGAAAAAACAGAGAGATGTGCCACTGACAATGGGCGACAAATGACATGCAAGGCGAAATTTATTACAAAAAGCAAAAGAAAAGCGGGAAAATTGCGGGGGAAACCAGCACCAGCAGCAGCAGCAGCTATGCAAAATTTGTCGCACTGAAAGTGACAATGTTCTCGCCCCCACCACAAACACACACATACTCTATATATGTTTATATGTGTGTGTGTGTGATGGATGTAGCTCAACTTTATGACATGGTGCAAGCCAACAACAGTTTTAGCTGTAAGTTAACTCCCAAACGCCCACAGATCGTACAAATTTGTGCTGGTGACTAAAATATTTGATAGATGCGTTCGTAAGCCGCCCTCTCATTCTCTCACTCACTCTCTCTCTCTCTCTATCATATTTTCTTATTTTTGCTTACTCTAGCCAAATTATGGCATTCCGCTCAGCCAAATAGATTTTTTATTCAAATTGAGCTTACTTTTTATGGCGCATGATACTTGATGGATATGTTGCTCTATATGATATTATATAGTCAGCGATGGGCTGCACTAAAAAAGGTAACAAATTTTGTGATTGAAATTTCAGCGAGAGACAAGGGTAAGCATATATGTATAAAATATGGAAGATGCTTGAAATAAGGCATTAATTTGCATATGAGCGAAGCGTAAATTGTTTGAAAAGGGTTTGGTATCATATGTAAATAAACTCCTTTTATGGTTTGGAGAATATTAAAAAAATGATTTATGGTGAAGCAATAATCAATTTTGTTTGACTGTTTATGGTAAAATATTTATGTTTTGAAGTTTATATTGCATTTTAAACAAAAATTTTTAAATGAAAAAAAAAATATATATATATATATATATAAATGCTGACTTAGCTTTAAAAATGGTTTAAGTTGAAGCAATAGTTAATTTTGTTTTGTTTTATGGCTAAACATGTACATGTATGTATTAAAGTTCATATAAAATATAATTAAAATAAATACAATTTTTTTTTTAGTTTTAGCTAAAATCTTAAAAATTTAATTTATATATATCTAAGCAAAAGAAATTTTTTTTTTTTCGTCTGGAATATTTTATGAGAAATAATTTTGTGGCTAAACAGATTTGTATTAAAGTCTATATTGAATTTAATATAATAACTTTTTTAAAATTAAAAATATTTTTTTATTTTTAAATAGATAAATTTGTTTGTCTGGAATATTTTTTGCAAATTAATTTCTGTATCAAATTAATGTAATGTTTTTAAACTATATTTTTAAATTTTAAATTATTAAAAAATCTTAATTGTAAAATATTTTTAAAAATTTATTAAAACATTTTTTTAAGTCATTTAAATATTTTTAAAAATTTATTAAAATTATTTGATAATTATTAAATGTTAATTTTTTTTTTTTAATTTATTAAAATTATTAAAAAAAAATTATTTGTAAAATATTTGTAAAATGTTATGTGGGCAAACTTTTAAAATATATTAAAATAATTTGATATATTAAAAACAATTTTTAAAATTTAAAGAAATGTTAAAAAAGTTTTTAAATAAATTTTAAAATTTATTTTAGAAATTTAAATAAATTTTATAAATTATGAAACAAATTTAAATAAAAGAACAAAAATATTTTCATACATACTCAAGCCCACATAACTATCATTCCTTAAATTCTTTGTGTTTCTGTTTAACTATTTTATTCTAATTGCAATTTAGTTTATGCTCGTTGCCTTTGAGACTTTGCAGACTATGCAAGACTTCAGCTATAACTAGAAGCGTTTTTCAGTCATAATATTTATTTGCCTTTGTTCTCACACTCTCTCTTCCTCACTCTCTCACTCTCTATTGTTTTCAATGGCAACATACAATCATCTTTTATGCAAGCGACGTGAAAACAAGCCAAGAGGCAAACTACACCTGCCCACCTGCACCAAATGCAAATAAACAACGTAGAGCAGTTGGCGCAAGCATATTCGAGCTGATGTGAAACACAAGTTATGCAGCTTGCTTGATATGAATGGCAAAGGCAGAGAGACCACAATTTTACCCCCCAGCACTGTTTAACCATATGTTTTGCCAAGCTTATTGAAAAATATGCTCTGACAGGTAATATGTCAATGCGTGGGATTTGCCAAAGTGCCAGCGTCGCGTCGCCATCGCAGGAACATAATAGAAGCAGCTGCAGGAGCCGAGGAGCTCGAGGTGAGGTTGGCATCTCATGGAACAGGATATATACATGCATACATATATATATTTATATGTATATGCAAAGCCCCTCAAGGCATGTTCTTAAGCCAAAAGAAAATATGGCAGCACTCAGTTGAGAAACCTGCGCAAACAGCAGAAGCAGCTGAAGCAGCAGGAGCAGCAAGGATAAGCTTAGGTTGTGGGCGGCATGGGTAGCACTGCAGTTCTGTCTCTGATGATTTATCGCCATCAAATTGAAAATTGAGTGGCTGACATTGTGGCAGAGACGAGCGCGCATTAATATTAAGTTGTTTATAAAAAAGAACTGTCGTTCACTTACCGTAAAGAGACAACTGGCCACACAGATTGCTGCCCAGGAGCCAACCCAGTAGCGTAGGACGGTTCGTTCGCGTTCCGGAAAGAACATCGCATGGCATGGTGCTCCGCAATCATGTAGATCCTGTAAAAAGAGAAAAAAAACCCATTCGAATCCGAATCCGAATGGAAAACACGGTATGAGTATTACGAATTAACTAAGTGAAGCGGCACAACGGAAATTAATTTTCTGCGGTGCGTAATTAATTAGACTTTGCATTTAACGACTCGACTCTTATGACAACAATAGCAATCTGTGTACGCAATAGAAGTGAGTGACAGAGAAAGACAAAGAGAGAGAGAGAGAGAGGGAGAGAGAGGTAGAGAGTGAGATAAAATATGGTTTGTTTGTTTGCTACGGCGCAGCACTTCATCATTAATTAATAATTTTAAGCTGCCTCGCAACAGCAATTGTCGTAAAAAGTAAATTGAAATTTTCAATAAAAATTAAATTGCTTCTCTTTTTCAAGTGTGAGAGAGGATATTACAAATTGGCACAATTTTGTCACAGTTCAGATTGCTTTTACTTTAATTAAATATAAAATATATTTAAATAATAATAAATATATATTTATCTACTCTTTTACTACATATACCTTCGATCAATCTAATTGTTTTATTTTCTTATTATCTTCTCTCTCTCTTTATTCCTTTATATCTCTCTCTCTCTCTCTCTCTCTCTCTCTCTCTCTCTCTCTCTCTCTCTCTCATTTTTCTTATGTGTCGAACTCATTCTCTTTATCTGAACCGTTCACTCCCTGTCTTTCTACTTTTCCTGTATCTCTTTACATTTATTATTCCCATTTCAATATATTTGTCCACCCTTTCCCTGTGCCTCTCATTTAGTTTGTCTCAGTCTTACTCACATAGAAGCCTTTTTACATTGCCGTCTCTCTTTCTCTTTCTTATTATGTCATCTCAAATTGTTCCATTTGCTATAATTTTCCTAGCTCATTTTCTAATTATAATTTGTTTTTGCTACAAATCCCTGCTCTGTCGTGCTCTCTTTTGTGGGCATTTCTTTTTCCTACTTTTTCTTATTCTTCTCATTTTATAGGTCAATTTTTCACAAGACCACATTTCAGCACATGTGTATAGGGTATTTATAAATCAATCAGCTCCAAAGAAACCTTACTTGGCTTTTTTTCAATTAACATATTCTGTGAATTCACATTAATTACTTTTTACTTATTAATGTACATTTTTAATAAAAATATAACAATAAAATTAAATTGATTAAAATTCAATTTAAGAAAAAGTGCCATTAACAATTATAAATGAATACTGTTAATATTTATGAATATTAAATATAAGCTTAAATACTTAGAAAATTAAAAAAAAAAATAAATAGTAAAATAAAAATAATAATATAATAAATAATAAATGAAAAGAACTTCAAATTAAATTTAATAAAAAGATTTTTAAGCTGATTTTAATATAAATTAAATATAATAAAAAGATTTGTATAATTTTTTAATATAAATAAAAAAAATAAAAAATAATAATAATAATACAATTTAAATATAATAAATATATATTTCAAGTATATATATAAAATAAATATAATAAATGATTTTTAAGCTTTTTTAACATAAATAAAATATAATAAAATAATAATAAATAAAGTTTTAAGCTTCATTTAAAATAAATTAAATATAATTATACGATATTGAAAGTTCGTTTAATAAAAAAATATATATACAAATCAATATAAAATCTTGTACGATGCGTCTTTATTTAAAAATGTTTGCTAATTGAAAAAGTAATCAATATTTCATATTTTATTTAATCCATATTGATTTTTATGCATATTATATCAAATCACATCATGAAGACTCAACAGCTCGAGCAACTTTTTCACTTTTCCAATTTCTCAACTTTCTCAGACTAGTTTTAAGCTTTAGAGAAATCTTGTTCCGATTCAAATCATTTGTTTTTTTATTATTATTAGATTCAGTAAATCTCAGCTAATTTCCAGTCTTCATTTCGTCTGCGTATATAATATTATTGCCAGTTACTTTGGCTGGCGCTTCCGCTGTTGCCAATGTTTTTTTTTTTTTTCTTTTCAGTAAGACCTTAAAAGTTTTCTTCCTCTTTATGCCATACGAATATGCGTAAGTATATCCGAATCTTCCCTGGTTGCTTATCATTAACATCATTATATGAAATTTGTTGCCGGTTGCTGATGCTGTTGTTTATTTTCATCTCTTCCCTGGTTTTGGGGCCTGAGCTCGCGCCAGATAAAACGCGTTTAACGCGACGAAGTCGACAGGTTCTCCCAGTTCCACTCTTCATTCCACTCTAACCCTCCGAAAACGAAAACGAAAAAAAAAACGCAATTTGCGCCGCTAACCTAACGATGATTGCCCCAAGTGAAGAGCAGAGGACCAACAGCATCCAATTCAGTGCCAGCAGGATCAGCGGGAAGCGCCTTTTAAATTTTTAATGGGAACTTCAAATAATGCCCTGGCCAAACACATAAAATTTTTCGGGGTTGCTCTTTGACAGAGGTTTGCTGCGGCTGCAGCTCTTCCTACCCACAAACTGCTTAGTTTTTGTTTTCCTTGTTGGCATTGGCTTTAGACAGACGGACAGAGTCCGCAGCCGTCCTCTGTGGGGGCTTTGGCTGCATGTGAAATGAGCTCGACTCGAGTTGAGTCCACGACTTGCAGAGAGAGAGAGAGAGAGAAATGCGTGAGGCAAACATTTGCAGATGTGTCGAGAGATTTGCATCAGATGCAGATACATTTCGTATTCGCAGTTGCCAGTCAAGAACAATTTTTGCAATGTTTGTTTGGCTTTCTCTCTCTTTGCATGCATGCGTGTGTGTGTCTCTATCTAAAATTCAAATCTCTTGTGCCTTGGCAGGCGCTGTTGCCGCACTTCATGACACACAATGCAATTGACGGGGTTGTTTAACAGTGTGTTCACTGTGTCTGCGTGTAGTTCAAGGTTAAAGCTCCCCTTGCGGGCCTCGCCCAGACCAAAATAATCTCTAGCGTAATATCATTAAATTGCATTCATTGCCCGCAGAGCTGACACAACTGACAGAGCTGATGAATTGCATGGCCAGGGCTGGGCACTCACACAGATGCAGGGCTGCAGTGGCTATGGTAAAATTTGAGTTTGTTTGTGGCGCACTTTAAATGAACTCGCCAAGACAAACAGACGCCTCTTCTATGGCCAATTAAAGCACTCGAGCTTGTGGCATGCAGCTTCGTGCGGCAACAGTTAGAACAAAAGCCCAAAAGACAACGTGGCCCAAAGGAGTTACAACCACAACAACAACAACAACTAGCACACTGACCACAACAAAAGCCTTGGGACTGCGCACATTGCATTGTTAGGCCTGCTCGGACTTAGTCTGAATCCAAGTTTCTGCCCGCATCTCTCTGCTCTGGCTAACCTCGCCCTGGCCACCGGCCTCGTCTGCGCTCTGTCGACTCCTAGTCCGGCCCATTGTTTTCGATTTTTATGAGGCATGTATAAATAATTGCGCCCAAAGGCCGCCGACATAAGTTTTCATGCCGGCCGCGTGGACGAACACCAACAGCAACAGCAACAACACAGCAACAACAACTAAAACGCGACTAAACTGAAGTCCGTTGCCAGCTGCCACGCCCCTGCCCTTGCGCCCCGGCCACGCCCTAGCCACATTTTCCATCTTGTTCTTGTTTTTCGCTCGCTCCATCTCTTTTGTTTTGACTGCCGGCTACAAATGTAATAAAAAATGGCAGCAGGCTGCAAGTATGAACAGCATTTAAGGAGTTTTTAATTTATTATAAATATATTTTATAGAGAGACGGGCCAGAGGCAGAGGCAGTAGGAGCAAGGCGCAGGTAAGCAACGACGGCTGCTAGTTGGGATATTGGGGGGCGTGTTGATGATGGGCAACCTGCAAATTATTATGACTAAAGTCAAGAGTCAGACATAGGAAATTGCGAAGGCACAGTGAAACAAGGGCCATTGGAAAAGTCGTAAAAAATTATAAAGCACAAGAGTTATTCAAGAAATTTTGACAACAATTTACAATGATAAAGTATAAAAGTTATTCAATAAATATTACAAAAAATTATTAAATTATAAAACTAAAAAAAAAAAATTAATATAAAACGAAAAACATAAAATATACAATATAAAATATAATATATTAAACATAAAATCTAAAATATAAAATATAAAATATGAAATGTAAAATAAAAAAATGTAAAATATAAAATATATAATATAAAATATAAAATATAGAATATAAAATGTAAAATATAAATTGTGAAATATAAAATACAACGGGTTGGTGATTCTATTGTAACAATTAGTTATTTTTTTAGGCTATTTTGACTCTCGTTATGTCAATATTTTTTAAATAAATAAATAAAATATAAAATATAAAATGTAAAATATAAAATGTAAAATATAAAATATAACATTTAAAATATAAAATAATAAATATAAAATATGTAATCAACAAAGTAAAATTAAATATATTTTACTTTATATATGAAATTAATAATATACAAAACTGAATATTAGATATAAAAAATATATATAAAAAATAAATATTATATACTAAATAACTATAGGCAAAACTAAATTGAGTCTTCAGTAAATATATAAATAATAAATACAATTTCTATATAATATAGTTAATTTAATTTATGAACTTGCTTTATTTCTTTTACATTTCATAACTTCTTTAAATATTCTAGACTTCAGTCAGTCTTTGAGCATATTTTTATACCCTGAGCCCATTGAAAATGGGAAATCAGGGTATAATGGTTTTGTTAAAAGTATGTAACAGGCAGAAGGAGGCGTGGCAGACCCCACAAAGTATATATATTCTTGATCAGGGTGACGAGAAAAGTTGATATAGCCATGTCCGTCTGTCCGTCCGTCCGTCCGTCCGTCCGTCCGTCCGTCCGTCCGTCCGTATGTATGAACGCGTCGATTTCCGAAGATACAGAAGCTAGAGAGTTCATTCTTTTTGTGTTAGGTTCGTATATTGCACGCGCAGTACGAGTTTGTTTCAGAAATTCGATAACTTGTATATTGGGAAAGTTATCGATAAACGAATTTATCGGGAACCAGTTATAAAATTCTAGCTAATTCATCTTTAGAGTTAGAGTCTCCAAGTCTTCTGCATATATATAGATACTAATTTAATACAATTTCGGTTTTTGTCAGATTTTGGATTCCGGTCCCCACTTCGCCCCACCACCCCCAAATGTGAAAAAAATGCATTTCAAATACTAGAGATATGCAGTTTGGTTTAGCATATAGATATGAATATCATAATCATAATCTGAAGATATCAATACGATTGTCCATCTAGAAACCGAATTATTAATCATCAAAGTTTTCTCATCAAAATCCATGCGGCGCAGCAACAAAGGCAGAGAGAGAGACAGCGAAACGCTTGCAATGCTTACACACATGCATACACACATACATGCATACACATGTAGATCAGTGTCTATGTGTGCGTGTGGTTTTGCATGCGTGTAGAAACGAATCGAATAATTCTTGGAATATTATTCGATCGAAGAAGGGCTCAGGGGATTTCGTAGTCGAGCAGTCTCGAAAACAGCTTTCTTACTTGTTTCTCATTTAATTTCTGAAACTCTCTTAAACTTTTTCAACCTCTTTTACCTCATACACCTCTTATATTTTATAGAAACGTGTGACAATTGAGCAAATAAAAAGTGTTAATGGCTTAAGCTCAGACAGGTTTAATAGACAGACGCACGTTTTTCAAAGCAATTAAGATAAAATATTTGCTCCTTTTTATGCTTGTCAGACGCTGTGGTCTTGAAATTTTCATTCTACGAAAAGATAAAAAAAAAAAAAAAAACACTAAGAAGTTTCTATGAAACTTTATATGCATGTACCTATATATAGACCAGTGTGGGCCAAAAACTTTATCCGTAGATAGTCTAGCTGAAGGTATTTGGCCACAGATTCATCATCAACCACCCGGGCCAAAAGCCAAAGTCATAGACAACCCTCGACAGCGTTAATGATAGCTCTGACTGTGTATGTGTGTGTGTATGTGTGTGCTTGTATTTTTGGGGGTGTTGCTGACGTTGTTAAAGTCAAAATAGACAGTCGAACAGACGGTGGAGAACTTTATAGAAGCTGCAAAGGCACAAAGATCTAAAGCATTGAGCGGATGTTTCCAATGTGCAATTCGATTGTCCTAAGGGTTGATTTTCGGGACGCAGGATGTGTGCAGCACAGGATGGGCCTGTCGTCTATGTCTAGATGTGTTTGTGTTGTTGTTGTTGTCTGCGTGTGTGTGTGTATGTGTGTGTGGGATGTCTGGCATGGCCTTTGGGCAAGACGCCAGAGAGACGCACTTGAAACAACTGGCAAGGACAACAGGAAACAGCCTGTGCTTACAACAAAACATGCATTCGAGCATTGAATGAAATTTCAAAATAAGATACGAAAAAAATTGATATTCAATAATGTGACCAGAATGAACAGAAAGTGAAGTGAAGTGAAGTCACGACGACAAGGCGTCCAACAAGTCTTAATAAGCAATTTTATGCAGGATGTAAAGAGAGATAGACAGAGTGCGTGAGAGAGAGAGAGAGAGAATGCGACCTATCAGGCAAAGGCGACAAAGTGTTAAGCGTGGCTGACCAAAACGCCCAACTAAAATGGCAAACGAAATCAAAAATTTCGCTCATAATTTATTAATATTATCGGATGGGTCGCCAGCCAAAGACCCGAAAAATGAAAAACGAAATGCGAAAAACCACAAGGCCCAAAGACAAAGTTCGAGGGCCGCACAAATTACACATGTCGACACTTTATTAAGGACACTCTGAACTGAAACTCGTGCCTCGGTCGCTGCCTCTGCCGCCACCTTTGGCTCGCAATGGGTTCAACATTTCGATGGCATATCAAAAAACATTTGCTTTTTGTGGTCCCTCAACGAGGCTGATCCCGAATCCAAGCCAGAGCACCGCCGGCTATAAAATGTCGACCCGTCCATATGTTTGCGGCATAAAAACCGAGTAGTGGGCGTGGCAACACCCCTTTTCCTTCCTTTTTTTTTTTTTTTGCTGCTGCAGCCAACTGATTTTCGTTTTGTCTCCTCTCTCTCTCTCTCTCTAAAGTTGGCAGCCCCATCCAATTTGTTGTTGCTTAACCCTTTCATGGCCAAATTGTTGAGGCAACGTACAAATTATGCCCACAGCGATGAGGAGCCAAAAAAAAAAAGCGAAACAAAAACAAAATTGCATACGAAAGAGCGCAGAGAATGGGCAGATATAAAAGCGGTTCGAGCTGCTTCTGTTGGCCAGGCGAGTTCGCTTTTTGGGCACATGTAAATTACAGAGAATGGGCAGCGGATCCTCTCAACCTCACTCTCTCTCTGTCTGCCACATATCGTGTAATTTTAATGGAAATTTATAATGAGCGACGTTTTAAAATTTATGTTGCCAAAGGTGACACAGCACGCAAATTAAGGTCGATGGGCAACTTTTGGAGTAGGAGCCGCTGCGCCTTTAGGCTGTGTGAATGTTGTCAGCTCATAAGAGATAGAGAGGGAGTTAGGGAGACAGAAAGGAAGAGCAAAATAAATGCAAGGTGTTGTAAAAGGGCGCACAGAATTTATTCATATATCAGCAGCAGCTGAATTGTATTTCATCTTCTGCTCATTTGTGTGTTTCCTGCATTCGCCTGACAAAGTAATTAGCCATTGAAATTAACACAGCGAAAAAGGGTTTTGAATATGAATTAGAATGAACCTTCTTGACTAATGATATAAGTCCACACCAAAAAAAAAAGAAAGAAAAAAAAAGGGTTACATATGTATGAGCGTACTTTACATATATAAATATTAATTAATTTGTTATTCACATCAGATGCATAGCGTAAAGATAAGCTTTAATGTGCACTTGATGAGCTTCATAATAATTTATTTATTATAATTGCATGCAGCTAGAGCGCTAAGCCCCTTCAGATGATCCCAATGCTAAGCCAAAGTCCCCAAACGCCTGCGAGCTGAAATCTCAGTTAATGCCAGCTAAATGCTAACAACTTAAAACCAACTTAAAAGCGACTTAAAGAGCTATACGCACATTCCATAGACACTACTGAAATATATGCGATATATACAAATGCCATGTACGACGCTTGCCCTAAAGACTCTGGCAAATATTTATCGCATCGCTTAATATGCGACGCACGTACTCAGCGGCGGTGCGGGAGGGTACAGAGTTCTGTTGCATGCCGCATACAGAGATGGAAAGAGACCGAGTGGAGAGAGAGCGAAAGAGAGAGCGAGAGAGAGAGAGAGAGAGATGGACAACGTGACGTTGACACTCATACCACATGGACACAATCCAGTTGCTAGCGGTCACAGTCACGCAGCTGACGCACAGCAACAGCCACCACCAACAACATCAACAGCAACAACAACAACAACAACGGCAACATGATAACCCACATAATACTACACAAACCAATCATCCAGAAACAGGCTTCTACTTGAACATTAACCCAAAACAAATTAAACAATTTGTTGCGTCTAACCAAAAAAAAAATAAATAAATAAAATAAAATAAAAATAAGGAAAGGAAATAGTTAACGAAGGATAGACAACGCTTGAATACTCTAGCAAAACTGTTAATCTATAGAGAGAATCTAACTACATATATTGAAAATAATATTCTATAGATTATTTGTGGTATTGTGGTTATATTTATTGATGTCTTCGTAATTTGCATCTATCTGTCTATTTCTCATCTATAGGAACATCTACTTTTAAATATAAATGTAAATATATCTTTTATATAAATCAATCCATATCTGTACCTCTACAGTTTATATAAAAAAGAAGTATTTATTCATTTACTTACAAAATATATATATTTTTTATTTATTTTATTTTATTTTTATTATATTAATATTTTTTGTTTAAATAAAATTAAGTTTATTTTAATTTGTATTCAATTTATATTTTATTAATTCATTTTTATTTTATTTTATTTATTTATTTATTTATATTTTTTTGTTAATTAAACAAAATTTTATTTTATTTGTTCTTTTTTTTATATATTTTACTTTATTATTATTTATTATTTTTTTATTTTTATAATTTATTAATATTAAATTAAATTGATATTTTACTTATTTTATTTTATTTATTTATTTTTATTATATTTATTATATTATTATATTAATTATATTTTTTATTATGAATATATTTATCTATTTATTATTATTATTGATAAGTCATAAAAGTCTACCAAATTACTCGAATGGAACAACTCTCTAACGAGTAGAGTACAAGTAACTATAACTGTAAACGGCTGGCAACATGCACACAAGCAACATGTTGCAGACGCAATGTTGCACAAGTTGCTGCCAGACTTTGAATTGATTTCTACTTGAATGTTCAAATTTCTAGCCTCTGCCAGTTGCTACACGGCAGGTGTAGAGGCAGAAGTCAGCTGAAAACCTGAAGCTGAGCTCCTGGCATGTATTTTTTTCTTCTTGCTGCTACAACGCTGACATTGACGCTGGCAGCAGCAACTGCAACGTTGGCAGGCTGCAAGCGCAGCAATTTTCGATTTGACATTTTGGCAGCTCACTGTCTACTTTTCTAATTGCATTGCCCGAGGGCGGGCCGAGGCGGGTGTAAAGTTTTAGGTCGTGTTAGCTGTGCTGGGGTCGAGCTCTGGACACGCTTCGTTTGGCAGCATCTTGTGCATAATTTGACATATTAATTTTTAGTTGGCCTGTCATGCGGCATTTTCCACAGAATGACAACAACTAATGAGCAGCAAGCACTAAGGAGCAAAACTTTTAACAGGGCCAAGGAAGTAGTGTGGAGGTAGAAAGAAGTTCAGACTCACTCACAGAGCTATACACTCCCCCACACACACATAAACACCGGCTGCCGTCTTGTCATCATGCTGTTTCTAAACTGTTTTTGGCCACATGTAGCGCGACTCGTCAACGCATTCGCAGTTGGTGGCAATTTCTTTGAATTTTCCTTGTATTTTCTTTGTAGCTTTATTTTTAATATGCCCTACAGAGCGATATGCAAATGGAGGGTATGATGATTTTTTTTGTATATGAGTCTTGGAAATATATAAAATTTTCGTAATTAAATATATTGAGTAGAGAAAATCAGATCATAAAGAGAACAAATTAATGAGCAATTTCCTTTTTTTTATATTTTGTTAAAAATGGAAACTGTAGCTCTAAAAATCTTAGACAGTTTCTAATTATAATTAATTTAAATTAATTTTTTATCCATAGTGAAGAGAAAGAGCCAATATATCTGTAAATTCCAATTAGAATTATCTCTATCAACATTTTTCAGTACAACATCTCATCTACATTATCGCAGTAACTGCTAGTCGCGTAAACTCGTTTATTTATTTAATTCCATTTTTTATTCTGGCATTTCCTATATTCTTGTTGCTATTCGAATGCTCTGCTTTCGACATTAAACGTCAACTTTTCCAACAACAATTTTCATTTGGCTTGCGCTTTGTCTTCGCTTTGGCTTCATTTACCCGGCGCGTCGCGCCGCATCGTCTGAAGCGCATAATTTAATAAATTTATGAAATTTAATAGACAGCAACGTGTTCGGTGGCCACAAATTTGCGGTGGGTCTTGAAATTTATATGCCAAAGCTGATGCGGACGCTGAAGCTGTAGCAGCCGAGTGGGCGTGTCAATGTGTTGCACTTGTGTTTGCCGGAGCATGAAAATGATTATACTTAAGGCGCGACTAGAAAATATAGCTCTTAAAGACTTGCCAAAGAACTTCCACTAACAATGGAAATTAAAGCTGTTGCCCATTAGTTGGCTTAGTAAGCGTTTTTCTGAGTTTATAAGAGTATAAGTATTATAGTGAGATTTCGAATGGAATTAACTTAATTAAAGGCATAGAGAGTTTGACTTGAACATGGAACCGAGCTGATGGCGTTTTGTATTCAGAGTTTTGTTGATTGTTTCCAATTACTTTCAAGATAATAAGCTATAGGGTGATCTTGAAATATATAAGCCTAGTTAAAATGCATTAATTAGAATTATAATTTTATAATTTATTATTTTTATATAATTAATAAACTCATTTTAATGATAAAATTCAATTTTTTTTTCTGTATGATTTTTTTTTAAATATTTAATTTTTATTAATTTTTTTTTTTTTATATATATTTATTAAATTTTCATTTGAGTTTCTTAAATTATATTTAATTTCTATTTTGTTTCTTTTCATTATTTTTATTAAATTTTATATTTTCATTTGAGTTTCTTAATTATATTTAAAAGCTAATAGAATAATTTTATAATCTTCACTCCTGATTATTATATTTATATAACTTTTAACTAAATTTTTATAATGATAAAATTCTAAATTAACTATGACTTTATTTTTATTATTTTTGTGCTTTATTTTGCTTTAATATATGTATTTAGTTTAGCAATATATTTATTTAAAGGTTGTTTTTAATTTTATTGGTCAAATTGAACATATTTTACTTTTTTAAACTAAATTTAGTTACTACTTTTCAACTAAGATACAGTTTTTGCTAATTAAATATTTTTAAATTTTTTTTTAGTATTTTAATTTACAATTTTAATGTTTAATTTACCTATAAACCTCTAATTTAAATTATTATTATTTTTAATATTTAATTAGTATTTAATTCTTAATCAGAATCTTTTACTTTCTACCACCTTTGAATCACAATCGATCCAAAAATTGTTTTTAATTTTATTGCTCAAATTGAACAAATTTTACTTTTCCATATAATTTTCTGAGTAGATTATAAACATCATTAATATAATTTTTAATTACCCAAAATTTTAATTAATTGCTCATTGGAATCTATTGCTCTTAAATTGAAGTCAATTCAAATATTCATCTCAATCCCTACATAGTCTCATTGCTTCATACCTCCCACAGCTGCTTGGCTTCTGATCCGGCCCAAGCAGGTTTTAGCTGCTCTTCTTTCTTTTCTTTTCGTTTTTTGTTTTTCTTCTTTTCTGTAATGCCAGATCAAGCAGTTTAAGCTTGAGCTTCAGATTCAAATAATTTCCGTCATTAGGCATACGTCACGCGCCACTCATTAGACATTGTCAAAGAGTGCTTGGCTGCAACGGTAATTTCTTAGTGTCGCCATAGTATCGCCTAACAAGCAAACGGTCCACTTTTAAGTGAAGTCCTCCCTCCTCTCGATACATTGCTGAAGAGGAAAAATATTACAACAATTTGCATGGAGCTCAAAGCCTGTTATTGCAAAGGAGATGCAGATGGAGGCAGTTGCTGTTTCTGTTGCAGCAGCAGATGCAGATATGCCGCGAGACCTGAGGACTAACGGCATAAAGTGTGCTGCACAGAGATATATCGATTGTGCTGCTGCCTGCTGCCAGTTACTTGGTTACCAGCTAGCCATACAGTTAGAAGCCGGTTCTCAATAATAATTACAAGAACAACAACCAAGTTATGGGCAGGTGGCTAAGCAGCGGCTGACGAGGCAGCCAACGTCTTGGCCCTGCCAGGTAAAAGTGATGCGCTTCATAGCTCGCTCCGAAGTGATATAATGCTCAAAATTATATATCATTTGAATAATAACGCATCAAATTACATCAAAGAAATGCCATACAATCGATATGACAGCTACACAAATTGTTAGGCAATGAAAGACGATGATCGAGCCAAATGAATGTGAAAAGCTGCTGCCATGGCCAAATGCCAATAGGGTATTTGCCTTGTGCATTGACATGTGGCAAAGACCCATTGTGAATAGTTGCAGATACTTTAAAGACTTCTTCCATTTAGAAGCCTATGCAGATGAAGTTGCATTTGTAAAGATAGATTTGTGAGATTGGAATGTCAGACTTAAGAGAATTGTTTCTGTCTAAAGTTTCAATTGAACAATAATTTATTGTTGGTTAATGTGTATGCAGATGCTTGCTTAAATAGATTTATTGCTATATTTAAAAAAAAAATAATAATAATAATAGAAGTATTAAATTAAGAATTAATAAATGTTTAGAATACATTGAAAGTAATTTTTTCACCTGTTTATTTTCGAGTATTTAGGATTTGTTGCGTAACTTTGGATCAGTATCAGATTTTACTATTTGGGTTGCTTTGAAATTTCAATGTATTTTAATATTTTATATTTAATATTAATATTTAATATTAATTAATTGCTATGTCGTAAATTGTTCTAGAATTTTGTTTTAAAAGCAAATATGAAAAACTTGATCTCGTCTTTTATTATTATATATTATTATTATTATATATTATTCAGAATTCTCTTAACACAGAGATTACAATATATATAATAACAGAATTGTTGAACAGAATTTAGAATTCAGTTTTTCTGAAAATTGACATTAAAATAAATAATAAAAAATATTAAAATATTAATATTATATTAAATTTCAGAAAAACTAAATTCAAAAGCTCTGGCATATTCTGCTATAGAAAATATTATAATCTCTGTATAAAGTAAATTCTGCATAGGTAAGTAGAAAATTTGGGGCTATAAATATACAAATTTTACTGCCTGTCAGACTGTCGAATAAATAAATAATAATTATAAACAATAACATATACTCATTACATTATAAAAGAAGACAACAAGCTTCTCTCACAACTTCTTTCAAGACAGAGTTCTATACGATTATAAGCTCTCGACCCATTAGAACTTGTGAAATAATCCAAGCGAGTGCTAATTGTGAGCATAGCCAAACATGTGCTTTAGCTAGCCAGTTCTAATTACATAGCAAAATCTGCCTCTAAAGAACATTTCAAGCCAAGCAGAAGCGCATAGTGTGTTTACGCATATGAAGCTAGGAGCTGAACATGCTGAGACCATAACTGAATATCCGATGCAGTTAGCATCGCATCACAATTGCCAAACCCCGCTGAAATTTGCACTAAATTACATGGCCCAAGCCATGCGAAGAGCACAGCACGAAACGAGGCTTTGGCCAGCGGGAGACGCAGATGCAGACAAAGACAGAGTGAAAGAGAGAGAGAGAGAGAGAGAGAGAGGCATAGCGAATGCGCTGTCATCGTTAGGCCAAGCGGCATTGTGGATCAGCGGTTGAATACTTGGAACTAGAAACTTGGTTTGAAATAAATACGAAATCATTTGTATATTTCAGAGTTTTGTAGTTTGTGTAGTTTGGAAATGCTAAAACATTTATCGCTGTCGCCGCGTGGCGCAAAGGTGGCGAGGGACTGGGCAAGATGGAATGGATTGCGGATGCGGACATGGCAAATGGCTTGGCAGTAGATGAGCCGATGAGCCGACGAGCTGCACTACCCTATGGCTAGGGCAGACCAGAGCCAGACCCCAAACAAGTACCAAAACGAACTCAGGCAGTCAGTTTTGTTTAGACTGCAAACTGTGAGATAAATTGTGGCTCTATCTGTATCTGCGCTGCATCTGCGGAGCTCAACTCCACTCCACTCGACTCGACTCGACTCTGTTGATTACAAAGCGCTCGCCACTGTAGCGAAACGAAAAAATGGAAATGAAAATGCAGTTGGGCTCTCGCGATGCCAACACCAACTCCCCAATGTCCTCTCTCGCTCGCCTCTAAACGTCAGCGCTTAAAGTGTTAAAATAAAAGCAACGAAAGCGGGAAATAATACAAAAAAAAATAATTTATATATATATAAATCGAGCTACAGATCTGCAGACCAGCATTTGTTGCTCTGTGTGAAAAATTATGGCAGCCGACTGTGAAAAATTGTTGCAAATAGTTTTCAGTAAATGTTTTTTCCTATTTTTCCCCCCTTTTTTATCTTTTCGTATTTTTCCCTATCAAGAGTGCTGGCTTTTAGTTAATGGCCAGGCTCGCAGCCTCGCAGCCTCGCCGAATGCCCAAAGGAGAAGCCGCAGCTCTCCTTTTGCCTCTCCCTCCTCACCACTCTCGCTCTCTCTCTCTCTCTCTCTCGCTCTTGTATTCATGAGCGCACTCGCGCTTTTCAATTGATTCAATGCTATCGATGTCAGCCAATGATGTGGCAAGTGTTGCGCATCTGTGGCATGTGGCATACGAAATGCAGCTGCTGCAAGTTCAAGTGTCATTTCCCAGGCCAAATGAAAATCATCTGAAGACCTTGGAAATGAGAAATACAATTTGCCGCATTTACGTGACTGTTAAACTAAAAGTATTTTGATCGCAAAACACTTTCAAGATGAACTAAGCATGCGGACAAGCGTTGAATTAAAATTGAAAATCAAATTGAATTCAGGAACTTATTCTTATGTCTATATCTCTCTCTCTCTCTAACTTTAAGGAGCCAAAGGTTATATTTTGGAAGATTTAAATTGGGTAAAAATGTTAATTTATTTATTTATTTATTTATTTATTTTTTTTTTTTTTTTGAAAGGAAGCTGTTTTACTCTTATTAAACTTTTTATAAAGTAATTAAATTGAGCACTTTGAAGTTTTGCTATTTATTAGTACTAAAAATTAAAGGCAAGTGCAACAATTTGTTTATATTCTTCTAATTTACTTCTATAAATAAATTTCCCTATAAATTTGCCCATATTGCCCTATCCTCATCTTCGTCCAAGTGCTATCTCATTTCGTTTAGCAGACTTGACTTTATTTTGTCTCTGTTTGAGCGAAAGCACGGCTCAATATATCTGGGGATATAACCTGTCTAAAGTCTTCTTCACTAAAGTCTTCCATAGATGAACTCTATAGATCTCGCTTAATAAACTCTTCTCACAGATCATATCCATAAAACACTCTTATGAAAACCTCTTCACACATTTTTATAGCACTTTATAGCTTTACAATATCATTTACAATATAGATCAATTCATATATATATATATATAAATTCCCTCCACTTTTATAAATTGGTTTAATATATCTGCGATCTCTCTCTCTCTCCTCTCTCAATATCTCTTTCAGACTCCTCCATCTCTATAGATTGTCTCCTTAGCTGTAGACCTTCTTCATCTCTTTCAATATATATAGACTCCCCCTATGTCTTTCTCTTTTAATCTCTATAGACTGCCTTTGATCTCTATAGACTAGGTTTGATTTCTATATATTCCCTCCATCTCTATCGGCTCACTTCGCCGCTCTAGATTCTCTCCATTTATAGATTCTCTTCATCCCTATAGACGGCCTGCATCTCTATAAAACATCTTCATCTCCCACTCTCTCTCTCTCCCTCTCTACGACTCTTTCCTCTCGCCATCACTCAGTTCCCCTCATTGTTTTCCACTCTTAATTATAAGCTGCCTATTTTTACCCCAAGCCCAATGGCATCAATACCACCAATTTACAGCTTAATCTACCTACATGTCCAGAACACGATCCATGGCTTAAATCAATAGTTCAAAATGCCACAATCCGCGATGCTCAATATATAATACAGTGCGGCTCGGCTACATATAAATCTATGGTACTCATATATTAATTTGCTAGCCATTGAAATCGCTTCAGCGACGGCAACAGAATTCTCGTCAGCGGACGAATTTGTTTTTTTTTTTTTTTCATAAGCAACTCGGAAATTGAGCTGGAAAAAAGCTGGATAACTGACAACTGGCGAGCTAAAAAAGTCAGATAATGCCGCAACTTGTGCGCTATATGCATTTACAATATTTGCCGCATTTATTTTCATTTATTTTCCTCCATTTTTTTTTTATACTTATTTTTTTATTTTTTGTATCCCATATCTGTCGATAAGCAAAGTGCGCGCTGAGGTCGCCGGTGGGGCTCGACAAACGCTCATTGAATTCGCAACTCGATGAGGCTTTTGGTTCGGCGTCTCTTTTGTTCGCGTTGATAAATGATTTTGATATTTATATATATACATATATACGTACATATATATTTATAAAAAGCATTGGCAAAGCAGCGGGGAATCAAATTGCGTCAAAAGCCTGTCGGTCTCATTAATTTCCAGCGTGAAAAATGCGAGACGCGACGAGACGAGAGGAAAAAACATTTTAATACGCATTCAAATGCTTTGTCTGCTGCTGCTGTTGCTGCCTCAACTGATATTCAATTGGTGGAAAATGCCGCTGTCAATGCTGAAAACTATCTCTCACATAAAGGACCACAGCGGAGCCAAGCTATTGAGCCAGGAAGTGGTTTGGGCTCTCGTTTGGTATTTTGGTTTTCGATGGGGTTTTCTCTCTTCTGGTCAGGCCATGTCGGTTCAGCAGAGGTCAACGTCGTGCCAGCTGCCCAATGAATCAGCATTCGTCATTCAATTCATTGTATAAAAAAAGATGAAGAAGAAAACAGCGCATTTAACAGCAGCTTTTGTGTGAAGCCCAAAGGGAAATCTGTCTGGGCTGTAGAAAACTGTTTAGAATTAGGATAATGCCTATAAATCAGCAAATATATTCATAGTTGTTATGGGAGTCTGTGAGGACATTTATAATTAATTACTAAACTCAATATGCTAGGGATATTTAGTATAAGCTAAATGTCTATTAATCAGCTGACATTTATAGCCTTTGAGTGTTGTGGAATTGCCTAAGTGAAATAAATCTGTTTAAGGCAGGGATAATGAGATAATGTAATTAATATATGTAATAGCTGAAGGAAAACTCAAATGAAATGAATTTAATTATAAAATTAATAATAATTGCTTAACTGCTTTATTCTTGTCATATAAACTCAGAATATTATTAATGAGATGAATTTGTCTTTAAATACAGTCTTTAGATTAGTCAAAGAAATTCCCTTAATTATATCAGAAAATTGCCCAAGATCTTTATGCACTTTTCAGATATCGCCAAAAGGATAATCCAATCAAATGTTTATAAATATTAAAAATATACAAATAAAATATTAAAATAAATTAATATATAGTTTTAAGAATAGTAATAGATAGATAATTATTGACATGTATATTAATATAAATAATTTTCTCAATAACTTTCAAATTTTGTTATCGAAAGGTAGCAGTAAATAAATTTTATAAATAAATAAATTTAATTTGACTTTGCCTAATAAATAAGTATAAATATACCATAAATGAGACTGATATGTGTGCTAATAAATGCGGCAATATTATATATATATTTTCTATTTATTTATAAATATTTCTCATTAAACTTAAATGAAATATAATAACAATTTAAATTAAAAATTTTATAATATATAATTAAGAATTTCATTTGAATCTTACTTATTGAAAAGCAAACTCTAAATAAATTATAGTTATATTTCTATATGACATATGACATGAAGTGGTATTAAGAGTTATTTTAGAGTGAATAAGAAAGAGCAGCTTGACAGCAGAGACTAAGCTTGCCAATGCTTGATTAAGCAGTGTTGGTGTGAGCGAGTGAGAGCTAGCATAGAAATGTTGTGGACTGAGATTCGTGTCTTGACAAGCAGCTCATTACTGACTGGTGTCATCACTTCATGTGCGCGAGAGAGAGAGAGAGCTTGCTATTGCTAAACTAACGCTCGAGTGCTGCTTAGAGTGAGAGTGAGATGTCCACACGATATTATGGACGAAGAGAGGCTGATTAGAAATTGCTATTCTGAAAGAACACATAATTATTTCTTATTAGACGCACTCGACAGATTATCCAATAAGAAGGTGGACAAAAGGACGCAGCTCCAGTATATACATATATAAATGTCAAACGTATTTCTATGCATTATATATATATAGAAAATATTAAATAAAAATATATAGGATATATTATGATAACTAAAAAAAGTTATACAATTTAGATATCTGAGCAAACATATTTAATAAAGTTGATAAGTTGATATAAAAATAGAATAATAAAATATATAAAAAATAATTAGAACAAGTTAAGCGATTAAATGACAGTTCTTTATATTGTAGCAAAGCTAATCATAAAATATATAATATTAATTTCACAAGCAAATTCTTTGCCTCTTCAATCAAATAAATCATATTTTTCTCATGCGAAAAAAGAACTTTGAATTCTCATGATAAGGTAAAAAAAAACTCAATTTAACGCCTATTAAAGCCAATTCCATCCCACATATGCTCCGCCCATGCTAAGGCCAACTGCTCTATGCCATTCAACCTATCAACTTTAAGCCATTTGTCAACACGCTACGCATGGGCCATTGAGGTGCCCAGATAGCTATGCAAAAATGTATACACACTACAAAGAAAACAAAAAAAAAAGGGGAAAATAAATGAAGAAAAAACGCAAATAGAAACAACACTGTCCAACACAGACACTGAACCGATTCTAAGCGAATTTTTGGCACTCTCCCATGACCGCAGTTCAAATTTATAGGCAGAGCATCTAAAAACCCAAATGTCGCTTCAGTTGAGCGTAAACACTGCCTACCAAATGTACGACAACAGCAGCGACGAAAACAACAATAAACAACGAGAAATGGGAGCCACTGTTTGAAGTAGCATGGAGTTCCACGATTGCGTAGCATAGAAAATCTCAAATACAAATACAATAGCCTGGCATATCCAAAATAACAAACAAATTGTACGAAATACCCTGTACATATAGTCGAGCAGCGAGGCTGGGCACATGTATAAGAAATAGTTTATAGAGAAACTCTTAAAAATGTTGCCTAAATCATTATTCCCTCAATTATTTTCCCTACTTTTATAAGTCTTTAAAACTAACTTCAGTTATCTTGGCAAGTCTTACACTTTCAATTACTTTGATTATAGGGTATTTGATAGTCATGCTAGTTCACATGTTTTTTCTATCCATTCCCATGAAAAGCAAATTAAGCCGTCAACCAAATCTGAAGAATAAAAAAAAATGTTTCTGTTTGCGTATTTCAAAAAAAAAAAAAAAAAAAAGAAGGAAATTCCGGAAAATTGCAAACTGACTACCGCTGCACCTGCAACAATGCCACGCCCACAACTGTGCAAAAAGAAAACAAGATTTAACAAAATGTTTGTTCGAAATTTGTTCGAGCGCAATTTGCTGTATAGGCCAAGCAGCAGGACGCAACGACGCGACGCGAGCATCAAATTTTGTGACGCGCAGGCGAAAAGTTTTTTGGGTAAACCCCATTGGTAACCCACCCATTGGTAACCCCAGCCTGTCTAGCCATATTTAAGGGTTTTTTAGATGAGAGCGTGCGGGTAAAGTTGGCAACTTTGACAGGTCACCAGTGCTCGCAAAATTCGGTTCGGTAATTGCAAAATTTGTGCGACTGGCGCGCTGCAGATAATGGAAAACTTTCGGTGCCGAGTTAATGCCACTTGAAATTGTCGACGCTTTGACAGAATGTGGGGCGGGAAAGGGCTGTTAGCTGCCGCACAGGTAACCAAAAGTTTTTATTAAGAAACAACAGCAAAACGTTGCGACATTCAGCAGCGCATTATTTGCGTATTTATGGTAACAGTTTTTGACCCTTTGCTACTGCCTGGGATTACGCAAGAGCATTGCGTATACGCTGCTCGCAAGGGTGCCTAAAAACTTTACCAATTGGCTTTTGGCGCCAAGAGCGCAGCAAAAGTTTGTCCAACATTTTGCTCTCAATCCAATATCTTTGACAGCTGCCAAGAGAGGGAGCGGCAGAGGGGGAAACCCAGAGCTTAGGCTGGACTTACGCTTGATAGATGATTATTACTTAAGTCACATGCGTTACGTACCTGAAAGTAGAAGAATAAGAGAGCTTAATAAGTATTTTGCAAGTGCAATTAAAGTGACTTAAGAGAGCTTAGTATTTAGTTAGCTATATTAATTAAATACTGACTAAGAGAGAAATCGAAAAGTTGCCGCGTAAAGATGACTAACTCTGTTAGATCCATAAAAGCTAAGTCTTAAATAAATATTTGTATTTTTTCTTAAATTAATCTATTATCTAATGCAACAGCTTTTCAGAGATGCTTACTTTTCATAGTTAGACTTTTTCTTTTTTATTAGTTCTTAAATAAATATTTTTATTTTTTCTTAAATTAATCTATTATCATCTTATGCAACAGCTTTTCAGAGATGCTTACTTTTCATAGTTAGATTTTTATACCCTGAACCCATTGAAAATGGGAATTCAGGGTATAATGGTTTTGTGAAAATGTATGTAACAGGCAGAAGGAGACGTCGCAGACCCCATAAAGTATATATATTCTTGATCAGCATAAAAAAATAAGTTGAATGAGCCCTGTCCGTCTGTCCGTCCGTCCGTCCGTCCGTATGAACGTCGAGATTTCGGAAACTACAAGAGCTAGAGAGCTGAAATTTCACATGAACACTCATATGTTAGCTACGCAGTACGAGTTTATTTTGTTTTTTCGATAACTCATCCCATTTCCAAATTATCGATAAAAAATCGAAAATTCGTTTCAATTTTTTATGTTTTTTGAGCATAACTTCTACACCGTTTTAGCTAAAGACTTCGAATTTGCATATTTAGATAGATATTATGAATACGCAGATTATGTAATTTTCAGATTTTGGATGCCACGCCCCCTTCGCCCCCAATTTGCAAAAAACGCATTTCAAATACTAGAGACTTGAAATTCGGCACATAGATACATTTAGATATTCTTAATCTACTCTGAAAATTTCATCAAGATCATGCATCTAGAAATGGAGTTATAAGCGTTCAAATTATAGCCCAACCCACCCCCCAGCTGCGGCAGCAACTGCGCGGTTAGCAGAGCGCGCGCCTATACGTGCGTAAAAAAGAAGAGTATCACTTTTTTTGCAGGGTTCAGGGGATTTCGTAGTCGAGCCGTCTCGACTAGAGCCTTCTTACTTGTTACTTTTCTATTAGTTCTTAAATAAATATTTGTATTTTTTCTTAAATTAATCTATTATCATCTTATGCAACAGCTTTTCATGCCCATAACTCATTTAACATTTTAGCCCAGATACTCTTAACTCTTTTCGAAATTTCATCTTCAACCATTTTTCCCACATCGCACACACTCTAGAATTCTGCTTCTTATTTGCGCAATTCATTTTGCACAGCTCATTATGGGAGCTTGAGCTACACATTTTGGGTCGAGCCTCGTTTTACAGTCTCCGCCAGCACACATACTCCACACTCCACCCAAATTGCAGAAATGCCTGCCCGGCCGCTCGAACATATAATTTTTGCTGTTAATGCATTTGGAAAGTAGCTGCATAAAATCGCTCAATTGGCGCTGGTTGGCGCTGGGGGCGTAATGAAGGCCACTTTGGGCTGCTGCCCAGAAATGGAATAAGAAAAATAAAAAAAACACACTCGACGGCAGCTGTTTTGTTGGCCATTTACTGCCACTTTAACCTAATTTCATTAGCAATAGTAAAACGGAAGTATGGCAGGCGGGGCCGCAAGGGTTCCAGTTGCCACTTTTACCTGCTAGTTGTTAACTCAATTAAGAAACGACCCCAAAACATGGCGAGAGATAAAAATCAAATGTAAAAATAAACCAGGCCCCGCACAGAAGCCAGGCCAGGCTAGACCATGCCATGCCACTCCAGTCCATTCCATTCCAGTTCCACTGTCCAGTCCATGTCCACTCTCTCACACTCAGCCTGGCCACGGACACGCTGGCTGAGCGCGCTAAGCGGCTGGGGATCGTGTATGAATGGGGGCCAAAGCCAGCTCCACATGCATGTCAAGTGTCTTCGCCTCGGTCTCCGGTTGCCGTCGTACATAAAAATCCAATTTTCGTAATTAAAAAAATAAAAGCCGCGCAGCAGCCTGGGGTTGGACACTCTGGACACAGCTATAAACGAGTCCCATCTCATTACAGCACACATACACGCACACACACTCACACACACACATGTGCACGCAAGCAATTCGCTCTTCACAGTAGCTAAAACACTTGAAAATCGCGCAAAATAACATAAATTTTGGAATATATTTGTTCATATTCATAAACAAAATTTTGCAAAGCTGAACAACTCAATAAAAAATATTATAAAATTGATCAAAAATATATAAAATTAATATATTTTATATCTTGATTTTCTTATATATGTTATATATAAATCTCATGCGTTGTCTTTTTCTCTCTCTCCCTCCCTCCCTCTTTAGCTCTCTCCCTCTCTCTCTGTCTGCTCAAAATCACTTGAAAATCGCATGTCATTGTACAGCGGACAAGTGAATAAAATGGACACCAAAGCTTCACATTTTCTTTCTCCTTTTTTTGACATTGTAAGGCTAAGCACGTTTTTAATTATGTGGCACAATGAATGAAAATGAAGCGGGATAGAGAGAGAAAGAGAGAGAGAGAGAGAGAGAGAGAGAGAGAGAGAGAGAGAGAGGGAGAGCAGAGCATATAAAGTATATTCCTTGCTGCATATATGAAATCAAAGTTCATAGAGTTGAAAATGAGTTTATTTTAATTAAAGCTTATTTAGTTATATAAAGTTTATTAAATAAATATATAAAATATATATGCATATATAGTATAAGAGGATCTGGAGAATAGAACAATCCCAACTTGCCTAAAAGCAAAAGGAGTATTAATTTTGAGTAATTAATACATTTATATAATGTTTTGAGTCATGGAGCTGGGATACTGTATTGCAGCTAATGAAAGTAATGTCAACACTAACTGTAATTAGATCATTCTTGATAGAGAATATGGAATATGGAAAGAGATATACGTTATATTAAATTGATAATTTACAGTCAATAATTAGAAGCTCGAGCGCTCTGGAAAACGTTCAGTAAGGTCAGTAATTTCTACTTCCTTTTCTGGTCTAAATGGCAAAGATTCCAAAAATTAAAATTGAAATTAATAAATTTATTTTTTAAATATTTATGTATTTATTTTATTTATACAGTATTAATTTTATTTATAAATTTTTATTTTATTTTATTGAATTTAAATATTTATATTTATTAATTATTAAAAGACTCTAAATGTAATAATATTTTACTGAAAAATTCTATAAATTTTCCATTTATAAACTTTAATTTATTAATTTTTTAATATTGATTAAATATAATGTAATATATTAATTTAAAATTATAAAGAAATTTATAAATTTATATTTAATACAAATATAATAAATATATTAATAAATTATAAAAAATAAATCTATAAATTTTGCATTCATTTAGTTTTTCCCATTTTATATTTTATTTAAATTTATTTATTTTTAAAAGTTCTTCATTCAGCTTTAAGCCAATTTCTTTTTTCTCGGAAGCATCTTCTCTTATTAAACCGTCAGTATTCTCACGATTCAATTTATAATCAATTATTTACATTAGTTATGAGCCTTTTAAATTATCTGCTTTATAAGCACGTCTAAAGCACTATAACAAAATTCTCTTAGCTGTTCCTATGCCTTAAGATCGCATCCTCTTAAAATGAGTCTGTGCTCTGTATATAGTTTTTATGGCTGTTGGGCTCCACCTTCGCAGCAAGCGTCAGACTTTAGAGTGCATAAAAAGGATTTGCTGCAAAGGCTTTTCATCACGTACAAACAGAAAGAGAGAGAGAGAAAGAGGGAGAGAGAGAGGTAGAGTAAGAGTCTCGCTTGACAGCAACCAGAAAGAGACAGAGAGACAATGAAAGGGATTTGTTTGGCACTCAGAAATTTTTGATTGCATTTTGATGGCTTTTAATCAGCTTAAAAATTAGTAGCCAAGGGCGCACATAAAAAGGCGCCCAGTCTTTTTTTACGTACTCTCCTTATATGTATACTCTATATGTAGATTAAATTTTTATCTAAGTGCCAGATTATTATGCTTAATGATGCACAACATAAAAATCCTTTTTATGATATGCAAACCATTTTGATTATTTGCTGTAAATAATAAACCAGCTTCAACTGCATGAAACTCTAAGGACAGGATGCAGCGGCCATAAAAAAAGTCAGAGCCTGGCCATAAAAAACACTTAAGCCATGTCTTAATATGTGGGTGCGGGGGTGCGGGTAGAGCGTAGATCTGAAGAGCCAGAGCCACTGATATGCTCCACTGACACCGCTGAGCTAAGAGTAAACATCATTTTCATTTCATTCCCATTCTCAATCTCATTCTCATGTAAATTGACACGTTTCATTATGAAGATGCAGCCGCGCCTTCTGTGGCAAGGGACAAGTTGATTATGAGTGGTTGCCCTTCTCGAAATGGCAACAACCAACACAACCAGCACGACCAGCACTATCAGCTGAAGCATTGGAAGCAGGAATGGAACGGGGTAGTTGGAGGAGCATAGCGCATAGCGGAAACCCTTTATATTATATCATGCTCGCATCATGCCACACATTGCGGTCGAGCTTGCGGATTGAGAAACATGATATGAGAGAGTATATGCGATGCTATGTATGTGGGTGTATGTATGGGTGTGCGTGTGTGTATTTGTGTGTGGTAACTGAACCAAGTGTAATATCAGCGACAACAACTGAGCCAAAACATTTCAAAATGTATTAACTAGAAACTGTCCGCAACTGGCATTTGAACTGAGCTAAAGGTAAGTGACAGTTATAAAGTGGTTTAGATGAAGAATACTAACAGCTGATGAATGTGTGCAACTAAATGATGTATGTATATGATTTATGTTATGTTAATATATATCGTTCATCAGCATGGCTTGGCTGACAAAAAATTAGAATATTCATTATGAGAATTTGGAAAGTATTCAATGAATATATATTAATTAAGTTTTAAATTTTTATTTATATCAATGTATTAAATTTTTGATAAATATTTTTATATATTATTGCAAAATTATATATAATATGTAAAAATACTAAAATTGTAAAATATTCAATGCATGTTATTAAAATATTAGTAATATTTCAAATAAATATTTTAACATAATTATAATATTCAATATTAAAATTGTAAAATATCTAATGAATAATAATAAATAATATAAGGTATTAAAAATATTATTGATATTAATTTATTAAAATTTCAAATAAATATTTATTGTTATATTAAAAAGTTATAACATTATAAAAGTATAATATAAAATTATAATATTAAAATTGATAAATTTCCAAAAATAATAAATAATTAATACATATATTAAATATTAAAATATTATTAATTTCAATTAATATTGATATTGTGAACAATTAGTAATATGTATAAGTATTAAAACTTATAATATCCAATAATAAATAATAAGCATTTAAATATAAATATAAAATATTATAAATAATAAGCATAAAAATTAAAAGAAAATACAAGTTTTTAATTAATAGTATAGTAAATAAAAATATTTATTGACTAGCAGAAAATATATTTTAATTTAGATCAAATTTAGATTTAGATTCACACATTCTAGATGCTTCACATTCTCAGTAAAATTCAATATTATGAACTATAATGAACTATGAGTATTACTAACAATTTATAATTTATTGAAAAAAAAAAAACTTTTATATTTCATTTAATTTCATCATATTTTATCTAATAAATTTTCTATAAAATTAGCTCTTTTGTCTACTCCCCACAAATCCTATTACAAACTGAAAACTGAACTCAAGTTAAGTATCCCAAAAAAAAACCTGCTTATTAGCTGCAAGTCTCTTAAAAATAAATTATATGCCTTTCGTCTAACCGTTCTCTTCAGCTTTAGCTGACAGCTCTCTAATTGCTAGCCAACGAATCTCCGGTGTCTATGGCTGGGGGAGCTTAATTTCCCAAACGTTTGACACTTTGAGCTACTGCAGTTGAACTTAAAATGTTTCTTTTTGCTGCGGCTGTTATTATACATCAGCTAAGTGCTGCCACAGCCCCATCATTTATAACTGTCAACAGTTTTGTGGCCAAAACATGCCACAGCTTGCTTGCAAGACAAGAAGTACGCAAAAAACTAATATTTAAGCCATCAGCCGGGAAGCAGCTCGATGGGGGCAATTGCCACACTGCAACGCAAACGTTACTGCAACTGCAACAGCAACAGCTAGACAAACAAATTATGGCCACTGTCAATAGACGCGCATTTCTATGCCAACAAAATTGCCAAGAAGCAGCAAAGAGAAAAGGAGCGAATTGGAAAACGTTAAAAAAATAATGAGAACGGGTGTAGCTGACTGCATAAAGCGCGTTCAGTAAGCAAGAAGAGAAAAGTGGATTAAATTATAGTTGTAAAAAAAGGCTAAATTTGTCGCCATATTTTGATCAATTGATCTACAAGTGTACAATGCCTCTGCGGCCCTAGAGGTATTCTGAATCTGCATCGAAGCTTTTCAACTTAGAGTTTTAATGTTATAATTGGATCCTGTCATCATTTTCTTTCGATGCATAGATAATGTCTATAGTGATCCAAAGCTCAGTTTTTGAATTTTATGAGTTAAGAGCAGAGTTGGTTATATTCAATATGCTGGAACCCAAGTTGGCAGACTTTTATTTATAATCTGGGTATTTCTATCGGACTCGCTTCCTCAAAACATATTTTTATAGACTCCTTCAACAATTGCCTTCTTCAACAAAATGCAGTGAACTAAAATATTCATAAATATTTATATAATAAAATCAAAGTCTCTAGCTTAACATTCAGCCAACACAATAACCAATAAACTCTTCACACTTTCCGAACGAGCAACGAAAACAAGCCAAACAGGGAAAAAGGCACCCACAGTTAGTTGCACGAACTTGCTTGCTTGAGTGATGCCAAAGTTTGCCAGAGCAAAGGCAGTTGGAAACGAACGAATTTAGTTTTCGTATCTTTTTTCTTGGATTTGCCGTTTCAACTGTTTGCCAAATGGCGAAAACTGTGAAAATGGCCCAAAGGCGGCTGCAACAGGCGGTTCCCTTGGCTAATCATTGGAATTGGCATTGGAATTGAGTTCAAGCCACGCTGGCTGGCAACATGTTGCAGCAACACAACACAATTCAAGCAACTTTTTTTCTTTTTGGCCATGCTGCATTTACATTTAAGGCCAAAATTTCCATGTAGCATTATTTTTTGGCTTTGTGCAATTTTTTACATTTTTTATAGATTTTATTTGCTGTTAAGCGTTTGTAAAGTTTTCAAATTCATTTCTTTTTTGTTGTCTTTTATAACAATTTATTTTGTTTTGTCTGGCCTAAGGACATTTTTTAACTATGCAGTTCAAACTGGCCAGGTGAACGTGTGTGTGTGTGGGTGTGTAGGTGTATTGTCGAATAGTTTGGCAGCTAACTAGGTTTTATTTCGCTGCTGTTGTTGTTTGTTTTCGTCCTGCGGCGCTTTGCGTTCGTTGCCAAATTATTTTTGCATATTATTTAAGTTTATTGTCTCTTTTTTTTTTTTGTTGGGCAATAAAATGAAAATGAATTTAGATGGCTTAAATGAGCGATACGGCGAATGGACAAATTGTGTAAATATTTAACAATTACATGAGTCCATAAGCTCCATTATCTGGCAATCAAAGGGAAAGTCAATGCAACAAATATTTCTGTTTGCATTTAACAAAGTTTTGGAAATACAAATGAAAAACAATTATTCAAATTTTGTCAATTACAATTACAATACTTGTAAAATTTAAGTAGATAAAAATTGTCATTTATTTATAAAATATTTACATCAACTGTGGATATTACAGTTTATTATCAATAACCATTTTTGGCATTTTCAAAGGCATTTATATAAATCTAATTATTGCCAAAAAATTCTTTTAATAAAATAAATATAATAAAATATACCTAAGCTTTAAAATTAAATATATATATATAAAAAAAAAAAATGTGAAAATAAATAAATACGTAAAAACTGTTATGGCATATTTCTACCATGTTTAATATTAATAAACAACAAATAAGCAAATTTTAATAATAAAACTAATTCAGCACGAAAAAAATACGTAAAGTTTAATTATAAAAATTAAAATTAAAAAAATATATAAAAATTTATATTACAAATTTTAGATATTTTTTCTTAGCATTAATTTTAAATATTTCAAGACTTAACGAACACACAATTAAAACAAAATAAATCTCAGCAAAAAGTTTAATTTAAATAAATTTTTTATTTATAAAAAATATAATAAAAAAACTTATTAATAAAACTAATTCAATACGAAAAGCATTCAGAAATGTTTTATAATAAAAATTATAAAAAAAAGTTTTATTAGAAATATTTTAAATATTGCATGACTCAACACATACATAATTCAAACGACATAAACTTTAACAAAAAGTCTTGCAACGCAAATAAAAAAATTTAATTTGAATTATTCTATTTCCACCTAAAAAGTCGATCCTAGGGCATTGCAAAATGCATTCGACTTCCTTTGCAAATGCTTGAAAAATTCAAGATTTTTTATTTCTTAAAGATTGTAAAGCTGCAATTGATATTTTAGGAAAAATGCAGTGCATTTAACCCATATTAGTCATGGCAAATTGATTTGAGGCAAGATCTTGAATGGCCGACGCCCATTTGTGGCACTCGGAGGCCCATTTATCGTTCATTTTTTATCGTCTATTGCGCTTTTGCATAGCTAATTTCCTTTCAAGATAAAGCCATAGACATAAATGGCCATAAATTACGCACCCGGCACTTGGATACTGGGCAGTCGGCACTGTTGTGGCTAAAAATCGCATTTATGTTTATCGCCAAAGATAAACGCAAACTGCATTGCCTCCATATAGATAGCCATCAGTTAGACAGCCAGAGCTAGAGCCAGAGCAAGAGCTATAGAGCCAACGCGAGGCTTTCACTCTATAAATATAATATAATCTAAGCATATTTGTAATCTCAGCAAGGCTATCGCGGCAATTCAATCACCAACTTTAATTGTAAATTTCAACTCGCCTTAAACTAAAACAAAAACGTCGACTACTCTTAATGGCTTCACATTATAATAATCGTCTATAATGGTATAATGGATGGAACAGCAACAGCAATAGCAACAGCAACAGCCGTCAACCAGTTGCTGTTTAAGGACAACAATTTTCACTTGATCCATTGACAGGTGACCAACATGCAATATTTGTTATGTTAGGGTAGCAGCTCATTACACAGCCAACAACTAGTTCGCTGTCGAGTAACCCAATGCGAAACACACAATAAACATCATTGCAATATCTTTGCAAAAACGGATGTTATATGCACTCATTCATTCACTCACTCACTCACTCACTCAATCGCCCTGACTTTGTCTCTCTCTTCTTCTTTTTCATGTATCTGTCTGTACTCCAAGTGAACTCTTTTTTTTTTTCTGCGGCGGCAGCAGCACTTGATTGTTTTCTCACCTGCAGTGCGCCTTTTAGGCAAGCACCGAAGCTGAAGTTACCTTACTAAGAAGAAACTTGTGTATATTCAAGCTTTAGAAAATTACTTTGAAGTTGATTTCTTTATATATCAATATAGTATATCATTTATAAAATTTATTTAAAAAATTGTTTTTAATTTAATAAATATTTATCGTTATGTTAATAATATGTTAGCTAATTCTTAACATTGTCAGATCTGTTAAGTGAAAAAATGCAGTGATAGCTAATGTTTTACTTAATTAATATTTTAAATAAAGCGAAATAAATATTTCATTTTAATTAATAATAAATATTTGCATATTCAAATTATATACAAATAATTGATAATTAATTTATATATCAATTTTGTAAAAATAAATAATAATTAATGTTTATTAAATTTCTATAAAAATAAAAATAAAATATTTTTTTCTTTCTCTCTGTTTAACAAAAATGTTATAGTCAACATAATTATTAAATTATCATCATCAAATATATAACACAAATATAATAATATGAATATAAAAGACACATCACTCAATCTCAGCAAAAAATTTTCGAATATATGTTATGTTAAAAAGAACTGTTAGTTAACAGTCCATTATTCTGCTATGTAAACTAAATATAAGCATTTAAAAATAAATTTGTATCACAAGCTTTATAAGACTGTTAAAAATGTTGAAGGCTAACAAACCACAAAAAATAAAAAATAAACTTCTAAACTACAGAACATGTTAATTAAGAGTCTTAATATTCAGCAAAATCGTAAGCCACAGCAATAAAATTACTATATTTAGCTAGCGGAAAGTCAACTTGAATCCACATCATCTATCAAAGCGTTACATAAATTTATTCGAATTTGGAAACAACTTTAATGGCAAAACAAACTAGATCATAAAATGGTTATGCCCACAGTTGAGCTATAAAAAAAGAAAATGATTAAGAAGAAGAAGAAGAAGAAGAAGTAAAGTTATTCGCAATGTGGGCATTTTATCACACCGCACTTTGATTCTTTTGAGTTGTGTGAGCCCCAACTTTGGGGCTGAGGCAAAACTGCCAAAGCTGCCGCTGCACTCGCTCACTCTCCCCTCGCTCCCTCTGCCTATTTATCTATCTCGCTCTCTCTGTGTTGGCATGTCTGTTGCGTGTCCATCTCCAGGTGCTTGGACTCTGATTGTGTTTACCTATACGGGCTGTGCGTGCGATAGATCATCTGACGTCCAGATATGTTATATGGAAGCTCGGGCCCTCGCAACAGCGCTGGCCAGTTGCAGATATTTTAATTAAATTAAAATTTACTTTGAGACACGTGTCGGACTCTGGCATATAACTACCTTTCGCATCTTGCATGTGAGTGTTCGGTTTTGGCATTCGCAACCGCATCCGCATCCTCACACACACTCAGCCGCCGCATCTTCAGCCTCATCAGCATCAGCATCGACATTGGCCCTGCCTACAGAATTTTACGACAGTTTTTATTCTCCATCCTGTGCCGGAGCCGCCCTGGATCTTGTTATTCAATTAAATTTCTGCCTTGTCTGTGTTTTAATTGCATGAAAAATGGGTTTTAACAGTTTGTTTATGTGCAGCTCGAGTCTCTCACTCTCACTAACGCTCTCTCCCTATCTCTTTCTTTTTCTCTGCCCCACTGATGGCCCATGATTGTGAGAACCTCAGCAAATTGTTTGACCAGTGATTATATCCGAAAAATTGCCAGCAAAATGAAAATATATTTTTGATGATGGTGACAAAACAGTAAACTATATAAAATCTATAAAAATAATTTTTTTTGAATAAAAAAAATTGTACCAAGCAATTAAAAAAAAAAAAATATTTTTAAAGAATTACTTCAAATCTTTTAAAAATATGATCTACTTTAAATACGGATTTAAAATGCTCTTTATAATTATAATAATATATAAATATATTTTTTAAATATTAATATAAAATTTAATATTTATGATTTTCTTATTTGCCTAAATTTAACTTATTAAAAATTTAAAAAAAAAAAAAAAAAAAAAAGGTTTAGAAAGAAAATGTAAAAAAGTTGAAAAAATTTTTTTAGATATTTTCAGATTATTTTATTTTATATTATTTTTTTTTTTTTTTTATAAAATTAAATGTACAGATGAATTATTTTTTACGCTAATCATTTATATCAATTTATTTTATTTTTTTTTACACTAATATGCATAAAATAAATTGTTTTTAATTTTTGAATAACAACTTCTAAAGATAATAAATAAATTTAAATATTTTTTTAGTTTATTTTTGTATATTTGTTCTTGTACTTGTAAAAGTAATTTATTTTCCATTTTATTTTCAATATTTAGTTCCTTAAAATTAACTTCTGATCACTGTATATTTGTCATTTAATATTTATTTATAATATAAATTCTAGAGAAATTTTTTCTTTTTGTATGTCTTGCACAAATATTTATTTTTCTTATTTAATTTTCGATGCCTCAGCACCAAAAGCTTTTATCTAGCGCCTACTCTGCTCAGTTCATATTTGTTCGTGTTTGTCTTATATTTGATGTCTATTAAATTTAGTTATACAATCACTCATGTTCGTCTATCTCTATTTTTATTCATCAAATGCTCTCGATTACAGAACACAAATGTTTGACCTACAAAAACCTTTTCAACTTTTGACTTTACTTCCACCCACACACACGAAAAGTTATCGTGCTTGTTGGCCTTTTGGATGACATGCCCCTTGTTGTTGTTGTTGTTGTTACTGTTGTTGTTGCTCTTGTTGGTCTAACACAATTTGGTCACGATTTAAGCAACGCACACGCCAGAAATTCATCAACAACAACATGCACAACAATTTGCCTTCAGGCCCAGTGGCAACATTTTTGGCGTCGCATTTCTCCAATTTGCCTGATAAGAAGCGTTTAGCTAAAAACATGCGCCAAATTACAGCAAATTTCTCAATGTTATGCGAACAGCCCACACACCCACACGACCCACAAGCGACAGCAAAATTCTATAGGTTTTATGACTGTGGCATGCATAAATCAAGGGAGACCGACCCAAAAACGTTGCATGACTGTTGTGTTGTTCGTCAACATTTGTAATCGAACGAACTGAATTTCATAGCCATGTCACGCAAATCTAGATAGGAGCAACCATAAGGGAGCACCTAAATAAAAGTAGGCTACATTTTCCACTTGTCGATGTGCAACGAAATGTTTGACTAGCAGGCAAAACCAACACGCAAAAACTGAGTTGCTTCACATTAGTTTCAGTCCCCCTGCTACCAAGCAATTGAATAGCTTGCAGAAAACATAAGGCCACAAATCAGAAATTACGTATCACGAATCACGAATCATGTTATCGCTGTGATTTGTCAGCTGACAGCCCCACAAGGCAACCTCTCTCCCTCTCTCTCTCTCGCCCTCTCTCATTGTAATTAACGCTGTAATCAAATTGAATACCCATGTCAAATGGCCCTCATGACAGATCAGCATCAGCAGCAGCAGCAGCAGCAGCAGCAGCAGCATCTGCATCTGCATCAGCATCAACATTGGCTTCAACAACTGCCTCCGCCTCTGCTTCAGCCTCTTCCCACAATTTGGCCTTCTGCTAGTTAAACAACTTTGACTGCTTCAGTTTCAATTGGACCAGACATGCACAGCTCTTCTCCACGCTTCTCATTGCAGTCGATCCATCATCGGGCTTTAAAATCAGTTGGCGTTTTCTTTTAGTTGTCTGCTAACAGGCAGCTGAACGTGTTCAAAGGGTAAAACGAGTTTTCCCCTTTTCGGTTTAGTAACAAATCAAAAAGAACACATGGTTTTTTTATTAATAACAAAAAAGGAAGGTGCTATTTATAAATAGAAATAGATACGCTTGTGTAGAGGGCTTTTCTTATGTTCTTGATATATACACACATTCTGTATATATACATATGCATGATTGCTATAAGAAAGCTCTTTAATTGAGTTGTTTGTGATATTTCCATTTATCGAACGATGTTATTCGCATTTAAGGTGATGGATGATATATAAATATTAAAATTTGCTCAGTCATATTATAATTCTCATTATAAGATACACAGAGTAAAAAATTGTCTTTTAATTATTTATCTTATAGAAATGTACATTAATATAAAGAAATACATATTCAATATATATATTAATATTTAAAAAAAATATATTTGGTTTTATATCATTTATCACATTTTTATTGTATTCTTTCTGTTTTGAAACTGATTTATTTATTTATATTTATAGAAGTATTTTGATTTATATATTTATTATTTATTTAAAATATTTTGTTTTTCTTTATATTAATTTTTGTTCATTTTATTTTAAATGTGTCTCATGTCAAATTTTGATTTAATATTAATTTATTAAATTTGAATATTATTAATAATTCAATTCACATATAATTTTAATTTTTAATATTTTCAATTTTATTTATTTATTTATTTTTTTTTAGTTTATATTTTATTTTAAGATTTGTACTAAGATTTCAAGAGATTTATGATTCAAAGCTTCAAGTTCAAAGCTATATTAAATGAATTTTATTTTATTATTAGTATCATTATTATTTATTTATTTATTTATTTATGTATTTATTTACTAATTTATTTATTTATTTATTATTATTAATAATAATATTATTATTATTATTATTATTATTATTATTATTATTATTATTATTATATTACATAAAAACTTCTAAGTCTTATAGAAATTAAATTTCTCATTGGTAGGTTGTTTCATTAAACTTTTAAACTTTTTTCTTCACATCAAACTGTTTGGCTTTTATTAAAATTTTAAGAATATATTAAATTATTCGTTTCTTTATCTAAATATTTGTCTTTATCTTTATTTACTTTTTGTGTTTTTTTTTCTCATAAATATTCTCATATAAAATACCTTGTTTTAGGGTATACCAAGTTCGAGCTGCCATTCAACTGACATAAAATCTTGATAGTTTTATTTTATATTCTGCCCACGCTTTCATACCTGTCCAGCATCTGTTACTGTCTCTCTGTCCGTAACTGTGTCTTTGGTTTTTGTCTCTGTCGCTGATTGCTCTAGATATGTATGCACGCTCGCTCCATAGGTTGTCATGATTTACAGTTATGACAATTTTAAGTTGGTTCATTAGAGACACAAAGAGTCGAAGGCTTAAATGCACAACAAAATAGAGTTTACGTGTCTGCCTCCCGCTCACTCGCTCTCTGCACCTCTCTCTCTCTCTATCTGTCTCCATAGCACTCTGGGTGTGTGCGTGTCTGAATGTCTATGTTATGATTGAAGATGATTACAAATGTCTTCTTATGGCAATTGCCTTTTTGTTGTATGACTGCAGTTGCATCAGTCTCTTGTCGTGTTGCATATTTCCCAACACGGCGATTTGTAGTTTGAGTCGTTGAATCGCTGCATTCGCAATGTTTTGTGTCCACACTTAATTAATAGCCTCTGCAGACAGAGTTTTTTTTTCCATTTTTTTTTTTTTTTTTTTCAGCTTAAGCATCCCAGCTAACTGCTGCCTAATGGTTCTTTAAGTATATATTTATGGCTTAAGCGATGGACAAACGCGTTGGCCATAATGAAATGTGTTGGCATGTCGAACCCTAGCATCTTGAATACCCCATTGTTAATTGAATGCCTGTGACTGCGCTTTATAATATTCTCTTTGCAACTCGTATAATGGTTTCTTTCTAGGGAACTCTTTGAGTAAGCCAGAAAGGCAATAAGCGACTGTTACAAAAAATATTCTGTATTTATTTTATTTCAATGGAAATTAAATATTTATATTTGTTTATATAATACGTTAATGTATTATATGAAATTAAATATTTACATTTTATTTATATTCAATTTATATATGATCTGATATATATAAATAATTGTAGATATCAAAGCTCTTCTCTCTTTCTGTATGATACATTCTCACTCAGGTTTAATATATGAATGCGATGCTATGATAATATTATGAGACTTGCATAGAAAGGCTCATTTTAGAGATGAGGAATAACAGAAACGGAGAGAGTGAGAAAGAGAGAGAAATATAGAGGGGGAGATAGAGAGAGAGCGATACTTGGAAGAGATCAAGAGGCAGACAGAGAATCAAAAAAGGGAAACGAAAGCTATCAGCGTGGGAGATAGCAAATGGGAGTGAGAGGAAGTCACAGCAAATTCTATGAAGGGTGAAGAAAGGAAATATGTAAGAGCGAGATCGAAGGAATTCCTCTTTCTTACCATTTGGAAAAGAGAAGCATTTTCCATATATGATTAATGAAATGTTCACCGAGAGACTTCTAGTAACAAGAGTAATTTTTATACAATTATGAATGATAAAAACCTTCAAAGTCTTAATATCATTTAGCTGTATGAAAAAATTCATTTACTTGTACCATTTAAATGGTATTTGAAGCAATTCGTCTCCATTATGGCTACATTATAATTATGCCGATTATGCATCAGCTTATATTTTGTAAGCATTGTTAAACTGCGATCTTAACTCTTGAGCTAATGAAGCGCGATGCTGTTGCATATGAGCTTTTTAGCAGCTGTTGCGCCATTATCATTTGCTGAGCTGCTGTGTGCTCGTAAACCTTTAACAACTTCTTTATAAACCTGCTGCAGAAACCCACACACATACGCACACACTCACACACACTTACTTATACATATATACATATATATAGATGAAGCATATTTTCCCCTGGGTACGTCGCCAAGCCAATGCGCTGAGCATAAAATTTATGATTTGCCTTTTGGCTGCCTTTTCTGACAGCGACGGCAACGTGGACTTGGGACTGGGGCGACATCGATTCGTGTTATACATTCGACTTGGGACAAACCAGAAACGAGTTTCCAGCTGCCCATTTGTGGACTTTGGAAGCTGAAGCTGAAGCTGGAGCTAAATCTGAACTCGATCTTCAAATACGAGTCGTGCCTTTTAATTAAGCTGCCTGCTGGAGCTCGAGCTCAAACGCGCGCTCCAATTCCAATTCCAAATCGCAATTCAAAATCGAAACTCCAATATGGGGAATCTCTAGGCGAGGTGTTAACTGGTCCAACCATGCAAGCGACTCCAATTTGTATTTGGCCAAAAGCAGCTACGGCCAAATGCCCCAAGGTATGCCGGACCAAAAAGAAAATTTCCATTCTGATTATTTATGGCGCGGGTCACATGAAGTTAGCAAGTTTATTGGCCCAAGGACCACTTAATATGTCAGTCGGTGAGTCCCGATGCGGCACTACATATACCTATATATATAGAGAGAGATATTTATGTATATATGTATTTGTATTTGTGTTTGCTTATGCATTTGTATTTGCGGCCATGCCTGTTTTTGGAGTTTTGCTGCGACCCTTTTTTGTTTTTTGTTTTTCCCGGTTGCCAAATGATCTCTGTGCACACTTATTTATGGGCCAAGTTCTTTTACTTTTGCTACCAATGTTTGCGCAATTGTCTGGCAGACAATGGGCATTATAAATTCATCAGACTGTCTCCTCTCTGACATACAAACAGGCTCGCCTCAGATGAGAGAGAGTTTAACAGAGAGCGAGAGAGGGAGAGGGAGGGCTGGGGATGGCAAGGTAAAGACTCAGAGCCTTGGCTGCATAATGTATCTGTATCTATATCTGGATCTGTGCATCCATGTAACTAAGTATCTGCGAGATGCCTTTGGTCACAAAATGGCGCAGCGCTTAGCGAACAATGCAAACAATAAACAAAGCGAATGGCGCCAACTGCCAGTGATTGACCATAAGATACCCTATTCATTTATATTGATAAAAACCAAACAAATTTATTAAAAATGTGATTAAATAAAATAAATGTAATCAATTAAAATATATAAAATAAAATAAAATAATATTAAGAATTTTTTGTAATTAATACTTTAATTAATTAAATAAAATATAATTTTAAGACTCATATCTGCCTTTTAATATATATTGATATTTATTTAAAATTTGAATAAACAATAATAAAAAATTTGAATTAAAAAAAATAATAACAAATAATAATTTGGATTAATTTATTTTTAATCTTTATATATAAATTAATAGACAAGTTTATTGAAAATGTAAATAAAGAAATGTTAATTTTATGATTAATATTTCAAATTTGTCTTTTATGATATATTTATGTATTAATTGATATACAAATTTATCAAGAATTCTATTAAACGATCCGCATTATTTTATATAAAATGGATTGCTTGAAAAAAGAAACAAATACTAGTTATTTTTTTATTATTATTATTTACTTATAATATTATATCATATTATATCATGTATATAAATTAATCAACTATAAGAAATACAAATATTTCTTTTAAATTATTTTAAATATATATTAAATATAAGATACCCGAAATTAAATTTAAAAAAAAATTAAGATTAATTCCCATATTTATTCATATAATGACCAAATATTATTTATATACAAGACCTAAGTCTTTTCAACTCATTGATATAGCACACCCATCTACCGCTCACCATATATAGGGTATTCGAAAAGGATGTCTGCTTTGTGGTTGACATTTGTTTTGTTTGTTGTTATTGTTGTTCTCGTTTTTGTTAATGCTGGCATGTTCCTATTGTTTTTAATTGTGTCAAATTTTTGTAGGCTGTGCGCGGGTGCAGAGACTACAAAATGCCAACTAAAGACTATAGAATGGGATGACACATGTACAAGGAGCTATCGGCTGCAAGGGGGCAAGGAGGTAAGAGGGAAGTGCCTACACTAGTCACATCTCCATTTCACTAAAGTGGAGCACTGCGGCAGTAGGTGCAAAATCAAAAGCCACTTCACAAAATATTTGCAAAGACCACACACAAAAAGGCTTGTCATATTGTTTTGTGAACTGAATAGCGGGTTTTCACTAGGCCAAAGGATGTTGCAGTAGTAGTTGGGGAAAGGGGGCGTGGCAGGTGGTGCAATTGGAACGATAATTAAACATGCAACAGTATAAAGCTAGGCCAGCTATATATACTATATGTATATGTGTGTGTTTCTTTTAGCTAGTGTTCCATTTAGTTTCTAGTCTGGAAACTTGCATAAAATATAGGTGCATATAAACGGGAATAAGATATTAAAGCTGCAAGCGGAAAGTGTAGGCAAAAGGTGATTTTTGTGTTAAAGTTGTTCTCAAATCGAGATTTGCTTAAGTTAACCCAAACTGTTTTAAGGATCAAATATACAGATTTTTAATATTACTTATAATTCCTCCTCTTATATATTTGGAATCAATAATTGACACATCTATACTTAAGCATATTAGTTAAATTTAATATTCAAATATAATTTGAATACAATCATAATCAGGGTTTAAGTCTTTAATTTTTTATCTCAAGTATAAAAACTTGTAAGTATAGAATATTTTTAAATTGATATATTTCATTATATTAAATATTTTTTACTGATTTACATAATAATATATTAAATAAATTTAATTTGTAAAATTTTTATTTAATTTTAAAATATTTAAGAGATTATTTTTTGAAATACTTAAAATTTTTTATTTAAAAAATCAATTGTTGCATAATAAAAAAAATTATAATATAATTGAAAAATAAATAAATAATACAAATAAGAGAATATGAATATAGTATTTCAATCAAACTTTTAATTTTTCTTTTTAATAAAAAAAAATATATTTTTTTTATTTATTAAAAAAATTAATATAATTACTTATTGAATTATAAATGGATACAAAAAATAATAAAAATAAAGCAAAATATAAATTAAAGTTTATATTTAAAGTTTTTCAATCAAACTTTTAATTTTTAGTTAAAAAAATAAAAATAAATTAAATTGAGTCTATAATTTTAAAATCCCAAAAGCTTATATTCCCTTCAGCTTATATTCCCTTCAGCTTATATTCCCTTCAGCTTCATTTTTTAATTTATAATAATTCATTGGATATATCTCAATATCCAATTAATACAAAAATTCATTAGAATTAGTTTTCCATTAAATTAGATATTCCAAAATTTGATTTGATTATTTCGTTGCCATGAAAATGTCCAATTAAGAGCTCTGCATTCAGCTTTAAATAACAGTTAATTTAGAATAAAATTTTATCCAAATTCAAGCTTCTCGTCAGTCTCAGTCTCACTTTAAAGTCTCATTTTTCGTTTGTAGCTCGTGTTTATTTACTGCAAAATCTGAGAGATGTGAAAAATAGGTGTCAACTGAATTGTCCAGACTGGCTTAAATGCTAGGTGCGGCCAGGTTCTGACCAGTTATTATGGTAAATGGTCGAATTTTTTGTCATTCCGTTTCGGTTTGGCGCGTGGACCGCCATTAAAGGCTTGTAATTAAATATTTTAACAGTCGGCTGTCAGTCGCAAAAGTTGCAAAGCGAGCATTAGCATTAGCAAAAAGGAAAAGCCGACGGCCCATGAAAACACTGAGCAGACATACATGAGAAGGGGTATGTCAAACTTTGTCAACCATTTGGTAACAACGGCCCACACAATGTTGCGACGGCGACGGCGACGGCGACGGCGACAACTTGTGAAATGGAAATGCGAGACAGTTGCAAAAGTTGACATTTGGTTGGTCAATCTATCAATGGTGGGCAAGTTTTTAAGCGTGGGCAGCTAAATACGCATAGACAGTAATACCCTGTAAAAGCAGGGATTACGAGTGAGCGTGAAACAAACTAAGCAGCTTCTAGTTAAATAGAAACTTTGTGAGTCTTAAGATGAGTATAAATGAAATTCTATATTCGGAATATGTACCCTAAACTGGCTAAAATGTATTTCAATATTACAGGGTATATCAGGGTATATTTATTTATTTATTTATTTATTTATTTATTTATTTATTTATTTATTTATTTATTTATTTATTTATTTATTTATATTTTTGTGTATTATGTATTAGATATATTATAAATTCTCAGCATATGTATTTTATATATTACAGGGTATATCATTAAATACATTTAATTTTAAACACAGTTTTTTCATTATTATTTTTGGAAATTAGTCCCAATATTTCCAATATATTCAAATCTAATATATATATATTTTTTGCAGGGTATCAACCAGTCTAAATTGTAAAATTTCAACTCAAGAACAAGCACAATTTATCTACTTGAAGTTTTTGTTGTTTTTTTATTTCTATTTTTTTAAGTAATGTTAAAAAGTTGTTTACAATTTCACTTTCAAACTGTTGTTGCCGCCGGGACAAAGGAAAGTGGATGATGACAAAATGAAGAAAATGCAACGGCACTTCGTTTGTTGATATTGCCACTTAGTTTGACACTGTTACCGTTAAAGCTGCTTTGTTATCGCTCCGTGCAGCTAGTCAAAGCCGAGGCGAAAATACGAAAACAAAAAACAAAAAACAGAAAGCTAAAAGCGAAAATACAAAATAAAAGCAAATTGTTTGTCATCGAGTCTTCGATGTAATTTTTATAGATTTACAGGGATTTAATGCAAGGACACATACACACACACACACACACACACATACGTGAGTGAAGGAGAGTGACAGAGTGAGAGAGTGAAAGAGAGAGGGAGAGTGAGCGTATGTGTGCTTAAGTAGCCGGAAGCTTCTTTACTTATTTTTGCGTTTGTTTTTCTTTCCTTTGTTGGTCTTCTGCAAATTAATTGAGTTGAAATTGTTGTTGTTTCTTTTACTCATGTGCGAAACGAAAGGACCAACAACAACAACAACAACAACAATAGCAAATAAATAGTCATCAGCAGCTCGGCATTTATTGGTTATAAATTGATCAATTCGAGCGGAAAATATTAAGTGGATTACAGTTTTAATGCCGCCGGAGCTAAAGGACATTCCGTAAAAATAAATTACACTGATTGCAAACGAAGGGCAAACACAGATAAATATATATGTAGTATATACATATTGGTATTTATCTGCACATAGGCCAGCAGCAAGTGGATTTTTGACCTCGTCTCTGACTGTCGGTAGAGCTTTGTCCACTAAATGATTAGAGAGGCGACTTAACGAGAAAGCTGACTAAAGGCTGATAAAGATAAATGCGGGTGAAATTGGTTTGGTGGTGGACAAAACTAGTGTGTGAGCGTCTTCTGTTATGACTGAACTTAAAGGACATTCACTACAGTTGTTGTAGCGATTATAATAACAAATAATAGTACACAGTTTATAAATTGGCGCAGGAACAGAAAGAAGCCAGGCGAGAGTTGAATATTGGTAAAATATTTATATGTAAACTTTAGCAATAAAAAGAGAACTTATATTTGGAAGTGAATACGCATATATATGAATTGTTTATGTTATGTTGTGTATCTAAAAAAGAAATTAATAAAAAGTTTTTAGAAATGAGTTTCACAATGCTTTCCACTGATTGTCAAATAATAATGTAAGAGTGTTCTATAGTAAAATCGACATATTTAGCAGAAAAATAATAATAAATAAATAAGTATACATTTTTAATTAAATATATAAATACTTTAAATCTAACCAAAAAATATGTTCACTAAAATTGGCATAAGTCGTAAACTATTTTTAATTTTATATTATTTTTTATTAATAATTGTATCATTATTTTCTTATTATAATTATATTATTTAATTTATTTATTAATTTTATATTTACAATTTTAAATAATTTATTATTTTGTTTATTTATAATTTTATAATTATTTTACTTTAATTATTATTATAAATATATTATTTAATTTATTTATTAATTTTTTTATTTATATATTTTTTTAATTAATTTATTCTTTTTTATTTATAATTTTATCATTATTTAATTTTTATTATTATTATAATTATTATATTATTTAATTCATTTTTAATTTTATATTATTTTTAATTTATAATTTTATCATTTATATTTTACTTTTAATTATTATATTAATTAATTTATTATACATTGTATATTGATTTTTTTTTTTTCATATTATTATAATGCAAACAATAAATGTTTGATCAATTGGGAATTCATAATATATAATATATTTATCAATCACATAAATCATATAAAGTTATCAATATAGGCACAGGTTTCCTCAAATTATTATTCATTAAATCTAAACATGGAATAATAAGCCAATTATTATTAATGTTTCAATAGAACATGAGCAGTATGTGTGAGAACAGGCTTGATAAAGCAGACTTGATATGCCTCAACAAACTTGATCAGGTTTGATTGAAGTCATAATTACTCTCGATTAATCTTGATAAAATGTTTGCTTAATATGCAGGGAATAATGATTGAATAATGTTTGAATTAGTTTAATTTATTATCTATTAAAATTATTATTTCTATTTTAAATAAATTCCTAACAAATTGAGTTAAAAATTCAGCGCAAAAATAAAAATAATAAATATATGCTTATATTTCGATTGAATGCTTTAAATTGATATCTTTATCAATTTAAACTCTGTTGGCACGGCAACAATCCTGTCAACAATGAAACAACTTTAATTGACAGCTGCTAAAAGGTTTGAATAAACCCATTTCGGGAAATTCGGAGCCAATTATAAACCTATCTAAGCCAGATTTCAAATAAGCAGTTCGCTCTCAGCTGGCCGCTTTAATAGTCATCATTAGGCGCAGATACCCTCTAAATAAAGCGTCCAACACCCTTTGCTAAATCCTTTTAGATAAATTAACATTCACAAAGCTCGACTTTAGGCACTTCTCAAATTATAAAATCAAATTACTCAAACTGAAAACGGTGAAAAGAGATTTGGGATATGTGTGTGGGTGCCTGAAGGAGCTTTTCTATTAAATTAGTTTGGGTTTGCGTTGAAAATACTCATGATCCTTGTAGAAGGATACTCGACATGTGTTTATTATGCTAAGGCAGCGGGGCATCCTTCGCAACAAAAGAGTTTAATTCCTCTTGGACTCCTGCCACACACGCACACACGCACACTCATCGAATAGGGATTGTGGGTATCCTTGGAGATTAGGGAGCAGTGGAAATGTACCAGAAAACAGGACACAATCAATTACAGATACGCCTGGCTGCATTTTAGCTGGTTTTGGCTAGCCATTCATCAATTAAAAAGGGGCTCCACAGCAAAATGCTTAATGGCATTCGCTCAATGGATGGAATGGATTATCCTGCGGGCCAATGAATTATCCGACATCTCGTCTCGTCTGGCTAAAATGCGTCAAAAGCGTTTTCAAATGAGCCTTTTAATGGGTTTACGATCTCCCCAACGCCCTCCTCTTCCTCTCTCTCCCATCTCTCTCTCTCTCTGAACAACCGAAGAGTTTTCAAATATTCCCCAGAATTGGGCGTTTTGCGTTGTCCTTTCGCGCTCTTTGATTAATTTATTTTTGGCCGGATTTCAGTTGGTTATTGCTATTGACATTAGGCGACTGCATGGGGTAGAGGCATCGCCGCGGCCGCACATATTGAGCGGCAATCGCTGTCACTGTGTAAACTTTATTCCAGGTCATTTTAAAGCCGCAGCCCAGGCTCCGCCCCTTTGCTGTGGTCAAGCTCACTCAACGCACTGGCAAAATGACAAACGGACGGACGGAGTGACAGGCGAGCTGTTTGTTGAAAGAGTTGCGAGAGATGAAAGGAGTTAATAAAGGGTATTCCCTTCAGGGGCCATGCAAGAGAAGGGATTACGTATAGAGGGCAGAGTAGGGGTATTCCCTCTAGCGCAGCATATACTATATTACTCCATGTAGCTCACGGCATTTCTTCTAGCCCCACAGAATGAAAGAGTTGCGCTTTACCCTCTAGCGTGATGGAATTGTGTGTATGTTTTTTTTTTTTTGTGGTTTGAGCGCAACAATTCTGAAAATTCATTCGCATGCCTGTTAAGGTTTTGGATTACGAATCGCTATGCGATTGTTAAATCAATCAATGAAGTGGCGGGAATGCGAGTGAGCGAGCGAAAACAATTTAGAACAAATCCATTTGGCAACATAAACTGGCAAATGCATGTTGAATGAATCCAAGTTGAAGTAGGCAAAAAAATGGTTAACTGAGATATGAGACAGAAGAATGTATATGTGAAATTATTTATGTGAAAATATATTTATCTAATATAGAAATATGTATAAATAAAGCAATATTTATATAAATAAATTTTAATAATTTTTAGCTTTTATATAAACATATGCACTAAATTATTTATTAATTAATTTAACAATATTTTACGTATTAAATTTATTTATGGACTTTACGGAATATTAAATATATTTATGTTTATTATATAAAAAGTTTTATATTTAATTTTAATAATTTGCGCATTTCATTTTCATATGCAGTTAATTGCAATTCGTAAAGTTTCTAACGCAAATTTCTTGAAAAAGAAACTTCAAATTAGCAAGTCAGAGAAATACATTAAAAATATAATTTAAAAAAAATAATAGATTTATGTAATAAACTTAATAACTTAATAAGTTGATTATTTATTTAAAAAAAAAAAGAAAGAAAAAGAATCACAAACAAATAACACCAAGAAACATCAGTTTGCTTTAAACAAAAATAAAATAAATAAAAATAAAAATAAAATAATTACGCTTACTCAAAGCACTGGAATGATTAAATTTTTATTAGATTTATTATTTATTTTTATTTAAAATATTAAATATTAAATATTAATATATAAATAATTATATAAAAGTAATATCATTTATAATATAATTTATAAACATAGTTATATTATGTTTATTTTTATATATTTATAATAAAATATAATAATATATTTTAACATGCTTTAAGTTTTTTGATATTTTAATCATTTCAATGCATAATAAGCATTAAGAAAAACACTGAATAATAATACTCTCAATTATATTCAGCATAATTGTAATTTTGATTACAACTAACAAATCTAAAACCAAAATCAATTATTTATAAGTTTTATTTTAATATAAAGTATGCGCTAAACACTTTCCAAACACTTTTATCTGCTGCCTTCAATATCGTTTACACAACAAACTAATTGCCTACACAACCCGAATCTCATTCTTTTCCCTTTTTTCAGCCTCAATCTCAAGTGCGGAACTCAACAAGCTGCGATATTTCGCACGCAGCTCTATCTCATTCTATTCCCTCCTCTCTCTCTCACTCACTCACTCACTGTGAAAGAAGGTATTTAAGACATGGCATTGCGAGTGATGTGAGTTTTCAGCAGACGAATGAAATGATGAGAAATTCACAAACACAAACAAACACACACACATATGCAGGCAGGCAATATAGAGAACGAAATGAAATAAAGGCAAAGAGAGACAGGCAAAGGCAAACACAGCGTATCTAACAGCTACGCAGATAGATATGTATCCGTCAGATACTCGCAGCCCGGCAAAAGTGTGAATTATCCTGCCTCAAAGTATTTAATGCGCTTTACACACGGCAAACAAGGAAGGGGCTGAGCCCAAGCAAAAGGACATACAGCAAGCCAAACACACCCACGCACACACACACACACACACACACACTCGAAATACACTTGAGCGTGAGCAAACAAGCAATGAGAGCAATTGAAAGATATATTATATTAAAAATAGAAATCGAATGGATGGAGGCAAAAAGAACATCAGCCAGCTACAACAACAACAATAATAATAATAATAACAACAACAAGCTTAACAGATGGAATAGCTCTTCAGTTAGCCGCAAAGTAAATGCTCTTGCTGATTGACATTGAACAAATGTTTAAATAAAATGAATAAGAAATTTAAAATAAAGTAAACTTTATGAAAAATTTAGCATAGTTTTCAATTTAAATAGGTTTAAATTTAATTACCATATTTATGTATTTAGTTATTTTTTTATGAATTATATTTTTGAAAAGTGTAATTTAAAAAAAAGGTGTATATACATGTATATATAAATAAAAATAATTATTTTAAATTATTATTTTTTAATTACAATCAAAAATAGTTACTCTTATTATCAATACAAAGTTCATATATAAAGATTAAATAAATGTTTAAATAAAATGAAAAAAAAATATAAATACCTTAAGAAAATTCTACAATATTTAAATACCATATTTATGTACTTATCTTCGAAAAAACATATAAATATAAAATAAAAATAAATAAAAATAAAATAAGTAATAATAATAAAAAAAATAGTTACGTTTATCATCAATAAGAAAATAAAAATAAAATAAAGTACACCATAAGAAAATTGTTTAAATAGTAAATAGTGTTGGGCTATCTATTTTTCGAATAACTTTAAATTTAAAACACAATTTTATTAGCACTATGAGATGAGTTTATTATTGTTTGTTGGTTTCACAGAGTTGTTTACTAGACGCGAGCAAGCGACTTTGGCTGTCGTGCTGTCCGCTTATATACGTAAGTACATAAGTAGTAGTCAACTAGATCAATCTACACTAACGTCTGCACTAAGCGAGAGTAAATTATGTATTTATTTCGATTTAAGCGAGCCGGCTGATCAAAGCTGAGCCGGTGCGTTGGAGAACGAATGAACGCTAAAAAGAAGAGCGCAATCTCTTTACAAATTCTCTTCAAACAAATAGTTTACAATTTAAATATAGTCGATTTATTTTCCATATTTATGTATTTACTTATTAAATTTTAAAACTTTTTAATAAAAAATAAATAAATACAAAAACATAAATAAAAAAATATAAATAAAAATAAAATTTAATATATTATAAAGTTTTTATTATACATATATAAGTTATATATAATAACTAGTTGTTACTCTTATCATAAATTTAATAGAAATAATATATTATATTATATCAAATTTCCATCTTTTCTAACAAGGCAAAAGACGCTTGAAGTTGATTTTTAATAAAAGATAAATTAAATTATTAAATTTAAATTTTCTTCTTTTATAATCGTAAAAACAAATCTTAACAATTTTTATTCCACTTAAATAAAAAACTATGATGGCCAACAAAAGTCAATCATTGTTTAGTGAACCTATTCCATATCACATGTTTTTCATAAGCTTAAATTCCAAAATTAAATTCAGTGCGATATCTTTGTGCTTGCTGATAAGAAACGAAATCCAGCAATAATCATGATGGATCTTTTCTGGGAATTATTCCCGATATGCTTGTCAATACATATTGCATAATACGCTCCAGGTAGTGTGTGTCAGAGCACAAGAATAATAACAACAATAATATTAAAGGCATTTGATCATTACTCATAAAAACAAACAGCGAACAATGTGAAAGGAGAAGGAAAAAGGAAAAGAGCTAAACAGTTGTGAAAAAGCCAAGCAAGACAATGATGTAGCTGATGATGCGGACGATAATGATGACGATAATGATAATGAAGCTGGTGATGGAGGAGCCAAGAAAATTAATTATACAACGTGAAAATGCGCTGAAATGCATATTATCAAAGCCAAAGGCAGGCAAAGGCAAAGGCAGGGAGGCAAGTGGAAAAGGGAAAAGCGAAGGAGAAGGAGAGAGCGAGTGAGGTATGGGAGTGGGTGCGATTTATTAAGCGTTACCACAATTTTCGGCTATTGGAATCATGAGCCATAAGCAGGCATTACAAATTGCATTGCATTGGAAAACTGGTTTTCCCAAATGCACAGCACGACGAAGACGCAGCAAAACAGAAACAAAAATAGAGACAGAGAGAAGTGAAGAGGAGTCTTCCTTGTGTGCGCTGTTTTACCTGCGCTGGCTCAGTCAGGCAGGTAGGCAAAGCCAGAGGCACAGGGCGATTCGAGTCACTCGAAAGACGCCCCGCGGCTTCGACATGGTGGTTGAAACTAATTCCACAACGCAACAGGATATGCAGCTATCCATATATTTTACTTCTACTTCTTCTTCTCCTGTTTTTGTGTGTGTAAAGGAGCAGAGCGAATTACGCATTGGGTTCAAATGAAGACATAAAAAAACATTTGACCCAAATGAAATGTTATGGAATACGACGAACATAACGGTAAACAATGTCTAGAGATATGTTGTGAAAGGAAGGCGAAGGCAAAAGTATTGCAATGCATACAAAAAAGGAGAACTGCTACACCAGAAATTCCACATGTTATCAAATAAAGATCAGTAAGAAAATGTTTGGAAAATATATAAGTCTATATACATTATAGCAAAATCTATGAGCTATGAACTATTAGATGAAGATCAAATCAAATCAAAAAGGTGTATGGAAAATAAAAGTTACTTTAATTGATATATAATATATAGAAGAGGAAAATAAATTCTGCATCTAGCTAGCTCTCTATTTACCTATCTATTGATATAATAATTATTATTTATAATCATTAATAATACAAATAATTTTCATATTATAAACGGAATGATTTAAAATACAATATGATTATTATATTCTTTTTTAACAAGAATTATAAGTATATAATATTAAATATTTATTAATTTAAAGATTTCATTGAAATAAAAAAATTATAACTTTTATTACCAGACTTTAGATGTATCCGAAAACTATTTTCAGATTATTTATAAAATATACAACAAAAATATTCTATTATTATGAATAAAAATGTGACTTCTTCCCATAAAATGAGTCCTAACTTGACTTGAATCGTAACATATGCTCTAGATAAAAGACAAGTATTTTATTTACATAATCAACATTTCAACACATTTGATATTTCTAAAAAAAAGTCATCCATTCAATTGTCCTATTTCTGATGCTAATTTCATCTTTTGCTTCTTCGAATTATACTGATATTTTTATAAAAAATTAAAAACAAAATCCAAAAAATATTATTTGAATTTCTAGCCATCATTAAAGATTTCGGAAGCTGCTTTAAGAACATTTATGAAATAAATTGTCAAATATTCGTAAAATCATATAATATTCTTCAGTTAACAATAATAACATATTGGTATAGCTACTAAAACGTCCTTAAGATAATTTCTCACATCTGATATTCATTTCCCATCCTTTATATATCATATTATATGTAATTTCTATATTTATATAATATATATATTATATTCCCTGTAAAACATATTTTTTCAAATAATTTTATTTTTTATTTTTTTTTTTTTTTCAATATTCAATTTAATATTATAATTTTGCGAATTATATAAATCATTTTTATATAATTTTAAAATATTCCTATTATTCTATATTTCATATTGTAATTTTTCTAATTATATAGATATTTTTTAACATAAATTTAAAATATTCCTTTTATTCTATATCTACCTCTAATAATTTTCTCCTTTTCATTAAAATATTTATTTTAATTTCACTCTTCACTATAAAAATATGATCATTTATATTGGCTTACCTTTCCGCCCACTTTCAGCTCGTATCCCATGCCGAGAGGCGTCTTCAGCTGCACGGGACATACGAATCCGATATTTCGATGGGGGCTATCGACGCTGATCTGATGCTTGCGCGTCGTCACTTTGGGCGCACTGCGTGTGGGGGCGGGCGTGGAGGCGGAGGAGGTGGTGTTCTCAGCGACGCAAAGATCCTCGCCGCCATGGACTGGAAACTTGGAGCACTCCAGATTTTCGGGCCAATTGAAATTGTAGGTTTTCATGAGAGTTTCGCAAACGCGCGCCGATTCGCAGAGCGAGCGACACGGCGGAATCGGACGTTCCAGGATGGTGCAAACGGGCACGTACAGGGAACAGAGGAACAGCTGCAAATCGGCGCTGCAGCCGATCTTGACGAGCGGCGCGAACTGATGCACCTCCAGGCCCGCCTCCTCCTGCTTGGTGTGGCCGATCAGATTCGGCATTATTGTCATATTATAGGGTATATTCTTGCATATGGAAATTGTGATTGGCTCGCAGCGATTGTGATGCGGAAAACCGTCCATGGAGCTGCCGGCCAGGTCGGAGCGATAATATGCGCTGGCATCCAAAGGCGTTTGATCGTAACGCTGCGCAGCCTGCAGCAGCGCCGGCAGCGACAGCGACAGCAGCAACAGCAATAGCGCCGGCAACATTTTGCGATTTTCACACATTTCTTTAGGCAGCAAAATATTAAATTTGTAAATTTGCTTGAGATTTATCTATCCTTTGAGTAAATCTTCGCTTTGCTGAATTCTTAAAACTCACTCATTTTGACTAACAACAACAACACGCGCATACACGGACACCGTTGCTGGATTAGCGGTAAATATTTACTTATTATGATTTTAGAAGCACACACACAAAGAAAGAACCGCTATTTAGCCTTTGCATAGCACAAAACCTTATTTTATCTCAATTTCAATTTGAATTTCAATTGCATTTATTATTTTTCTTTAGCACTTCACACTTTATATTTTCGGCGTTTTTGTTTTGCCGTACCAAAGTACCGTATGCAGGCAGCAGAAGTTTACGTAAAACGCGCGAAACAACGTTAGGAATTACATCAAGACGAGATATTCAACCGAGAGCACAACCGAGCGGCAGAGCAGACGCTGACAAACTAATCATTGCATGGAGTAACGCTCCATAGTGCCAGAGTGTGGGAGAGAGCAGCAGGTCTATGGTGTTGGTGGTGGTGGTGTTTGGCGGGCGAGCGCGAGTGCGAGCACGAGCGAGAGCATCGGTGAGCCGAACATGCAACAGCAGCCGTCGTGTCGTCACTTGTTTGCATGGCTTACGCTCAGCTTGCTGAATATGTGCTCTCTCACTCTCTTTGTATTCAGCAATGTATGCTGCTTGGGGCGACCTTGAATTTGATGCTCAATGCAGTTGGCGAGAGCGCAACAGAGAGAGCGAGAGCGAGAGAGCGCGCCAACTTAAACAGGGCTGTTATACGTTTTTGTTTTGGATGAAGTTGCGGCGGCAACAGCGACAGCGACGTCGACAGCAGCTGTGGCGGCAGCAGCAGCTTGAGCTCCTGTTGATTGAGTTAAGTATCAACAAATGGTTAAGAGCCGACGGTTATCAAATTAATTAAAAACACAAATTCAATAAAGATAATAACAATTAAGTTCGAATATAGAGTTATTCACCACACAACTGTAATAATCATTAGCACGCTTAGCGTTAAACATCTATCTTAATCATGAACAGTTAATATCTGCTCAGCTCAAGCAGCAGCTGCCGTTATTTTTGCGTTTACTTTCATTGCAAAGGCAAAATTCTAGAGGAACAAAAACAAATGTTAGGCGCACTGAACTCTGGGATGAATGTGTATTTCCGTAATTGTTCGGCTCGCATATTTGCACGACTAATGCGACAATTTATATCCATCTCTGTCTATTGCTATTGCTCTATTCTCCCCTCATTTCATTCAGCTCATTCAGTTTTTGTTCAAAGACTTTCTTTTGCACTACACTTGAACTTAATTAAGTCATTAACTTGCGCTTAATCTGCGCTTAGCATGGCAACAATTGCTCAGAAAATCAGAAAGAAAACAAAAAAACAAACTTCGCATATCTAAGGAATTTCTGCTGCCTGAGTGGAAGGGGGACAGCCAATGAACTTGTTATATTGACAATAATGATGACATTAGAGGAAGCTTTGTCTTTGTCTTTGGCTTTGAGTCTGTCACCTGCAGCCCGCTGCGGCCCGATCGCTGCTCAGAATGCATTCGCTCAAAGTTTAACATATTTTTACTCACTCACACACACACACGCACGCATAAGCACGTTTTGTTGCTTCTATCCCTCTGTCAGCTCTCTCACATCATGTGCCCCTATTGTGCTCTCTCTAAATATCTTTCTCTCTCTCTCTCTCGCTCTCGCTCTCGTGTGGGCTGTAAACAAGTGTTACCGGTTTAGCCGGCGTTGTTCCTTCTGAGCCGCTGTGGCTTCTCTTGTCTGCTTCGCCATCGTCGGCTTGTTTAATAAAAAGCGCCAAAGTTGAGGCAGCATAAAAAGACTTTTCATTGTTGTTGCTCAGCGACGTCGACTGCTGCTGCGGCTGCAGCGACTGCCGCCTTTGCCTTTTGACTTTGCTGTGCTGTTGCTGCCGTTGTTGTTGTTGTTTTCCGTTGGCGCTCGTTTTATGTTTACAAGTGAACGAACTTTGACGCCGCCGCTCAGCTGCTGTTTCCTCTCGTTCGCTTTGTCTCTCTCTCTCTCTCTCTTTCTATCTGACAATGTTAGAAAGTGTTTGTTGTTGTGTTCTCAGTGTGTCTTTTAGTATTTGTTTCGCATGTCATTTTATGTAATTAAATTGAAATTGCCTTCAAACTGTAAAGCATATGAGAAGTAAAGATTTGATAGCAGATAGCGAAAGTTTAATTGAATATTTTTCTCTTGTTGTAGCAAATAAGTGACCATAATGAGGGGTATTATATGATATTTAATAGTTCTACTTACACCTTCAGAAATGTTTACATGACAATGCACAAGATCTTTCTAATTATTTGATACCCATCTAAAGTGGCAGCGTGAGCATGATCAACGCTTCGTTTGTTATTTTTTTTTTTAATAAATTTATTTAGTAGGAAGCACCGGAGCATCTTTCTACTCCATTATCTCCCTTGGATCACACAATTAACATCACAGGTTTACAATTATTTATACAATTTAAACATATATACAGAGTAGAACTAAGTTACAGTGGGGGTGAGAAGGCTTCCGAACTGGCGTCTTCTTAGCCTTCTGATGGGTCTGGAGGTTGGCAGCTTTTTTGCGAGCCGGTTGGCGTGGACCATCAGGCGGTCATTATAGCGACTCGAGTGGAAGGAGATTTGTTCTTCCACAGTGTCCAGGTTGAGGTCTCTATGTAGCCCAGAGTTGCGGACGAACCAAGGGCAGCCAGTAATTTGACGCATAGCCTTGTTTTGAATGACTTGGATCTTGTGTCTATTGGTCTTTGCGGCGACTCCCCATATTTGCATACCGTACCTCCAGATTGGAGTGATGATGTGCGTCAGTATCTTGCGCTTGTTCTTCAGCGGTAGCTTGCTTTTACTGTGAAGCATCCAGGACATTTGCCTAAGCCGGGTGCGGCAGGTGCCTGCAATTGCCATGATATGTGGCTTGAAAGTTAGACGCTTGTCCAGAATAACCCCCAAGTATTTTGTAGCCCTTGTTTTTTCAAGGGGGGTATTGTTTATATGAACGGCAATGGGCTCATCTCTTCTCAGCGTAAAGCAAAGGTTTTTGCTTTTTGTGGCACTGATTTTAATATTCCACCTGCTAGCCCATTGTGCAAATGAGTCCATAAACTCCTGCAGAATTTCTGCCGCTGCGTGGCTACACTTAGCAGAAGCCAACACACATATATCGTCTGCATAGGTCGCAATAAGCGTTGCTCTAGAGGATAGGCCATATCCTGAGGCGTCAGGGAGAGGGACATCACCTATAAACAAACAGAACAAAAAAGGTGCCAGGACACTGCCCTGTGGAACTCCAGCGGCAATTGAGTACGTGGAAGACTGGCTCGATTTTACTTTTACTCTGAAAGAACGATCCTCCAAGTAGGATCGGATCAGGGTAAAGTATTGAGAGGGCAGCTGTTCCTTTATCTTCTGCAGCAGTCCTGGATGCCATACTCTATCGAAGGCTTGTTCGATGTCTAGAAAGATGGCGTTGCAGTGCTCTCCCTTATCGAAAGCTCGGAGTATGTGGTCTGTCACCCTGTGCAGCTGTTCAATAGTACCGTGCCCAGCGCGAAAACCAAATTGTTGATCCGGAATCAGGCTTCTGAACTCCGCAACTGCCACTAGCCGACGGATGACCAGTCTTTCCCAGACCTTCGATAAAGAAGGTAGGAGACTGATAGGTCGGTAGGAGCTGGGGTTCTCCTCAGGTTTGCCAGGCTTGTGTATCATCACGACAAGTGCCATCTTCCATAGGGCTGGAAAGTACTGAAGCCTCATTATGGCATTAAAAATTAGCACCATTACGAGGATAGCACTATCCGGCAGCACTCTCAACGTGCGGTTGCAGATTTGGTCATGTCCCGGGGCCTTGTTTGGGTTCAATTTTTTGATGACAGATGCCACCTCGTCAAAGATGAATGGCTCCTCTGGTAGATCGAGCTGTAGTGGAGTGGTCAGTACGTGCTCGGTTGTCTCAATGTCTTCTTGCGTTGCTAAGGCGAAAGGCAGAAAACGGCTCTCCAAGTGAGTGGCAAAAGCCTCAGCTTGCTCTTCGTCTGATCGACACCAGCTATCAGGGCCATTTTTGATGGGAGCTTGCCTTAAGACTTGTCGTCTGCTATTCCTGGTAGCTTTCCAGAGGTTAAATTTTGCGTCCTTTGCAGTCGACATATTGTCCAGCATGTCCTCAAACATCTGCGTTCGCTGACGAGCCAACTCAGATCTAAGTGAGTTAGCTACTCTGTTCCAGTTGGATTTATCTATCGGGTGTAGAGTACGCTGGTAGATTCTCCTCAAGCGGCGCTTTTGCTGCAGTAGATAGCGTAGATCCGAAGTGAGCATTAATGAGCCGCATTGGCGAAAGACATGGCTCGGGCGAGTTTTTTGCGCGTCTTTGGCAGCGGAGCGAATATTCTCATTAAACAGGTGCAGCGCGTCGTCAATATCCTGATTCGAATGTAACTCCAGTTCGGGGTGCATCTTATTGTTTAGAAGTAACTTGAATAGGTTCACGTCAACGTTCCTGTTGATCAGTCTTTCGGCCTGGGGGTAGAATTTTACAGTGGCATCCAGCGAGATCACCAAAGGCAGGTGATCTGAGTCGAGATCGTTATGAGAGGCGATTTTCAGCTTCCATTGAGGTATGCCCTTATACATTCCGAAGTCCAGACAGGAAGGCCGTTGCCTATTGTGGTCTGGGAATCGGGTGGGACTGCCAGTGGCTAAGATCTGTGTGGATGTAGCCAGAGTAAGGTTGAAGAGGTCTCTGCCCCTAGCGGTACTTCTCACTGATCCCCAGGATTGGTGATGAGCGTTCCAATCGCCACAGATTAGGAATTTCTGGTCTAGGGATTGCCAAACATCAAGCATGTCCACCATGGACAGTGGGTTGTTTGGTGGGCAGTAGATTGCTCCAAACTCTACATAACCCAGCCCTGTGGCTACTCTTGCCCTAGTCAGTTGAATAGAAGCAGAGCGAACAGGGATGGTGACGAAATGTTCAATGTCTTCCCTGACGAATATGGCAGAGCCGCCTCTCCTATGAGTAATTGAAGGGTAGTTTGCTGTGTGGCAGGCATAGCGGAAGAGTTTGGGTACAAAGTCGTTGAGAATTTGCGTTTCGCTTATTAGTAAGATGTGGATATCGTGAAGCTGTACGAAAAGTTCTAGCTCACGCATCTTGTTGGAGACCCCCCTGGCGTTCCAACACATAATGTTTGTAGAATTAGACATTATTAGCGCGCGCGACGAGAAGGTCCAGTATTTTGGACTGCATGCGCAACATTTCTTCTTGCATTTTTACAAGTCTAATTACTGTCTCGTTCAGGGTATTGAGAGATGCAATAAGTGTCGGGAACTCAGGGCTTGGCTGTTCGGTGGATGATGTAGGCCTGTAGGTGGGACGAGTTTGTTGTCTGGGGGGGTGACCGGCATCCATGAAGTGTCCCACTGAGGGCCATTCGTTTACGCCGTGAAGATTACCCCTAGTCATCTGAGCATAAGTAGGCCGGGAGTTGTAGTGAGGAGGTTGCACAGAAGTCTTGGGTGGCCATTGGACCTGGCTTGTAGATGGCTGAGTTGTAGATGAAAGTGGATATTGGTTGCGAGTTTTGCGCTGATTACGGGCTGCATACGCAGCGTACGCTTGGCATCCCCTGTAGTTAGCTGTATGCTCCTGGCCGCAGTTTGCGCAGGTGGCGGCAGCAGAGTCTGGGAGCAGACATTCGGAGGTTTTGTGGTGTTCAGCGCACTTAACACACACAAAAGTCTGCCTGCAGTATCTTGCAGTGTGCCCGAAGCTTTGGCATCTTGAGCACTGGCTCCACTGCTGCTTCTTGCGAGCTTCTTCAATGGTGATCCGTTGGCCATCGAGTTGACTTATGTTCTTAAGGCTTGCTTTGTTGCAGCCTGGCGCAATACTTATGAAGAACAAGTCAATGGGATTTTCCGGTCTCTTTGTGTTGTCTGGGCAGTGGATATTAGTGACGTTGAAGCCAAGACTACCAAGCTCATTTTTAATTGAAGAGTGCAATGTGGAATGATGCAGACCTTTGATTACAAATTTATATGGCCTGTCTTGTTTGAGTTGGTAAGTGTAAAATTCGAGTTTGACCGTCTCAAAGAGGTTTTGAATGCGTCTGAAGGTCTCAATGTCTTGAGCGTAGAGACGAGTGAGACCTCCGGCAGAGGTGCGTAGTTGTACCTTGTTGGAACCGTAAAGATTGTTGTTTTTTAGTAGATCCTGCAACATAGGAAGGTCTGTCAGCCTTGGGATGGTAATTGGTGGAATATTTGTCTTTGGAGTCGATTTAGGTTGAACTGATGCGTCGTTAAGCTTCTCCTGCTGTTTACGATAATTTTTAGAACACTCCTCAAGAACACTTTGCAGGGTTGGAGTGTTGATCGGTTCAGTCGACATCGCATCTTCATTTTCGTCATCAGAGTCGCTGGTCAGAACCTCAAATCGGTTGCGATACGCGTTGTCCGAGTTGGGCTTCTGAGAACTTCTTTTGGGATTGCTACTTGTTGGGCTATCATGAGGAGAGGATACAGTGCTTTTGCGTTTGCGTCGCTGCGGCTTGCGTTGGGAGTTCACAAGTGTGAAACTGCCCAATACAAAGCTGGAAGTTTTGCTCACTGTGCTCGTCGACTGGCCGCTAGATCTGTTGCTGTTGTTGGTGCTAATAGCATCATTCGATTGCTCACCATTGCTCTCAAGTGCTGCAATCTCATGCATGATCTGTGATCTAAGCTCAGCCGGTGTGGCACCACTAAGATTCTTAACTGCATTATGTTTCTCCATAACAGAAATTGTCTAATTGAATGTGCACTGTTATTTACACTGAAAGCGCTTGCCCTCTGGGCAAGCGCGCAAAATTTTTTTTTTCTCAAAATTGTAATTTGTTATTGTTTTATACACAGTCAGCTCCGACACCGCACGCGTCGATGTCTAAAAATAGATATCTGCGGAGAAGCACAACGGCTTATTTCGCTTGAGAGATCAATAAATAACGGTAAAACTGCAAAATCAAAACAAAGTGCTCCGATTTTAGTAGATTTGCATGCGCAACACAACCGTTCACAACGAGTTGTTGTTTGTTAAGGAAAAATAATTATTTTAAGTAGATTTTTTAGTAAATTTTTGTTTAAAAATTATATAATCATTTTATATAATGTAAATACACATGTAAATATTATTATAAGACTTTAAAACTATTTTGCATAAAAACTTAGCCAAACAAGTTTAGAAACATCCATATATTATAATACAAAATTTATATTTATATAATAAATATAAATTTTAATTCGCTTTTGAATTTGCTTTACCTTTTAATATGTGTATTTTGAAAAACATTTTGTTAAATTATTTTAAATTTAATTTAACTTTAATACTAACAGTAAAATAATTATTTAAAATAAATTACCCGGGTTTTAATGTAAAATATAAATTTCAGAAATATTTAATAAAAGTTTTATTAAAATTAAAACTATTGTGCTATTATTGTTATAAAGTTTTTAATTATTATACATATTTATTTTTTATTTTTAAAAAACATTTTTTATACATTTTTTTAAAAGAATTATCCATTCGTTTTGCGCATTTTTATTTTATAATTTTTTATTATTTTTTTTTTATTATATTTCTTTAAATTTATTTATTTCTATTGATGTCTATATTAACATTTTTTCTACTTATATATTTTATAATATTCACTTCTATTAATAAAATGTTAATATAAAAATTCATTTGAAATTTGTTTTTCAATTTGAATACTTGAAAGACTTCATGCACATGCTTCTCATATTTATATTAAATGCTCTTAGGCATCCTTTCAGCTCTGGCATTGTTATCCTTTAACGTTCAACTTGTTTTTAGCTACATAAATAAGCCCGGCTATGCTACACTCAAACAGGCACCACGAAACACAACCTCATTTGTAGCTACATAATGCGAAAATCAATCCACATAACTTTAGCTAGCATTTTTTTTCGACCCACCCATAAGCAAAGGAAAATAAACAAGCTGCCAAAGATGGCGTCCAAATTAGAAAGGGTTTAGCGAAACAAACTCATATGTGCGTGGTTTGGCTGGGCTAATGCAAAAGGGACTTCTCTGGCCCTAAGTCAAAAGGGCTTTGCTACGCTGCTAACTGCAAGTATTTACATTTGTCTGAGCCCACACCCAAAGCGAAAGCCAACTCGAAAGTAAATCCATTTCTTAGCCGAAAGGCCAACCCCAACAACATCTTCGAATTTGCCAACTTAGGTCACATTAGTTGACCAGTTTTACAACCGTCTGTAAGAGTCACGTGGCTGGCGAAACTTTTTGCAGTAGCTCCACTCCAAACAAACCCTCAACCCCCCTGCCTTCAACTCAATTTAAAATGTCAACTTTGGAAAACCTTAGCCGCAGTCATAACAAACTAATTAGATGTAAAAGCTCGCTCTGCCACGCTCGCCCTCTCTCGCTCACGCCCAGGGGCTAGCGGCTGGTTGGGGGCGGTTGGGGTTAGTTGAGATTTGGCTGCTGGCCCTTGGGCGAATTTCTTGATTAAAAGTTTATGTTTTGTCTGCATTTGCCAGCGCCATTTTTACAGCTCATTTGTTGCTATTTGCGCTGAGTTCTCTCACCCTCTCGCTCTCTCCTTCTCTCTCTCTTTGCACCCCTTACCACTACCCAATACACAATACGCCAATATAGCGCTGAAAAGTTTGGTCGACTTACATAAATAATGCATTATTTACTTAAAACAGCCAAAGGCCAAAAGCTCAATTAAATTTTTGAAAAATGACCAACAACTTTTAGCCTCACTGAGAAGAGGGAGAGAGACAGAGTGAGAGACAGAGGAAGCGAAACAGATGGAGGTAGCATTGTGGGTCACAGCAAATTCGTTCATAAAGCTGCTAGCTCTGTTTGCATTGCATTGGCCTGGTCCATCAATCAAAGTAAAGCGCTGCAATGTCCATCAAACTAGGCTCGTTACAAGTGTCCTGGCACGTTGAATGTCCTGCAAACAAGATGGAAAAGGCAAAAAAAAGAAGAAGAAAAACAAGCATTGAGGGTATTCCCACTTGAATACTCTGCGAAAGTAGTAGATCATGAACTGTGAACTCTGCAGAGCTCAAAGACTTGTAATGGCAAAAATAAATTCTCAACTTTATTTGTGCTCAATATTAGAACGCTTCTGTGTTCAGCTATAAATTGTTATGGAACTAGTTCTTTTATTATTGAAGATTCATTTTATTTAAACTCATTTGATAAAAATTTTGATTGTTATTATTATTTTATACTTTCCACAGGAGATTTTTAAAATAATGTTACATATTTAGCAACTAGTTTTAGATTCATAAAGAACTAGTTCTTTTTTATTGAACTAAATTGATTATTTTTAATTTATTCTTTCTTTCTTTATTCTTAATATAATTAATCACATATTTGGGAACCAGTTCAAAACTGATAATGAACTAGTTCTTATTTTTGTGGCTTACTAAATGAGTCCTTAATTATGTCACATATTTGGGAACTAGTCTGGAGTTGATATTGAACTAGCTCCTAATTGCCAATTATAATCGACAAATTTCATTGAATTATTTTCAACAGATTTTTATTCTTGTATATATTATGTAATATTAAGTATATTTGAACTAGTTCTTATTATTTACCGAACGTTAAAATGGTGCTGCTTTAATAATTATAATAATCAATTTAATCTGAATTTTATTATATTCCATTATGTAAACTTATTCATATTTTTTTAGCGAAGGTTGTAGTTTTTTTTATATATTATTCTTTTTATATATTATATATTATATTCACATTTTAAGCTAATTTATAAATATTGAATGGGACTAGAAAAATTATTATAATTTTCATATAGCAAGAATAATAAGCAGATCTGAGGCATTCATTGATATATTTTTTATAGGATTTCCAAAATGTTTTCAAATGGTTCATAAACAACATATTTATATTTATATATTTATATTTTTTATAATATTAATTTTTATTTATTTTAATTATTATTATTATTTTTAAAATTTAGTTTAAAAATAACTAGCTCTACAATAAAATATTTTTATTTTCCTTTCTTTATGTAAAAATATGTAAAAATATTTTCTAACAAAAAATAACGTAAGGAATATATTATAATTATTTATAAAAATTTATTGAAAAAAAAAAAAAAAAAAACAAACAAACAAAAATAAATAAATAAATAAAAATAGATACAACATTTATAGAGCTGTCAAAATAAAACAAAAGAATTGATTCATCTATATAAATGTTAATATTAATAGCAATAAATAAAGAAATCAAACTTACTCTCGAAATAATATTTAAAAAATGAAGCCTCAATAAGTTAGAATACTAAACAAGGTCAACTAACTGTAAAGGTGAACTTGGCTCGATTTCCATATGTGAAATCAAATCTAAGATATTCAAATCGAATCAGAGCATTATGTGTAATGCTAAACACATAGCTCGAGGCTAACAGAGTGAGTGCTTGACCAAGTTATGGAAGAGACAGAGAGAGAGAGAGAGAGAGAGAGAGAGAGAGTGAGCCTGGACTATAAATAATTGCATTTGAAATTTTGCATTCAGGTGAAGTTGAGTGCTAGTAAAGAGAGGGCGGAGTGGTCTGCTGTCTAGGCCTTGGCTATTCCCGACAGAGTTCACATGCGGAGTCGCATTTGCAATCGCGTCGAGTTGCGGAAATTTGCAATTCGCTGCCTCGACTGCGAATGCACTCCACAAATGGGGCCGTTGGCTGTGGCCTGGCATACGCTGCGTATGCGTGATAAATGTGCTTAACGTGGGCCGTAAGGGACGGGCGGGGGGTGAACATGGGGCCTCCGCCCCATAATTCCCTCAGCTGCGTTCGCATCAGCGGAAATGTGTATGCGGTTCCACCTACGCGTGCCCCCCAGCCCAGCGGCGTTATTTATGCTATTTGGTTTACGACTTTTGCCGCTCACTATGAGAGAGCTGAAGTGTAGACAGAATAGTAGAGCCGACTCGAGTCGCGGGACGGCTGGGCATGGGCATGGTCTATAACGCCCGTTGGCTAAAGATTTGATCAACTTTTGTGGGGGAGCGCACAAAGATTCTTGTTTGCCTCGTTGCGGGCCATTTTCAACTTTGAACCGCATTGTGATTTACATGCAAAAAGAGGGTAAAGCAGCAGCAGCGCCGCCAGATGCTCAATGAGCGAGCAGTCGAGTCGAGGAAGTTGTCGACACGTTGGTTAATTGGACGTTACTCGCAGTTCAACTAGTTGGCTGCGTCTCTATGGCACCTAATTGAATGTAAATTCTGTACCCAATTGTGGGTCAAATTCAGTTTTCAGTTATGAATGAAAGCTTTTCTCAACTTTGTAAATATCTGACCTAAGAGAGAGTCTCTTTATAATTAAAGATTTCGTTCTTTTTTCTTAGCAATTTCCTTTGCTTTGTTATTCAGCTCTTTCTTTTACTTTTAGCTCCTCTCTCATCAGACAGTTTCCTGTCCTCAACTAAATCCAGGCTGCTGCAACTATAGTTATCCAACTTTTAACTCTTCTTCTTTTTTTTTTTTTTTTTGTCTTGCACACCCAAAAATCTGGCCAATTATCCAGGGCCAATCCAAGCTAAGCTTGGCCAATCCAATTAACAATACCCTTAGCCCGAGCCCTCATTATTCCATAGCTTAACTTAACCCTTGTAAACCACTTCAATTGTATTAAACTCATTTGCCTTTTTAGGGTTTGCAGTAACTTTTTATACCCTACAGACATTAAATTGGAAGAAAGGGTATATTGAAAATAGAGATAATTTTAAGCTATATTAAAAAAATTTTTTTTTATTGTTAATTTTAAATTATTGTATTATTTTGTTAATATTTTATATTATTTTATTAAAATATTCTTTAAATAAATAATATTTTATTTAATTGCTTAGCTTCATTCATTTCAATAATTAAGTCTTAATTTATATGCACAAGAATCATTATTTTAATTTTTATTTTTATTTAATTAAAAACATTTTTTTTATAATAATTTTTTTTTTTCAAAATTTATGCAATATTTAAAGTATTGTTTTTTTAATTTTAATTATTTCTTTCTTAATATTGTATGATTTAATATTATATGATGGAGTTTCCATAAATAATATATTATTTAATAATTGTTTATTAATAGTATCATACATTAAATTTATATTGATCTTAATTTATGTGTGAAATTATCCAATTTTTATTTTAAAATATTTATTAATTTTATTTATTGATTGATTTATTGATTTAATAATATTTAATTATTTTCAAAATATATGCGCAGCTCTGTCTTCTTTACAGGGTATCCATCAGTCAATATAGTCAATATAGTAAAAGATTAAAAATATTTCTTACATAATAATCTAAGCCATACACAGGGTATCTCTTAGTCAATAAGTGTGAACTTTAATCAGTTTGAAAACTGTTTTTCGGAATTGTCTGAAAATTGTGCAAAACCCAGCTAATTTATTGTCCAGATTTCATTTTTGATGAATGCATTTTACGAAATAGGTGTCTAGGAGAAACTTTTGGTACCTGGCGGGATTGTTGAAGCTGTTGTAGGTGCAGCAAGGCAGGGAAAAGGAGTGGCTACCACAGCGAGGTAGATAAAAAATTTGTTAAGCGGATGCGGAAGCTTGCACAGACACACGCACGCACATGAACTAGCAACAAATTAAATATGGCCGCAACATATCGTCTGGAAAAATGGCAGACACAGGAAAAAGTAAAAAAAATGAGAACTACACAACAAAATGCGAGTGCAAAAAAATAAAATGAGAAAAACAAACAAACACGAACAACGAAAACTTTTAGCTAGGGTCAAAACGTGCACAGACTGTAAAATTAACGCCACCTTTAACCGGAACCAGGACAGGGACTGGGACCAAGACTGGGATCCGGCCTGATGGGCGAAACGTGTGCAAGAAGTCAAATAAAAGGCCGGCCAAAGGGTGCAAATGTCTGCAAAGGGTTGCCCAGGCTCGCGCATTTTATTTATAAGTTGCTCATACGCCACGTGAACCCAACATGAAAGAGCGACTGCGGCTCCATAATCAGACGGGAAGCTGACCAAACAAAAATTAGACAGCCAACAACCCGCTTATAAAAATGTAAACAGTGTAGGGTGTGTGTAGAAAAGGAAAGCAAGTCGCACTACTAGATGCTCTTACAAACAAATTAGAAAATAGGAAAGGATTCGAATTAATTTTTAAAGAAAGTTGTAACCAATATTATTATACGACAAATTAGAAATGTAATTAATGAATTAGTAATAGTAATTTTAAAATAATATAGGTTCAAAGAAAAAAAGAAAAGAAAACAAATATAAATATTGGACATGAACAGAAGTTTAAGAATTTGTTTGCATAAAAGTTTTGCTCAATAAAAAAAAAAAAAAAAAAAAAAAAAAAAAAAAAGTGGAATTCAATAATACATATATTAAAAATTAAAAATAAGAATAAATAAATAAATAAATATTGTAATCAAAGAAAAAAATAAAAGACGTACAATTATATTACGAATCTAATTGCAATATTCAAATATTTTACAAAAATAATATTATTCTAATATAAAATAAAATTAAATAAATAAAAAAATTACCATAAAACATTATATAATACGATGATCGATTAAATTAAATTTAATATTATTGTCGATTAAAAAATACTCAAAAGAAAATTTACATTCTAATATATTTGAAATTTATTTGATATCAATCAATTAAAAATATAATAAACAAATTAATGCAGACAAAATTTTTAATATTTTGTTATAATATTTATTATTAAATTTTAAAATCAAATATACATAAAATAAAATAAATAAAAATATTTTAATATTTAATTTGTTTTTTATTAGTTATCTATTTTAATTTTTGAATTATGATATTTATTTGTTTATTATATATTTATTTTTTTTAATTCTATTTTTTTTTTTAATAAAAATCAAAAATTTATGTTTTCAAAATAAAATATAGAAATGTAATATAAATAAATATTTAGATGTTATCTTAACGACAATTAAGAAAAATTTATAAATAAATAATTTAAAGTATAACGAAATGCTAAGATGAAGAATCGAATATTTTCTATATTTGCATATTTTATTTTAGTTTTTAATAAATATAAATAATATATAAACTAATATATTTAATGTATTAAAAATAAAGTATGCAAATAAAATGAAGGGTATATAAATATACAAGAAATTGATTTGATGAACAAATTGATGTATATTAAAGTAAAAAATGTAAGAGATTATTTCGTATTTGCTCTTTTAAAGAGCACAAAATGCCACATACCCCAAATCTGCACTTTGAGTGTGTGCCTGTAACATGATGTTGAACACTCTCGACATTCGATAATCAAGTAAATAATCTACATCTATTAACGCTTCTCCTGCCTTTGTTGGCCAACCACTTTCGGGCGGAACAGACGCCAAAGAAAATGCGAAGCTTTACATTTTAAGATTGGCAAATTTTTACACGACTGGCAGCGACGCGTCGTCTGGGAACTTTGACTGCTGGCAAGCGACCAACTATGATGACGACAACCACACGCACACATATGCGTGTATATATATATGTGTGTGTGTGTGTGTATGCACACACACACAAACTTCCGCTTCCGCTTCGAGGGTATGCCAGGTAAATACCTAAACAGAGTCAAGAACCTAAGGGTGAAACATGGCTCGTCGCAAATGTTATTGATTTTTGCTTAAAGTTGACTCGACTGCAGCTTTAACACACATACAGACCATGCCATGTCGTGCTGCATGCCACAAAGGACATGTTAAAGCGCGCACAGGACGCAGCTATCTAGAAATGTTGCGCCATAAATTGGCAGCTAACAATTTCCTTTGTTGTTGTTGTTGCTGTGTAATTAAAAGCGCAACAGGAGCTCCAAAAATGGGGGCGGCGTCCACAGGACGAGGGCGCGTATGATTTGAAGCAGAAAATTAAATAAATTTGCATGTCAAATGCGCATTAAAAGCAGCGCAGCCTGCGCTCAGTACATTTTTTTCTTCTACCCAATCTTGTGCTTTGTTGTAGCCCGTTGATTGCGACAACAGGCAAAAGGATTTCGCAGGACAACAACAACACAAAAAAAAATTGTAAATACACATGCCGAATGCGGAGAGAAGTCTAAAAAAAAAAAAAATAAAGCATGCAGCAGACGAAAAAAAATATATGTAAAAGACTTAAAGGCAAGAGCAAAGCAGAAATGAAAGAGAATCAGTCTCTGAAGCCTTGGAGACAACACAGAAAAGCAACAACAACAACAAAGGCTGAGTAAATTAAATTAAAATGTTAAGTCTGAAATGGGAATGGGGATGGGCGTTAGCTCTGCAATTTTGTTGCTAATGATTTTGGCTTGTTTGCAGACTTTGCAGTTGGCCATGGTAATAAAATAAAAATGAAACAGAACTGAATGCAGCAGTCCTTGGTGTCCTAGCTGTTGGAAACAAATTCTAAAGAAATATTCAGCCTGCTGGGAATTGTATTGCCATTCCAATGAGCCGAAAGCTAGGATTGCCAACGGCTTTGCAATTGAAACAAAAACAATGCAATTTTGCTTCAACTAAATTAGTTGAGCAGCGGACGTCGGCCGGCGGAGGAGGGCGTTGGCAAATTTGTTGAAAAGTGCTGTGGAAATTTGTCCAAAGTGTTTCATTAATTGGCCAAGACAAACGACGGAGCAGCAGCAGAGAATGCAGTTACCAAAAATACTTGCTTAGCAATTGCAATTGCTTTTCCTTTTACTATTGTTGTTGATTGTAGCAAATGCTTGAAGTTTTCATGGCACAGGTTTGTTAAATAACAAACAAAGCAGATTAGGACAAGATTCCTGCATGTAACTTCATTAGGGTTATATAAGTTAATTGTGTTTTCTAACCAAGCGTTGATCTGTAAACAACACTCAATTGTTTTAATGCATGTTTGTTGGTTTTTGTCTAAAGTATTTATGGAAATTTATGCATTAAAAGAGTCCTTTTTTGTGTATTAAAAGAGACTTCAATGGGCAGAATTTATATTTGTATTTAATTCATGATAAATGTTTTTCTAACAGCAATTGTGAATACATATAAATATTTTATATATATAAGATATTTATTGGATGGTGTATAAACTATAATACTTTCTCTCACATGAATATTATTTTATTATGTTCGCATATTATGGCCAAGTTTTAAGTTTTCAATTTTATTGTCCTTTATTCAGATATTTTATTATTAATAATGTAAATTTTTTGTTAACACAGTATTTTCCATTTTTTTCCAGCATGATCTTAAAACCTGTTAAAATATACTTTTAAAAAATTAAAAATATTACATATAAAACATAAAATACAAAATTTAAAATATCATTTAATGAGAATTAAAATGTATTAAGAAAAAGAATTTTTAAATAATAAATCAAATTTAAAATGATCAAAATAAAATTAAAGATATATTAAAAATAAGAATTATTGAAATAAATAAAATTATTTAAAAAAGTTATATATTATATTATATATTATAAATAAGGAATTTAAATATATACAAAAAAAAACAATAAATTAATTAAAATGCACAAAATAAAACTACAAATATAAAGGGTTAAAAATATTTTTTAAAAATGTAAAATAAAATAATAAAAATATAATTATATTTAAGCTTCAAAGAAATGTATCCTGAACTCGCATCCTATCAAGCTGAAATAATACACTAAATTAAATATTAAATATAAAATAAAAAATTCATTCTTGAAAAAGTCAGTTTTGTTATTACAAATAATCTTTAAAACAAACTGTAAATAATCCTAAAAACTCACAAAATAAAATGAAAAAAGAAAATGCCTGAATAAAATAAATTATATATAAGTTAAATTAAAATATATAATATTATATTTGCTTATAAAAAATAGCTGGAATGAACAATTTATTCATGAAAAAGTCAGTTTTGCTATGCTAAACAGAATAAATTAATTTAAATTTATTCAAGAGACTTTCAAAGTAGATAACATACGAACGATAGAGAGAGCGAATGGGTATAGAGAGTAGCTACTAACTACTCTCTACACTGCTGCTGCTGTCACACTTATACGAAAGACACTTTGTATACAAAAACCTCTCTTTAAGTACTCTTGATTAGTAAATTTGATTAAGGTGTGTTTCCTGCATAACTTTCTCTGCATCCTCAAACACCCACAGCCACGAAGCATGCTCTCATGGCCATTTGAAGTAGCTTTTGCAGTTATTTATATTTAATCAAGTGCCACACACAAAATGACATCGATAAGCTCTTTATGTCACTCACTTAACTGTTCATTTTGTGTGTGTTATAAATTCCTATTTAAAATGTTGCATAAGTTGTGCTAATCTTCACTCAATTGCTTTTAGCTTCAATTTCGATGCATTAATGCTACATAATATTAACAGTTAATTTAAAATATTAATAGCCCATTGCTGGCAAAAAAAAAAAAAAATAACACTTCAATTCAATGCACAAGTGAATAAATGAATAAACAAAATTTCCAATAAAGATCAGCGGGATAATTGTGGGGGGAAATGTTAATGCGCCGGCCTATCAAACAAACAAATTCAATTGAAAATCGAACTGCAGTTCAAAGGCAGCCGACAAAAAAAAGCTATATAAATATATATAGATATATATGCGTATTCATATGTATCGGTGTGTGTGTGAATATGCCAAATATTTTTAACAGCAGCGCTTTGCCAATATTATAAATCAATAAAAAATATAGCGTTTAAGGCGAATTTTCCAGCCATAAAAAAAATCATATGTGTTTACTAAAAAATATTTATACATGTATATGTATATAAAAAAATCACTTTATGATATACAACAAAATTTGATGTAACTCGGCTGGAAAAAAAATGAATCAAAGTTTGTTGTCAATGGATTTCAGCAAATATTTATGAGCCAGAAAATTGGGTTTTCGATGCAGCACAGCTGAGGCAACTACTTGGCTTGACATTCGGCCAGTTGGCTCAACTGCTGCTGCTGCTGCTGCTGCTGTTGCTTTTTATTGCAGGACAATAAAAAGCCTATCAAAACGCACATATTGAGCCATTGCCATAGTCTGATGTGAGTGTGTGTGTGCATTGATAGACTGACGCGCATTGCACGTACTCAGCCACGGAGCAATTTAATGTGCCATCAATTTTTGCCGCCTTCTCAAGCGAAGACATAGCTATAGCTAAAAATAAAAAAAGGCTCTATGCCTGTCATGGCTGACATAACCCTCTGTGGAGTCAGCAGCTCACTCCCTTGGCGTTTGTTTGTGTCACCTAAAATGCCATCAGGAAAATTGGAAAGGAAAAAAATCTATACAAATAAACAGTGGGCCGCACACATAGCCATAACTAGCTTTGTCAGTGTTGCAAAATGCTCGACAACAAATAGGCCAACGAGACGTTAACAGCGCTTTAGGGCTGCAAATGCGACGTGCGCTCGCTCTGTCAAGGACAAAACGATGCGAAAGCGAGAGTTCGAATGACAGTTTGGCATTGAGGCTCAGGCAATCAGAATTTGTGTTTGTATTTGTGTTCGAATGTGTGTGAAAATACGCTCTGTAAACGACACTAAATGCCAACGATAACGCTAGAACTCGGCTGATGGAGGTAATATAGATTAGATCAAACTGATACGGGTGCAGGCATGTTGACAAGCTGATTTCGAATAAAAGATGTGCCTGGGCGATGCTTTGACTGCCATTTGAAGCGTAGTCGTAGAGTATTAAGTAAAATCAATTTGAATTGCAAATAATTTATACGCCAAAGCAGCTCTAGTTCTTTGCACATGCCGCCCATCCTCCGCAAAGCAAAATATATCAAGGCAGAAGAATTTGACATCTTCTAGGCACGTAAAAGAAACCAAAACTCAAAAACCCCTTTTTCGCTTATTTCACAATTTCAAGTCAACCAATTTGCGATAAAAATAAAACATATTGCATTACATATGTATGTACATTCATACATATGCACAAGACAAACGAGAGCTGACGCACATTGTTTGTCTCTGTCTATCTTGTCTTGTACTTATCTACGTACATATGTATGTGTTGCTGTATCTGTCGCACGGGGCGTATGCGTGATGCTAGAAAACTTTCACAGTTGCAGTTACCGTTGTCACGTTTCGCATTTGCTACCTAAACACTTTTTTCTTTGCCCGCCAGCCACAATTCGTCTTGTACTTTGAAGATTTTTGTTACTCTAACTGTGGGTAGTTCAAGTAAGGCGAACTGATTGTTATGATATTTGAATAATATTTAAATTTATATTAGAATTAAACAAAAATTATGAATATATTTATATAAATGTCCGCGAATATCTATATCTAAATATGTGTTTGGTTTTGAAAATATACCATATTTGTCATTCAAAATATTTTTATTATATTTATTAATTTTTAAATATTATAAAATATTTTTTAATAATATGCAAAAAATAAGTTTAACAAATTTTTAAATATTTAAAATATTTTAATATAATTTTATTTTTTTTTAATATACAAAAATCCATATTTTTAAACATTGATGTATTTAATTTTTAATTTACAATTTTTATATATTTTTAAAGTATATTCAAATACTTATATTTATTTATTTATTTATAATTTTATTTTATTTAAATATTTTTGAATATATACATATATTTAATATATTTAACATATTTAAATATTTTAACAATAATTTTAAATCATTTAATTATTTATGTTTTCATTATAAAATTTGTATCTAACAATTGCAATTTGTTACATATTTCAAAATAGTTTTATTTATGCTAATTTTAATATTAATAAATTATTTTAAAAATATAAATAAAAAATATAAAATTTAAAAACATATTTATTTTTATTAAAATATTTTGCTTTATTTCTAAAAATATTGGTTTATATAAATTGAAACTTTTTATATATTTATAAAATAATGAAATATAAATTTAAATAATTAAAATGTTTCATATACATATATTTAAAAATACAATTATATAAATTTAATTTCTGTTATATTTAATTTTTTATATATGTATATATTTTTATTTATTTTAGATGTTTTCAATTTTATAAAAATTAATTTAAAAAAATATGTTTAATTACATCTTAAGCTATATTCTAAACTATATGTACGTAATTGGACATTTTCATATACATATATACAAAGGAATTTATGCATATATGAATATAGATATTTATTAAAAATCGCATATTGGTTTTAAATTGTAATTTTGATGGCATATATGTGTATCTGGTATTCAATCTTCATATCTATATTTTGTTTAGTAAATATTGATGTATAGCTACACAATTTCTTGGCTTGTAAATAAATCCGTATGTGTATATACATTTTCCAATAGCTTACCATTTCCTCATCAATTGAAGTGCGCTTAACATGGAGCTTGCCTGTTTATGTGTATACTGAGGCATGTGTAATATATATTGCTAAATCATGATTAAAAGTATTTGAAAAATGTTTTTTTTTTATACATTTCTCCCATATAAATTGTATCCGTAGGCAACGCTGCTTATCCAATAAAATATTTACAATATTTTCAGCCTTAAGTAAAATTTGATGAAAAGAAGAGCAAACATTCTTTGCATTCTTCTCAGCTCACGTAATATTTTTACTATTTTCTGAGGAGGCGGCGTTCAAGCCGGAAAACTTTTGGCATGTGCAAAATATTTTCTTCAGCGAATTGATGGCCCAAAACTTTGCCCGTTCCCCTGCTGCAGCAGGAAAGTAGTGAATGTGCTAGTGTGTATGTACCTGGGCGGGCGTTGCATTAAAATTTATACTTAACTCGATACTGTGAGTAAATACATAGTGACTAGCCGCACCTGCAGTTGGTCGCATGCAGCTGGGTCGGCTTAGGGATTACATTTCATTTATCGATTTATTTGAATGCGTTTGCCAAATTGTTGGCTATAAAGTTTTGCAGCGCAGGTAAGTTTTGAGTTGAATCCTTTTCGCATTTGCATGCGAAACTACTCAAGTCGTATCGTATTTTCGCATTGCAATGCCAATTGATTCACAAATCGGATAATTCAATGAGCTTACAGTTGTTACGCCCATTCTCGATATTGTTGTGCAAATACTTTGCTAACTTGTGTTCAGGAAATGATGCGCAAAGACAGTCTCTTCATCCCTCACTCTCTCCTCCCTCTCTCATGCTCTCTTTTTCCCTGTACAAATGTAAATGCAGTTAGATGCAAGGACACGAACATCCATAGCCAGAGCTGAGGCCATTGATGCTGCATTTCAAATGCACTTTACTGTAGTTGAGCTTCTTATGTTGTCCTTTTTGGTTGCCCTCACACAGCTTCCCATCTGTTCTCACTTTAAATTGTAAAATTTATTACGTATTTTTTTCCTGTGCTCATAAATTATTAGGGCTTTAAATTTACTTTTTAACAATATGCCATTGGAAAGTATCCGGTTATAAATTATGTATTTACTTGGAGTTATTGCGCCGCCGGAGCCTGATGCTAACTTATTAGTTTAGCTAGCTTTTTATATAATCACTCAAAAGTATTAAAGATGATAAATGACACACACACTCCACACCCACACACACGCACACAGGCACGCAAAGTGGACACACGAACTGGATCTGTTTTTGGGCTCCCAGAACAGCCCAAGCTCATAAATTTTGTTTGCTAGCTGCGTTATCCAAGAGAGACTATCGCCTAGCATAACGCAATTTTCTGCCCTGCACTGCAATAAAACATAATATAGAATGTATATAAGCTCCAAAGCTGCGCTACAAAGAGAAGTTAAGTTCTTAGAACGTAAGCTATCTTTAATAGAAAGCTAAGTTGGAGTAACTTTTGTTGGCATATAAATTTTATTTTTAATTAATAAACTAAATTTAGAATTAATTTTTGTAATATTATTAATTTTATAATAATATTATTGATTTAAATATATAATAATAAATATTAACAATTTAATTTTAGATAATAATTTGTATTTCTCATTTACTTAAACGAATAGTATGCTAATCTCTTTCTCTCTCTGATTTAAATATATCAAGATTTCAATTAAACTTATTTCACAATTCAAATAGGGTATTTAATTAAATATTAATTAATTTATTGGTTTAATTATTTATTTATTTATTTATTATTATTTATTTATGTATATATTTATTTTTATTTATTTATTTCTTGTTCTCTATTTATTTATTTATTTATTTCTTTTTTCTCTATTTGTTTATTTATTTTATTATTTATTTATTTCTCTTTCTCTATTTGTTTATTTATTTATTTATTTTTCTCTATTTATTTATTTATTTTTTATTTATTTATTAATTTCTTTTTTTCTCTATTTATTTATTTATTCCTTTTTACGAACTGTTTGAATTATTCATTAAATAATTTAAAAAAAAATCATTTTGTATTTTTGTAAAAATCATATTTTCTACTCATTATTTTCTTGCCAAAGTAAGTTTTATAAAGTTTTTTTTTGTTTATCAAAACATTTTATACAAATTTCAAATTTATTTAAATAAATGATATCTTCAGATTAATCCATCTAAAGCTACAATTTTAAATACATTTTTATAATCCTATACGAAAATTTCTAAGTATTTATATTTTTTAAAGAAATTTCATTTCAATCATACAACTTAGTTGTCTTTAAATAAGATCAGCTTTTTAGCGCTTGAAAAAATACCAACTTTAATACTTAAATAAAGTTCGTCGCTTTTCTTAGATATTAGTCATAATTTAGAGAAAACGTTTTCTATTTATTATTATCGAAAAACAGCTGCTATTTAACGAATAGCAAGAAAAAACGATACCAATTCACAACCCTTCTTTTCATTATTTTAAGGAAAGCAATTTATGGCATAAGGCAGCCATCGAAAGGATCCCAAATCGAGTAGCAGCAGCAGCAGCAGCAGCAGCAATGGAGCCCAACGAGTGGCAGTCGCCATATGCTACAAATTGACCACAGCATCATAAATTTGAGGATTTAACATGGGAATGGAAGTGGTAGTCATGGGAGGGCAAGCTCACAACTTGCTCTTGCATAGACCAAAAAGAAAAATTGAACTAAAAAAGAGAAAAACACAAAGAAAACTGTGATGCCTTGGCACTTGAGCTGCAGGTTGGAATCCGTGCATAAAACATGAATTAAAGTAATGAAAATTTATTGACTACAACTTGAGTCGGGTCATAAATGTTGCAAGCATCATTATGAATGCAAGAAATGCCATAACACAACATGTTGACAATTACGCGTCGAAAAATATCTTTTTAATCTACAGCCATGGCCAATAAAAATAATCATTTCTGTATGCTCGACTTTTTTTTCACACCACAGACAGCCAAATGAAGAAAACCCCAAATAGGAGAAGAAAAAAAATAAATTTCGGGGCCAGCAATTTTTCATGCTCGCCGCCATGGAAAATCGTTTTCCAATCACGTAAACACAGCTGGAATTTTATTGCTGCGTGTTTTTATTAAAAAACAAGTAAGAAGGCTCTAGTCGAGACGGCTCGACTACGAGATCCCCTGAACCCTGCAAAAAAGTGATACTCTTCTTCTTTACGATCGCATGAGCGCGAGCTCTGCTAACCGCGCAGTTGCTGCTGTGGCTTGGGGGTGGGTTGGGCTATACTTTGAACGTTTATAACTCCATTTCTAGATGTATGATCTTGATGAAATTTTCAGAGTAGATTAAGAATATCTTAATGTATCTATGTGCCGAATTTCAAGTCTCTAGTATTTGAAATGCGTTTTTTGCAAATTGTGGGCGAAGGGGGCGTGGCATCCAAAATCCAAAAATTACATAATCTGCGTATTCATAATATCTATCTAAAAATACAAATTCGAAGTCTTTAGCTAAAACGGTGTAGAAGCTATGCTCAAAAAACCAAAAAAATTGAAACGAATTTTCGATTTTTTATCGATAATTTGGAAATGGGATGAGTTATCGAAAAAACAAAATAAACTCGTACTGCGTAGCTAACATATGAGTGTTCATGTGAAATTTCAGCTCTCTAGCTCTTGTAGTTTCCGAAATCTCGACGTTCATACGGACGGACGGACGGACGGACGGACGGACGGACGGACGGACGGACGGACGGACAGACGGACAGGGCTCATTCAACTTATTTTTTTATGCTGATCAAGAATATATATACTTTATGGGGTCTGCGACGTCTCCTTCTGCCTGTTACATACATTTTCACAAAACCATTATACCCTGAATTCCCATTTTCAATGGGTTCAGGGTATAAAAAAAGAAGCCAAATAAAATGAATGCAAAATGCAAGCGCAGAAGCTGAGCAAAATCGCTGAACGCATTTTCGCAGAGCTTTTGCATTGTAATAATAAAAGTTTTTCCACCAAACGCCGCCCACAGTCCAAAAATAACCAAAAAAAAAAAAAAAACAACGACAAGAAAATGAAAATGAAAATACACCCAAAAGGCAGCCGCAAGAGCAACCGAAATCTGTATTGCCTGCCACAGAGCGCTGCTGCACATTGGCTACATGCATATATATATATGTATGTCCCTATATCGTATATATATATATATGCACACACCATATAAATCAACCCAAGCGTACACACTTATTTGGCGCAGTATGCTTGCTATGAAGTTGCGACTTCGTTCCAAGTATTTTGCTGCCCTCTTAATTAGCGGGTATATGGCCTTGAATTGAGAATTTGGCAAGAAGCAGCGCTTGAACTGTCCATCAAATATTCAGCTAAGCATTGTGAAACGAAATTTATTTATAATTACATGATTATTAGCCAATATGCCTATAGCAAGAGATAATCAAAGGAAAGAGCATAAATAAAATTAAAAAATAATTTTTAAAATATATTTTTATAAATATAATTTAAATTCCTTAAATTACTGGCAATTAATTTCTATATATTTTTAAAAATTAATTGTAAGAGTATTCAGCTTGCATGATGCCCAGGCCAAACATTTACTCGCATGGGCGTGGGAGCTGCTGCAGTTGCATTCTGTTCGCATCCTTCGCGTTGTAGCGAATTTTTCTGTTCATTTTTCCGTTTGTCGCTCTTTTTTTTTATTTGTTGTTTATATTCTTTTCTTATATATCGTGTTGCATTTATTTATCATATTCTTGCTGCTTTTGTTTTACGCTCGCTGCTCGCAATGGCGCTGGGCAACGGGGCGTATGATGAATGTAGTGCGCATTAGAGAAAGCGTTTGGCTGCGCTGGTTGAGCGCAACGTGGGGCAGAGAGTTACCAAAGAATTTATTTGTTTTGTACTTATGGTGTCATAAAATTGTTTTAAGGCCAACTTTAATAAAAAACGATAAGCGAGACAGACAGAGACAGACAGAGAGAGAAAAAGAGAGAGAGAGAATGAAAGGAAGACAGGCGTCTGAGTGGACAGCGAAATGGAAACAAGTGGCGCAAAAATGGCGCAAAATCAAATGAAGATAAGATGTGCACAAAAGTGGAAAAGCTCTAAAATACATTGCATGTCATTTTTGTGCATTTGCAGCAAGAGGGAAAACGTTTTGCATTATTTGCTAAATGTAACAGATCAAGCAGCAGATATTATTGTTGCCGCAAGACTGCTCGCTGAGCATAGCTGTAAAGAAAAGGAAATAAAAATTATTATTTCGCTTTTATTATTTCAATAGAAAGTATAAATCAAGCCCGTTTATCCAGCTCTTGCATATTTATAATATTATATATTAATTGGGTAATGCTCTCGTTTTTTAAATTATATAAAATAATTTAATTGTGTATTTTATATTAATTTATTATTTATTCTATAAAGTTATGAAATACTTGAAATAAAAATATAATATAATATAGTAAATTCAAATTTATTATATAATATATATATAAATGTACTAATATATATGAAACAATAAAAATTTATGTATATATTATGTTGAAAATCTTCTAAATCTTCACATAATTTGATTTAAGACTCAATGACCTTGATTTAATTTGAAATAATTTTAATATTTATAAGAAAAAACTAAAAATCTCAATTATTAAAAATAATTAAAATACATAATATAAATAATAACAATATAAATATCCATGAGAAGGCGTATTATATATATATATATTTTTTTTTGTTTTTAACAATTTAAAAAAATGTATTTTATAAAATATATGATATAGTAGGTATCGAAGTTGTTACCTAAGTTGTCAGGACGCTTCCTGATAAACTCAAATGGCTAATTGGTAGAGTGAGACAAATATAGCTGCAGCTGCACGTAGTCCATGGTGTTGCTAAGAGAGATCGTGTTGGCAGGTCTAGATGATGACTTGAAGATGTTGTTATATTGAGAAACTTTGAATAGTTGGATGTTAAGAGAACAAGAGAGCAACAATAAGAGATATGGGAACTGACCAATCTCCGACATATATAAATATATACAAATATTCAAATATATCATCGTATCAAATATATTTCATATTAATATATATACCTAATAATATATCCCAGAAATATAATTATTTACCATAAATATATAGTTTAGCTGTAGTACAGTGTAAAATATCGTCATAACATTTGCAGTTATTTTAAGTATAGCAATTCTTAAACTTCATCCCTTTTTTTTGCTCATTTCGCAAATGTTTCAAACTGCTGCTAAATATTCGCGCTGAAGCCACGTGCAATTCCCTTGGCATAAATTTATAAGAAGCTTGCCATAAATTGTAGCTGCAAATAGTGCTTCTGTCAAGTGCTGTGTTGTTTCTCTTTCTGCTCTGTTATATTTTGTTCTTATAGTTTTTATTTTCATTTTTTTATGCACATTTCACAATTGTCCCTGACGAGGTGTGGCTGCGCATTATATTTAAGCTGCATAATGAAATGTTTGCAAATGTTTTGCAATGCAAATGCGATATGCTAAATGCGAAATGCGTTTCAGGTGCAGCAGCCATGGCACTGCATGAGGAGCATCAGCATGCAACGTGCTCGAGGCGCCACAACTGCTAGCAAATTATCTAATTAAAGCCAAGAGAGTGCCAAATGCCAGTTGCAAGCATCAAGTTGAATATTGTATATGCAAATAATCCTCAAGAGAGCATGCTGTATAAAAAATGGAATGAAAAGTTACTAAAAATAATTAAATAAAAATAAAAATGATATGCATCTAAGCGAAATGCTAGGAACAACTTTCAACTGGATGGAAATGCCACTAAGCAGCTTTAAGTGTCTGTCAATGTCGTATTTTTGTGAAGCTTACAACTTTTTTTAGCAGTTTTTTTTTTCACTTGTGTTCTCATAGTTAGACAAGCTGCAAACAAATGCAGAAAGGCTAACCAGAAAAGCAAGAATGACAAATATTAATTATGGTCGACTTTTTCCATACGCTTTTTGAAAAAATTAAGTATTTAAATATATATCAAGGAATTATCTGAAGAATATGAGAAGGATATATACATACATACATACATACATATTCTGTGTCTTAAATTTTTTTTTTTTATTATACAAACTTTTATATAAATTTATATATGTATAAATCTCATCTTCTCATCTGATCTTATCTTATAATCAACTGCAAATTATTAGTTATAGATTATAAATAAAAGCTGTTCATATTATACTTAATTGAATCAATCATAATCGTAGAGAAATATATAGACTCATTTCCGCAAAAGTATCGCATGTCGTTGTTTTTTTTTTTTTTTTTTTTTTTTTTTTTATTGAGATTTTAATGCAGAATTGTTGGAAAATGTATTTCTCACAAGTCTGCAAAAGAGTGTAACTGAAAAAGCTTTAGTTTTGAAAATAAATCAGTATACATAACATGTCCATACATATGTATTCTTGTGTGAAGATAAGAACTTTCAATGTTAAAAAATTAATCAAGATAAGAGAATTTTGAGCAGTGAAAATTCAGCATTGATTTAATCATTTTAAGCTGAGAGAACTAAAAAAAAACCTTCTCCTATTACTTTCGCGGAAATGAGTCGAAATTTAATAGTTAATATTATATATTATTTATTTAAAAGTAGTTAATCTAAAAGAATACTTTGAACACCTGAATACATACGTATATACACCCACTTTAAACATTCATCTTTTCTTTATAAATCTATTCATACATTCATAATGTCATAAATACATACATTTATTCATTTTCGTATATTCATTTTTGTTGGGCCCAGCAATCAGCGCTTTATAAGAACTAAGAGCGGCAGTTCGCCAAACCTATTAGCATCTAAGAGAATTTTGTAAAGAGATTGCGCTCTCCTTTTCTAACGTTCATTCGTTCTCCCACGCAACGGCGCAGTCTGATCGGCCGGCTCGCGTAGATCGAACGTGTGCATATTTACTTTCGCTTGTCAAAAAGAAACGTTTTCTTTAACATACATATTTACCTACATATGCATACTCGCATCTAATAAACAATTAAGACTCGCTGATCAAATTGTGTTTTTAATTCAAAGCTATACGAAAAATCTCGATAGCTCAACATTTGGTGACCCCGACGTGAATCAATATAAACATATAAATATATAAATATACATATGTGTACATATATATATATCTAAGTTTCGTAAATACATACATATTGTCGTGCACATATGCCGTTTATATAGCAATTGCCTTTTTACCGCTACTTCTTGCAAAGTCGCCAGACACTCTTTCGTTTCGTTTTGCAATACAGTGGTGTCCGTAAAAACTGTGCGTATAAACTTATTTCTACAGACATACATATGTACATATGTGCTCATCAGTTGTAACTTATTCGTGTACATACAAGTAACAAGTGACAAGTTAATAAACAATTAATAGCAACTAATTTCGGAACTGTGAGTTTCTATAACTTCGCACTTATACGTCGATTAAGCGTGCATAATCTCAGTGCAATTACATGCTTGCCGTTAATTCTGTTGTTGTCATTGCACTCATTCGGTTCGGCTGCAATACTATCGCGTCCATAATAACGTTGCCAGTGCGCACTAATTCATACGGATGCAATAATTGGCTGAAATAATAGTGGCATATAATTGGCAATTAACTAAACTCTGTGCTGTGTTTAGTAAAATAGCTCAGAATCTGAGTTTTGCGCCTGTGCAATCTCCGCATATCAGCAACTGTGAACTCTATCGGTAATTCTCTTGTGCTTTACTCATCATGGCGAGTTTAAATGCTACTACAGTTGCGCCCGAAGAGCGAGCGAAATTTTATAAGCTCAAAGTCAAATCTGTGTTTGAACGCGTAAAAAGACTGCAAGCCAAGGTTGATTCTGATGCTCTTGCCGATCACAGTGACAGCACTTTAAACATTCTTTTGGAGCATATTGGTAAGCTAAGCAATTCTTTTAGTGAAGCCCATGAAACTCTAGAGGAACTTGACTTTACTGAGATGGGCAGCGATTTACGCGGTGACTTCGATGACTTAATAATGGTCATGCAGTCAACCATAATGTCTGAAATTCAAGGTCGTACCGCTGAAATGCCCCATAGTTCCACGTTTAGTAGACCGATGGTCCCTACTCAAGTTCCCGCTCACAAGGTACATTCCGCACCTGCACTGCCGCCTTTAAAGCTGCCTACGTTCAGCGGTGGATATGCCAATTGGGCTGATTTCTACTCAATGTTTTCAACAATCATTGATATCAGGCCAGAAATCAGCAACATGGAAAAGCTTCAGCATCTACGGTCTTGTCTGGATGGTGCAGCGTTGGATACAGTTCGATCTTTGGAAATTTCTAACGACAACTATACGATGGCCATAAAGCTATTGAAACAAAGATATGATAACCGACGTTTAATTTTTCAAGCCCACATCGTAAAGATCTTAGGGCTAAAAAGGGTAGAAAATGGATCCATAACCAAGCTGCGAGAATTGTCCGACAGCTTCAATGTACATATGCGTGCACTCAGTGGCCTGGGCACAACAGAACAGATAGCCAGTGCCATCATTGCTCAGGTGCTGTTACAGAAGCTTGATGTGGCCTCACAAGCTAAATGGGAAGAGAAATTGGAAGATACAGAGATGGCGTCCCATATACCTGCATATGAAGAAGTGGCCTCTTTCCTTGAGCTTCGCTGCCGCACTTTGGAATCAATGGAATTTTCTCTAAATAACTATTCATCCAGTAAGCAGGTGAATTCTAGCAGTAAATTGACCAACAGCCGGTCCACATTTCTTGTAACAGACCACAGTGCACACAGTTGCGGTTTTTGTAATGATCCTGAGCATACAATCTACAAATGCTCAAGATTCGCAAACCTATCGCCTACTCTTCGTCTGAATGAAGTCAAGAAGGCTGGGCTATGCTTAAATTGCTTGAAAGGCGGTCATCAGTCGAGACAATGTGGCTCGCGTAGTTGTCGGGTCTGTGGAGTCAAGCATCATACGCTTCTCCACCTTGGCAACTCCAGCACATCGCAGGCAGTAACTCCGTTCCATCAGCAATCCTCATCATCAGGGATGCAGATCACTCCTACTCAGCCCTCAGCTCCGTCCACTACTCTCTTGGCTCAAGATCTGAACAGCGATGTTGCGCTCCTGGCTACCGCAGTGGTTCTGGCCAAGAATCGGTTTGGCGAACTTGTTCCTTGTCGTGCACTCTTAGATTCAGGCTCCCAGGTTCATCTTGTTACAGCCAGGTTTGCCAATCTGCTACAACTTAAGAGATCAAGATCATATGCTTCTGTACGTGGCTTAGGCGACTCCAATTTTGGCACCGATGGAAGCACCATTTGCCTCACCTTGCAGGCTCACGCATCGGAGTATGCGACTAGCATAACGGCCATGGTAGCAGCAAATATAACTGGCAGGCAGCCCAGTTCTAATATAAATACAAGCAATTGGAGTATACCGCAGAATATAGTCTTGGCAGATCCAGCTTTCGATAGGCCACAGCGAATAGATTTGCTTATCGGAGTCAGCCTTTTCTATGATTTGCTCTGTGTGGGTCAAGTCAAGTTGGCGCCTGGGCTTCCACTGCTGCAGAAGACTCGTCTTGGTTGGGTTGTATCGGGGGGCAAAGCTAGCGGCCACAATTCCACACTAATAGCTTCAAAGACGCCTTCGGATCCAGGTCCAGACTCCGCTACTGATATCCAATTGGACAGTCTCGTTCGTCGTTTCTGGGAGACTGAGAGCTGCAGCGACCCTGTCGTAAACATTAGTAAGGAGGAATCAGATTGCGAAGCGCATTTTGTGAGGCATTACAAACGATTGCCCAGTGGCCAATATTCAGTACGCTTGCCTGTTAAGCTTAATTACGAGCTTCTTGGAGAGTCTTATCAGCAAGCGCTGCGGCGGTTTCTTAATCTGGAGAAGAAATTGAATCGCTTGCCTCATATAAGGTCTCAATATTCAGCGTTCTTGGATGAGTATTCTGAGCTGGGTCACATGTCACGTGTTCCTCGCAGCTCATTTCATCAATGCAGATATTTTCTTCCTCATCACTGCGTTTTGAAAGAAGATAGCTCAACTACCAAACTTCGAGTCGTCTTTGATGGATCAGCAGCTACATCAACTGGTTATTCGCTGAACGACATTCTAATGTCAGGTCCTGTCATTCAGCCGAAAATGATCGACATATTGCTGCGTTTCCGGTCCTATCCAGTTGCACTCACCGGTGATATTTGCAAAATGTATCGTTGCGTGAAGGTGCCTGAGCCAGACAGCTATCTGCAATGCATTCTATGGAGGAATTCACCAGATGATGAGTTAGAAGTGTTCAAGCTTGATACGGTCACATATGGCACAAAATCTGCGTCATTCTTGTCTGTGCGTGCCATGCATCAGCTCGCCATAGATGAAAGGGATACCTTCCCAGTCGGTTCCGAGGCATTACTTCGCGATTTCTATGTCGACGATTTGATCTCTGGAGGAAATTCAGTCGAAGAGGCAAGACGTGTCATGCAAGAAACAGCTGGAATATTGGCATGTGGCCGGTTCAAGTTGCGAAAGTGGTGTTCAAGCCATACCATGGTGCTGGACGGCGTAACAGAGTGCGACAAGGAATCACTCATTAGCTTCAATGATGGCAGCGACATTACTAAGACACTTGGCCTCGCATGGGATCCATCATCTGATCAACTTTTGTTCTCATATGCAGCTATGGATTTGACCACTAAGCCATCCAGGCGTTCTGTCCTCTCGTCTATTGCTCGGTTTTACGATCCCCTCGGACTGGTCGGCCCAATAATAACAAAGGCTAAAATTTTCTTGCAACAACTCTGGAGGCATAAACTTGATTGGGACGAGAGCCTTCCAGCAGCATTTCACACTGCATGGCTGGGCATCTGCAGTAGCTTTGGCAACGGTCTGAGGAGTGTCTTTCCCAGGTTGGCATTGGTACCAGGAGAAAAGGTTGAGGTCCATGGATTCTGCGATGCCAGCATCGAGGCGTACGGAGCCTGTATCTATATTGTATCCAAAGGGCAACATAGCACCAGCAGGTTACTTTGTTCAAAGTCTCGAGTTTCTCCATTGAAAACGCTCACGATTCCCAAATTGGAGCTATGTGGGGCAGAGTTGCTTGCACGTTTAATGGATCAAGTGGCTCGTTTAGGAATTTTCGAAGGGGAATTTCACTGTTGGTCCGACTCTACTGTGGCGCTATCTTGGATTAATGACGAGCCCGGGCGATTTAACGTTTTTGTTTCAAATCGCATCGCCACGATACAGGATCTCACATCAACAATGGAATGGCATTACGTACCTACTGTGCTGAATCCCGCAGATATGTTATCTCGAGGTTCATTGCCCGCTGAGTTGAACACATCGTTACTTTGGTTCAGCGGTCCTGATTTCATTTGTAAGCCCACCTCTCAATGGCCAGTCCTATCGCTTCCAGAAAGAACTTCACTTGAGCGTCGAAGGACCGTTCTACTTGTGAAAGGCCCAGTCCATGACGCTTCCATGGACTGCAAGTATGCTAATTCGTTTAGTCGATTGCAGCGTATTTTTGCATACGTATCAAAGTTTATCAAAAAAGGTCATGGTTCAGGAATAACTCTCGCAGAAATTCGGACTGGTACTGAAATACTATTGCGAATGATTCAACGAGCTCATCTCTCGGACGACATTGATGCACTTCGAACTAAGGGAATGGTTGCGCCATCCAGCGTTCTCGCCTCTCTTTCGCCATTTCTTGATGAAGTCGGACTGCTACGTGTAGATGGTCGCCTCAAAAACTCTACTCTTAACTTTGATAGTCGCCATCCAATTATATTGCCCAGAAGTCATCCAGTAACTCGAGCCATTGTCATGCATTACCATCAGCGAAACTTGCACGCTGGGCCCCGAGCGGTACTAGCTCTGGTTCGTTCCCAATATTGGCCAATCGGTGGTAGAAAAACTGTGTCCAGTGTGATACAGAGATGCGTCATTTGCTTTCGCGCAAAACCTCGACTCGTGGAGCACATAATGGCAGATCTACCCAGGGATCGCGTCGAAGGCTGCCGTGTATTTGGAGTGACTGGTGTCGATTTTTGCGGACCGTTCTTTTATAAGCCTGAGGCACGAAATAAGGCTCCTATGAAATGCTACGTCTCTGTATTCATTTGTTTTGCTACGAAGGCTATTTGGTTGGAACTAGTTAAGGATTTAACTACCACGGCATTTTTGCATGCCCTCCAAAGGTTTATATGCACTAGAGGAAAACCAAGTCAAATTTGGTCTGACAATGCCACAAACTTTCTTGGCGCCCGCAACCAGCTTCAGGAGCTGAAGCGTCTATTCCTGTCTGACGCCCACAAGAATGCTGTGAAGGACTTCTGCCTGGCGGAATCAATCGAATGGCATTTCATCCCTCCACGATCTCCTCACTTTGGAGGCTTGTGGGAGGCTGCAGTGAAGACGGCGAAGCATCATTTCTATCGATCAGTTGGCCCTTCTGTCCTAACTTATGATGAGCTTCGCACACTGGTCTGCAACATTGCTGCTGTCATTAATTCACGCCCTTTAGTTTCAATTTCAGAGCACCCAGCAGACTTGGACGTACTGACGCCTGCGCATTTCCTGAACGGTGGTCCTCCTTCATCCTTCAGCGAGCCTAACCTCACGAGGCTCAATTTTAATCGCTTGGATGCCTGGCAGCGCGTAAGCTATCTCCAGCAGGTATTCTGGACACGTTGGCGAGACGAATACCTCAACTTACTACAACAGCGGGCTAAATGGAGAACTTCTAAGTCTGGTTTGGCGGTTGGCGACGTAGTTCTCGTAAAGGATGAGAATCTTCCGCCGCTTAAGTGGCCACTGGCCAGAATAATTGAACTTATCCCTGGAGGTGACGGCGTTGCACGGGTGGCCGTGCTCAAAACTGAAGCTGGCGAGACAAGAAGAGCTACAAACAAGCTGTGCTTGCTGCCCCTTAAGGATTCTGTTTAAGACTAAGTCTTCAACGGGGGGAGGATGTTGGGCCCAGCAATCAGCGCTTTATAAGAACTAAGAGCGGCAGTTCGCCAAACCTATTAGCATCTAAGAGAATTTTGTAAAGAGATTGCGCTCTCCTTTTCTAACGTTCATTCGTTCTCCCACGCAACGGCGCAGTCTGATCGGCCGGCTCGCGTAGATCGAACGTGTGCATATTTACTTTCGCTTGTCAAAAAGAAACGTTTTCTTTAACATACATATTTACCTACATATGCATACTCGCATCTAATAAACAATTAAGACTCGCTGATCAAATTGTGTTTTTAATTCAAAGCTATACGAAAAATCTCGATAGCTCAACAATTTTCATACATTCATTCATGCAAACATTAAAACAAATCATTCTTGTCTCATTCATATTTTTATTGCACAATTGTACAATTTTATTATATATAAAAATATATATTTTTTACTGATTATATATTTATTTTATATATTTATATACTATTTTTACTATTTATATATTTAATTTTTTTTTTAAACTTTTTTTAAACATTCATCTTTTCCTTTATAAATCTATTCATACATTCATAGTGTCATTCATACATTTATTCATTTTCATATATTTATTTTCATGCAAACATTCAAACAAATCATTTTTGTCTCATTCATATTTTTATACAATTATACAATTTTATTATATAAAAATATATTTTTTTACTGATTATATATTTATTTTATATATTTATATACTATTTTTAATAATTATATATTTTATTTATATTTATTTATATATATATTTATTTATATTTCTTTATTCATATATATGTTTAAGGACAAACAATTTAAATATCTTAAACCGTAAAACATTTTCAACTTGCCAATGCATCGCATTATCATAAGTAAAGCTCATTCTCCATCTCTCTCTTTCTCTCTCCTCTCTCTTTACCTCTCTGAGTATCTACAAGTTGCTTTAAATAAAACAGTTTGCAAAATGTGAAATTAAAAACGGCTTCCAGGCATTTGATAACACTTTTTTTTTTTTTAATGCGCGTGCAACAAGAGAATTCCCTGCCGCATTTCGTAGCTGGCTGAATGACCCTCTGCTGCCGCTGTCTGACCCTCATGCAGCTCTGGCCCTGCTCCCTGTTTGGCCTGTCTGCCATGTAGCTTCATAATTAAGTAATCCCCATGGACCGGCAACGCAGTGCACCTTAAGCTCAGATTGGAGAGACTGAGAGTGGGCCAACTGGTTTTATTGCGGCTACCATAACGGAGCATCAACGCGTTGGCCAGGCCAAAAACAAAAAAAAAAAAAAAAACCAAAACAAAATTGAAGGCGCACAAATTTCGCCCAAGTGTCAAGCGGCGCAGAGGCAATGGAGACGACAGTAGCCGGCACTGCACTGCGGTCATCCCAATGCCGGGACCACAAGGAACAACTCCAACTCGTCTTAGTTATGGCCATGTGCGAAGGCAATGAGCATATCTTATTACCACTGCAGAGATTACCAGGCAGACAGACAGCTCGAGCGAGAGAGAAAGAGAGAGGGGCTTAGAGGAGGCGAAGAAGTTGGGCAGCAGCTTTAACGGCCTTTGCTTTGGCTTTGACACATGTTATGAAATTTGAATAGATCACCAAGACTACTACATAAGAGATAGAAAGAAAGAAAAACAGAGAGATAGAAAGAGAGAGAGATAGATAGAGAGTAATGCATGATGCAGCAAACCTGTAAAATTTAGTTGGATAATGTTTGCTTTTCGTAAATTAAGTTGAGACTCGTGAGTCTTGTTTCGAGTTGTTTAAGAACATCTGGACGATGAGTTAACATGAATTGAGTCAGTTAAATGAAGTTGTTCTATTAGGCATTCGCCTAGAGAGTTATGGCAATCATAAAACAGAAACTGAAAGAAATTATAAATAGTTTTAAGCTGCATGAGTAGCTCCGGTATGCCAGACGATATGGAAATGTTGAGCAATATAATGAGAGAAATGCCACGAAGAATGCCGAAGCTGTAGAGCTTAAGATATGATCTACTAATATTGAATGCTGTTCAATGTTCAAGATGTACAGTCATTGGAATGCATATGTAAATAATATTAGATTCATTTAGGCAAACAGCTCGAGGAAAGTAAGATCCTGATGATCCTGAGGAGTGATTATTGCTGTGGATCAATGAGAATTGTGATCTATGCTACCCTTCCACAAACGAGTTGCTGAACTGAAAAGTCTTAGCTATATTCTAGCTCTTTTCTTACTCTAAGCAATATTCAAGCTATCTTCAAGCTATTTTGTAGCCAACTTTCAGTCGACTTCTGTGCAACTGTTAAGCAACTTCCAGATATATTTTAGCAATTTTCTAACCAACTCTTAGTTAACTTTTTGGGAACTGCAAGCTATCTATCTATCTAACTTTTTATCTTTCAGCTATCTTCAAGCTAAGTTTCAGGCAACCGCTAAACAACTTACAAATATATTCTAGCAATTTTAAAGCCAACTTTTAACTATATTCTAACTAACTTCTAATTCTAACTCTAACTTAATTCTATAGTTGCTTAGTCAATATGTAGCTAATTGCTAGCCAACTTCCAGCCAAATTCCCAATAAATTATAGCCAACTTTTAGCTATATTCTAGTGAGCCAATATCTAGCCATTCTAGCTTACTTAGCTAATTACAAGTCAACTGCTGGACAACTAAAAGCTAGCCAACTTTTAGCTATATTTATATTAAATAGCTTCAATGAGCTTTGACTCACTTAGCCGCCCTTCAAGCTCTCAAACCCTACATTCATTTGACTTAATGCCTAATTTAAATATCTGTTTTGCACACTAAGAACACAAATTTGTGTGGCCATAACAAGCAGTTGGCCATGTAATTTACCCATCGGCTAGTTGGCTAGACAACAATAATCTTAAAGTGAAGTACTTGGTTTACCAATTTAAAATCAATTTGCACAACAATATCTGCAGCGCACACCCCAAAGTTGTCCCATGGGAGCGCAGAGCAAACAGCAATTATGGCCAACATGTTGTCCCAGTGTGTGTGTGTGTGTGTGTGCGTGTGTGTGTGAAGAAAAGATTGCAGGAAAGTGTTGCAAGTGCTTAAAGGCAACATGTTAATGCAAGCATATATTATGTGTCAATTATAAATGTATTAATCAAGCTAAAAGATTGACAGCGATAATAAACAGACTGAAAATGAGAGAGAACGAGTAAGAGAGGAAGAGAGAGAGGGAGCATTAAAAGGCGCTTCTCTGATCTCTTTATTAGCCCAGCCTCAGCTATAAGCGCACTGCCTTCAATTCATTGATGAACCTCGAAATCTAGCAGTTCCTACATCGATAAAAAGAAACTTTGCCAGACTTGTTTTGGGCCACATGCACACAGGTGGTCAGTGGGCACAATTGCAGCCGAGTCGAGAACGGAAATCGCTCTGGCCAACTCTGATCATTATGCATACCACCAAGAAGTTGTTGAAGTTGCTGTTGTCTCTTGTTTCTTGGCTGATTGCGTAATCATTGACTCGCTGAGCATAAAATGTGTAGACAGGCGCACTGTTAGCCAGCTCGGCACAGCCAGCCAGTGGCTTCTACCGTTTTAATTGCCACAAATTAAAGTATCATTAAAATATGTAGAAAAGTCTCGCGCCAGCAGCAATATCAATTTCATGGGACAGCATTGCAACAACACAAACTTCTACACATAACACATTCTCCGACAGCTTCGCAAGCAAAGGCAAAGGCGAACTAAAAAAAAAAGGAAAAAAATGGTAAATTGATTAAAAACCATTAACATGTTCTTTATCACTCAGCACATTGAGCCTGGCTGCGGACAGAGAGAGTGTGTCTTCGAGTGGCTCTTCCAGTTGGCTGGGAAATTGTCTAAACTCTGGAAGCGCTTGTGGGCTGGTCTACTCTGACAACTTTTCAACAAGGCTGAAAAGCCTTTGGGGCTATAATATTAGGGGGCTGTCCAGTTGGGTGCTCAAATTTTATGAGCTCAGCCTGATAGATGGCTTTAATCAGCTGCAGCGGAAATGTTTGTCCAGTCACAGCAGATGCTTAAAATTTTCTATTTAATTACAAATACAAAACTATATTTTATATACATTTAAATAATTGCTTTATTATGAATACATTTTGTATGTAAATTGCTGAGAGCAGCTAATGACAGTTGGAGTTAAATATATAATATATCCTACATGTTTATTAAATAAATATTTCTTTAGCTTATAACAGCAACAAATTTACAACTTTTTTTTATACTCTTTTTTTCTCTACACTCAATTATTTCAACATCAGTCAAACTTTTCGCATTTGCATACGCACGTGATGCTTAAATATTCTAAAAACAAATTTCAACTCAACTTTTTTCCCTGTTTTTCTTTTTTGAATACCCTTGCAAACCGCAAATACCTTCACAAGTTTCTCGCTTTGCAAATTCATCAATTTTATTGTTTACCGCAAAAGCTGCTTCAATAAAAGAAGCAAACGAAAAACTATTTCAAATTCCAATTTCCATTTGGAACCGCAACTAATTTCAACTTTATTATTTGATTTCGAGAGATGACCAATGGCCAAAAGTCAGAGGCGATAAATCACTCATACGCCAATTGGGCCACAAGCTAGCTAGCCAAGTTTGGGTGCGAGTGTGTGGGCGTTGGCAACGCCCTCAGCTGTCAGAATACGTTTCATGGTTCGTCGCTTTTCCTTGGCTGGCAGAGCTTGCGTCTTCCCTTTTTCGTATTCAATTTTTTTTTTGGTTGTCCCTTTTGGCCAATTTCGCGCTTATTTACGCAGTTGACATGAGCAACACGTGCACTCAGAAATCTGGCCAAGCGACAACATTAACCCCTTGCTCGCCCCTGGCTGGGCAAAAGACAATTTAACACCTGAACGCTGGGCTATGCGACATTTCTCCCACTCCAATATGGGACACTCGTAATTTATTGACATATTTTGGCCACTTTGATTTCCCTGCCATTGCGCATAGATCCACTTTTACGCTCAAGTGAGTCGCCATCTGCTACAATCATTCCGTAGACAAGACAAGAGCTTCCACATGTGTTTTCTTTTTGCCCATTCTTTTTTTGCATTTTCCTTTTTTGCTGCTTTCCCTTTGGGCTAAAACAAAAGCCGAACACTTTTCGCGCCCTGTTAGTCAAACTGGCTGCTTTAGCTGTTGGCCTTAACACTTGACTGGGCTTAAACGCTTCTACAGACCTTGTCGCTTGCATTGCACTCACTTATGGCCAATTATAGTTAATGTCTCAATTAGCGGCAGTTATGAAAATTATTGACTGCCTCTGCTCGCAGCTAAGGTTGTTTTTCCTTATTTTCTTCTCTCTCTCTCTCTCTCTCTCTCTCTCTCTCTCTCTCTCTCTCTCTCTCTCTCTCTCTTTCTCTCTTATCCTCTAAGCCATTTCTAAAGTTTTTGCTCAACTATTTTCACTCGCTGGCCACTGGCCGCTGGCTGCGCTGGCTAATGGCCTCAGCTGCTGTTTAAATGTCCGCCGCTCGGTCAGTGGCTGTTTCGCTGAGTTGAATGACTGCAGCAGATAAGATAAGCTTTCGCTGCGACAGGAAATCGCTTTAAGAACTGAAGATCGTAGTAATAAGTGTAGCAAGGCTAGGCTTCGATTTACTCGAAGCTCCATTTTAATCAACATTTTATCTAAATATCAATTATTTAACTTAATTAGAGTTCTTCTAACTGAAGCAGAAGCGCGTATTTATTTGATTCTACTTATCTGACTTAATATAAACTTTTATCTTTCTTTTATCTTTTAAATTGCAAATATAATTTAAAGACAGTTTATTTTGATGGAAATGTGAAATGGAATGGAAAAATATGTAAGAGTTTTGTTTTTGCTTTCTGTTTTAAAAACTTTTTAATTATTAATTCCTGTATTTAAATTTCCAAAATAATATATATGTTAATTAAATAATCTAGAAGGGAAAATTTACTGTGTTACATACCCAAATTATTATTTTTTTTTTTAAATATACAGAATTCACAAATATCTATTGACCGCATCTCAATGTTTGCAAATAAATGTCTTTTACTCAAATTTTGAAAAACTCAAAGAGTAAATTCTTCATCGAGCTCATTGTCGATCACACAGGAAAAGCAAAAACTTATTTGTGTGTAAATTGATATACATATGCATTTCCGAACATTCTCTTTCTTAAATGTAAAGATCTTTTGCATGAACTCTGAATTATTTGCTGCTCACTTACTGAACCTCATTGTACGAGCGTTAATCGTATCGCTCAATAAACGATGTTCGTTCAAAGAGCGCCACACGAATAGCTCAGCTCAAGGCGCTCAACGAAAAACGAATACGAAAAGAACCCGAAAGCACTTGCCCAGAGCGAGAGGGATTGAGTATATTTTAATTTCAGTTGATCTCTTGGACAGAGCTTGCCTGCTCAAATGTTTAGCAGTTATTTGAGAGGTCTGTTAATATATGAAATTTATATTTGATGTAGAGTATGTCAAACATTCAGTTATTTCCTTTCATTCTCTCAAATATTTCAGAGAGTATGTATTTTTTATTCTTTACATAACCTCTCTACCTCTCTACCTACCCCTCCTTGACTCACTATTTTTGTTTGCCTCACTCTTGACCATTTCATATTAGCTCATTCTGACTGTTTTTCTTCGTCTCTCTCTCTCTCTCTCTCTCAATATCAATCTGATATCCGCTTTCATTATTGGCGTTCGAGTCTATGTCTATCTCTGTCTATTATTTTTATTTGTATCACTCTCTCTATCTCTCTCTCTCACTCTTCAAATATATAATAATCTCTCAATAAATATCAATCTGTCATCATCTTTCAGTATTTGGCCTTCCAAGTGTATGTCTATCCCTGTCTGTTAATTTTATGTGTGTGTGTGTGTCTCTCTCTCTCTCTCTCGCTCTCTCTCCCTCTCTCTCTCAATCTCTGTCTGTATGTCTATCTGTTTGGCTGTCTCTCTGTTTGCACCTTGCGCCTCGTCTTTGATCAACTCCCTCACAAGCTCACTCTCTCTTTCTGTTTCACTCTCTCTCTCTCTCTCCCTCTCCCTCTCTCTCTCTCTCTCTCTCTCTCTCTCTCTCTTTCTCTTTCTATCTTACTCTTTTGGCCCCTATACCCATTGATCCATCTAACTCTTCCGCATTCTCCATTAAAAACACAAATACTCGTCAGCATTCTGCTACTATTTAAAATAAGAATTTCAATAACTTTTTCTCCATATATTTTGTACGCACTTCTTTTGCCTTCACACTCTCCCCCTCCCCCTGCTCGTAAAGTCCATTTCAAATTTAGAAAGTGTGGCAGCTCATTAAGCGGAAAAAAGACTTCAATGTCGCACATAAATTAGTCGACGGTAACAATTTCATTTTGCTATTGAAATTGACGGCCAGACTCCAATGGCATGCCATGGGCGCCGTTGCAGGGGCCAGAGCAGGGAACCATTCTGGCGGTGGCACCAACTGGGCCATAAATCAAAAGCAGCGCACGGTGTTTAATACACTTGACGCCAGATTTCCGCGACAATTTGCGCATGAATTAAACATAAAAGCAAGTTGGCAGGGTAACGCACCACCCAACCACCCAACCACCCACCAACCCAGTCAACGTCCACCTAGCACTTGCTGCTCATTCTATATGCGACAACCGAAATCCAGAAAGCACTGACTGGGGCATTGGAGCTGGAGCTGGAGTCAGGAGCCAGGAGCCAGAAGCTGAAGCTGCTTCCTGCAGCTGCTCTGCTACTCTGTGAGTGGGCAAATAAAATCAAAGTAGGTAACACGCGCAAATAAAACACTTGACACATTAAAACGGCAACAAGAACTCACATGAGAAACACGCGAAAGACAGAGAGAGAGAGGGAGAGAGGGAGAGAGAGGGACAACAAGTCGGTGGGTGGGGTTTGGGCGAGAGTTGGGGGCAATGCCATGAGCAATGCGGCTACAAATTTCCATTTTGTCGTTTGGGCGCCTGCCTCATGCAAATAACTGACACTCACTGAGGCACTTACATAGGAAGGAGAAGAGAGGAGCCCAGGATATGAGCTCACATATATTTAAAGTGTAACAGTGTGCGTGTGCGTGTGTGAGAGTGTCGCTTTACATGCGCATACATACAAATTTAACGAGTCGCATTTATGATACCACAGACAAGTATAATAATTTCAATTAACGACACCCGCGGGTGTGTTTGCACAGCCAGGTGAGGACGAGCAGAGAGCGGCCGAAAGGGGAAAAGGGAGAGGAAGAGAAACGAGGCTGTTCCAGCAGGGCGACGAGCAGGAGAACGAGAGAACGAGAGAACGAGAGATGACTGTGTGCATTCAGTTGAATGACTAACGAAATAATATGCTATTTTCTGGGCAAATTGTGACAACAAATTATATGAGATACAAAATCGCAGCGAGATGTGAGAGCTTAATGAAAATGATATGCTTTAAATCAAAGAACATATTAAATTGAAATTTTTTATATTATATTTATATATATATATAATACAGAAAGATTTTTTATTAAAATGTTAAAATATTTATATATATGGTGATATATTTTTTATAAAGAAATACAAAATGAATCACAAATGTGTTTAATTAATATAAATTAAGTATAAAAAATAATAATATTTTACGAGTTTTTATTAAATTGATTTTAATATATTTGTTTATCTTTGTCCTTCATTCATTAAAAACTTTACTTATTTATAAAATAAATACTGGCAAAAATTATATTGAATTTTTTAAATGTTTAATTGATAAAATGGTGTGTAATAATATTCTACGAGCTTTGATCAAATTGATTTTAAAATACTTGTTTCTGACTGTGCTTTATTCTCTGAAAAATGTACTTAAAAAAAAAAAAAAACTAAGTAAATAAAAAAACTGGCATATATGATAATTTTATTTTTTTAAATGTTAAATAAAAATACAAAAAAATATATATATATTAAAAAAAACGTATATTATCGTTTGACAGAAAATAAATAAAATAATTAATTCAAAATATTTTTTAAATTAAATTTTTTAAATTCTGTAAACTATGTATATAAGATATATTAATTATTAAAATAAATATGTGTTGAATTCAAACTATTTAAATTTAGCATCTTAATAGCATCTTAAATTTATTTAGCATGAAATAAAATAAATTAAAAGAAATAATACTTATAGTCTACTTTTTGGAGCTGTTTAAAATAAGTTTTTTTTTTTTTTTTTTGGTAAAAAGGTTTATTTTATTTTATTTAAACATGCTTTCTACTACTAAAATAAGTTAAAGCCCGTGTGATAATATATATGTAAACAATATTTACAAATTTATTAAAAAAAAAGAAAAACACAAAAACAAAAAATTACTTGAATACTATTAAACTGATTTCGCGAATTAGAAACAATATATTCTATAAATTTCATGAGCTTAATTTTCATTAAATAAAAGCTTTAACTCTGGGCTACACATGACGGCGTATTTCAAAAGATAACTTTATATTAATACCCGTTTATATGTATATATTTATCTATATATATGCATATTTTTTATAATATTATCAATTTTTCTAAATAAATAAATATATTATAAATTGTTTAATACTAACAAATTTCCGCCGACTTAAGTATCTGACTGAGTTATATCTTTCTCACACTCTTATACATCACACAAAAAAGAAAAACTTTTCAACAATCACTGTGATTTCATCGTGATCACTGTTATCCGCATCACTATTCACCCAGCTACACACACAAGCACAAGTCAGGTGTGGACATAAAAAGGAGCTGCTGTTGCTTTTTCTGCTGCACACACACACACACACGCGCAGCTGCTAAAGTCATGAGAATGTGAATGAGGATGTGGATGTGGATGTGGATGAGGTAGAGTCACGTTAAGGCAACGCATTGGTATGTTAGTAGGTCGCAGCTGTGCGAGTATATGTATGTGTGCTTGTGTGTGTTTGTACGCGCATTATTATGCCTCTAATTAACTAAACGCATATATTTTCTTAGCCACATCTTTGGCCAAGTTTTACAGCCGCGCCAACTCATCAGCATAAAAGTTTTTAATGAGCCATTTGCTGCCTTTGTCGCTGACTTCATCTCGCATTGACACACACACACACACATACATGTGAATATATATTTATATATATTTTTACATATATATAAACATGCTGCGTTTCTTTTTAGCAGCCTCTTGGCATCATCACATTTCGAATGTGTAACGAATTTGTTATGACAAGCTCGGTTGACACGTTTTAATTAAATTTAATTACTGAGTTTCGCTAAAACAAGAACAAGAACAACAGCAACAAAAACAAGAAATTGGCTAACATGTCAGCTGGATTAGGTGGGCAGCGTGTGACACGCTGAAGCTGCCTGTACCAACTGACAATTGACAGCATAAAGATGAGGTGTCTACTAATTGGAACACGGAAGCTGTAAAGCGGATTTTGGCCTTGCAGCAAAATAAAATCTTAATTGAAATACATTCAAATTGCGAGGCATTATAATTATGTGCAAGCATAAAATGAAGAAGGAGTTAAATATTAGATTTGCCCTATTTTAATGGGGAGTTGGGTATGAAACAGGTGAAGCGAATTAATTAAAATAATAGCTAAATTAATAAATTGCAAGAAATGAATTAAACGCATTTGTCAAGAGTTAAAATTGATTGATGTATGATTAATATTTGTTGAAGTGCATAAAGTGCTTGAAGAAAAATACATTAAATTAATTAAATTCCAGAGAGCGTTTCTTAGGCAATAATTGAAAATGAAAATAACTATAATGTAGTTTATATATAATTTTATATAATTTAAATATTATGTATTTTGTAGTATGAGGTATAGTATATATTAAGCTGAAGAAAGAATAAATTTTATTAACTTAACATGTACTTTATTAAATATTAAATTAAATATATTATTATTATGTGTACATTAGATATTAAGGTGAAAAATGAATAAATTTTGTTAACTCATATAATTTAAAATTATATATAATTTATCAAATATAATATATTATTTAATATATTATTTTTTATATGGTTTTAGGCTGAAGAAAGAATAAATTTTAAATGACTTATTCTTATTTTTATTATTTTTTTTACTTTAATTATTCTCTTAACTCCTACCATGCAATGAATTTTTGCCATTTTCTATTATTACCTTGTCTGTTTTCTTTGAGTGAGCTTTTGTCAGCTCCATCGACTCAACAAAGTGAATCCTTTAAGTTTAGGAAGTAGCCAGAAGTTATAGAAGAACTCGAAGAGGTTAATATGGGAGTTATGAAAGGATATGTGTCGTATGAAAAATAAATGCCTTGTTTTTTGAAGCAATGGAAATCTTAAACTCCAGAGCCCTAAAACATCCTTTAACATGTTTTTCACTGTACTTGATGATATGGAAATTTCAATTTGTTTGACATATAATCTAGCTATTAGGCAATGACTGAAAGGCACCAAATGCTTGGTTTGAACGAGATATTCTTCATTCTCAACTTGTTGTCTGCCTTCTTGGAGTAATTAGAAATTAGCAATTGAATATTGTTATTTTTATTATTGAATTTATTTGACTTTCGAAATTTTCTTAACTTTTCTTTAGTGATTATTTCGCATTATACACACACTTGACATTTATGAGTAGAAATTAATATAGAAACAATCATTTATTTGCCTAAAATATATGAACATTATTAGCTGTATTGGAAGTAGCATTCTAAAATATAATATTTTATAATAATTTTATATCATTTATATAGAATGCAGCTTTTAAGTTTTTTCTTCTTCTTTTTTTTTAATATTTTAGTTTTTTTTTTTCTTTAGTGATTATTCCATTCTATAGATTTGGGATATTTGTTGAACAAAGAAAAAAGATATATTTGCCTAAGTAATACAAACTTTACATATTTTCGAACTAAGTTTCTCCTATTGAGAAAAAGACAGATCTTTAAGAGGATATATTCTTTAGTTTCATATTAGGAATCTATATTTAAAGAAAATAAACCACAGCAAAAATAAATAAATAAGTAAATAAATAAAAAATTATAAAAATTATATGAAATGATTTGAATATTTTCACATCATCATACTGCTAATTTCTCTTATAGATTAATCAAAATTAATAATTAATTAATTGTAAATTAAATTTTTAATAAATGCATTCTTCGCTTCTGCAAATGTAGTATATACCAAAAAAGAATAGCTTCTAGAGCTTTGTAACTTAAATTGCCATAGTCTACGTCACAATTATTGCAATTTTGAATGATTATACATAAAAGGAAATTGAAAATGCTAAGCTAATTTAGTTTCCATTTGGTGTGGCTGAGCATGCATATAGACTAAGAATATATCGTTTGTCATATATCATAATCTTGTCTGTATCAATTCAAAAGTATACAAATTCAAATTATGTTAGTCAATCAATCAATCAGCCCTCGTACCTACATTGATATACATGAACAATATTGAACTATAAATCAGTATCATCGCACAGAACTTTCGATTGCTATTGTCATGTTTGTAATTCATGCAATAGCTGTCATTATTAGGTTTGCGACTCATCGAGCGCCGCCGAGTCTAATCAATTTAAGTATTATTTATGCAAATTATTGGAGTAGAAGCAATTCTGGGCGACTCATCGATTACCCAGATGCCAAAGCGTAAACAGTGGCGACCACTTGATAAAGAACACATAACGCAAGTGCCAGGGAACACAACAATTAGATGTTTCCTGCCCAGCGAGCAGCAGCGCAACGGCAGCATGCAACCAGAGGCACAGGCAGAGGCAGAGGCAGTGAAACGGCGACTGCGACTGGCGTCTCGTACTACGTACACTGTGCCATGGCAGTGGCAACGGCAACTTGTCAGCTCGAATGACGTTTTAATAAGTCACATAATTCATGTGCCTGCGATGCCAATGTTGGATATCAACATGAATGCCTGCTCCTGCTCCTGCACCTACTCCTGCTCCATGCACCTCCATCTGCAGCTGCCACTTCTGCAGTCTCCAATCTCCTACCTCTGACAATGTTGCCGCGTGCCCCGTACGCCAGATAACATGCCGCAGTGGAGGTGATTGCAGCGCCATCGCATTCATTCAGTGCTGCAGGGCAACGTTTTTGGGTTCGCTTTGACATATGCTCCCCGTGCCTGCCGGCTCTCTCCTGTCCGCATCTCTGCGCTCCTGCTGCATGTCTTGTCAGCTGCTCATTTGTCAATGTAATTGATTTTATGCCTGAGCTTTTGACTAAGGTTGTGGCCGACGATGTCGTGCGATTGGTTGGCTAGATGGCTGCTGGCTGGTTGGCGAGCTGGTGGCTTAGTTGGCTACCTGGCTGTACGCTTGGCCTTTTGCCTGATATATTATTCGATTACAGTTAGACGTAAATCAAGTGGAAGAGCATGATGTAGCCATCAGGTGCACTTATGAGTGTATGCCACAAAGTTATTGCTACTCAGTTCATATACATACTAGATACAGATACAGTCCATGCATGCGACTGAGTGTGCGTGTGTCTGATTGCTGTGCGTGTGTGTGTGTGTGTCTGCCGGGCAATGGTCAAATGGTTAGGGAATGCGAATTATTACTAAAGAAGGTCAAACGAGTAGCAAAAGGATCAAAAGAAGAAGGTGAATAACAAGGTTAAGCGATAATTGCGTGAGAGATGCGGATAAGAACTTATTGCTGCTGCTGTGTGTGTGTGTGTGTGTGCGTGTCTGTAATGAAAAATATATTATGAGGAGACAGCCAAAAAATTAATTAGCAAAAAAAATACGACAGCTAAGGAAGTTCAGAGTTGCATAACCTCAACAATTACACAATTATATGATAGATAGAGAGATATATAAATCATATTTTAGGCATAAAATTTGTGATTAGTAAAAAAAGAATTAGAATTAAAAATGAAATGTGATAAATTTATGTATGCAACGCAAAAAAAAAAAAAAAAAAAAAAAAAAACAATAAATAAAATATAATTAAAATATATAAAAAATAATTAAATATAAAATAACTGAAATAAATAAAATAGATATTAAATTTTCTATTATTTTTTCTATTTGTATATATTATAAAATAAATAAAGCTTAAGCAGTAAAGGAACATACAAAACAATGCCAATTAACCTTTAATAAATAATAATTAATATAATGATAATAGTTTCATATTTATATATGATTAAGAAATACATATAAATTTAATATGCTTGATAAAAAAAAATAACTTAAAAATAAAAAAAAATAACTTAATAAAATATATTTGTATATATTTTTAAATTTGTATCTTAATATAATATTTTATTTGATAAATCTAAAATGTTATTATTTATTTTAAACTAAATATCGTATACATAAGATATATTTTATGTTTAGCTGTAGAAAAGACATGCAAATAAACCATAAATAAAACTAAATATTAATATAATAATATAAAATATACATATATGAAAATAAATATATTAACTGGAATACTAAAAAAATCAATATAATAAATATTATTTATTGTAAACTGAATTAATAAGCACAAATAATAATAATATTATAAATTGCAAATATATATAAAATTATAATGAATTACTTTTAATAATTATTTATTTTATGAATTAATATAATAAATTGAATTTAATTTAATTTAATTTATTTAATAACGTAATAATAAGATATTTAATTATTTTCATTTTTCATAAATGTGTTTATGTATATACAAATTATTATTATAATGTTTTTATATATATTTTTTTACAATATTTTAAAATATTTTTATGTATATTAATTAATTCAGTTTAAAGGAAAATATAGACAAAATATAAAAGAAGCGATTAGCGGTGCATTTAAACTTAAGCTAACAAATAAGTTAATAATTAATACAAATTAATAATTCTACAAAATATAATTCATATTTAAATTGCATTAAGCAGATTCTAATAATCCACTAATACTTATATTAAATACATGTTACAGAAAAAAAGCTTTCAATAAATTGTCAAAGAATTTTTGCCATTTTAGCTATCTTGATTTATGAAATTCGTTCGTTCATTTGTAATTGAATTTTAACACGCTTCCTATGGCTAGATAGATCTGAAAAACCACCTAATTTACTGCGCTCGCACCACAACTTAATTTTCAATCAATTCAGGAGCCAAAGTTCTGTTAGCTGGAAACCGGTAGCCCGTGGCCATGGCCATGACCATGGCCGTGGCTTTGGCTGTGGCTGTGGCTACAACAATGCTTCCACATGGAGTCGATGCCGCTTCTGTAGTGCAGAGGAGTCTGCTTTATGGCAAGGCGCATTGCATCTTATAGATAGTGTTTTTTCTTCCTTATTTTCTTCTTTGCTTTGTTCGCCTATTGCTGTCTTTGGCGCTCATAAATTTTTATAGCTTGTAATTTGGGACGTCGCTGCACATGCGCGCCAGGCGGTCGACTTGTCTTCGTCTTCAAATTGTCCATTCTTGGTCTTGGCCTGAAGCTGGCGGAAGGCTCTTTCGTTTGACTTTGGGTTCGGCATTGGCCAGTGCCAGATTTATACATTTCGGTGCAATTAATAGCGATGTTTTGGCCATTCTGATTGGCTTAGATGGCTTTATAGTTGCAGCACGTACGTACATACATGTACCACCAGTTGCTCATTTGTCTGTCTCTGGCCCAAGTGCAATTAGCCATGGTAGAGCTGTTGTTTTTATTGCTCAGCATATGCCTCTTGCTCTAGGTGATAATCATAATGTTGTTTGCTAATTAAATTGCTAGAGAGGAAATTAAATGATACTAAAAACAAAAAGTATATGCCATAAACACGTACAACGGTATATGCCAGCAGAAGAACCTCACTAAAAACGATTGTTAATCTTGGTATAGAAATAGGTAGAATGAATACTTTCGTCGGAAATGGTAGAAAATATGATGAAGTCGGCCTAGTGCTGATGCTTAAATGAAGTTTTACTATTCCTTTTCGAGTTTTATTTGTATTATTTTAGTATTGCTGCGTTACTTTTACTATGTTCATAAAGTTCTGAAGGCATACATTTGATACGGAATGCATAAGGACTGCTTTTCCATTACTAAAACAAAGGGATGCATATGAAATGATAAAAAACATTTATATAATTGTAAAATACACTAAAATACATTTATTAAACATTATTCTATAAATCTTTATATTACAAATTTTTGCATTATATTTACATTATTTTATATAATGAAATCTAAACACTAATAGAGAAATTGTTATTATGAATATACGTATATATAATAAATATATATAAAGGAATATATTAAAATTGTTTAATCTAATAGATTCTCTAAAAAAAAAATATAGTTAATGTGACATTATTAATACTACGCCATCATTAACATAATTATAAATATTATAATTATCAGCATTGCCAACATCTCTCATTAACATATACATTTTTAATAAATAAATAAATATAAATAGTACAAATGTGATTAATGGTTTTGTAAGTAAATATTAAAATATAATACAATTTTCATGTGTTTGATTTACTATACAAAAGTGAAAGTCACTTTACTTGGCGCTCCAATCTGCACCAGTTCAGCAATAAAATTGAGCAAGTCCTGTGGCAGGCCTTCTCTACCTTTTATAGGGGATAGAATGCCACTCAAATGAAAATGCTGCTCGTGATCATATTGAGTGTATTTTATGCTCCAAGAATTGCCTATAAGCAATTTCCTCTTTTCCTTTTTGAGTAATGTGGCTAAATGGATAATAAATATATTGAGCATTAGATTTAGTACATAGCAAGAGAGAGAGAGAGCAACCGAACGTTTTAGTTATTTTGTTATTGCTTTTGCTTAAAGGATGAATAAAGGAATTTTGTTGTTTATTTTTAAAATTACTTAAAGACAAATGTGTAATAAAATTAAATAAAAATCTCTATTTGTTTCAAAGTTATGAGCAGTTGAAATATTTAATTTGACGGTGGGTCAAAAAAGCTGTCTCTATATTGGCATGACTCGCTGGACTTGGCTCATCAAATACATGTACATTGGATTTATCTTCATGAAAATATTATATATAATATTAAGACTGACGTTAAAGCTGTAGACAAAAATAATTTCTTTATTTATAACAGAGTACAATTTCTTATATTACGTAATGAGAATTGATTTGAAACTGAACTGACGATCGAGAGATTTTTGTCTTTTATAGCTACAGATCCTGGAAGTGGCCAAAAATTATAAAGATAGGGTAAATTCCCATCCAAATAGCCTGGCCAGTCGCAGCAGGTACTGCAGCTCTTAGCCGTACTTCCATTAGAAGAAGACTAAAACGTCTTGACATGAACATTTTTCCTAGTATTCATATATTTTCCATAAAATATATATGTATATATTTTTTAGTAATGTATCCTATGTTAGAATTAATATAGTTTTAAATAGTTTTATCATTTATCATCATCATTTAATTAATGTCCATTTATTTTATATTTATTTCAATATATGTCGGAGTGAATTGTGATTTATTAGAATTAAATATAGTTTGTTTAATCAAAATGTTAAAAATTATTGTTATTTAATGTAAAGTAAATTTTTTCTTAATATGAGAAATTCCCTTAACTACTAAAATCACAAACATACATATATGTATGTATTTACATTCCTATAGTTATTTCATACTCTTTGTCTACCAGGAAGCTGGCATCTTCATCTTTTCATCATCTCTGTAAGCTCTTGCCCTTTACAGCTAAGTCAGCTTCCTGCACCAGGCTGTTAGCTCCTACCATTCCAGATATATTGCCTATCCTCACTTGACTGTCAACGTTGATAAAGTTGTGTTCTTAATCTAATTAGAACATTTTGAAGACATAACGAAGCCTAAATATTAATCTTTATATACGGAAAACTGCTGCTGCTGGGCCCGTGCTCCTGTGTTCGTGTTCGTGTGGCTGTAAAGACAAACTCAATTACTTAGAGAGCGGCAGAGTGAGAGAGAGAGAGAGAGAGAGAGTACACATCTATTCCGGAAAAACCTCTCGAGTGCCCTGAGGCCATTCCGCCAAGATTTGCAGCTACTCAAAATGCAAACATTGCGAGTGCTGCCAGCAACTGGCTAAGATGTTGGCTCAGTTGGCAGTTGGGCACGTTAAATGTTGCCTCTGTTGGCTGCTGCTTTGCCTTTTGATGATTACAAATTAATCACACTTTAAACATGGCAATTACGCTACTCGCTCAGCGACAGGCTCCAGCTGAGCCCCAGCCCAGCCACTGGCTTAAACTGTAGAGCTCTAGAACTGTAGAACTGTGATACATCGTATGCAATTTCGTAGATACAACGGCAGCAGCAGCAGCAGCAAACGCTCTTGGGGCCTTTACTTGGCTTTTATATGGAAAAATTGCTTCCTTTCGCTGTTTAACTTTCGTTTTAATAAATAATCAAGCACTGCCCGACTATCGCTTTGCACTTGGACTTCAGCCTGCTCTTGCTTTTCGTTTCGGTCTTCAGCCTTATATCTCCTGTACGTCTTTGTCTTCTGGCTCTGCGGTTCGTCAAGTTCCTCATATAATTTCCAGGCAATTTCTCATACCCATAATTGCATAATTTCAAAGTTGTTGGCAACTTAATTGCGCGCAACGCGACCAAACGCTGCCAGCTGCCTGGCTTGCAGCATACATGTGTGGATAGCCTTGTATGCATGTATATGTATGGCTTGGCCCAATCCGGCATGGGGCTGTCTTCGGTGTAAATAAAACCTTTTTAAACGGTTGTCATGCGGCAGCCGAAGCAACAGTACCCACGACTACCGGGCACTCAAACTGGTATTGGCGGACTTTGCAACTTGGCTAACTGCCTGACTGCCTGACTGCCATGATGGGTCGCCTCTTTCAGATTCTCGACTTCAAAGCGCGCACATCATCAAACATATGTTGTACCTTGCTTCTCGCGTCTTCACTCCTCTCTCTCTCTCCCTCTCTCTCTGCCGTACTTTGGCCATGTTACGCCTGACAGGTGACTACAAAATCTCCATTGGTCTGCTCTGCCCTGGCCCTGCGGCCATTAGCCATCAAAGTTAATATGCTTTATATTAAATTTGTTGTCTGCTTTTGTTGTTGTCGTTGCCTGGCAGCAATGGCCAGACAATCTGCATCTGCCACAATTTCCACGCTCTTCAGCTGCTCATCAGTAGCTGCTCCAAGCCTCCCGCTTCACCCACTTTGCCATTGCCACATTTGGCCCACTGTAAAGTTATTGTATGGCCTGCGTTTTTTTCTGCGTCTCTCATCAAATTACTCAATTAATTTCAGTTAAATTAAAAACACTGTCCAGACAACAGAAACCAAATTGTTGATGTGTCGTTCCACTTTGCCAGGACTGCGTCCGAAACGAGAACGCAGACAAGCTGGCTGCCCAGACAGTGGAAGTTGGTTACCAGACTCGGCAAATAGTCGTTAATTTGGCATTTGCATTTAAATGCTGGACAATAGCAATTTGGTCTTAATTGAGATTAAGTGATTAACTGCGATACTCCAGCTGAGCGAGTGTGTTGTGTGAAAGCGCATTTGGCTTTGCAGCTAATCGGAATGATCTGCTTAGATAAGTGAAAGAGCAAAAGAAATGCAACGGTGTCACTCGGCATGACAGACCAGACAATGCGCTGTAATAATCCACTCAAACAATAATTAATAAATATAATATAATATTATAATATATTAGTTAAATGACTGATAGAACTAGAGAAATCCTTTTAGAATAAATGTTTAAATATTTAATTAAATAAATACACAACTTTGAAGAATAATTCATTGAACAAGCGAATATTATTTATATTTTAAAAAGAATATATATTAAATATAAAAATAAATAACAAATATATAAATATAAATATCAATAAATATATAAAAACAGACAAATAAATAAATATATACATAAATATTAAATTAATACATAAAGTTAAAACACTTTAAAAGGATATATTAAAAATAAATAAATAATAAAAAATATAAATTTAATAATATATAAATATATTAATTGATTTTCATAAATAAATATCTATGTACATAGTTAAATATATAATTAAAAATAAATATATGTGAATATAAATATAATATTAATATAAAAAAAAAAAATAAACAAAAATTAAAAAATAAAATAACATAAATGGATATGTAAAAATAATATAAAAATATATATTTAAATACATAATCAAATAAATATTTGATATTTTAAAAATAAATATATATGTAAATACATAAGGAAATAAATATATAAAATATAAATATGTATGTATATAGAAATATATTATAGAAATAAAAATTTAAATAATTAAAAATTCTATCATCACTAAATATAAATAAATTTGAGTGTATAATAATATAATTAAATTATGAATATATGTATTAATATATTTATAAATTTTGCAAATATTTATTCATACACAAAATTAATTATAGTAAAAATAATATATATCAAATTTATAACTAAATTTAGATTCAAAGCAACAGAAAAAATAAATATATATTTATATAGAGAAAGTTTTTTCATTATCATATCTGCAATTATTAATTCATATTTACATATATTTATTATAAATCATACTAAAATATTAGTACAAATATATTATTTATTTTACAACATATTTTGCATATGTTTAATTAATAAAAAAAATAAAAATAAAAATAAATAAAAAAAAACACAAATAGTTGTGTATATATACATATATAAAATTTTTTTTTCTTTTTATTAAATATATATTATTCTATTAAATTTCCTATTAAAACGCTGCAATTGTTCTTATATTTAATAGCATATATGTCAATATAGCATATCTGCCCTGTCGAGCAAATAGAAGAATTAATTCTGTTGGTACTATTGATAAATAAATGTTTTTCTGCATTTATACAAGCTGTCTATAATGTCAGCTACAAGCTGTTCTTTTACTCGTACTCTTAAAAGCAAATACACTTAATTAAAATGCTCCCCAGGTAAGAACATAAAAAAAGCTCCACAGCATAGAAAGCAAGAAAGAAACGTTCACAAACAGAAACAGAAACTTTCTATTAAAGCAAGAAGTATTCCGTCTTAAGCAAATTATAAAAGATATGTGGCTGGAGGACATTTTTGCATTGCAAATCAGTTTGGCATCTAGCTAGCATGTTATGCCTGTTGGATATCTTATGGGAACATATGCCATGAAATTTGTAACTTTCATGGGCGAATAGTTTGTGCAAGGAGGCATTGCGGCAGCCTGATTAATGACCACGTTGCTTGCAAATGAGCAGAGCAAATCAAAACAAGCGCAATGCAGTGGAAGCAGCAGTTGGAGCAGAAGCAGTCGTTGCATTTCCCCGAGGGGGCTACGTTTTTCTGGCCGAAAGCAGAAACTCGTTTGCTTTGGCCAAAGTCGGGTGCAAGCCAAATGCATTTGGCACGCAATTATGGCCCAAAGTGTTAATTGCATTTCCGTTGCTGCCAGAACCGTAGCTATCAAACTGCGGCACGGCCCACAGCTCACGCATTTGGCATTAAGCGCAAGCAGTTGCACTCCAGTTCGCGAGGCCAGACCAGAAGCCGAACTAAGCCAGAAGTAAAAGCAGCCAGCCAAGGCTAACACATTTGCAGATAAGAAACGTGCAGAGTTAACGGCGCTTTTTGGTGCTTCAGTTACTCTACTCCTGCTGCTGCGGCTGCTGCTGCTGCTGCCTCCCCGGGAGACGTTGTAAAGATGGCGCATGCGTGGCAGACACGCAGCAGAGACAGCATCAGCGGGCAGCCAGATGAAGCGAAACTAAGTCAAATATTTGTAGAACAGAGCAACAGACAGGCAGCTCCCCAGGCTAACTGCAAATGTGAAATTTATGGGTCCCAAAAGGCGCGTGGACGTCTCCGCTAAGCCATGAAAAATAAAGTTAAGAGAACTTTGAATCGAATAGAAATGAGACTCGAATTTAGCATACGCTGTCAATAATATATGGTAGGGAACATATTGTGAGTACCTTATTGGATGAGTGAGTAACTTACTGTACTTAACTTGGTATCTTTTCTACGAATTTCGGTTATTGGCAAAGATTGCATGTAGTTCAATAACGTGATTTATTCGGAGCTCTTTCATTAATATCATAGATTTCTTGGTATTTTTGTTCAGCATAGCTTGTAATTTTATTCATAGAATTTTGTGCGCATATTTAAAATTATTATTTAATTTTTTTTTATTTTTGATGTAATGTAAACAGCCCGAAAACATTTTTTAAAAATGTTTTTTTTTTTTTTCTTTTTACCTAACACTACGTTAATTTAATATTTATTAATGTCTTGAATTCCCATATTCATGCTCTGGCTATGATTGTCGTCAAGTTTGACCTCAAAATTCAATACAAATAAAATCTTCTATCAGTAATATTAATTTAAATTTAATAATATCAATTTCGATTTGCAGAAGTCATATATAATTATTTTAATACATTTTTATTTTTAAGTCCATATCTCCATATATTTAATACAATATAAAACAGTTTTTATTATTATGTTCTTTATTTATTATTATTTGTAATTTAAAATTATTTTTCTATTTAAAAATTATTGAAAATGCGGGACTAAATTTAGAATAATATTTGAATAAGTTCACTATCTACATTAATATACACGATGTTTCATATGCTCTCTCATAGCTGTGCTTCCCCTTGCTGTCCTTACAGCATTCGATACTTGCGTATGCAAACGAAAAGTGAACGAATTTCTTTTTGGCTAGCCGCATATTCATAAAGTGCTTTTTAATGGCAGCTAGAGGTCTCTGCTCCACTCTCGGCACTCGACTCAGCTAGTAACGAGTCCAAGTCGAAATTCTAGCTGCATCGCAATGAGAATGAATGCTGACAGCCGGCCAGCCAGGAGGCGTCTGTCATTTATCTGAAGTCTTTGCATGTCGTTGCATGCGGCTACATTTGATAAGCAACCAGAGAGCAGAGCAAAGCCAAGGCAAAGCAAAAGAAAGCTTAAAGAGTGTAACAGCTGGCTGGTCTATAGCTCATTCCCAGTTGGCATTGGCATTGGCATTGGCATTGGCATTGGCGTTGGCTTTGCGTTCTGGGCTTTGGCCAAATCCGTTAATAAGCCATTTTGACAAATTGGATGATTGCCGGCAAATGCTAACGTTTCGATTGGGTATTGAGTAACGTGTGGAAAGTGTGACAATTGCCATTTGCCGATTTGTCGATTTGCCGAACAGAAGAGTAACGAGCAGCATTTAAGTCAACGATTGCTGACTAAGACCCGAAAACCATATTGATTTAACGTTACATGTAAATATGCTGTGCAAAAGAATCTTTAAGAGGGCGCAGCTAAGTCAAGGGCCTCGACTTGACAAACGATTCTGATAAGCTGAACTCAAACAAGAGGGTAATATATGGAGAGAATATTTATGACAATCGGCAAAGATTGTTGCTGACTAGAAAATGTCGACTGGGAGATACTCTTCAGCAATACTCTTAAAGTACTCTTGATGTGATTTTATATTTATTGGAAAATTAATTACATTAATTTAATAAAACTGTTTGCTAAATTAAAAATTTATATAATTTAATAAATAGTTTAAAAGTTTATTACATTAACTTAATAAAGTAAATGTATTTTTGAATAAATTTAATAAATTAATGTATATATTTGAGTAAACATTGTTTATTTAATTAATGAACTTTATTCAAAAATATATTTACTTAATTAAATTAATGTAATAAACTTTTAAACTATTTATTAAATAAATAAAATGATCATATAATATAATAAACTTATGAACTATTTATTAATTTTATAAAATTTATCATTGCAATAAATAAAATTGTATAAAAGTTGTTTGAAATGAACTGAGAAAATGTTGTTAAGATGAGTGAAAGTATTTATGGCAATAAAAAAAATATATTTATTAAGAGAAAAGTATTGTGACCACGAAATTCTTATTACAATTTATTTTATTTTTTAGGAGAAAGGTATTTTTCTATGAAATTATTTGTACGCCATTTAATTCTTTTTATTTATGTGTTGAATACTGCTCTGAATCGCGAAATAATAAAATAACAGGATATATCTTTAGTATATATATCTCTAAAATTTTATATGTATTTATTTAAAAATGTTATTGTTTTTTTTTTTCTTTTTAATTATATTTTTTATTATTTTTGTATGTATTTATTCATTTATTTATTTATTTATTTATTTATTTATTTATTTATTTATTTATTTATTTATTTATTTATTTATTTATTTATTTATTTATTTATTTATTTATTTATTTATTTATTTATTTATTTATTTATTCACTTATTTATTTATTTTTATTTTATTTTTTTTTAATATTTATTTATTGATCTATTTTATCATTTTGGCGCTGCTCTTTTTAATTAATTAATAAAAAAAAAACCAATTGTAGATTTCATTACCTTTATTTTAAATTTTAATCAAAAAAGGTATATTACTTATATATTTTAAACTTGTATTATATATACTTATTTCTATTACAGAAGAATATTGAAACATTATTTATGCAATTTCATTTTTAAAACATTATTTTTTGTTTAATAGAAGACTGGGAAAAAATGGAATTTGATAATTTATAATCTTTACTTTAAATGTTATGCAAATAGATGTATATACTTTTTGTTCAGTATTACATCGGCTTCTTTATAATATTGTAGAAATTCGTAGTATATAGACTTAAGTGACTGAATTATAAAAATACTGTAAATAGTTAGCTTTTTAAAGACATTCATTAAAAGCTTTTTCCAATTCATTTTAAGACTTGGAATTTCTCAAAGTTTCTACAGTTTACAGTTCTTACTCTGCCTCAATCTCAATTTATCTCATTCTCGCTCTCTCTTGCTCTGTCGTTGTCTAATTTATTTTGACTCTCTACTTTTTACTTCTAGTTACTCAAATAATCTATCGCTCTTTCTAATAAACTGCTTCCAGCATCTCTCAGTTTCTCTCTCTCCCACTTTAGTTGATCCCACCCTTAAGCATTATCACGATCATAACACTTGATGGTGTTATTGCACTCATCGTCATGCACTTGACTGAACACTAGAATAAATCAAACAAAAAAGTCATATTAAAGATATATGAATATAATATTATATTAAAAATATTATATATATTATAACTTGCTCAACTTACCATTCTTTGTATTAAAGCAATTCCATTCATTCAGTTCGCATAGTCCTGGAAACTCGACCACACAGTTACCATTGGAGGCACAGACGGGTAGAGATTTCTCTGGACATTGGTAATTGCATTTGCCCAGCTTTTTCAGTTCCAACTGATGGTCGAGCAGCTTGGGCACTTCCTCGACGGAGGACAGCAGGCGAGCTGCTTGGTGGGCTGGCTTGTTGGTTGTGGTGCTGCTGGTTGTGGTGCTGCTGGCTGTGGTGCTGCTGGTTGTGGTGGTGCTGGTTGTGGTGCTGCTGCCTTGTTTGTGCTTCTGTGCCTGAAGCTTTTCGCGCTCTTTGATCGCCTGATTGATGGCTTGGGGTATGTGCGTCTGCGCCTGTTGCATTATATAGGCGACTTGTTGCTGTATTTTGTTGACCTTGTCGCCAATGTCCAGCGGTGCACGGCCCGGCACAGAGACCACAATCTCTGCCACTGGCGGCATCACCACTTTGTTGTAACCAGCAGCATGTTGCAATGTGGCCGTAGCACGATGATTTATCACCTGTGGCACCTTCGGTGGCTGCTCAACGTGTGGCGGCAACAAATCCAAATGGGGCACGGCCACACCATGCCCATGCCCCTGTCCGTTGCCCTTGTTTGCTGCACCGGGCTGCGGCACGTGGCCGGTAATAGTTGCAACCTGGCCATGCGGCGTCTGCTCCAGCACTTGATTGATGTGATTGGTTATCAGCGTTTGCACGTGCGCAGGCAGCTCAATGGGATGCGGCAACTGCTGCTCCGGCTTATCCAGCTGCGCGGCCTGCGTCAGCGCAAGCAGAGCTGCAGTTGAAGAAGGGTTTTATAACGCCATCGCTATAAGCTTTCAAATTCTTACTCACCAAATAACAACAGAGCGCGCATTTTATCTCTTATAATCCACAAATCACACTCTTTTCAATATACAATCCACTTATGTTCCACACTCTGTACACCTTCACTCGACAGCGTTCGATGTTGTTCTGTTTAACTTTCGTCTGCCACAGCCTGTTTTTATACGATACTCAAAAAATGCACATATCAAATACCAGTTATTTTCGCATCGACAAAGATTTGTCATAAGAATTAAATTTTTTTTTTTTTGTTAATGCACTTTTTATGATAAAACAACTGTATGTCTGTACTTGGTAGCGCACTCGTAAGGAACAGGTTACGTTCTGCCCGAACGATCAGCTGGCTGATGGGCAAATATTATCAATAATATGTCTGCTTATGCATTAATCGCTTCCTCATCAAATGCAATATTATTAATGATATTTTAACTTGTTTAATATTTATTTACAATTGGGGCGTGGCAGTTGGTTATAGGAGAGAGTAAACTCAGTAGAGATGGAAGAGAGACTTGGTGTAATTTCTATACAAATATATTATATATAGAATTGAATGTTCTTAGTATTTAGAAGAGAATGATAATAATGTAGAACTCGTTCTTTTTAGTAGAAGAAGAGAAGCAGCTCTATATAGATATATCACTAAATTTCTTCTACGTATACAGAATGGAGTTTATATTAATATTGAGCTAATTATTATTATTTATTTTTTAATTTAAAGAGCAAATAAATATGAAAAACTAATTAAAATAATTTTATTTTAAATATTAGTTACAGTTGAAATATTTTCCTTCATATAAAAGTATTAAATATATACCAAACAACTAAATAAAATTATAAAAATTATAATTATTTAGAGAAAACATTCCAATTTAGCTTTATTTTTATTATCTTTATTTTATTTTAGTTAAAAAAATATTTTTAAAATGTTAATTAATAAAATATATGTTATTAAGACTTTCGCTTATATTTTTTATCATATTGTTTATGTTAAAAAATATATTAATATATACTAAAATATGCATATATTGAACGAACTTACTTCTAATAAATAAATAATAAAAAACTTCTATAAATAAAAAATAAATAAATAAATATAAAAAAAATAATATTGTTTTGTAACCATTTTTTTATATATATTATTTTTTTTCCTGCTACCTTTAATAGCAGACGTATATAAAAGAATGAAGAAACACAATAAGAATTTTTTTTTTCAAATATTTATAAAGTTCTCATTTCCACCACGCTATATAAGAGCTGAGCACACATTCGAAATGGGAAAAAAATAATTGGGCATACATTTAGGAGCTTTATGAGAATTTTCATATAAAAACATATTTGCGCTGACAGCCCAAAGATAGGCAGCAGAGCAATTTATTGAACTGATAAACGCACAAAATCTACAATTGAAAATTCTCCCTAAATATATATAAATTCAATTTAGTTTCGAATAACTGTGCTGCAAATAAACTGTACGCTATTATTATTTCACGTCAACAATGGAAACAAATGCAAATTTCCCACGGGGACTTGCCAACGCTGCAATATGTTTTTATTTGGAAACAAAAGGTTTTATTTTTGGCAGGCAAGCAAAAGGCAAAAAAAAAAAAACAAACAAACAAAAACAAACAAAACCTGACAGGCCCAGAGATAATCATGATGATTTTTCAGTTTTGCATATTTTTGTCAGGTGTTAAAATAAAGGATTATGAGCGAGCGACAGCAGCCGCAGCCCGAAAATTTACATTGACAACATTTTGCTTATAAAAACATTCGAGTCGAGACACAGAGACAGCAGTTGAACAGTTGCTGCCTACACAGCAAGGTCCACAAACATTAAACTTCAAAAGCAACCAAGTCCAAACAGTCTCTAAAACTATGAACTATTCGCTGGTCTGCCTGTGTAAGTTTTACATGCACTGCGTGTGCCGCAGCTCAAACTGTAATTGAATCTTTCATTTCTTGCAGTTTGCTTGGCCTTCGCCGCTGCGAGCGCCAGTGTGCTGCCCGTTAAGCGCAGCCATCTGCCGGCAGTCAATCAGCATGGCGAAACGGTCTGGCTGGATGAGCTGAACCAAGGCGTGCCCGACAAATGTGACTTTGCCTGCACCGATCAGGACGTCGAGGTCTGCGCCCACAATGGCCAATGCCTGCAGCTCTTCACCAGCCGCTGCACCATGGCTGCCTACAACTGTCGCAATCCACAGAAACGCTTCAACGTTGTGGAGAACTATCGCTGCACCCAGGGCTATCAGCCGCTCTGCAGCAAGGCGGAGCGCAAGGAGCTGAAGCTGACGCTGTGAACTGTGGGTGGGCGCTATGAGGAAGTTGGTTGAAGATGTGCAAAGAATTTGACTTTAAAATTTATTCCTTTGTATCTTATATTACAAATTAAATACAAATCATTGCAATAAAATATGTAAATTTTAACTGATCTGTTTTTTTTTTAATTTGCATTAAATACAATGAATTATATTAAAATTTGGGGTTTTCCCAACTTTAAATGCATATCATATAAATAAAATTTATATATGGACCTAATCCATATAATATATTTCCACTATCATATAAATATTCGTTAAAATAAAATAATAGTTAATAATAAGTAATACGCAATAACGTAATACGTCATTACGAAATATCGATATTACGTAATAACAATATAACGTAATAATGCTATTGCGTAATACGTATATACGCTATTAGGTATTACGTCTCAGAGTTTATTTAAACATTTTCTTTCCTTAATGAGTCAAAATAATGCTAAAAGAGAAAAGTAGAAATATTCGTATACCTATAAGAGGTCTTTAATAACGCAATAACGCAATTACGTAATACGTAAGAAAGTAATACGCTGTTACGTAATAACATTGTTACGTAATAACGTGGTTACGTAATAAAGCTATTGTTTAACACAAATTACCGCTATTATGCATTCGTTTCATTTTCTTTCCTTAATGAGTCAAAAATATAAAATGCTAAAGGAATAGTAAAAATATATACAAGGAAAGGGAAGATAAAGGGGTCTTTAATAACTAAATAACGTAACATGAAACAACGTATTAACGTAATAAGGCTATAGCGTAATACGTATTTACGCTATTAGGTATTACGTCTCTCAGCTTATTTCAACATTTTCTTTCCTTAAAGAGACAAAATAATGCTGAAACAGTAGTGGAAATATTCAAGAAGAGTATAGAGGTCTTTAATATCGCAATAACGTATTACGTCAGAAAGTAATGCCTAATACGTATTTATTTGAGTCAAAAATAAATGATGCTAAAAGAATAGTAGAAATATATACAAGAAAAGAGTAGATAAAGGGGTCTTTCATAACTAAATAACGTAATAACGTAATGAGTCTATTAATAATAATATATATTTATGCTATTACGTATTACGTCTCACACCTTTTTTCAACATTTTCTTTCGTTGAAGAGACAAAATAATGCTAAAACAGTAGTAGAAATATTCAAAAAGAGTATAAGAGGTCTTTAATAACGCAATAAGGTAATACGTAAGAAAGTAATACGCTATTACGTAATATCACTGTTACGTAATAATGCTATTGCTTAATACGTATTTCCGTTATTATGGATAGGTCTCACATTTTATTTAAACATTTTCTTTCTTTAATAAGTCAAAAATAAATGATGCTAAAAGAATAGTAGAAATATATACAAGAAAAGAGTAGATAAAGGGGTCTTTCATAACTAAATAACGTAATAACGTAATGAGTCTATTACGTAATATATATTTATGCTATTACGTATTATGTCTCACACCTTCTTACAAGATTTTCTTTCCTTGAAGAGACAAAATAATGCTAAAAGAGTAGTAGAAATATTCAAGAGGAGTATAAGAGGTCTTTAATAACGCAATAAAGTAATACGTAAGAAATAATACGCTATTACGTAATATCACTGTTGCGTAATAATGCTATTGCTTAATACGTATTTCCGTTATTATGGATAGGTCTCACAGTTTATTTAAACATTATTTTCCTTAATGCACCAAAATAATTCTAAAGTAATAATAGAAATATATTCCATTAAAGGAATTAAAGGGTTCTTTAATAACCAAATAAAGTAATAAGTAATAACGTAATAATTTTATTACGTAATCTCTCTGTCTCTCTATCTATCTATCTATATATCTATCTATTTATATATCTATCTATCTATCTATCTGTCTATCTCTCTCTCCCTATCGCCAAGTTCTTGTCAGCTATAACACTTCAAAAGATTTAGCAGCTTTTCTTAATCTTTATTATTACTGAAAATATATCAATTCATAATAATCGTATTACATAATTCATTTTTAATATAAAATGTAATATATTCAATGCATTCACACAGATCTACATCTTAAGATCTGCCTCTTTGCAGCGACGAGCGCACAAGTCCATCATGCAAATGTCCTCATCCACGGCACGGAATTCCAGATCACGATGCTTGCAGTTGAATGTGTCCATAACACACTGATTGGGAAACTCGTGAATGCAGACGCCGTTGTAGGCACAGATGGGCATTAGCTCAAACTTGGTGCACAGCTGGTCGCAGTTTTCAGGGGGCGTTGAGTGAACGGGTTGGGGTGTGGCTGGAACAGAGCTGCCCAGTAGTAACTGATGACAGCTCTTGGCGCCCTTGATCGATATGGGTCCTGGTGCAGTCGTGGTGCTGCCTGGTGCGACGACAACTGGATGAACCTCAGATGTGGCAGTTTGCTCAGGAATGCCGGGGTTGGGCATGCCAGGATTTGGAACACCTGGATTTGGCATGCCAGGGTTAGGAATGCCAGGATTGGGCATGCCAGGAGTCTCCATGCCAGGATTAGGCATACCACGATTTGGAATACCAGGGTTAGGCATGCCAGGATTAGGAATGCCAGGATTAGGCTTGCCCTGGTTTGGCACTCCAGGATTCTCGGTGTCCCGAATAGCTCTCATATTCCGTACCTTGACTAGTGGCACCACAACCTCCTCTGGCGTCAACTTGCCCGGCTTCACCTCCACCACATGCGCTACCTCCACCAGCTCATTATCTTGGCTCATGACTGGCTTTCCATTGGACAGCAACGGCACTTGGACTGTAACCCGGCCGATCTCTGAATTTGGCTTCACCTGCGCTGTGACAAATGCGGAGCACAGCAGCACTAAGAAGAGATATAAGAGATTTACGATGAGCTGCTTGAATTATTTATATAAAGGAGAACTCCCACCTGTGGCCAATACCAAAAGAACTTTTCCCATCTTTAGACTTTGACTTGTTGGTCTTCTGTGTCCTGAACTGGGTCTTGGCATGGGCTTTTATACACCAGCAGACGCCCTCCAAACTGACGTGGAGAACCGGTTTAAGGCATACGATCAAACAGCTGGGATGACTTAACGACACATTCACATTACAGAACCTGTTCGCTTTCGCAAAGCTTTCCTCAATAAATCCAAAAATTATGCTAATTGCATTTTTTTGGCACTTCATTAGGCATTCATTCATATTTAAGCAATTGGTAACATCATCTTCTTTACATTTCTTATAAAATTGTTCTTTATTATTTTTAGTAATTTATCGTACACTTCCTTGGTGTAGATTACAATTAAAACGCTATGCATACAGCATAGGAGTGTACTACAAACATTTATGTATATTTAATTATGTATATATTTATATATATTTATTTAGTTAAGCATAATGGACTTTCAGTTAGTGTTATCTACAAGCTTAGAACTCCGCACTATCTATCCGTTTATATTATACAAAGTTAGTTTAAAATTTTTTAAAAATCATTTAAGGCATCAAATATTTTGATTAGCAAATTATTATATTTATTTTCGATATACACATATAGATATATATATTTAAGAGTTGACCACTTTGAGTTCTGTTTTAAGTTTTTCGTTGAGTTTAAGTTTAAGCTATTGGGCTACGTCTGCAGTTCGTCTATGAAACTGCATTGCGTTGCCCAAAACTTTGCACATTACGTCCATCATTCAACTTTACAAATACATAATGCATAAGTAGTACGTAGTTTATTAAATATGTTTTTAGTTTTACAATTAAAATGTATTTTGTTTTTTTGCTTTCTTAAATAATTGCTATTTCTTCTCTCCTTCTAGAGCTCTCTCTCCCTCTCTTTCTCTCTTTCTGTCAAGTTTAACTAAATACTCCAACTACATATCCTGGGGATTGTCCATACCATAAACGCAAATTTTTGATAGGTTCATTCATTGTTTTCTGGATTAATATATATGGGCAGCGAACAACTCTTGGAAATTGGATAGGCATAAAATATACGAGTCAAAACATTCCGAAATTTGGCATTGTGCAGAGAAAGTTGAAGTAACAAAAGCTCATTGAGGTCGGTGTAGAACCTCAAACATAATATATATTGTTAAAAACATGTCTCCCAAGCGCTGCCCATTACTAAAACTATATTTAACAAATTTGAAATAATATATTATTATTTTTATATAAAACATACAAACGGAACTCAGCACACGAATCCGTTCGCTAGGCATATACACATCATATACATTCTAGTTAATATTTCTTGTTTATATTCATTAATATTCTTGGTTAAAAGTTGTATAATCTTAAGAGCTAGTAATGTTTTTTGTTTTGTTTTTTATAGTTAATATCTTCAGGGCTCAACAACACTACAAAAACTATAAACAATTTTCTGGGTTCAACGTTTTTCCGCTTTTTTGCTTGACAATCGAATTTTCTTTTTTACTATTTTACAAACATGAATTTTGTTTTATACACAATAACGAATAATTTAAAAGTCGCAAAAGATATTGTATGTATATATAGGATTAACAAAATGTTCATTAACTAATTTCACATATATAGGATCTGCATGTAGTTCTCTTTCACTTGTGTTGTTTTCGGTTTAAAAACTACAATAAATTGTTATAAAATAAATTATGACTTAAGCTTGTATACATAAATATATGGGAATTGCTTAAAATGTATATTAAATTAGTTCATTTTTTTCTTCATCTTTCTTTTGTTTTTGTGAGTAAAGGTTAAAGGTGGTCCAGAGTGTAGTATCCGGCTATATAACGATTTTTCTTCATTTTCATTTCATGCCGTTACGGCTTCATTTGCGCTCCATTGGCTTGACTTCGAGCAGCTGGGGATAGTTCTCCACGATGTTGAGTAGAATCGTATCGATATAGTGCTTCAGTCGCGTATTTTCATCCTCCTTTTCCTGGAAGGCCTGTTGCAGCTGTAAATTGATTGAACAACAATTAATTGAATAGTCTTACAGAGAGTTTTATACATTAAACTTTGATTTCTTATATACAACATGAAAGTTATGATTTTTTTATGATGATCTTGATGAATTTGATTAAGTACCCAATGAAACAAACGTAAAAAATTGCAATTTTCATTAATAAATGTGCCAAAAATAATTTTAAATTAAAGAACGTGAACCACAACCAAATGACAGCCAGTGACTGTCAAACTGCAGCACATGCACAGCGACTCCAAAACCATGTTCTGTTTGAATTTTCTGTTTTTGCATTTATGATTTTGTTTTTTGTGGATAAGCATTACCTGACTTAAGGATGCTAATGTGGCTGAATCCACAGAATCCTGTAATACAATAAATACATTTATATATATAAATATGTGAGATGTAGAAAAACAAAATACAAAGACAACAACAACGAAATGCGGGACTCTCAGACTGTGCGATTCTAACGAGCAGTTGTGACTGTGCGTGGGCGGCGTGTTTGACTAATAGAATAGTGGGCGTGGACGCGGCATAAATGAAGCATATACTAGGAGAAGCATATAGGCACGGCGAGCAGAGAGTGAAGCAAAGTGTTGGCTAGCCTACAAACCTGTGCTTGTGACATCTCCTCCAGTTCCTGGGCCAAATTGTTGAGCGTGCCATTCAATAGATGTCGACCCTGCTCCACGCCATTTGTCAGCATGGTGGCCTGATTCGTCAGCATGGTGGCCTGCAGTTCCTCGTTCTGCTCCTCGAGTGCTGTATGGGAAGATACGATAGATGTTAGCAGAGATTCTAAATGGCACGCTTAATCTCTCCCTATTCACTTACAGCGATTCTTTTGACGCATCTCCTCGAGCTCCTGATGCAGCTCCTCCAGTCTTATGCTCTCGGGTGATGTGGTTGGCATGGCGCGTGCCCCGTTCTCCTCGCGTAAGCGCTGCAGCTCACGACTCAGCTCCATCATGAGCTCTTCGGTGGACTTCTTTTCCTGCTCGTAACGACGCACCGTCTGCATTTGCTCATCGTATTCCTGCTGCAGTGCCGCAATCTGATCGCGTGCCAGCTCCAGCTGCTCCTCGGTGCGATGCAAATCGTTGGCCTGTTTATCGCACAAGACACGCAATCGTTGCGCCTCATCGCGCAGTGCATTCGCCTCGATCTCTGTGGCTTTGATCTTTATCTGACAATTCTCATTCTGCAGCGAGGCTTCGCGTTCCACACGGGCCAAAATTTCACGATGACGTTTCTGTTCCTCGCCCAAACGTTCCTCGGCGCGCAGCTCCGACTGCAAGCGAAATGTGTGAATGAATTACACGAATGCCAATGACTGTCAAACTGTGCCCTGACTTACCTCTCTGTATTGCTCCTCGAGCATGTGATAGCGCGCCTGGAGCACCGCATATTCAGTCTTTGTGCGCGTTGTCCGATCCTCTGCTATATTTTGCGTATCTGACAGATCGTCCACCTTGCGCTGCAGCAGCTCCAACTGAAAGGATAAACGAAATAAATTCCAGTTAAGTTTGTGAAATATTTGGAGAATTCAAATCAATAATTGAAATTGCATTTGCTATTACTAACACAATTCTTTTTCATATGCCGCAAGTCGCTGAGCAGCTCATTCACCAACTGCATATCAGCCATGTGATTTTTCAAATGCATTTGCATATATCTGATATATACATTATCTGCTGCCACATATACATATATGTAGGTATGCCACATATATATATAAGTATATTTGCCTCTTGCACTCTGCTCATCAAAAATTCAACACAAATTTTCGTTGGCTTTGCGCATTCGGCGTCGTCTTTGCTCATTTGCTTGCCTCGAAGCGACTGCAAATGTAGCCGGAGGCTGTAGTATTTGTTTTATTTTCTGTTCGACAGCACGCTGTGGGCTGGCAGCACTTAATTACACTGTGCAACAAAATCTGACAAAGCGTACTAATTAAATATGCATTAACTCCTCATTCTAAACGCATTCAGCTCTGTTTCATCAGCAGCTGTTCTTGCACACATCGCAGCTACACTCAGCAGCCTTTGCGGCATTCAATCAAAACACTCAAATTAACTTTTAAATGCTGCACTTTTGCTGCTTAGTGTAGAGTACTAGTCAGGCGGCATGCCTAGCCCATATAAATTTCATAAATATTAAGCATACGCCCAAGTGTTTCTCATTTCTGCACCCCAAAGAAAATGTTGGCGTTGTGAAATGCAGCGATTCGCAGTTTGCCACTGGTTGTTCAGTGTAATTATCAATGCATATACATATATGTATGTATATAGTAGAATATATACACATAAGAAATCACTCGTCATATGTGTGCCCAGCTGTTGCTCGAAGGCGATAAGACATGTTGAAGGCGGATGATGAGCATTTGCGTTGCAAGCGTAATACAGCGAAGCTGTTGAGTCTTGCAGTTAGTCAGTGTTGTAAAATGCTGTGAAAGTTAATATACCATAGCTAACTAGAGGAAGTTTAAGCAGATAAAACATGACTGCATCAATATTATATTATACATTTACTATTTCTATTTTACATGCATATGTGAATATGCCAAGCGCTAATTGCAGTGTTGATAAATGCACAACTTAGCATTTATTATTATTCCAGTCAGGTTTGCTTATAACTAGAAAACTAAATGCAGGAAATTGGACACTCAAACATGTCCATAAACAGAAATCGAATAGTCAACATATGATAATATTTTATAGAATATTTTCATCTATTAGAAGGTATTTAGGAAATTGGGAAAATAAAATTGTTTGATAAAAAATTAAATAAAATAATTGACTAGGGTTGGTAAATGAATTAGAAAAAAAAAAAAGAATTAAAATAATATATATGTATATATATTATATTAAGGAATATTAGACTAAGTTCTGAATACACAATTGTCTGAGAAAAATATTTGACAATGTTTACAAAAATGAATTATATTCAAAGATGTCATTTGAGACACATATTGAAAGCAGAGCTTGCATATATCTCTTGATAGTCCCTCTATGCGTCTTTCACTCACACATTGATAAAAAAAAATCTCAGAGAGCGTTGTTTCTTCAACGAGTTCGTTAGCGATCGGACAGAAACCTTTGTTTTTACGAAGCAAAGAGTCTTTTGTGCAAGTATTGTATGCGAGGGCTGCAACACCCTGTGTGAGGGTGAATTTGCACAGACTCTTTGAGTTGGATAACTCACGTATTGAATCTCAGTAAACGAACGTCGTTCCCTAAACAATGTTCGGCAAACGAACGACGCACGAATAGTTTAACTCAAGGCGCTCAACCAAAACGAAAAGAATCGAAGACTCTTGCTCAATATGATTCTCTTCGGTTGTTCTCATGAGCAGAATGTAGAAACTCAAACGGTTAACAGTTATTTGCGAGCTGTGCTTAGAAGAGAAAAGTTGTTAAAATTAACAGTTGGCATAGTGTTGGTAAATGTAAAAGCAACTTAAGTCAATTTAGTCTCAGACAAAATCTAACTTTAAGAAGTCAATTTCGGCTTCTTTAAAATAAGCAAGCTCTCTACATAAATTGCAAAGTCAAATAGTAATAGATTTAAAGTTAATGCAAATTTAATTCAAATAAATAATAGCAACAACAAAAGTGTTGATAAGTGCTTTAGCAATTTTTATTCACAGCTCAGATAATATATGAGAATAAATAGAAATTTAATTGCACGCTCTCTCCCTCTGCCTCTCTCTCTCCCTCTTTGCCCTTTCATATTATATCTTTCTTATTCGCTTATTATTCGCTGCTTACAAAAAGTCAAGTGAAAAGTTCAATTCAATAAAAATGTGTCGCATTTGTGGGTGGCTGGGCCCATGCAGTGGCTGTCAAACTGTGCCTAAAGCCTTCAATTAAGCTTAATTAACTGCAATTTGCGACGTTTAGGGGGCAAAAAGCTATGTAAATAACAGCAAACAAATAAAGAGCGTATGAGTAACCGATAACAAAAAACACAAACGTAATTGACGTCAAAAAGCAACTGAGCTACTGTATAATAGATAAATTTATTTATATTTATAAATATAATATTGAATAGAATGAGAACCGGTGGACAAACAACGCGATGCGCGGCACGGCAACAACTGAAAAGAACTAGGAATGGGGCCCACCAAAAAAAAAGACATGTAAACTATCTATAAGGCAGAGAGAGCGCCAGAGTAAGAGAGAGAGAGAGAGGTAGAGGCAGAGGAAGAGACCTGCTGAGTCAAAGTCTTTAGTGCCATATGGAGGGAGCTCTATTAGGGCCTCTGTTGGCTCAGATATGTGTACAATGAACCATGCCAAAAACAAAATATAAATAAATAAAATAAAAAAGCAACCAAATTATAGTATGTAAAGGGGCAGAAAAACTAGAATCTAATTCAAATTCTACGGAAATAAAAAAGAAAAGGAAACAAAAACCGCTGGCTAAAATAAACAACAACAACAAGCTATAAAAAGCATATAAAAAAAGTGTAAAAAAATACAACAAAAATAAAAATTAAAAAATCCAAGCAGACGCATTGAGTAACAAGTGCCGTTGCAAAACAGCAAAGTAGTGTGAGTGAGTGAGTGAGTGAGAGGCAAAGAGAGAGATAGCAAGACAGGTAGGCAGGGAAATGCAGGGAGTCATTTCTTTTTTTCTCACTTGTCACTTTTGTTGCAGCCAGTTCCAGGGTCAATGCGGAGCAACAGGAAACACCCTGTGCGCGTGTGTGTCCGAAATGTTGTACAATTTTGAACTGGAAAGTCGTGAACAGTGTGACAGGTGACATAATGACGGCGGGAAATGGGTGCTCAATAGTGAAAAGCAAGAAAAACAAGCTAGCAGCTGGCAAAGGGTTAGGAAAATGCATTAGGCAAACAACCAAAGACAATTTGACTAAACAAGTGCAAAGGGCTGCAATCAGAAATGTTGACTAAATGATTGACGCAATGCATGAATTTATATATTTATGTATATTTATAGATTAATTTGGGGGAAAAAAAAATATATATATTATAAATCTTCAAATATATATATTTCAATTGAAGTTTCCTTTCAAACGGAATATTGATTAAATGATTTATTTATGGATAACCCTGTATATAATGAAGGTCGTAGATGTAGATTTGAAAAAGAACAATTATATATAAATAAAATATACAATCATATTCTTCAAATATAAAATCTAGAATTCCAATTAAAGTTTCTTTATAACTAGAATGTGGATTAAATGATTTACAGAATAAATACAATTTTGAATATGTTTATAAACACATTTATTTATATATATGTAGAGATAACTAAATTGATAAATTTGATTCATGTATATGTCGTATCGGTGTGATATCATGACGTTATGTTAGTTATTATGTTGTGATTGACAGTTGCAGTAAGAGAAACTGACAACTAACGGTAATCGAATGAGTTAGCATTTTAGTGACAATTAAAGGATGTAATGTCAATATGAAAGAGATAACTATAGCTTTTGCTGAACGTGGTCTCGGATGTCGCTGAGTGTGAGCGAGAGGGCTACTGATGTCCTTCGCACAGCGTTGCTATGATATTGATGAACGATAATATGCAACCAAGAGGCAGTTTGACATGAGAGCTAAACAATGGCAGTCTACCAGAATTGGTTGAGAAAGAAAGACGTTTTGGTAATAGAAGTCGGCGACACCGAGTATTCGTTATTAGGCAAACTTATAACGGAAGGCCAGAACAATAACTTTAACGCTGCGACATATATATATATATATAGATTATAGCTTTGAAATAATATAAATAATAAACTCATATAGTATAAAGAGGTTTTTCAAACAGACATAAAAGTTAGGATGCATTTAATAGAATTATCATTTCAATTGAAGCTTCTTATCAATCAAAAATATGGATTAGATGACTTGAATATTAAATCAATCAATAATCAAAATATATATCTATAAAATATATTTTATTTTTATATATATTATATAGTAACATAATAATTATTTATTATGAAGATGCTTATAAATAAATGTATATATTTATAATATAAATAATAAAATAATTTATTCTAAATAGGAATTTCTCATACAAGCATGATTCACCTATGAAATCACTTATGCATCAAAGAAATGTTGATTGAATTATGGGCATACTAAATATATTTATATATATATATATATATATATATATATATATATATATATATATATATATATATATATATATATATATATTTAAAATTTATTAAAATTTATATTAGGCATCTTCATACAGGCATAAGTCAGAATTCATTCATCAATTCAATTAAAGTTTTCTTAAACATTTTCCAACACTTTCAATAATTTGTCATTCCCATTAATTAAAGCTAATGATATTGTTTTTTAATGACTTTACTCAATTAACAGCTAATAAACTAACTGGATTAATTGAAATCTTTGCGCCAGAGCCCACAACAATCCACATTAGCTTTGACCTCAAAAGATTCCAAACAAACACTTGCAACACTTTCCGCTGAGGCTATACAATAATCCCCATTTGTTACATTTATCAAATGAGACTCTGCTCCCATTAGCATATACCAGGCGCGATAGGCTGCATATATACATACACATATATCTATATATATTCAGTAAACATTTGAGCAAGTGGCATCCGTTTGTCGGTCTTATCGGAGCGCAAATGACCTCGAGGGCCTGTGAAAACTCCGCTGTCTGGAGAATACGAGAGTTTTTTGGCTCTTGATTAATAACATACATGCTCGCATTCACAGCTGCAGGCCCACAATTAGCCAGCAGCCGAATGGATTGCGAGTGTGTCTGATAATCATGCATAAAACTAGAAAATTGCATCATGCAATTAGTTGCATGTCGAATTCTCCTGTCTGTGTGCCCCGTGGTGTCAGTGAGAAAGAAATGCCTGTTCCAGTTAACGACTACAACTAAGATATCTCTCAACAGTTCTTCGATGTTGCGATCGCATTAGGTTTCGTCTCAAAATTAATCTCTTTTCGAAACTTAAGACCCCAAAAAGTTGCTTCTGTTCTCATTTCACTTGGTCTTGCTCGACTCCTCTGTTACTTTCGTTGACACATTTTCACACACTCCAATCATTTGCTGTGGCCCAAGTTTCAGTTCCAATTCATTCATTTCTTTCGTTCATTCATCAAAGTGTTTTTAGGCAATTTCTAATTTGTTGTTATATATATATTTAAACTTATTTCATTGGCAGCTGAGCTCATTTGACGCATTTCTCCGAACACTACGAAAGATAATTGATGTATTTTTTGTTTATTTTCGGCAGATGTTTGCAATTTACGAAAAGCGAAAAAATAGATCTAATGTGTGTTCAAAATTGTTTTTCTTTTTTCAGTTAAGATAAATATGTCAAGGAAATACGTAAACAATTTTGGAGAAATATTACAGTTAATTGATTACTGAAAACTGTTGTTTTGCTTTGCTTTCTAGCCGAGTCTTGCGGCATAGATATATTTTACATGATCAATTTAACAACATTATTATTAAGTAAGTTAGAGCTGTTCGCAGCTTAAGCGTAATTAGAAATCTTCTTTCTCTTTTTTTTAAGGTTTGAGGTTGAGTAGGTTTAGGATTTATGTGAAGTTCGATAAATAGAGAAAATATTATATTTATATATAATATATGTATTGTGTTTGATACAGAAAATGTCTATTTGAAATTTCGGAATTACCTACTGAGAGTGTCTTCCCGAAACATTTTTTACGCAGAGGCATGCCCGTAACTTTTTCTATATTCAATTACTTTATTAATACTTTTTATCAATGAAAAAGAAAGAAATTGAAATTCACATTTGCTATTTAAAAGCCTTTCACTCAAAGCTAAATATGTCAAGAAATTTTTAAACAGCTTAAGCATAAAAAGTCACATTGCTGACAACAAAGATTGTAAATAATTGACACGCTAAAAGCAAATACTATATAGAGTTCAATGTGAAAATTTAATCGATTCCAACTTTTAGTTTATCAGCATTACATTGCACTTTCAGGCGAGGCAATAGAAATATTGTCAATGTCCAATTAAAATAGTTAGAATTTGCATATTGCTTTCATCAACACTTGAACAAAGTTAGCTTATCAAAACTCACATCATTTGTTTCCAGCATATTCAATACTCAAAATTCACAGGAAAAATTTGAAATTATTGAATTGGAATTCAGTAAAAATTGCATTTGCAGTTCACCCGTAACTATTCCGTGATGGACTAAACTAACTGACTAGACAGCGCCACTTATTTATACTAAATAGAAATTATTGACATGCTATACTAGAAAAAAAACAAAAAGAGAAAGAGAGAGAGAGAGAGAGACACACGCAACCCTAAGCGACTATACGACTATGAATTAGCCAACATGCAGGGGACATTTGAATGAAATTGCATTTGCAATAGCATCAATTATTGAAGAAGTCTGATTTTGTGATGGAATAAGTTGGGCTTTGCTTACTTGCTCATTGAAATTATCGCATATCTCGGCACTGAGGGAGCCGTTCATTTTGCTATTTGCACCGTTCGGTGATCCACCGTTGCCGTTCTCTTCGAAATCACAGAGCAATTTGTTCTTGAAGTTCTTCAAGTTTTCCAATTTGAAGCCGTTTGTATTCGTATTGTTGGTTTTATTATTGAATTTGCTGGTCAACGTTTCCAAATTGTATATTTTATTGTTATTATTCGTGTTATTGTTGTTGTTATTCGACTCCAGGCTATTGTTGTTCGTTTCGAGCTTATTCTCGATGAACACCAGCGAATTGGGCTCCGAATCGGATGGCACAATATTCTCAAAGTCAGCCGGATTGAGGCTCAAAAATGTCTCCTGATCAATTAGTATGGGCTGCTTGCCAAAACCACTATAATCGTCAGCCACGCCCACACCCAAACTATAGGCGTTGCAGAGGGGATTCTGTGTAGAGCTGGTATTGAAATTTAAATTTAAATCCTCCAAACTTTCTGCCGAGGTTAGTTTTTGACTAGCATTCCTCTCACTGCCGAATTTGATACTGCTGCTGTTATTGTTGTTGTTCAGCTTTTGATTTATTGTCGTTGCCGGCGAGTTTGCTGTTGGTCCGACAAATTCGAATTGACCCGCCCACATATCATAGGCTAAGTCAATGCTATCGGGCTGACTGGCAGGTTGACTACTCATGATTTTTGTTGTTCTTGTTAATGTTGTTTTTTATTCGGTTGTTGTTGTTGTTATTCTTGTTGTTGTTGTGATTTTTTAAATCGATATTTGTAACAGTTTTGCTTTTTGTTTTATTTTTGACAGCTGAGGCGTGGCACTGGGCGTTGTAAATTCACACTTTTCTTGTTTTGGTTTTCTTTTTTGTTGAAGTTTTTCTTTTTTTTATATTATTTTTGGATATGGAAGACACTTTGCGTTTTCTTTTCTTTTTTCCTTTGATGGTTATGATTTTTTAAGGCACATTTTTTTGTGTATTTTTGATATGTTGAATATTTAATTCAGTTTTTTTCTTACATTTTTACAATTTATTGGGCACTTTTCTATGCATTGTTGTGCACTATGGAAACATATGAAATTGTAACAATAAATATATGTAGATAAATAATATAAATAACATATTTTACATTTCATTATTATTATTTTTTTATAAAATATTCAATTAATTTTTGTGTGATTATTGTTATTTCTTTATTATTTATTTTTATACGTTTCGTGTTTAATATTTAAATATTGGAATTTTTAATTTTCAAGTTATTTAATTTCTCAATATTTATGTTTATTCACATTCTATAGTTTATCGTCATTTTTCCTATTTTTTTAAATTTGCAAATGACTAAATTATTTTATTTTATATTTCTTATTTTGTTTTTATATAAAATATTGTAATAATTTTTGTATAATTCATTGTTTGGTTATTATTCATATTTTGTAAATATTTTTTATTTTGTTTATTTTTTCAAGGTTTTTTATTATTATTTATTTTTATTTAATTTTTTTAATTTATCTTTTTTTATGTCTTTTTTTTATATAGACATTTTGTTGATTATTCTATATTTTTAATAAATATTTAATATTATTTGTATGAAATTTTTATTATATTTTTAATTTATTATATTATTATCCACATATATTACTTAATATCACTCTCAATTCATTCGTTTAATGGTTGAATAAAAGCTTGTCTTCAGACAATTTCAGCCGTTATCTTATATAATTTGTTATAGCGCACATAACGACTCCCAAGTCCCAAAAGAATAGGAAACAACAATTGTGCTTGAAGCTAACTCTCTCAGCAATTAGAGTTTGTGTTACATTCAAGAAATCCACGCATTGTAAAACATTATATGGCGAATCGTACGCATATTTCCCTAATGAGTTTCTTCAACCCAAGCCAAGAACAATCAGCAGCAAGTGTAAGAAATATTTTTCATTTCTGCCAGTGGAGCTGTAATTCAAGCAGATGCGCAAAAGATGAAAATCAAGCTCGAGGCCAAGCAAATTGAAAGGTAAAACTGTTCCGGATTCCATGCCCTGACTTTGGGGGCCCACTCAGCGGCAGTCGTTGCACAATATGAAAGAATATAGTATAGTCGAAACAAAGGAATAATGGCAAATGGCATTCGAGAATTTTACTGCTTCCATGTTTTTCCTCCAAATGCTGCAGGAAATGCAAGCGTGCGCGCTCGCATTCTCGCTCTCGTCTCGACCAAACAAAAGTCATAAGATCCAAGTTGTCCAAGACGAACTCTTCACTCCTCGCTCGCCCAGCCCGCTCTATGCTGGTCACGCCTCTCTTTCTACACGACTGAGTTGGATTCGGTTTTTGTAAAGTCTTTGCTCTGCCCTTCCTTTTACTTCTTCGCTGCTTAATTTCCGACTTGAATTGATGAACTTCGTGCAACAGATAAAGAAGCAAGCAAAAGACTTGGCAGAACCTCTTCTTCTATCGCCTATTTAGTGGAGCATGCAATGCTGCAATTCTTCTTGCATAATACTTGAACGAATCTGTTTCAGTTTTTTTCTTTCTTTCTATTTTTCCAACATTTGCTGCTGATTCAATTCTAGAATTGAGCGAAATGTGTCATACACATGAGTCTACAATTTTTCTTAAATTGTTTATAATAAATTCTCTGCATGATTCACACACACAGAACATCTTTAAAAAGAAAAGAGCGCGTCGCTGCCTTTCAACTAGATCCACAGCACAATTGTGCATGTCAAATGGTTTTAAGTGGCGGCCATAATAAATTCTAATTTACAATCTGAGCAAAAAAACATAACAAAAATTGAGAGCATTTCGGGCAAAGTGTGCGTAGTATATATAAATTAGTCAGAATTTCTGCAAGCTTTGCAAACTTAATTTTCTCGAATGCATACCCAAAAGTTCTTCAAGCGAACATAAAATGTAACAGCTTGTTGATTCCCTAGATTATAAATATTTTTAAAATAATTATTCAATTATTTTTAAATATCTTGTTGCTTAATCAAGCCAACTATTTCGCTAGTTAACACAATGTCAATTGCTTTGCCAAAAGCCAAATGAAACTCGAGCACAAATCATATTGGTTTATGTACTTGTTGCAGCTGCTTTACAACAATGACAACAACAACTACGACAACAGCAACAACAACTTTCACCATCGCTGTTGTCAGCCACAACAACAATTTAGAGACTGTCGCATCAAGTTTTTCACAGGTTTTACTTTTTTTTTTCGAAAATCTTAATCACTTTCAGCAGAAAAGCGCATTACAATAACTTTGGAATGAACTGAAAAAAAAAACAGGATTTTTACATTGTTTTTTCTTTTTTTTCCACTGTTGTTCAGCTTAATGTTAAATGTCTAGCCATTTATAAACATGGCATATGAGATAAAACGGTGGCGTATGCGTGATATTCAATGTTCAACGCCCCAATCAGATGAACTGCAGACATTTTTATGATGCTCTCATGCATATTGATTTGTAGCTGCCACTTGATGTGTTGCAGCTGCAGTTGCACTCGCTGCTGCTGCTGCTGCTGCTGCTGCAGCTCACGATTTGAGACAATGGAAATTAAGTTAATGACGCACCTACAGAACGTGCCGCAGCATATCGTGAAAAATTGAAAATGAAATTGATTTTAACCAAATCATAATGATGCAACTTTGAGTTTTTAAGGTTTTTTCCTATATTTTCAGATTTGCTGCCCACACAGACAAATCATAAAAGAAATTGCCTTTTGGGCATATATTTATGGCGCGTTTTTTGATGGAAATTTCGAATTGAAGCTTTTTTATGCGCATTCCAATGATTGTCGTGAATTATATAAAAAACAACTCTAAGACAAATTATTAAACTTCATTTGATTTGTAAATTTTTATTTCTGTAAAGCTTAGTTTTCATTAGGTTGAATGAAACCAATTGAATGCTTATTTAGTTAGTCAAATAAAATTTTAGCAATAATTGAAAGCATATATAATTTATATCTAGAAAAGTCTGTATCTGTCTGATTTTGAATAGAATTTTTTATGAATCGCAAATTGGTCATTTTTCCATTCATTATTATATTAATAATAATAATAATTATTATTATTATATATCAGAAGTTTTAAAATTTATTGAAATAATTTTTGGCAAATCTAAAGCTTGAATTACATTTAAAAATAATCAATTTTATGTTATCTGTGATTAAATTCATATAATTTACTATCTAAGAAACAATAAAGTTTAGCAAGTTAATATTTATATAATTTAATATTTAAGACTTTATTAATGCATAATTTAACATTTAATATTTATTTTAATAATATGCAAAAACGTTTAGCAATTATCTCAAGTATTTATTTACTTCTTAATCAACTTATTCATTTGACAAAATATTGAATCTATTTTCTTTTAGAATTTGTTATTCTATATTTTTAATCTATTGCATTTATTAAAATTAATTTTTTAATTTATTTGTTGAATACAATTTCTCTAATTTCAATGAAAATGATTTTATATTTCCCTTTTGCAACTCATTTAAATTTTTGCTTTGCTTTGTGTTTATACGCTTAGGTCATTGTTCTAAGAAAGCCACCATTTAAATGATAATGAAAATAATTATATACAAATAATGTACATATTATATATATAATTATATATATTTTTCTAAAAATTTATCATACATTACTCAAAGCTTTCTACTGCTACAAAATAAAGACATATACATAATTTGCTTTCGAGTAAAACAAATAATTAAAATCTTTTTCTTACAAATGCTTTCTACTAATTTGATGATCGCTGCAACTGGTCTAACTCCCAAGAGTTAGCTGCTGTACTTCAATGACTTAAGTCATAGTTGTTCCACTTTCGGAAAGTCGCCAGAGTCAAACTCTTCCAGGAAAGCAATTTAATAGCATTAGACCCTAACAAGTTCAGCCATTCAACACATTCGAAGAGAACACAGCGCACATGCAATTCGCTATAGGATTTGCACTAGTTCTGATCTAACCTCATTTGATGAGTATGGCTGGATGTTTTTTTTTTTTTTTTTTTTTCTATTCTATTTCTCTTTGCCCATGTCCATTATGCAAAAGTCTTTGCGACGCCCACACGTTCGAGCCCTTTTCAGAACTTGGCCAACAGCACATGGGCACATAGACAACTGTGTTAACCTCATTTCACAATGTGAGGTCTGTCAGAGGGATAGACAACAGCTGTTTGCTGTCACACTGATCTCTCACCTTGCCTTTGCATAATTTCTCAATGCAATTGCAGTAAAACTTTGAAGATGATGTTGAAGACGAAGCAGAAGAAGAACTCAAGTGTAATCAAAGCAACAAACGGCAACAACAACTATGAGCTAAAGTTTAGCTCTTGTGTTCCTCTTTCATCTTCATTATATAAGCAACAAACAAGCCAGACAACAGCCAACAGAGCGTAAAATTATTTTTTTTTGTGTTCTACCAAACAATTAGAATCTAAGCAACAACAGCTTGTGTTTTTCTTCGAGTGTAATGAAAGCAGTTTGTCTTATTATTTTGCATGTCCAGGGCCCTGTCGCTGTTTATCTTTCAGCTTTGTTCCATTCGTGCCTTGGCATATCCCCAACAAGTTTCTAATTACGCCAAATTCAATGCGCCGCTGCTCGCCAACCATGAAAATAACAATGTTTAGTCTATTTAGCCTACGAAATCAACAAATGAACGAATGAGAGAAACGCATAGCCACAACCTACACGAAGTGAGGCATTTGGCTAGCTTATCAGCTAGTCGACTTTATAGCCAACTAAGGTCAATTTCCTACGGTGTCAAGGGAGAGGCCAACGCAGCGGAAAATGATTGATAATAGAATTGAGTTCGAGTTTTTATTTTATTTTGGGTTACTGCTTAGATTGGACACTTTTTATACGCAAACACTAAGGCTAACAGAAATTGCAGTACAAAATTGGTAAGTAAATAAAAAAATGATGGATGACGTTAGGGAACATCTAAAGGAAATACAAAATACAGATAACAAGTCTTTAAATAGAGATATTCTTTTATTACAGGTGACTTTTTAAAGAGCCCAGTAACATTAAAATGTAATAAGGTTTTGTGCGAACTAGTTCAAATGAACAATTTACGAAGCAATTAAATATAAATTCAATATGTATAAAGGAAATGGTTTATTTGAACTAGTTAATTTAATTAAAATGTGTACAAAATAAGTGGTTCATATGAACTGTTTCATTTAAACACAATATGTATAAATGGTTCATTTGAACTAGTTAATTTAATTAAAATGTGTATAAAAGAAGTGGTTCATATGAACTGTTTCATTTAAACACAATATGTATAACGGAAATGGTTCATTTGAACTAGTTCATTTAATTAAAATGTGTATAAAAGTGGTTCATATGAACTGTTGCATTTAAACACAATATGTATAAAGGGAATGGTTCATGTGAACTAGTTCATTTAATTAAAATGTGTCTAATGGAAGTGGTTCATTTGAACTGTTTCATTTAAATACAATATGTATAAAAGAAGTTATTCATTTGAACTAGTTCATTAATCATATCATGTATATAAATATTTTACTGCTAAATAAGAACAGCCAGCTCGCTTACATTCAAAGCCTTATTTAATGAAATTAACTATTTGAAACGAACTTGTTCAAAAGAACTACATCAGCAGTTAACTAAAAGACTTCAAATGAACTACTCTTCAAAAAAAAATACTCTCTATATAAATAAAATAGCATTTCAATTGAACTTGAACTTTAAATGAAAAGAAAAACTGATTTCAGCTGCACAAAATATTAGGAAAATTTACTAGTTCAACTGAACAAAGAAGATCCTCACTAGCTCAATTGAATCACATAATCTTTTAAACAAACAAACTAGCTCAAAACTCGCTAAAAGAATAAGCCCTAAGAAACAGTTAGTAGATTAACAAACGATAAAATTTATTACACATTTTTCTTATCACAAATAATATTTGCTAACCAAAAATAAATCCACCTAATTAATTTGCCAACTAAACTTTCTTTCATTTTACATATTTAAGATGATTTGAACAATTTGCGGCTCATCTTTTTATTGTTTACTCAATGGCAGAAAGGTAAGAGAAATATATCATTAGCTTTTCAAAATGATTTTCACAACGCAATTTACATACAATTGCCGGCTCTCGGGTAAGAGGAGCATGGAAAATGGGAGGGCGGGGCGTGGTCGGGGCTAGGGACTACATAAATAAACAGCAAGCAGCTCATTAAATGCAAATTTTCTTGAACAACAAACAGCAGCAAAAGCCGAGGGATGAAGCATATTTTGTGTGTGTGCTGAACAAAAGAGCTTCAGAAAAATTATTAAATCAATTTGATTTTTCTTCTTTGGAATTTTCATTTTTTGTTTGGAATTTTAATTTGCATGTCAAGTGGACGTAACGTGCGCTAAATTGGAAAAGCTCTGGCAATTTTCATATCAAACGATTTGTCAGTGGCTTTTCGTCAATTTGACTTTATAGAATTAATAAAAAAATATGTAATGAAATTCAAGGCAAACTAACAATTGCTCTTATTAATCATTAATATCCACAGATCTATGTGTTTAAGAGATTAACATTTTATTGTATTGTATACCGAGGACGCGATAGCATAAATAAACAAACCCGATCAAAATAAAAACTTCGACTACAACACGCGAAGCGAAGCGCGAAAGACGAACTGAAACGCCAAAAATTCACGGGCAAATTTTCAAATTGAACACAAACTGAGAGAATCACAGATAAAGACAACAAAAGAGAGAGAGAGTGGGAGAGAGTGAGAGAGAGCAGGCGAGCGAGGCACTACTACTACAACAGAGAGCCTCTCAAGACCTGACGATTCGTTCAGATCTTAAAAATAGTCAAACACATATTATGACCGAATCAACAAAGAAACCTAACGTCGAATCTCTCCCCATTCGCTCAGCCCCCAGTCTGTCCTCTTTGCAACTGAAAACTCAGCACTGGCCTTTCAATCAACAATTTGCCATATGTGCCTCACATCACATGGGAGCCCAGGGTGCTGCTGGAATTACTTACATATGTATGGGCATGCTCTCCACATATGGTAAAAATATTTAACGAGGGTAGTTTTAACAAGTGCTAAAAACTGATATTATATATGAAATAAATGCAAGATATATACATTTATATTATATATAAAATGTATGCAAAATATATGCAAAATATATATTTAAAAAATGTGAAATATTTTTAAAAATATAAATAAATATATTTAAGCATATTTTTTTAATATAAAAAAAGTGTCAAAACTAATATCCAAATATTAATACAATTGATGCCTTTAATCTTTTCTCTTAAAAAATTATTTGAATATTATTTGCATTTTAGATATTTATATAAATTAATTTAGTTATTTCTTCCGAATATATATTTTTTTCTATATCTTTTGAAGACTTTTACAACATTTAACATATTTAAATAACAAAATTTAGTTATTATTTGTTATGAATATTTTTTCCTATATCTATTCAACCCTTTTATAATATTTAACATTTTATTTCATTTATTTATATGTATATCATTGATTTCATTTCAATATATATTTATTTTATAAAATTATAATTTAATTTATTATAATCTTTTTTACTATTATTTTAAGTATAATTTTCTTTTATTAATTTAAAATTTAAATTTTGAAATTCTATAATTTTTACATATATTTTGTACTTTTAAATAAGGATCTTCGAAATATGCTTTTCGTAACTTTTCTCCTACACACTAATATTCATAGAAAAGCCCTTCCATTATTTACAGAGACCCCCTCTCGGATGGCTCTCCCAGCAACGACAACGCATAATTATGAGGAATTTCAGATCCGACCTCCCCCGACCCAACAAAAGCGCAAGTGAATAAGCGCGAACACGAACCATTATGAGTCGCTAGCAAACGGCAACCGCGAGCGGACGACGTGACGTATGTATGTATGAATGTCTGTGTATGCGGGACCAACAATTGTCACGCGTCCTCATCAGCAGATGGGCAACGGGCACGCCCACTGCCCACCCGCCGCCTTTAGAACTCATCTATGTGCGTGTCATTGAGAGTTGATGTCATCAACACAAAGATTGAGATTTCCCTTATGTTTGACTCAACATTTGTGAAATGCCGAAAGAGAGAGTGAGAGAGAAGAACTTTGGTTTATTGGCTTCTGGTTCCGGTTCTCTGTCTGTCTACAGTTCATGTGCCGTTATAATGCTCTAACAGCTAATTGAGAACCTAATGAAATTTTCTAACAAACATTAACAGTTGGAAAAAATGCATGAGCAGAGCGAGAGAAAGAGAGAGAGAGAGAGAGAGACAGAGACAGAGCCAAAAGAAAACTCAAAAATAGAAAAAAAAAAAACTATTTTTAATGAACTTGAAATTGTGCGTGATTTATGTGAAGGTTTTATATTATATAGCGGTCTTATATCTAAAGAAAATGGGAAAATAGAGGGGCTTGTTATTGCCATAAACTTCCGTTGTTTTTTAATAAAAGTTAATATAAGTAGAAAGTTACGTTTTACATATTAATTTCGAGTTTTCAAAATAAATTCTTCAATATATTTCAATAGATCTATTTTATATATATGTATATATATGTCTGAAACATAAATTTCATTTTTATATTTGCTACACATCTGTCGTTTTATTTAATTCGAACAGCTTTGACAGCCTTTTATTCAACCACAAACTTCAATTAGAGATCAATCAAGCAATATTCCGGTGTTATTTTCGATTAGCCGGCTGAACGATCATAGATCGACCGAGACACGTAAGGGATTTTTTTTTTTTTTTAATTTTACAACAGACATCGCAATTAACGTCGTTTTGTGGTCGTCTCAATTTTCAATATTAAATAATCGTTTAATGAGCCGCAAACACACACACACATTCGGGTAAGACACCTGACCAGCTAACGTAACTGATAAACGCTCGTTATGAATCGGCAATCGATAAAAGGTAGCCGAAACTATTGATAAACATATAATAGGTATATAACATTTCTTTTTTTGTTAATTAATTTACACTTGGCACATTTTCTTTTTGTCTGCATATTTATTGCAAATTATTTAGCACCCACCACAAAGAGGCAAACCCGAAACAAAATTGAACGTTGATGCAGCTGCAGTTCGCGTCTTTTGCATTTTCCAAAGCCAAAAGCGAAAAAAACAAAACAAAACAATGAACGAACACACTAAAAGTTAAGCACGCGAGCAAGCGAGCGAGCGTTCAGGAGAGTGAGAGAGAGCAAGAGAGCGGAACTCCCCAGCCAACGCGAGGCGGCCGTTTTTCCGTTTGTTATCGCGCTTCGTTCGTTGTGCACGCGGCAAGAGTTAAATGCAATCTGAGCGCAGAGTGTACAAACGGACGTTCGTTGAGCGGGCGAAGCAGAGCAGAGCAGAGCATAGAAGACATTGGCGTCGCGACGCCGCAGCAGAGCAACGCTGGCGCTCCTAGCTAAGCTAACTTGTTGGGTGCCCCGTTGGTGTCGCGACGTCGACACGCTGCCTCAGCTGCTGTCGCAGTCGCAGTCGTAGTTCTCTTCGCTGCTGTACACCGCCGAAAATGCGACTAATGCGACTTAGCAATAGAAATTTGTAGTGAGAAAGCAAAAGGAATAAACATATGCAAAGGAAAGGGGCGGAGAGAGCCTACACACACAAATGCAGTGAACCGAACTGTTATGAACTATTTGAACTAACCAGCTGTTTAGTTGATAGGGAACTATTAAATAAGCTGCAAGGAAATAAAGAACTAGTCAGACTATTTCTACGATCGTTTTCTTTCTTCAATAACATTACTAATATATTCAGACATTGCACCCACATAGTGCTAAAACTAGAAATAAAATAATTGTTATGCATTGTCTTAGATGAACCACACAACAATAGTTTATGTACACCACTTAAGGAACCGGTTGCCATGCACCCTCGCGTGCTTCGACTTCTCGGTTGCCTAGCATCCACTTGGTAAGTATTTGGTACTTATGAAAAGGAGTCTTCGATTCGATTCAGTCGTCACAGCAACGGCGAAGTAAACAAAACTAAAATTTGTATACAAACGGCTGTGCGCAACCACAAAAACCAAAATAAATTAAACGCAAATAAATGACCGCATGCAATTGCAGCGATTGGCTATTTATAGTCGTACTGGTGAGTGAGAGGGGGATAGCAATATTTGTTAGCTATTTATTAAACAAAGCTAAACAAATGCTAACCAAATGTTTGACTAATCAATGCTAAATGAAGAATTGCCTACCGCAATCAAATAGAGAATATAAAATTATAACACTAACACAATCTAGGCTACTGCTGCTGTGCGTATGTATAACAGTTTGACAAAGCTGTAATACACACATAGCCTCGTATGTGTGTCACTGCGTGCATAAATATTATATGCAGATAAACAATATGTTAAGAGAGTTGCGTAGCTGGTTCAGCACTAAGTGCATGCGAACAAGTTCGTTGAGTGTTTTGGCTAATTGAGCTGGTTCGCAACAGCAGTATCTTTGGCTGCTAATCAAAGTCAAGCTTTTTCATTTTCAGATAATTTCTCTATAAAAGGTAAATACACCTTTGCTCCCACAGTAATTCCTTGACTTCCTTTAATAGTAAATGCTAAGAGTTCAACATAAATTCATTTACACGTAGGCCGTAATTGCTCACTCTCCCTTGTTGAACAATCTCTGTGCCTGGTCTTACTAGCTGCCTCATTACCTATAATATATTATCGCACGAAGCACAATAACAAAGTTGGCATTTTTTTTTTTTTTTGGCGCGGCAAGTGCGCGAGCTAGTTGACTATTAATGTAACACCCGTTTGCCTTGTACAACCTTGCAAAAAAAAAAAGCAGAAAATATACTGAAAAAATACGAAAAAAGAGGCTTAAAAGCAAAAACAAGCGCAAGTCACAGTCCCCAATATGACGTAATGGACCGGACGGACAAACCTAACAGAAGGCGTAGGATTTGTGTTGCTGTTGCCATCAGTCGGGCTGCCACGCCCTCGCTTAACCAACGCCTCGTGTGGGAAATCAGCAGCAGCAGCAGCAGCAACAACAATGCAACATTAACATTTTATGGCCAATTCTTTTTGCTAGTTTTCTGGTTTTCTTTAGGCAGTTCTTTGGCACGTTTGCAGGTGTTGAACCCATTGTCTAACACTTACCCCAAACCAGCAAAATGTTAGATAATAAACTTATCCGATGGGAAATGAACATTTCCAGTAAAATCTATGTTTGCTTACCTGAAAGTAAAAGATAAAAGAATTTTGAATTATTTTTTGTTTATATTAAACTATATAAAGAAATTTTAAAATATTTAAGAATGGTTGGTGATAGTAATTAAATTAAATATAAAATATAAATAAAGGAGTTAATTAATAAAAAAATATGTCAATAAATTTATAAGTAGTTATATAAATAAAATAAAATGAATAAAAGTTTAAAAATTTATAGAGAATGAAAATACACAGGTAAATTGATGTATTAGATATATGGAAAAATTATTAGATTTATAGATACATACATAAACAGCGAAACAAATAAAATTGATAATGTATGATTAGATATAGGAAGATAAATAAATATATATTTTTATAAATATATGATGGATGCATAAAATAAAATAAATATAATAGATAAATAATATATAAAATATATAGATAATAGATGACGAATGTATCTTTGTATATATATAAATCTATAACAGAATTTACCAATCTTAAATAGTAACAAGAAATATACTAAATATACTAAGTATATTTAGAGAAAATATACTAAGTATAAATATACAAAATATAATAAATATAAATATACAGAATTTTTAAGAATTATATAGAATATATAGAATTATAGAATTTTTAATTCTCGATTTATTATCTTGATGTAGAACTTAATAACTAACAAAACTGCGTACAAGAAATTAGGTAATAGCTGAGGAAATATAATATTTTTAAATTTAATTTCTAAAAATTTTTAGGCAGTTTTTTAAATTTTAAAACTAGTTTGCACTGCAGCAAAAATAATAACTTGATTTATATTATTTATTAATGTTCATTAAAGTAAAATTTCATAAGTGTATATCCCTAAATGAAATTTACAAGGCGTATATTCATTTAAATATTATTGAAATATTATTAAAAGTAGAATTCTCTATAAGAAACTAATATAGATGTATTATATATTTAATGTATAACGCAATTTACTAAAAATGCCTAATATTTCAATCAGTCTCAAGAAATCCTACTCTATGCAATTCTTATAATTAAGCCAAGCCTTAAAATATCCCATTTCAAAGCTTTTCATATCTGTGCTTTAATTATTGTTTAATTTCCCTTTATTCCCTAACCCACAATTATTTATTGCAGTTAGCTTAAACGTTTCTAAAACGTTGCCTCATTCTTTTATATACACATATATTTTTTCTATTTGCATTAATTATAATAATTGCAACATTTAATGCTTCAATTCGCTGTGTTGCATGTCGCGTGGGTTGTCTCATTTTTTTCACGTTGTTGTTGTTGTTGCTATACCTTTCTGGGTCAGCGTCACATTTGGGTTAAAAATCGATTTTCGTTTATGATTATTTTGTTACTGTTGTTGTTGCTGCTGTTTCATTCCATTTCTGACTGTCTCACATTTGTCTTTCTCACTTTTGCTCTATGCTCTTTATGTTGTGCCGACTTTAAATGCGGACTATGGACTTGTGGGCTGAGTATGTCTATGTGTGTGTGAGTGTGTGTGTGTGGGCAGGTGCCAGAAAATTGTTTAATCGATATGATGGAAGAGCAAGCAATTTGTTGTTGTCCTATTAAAAGAAAACGAATTTGTCAGCAAATGGAATGTACCATCTATTATTATTACCATTTTTTGTTATAAAGCGATTAGGTGCAGGACAGCTAATAAAATATAAATTAAAATGTATTCTAATACAAAGTCTAAAAGCTATATATTTATAGCGGACATTTCAACTGCAGCTACTTCATATCTATAATTTTCCATTTATTTCCACAACTTTTCTCAGTTACCCCTAATAAACAAATTCTCAAATAAATGAATGAAAACTCTTTAGTTTATTACACCTGCAGCCAAATGAATGATTTGGTCAAAAGGTTTCCCATGGGCATGGTCAAACACATTTTGACCTCATTCTTGATGTTTAACCTTTTTTTTTCTTTCTTGGCTTTTACGCCTTTGGCTGGCTAATTGTCAATGCTCTGTTTGGCCAGTAAAAGTGAAAAGCGGGGAATAGAGTAAAGAGAACCCCAGCTGGATTCAGTAGCCATTTAATTAGCTAAGGTCAGTTGATTTTGTTTTCTTTTTTCTTGGGGAGAGGTCTGTCTGTTGAGCAAAGGCGGAAGAAGTTATTTGCCCAGTTGCATAAGCCGCTTGGCCCAGCTGAAGTGTGTCTCGAGTGTAACTACAAAGATCTGCTCCCACAACTCTTCCCAAGCCATGTCAGATCACAATCTATGTCGCACTCACTGTGTATGTATGTGTGGGGACGACGCACTTATGCAATTATAACTGTAGGCATTCGAGTATGTAAAAACAACAACAACAACAACAACTACAACAATAACAATGGCATTTGCAATTTGTTCAATTGTCAGAGATCTTTCGGCATTTAAGTGGAGCAAGATACTCCGCTTGCAACCCATGACGCGCGATTGTCGTCTCTTCTTCTGTCTCGCATTGCCACAGCTAACAAATTTGTACAGCACTTGGCCACGTCTCTAGCTCTCTGGCTGCCGTTCAATACGTTATGGATTTCCCAAGATTTCTCAAACTCAATATGAATTTCATACAAAATTTCAAAAAACTCAAGTGTGCGATTAGGTAAACAAATGAATGGATCTATTAAAATTTAAGTGAGTTTTTAATGTGTTTATACACAGATTAATTTGATTGATTTAATATATTGGTTTATTCTTTAAGGAACCTATTAAATATATTTAAGACGTTTTATTCATTTTATTAATTTTTTATTATATATATTCATTTATATTTATTTTACTTTTTTTGACTTGATAATTTATTTTCAATTAATTAGTTAATTTTCATTATATATTTTTATATTTATTTATTTATTTATGACTGGGTAATTTATTGTCAATTAATTATAGAAATTTAGTTCTTAAATTTTTTTTTATATATCAATATTTTATATCAATTTAATTTAACTAAAGATTACCTTAAAATATACGTATTCATTATTAAAATACTTTCTAATATACCCATTATTTATTATCCATTCAAGCTCGTTCAATAATGCCGGCATATACGTACTTAATTATTAAAAAAAATTTTTTATTTAATATATTAATATTTAAAATTAATTTAATTATTAAAATAATTTTTTACTTTAATATATTAATATTTAAAATTCATTCGATTTATTTAAATAATTAGACCTTAAAATATATGCTTTTAATTATTAAAACTCTTTTAATCATTTTCTAATATACATTCAAGTTGACTAAAGGAATTTCCTTTACAATATTATTAACATTTGCTTTGCTGTTAAGTCCTTCTGGTTTGTGTCTTTGCTATGCTTTATCATACCAAATGCTGAGACTATGCTTATCTAATCTGCTATACATATTACAGAAGCTTAAATTTTTGTTGTAGATACAATCATCATTTTTTTAACATGTTTCTATTTCAGCTTTGATGACCTAAACTCTCTTAACACCAAGTATTTTGCAAAACATTTAAGAGCATTAACATTTTCCTTTTCCCAACAACTGCATGCTGGTTTGTGTCTTCGCTCTGAGCTATCAAGCCGAATGCAAATGTCTCTTGCATGCCATATCTGTCTGCAATGCATGTATTTCCCATATATGCCATATCTCTTAACAAGATCTGTTTATTATCGGCTTAAAATGTTTTTCGTCTGTGGCATATTAAAAAATAAAAAAGCACATACTGTGGGCAATCTCTTTTCTCATACTTGTCTTTCCTATGTAGAGATCTTTACATGCAAATAGCAAACAAAATTCCCATATATGTATATATATAATTTTCATAACTTTTAGGCATATGTATGTATTTAATATACTTAGCAAATATTATTATTTTTTTATTAATATATTATTTTTTTTATCTTTACTGAATCTTAATAGACTTTTTTAGTTGTCTCTTCAGCATTGCCATTTTCTAGTGCACTCAGCCCTTTCTAGTGGTTCGTGTCTTTGATGTCTGCCATTGCATGCAAATAACTCAATAATAATTTTGTATATCTCTTCGAGTGGCAGACCTAGTTCTTGATTATGCTGACTTTCTTAAGATTTTGTTCCATTTTCCGCCCATTTTCTATGCAATTAAATTTCAACTTTGTTTTCTTTGCTTTTCTCGCCGTCTGTCAATTGTTGTTCCGTATTTCCTTATCAATTAATATGTCCCCTCTCCTGCAGCTCTTCCCCTGTGGCCTGATTCTTTTCACTCATTTTGTATGCAGCGCCAAGTTTCACACAACAATCAACGATGGCCCCACGTCGGCATTCATTTCGCATTGCAAATGATTTGTACCGCCCTGCCCCTAGCCACCCACCACCCATGGTTGGGCTCTCGCTCTCGCCTCAGCTAGAGCTCCTGTTTCAGCGTGGCATTTCCGTTTCCCGTTCGGCCTGTTGCATAAAAGAACAATCAAAGGTCTTCAAATGATTCGTACGTGATATTTTTGCGAAACAAATTTCTTTCGTTGCCATTTGCCATTTCACTCTTTTTGCATTTTATTTGTGTTTTTTCCTGTGCTGAGCTGAGGTCTCGTTTGGAATTTTCTTATTTTTCCATGTGTGAGTGTTGATTTTTTCTTTTCGTGTTCGCTCACCTTTCATTTTCCATTCACCTCATCTCTTATGTCGTTTGCAGTTGTTGTCTTTAACTCCTTTTATTTACTTCTGTTTTCCTTATTTTTTTGCTTTACAAATTTACAAATAATTACGCGCCTCAGCGACAGGTAAAAACAATTTTCAGTTTATAATTTACACCTGTCGCTTGACCAACTCAACGCAAATTTGCATAAAAACCGAATTTCTCTTTGTCTCTTTTGTATTTCAGGCCAATTCAACTCGGTTTTAAGTGAGTTCCTGCCGGATATCTCGCATCTGAGCTGAATATTCGCTGATTCAATTTATAGACAGAGAACTTTCAATTCAGTTGATGAATATAAAATGCGCAATATTTTTATTAGCATAATATGTTAATGCGGCGGTAACAGCTGTTAGAAATCGTACTTGGCTTAGTTATGTTAAGTATGTAATAATTCATCTAGCTGTACATTCACTAAAATACATAATAAATATAAGTTATATAAATATAAAAACTATATTTTCCTGCTAATAATGAATAAATATTTTATTCATAATTTTTAAAATGTATTAATAACAAATCCAATATATTTAGGATTTTTTTTATATTTCATATTTGTATCCAAATGCATTTTAAAATAATCTTAATTCATTTTTAATTACGTCATATTGCTTCTTGGTTGTTAAAAATTTTTAATTGCTTCATTATATTTTATTATTGTTAATCAACAACACAGATGTGGAAAATAAATTAAATATTTCTGTAAGCTCAAGACAAACTAATATATTTATTTTTAAACAAATTAATATTTTTTTATATATATTTTCATTGATATACAAATTATTTGTAGTTATCTATTAATATCTTTAGCTAGCCACTTCAAGTATTTTAACAGCTGTCAAGAGTCTGTTATATTAACTTTAACTGAGATGTTATGCTTAACAGCAGCGCAGATTTTTAAATTCTGTTATTGCATTGATTTAATTTATAAACTGGATATGTTTTAATAAAAAATAAGAATAGGTAAAATAAAAAGTAAATAAATAAAATAAATCAGATAAATAATTTAAAAGACCTAAAAAAATAAAAAATAAAAAGAAAATGAAAATTAAAATTAAATTTGCTAAGTAATGTAAAAAATTAAAATAAGAATAATAAATGGAATATGTAAAATAAATTATAAATAACTAATAAAAAATAAAAATAGTTAAATGAATAAAATAAAGTATAAGTAAAATAAATCATAAATAGATAACTTAAATAAGAAAACAAATAAATATAATAAATGTAATAAAAATAAATAAAAAATAAAAAGAAAATGAAAATGAAAACAAAATTTGGTAAATAATATAAAAAAATTAAAATAAGAATAAAAAATGTAATATTTAAAATAAATAATAAATAAATAAAAATAGGTAAATAATATAAAAGAATAAAATAAAGATTAAGTAAAATAAAAAATAAATAAATAACCTAAATTAAAAAATTAATAAATAAATGAATAAAATATACTTTTAAAAATAAATAAATAACCTAAATTAAAAAATTAATAAATAAATGAATAAAATATACTTTTAAAAATAAATAAAGAATAAGTAAAATAAATAATAAATAAATCAAATAAGATACAAAAACAAAAATAATTAAATATAAAAGAGATAAATATAATAATATAAAAGACAAAAACTATTTTTTTATATTTAAAAAAAAAAACAAACGAATATCTACTTATATATTAGAAATGCAAAAACCTATTTCCATCTTTAGTAGCTCTCTTTCCAAACATTTACCATCATACAAACAATGAAAAGAGTTAATTAAAACTGCAAGACAAAAGAAAAAGTAGTAATACCTTTTATAGGCAAAGAGCTAAGTGATTCAATTAAAGTTTAGTCACAGCAAAGCAACTTCCAGGCAATTGAAAGATTAGCTGAGATCGTAAAATCCAATCATTGAGGATCAAAAGTAATTGCCAAATATGACGGATCAATTAAAGCAACAAGATATATTGATGGTTCAATTATGTGGCAATTAATATAAAAGATTTGACATGACCGGAAGAAAGCGAGAATAAAACATAAATGTAGTTAAATGGAAAGGTTTTCATTTTGGCCTTTTGGCTGGCCAGACTGAGGAGCTAATTGGCAAATTGACAAATGTTCAATGGCAATTCGAGTCGATTTCAATGACCTTGAGGCGTCGTTGCACTCACTCTTAATGCAGTTTGCTGCACTTTATATAACAACAAGCAGCAGCAGCGGCAACGGCAGCCTCCGTGTACGGGGCACAAAACACAACCCACACCAAATAAAGTTTCACCTGCCTGGCATCTAATAGACCCAGCAAATAGACAAAGTCGAGCGAAAACACGTTTATAGCGGGTGAATTTTAAGTGAAAAGCCGCAAGTCACTTTTCCAGCCACGTCGAAGCAATGCGACGTTAACTGATTTGGAATTTAACGTTAATGAATGACCAAATGGCCAAATGGCCAAATTGGCAGCTTGCTCGATCTTTCGCTCGTCCTCTAAAACTCTGTCTGTCAACACTTTTCTCACTGTCGCTGGTCAAGTGCAAAATTCGCTTCTCATCGAGGGTTTCGTTATATGCCAAAACGATCAACGCTCGATTTCAAAGAGACATTGAATACCCCCGCCGATCCCGCCTCAGCCAAATGCTACCAATGTTTGTGCCACATCATGCGCGAGCTCAAGATTTGTGAGCTTGCAAATATTTATAACTTGGAATTTAACATTTATTTATTTATTTTAAGTTTTTGTAACTGTTTTGTGCAAGATAAATTGCAAAAGAATTTCATGGGGAATTTGACAACAACAAAAAATTAATAAATAAATAAACCGAAAAAGTTGAGCTTAAGAAACGAAAGTTTGTTTAAAAAAAAAATATATTTAAAATTAACTTGATGTCTGAGAAAATGTGAAATATATTTGTAAGCTCATTTACTGCTATTAAAAAAAAATGTAAATAATAAATAATGATTTTTTAAATTTTTTATTAATATGTAATTCAGTAATTTCTATTAACTTCTATTTAAGCTTTTGAAAATATTTAATATTTATATTTTATTTAATAAAGATTTTCCCATGCAAACGATTTTTTTTTTTTTAATTTGGGTATTAAAATGAATTTTTTGCAGTTCAAAAATATATTTTAATTAAATATAAATAAAAATATATATTATTTAAATATAAATTGAGAGCCTTAAAAAATTGTATAGCATATCGAAAATTTATTCATTTTTATTTTTATCTTTTTTTTTTTATATATAAATCAAAACCTTTTTTTGTAGCTTAAGAAACATTTCTAATAGTAAAATATGTTACATTTATTTATTATAGCATGAACCTATGGCAAGTTGGAAATCAAAATATGGTTTTTATTAGTTTTAGTTTTAGTTTTACTTTTTATTTAAACTTTTATATTTTATATAGGCAATTCACTAATTATTTTATTTTTGTGCAAATTTTCCATTACACTTAAGTTGAGCTTAACATTTTTTATTTATTTAGAAATCTTTGAGTATAATAAGATATATATATTTTTGTATATTCTTTTCAATCACAATTGCTTTTCCCATATTTTCAACAAAAGCATTTCCCGAATTGTCATCAATAGAATTTTTCATTTATTGTTTGACTAGTCAAAATTGTACTTTTCTTAATTTTTATAAATTTTCAACTTACCCTATAATCGTAATCATGACGATTTTCCAAGCTTATATCGCTGTACATATCCTCAGTTGTATCACAGTTAGAGCTACGGCCGGAAGAGTTGAAGCTCGATGATCTGTAGAGTTGGCTGTAAAATGAATAGAAATCAATGAAATATATTTCTGGCAAATGCAATTATTAATTAATGGACTTGAACAAGTTTTATTTTATTCTAATAAATTAACTTTCTTAAAGCATTTCTTTGAATGTTTTCAGCTAAGGCAATTGTGAATGCATTGATAAGGTTTGTGTCTGTGCTAGACTTATTTATCCATTATCCACGCGCAACTTTCAGCGTTGCTGAAGCACAGACACAAACCGCAGCACAATGGCGCTGCCACTGTAAGTGACTATGCTTCACAAACCGTGTTTAGCCAAAACATACACCAATTAGAGATGTACACTGGCTCAATCGTAAGTGTAGCACAGTGACTGTCAAACCAATTTTATTAAATTTAAATGCTGTCAGATTTATATAGCATGCATATTTCAGTTATTTTCTAATTTTTTTTAATTCTATATAATTTTTTTTTTTTTTTTGTTAATAATTGTCAAAGTTTACCTGGCTAAGGCATTGGAACTTATTTGCCTGCGGCCGGAACTGTAAAAAAATTTAGAAAAATATTAGAATAAAATAAAACTGAAATATTGCAAGTATTTAAATGATAGAAATATAATACAATAAGTCAATCTATGTACAAATTTAATTAATTTGCCCTAATGGCCATTCATTGCCCTTCACTTGGAAGCCCTGTTAAGACATTTCTATAAACTGATTGCGCATTGAACGAAAAATGCAAATAAACCAGCTGACATTGAAGAAAGGCTGAAAAAAAAAAAAAAAACACAAAACACGTGATCAAGAAAAAAAGTAAACAACAACAATAAAAAAAGATATATTTACAAAAGTGGAAAACAATAGCCACCCACGCGAGCGATTGATGCCTACAGAGAGACTAAGCCAAAGAGAAACAGGTAAAAAGACAACGCAAACAACAACACAATAAATGGAAAATGCAGACAAGAAAAACTGTAACAACAACAGCAAAAGCAAACAAAACGTCAGAGACAAAATAATTGCGACGAAAATAACTAAAATTAAGTTGTAAAAGTGGAAGAAAACTGAAATAAAATCAAATAAAATAAAACAATGACAACAACAGCAACAACAAGTGTAATGTGCATTTAGAGAAAATGTGTCAAACGTGAAAATGTGGAAATAATTTTGCATTTGCAGGTGTGTGGAAATTTTTGGGAGACATTTCAATTGAGTGCAGCCAAAGCGTTTTCGTTGTGAAAGGCTTATAAATAGTGTGTCTCAATGGATGTAAATATAAATGCACTAAACATATACAAAATAAAAGAATAATTATGTGTATCCAAATTTAATATTAAACTAATCAAAATATAAAGTTAACAAATAATAATAAAAACTTAAAACATTAAAAAACATTTTTTATTTCTAAATAAATAAATATACACATAAAAATATATGTATAAAATTAAAATAAATAAATAAATCAAATCAAAAATAAAATAAATAAAAATATAAAGTAAAAAAAAAAATAATAATAAAAAATTAACACATTAAAAGAACATACAAAAATATTTATAAAAGGAAGAAAGAAATATACACATATGATTGTATTCAATTATAAAGGAACATTAATAAACACATATTGATATTATAAAAATTAAATATATTAAAAAAATATACAATATATATATATAAAATAAACAAACTCAAATAAATATTTAAAAATATTTTTGAATAAATCAATAATAAATAAATATACACATATTAATATTAAAATATAAGTAAATAAATAATAATATAAAACATAAATTATATTTATGAGAAATGAAAAAAAAAAATTCAAATAAATATTTAACAAAACAAATACAAATAAATATTAAAAAATAAACCAGTTTGAGTATAAACAATGTTTAAAATTATTTTTTAATTAAAGAAAAAAGAAAAAAATCGTTAGGCTAATAAAATTATATTTATTTGGGTTTCTTTTTAATAATTTTTTATATACATATTAAAATATTTATTTTAAAAATATTATTTTTATACATATTAAAATATTTATTAAAAACAAATTTTAAAAATAAACCCATAGAAATATAATTTTTGTATAAATCTATAAACGAATACTTAAATATATAAAATTTAAAGGAAACACTCAAAACGAAAATTATAAAACAAATTGGTTAAGCTAATTTTTATATGTATGTTAAGCAAAAAAAAAAAAAACCATATAGATATAATTTTTATTTATAAATACGAATACTTATATATTTCATATTTTCACTCAAAACGTAAATTATGAAATTATGTTTAGTATATATTTAAAAAATAATTTCAAATAGAAAGTCAATAAAGACTTTTCACCTGCAAGTGGAAAACTTCAAACACAAATATTTGTGCTAAATGCGCTTCTAGCATTTGAACAAGTGCAAAAGGCTGTAAGACTGTATATACTAATTGTTAATACAAGAATGAACAGCTGGCGAACCGAAGCTGTGATGAAACTAATGTAATTCAAGCTGAGCTAATTATATTGGCTGCTAAACACGCAAAAACGTGGCTAAATTGAAATCAAAAGCAAAATTTTAGGTCCAAAATGTTTGTCCAAATTTAAAATAAAAAATTAATAACAAAGCAACAACAATTAAATGTTTAATTTATACATATGCTTTAATGGGGTTCGCTCTTAGCCTCGCCCAGCCACAGCCCCATTGACCATGCCCACAACGCGAACTCATTAACCCACTTTGCACAGTTGGGCTAGAGATAAAAAAAAGCAAAAAAAAAACTGTCTCATCTGGCTTATGAGTTATTTTCAGCAAGGCTATAAAATGCGAACAAAAATAAGCGCAAGAAAAACTATAATTAGAAGAAGAAGAAAAACCAATGCGAATTGCAAAGTTTTTCCAAGCCCAATAAATAAAACAAGCAACTTTGATGCAGTTATATAAACAACAACAAAAATGTAGATGAGATGAACAAATATTCAAATTTATAAATAAGTTGGCAACACTTGCACGCAAATTGGCAACGCGCAAATTGTCCAAAGTGCTGGCTCGACCAACAATTTTAATGTGTTGCAAAGTTGCGCAATTTGTGCAGCAATTTTCAGCAGCTGAAAGGGAAAAAAACTAAAACTGGAGTGAAAACTGGAATTTTCATATGTGAAAAATCAAATGCTCTTTAACAAACATATGTGAGTCTGTTTGAAATACTTGAAATATTCAAGCGGAAATCGTGTTGAATATAATTTGAGTCCAATTTTCTTCTTTTTTTATGCCATGTTGATAGGCAAGTCGACTATGCCTTGTGTGCTAAGCAAATGTATCAAGACAAGTACAAGACATCATACAAAATTGATGTAAAAAAAAAAACTATCTTACGAGCAAATTGTAAACAAATGCGAACTGATCGAATAGAAGCTACCCTATAAGCAGATGTTTAATAACATTAATGCAAATAAACTTGAAGTGGCTTTGAAAGGGATATATATTAATATATATATTAATAAAAATACAAAAAGGGGTAAATAGATATGTATAGGGAGAAAGAGAGAGAGAGAGCGGGAGAGGAAGAGGCTGAGGGAGAGAGAGAGAAAGAAAGAGAGAGGCAGATGCAGCGACAGATAGAAGAGATTGAGAGACAAAGTGCGGTTGATGAAGCGAAAGAGAGAGGGTGGCAAAGGCAATAAGAGAGAGAGAAAGAGAGAGAGAGAGAGATTGAGAGAGATTGAGAGAGATAGAGAGAGAGATAGAGAGAGAGATAGAGAGAGAGATAGAGAGAGAAAGGGATTGTGTGAAATAAATTTAAAATCTCCTAAATTTCCAACATATAAATTATTCAATGTGTATATATTTAGTTGAATAGTTGCAATTAGATACTTAATTTATATTTTATTATAAATTTATTTATAAATTCGTTTTAATTTATCGAATTTTAAAAATATTTGTATTTGTATTTTTTATTATTTTATTTATTTATATATTTATTTTATTTTATTTTTATTATTTATTTATTTATTTATTTTATTGTTACTTAGAATTAATTCTAAATAACAATAAGCCAGAGCGACAGAGGCCTACAGGCTGATATCTTTTACATACATTATTTTTTTACTTTTATTATTATTCTCTATTATTTTTATTTGTTAGAAAGAAATCAATAAATAAATCTTGAAATATATTCCTTATACTCTGTAAATCCAACTAGCTAACACAACTAACTAAAAATCTCCTGCATACCCAGCTCATGCATTTCGTAGAGAGTATACAAACAATTTGAGCAATGCAGTTGGCGTTGATTTGTTTGATGCAGTGGTGTTTGGCATGTGATTTCATTGATGCAAATTGAAATTGGCATCAAAATGGCCGCCGAAAATTGTAGCCAAATGTGGCAGCAGGTGCAAATAGGCGACGTTAGAATGTTGCAGCAAATGAAGTCTGGCTAAGAGACAACTCATGTCAAAACTAACTAACTAAAAAAAAAGTTATTAACCCAAATGATTGTTGAACAAGTTTTCAAAAGCTTCACTCGCATTGAAAGTATACAAAAAAAATTGTATTTAAATAAAAAACGAAGCACAGAGCTGACAGTTAATTATAAAAACGATCAAGGTAATGACATGTAATCAGCAATAAAAAAAATAAAGGCAAAAACCACAGCGGCGAAACAGTTTAAATAAAACATGTTTAAGGTCACAGTTTGATGTTTCATTATTATTTATATTATTATTATTATTAAGATTATTATTATTATTATTATTAAGATTATTATTATTATTATTATTAAGATTATTATTATTATATTAACTTTTTTCTATATACAAAATCAATTGAAAATGTGCGCTAATATTTGGCCAGCTGTGCAGTTCAACTAGGTAACCTTGATATGTCCAATTTTTAGGTCTCGTTGAATTAACAAAAACAACAAAAACGACATCAACAACAACAACTTTGAAACACATAAAAAACAATTTTTTGTTTTGTGTAATTGAAACGCCGACCGGAAATTGATTATTAAATTTCGTCTGTTTTGAACTCCCTTAAAATACTTTTGCTCTCTTGTGCATATTGCCTTTCGTTATACTTATATATATATTTATGATAACATAAAAGAATTTCTGTGCAACAGCCAAAGCTTAGATGCTTTATAAAATTTATTGCTTTTTGTTTTAGAAATGTTTTATTTGTTTTAATGAGAGCTTAGAAAAAATGTATAAAATATTGAATTTCACTCACTCACTTTCTCTCTCTCTTTCTCTCCCTTCCAATGTCTATCTCTCTCTTTCTTTCCTTCTCTCTTCTCACCAGCTTAGATGTAGCAATCAACTTCATTCTCAACACAATCAACTTTAGTCTCTGTATTTCATTCTGTCTCGCTCTTCCTCAACATATTTTTTTTTACTCTTTCTATCCCTTTCTTTCGTGATATCTCTCTCTCTCTCTCTCTCTTTCTGTCTAAATTAAATATATGAAAATTCCAGGAAATTTAGCTATCAAAATACACTAACAAAGCTTGTTTCATCTTGTGCTTTGCTTTATAGTTTATATGTGAATATTTACATTTTTTGCGACAGCTAAAAGCTTACAAGTTTACCTTAACATGGAACCCTAGCTCTCTTATATTTATTTAACTTTTGATATTTAAATATGTTTGCAAATATATGCAAGATATATTTAGCAGATAAGTTCAAGATTAGATACTCTCAAGTAAATCAAACAAAGTCCAGTAAGGCGAAGCAGTTATAAATAATTGCGTTAGCGAAACTTTGCCCTAAGAAAATAATCTTGCTGTATTAAATTTGTAAGAAATCTAAAACAGAATTCAAGCTAAATATTCTTATTATTCAAGACATAATTTAGCTATAATTTATCTATGAAAGAATTCAAGCTAAATCTCTTGAGACATCAACAAACATTTTGTGTTTATACATTTTATAAATTAAAGCACTTCAAATATGAAATTAATATCTTTAAAGAGTTGATTTAGCTTTAATGTATTTAAAAGAGAATTCGAGCAAAGTGTCGTATGAAATCTACAAAATTTTAGCCAATTTACTTGATTTTATTTCATAAATTAAAGCCAAAACAACTCTTGAAAGGTAATGATTAATGATTTAGCTTTACTTTATTGAGCGCAATAAATAAAAACTAAAATTTATTCTTTAAACAAATGACTTTTTTTACAGCGAATTTTAATTTTACTGTAAGATTGACTGAATTCAGCTGAAAAATATATATGTATATATATTTGTTTATATACAAACATATGCTTATATCTTTAAACATATATTTTTATCGTGTTTGTGCATCAAAATATCTAACTCTTCTCAAAATGTTATCAACTAAACAAGAACATGTTTCTATATACAGCATTTAAACAGACATTTCAAATGACAAACTGTCATGCTCATCAAGAGAACTCTGTGCAAAAGGCACACCTGTTGCTCGAGCAACTCCCGCTCGAAGCCCTAACTCTCGCTCATTATATAAAAAATGCCTCATTTAGACGCACGCTCATTGCTCATTGCTGCCCGTTGCGCCCTGTTGCCCTCTCTCTCTCTCTCTTATGCTCATTGCGTTCCGCTTGGTTTGCAGCTGAGAATTTTGTTGGGCTCGCAGCAATAGGACATTAAAATATATGAGGGGCCAGAGGTCGCACGTTACATGCAACGGAAATTCGCATAAATAAAAGATTTTTATTTTAAATTAAAATTTTTTTTTTATATATTTTTTGTTAAATGACATAACAAGAAAGTTTGCTAAATCTGTTGATTATGCGAAAAGGTGAAGAGTGAGTTCATTGCTCTAGTTTATGTTTGTTTTAAATCAATGCAAATAAAATGCCATATTTAACTCTTCTTCGATATATATAAAATTAAATTAAATGCGTAAGTTCATCTGTAGAGATCAGCTGCCAAAGCTTATGAATTGAAATGGAATAAATATGAAAGTTTTAATCGGCAAATATATTTGTATATAAATTATTGATTCAGTGCGTTAAATAGTTTAAATCTGCCAGTTTAAATCTGAAAATTTACTTTTAAATTTCTATAAAATGCAAACATTTATATATATCCGCAAGTTGCTGCGTGACCCACGGAAGCAGGTGTTCCGTCGTGTGCGCCGCCTCAATCCTCTGTGCAATGTGTGTCAATTGATCAAGTTGAATCCCTATGCTGAGGTCCTCAAGCCTCGCGCTGCTCTGGCCGCTAAGAAGCGTACCGTGGCTAAGGTATTGGTCAAGGCCAAGAAACAGCACGTCGAGCTGGCTAAATCGCATTTCGCCAAAGGCTGCTGCTAACCACGCTAAGCGAAGCAGCTAAGAAGCTCGCAGCCAAGAAGTAAATTTACTTTCCATATAACCGACTACAAAACTCTGTATGTGTATTATTATACAGTTTATAAATATTTATTCTCTTATATTACACTCTATAGTAGCTACAGCTTTTATGGCATTTTTCGCTCAAGCAATACATTTCCATTCTCTGGCTTAGTTTCACATAGCGAGACCTTCTTCTAGGGCGTTTACACGCCTTACAAAACTTGAAAGTTTCTTATTTTTCGTGTGTTTAATTAAAAGTGGCTTTCGTAGTTGTTATTTGAAAATGCTAAGAAATGACAATAGTTGGCGTAATGAAATGAGCTTTTCACCTGTGCACAGTTTTCCCAAATAAACTGCTGTGTAGCATAAACGATGCCCAAGCATTCATAAAAATAGCAGTAAATGCGGTTTCTCAGGTAATTTAATGAAACGCTTCTCTCAGGGGCGCCGCTTGAAAGGCGTGTTTAGACACTGGTCATCCTTTGGCAATCGTAATGAATTGCGGCAATCAAGTATAACACGAATTAAAGCAAAAAAAACAACAACAATATGAAGAATAAAACTAAAAGTAACTGTTAAAGTACTTTGAGGCATTGAGGCGTTTCATAATATACTTATTTACTATATATTGAACTAGAGCAATAAAAACAAACTTGTGTAAAACATTTGGCATTTGCATGCGATATAGCAAATATTTATTAAGCCAAAAAGTAGGTCAATCTATAAACTTGAGAGAGCTGCTAAAGCCAATCCTCTACAAGCAGCAATCAATTAGACACTAAGCCAGGTGTTTGATTGATTGTCTCAGGGGATGGGCAAATGCGTCAAGGTAATATATAATGGTAAGGCTGCGCCAAGCCTCATTGTTTATTTAAGAAAAATAACAGTCGAAAATATATGTCTTGACAATAAATAATAACATAAATAAATAAATATAATATATAAAGAAAAAAGTCAGCTCTGTTAAAGTTACATTGTCTGCTTTGAATTTTAAGCAGCAAAGTTCAAGAAACTCGCAGCTTTAGCTGATTATTTAATTTCATTTTATTTTTATTTTTATTTATTTTGCTTTTTTACCTGACTTCTGCTGCTTCTTCAACTACTTTTCCGCATAAGAAGCGGGCATATGGCTTATAGCCGAAGCAGAAGTATTCATAATTTAGTTGAATCGTTAAAACTTTCGTCTTGACTGCTTTGACTTTTACCTGATTTACACCGCGCAACAGGTAATGTAGCAAGTGCGGCAAACAGGTCTATTCACACATGCAGAGATATTCATAGAGCCAGCGGGCAGCGGAATACAGTTTTATTTGGAATTTTTGTGAAACGCGACCCTTTGTCAGGTGACTTGAACAAGCTTTTAATTAGCAGTTGACTGTTAACATGCGCACTTGACACGGTCACAACAATGATTTAAGCATACGTTGACAATAAGCCACACAATGAGAACTAAACGATGATGTAATTTTAGATTTATATACAAAATAAATGTTCTTAAATTGAGCATACAAATTAGATACTGTAAATAATGGCATAATAATAAAAAAAATTGTGTATATTGATTGAAATATGCCTAAATTGAGGCACAACATATTTTTAGAATTTTTAATTTTAATTTGAAATAGAAAACAATTTTTACACATAACGAAAATTAAATATAAAATAATTAATAAATGTAAAAAATATAACAAATAATTTAATAAACGAAATCTAATATTTGTATAGGAATATTTAACAAAAAATATATATAGTCATACTAGAAACATAAATTGGAGGAGATAAATTAAAAATATATATACATATATTAAAGAAAATTTATTTAAAAAAAAAAATTAAAAAAATAAATAAATAAATAAAAAAAAAACAAAATAAATAAAAAAAAAAACAAAATAAATAAAAAAAAACATTTATAAAAAAATAAATTAAAAAAAAAAAAACATTTATATTAAAAACAAATAACAATAAAAATAAAAATTAATATTAAAAAAATAATAATAACAATAAAAGTAATAATAATAGGAAATATGAAACAATATTAAAAATAAGAATACATACAATAATAAACAATATTTAAAAAAAATGTAATTAAAAAAAATTATATGAAAAAATATATAAACATATAAAAACATATTAATAATAATAGTAGGAAATATTTTAAATTAATTACATAAATAATAAATATTTAATTCTTTAAAGTATAAAGAAAAACTCTTAAAAAAGGAATATAAATAATTTTAAAAAATAAAAATAATTTTTAAAAATATAAAAAAATAATAAAATATAATATACTAAAAAAAAGCAAGTATTGCCATAAGAAAAGTAAATAATAAAAATAGGATGAATCAAAATATAATTAAATTAAAATATTTAATATCGAAACACGATAAAAAGTTTTTTTTATTAAAAACTATTCTGGTTTCACAATCATATTAAGCTCGTCAAAACCCTTAAGAAAAGTAAGATTACCAAATATTGGGAACAAATATTATTTTATTTTGTTGACCCATGTAAGCATTAAATATTAAATTGTTTATTTTATATAAAGTTGGTCTTGCAGTAAACATGGGCAAAACAAAGTTTATGGTGTGCAGTACTAGAGAGTCGCGGCGTCTTGACTCTTACCTTACTGCTGGAGACTATAACTTTGAGTCTGTCAAGGACTTTGTCTATTTGGGAACTGCAGTGACCAACAAAAATGATGTCAGCCTGGAGATCAAGCGGAGAATTACACTTGCCAACAAATGTTACTTTGGGCTCAGTAGGCAAATGAATCATTCACTTATGCTGAATGTGCAACAAATAAGTTAAATATTTCGCTATACTTTTTCAATACAATAAACTTTTAATAGTTGATTTTTTCTTCATCCATCATAAATATATTTCTTTGTCTGCATTACGCCCTCACATAAAAGGTAAAAAAGAAATATTTGAATGCACGATTCAGAGATTTTTTGATTGTCGTGCTACAAAGCTAGAAAAAATCAATTGAAAACTGCTTAATGGCAAAGGGAAATATGTGAGAGCAGGAAGGGGTCAAGACATGTTGCGATTTCTATAGAAATACAGGTAACTGTTACATATATGTACATATAAATATATATATTTTTAGCTGACTCACAGTTGACCGATTGTTAAAGAAAAAAAAATGAAGGCGAAAGTATTTATGTGGGTGTTTGTTTGCCAGTGGGCGTGCTTCATTTGTGTTTCTTTCTTAAGAATTAATACATTCAACAATGCTTTACATGACAGTTAAGTGCAACAACAACAACAACAACAACAACAACAACAGCAACAATTTGCAATCATATATTATTAAGTATACGCACATTTTTCTCAAATGACTGCGGTCATAGGGAAAATATTCATAATATTCATCATCCATATGAGGTTTTTGTAGATTTATTTATATATATGCAAATGCTAGTTGAGTTATATTCTTTTGTTATTATTTTGTATTTATTTAACGCTTATCTTGGCGTTAGCTCATTTGCTTAGTGTTTTGGCCATTGGCCGCATTGCGCGTCATTGCAATTGCCTTCAAGTTGTTTTTGCTTGGATAAGATAAAACTGATAAGCAAGAGCTTTGCTTGGCGTTACATGAGTTGGCACTTGAAGGAGCACTTGTTTAACAGGCTTTATTTTTTTCATATATTTTATTTATTTATTTTTTTCAGCTTAGTCAGAAGTCACACTTGTTCACATTAATCCTCAGCAAACTGTCGTCTTATTCACATTTTTTTATTGACATTGATTTTGCTTAATTTTTAAATCTCTGGCACCACAAAATAATCAAACATAAAATATTTTATTCAATTTTAGGCACACTCTCTAGAAAATGGACCACACACAACTGACGCTAGCCACACTTCACTTTTCAATACAAATAACAACAGAAATTGCAACGTTTTTTATGGCTAATACGCTGCAGACACGCGCTTTTCATTTAGCTGCTTCTCTTGGCTCTGATAACGTCGTTAAAGAGCGCTGCAGAAAGCGAAAATGAAATCGAAACCAAAATGAAAATCCAGCAAATGCCAAGCAAATGAAATTAATGTGCAGCAACTGTTAACCGACTTTTATGGCTGCTTAAATGTAATTAAGGCTATAAACTGATTTGATTTTGATTGATGCGGCACACCAAAGGGTGTTTGCAATAAGACGCAAACAAAGACGTAGACAAAGTGGAGAGAAAAAGAGAGTGTGACAGACTCACTAGACTCATTTTGTGCAATTGCGATTCAGTTTGTCATTTGCTGATTCAAGCAATTGAAAATTCGTATTGGTCGTTTGGCTAGAAAAGCATTTTGCTAAGATTTTCATTTTGTATATAGAAAAGGGCGTGTGCAACGCATTCAGTCACGTGCAGCTAAGTGTGTGTGTGCGAGTGTGTGTGTGCCAGGTAGACAGACATGTCAGAGGTGGAAATGCACGAGACTTGATGCGTTCGTCTGCGTTGCTCTCGCTCTCTCTCTCACTCTCTCACTCTATAAGCAATAAATATATATATATATATATATATATATTTATTTATATATCTGTAGTTTAGGCCGTTCGTCAGTTGTTGACGCTTGTTGCAGTCATTAAGGCGTAACGCCGTAAATTACCAAAGTGTAAACTACAATAGAAACAAGCACAGAGACTGCTTAAAAAAAACAATAACTCATACTAAATAGTAAATACTTTGTACGAGCAACAACTAAGCGCGAAAGCGAAATTTATGACCAAAAAATAAGTAGAAAAAAAAAATAGCTATATATCTCTTGAAATATATATATAACTTTTTACAATTCGTCTTCGCGCTCATCACAAATGTTTGCGGCAAGACTTTCACATACTTTTTTCTATAGCCCGGTGGAATTTTGTGTAGATTTTGTATATTGCCACGCCGGAACCGATTGTGTGACGACGGATGCGTTTCGGATGCTAAAATACGCAACAAATACGCAATGCGAGAGCGAAACAGTTAAGACAAATGCGAACCGCGCACGTTTGCAGCTAGTTTCGAACTAAAAATCAACGCAGACTCAACCCAAAAGGCGGCTAACAAACAGGTTCGACGCAACCAAAGCCGAAAAGAGCGCCGAGACTGAGAAATAGAGAGAGAGGGAGAGAGAGCGTTATAAACAAAACATTGACCAAGCGAGTTCGTGCGAGAGAACGAACAAAGCTGCAAAAACTATTTGATAGTGCGTGGGCGACGACTGTCGAACAATGCTGCCAGCTAGTTGAAAAGGCTAAAAACAGCTAGATTAACAGGTTGCTTAAAATATTAATTATTGAAAATATTTCTAAAATATTTGTCTCTTTTTAATATTTATTTTAATTACGTTTTACTTCATTTACTTTACTAAAATATTCAGAATATTTCTAAAATATTTACTTCTCTTTAATATTTACTTGAATTTTTGTTACTTTCATTTACTTTACTAAAATATTCACAATATTTCTAAAATATTTATGTCTATTTTTAATATTTATTTTAATTACCTTTCACTTCATTTACTTTACTAAAATATTCTGAATATTTCTAAAATATTTACTTCTCTTTAATATTTACTTGATTTTTTGTTACCTTCATTTACTTTACGAAAATATTCACAATTTTCCTAAAATATTGATCTCTTTAATATTTACTTTATTTCTTTTCACTTCTTCAACCTTAAATCATTCTTTATTCATAAAATCTGGCATCCTCTTGCGCTGTCTTAAAAGATGCCATTGCATTTGCAACACGTTCGCTTGCAACATGTTCGCAGCGAGACGATAAGAACTTGGCCAATACACATATTGCAGCATTAAGGGAATTTCTATATATACATATATATTTATTTAACTGCCTAACTTTGATCATTTTTATTGCAAAGTTAACGTTTTGGCTGCCAAAATGTCGCGCTGACACGTTGCCAGCAAGCGGTAAAGCGCGCTGCCAAAAACTGTAAAACGTGGGCCAATTACCACAGCCAAAAGCTGCCAATTAGCATTGCAGTTAGACTACCAAAAAGTTTATCAAGCAGCTACCTTAGGCCAAATTAATGGAGCTTGAAACTTGCGAGCACCATAATTTAGTGAGCATCTATGTGTATGCAAATTGAAGAGAATAAAGATATTATCTGTGCGGCAAAGAAGAGACATTGCTCATCAGGCATCTGGAAATAGGATCTAAATCATGGGGGAGTATCCCAAAGTTATCCCAAAGAAGTTGAGATAATGCTTATAATAAAGTTTATGCTAAAGCTAATGATTGTAGAGCAAAGAAAGCTAATAAGAATGTTAATTATCAAGACAATGCAATCGACTATGATTAAATGCATATTGTTGAAAATGTAACTGAAAATATTGACATAAGCATACATGTAATCTGGCAATACCATACGAAGAATGTAATTAACAGAATGTTATTCTGTTTCACTCTTTATTAAACCTTTAAACGAATCACTTCGTTTTACTCTCGCTGGCATTGCAACGCAAAGTCAAATATATCCAACACCTATATATATAATCATTATTATATCATTATATCAGTTTACCATTAAATCATTGTCATTATTATTATATTTGCATTATTAGCATTACATCTGTTATTATCATTACCATTGCCATGATCATAAGAATAAAAACAATAATGCTTTCGATAAGGAAGTATGCTCATAGCTAAGCTAAGATTAATGTTTATCATAATGATATTCACAAAAACAAATTCGATTATGAATTTACCAGACGTTTCATCATTCAAATCATCATTGCCAATATGCCTGTTATTATTATTGCTTTTAGCATTCCTAATTTGCATTATAAGAATATGTATAACAATAATAATAATGAGAATCAATTTAATATAATTAAAATGATAATGATGATGAAAATGATAGTCTTATTAAATATATCAATATTCATAATAGATCCCATTCTTTTGATCATTATAACAATCCTGATATAAAAGATTCTTTTGATCAATATTATGTCATAATGATAATAATGAGCAAAAAAATTGAATCTAGTATAAATATTTATATATAATTATCAAATTATTTTGATGCTTGTCATCATTTCAATATTTCATTATCATTCTGCATTATGATAGAAATATTGAAATTCTTCATTATCATTATATGAATACGAATAATGTTAATAATAAAAGAGTAACAAGTCAATTAATATATTTTATATATAAAATTTTGTATAAAGAATGATAATGAATTATAATTTGATTATAATTATATCACAATATTATCACTATCATGCTGATTGTCATTGCCTTAGCACACTTCATTCATCATTACAAAAATACAAATGGAATAGATGAAGGGAGTTCTATCGATTCCTAGTAGGTCAGCAAATAAAATTCAGTTGATGCTTTGCATTGCTTTGTACTGCTTCACAGTACACAAATAAAATTATTCAAATATTTTCTTTGTACAAAGAAACATTTTTGATAAATCCAAATTTTTTTTTTATTTTTCAAAGTTTTAACCGCCGACCAATGTGGGGGGGCTATAGAACGGTAGTCACATTCGAGACGGCTGTAAAGCTGAATCCACGTTGCCGAGAATGGCCTACAATGTGCTGGTTATTTTTAAAGATGTATGGAATTTTTAAGTACGCAATTTTAGACCATGCTCGTTTATTTTGGACTGCATTTGCTTGCTTTATTATATTAATGATTTTTAACAAATGGTGGCAATGGCTTAAAAAGAACAAAGTAAGTTGAAGCAAAATATTTAAAATTGTATTGGAATGTGTATTGAATTATAATTGCCACAGCAAAAGCGTCAAGCGGCTTTACTAGCTAAAAAGAAGCGCGTTCAACAAGAATTTGAGGACAGTTTGGGTGAGCTTCTGCTAGATGCCAAATTGAAGAAGGCTGACGAACAGGAGCAAACAGATAATTTGATAGTAAAGGAATTGACTGAGGAAAGTTCATCGGATGTGCTATATGATGCATATACTCCATTGAGCCTAAGCAATGAATCAGCATCCAGCTCATCGAGTTCATCAAGCCATTCCACCAAACACACCCAAACCAAAAAATCTGGAGCTACTAAACATAAGCATCCAATTGCTGCAGTCAAAAAGTCGCCGAAATGGCGAGTTTAGACTTGGCATCTGCGATTTGGGAGGGCCAACAGAGTTAGAGATATTCATTTCAATTGTTAAACAGATTGTTGAAATTTTTAGTTGTTAGGTTTATATGCTTTTTTAAATATTTGAAATTAATGTGAAATGTCCACGCAAAAAAAAAAATAAAATAAAATAAAAATAAATAAATAAATAAAAAAAGAAAAAGTTCTCATCGGATTTTTCTTCTAGGCATTTAAATATTTATATAAATAATTTTTTTTTCTTTTTATCTATGCACTTGACTCTGTTGAATGCAGTGTTAACTTTTTTCCCAGACAATGCAAAAACAAAGACATTAACATGACAAATTAAAGCTGGGCATAATCAGATGCAATGGCTGGAAAGTTAAGAGCTAGCCCCACAATTTACGAGGCACTCGCATGAAGGTTAAACCTGAACTGATTGCATCTTAATTAGATGAAGACTTCTCACAGCTAATTATGACTTTACAAAAAGAAAAAGAAAGACAACTGAAACTGCAGTTCCTGGCCAACTTTTGGGTCACTTGTGAGTTGACAAATATAAGAAAAAAAAATATATATATATGTGATGCGGCCTAAATTCTGTTAAACAGAAGAAAACTAAGAGTTGACAGAATTGCCGCAAGCCAAAACTCGTTTTCGTAACCTCTCTCTCGCTCTCTCTCTCTCTCACTCTCTGGCTCCGTTTTGCTCTTGTGCGCATTCCAATGGCATGACAACCCCTTCGACAATAATGCAAAAAGTCCGCAAAACTTGTAAACCCAGTCAAGCCGAGCCGAAGAAGCGGCTGCTAAAGACCAGCTCGAGGCTCGGAACTGCAGCTACCTTCAACCTTTTCACATGCAGCTCACAAGGCGAAATACTCAAGCAGACGAGCCCTAGCTAGCAGCAGACAGAATCGGTGCCCAACATCGTTGACAAGGCAAAAACAACAAAAAAAAACTACAAGAGAAACAGGAAATGAACAAGTGATAAACATGGTTGGCCATAAGGAAATGCCAGCCTAACCAGAACTAACAGAAAATCTTACACACACAGTTTATACGGCTTTTCTAATCTGCAGCAATTAATCGAGACGAGTTTATGGCCCCGACGTTCCCTTGGCCCCGACAGATTAAATGCCAGAAAAATAGCAAAACAAAAGCATTAATTTTGTGTGCCAAAACGAAAATCATTTATGCAATTTATGAATGCCTGAGATATTCAATATATAAAACAATTGAAATATGAAAATTCGATAAGTTAAGCTAATTTTGCTTTTAGTTCAATTTTAGTTGGATATGCATAAACTAATATCTGTTATACACAATTACAATAGGAATTTTGTTGTGAAGCTCATATATACATACAGTCGCTTATTCTATATTTAAATTATAAACCATAACCAAATGGATATAACAAATGTAATGAAAATGCGTTAGAAATGCATGAAAAGTCTACAGGAAAACCAAAGGCAACCCAAACTCATCAATATTTATGAGAAATAATTAAATGTTGCTTACTTTCGCATGGAGCCCCAACGGCGCTGGGGCAAACTATCGGGATTGCTGTAAAGAATATATGATATGAGATTTATTAAGAGTCTAAATGCAAAAAGAGAATTCAAGACCCCAGCAAAAGTACCTATATTTATTATATATATCTATCCCACAAAGTTATCATTTAGTAAATTCTAAAGTTTACTAAGCCTTATCAAATACATAAGTACCAAAAGTCCTGATTAATTAAATAGTATTTATTCCTTATACATTTCTATCCTACAGAGTTATCATTAAGTAAATGCTAAGATTTACTAACCCCCATCAAACAGAAGCTATTGAGCTAATGTAGAATAAAAGTTCAGTTTAAAATGAATCTATAGCAGAATTTTAGCTAATATAATAAATGCAAAAGCTGCAATTTCTTCGAGACGCAATTCTGCCTTTGTTACATAAGTCAATCTGTCATGATATTAAATATAATATATATTGATTCATTCAAAATATTTATATATACGACAGAGTGAAGGAATAATTTCCAACCACATAAAATATATAAATATTTGTAAATACTGTAAAAAATTTAAACTGGGAATTTTTAAATAAATTTACTTGTCTACCAAAAGCAGAAGAAAATTATTTATTATTATAAATATTTTCAATAAATATTTTTATGGCATGAGATATTTATTTCATAAATATTCAGAATTGTTATTAAAAACCTAGTGAACTCTAAATTATATAAATCAAGTGAAACCTTTCAAAAAAATTTTGATAGTCCTCTAATATAAACAAATTTGGTTATTTTAAATTTTTGTTATAATTCTATCCAAACCATTGCTAACAAAAATTAAATATGCAAAATATAGTTAATATTATATTTAAATATAATATTTTAAAATATATGATTTACGGCTAAATATGCTTGAAATGTAGAAACTTTAGCTGAACTAAAGACAATCCTAGCCAATCGATTCTCTTTAGTTTAGCAGTATACTTTACATTATATAAATAATATCTAATAGATCAGTTTTCATCACAAATGGATCAGTCGACTATAGACAACACTGTCTAAATGGATTTCTAATAAAATTCTATTTAATCATGGATAAATTACTTATAATCTATCAGTACAACTTATGCCAGAAGCGCTTACAAAGAAAAAAAACTCTAATTGAATAGAAGACGGCCCACATACTGTATAATTTAAGAGAGCAGCAATGCTCTTAATGCAGGTGAATCTTGAGTTCACCTCACTCCTCTGTCTCTCTCTCTTTCGCACTCTCTCTTTGTGGTGTGTTGAATATAGGCGGAAACAATGAACGCTCTCTGTTTGCACACCGACTACAAGCCTCGACTGCGATTTCGACTGGATCGAAACGCATGAATCACGGCCCAAAACGCGAGACATAGTAAAACTGGTTTTCCAGCTCGTATACATACAAATGTGCATATACTAAAGAAAAGGTTAAATATTCAAATAGACTTACAAAAATACAAAAATTAAGGCAGACGGACACTGGTTGACGATCACTAAACAGATGCGGCTTAAACTACTTGGACTTGGTAAACTGGCCAGTTTATGGGCATTACGTCAAAAGGCGCGACGATTATGCACGACGTTGTGTGTGCAAATAATATGACGGGGACAACATAAATTTCTACAAGCAATCAAGCTTTCCATAACTAATTGTTGATCGCTGTGACCTTATATGGTAGGCGAGTCGCCGACTTGTTATGTGTCTACACTCCCTCCCCACTACTGCAGCTGGCTGATGTTACCTTGTAGGCGTGCGTCTCAGACTGCGTCTGGCCCAATTGTCGCGGGGCATAATGTTCAGCTCCTCGTCACTGCAACAGACAATGGGTTAATAAAACTCTGTGAGATAAGTATATAAATTACGTGCGCAGCTTACTCCTTGGGTGAGGATGAGACAACGTGAGGCGCCAGATCGAGTTCAATGCCAGGCGTATCATCCAGATTGTTATTGCCATCATTTGAGTGTCCACTGTGCTCAAGCACTGAGCCGTTGTTCATGCTGTGATGATGCGTGTTGTTGCCGTTGTTATTGCTGTGGCTGCCGTTGCTGCTGCTGTTGCCATTCACACTGCTGCCCGTCGCACGCAGCTGAACGCTATATTCGTTCTCGCCATAGCCCTCAAAGGATTCGCCATCCGACAGGGAGGAGCACTGCGATTTAGCAACACCCGCTGCAGATAGTATAGAACAGGTAAGATGTTGTCGGCGGAAATCTTTAAATTGTCTATGGCGCAACTTACCTGTGCTCGAAGGCGGACTGCTGGGCGTTGGGCTGCTGTCGCCGGAAATTGTTTCGGCATACAGAAAATTGTTGGTTGTGGCTTTTATGGCCGCATTGTTGTTGGCCAATTGAATGCGTGGCATGGGCGCCATACTGCCAAAGCTGCTCAATGCCTGCAAAGAAATGCAAAAATACTAAAAGTTACTTTAAAATTGTCTAACAATAAGCAGCGACAAACGGGTCAATAGGGCAGCTAATTGAGTTTCGACATGCAATCGAAGAAGCCACAAGAATGTATCGCACTGCAATTCGAACTCTGTCAGTTGAAAAGCAAGAGATAGAGAGTGTGAGAGAGAGAGAGAAACAAGTAAAAATGCAAAACAAGGCTTGGCCGAAAGGCTTTCTCTGGGCTCATGCTGTACTTTTTATCTATCAAGTGAAATTCGATTATGGTTTATATAATAAAAAAGAATATTCATTAAATGTTTTTCTTAGAATCTGTAATTTTTTTTAATAAGATGTTTTTCTATAACATCAGCAATTTTATTACAAAGTATTTTGCTTCGAAAAAAAATACTAGAACATTATCGCCTATATAATTAAGTATAATCACATTATATAATAATTTATAAAAAATTATATACAATAATATTCTATAATCTAATGAAGTCTTAGAACTCAAATACTTGTTCTCCTCTGCTTAACTTTTTAACAACCTATTTAATTTCGCTATAATTTGTTCTCAATAATTACTAATAGTTAAATCTTATAGTTTGATATATCAATATAATTTTTTTGTCAATTGCTGCTTTAATTGGAATCTTATAATTTAACATATAAATATAAATATATAACTTAATATATAAATATAATATATGATCGGATTCCAATGTATGCAAACTATTAAACATATATTTATTATAACTATCAATATCAATTATGAATTTGAGTGAAAAGAAAAATAAGAAAAACTTGAAGACTTTAGATATAATTTTTAAAAAATATATTTCATCAATAATTTTGAAACGATAAAAGTTATCGAATCGCTGAAACAAACTCGTACTGCGAACACCAAACAAAGAGAATTCGAGAATTCAGTCTTCATTTCATGTGATTTTGCTCTTATATCTTCTGAAATCGCCGCGTTCAAATATACGGACTGACGGACATGGTTATATCGACGCAGCTTCTCATCCTGATCAAAAATATATATACTTTATGGCGTCGGCCACGCTTCCTTCTGCCTATTACATACATTCAAGAAAACCATTATACCTGATTTCCCATTTTCAATGGGTTCGGGGTATAAAAAATATAGTAATAATAATAAGTAAGAATATAATTCCTGAGCTAGTTTAACTAAACATCTTTTAATAAATGTTTTAAACAAAACCAAGAAATAATATCACTTTATACACATATTCTATTCCTATATATATATATATAAATACACTGTTTAGAAACTCAATCAAATTAAATACAACAAGTAAGAAGGCTTTAGTCGAGACGGCTCGACTACGAGATCCCCTGAACCCTGCAAAAAAAGTGATACTCTTCTTCTTTACGATCGCATGGGCGCGAGCTCTGCTAACCGCGCAGTTGCTGCCGTGGCTTGGGGGTGGGTTGGGCTATACTTTGAACGCCTATAACTCCATGGATGGATGGATGATCTTAATGAAACTTTCTGAGTAGACTAAGAATATCTAAATGTATCTATGTGCCAAATTTCAAGTCTCTAGTATTTGAAATGCGTTTTTTGCAAATTGGGGGCAAAGGGGGCGTGGCATCCAAAATCTGAAAATTACATAATCTGCGTATTCATAATATCTATCTAAATATACAAATTTGAAGTCTTTAGCTAAAACGGTGTAGGAGTTATGCCCAAAAACCCTAAAAAATTGAAACGAATTTTTTATCGATAATTTGGAAATGGGATGAGTTATCGAAAAAACAAAATAAACTCGTATTGCGTAGCTAACATATGAGTGTTCATGTGAAATTTCAGCTCTCTAGCTCTTGTAGTTTCCGAAATCTCGACGTTCATACGGACGGACGGACGGACGGACGGACGGACAGACGGACAGGGCTCATTCAACTTATTTTTTTATGCTGATCAAGAATATATATACTTTATGGGGTCTGCGACGTCTCCTTCTGCCTGTTACATACATTTTCACAAAACCATTATACCCTGAATTCCCATTTTCAATGGGTTCAGGGTATAAAAACCAGCTATGACTGTCTTAAGCCAGAGCTGATATACGCAGCTAGAATGACAGTTTGTTTATACAGCAAAGAGTTTGTGCTTCAAGCGATATCCCGTGCACTTTTTCTATGGAATCAGTCAATTTAATACAATGAATTTCGACTATATTCTAGATCAAATTAAGTACTATTTATATATGTATCTAGTATATATCTATTTATGCATTTTCAGTTTCAGTTTCTCAGTTATTGAAATACTGATATTGAAACTGAAAGCAAATTAATAAAAACAACTTCCTCTTCATTAGAATAACATATAAAATGCAACAGGTAGCTGCATTCAGCATTGCATTGACTACGCTGAAACTGTGAACGGAAGTGGTCAACCCAAATAGTTAAAATTATCCAAATAGGTCGAGGTCTGTTGTGGTCACCTCCCTCTCGAGGCACAGAGCACAATTAGAAAACCATAGCACAGCCCCCGCAGTCAAACGCAGAGGCGACATTTCTCGAGAGAGACCCATTTGTAAGACCCGCTCAGTGTGCGTAATTACTTTATAATTGTTGCTGGTTCCCTGCCTATGCTCTGTCATTTGCGGCGGGAGTGACAGAGAGAGCAACTGAACTTTAACTAGCTTTTTTTTTTCTTTTTCTCTTTTTGGAGTTACACGCTTTCGTTTCGTAGAAAGCAAAGAATAAAAAACAAAATGTACCTGGGAGTAAAATCTATAATAATATTGAGTACAATAGACAAATAGACCCATTCGTGTGTGTGTGTTTTTTTGGGAATTTCGTCGTTGATTGATTGAAATGTCAGGGCCGTTAGGCGACGCGACGTTGGGCTATAATAAATAGGTCAGTTTATTTTCGTGTAGATGAGATAACATTTATTAGAGACCAGTTAACAGGCATGGTAATCATTAGCAGTTAACTGATCTTGATATTGTTACAAATACTAGCTGAAATTTGTTCCACTTTTTATTAAGTAATCTGTACAACGATCTCTTGTAGCTTTACTTTGACTAAACTTTCCAAATTCACACTTGATCACCCGCATGCCTGACAATTACTTTCTTGGCTGGCAACCTCTTAACCTTTGTCTGACTCTTTTCACTTGAAATGAACAAAGTTATAATAATAATGATGAAAGCGATTGCATTTGCAATCATATATTAGTCATCATAATGAGGCAAAATAAAGAGCTGTGATTAAATATTGATTATCTAGCAAATTGCAGCAAACGTTTTCAACTGGAAAAATGCGCAATGATGAAAAATGATTATTACATGGCAGAAGTTCAAAGCGAAAGCACAAACCAAAGCAAAACAAATAGGTAAACAGTCAAAGCAAAGAAATGCTTTTTTTTCCTTTCATGCTTTTGACCATTGACCAAAGGGTAAGGAGGAGCCGCTTGCTGAGTGCAATGAACTCTTCAAGCAGCGAGTCGAAAAATGTTGACGTGACGACGACAACTGCATTGAAAAATCGATGTTTGCCAAGTTTAGGAAAGTTGGCCAAAACGAGTGAAGCGAAATTTACACTTATGCAATTGGTTTCGCGCCTTTTGCCAATGCATAATCCACAGAAATGAGGGCGTGTGAGCTTGTCAGCCACAAGAGCTGACTGCTGGGACAACTCGACAGTTGCATGTCAGCAAATCTATACCCTATGCAAGATGATAAAGAGAGGGTTGCTTAAACATTTAAATTGCTAGATATACGAATGACTATGGTAATTATTAAGTATTATTATTCCAATCGAAGACAATTTAGCGTAAAAATAATTAAATAACAAATAATAATCTTTTTCTGTAGAGTCTGTTATTTAGTTATTAACAGGTTTTTCTATAGAATCAGTAAATTTATTACTAAGAGTTTTACCCTGATGTCCGTAAGTCAAATTAAATATTATAGCATTATAACCGATTTAATAAAGTATAATAATATTACATAATAAATAATAAAATTCTATTAACTAATAACGTCTGCGGACTTTCTTTTTTTCTCTGCTTTAGTTTTTAACAATTTGTTAATTTCACTATAATATTTCGTCAATAATTGCTAAAAGAGAAATATTTTAGTTTAATATATACAAGACAATAATAAAAAAAATATTCTAGTAAATTTCAAGAACGTTTTTGTTCATATACATTTTTATGAATTTTTTTTTCATTTTCTTTTTTTTAACCATAAATATTGTCTATTTATTTAATACATTCAAACGAAAATAAATACATTAAATTATATATTTGAATATAATTTTTCTAGTTTTCAAAACTAAATTTATTCCGATTTTTTTGCAATGGAAAATATTAATATCTATAAAATAATTGACTTTTTGTTTAATTATAAAATAATTGAATTTTTGTTTAATTATCTGCAATGCCTAACTTGCTGTTTTAAAATTTAAAAGCATTGAAATTATTAAAAATCTGCCTTTTTCTTTACCCAATTATTTACATTATGTTTTCATAGTTTAATAAAGCTTAGATAATATTAATTATTTTCTTAATTAAATTACAAACAATTTTCAAAACATTTTTGCTCCCCTGAACCCCATGAAAATGAGAAATCAAATTATTATAGCTTTGTTTTTATTTTATTCATTTTCATTTAAGAGCTTATATATATTGTAGCCATAAATATAAGTATGTCAGGTGCTTATAATTAAAATGAATTTTACTGACGACTGCTTTGGCAGTAAAATTAAATTTGCTGTTAGTGCAACCTGTTCAGCAACAACAACAACAACAACAACAACAAGAGCAAACAGTTATAAAGTTGGAGAATGATGCTGCAAGGCAGAGACAAAGGGTGGGGTAGTGCCAAATAAGACTGAGCCTCACAGTTGGTTTTATCATCTGTCATGCCTGGCAACGATCTCTCAGAGTCATAAATGTGTGACGATATTTTGTGCAGTTGTTGTTGCTCTTTGCTGTTCGTTGTTTGCGCTTCTCCGATTCGCTGATTTGCAATGCACTTTTCATGCAAAATCTGCTGGCTCTATAATTGTAAATGTATTTCCCATGAACATTTTTCCATTGTCTACTCAACTCCAACAGCAACAACAACAATCAGCATATCATCAGCACCTGATATGCACAAGTAAAGAACTGTGTGAACTTTTAGTTGAACCGAGGCACACAGAGCTCTGTGAGAAGAACGTAATTAATGTGTGCAAAGCTTAATTAAATATGGTTGTTGTTGTTGTTGCTGCTTTCTGTTACCAGCTTAAGGGAAAGCCTAGAGCTATTTTCTATTAACAGCAACAAACTATTGCTTAAGCTAAACTATCTGCTATTGTACGTGTTATTCTTACTAGAGACCAAAGCTACAAAACATTTTTTTGTTAAACTTAATAAAGTCAAACAACATTATTGATTTTTTTGGTTCCTGTACAGAACTATCTTGTATGATTAAATTTTTAATTTATTAAATTTTAATATAATGATATTTATAATATAAAATATTATTTATTTTTATAGAAAAATATGTATAAAAAAAAAAATATATATATATAATATAAGCTACAAAATATATATTTAAATCCATAAAATATTAAAAAAAAATATCAAGTATTTAAAAGCATATTGCCGACAATTAAAAAAAATTAAAATAGAAAAGAAAAAGCTAAATGTAACTGAAAAAGCAAATATTAAAAAAAAAAACAAACATTTTTTAATTCAATATTTTTTAATTTGTAATGAATTTTATACAAAATATATGATAGAAATTAACAAAGAATTATAAATTATTATATTATATTATAATCATTTGTAATATACTTTTTATATATTTATTTATATATATATATATATTTATTTATATATTTATTTATTTATTTATATATTTATGTATTTATATATTTATATATATTTTTTATAGAATTAATTATAGAATTAGAATAGAACAAAAATTAAGATAAAATTAAATAAATGTAAAAGGAAATTTTTAAAATATATCAACGAAAATTTGTATAGAAGTTAATAAATATATTTACAAAGATATTTATGACATAATGTATAAAATATTTTTTAACTTTTATAGAAATTATAATGAGATTATTTTATAAAAAGTTTATAAATAATTTTTAAAAATATATTTAAATATTTTTTTATACAAAACAATTGAATTATTACAAAATATGTACAGAAATAATTAATTTTAAAATAGTTTTATTTTTAATTCATATAATTTGATCAATTTTATTATTTCATTCACTTCAATATTTCTTGCTAAATATATTATTGTAATTTCATATATAAATATATAATTCATAACATTAGAAAGCAACATAAATACATTTTCAATTGATGACTGACTTCAGCTTGAGTAATTTCATCGCAATTTAAATTGAATTTGCTATGAAATTGACATTTATTTCAATTTATTCAAATTTATCCGTACAATGGATAACTATCAATTTAGCTATGTTTATCAATTGAATGAGCTTTATCGATCTCTCTAAGCTCTCACGATATATTACTCTATAGGCAGTACATAGTTTTAGATGTAGCCATATGCTATCGATCAATAACACATGCCACAGAGCACAGAGAGTAGAGAACTCAATATATGATTTAATTATAGCACAAGCTGCTCGTTTATGGGGCGCATTTGCTATTTATTAGATGTTATCCGAGACTCTGGGCAGCCAACGAGGCGGCTACTGACCACAGACTCATTTTGAGAAACAGCTGCCGCTGCTGCTGCTGCTGCTGCTGCCCCTTTGTGACTTTGACATGAGTCAGAAACAAACTTGAACTTGCCTTGCGCCTGGCAGAACGGAGAACAATAAATGTGCAGAGAGTGAATGCTACGCCCAGTGGATGATGTCAAATTTACGATGGCCAAACGCTTCAATTTACTAATCAACAGAAACTGCTGCACGATCTCATCTTCTCTACTTATCTCTAAATGTTCCCTGTTGACAGTGCAAACAGCTGTAGAGTGTCTATTGAGTGAGGAAGGAAGCAGGAAGGGATTTGTAAATTACATCTGTTACATGCTGTGGAAAGAATGTCTCTGATTGCATAATAAATACACATAAGTTGGGCAATAACAACTGGAAGTGTTCAATAACTGAGGCTATTTAAAAGTCAAAGTCGAAGTAATAGAAGAGCAAACAGATTGAGAATGAAAAGTCAAGATGGGTACGATATATTTGGATATATTTATATATATTGTTGCAAGATATTGCTTGTAAGATATTATCTTGTCAATTTAGGGATTAGCATTATGTTGTGCTTAAGCTTTGTTCTCATTGCTTCTTATAATATAAATTCTTCTTTATTCTAAATATAAGTTCTATACTAAACATGATGTCCGTATTATATTGTGAGGGACATAATGAAGATTGAAAACATATATCGATATATGTATTGATAATCTAAGAAAATAAATTAAATATCAGTTCTATTGAAATCGTTTATAATAAATAATAATTTAAGATATTTTTAAAAATTTGTGATTTTAAATAATCAATTTGTATCAAAAAAATATAATTTTACAAAATAAAAATACAAATAAAATAAAATGAAACATGTACATATATTGAATTTTAGTATATGCGTATTACACGTTTTATAAAAAAAAAAAATAAACGTTTGATTTTTTTCATAACTTAAATAGCAAAAATATTTACAAATTCTTTAATTTAATTTTTTTTTTTTTATTAATATAATTTTTTATATATATTTTAAAACGTTTGAAATTTTTTCATAACTAAAATAATGATTTTTTAAAATAGTTTAATTAAAATTTTTACTATATAATTTGTATACATTTAATTTGTTCATAACTTAAATAACAGAAATATTTATTTTATTTATTTATTTTATTTAATAATTCTTGAATTTAATTTTTATTTTATTATTTATTTATTATATATACAAACATATAAATTATATTTTATTTGTATATCAAAAATAGCATAAAAATTTGTCTTATTTTTTCATAACATAAAAATCAACCCTCTCTCTCTCTCTCTCTTTCTCTCACTCTCTCTCTCTCTGTCACTACAGCTAAATAAGCCAAAAGTTAGCTAATCAATGCCTTCAAGTCAATATGTCAGCTGGTTGAGTCTGGCATTTTAATGAGACTCATCCATGCTAGATCAAGCACATGGCATGGCATGGCATAGCATGGCATGATGGCCAGGGAATCGGTGCCATGTGACTGTCATAATGCGAGTAATGCGCCGGCATTATGAAACCACACGAACACCACTAACAACAACAACAACAGCAACAGCAGCTAGCCAAGTTTGGGCATGTAACTCAAGTGGTTAAGAAGAAGAAGAAGAGGCAGCAGCAACAACATGTGGCAGCAACTCCTCTCGTATTGCTTAGTTTTACTTTGAGAAAGTTTCCCTAGCACATGCACATCCAACAGAAGGAAACAAACATATTTCAAGTGAAAGATGCTCATAAAGTCTAGCCCTAGTGAGAGTTCCATTGAAATAATCAATTAAATCGCCGTCGAGTGAGCAGTTTCGGTTGAACCTTTTCACAACTCTGGAATTTTCACAATTTGCTACCTGCTGGCGCAAAATCGAGAGCTCCAGATAATAATGAAAAATACCTAGACAAACAGCTGCTCAGATTTGAGCAAGCGATATGCAACAATTTTTTGTTTCTTATAAAAGAAAAAAAGAATTAGATAAGCGTACAAAGATATACAAATAAGATAAACTTGTTGATTAATGTACAGAAATCTTGCTTTATATATGTGTTACAATGCTGCTCAGCATGCTTTAATTGAAGAGCTTACTTGCTTGATTCTCAAGCAAGCGTTTTTACAATATTTCCACAATAGCTAAAACTAATCAACTAAGCGGGGAAGTACTCTACCTCCCTCTCTCTCTCTCTCTCGCTCTCTCTCTCTCTCGCTCTGATTCTCTCTATATTTTTCATTACCTCTCTGTCTCTTTCGAAACGTGTTTTACGCTTTAATACGTAAATTATATTTTACTGAGTGCATTTTCAACTTGAGACGTGCTTATTCAATACATTTTTGTATGTATTTATGCATATACAAAAAAAAAAAATTAATAAATATATAAAAGTAGCAAAAAAAGAGTAAAGATTTATATTGCATTTGACTTAGCAAATGCTTGATTCACGTTTAAGGCTTGAAACTTAATAAATTGCTGTAGAAATTATTAATTAGAAAACTTGTTCCATAAGCATTGAACAATAAGGTTGCAGTAAAGATTTAGTGGAAATTCAGCAAATAAAAGTTTAGACAGCATATTCTATAAAAAAATACAGAAAATTAAAAGAAAAAAATGTTTACTAATAGTAAAAATATTTGTTTTTTTAATAAATTGTTTAATTTTAATTTGTTAATAAATGTTCCATACATTTAATATTTTATTAAAAAATAAAAATAAGTAAATAAAAAAAAATAAATAAATAAAAAAAATAAATATAAATAAAAATAAATAAATAAATAGATTTTCTTGTCACAAGAAATAGTTTTAATGCTCATAATTCTGATTTTGCCATATATCATTTGAATAAAATATATAACATTTTATTTATTTGAATTTTTTTTTATTAAATTATGTTATATTTGAATATATTTTTAAATATTTTAAATTATAAAAATAATTTGGTTAATTGAATATAAGCTCTGTAAGAAGTGCGCATTTATTTATATTATCAACTGATATTCTATAAATCAATTTTGACATAACAAATAAAAAAACATTTGTTTTTATTGAAATTATTTATCAAAACTTCAAGATAAACTTATAAAACCGATCTCTCAGTAATACGCCCACACATTAAACAAAGAAACAAAACCGAAATAATAGACAATAAAACGCCCCCAAAATAAGAGTAGAATAAAGAGTAATGTGATAGAGAAAATATTGATTAATTATACAAACAAAGGCAAATGTTGGAAAAAGGGGAGAAAAGCAGAGAAGTGCATTGCGGCATTCAGAGTAGAGAATCAAATGAGCTTAAAAAATAAATAAGGTCACTAAGCAGCGGGAAATGTGTGTGGAATATCAACAGACGTCAACAACTCGGAAAACTGTGGGAAAACTGTCGTAAAAAATAGAAAATCAAATTTATCAAAAGCTTTAGAAAACTTGAAATTCACTGGCGAAGTGCAGTTGAAAATTGTTTGAAAAATAAGGTCAAGAAAATGAAATATTCATGCATCAAGGCAAAACGATCTATTTGACAAATGGAGCGAACAAACAAATTGAATATAAGCAATTTAGAACTTTTTGATTAGGATTTAACTGCATCTGGGCTGGAATATTTGTCTGCCTGCAACACAAGCCAAATCCCATTTGCCTCGCTTTGACATATTTTATTTTTATGCATCTGCTCAACTGTCTGGCCGCCGGAGCTCTTAGCTAAGAGACGGGCCAGAGACTCTATTTTCAACCTCGTGGATGCCACGTTGGCAGTTCCCGCTAATTTGTAGCCAACGTCTATATAGAGACAGAGGCAGAGGCAAAGGCGCAGCAGCAGCAGGTTTAAAATTCTTGGGGCGTACTCCACAAAGCGGAAGCCAAAGAGAAGCCAAATAAAAAAAAAAAAAGAAAGAAAAAGAAAAAACCTGACCGACTACTTTCCTGAATGAATAATGAGGCAGGCTCTTCTACAGTTGACGTGAGCAAAAAATTCCGCTCCAAAGTGTCAACACTTTAAGTAGTCGAAACGTTTAACTAAAGTAGTTTATTTATATTATTTTACTATTTTATATTTGCTATGAGTGCTTGGCGAGTTTTATAAAGTTTATTTCAGAAATATATTAGAAAGTGCAATAATATGAAATTCATAAAATTTAAAAATATTTTAGAGACATTAAAATGGAATTTTTAAAACATTTTAACAAATTTTTTATAGCAGCTCATAAAATCGTTCATACAATTTTTCTTTTTATTTTTATTTATTTATTTTTTTTTTTTACAGAAATCTACTTAGATATTTTTTAAGAATATTTATATATCCTACAGGAATTTAAATAGCATTATTTTTTATTTTTATTACAAATAAAAATAGATAAATATAAAAATAGATAAAATTCTCTATAATATTCTATACAAATAATTAATTTTTTTTTTTAATTTTCGGGAATAATAACTTTTGCAAATTAAAAACATTTCTGAATAAAATTAGTAAAAAAAACTTTCCACAAATTTTAATAACATGTTATTTTTATCTTAATAATTTCCAATGCTCTCTTATTATTGTACATTCTCTAATAAATAGTTAATTAAAATAAATATACTATTATAATAATAGACTCAAAAGTGTCGTACTTCCACAGACTAAACAACATATTAATACAAAATAAAGTTTTAACTGTATATATCTTGTATAATGTGTGTATAATGATATCATGAATTAGGGCAAAGATATTTGCAATAATATAAGCTGCTTATATATCTTAGTGAAGTATCGAACGTGAAACTTAGTTCGAGTAAAGATATTTATGATTGAAGTCTGCTCCCATAGCATTGCTGCAATTCGTCTCAGACATGTTTAAATACTGCCTACAGTAGGAACACGCATAAAAATTTATAATTAATGAAACATACAGTGCTGCATACGCATTGAAACAAAACACAATACTTCTTAGTGCAGTCGACTTCCTATCTACCACGTACTTTTGTAACTTTTGTGATATTCATTGAAAACTACGAACCGCAACACATGACAGAACAAAAGAGAAATAATACAATTATTATAGACAACAATGACAGCAAATAGAGAGAAAAAGACAGCGTCACCACCTGTATAAAGATATGCAGATATCTTCAAAGATTTAAATTGCAGTCACCGAAATTATTTACTTAGCTGCGACAGGTCGCAATGAACAGCTGTCGTGTTTGACATTAGATACATATATGGCTTGGCTAATTACAAACACATTTTCCTATGCATTCCCATTTCCATTGATGGTGCATTGAACCAAAGCAGGTGGTGCATGCTACAACCACCATTTGACCCACTTTGCAGCTGAATGCATTTACATCATTACCAAAGTGCATTTCGAAGCAATTACAAATCAATTGAAGATGTCAGCGTCTTTAAGTATTGTCTAGACTTCGCTTTACTCTCTCTCCCTCCCTCTCTCTCTCTCTCTCTCTCTCTCTCTCGCTCTCTCTCTCGCTCTCTCTCTCGCTCTCTCTCTCTCTCTCTCTCTCTCGCACGAAAGCGCTTTAAGCTTGTTTTTGTTGCTGCTGCTGCTGCTGCTGCTGACACGCTTTTTTCTCGAGGCAGTTTTTTTTTTTTGGCAACAACAATAACAAATCTCTGGCACGAGTTCTCGCTTTGCCTTGTTTATAAACAAAAATAAAAAGTTAAAAAACCAAAATAAAATCTTTTCAACTCGTTTGCCTTGAATCGCATCGAATTGAAGTTCAAATGCGGTAAAATGTTTAATTATAATTTCAGCTGCGGTTTTTTCTGTTATTGTATTATTTTTTTTTTTTATGCCTTTTGTTATGCATTTGTTAATGCATTTGTTCAACTTTTAGCAAATGAGAATAAATTAAATGATAATATTTATTGTTATTTAAAACAAAATGTGGAATTTAAGTAAATAACTTCTCTTTTCTTGGAATACTTTATTGGTGATTTTACCAGCTAATATTTAAGTATATAATGTTGTTTCATTAGATTATTTTTATTTGCGGTTGCAATACATTTCCCAACTAATATTTATTTATAAAAGCATTAGTGCAGATTCTAAGAATATATATCAATTTAATATTAATATATCAATATAAATGAAAGTAAATATTTTTGCATATAATTTCATCATAAAATTGATTAAATTACTTTGCTTTTTCCGCAGAGTATTTAAAATTCTATCATTTTTTTTTCTCTATTTTTTATACAAAATATTACTCAAAAATATCCCAGCTGACAGCGGGTCAAGCCCAAAGACAAACCCCAAATTGCAAATGCAAAAATAACAGAAACACGAAAAAGCCCCGTAAGACATAAGATAAACAACAATAACAACGACAAAACGTGGCCAAGCCACATAACTGTGCCAAGGCCCGGGCCGGCAACAACAACAACAACGAACCATTTTTGGGCAGCGCAATATGCAAAGTGCACAGCAAAGCAGAACCGTTAGATCGCCTTCGCGTGCGAAAGAGATGCAAACAGAGAAGTTTGCTGCCCATTGGAGGGGGGGCGGAGGGAGACAGTTGTAATTTTAGAGCGCCAGCAACAACGTTAATAGGGGCCAAATGGACTTGAGGCAACATGAAAAACTATCAAATTACAATGCACAATGCGAATGAAGAAGAGGAAGCAGAAAAAAAAACATATATATGTATATGTGATGCAATGGAAACGCCGAAACGCAGAAGTGCAGCTGCCGATGCGGCTGCTGCATCTTTGAGTGGGTTTCACATTACCAAAGCGCAGCCTCAAGTGTCGCCAAGCCGTGTCCTACGCCTGTTCGCTTCCTGTTCCATGGCGCTGGGCAGGTGGTCGCAACTACTACAACAACAACCTCGAAACTCTCACCAGCAGGCGGAAGTACTTGTCTTAGTGCGGCTGCTGCTTTACTCTCAATTCTTACTCTCTTGCTCTGCCCACCCTCTGCTGCGACAGTTGAGCTGCAGTCTTAATAAATTAAATTCGAGGAAATTAAGTTACTGACTAGAAGACACCCTATAGCAACAAATTCTTCATATATGATCTCAATTCTATATTTATTTATTTTTATTATTTATTTATTTATTTTTCTTATTTATTTATTTATTTTTATTATTTATTTATTTATTTTTATTATTTATTATTATTATATTTTGTTTTATTTACTATTTTATTTTGTTTATAATTTTTTTATATTTTTGTTTTTTAAAATACAAAATTTTTTTTTTTTGGTTTCCTTCGTTTTTATTAAATGTTTATTTTTTTTTTATTTTTGTATCTCTTCTTACTTTATGTTTTCTATATTTTTGTGTTACTATTTTCTCTTTATTTATGTATAACATGTTTGCATTTTGCGCTTTTTAAGTTGTTAATTTTATTTTTTAGGCACATAAGCTTGACAACTTTATTTGAATTTTACGCATTTAAAAAAATACTTATTAGCTGCATTTAACAAATATTGATTTTTTTAAATACATTATTCTTATATAATTCTATATATTAATTGCACAATACGCATTTAAAATTACGCACGCACATTCATCCCCAACCTAACTGATCCATCCATCAAACAAGGTATTCATAATAACTTCCTCAACAGCAAATACAGAAAAAGCCAAAGAGCCAAACCAAACCATAAGAAAACAATAAACCATGCAAAAAGCGTCGATGTCGACGGCGACGTCGACGTTGGCGATAGCACCAACTGGCACAACATGGCTAACCCAACAATAATAACAACTACAAGCTGCAATCAAATGGCAACAAAAAAAAAAAAAAAGAAGGCAAATGCGAATTTCGCATTTGTGCAAATGTTACAACTAATTTGTAGACAACTAAAACTAAAACTAATTCAAGTCATTTGACTAATTGCGTGTACGGCAAATGAAGGCAAATAGTGCAACCGACTCCGCAATACTCTGCTTACAGCGAAGGAGCTCAAAAATACAAGCCGTAATTAGCAAACTTGAATGCAGCTAAAACTGTAACTTCAATAAGAGTATACCACTCACATAATATAATACGAACTCTCATATACACTAATATAAAACTCATTTATAGGAGTGTTTAACGCAGCCAATATGCTCTTATACTTTACACATAGTGTACGCAAATAACAGTAAAAAAAGAGATGCTCTCACAAGCAATGCAGCCCCAACCGCTTACAGTTTGAGAATCAATAATAATAACAGCATTGCGTGTAAAACACACTTAAAACGAAAATATTATTGTTAAATGGCAAATAAAAGAATCTACTTATTTCTAATTTATTAAATTTACAACTAAAGCTGTTTGTGCTTGCGGTTTATGTCGTTTGACAAACAGAAACTTTTAAACTTTTAAGCTTTGTCTAATGAGATCTACCGCTACTAAGCGCCAACAAGCAGCTGCTGCTCCAAATTTATGTAAAACAGTTAACACCTGTTAAAACTGTTGTGCAAAATATTTGTTTAGTTATTTATTTTCTATGTGCGTACCAAATAAAAACAACCGTTACATGTAGCACAAAATGAAATGAATTTTTTGAAGCATGCACTTCACACACACACACCAACACTCACGCATGCACGGAGACAACGAAGAAGCAACAGTTAGATTTCTTGTATTTGTTGCGCACCTCTCTTTGATCAGCTCTTTCTGCTTCTGCTGCTGCTGTTACTGTTGCTGCGTCCGACGAACTTTCGTAGAACAGGTATGTGATTTATTTTGGTGTTGTTTATTTTTTAATAATTAATGCGTTTTATTTGAGCTGCGTTGCAGATTTTGAGTAATTGTATTTGTTGCACTTTCACTTGGCGCGCTGTTCGGCCTGATATAAATCACTTTGCGGCTTTTTTATATGAATACAAGTTAGCACTTGGGTTTTGTATTTCTACGCGTGCGTAACGTTGGCAACGCATTTGCATAGCATTTGGTATGTGATTTTCGTTACTTCGTACGTACAAAAAGACAAAAATATATGGAATTACGCACACAGACACCAAACACCAAACACAGGTAACACAGGTTGAGGCAGAGACAGACTATGCGGAACGTCGTCGTTTTACGAGCGCGCGCACAACCGAACCGCACGAAATGTGAAAGAAAAATACTAAAGAATATAGACAATGTGCCCGGATTTGATATGTACCGAAATACCAAGACTATCGGGGTTACCGATAGTACTGTTTATTAACATTCATAATAACAAGCAATGCTACCCATTTCGAGGCGCGCTGATTCAAAATCAAATTTGTAAATCATTAAGCATAAATAGATCACAATGTATTACAAGCGATTTATGGGTTATCAGACTATACTAAAAACAATTGCAATTATACACCCATTCTACTCTAATTAATTTTCTCCACCAAAGTCTCTGTTGTTGCTGTATCATCTTCTTCATCTTCATGATCTTCGACATTTGATTCAACCTCTTCCTCACTGGAAGCACTCGTGCTCTTCGCCGCAGGGTTTCCACTACCCGTGCTGCTATTAGTATTCGTTTCAGTATTGGTCTTGCTCGTGGCATTGGTGATGTTGCTGCTACTGCTGCTGCTGCTGCTCGCATGGCATGCAGGAGGCGAACTGCTCGCAACTGCTGACGTTGGATTGTTACGATTATGTAGGGTCTTGGCTGCCACATTGACGACGTTGGGATTTACACTGTTGAAGGAGGTAGACGCTGCTTTATAGAACGCACTGTTTGCCAGACTACTGATCGTCTCCTGATGCTTGTACACAGCATTCACCTGACTGGTCACCGAAGCCAGGGCACTAGGATTCGAATTGCCATACTTCAGGGCGGACATGTTATTGGCACTGCCCAAAGTGTTGGGCGCCACAAAGCCAAACGTATTGCGACGAGTGCTACGTTGATCCGCCCGCACAGGAATGGCGGATGTCACGTTGACGCTGGCATCGCGAAACCCTATTTTCGGCATATTGTAGTTGTCTAGCTTGAAGGTGTGCCGTGACGGCGTACGATTGATGGACTTCTCCACACGCATCGTCTGGATGGGCACCACTGTAAGGCGTGATTTCCGCGCAGCCTGCCTGCCCGCACTTCCACCCATCTCTCCACTGACCGCTTCGCCAGCATCGCCTCCCACTGCGTGGCTGCCACCACTATAAGCGGACTCGGAGCGCTGATCATAGTGTGGATGCGAATGACTATCCGGGTGATGGACAGCCTTTGCCATGCGCTGGCTGGCAGTTATTCTGGAGTTATCCGGCAATGGTGGCGCCACCAACACACTGGCCGGACTTACGCCCGTGATGCCCAAGCCGAGACGCTGCCTCACCTCCGTCATGGTGGCTTGCGCCATTTTGCGTGCCTTCTCCGAGCCCATTTCCAGTACATAGATGAGTTCGTTGCGATTATTCAAATGCTTATTGATCATGTCCCGAATGGGGCGCAAATGCTCAATGACTGCTTCCGAGACGCGCTCCTTAAACTGCGCCGTGTCCAGCTGCTTGGCCTCCTCCACCACGGTGTCGATGCTCTGGCCGGTGACTTGGGCATGGATATTAACAAGATTGCTAACACCCGGCCGCATGCCCGGATTGAACGAGATATCCGAGGTGAAGTCGGTGAGGGCCTTTTTAATCTTCTCGATAATTTGCTCGGGTGAGTCGTTTAGATTGATGGTGCCTTTCGGATTCAGATCCGATTTGGACATCTTCTTGGACGGCTCACGCAAGGAAAGTATCCGTGAGCCATCATTTTCTTCAATGACAGGATTGCATACCGGAAACATTTCTCCATACCGTGCATTAAAGGCGCGCGCCAGATGCTGCGCCAGTTGAATGTGTTGCAATTGATCCGATCCGACGGGCACATGAGTGGCTCTATAAAATAGAAAATTAATCAGTATTAGAGCAGATTATTTGCTAATTCCTTGAACTTACTTATAGAGCATAATGTCGGCTGCCTGGAGCACCGGATAGACAAACAAACCCAGCGGCACATCGCGCACCGTTCGTGATTTCTCCTTGAATTGCGGCAGTTGAGCTAATCGCGGCATTGTGGTCAAAGAATTGAGTATCCAATTTAATTCGCTGTGCTCCATCACAGACGACTGGACGAACAATGTGGTCTGGGCGGGATCGATGCCGCAGGCGAGTAACGTGGCGGCCATCGTGAAGATATTTTCACGCAATGTGGGTGGATTATGCGGCATTGTTATCGAATGCATGTCTACAATGCTAATGGTAATATTTTCGCGTTTCTTTTGCAATTCCGTCCACTTTCGCACTGCGCCCAAATAGTTGCCCAAATGCATCGCACCCGTCGGCTGAATGCCACTGAAGATTTTCTTTGGCCATCGATGGGAGCTCTGTTAAAGGAGAACGGAAAAAGTGGAGTGAGGTCTTCTATTACATCACAATCAGAAAATCCAAATTACTCACGGTCGTTATCTGTGTGGAGTCCTCCTCTTTGCTTTGCGACTTATTTTTTTGCTTGCCAGTTAAATTGAATTGTGCTTGCTGGGTTGCGGACATACGTTCTCTGGTTGTACTCTCCCATGACTGCACTTGACTGGCGTTTAATAACCTTTTGGCCAGAGACATTCGACGCTTTAGCTTCGAGACATGTGTGGTGCGAGGTACGCATAATTTACAAACGCGAAACATTGCAACTGTTATTAATTTTGTTCTTTTGAGTTCGTTTAGTTAAACTATTGAAAATTGAAAAAACGAATTATTTGACAATGTATAAAATGAATCTGTAACTAAATTTTGACAATTCGTTCAAAAGTAACCATATGATTGGTGTGACCATTGTTACTTTCAGTTATCAATATCAAAAGCTATCGGATATGTTGATGGATATCGATTAATTCATGTGAGCGACGGAATATTTCGGTTAGTGAAATCACAATTTATAATCGAATTTAAAATGTCAATTAAGAAGTATGAAAATTTGTAAAGCCATTATCACATTTTGTAAGTTTGGGTTGTTTGGATGTTTATCAAATTTTAAAAACTGTCTCTATAAGTAATTAATTAAATTAAAATTTTTATTAAATTAAAAAAGCTAAATGAATATAAAAATTTTGATAATTAACTCAATGCCGAGAAATATTTAACGTTGATATCGGTATTGACCCATAAATCTATAAAAACTGTATCAATTGCTTGAGAGCCCCAACATTGTTTCGATATATTGCCAGCTAATTACAACTAATATCGATAGCAAAATAAAGTATCGATTGTGACTAAAGAATGGCGCAGTTTTCGAAACAACTTTATTTTAAAATTTAAATATATACTGTATAACTCGTGTGACTACATTGCATTGCAATCGGCAATTAATATGTATATATTAATCGGACATGTTTCGTTACAGTTGCACATTGAGAATTTCAAATAAGCGGAGATAGAAGTATTTCCAATTTCAAATCAGTATAAACACAATGGGATTCTCATTAGAAGTTAATTGGCTTTCCAAAAGCAGCGGCAACATTAGCTTCACGCAAAGCTTCAGCGCAAGTCTGCAGATAGAAATAATTGCAATTAAAATCAAAATTTCTTATAGCATGTCTAATCTAGTTAACTTACCGGATGTGCGTGACAGACACGGGCAATATCTTCTGCGGAGGCGCCATACTCCATGGCCAGTACGGCCTCATTGATCAGTTCGCCAGCGGCCGGGCCAATGATGTGAGTGCCCAGAACGCGATCCGTTGCCTTATCAGCGAGCACCTTGACGAAGCCATCGGTCTCGTTGTTTGTCTTCGCACGCGAATTCGCCAGGAAGGGGAATTTGCCAACTTTATAGGTGACTCCCTCCTGCTTCAGTGCCTCCTCAGATTTGCCAACCCACGCCACCTCGGGATGTGTGTAGACCACGCTCGGCACACAGTTGTAATCAATGTGCACGTGTCCACCCTGAATGCCCTCGATGGTGATCAGGCCCTCATCCTCAGCCTTATGGGCCAACATCGGGCCGTGAATGCAATCGCCGATAGCGTAAATGCTCGGCACCACCGTCTGGAACGTGGCATTAACGGGAATGCGACCACGATCGTCCTTCACAATGCCCACAGCCTCCAGTCCAAGGCCCTCAGTGTAGGGCCGGCGTCCCACGCTCACCAACAGCGTATCGCACTCGATTGTCTCCTTCTCGCCCGATTTGGCATTCTCCACGGAGACGGACACGGTGTTACCACTGCGTGTTGCACCCATGACTTTGGTGCCCAGCTTGAATTTCAATCCCTGTTTGGTGAGCACCTTCTGGAAGGTCTTGGATACTTCGTTATCAATGCCAACACCACCGATGGTGTCCATGAACTCAATGGCAGTGACTTCAGCGCCCAGACGTGACCAAACGGAGCCCAGCTCCAGGCCAATCACACCAGCGCCAATGACCACCATGCGCTTGGGCACCTGGGCCAGCTTCAAGGCACCAGTGCTGCTCACAATGACCTCCTCATCGATCTGCAAATAACATAAATATCTATATCTATAATCAAATGATTGGGATTAGGACATACGTACAGTAATGCCTGGGAAGGGAGTAACCTCCGAGCCGGTGGCAATCAATATGTTCTTGGTCTTGACAGTATCCGTAGTACCATCGCTTTTGGCCACCTTCACCTCGTTCGGGCCGACGATGCTGCCAAAGCCCGTGAGTTGTGTAACTTTGTTCTTCTTGAAGAGCATGGCAATGCCTCCGGTTAGAGCCTTAACAGCGTTCGTCTTCTGTCCCATGAGTTTCTCCAGATCAAGAGTGACGCTGCCACAGTTGATGCCGCGACTGGCCAGATCTCCGGAGTGGGCCATGTGATAATAGTGTGAGTTGTTTAGCAAAGCCTTCGATGGAATGCAGCCAACGTTCAGGCAGGTGCCACCGAGAGTTGCCTCCTTCTCCACGCTGACCGTCTTCATACCCATCTGAGCCGCTTTGATAGCGGCCACATAGCCGCCAGGTCCAGAGCCAATTACCACAATGTCTGCCTCATGTGTGGTCGAATAACAGCGAGAATTTAGTGCACCCAAGATGGCTGCATTGGTACGCAGTGGAGTCTGCAATGAGGAATAGGGATTTAGCCAGAATGCTAACTGGTCACACTAGTTCACAGTTCTTTTTTTTACTGTTTGTTGTGTTTACGCTAATCGCTGGCACTTAGCACAAACACGTCTATTGATAATCATTAGTCTTTATCACAACTGTGTCAGCTGATAATTGGTCTAATGAGCGACCTTGACATTTAAATACGCACAGGTTGCGACGTCACAATGATCGACTAATGCATTTAATGCGAAAGTTATGACCTATTTAGGTTAGAATTGCATAACCCAATTGGACTAAGCTGGGGAATTGGGTTTATTTTGTTGTGTACCTTGGCCACAGCTGTCACAGTTCTGCGTAGTGTGGACTGCATTGCTGTACAATTTGTAAAATAGTTTTCTCTAAAACCGAAAAACAAAACTTTGACGTTACTATCAAAGTTCTAACGAAAATTACACGGTACGCTACGCTAGAACACGGCAAACTGGTGATGGCGACTGGTCAATTTATCGATAGTTGCTGCCTTTCGATATATTTGCATGTCGCAATAGATACTTTCTCATTAGCAGGTTGAAAACATTTTCGTCAATATGTTGTCGGTCACATTCAGTTGCTCGCTAACTGGTCACACTCGTAGGCGAACACAACAAGATGGCGAGAGTTTCGTCTGCAAATTGAATATAGAAAATCGCAATAAAACGTGCACAATAATTGATTAAATATACTTTAAAGTGTCGGCGCGGCCGCAATTATAAGCTGAGCGTATATTGCTCGCTTTGTGCGTTTGCGGCAGCAACTCAAACCGATTGTAAAATTTGCTGCGCTGTCTGGCCTTGTTGTTGTTGTTGCTGCTGCAGCATTGTTTTTGCTATTGTTGTTCTGTGTGCCTAACTCTTTGACTGTGTCCCTCAGCCACCCTGCCTCTGTCGAGTTGCCCAAATATGTTGAACAACTACGGCAACATAATGATGGACTCACCAAGATCTTCACCGCATGGCGGACGCTCCCCCGTGGTGGCGCGACAGGATTCATCAGGAACCCTAAAGACAACAATATCGTTGGGCAAGACGCCAACGATAATACACACTGGCCCGTTCTACTCAATGAAGGAGCCACCAGCGAAAGCGGAACTAACTGGCGACAAGGACCTCATGACAGAATATGGACTGCACCATACGCTCACCAAATTCAAAGAGAAAAAATTTAAGGAATCCCTAGCATCTTTTCTACCCAACATACCCGGCATCAATGACCTCATCACGCATCCTGTGGAAAACAGCACGCTGCGCAGCGTCATTGAAAAACCGCCCATCGGTGGTAAGGAACTGCTTCCGCTGACTGCTGTGCAGTTGGCCGGCTTCCGATTGCACCCTGGACCGGTAAGGACACTATTCCAGAAAGTGTTTTCATTTACTAATATTTTCTTGGTTTCATTGCAGCTGCCGGAACAATATCGCACCACGTATGCCACACCTGCGCGTAAACATAAAAACAAGCATAAAAAGCACAAACACAAAGACGGAATTACAACAGGAGGACCAGAGTCAACGTTACTGGGTAAATTGAAATCCTTCAAGTTGGCAATATATATATATAACGAGTTACTAAAAGACAACTTTACAGATTCTGCTGGCTTGGAGACATACGAGAAGAAGCACAAAAAACAAAAGCGACACGAGGATGACAAAGAGCGCAAGAAACGTAAAAAGGAGAAAAAACGTAAAAAGAAAAACCAAAGCCCCGAACCAGGCGGGGCTCTGGGCATCGGAATGCCCAGTGGTGGCGGCGCTGGTGGTGCAGCCTCGGCAGCTGGCATGGGTGGACCAGTGATGGGTGCGACGGCCATCATGTCCAATCCTATGGGTAGCAGTATCGTGGGTATTGGCGGCGTCGGCGTCGGCATGAATGCGGGCATGGGTCCCAACAGTTTCTCCTCATCTCTGCAAATGCAACAACAGCTGTCGATGCAGCATCAACAGCAGCAGCAGCAAATGCCTAGTGGAGCGCTGTTGGGATCTGTGCTGGGCAGTGGTGGAAATGGGGCTGGAGGTAATTCTGGTAACGCCGGTGGCGGCCCGGGTAGCTTATTAATGTCACAGTTTTAGGTGAATCCATTAGTTAATAGTCTTGGCTCATTACCTCTCACACACACATCTATAGCCCATATGCAAAACAAAACAAAAACAAACTAAAAAAAAAAAAAAAAAAAAATGTGTCCAGAGATACACACTCTAAATGCAATTTCTCGATAAATTTTCGTGTCTAGTTTATAATTTATATAATTATGATTACTGTAAAATAGTTTATATTGTAATTAGCAAACTTTTTCGTTCGGTTTACATTGCCTAGCTTAATGAGATTTATTTAATGCAAATTATGGTACAAAATGCAAAATTTTTCGCAGTAGATTCCAGTACTACCCATTCATCCCACACCAAAAAACAAAACAAAAAGAAACCAATAACTACTTCTACCATATTTAACTAGCTTGCAGCTAATTTACATCTCATCCAATTACTTTCGCTTACAATTTGGTATAGCTACAGTATTTTACTTTATTTGCAATGGTTTGATCTTCCAGCAAGTTTGTAAAAAAAAAAAATAGGGAGAATGTAAGCTGAGATTCAACAAAACAAAACCCTGTACTATAAGTAATTAATTGTATATGTAAGCGCCAAATACAATAATAAACGGCTTAAAACTGTATAAAGAGAATCTTTTTCTTTCTTTTTGAATTCTTGGTAGCCAACAGTTGGCTGGATTTGTTTAACAGCTGACTTGAGAAATATTCTCAATAATACCAAAAAAATACTGTAGTTATTGAACAGCTGTGTGTCGTCAGCTTGTCAGCTGATAACTGATAGTGCTGCCATACTGTGGGAAAAGCATAAATTTAATAGATATACATAAATAAATTATCAGTGGATGAAATTTTTGTAATTAGTAGATAGCCTGCAGTAGAACGCGGGCGTTTAATGGTCCTAGTCCTCTAACATCGTCTTGTCAGCTGATAGATCGAATCGAACAAAATGTATAAACAAACGTGCACCAACCTAATGAGTCTTTCACCTGTAGAGGTCACCAAGTGGCTAAACAGTTTCGATTCCGTTATATCCGATTGCGATGGTGAGTGTGCTAAGTTATGAATGAAGGATTCTGACCCAATTTGAATTGCGTAATATGCCTTATAGTTTTGGAAGAAAAGCCTACTTCCTAAAAAGTGTCAGTCACGTCACTTTTCACTCAAGTCGTTTGTCAAAATTGACATACAAACGAGATATGTATTTGAATGTGAATGTGTGTGCGTGTGTATGTGTGGCCGCGCAAAATTCAATGTCAAATTACAATGTCAAGAGGGTGCGGCAAGAACGCACCTTAAAGCCCTTGTAATGAGAAACAGAGTTCTTGAGCCTTTTAGAATATTTTCAAATGCACATTTTTATTGAAAATGAAATTCAATCAAATATTATTATAAATTATTATAACAGGCGTTCTATGGGTGTACGGAAATGCGATACCTGGATCCGTGGATACAATAAACTCTTTAAAAAAGATGGGAAAGAGCATTTATTTCTGCACAAATAATTCGACTAAGACACGTAAAGAGTTGCTCGTGAAGGGCGTAGATCTGGGATTCAACATCACCGAAGAGGGCATCATATCGACAGCCCATGCGGCAGCTGATTATCTGAAACGGCAACATTTTCAGAAACGCGTCTATTTGATTGGATCCGAGGGAATCGCCCAGGAATTGGATGCAGTTGGCATCGAACATACAGTCGTTGGACCAGATGTAATGAAGGGCAACCTGGGCGACTTCATGTCGAAGCATTTAACTCTCGAATCAAATATTGGAGCCGTTGTCGTTGGCTTTGATGAGCATTTCAGCTTTCCCAAAATGGCAAAGGCGGCATCCTATCTAAGCGATCCGAGTTGCTTGTTCATTGCAACCAATACGGATGAGCGTTTCCCAATGCCTTCAATGGTTGTTCCCGGCAGTGGGAGCTTTGTGAACGCCATTCGAACGTGTTCGGAGAGGGAACCCATTGTAATTGGAAAACCTAATCCGGCCATTTGTCGAACATTGATTAGTCAGAAAAAGATCATTCCGGCGCGAACTCTAATGATTGGTGATCGGGCCAACACGGATATTCTCTTGGGCTACAATTGTGGATTTCAAACACTTCTCGTCGGAACGGGCATTCATAATATGAATGATGTGGCTAATTGGAGGAGTAGCACTAATCCCGAAGACAAAAAGCTAATACCCGATTTGTATCTACCAAAATTGGGAGATCTACTGCCAGCGATTATCAACACGATAACAAGCGGAAGCCACTAATTTTTATATACATTTACATATATTTTTAAACAAATTTTATTTAGTTTATGTATTCCGCTCAGGGACGCTATTAAACTTACCTACTAATAGAAAGAAATTCTTAAAAAAATAAAATAAAAATATGTTATATATGTGTATAGTAAAATTTACAATAAAATGACTACAAATTTGTTTGCAAAATGATTGCTGTTGTCAACATGCCCATCCATCAACTGAATTTGTAGCGCAATCGTTAGAGTGAGTGAGGTAGCACAATATTAAAAATCATGATGATTCGCTCAGTTGACGCACAGTAAAGCAAAAAACACACAACATAGCAGGCAGCAGTGTCAACCAGTCCGCGACTATAGAATGTTCAAAGCGAGCGCAATTAATTTGCTAGATCTTCAGCCTGAGCAGGTGAGAAGCTGGTTGCAAGGCTTCGATACAATTATCAGTGATTGCGACGGTAAGTCTCCAAGTATGAAAGTGTGTATGTGTGTGTGAGAGAGAGCGAGTGAAAAGAAGAGATCTCAGACTTAGTGCTGCCACCTAAGTTTTAAAACTCTTATATCGATATATGTTTTTAAATATCGATAATGTTGAATGTTTGAATCAGATCTCTTTTTGTGAGTGTGTGTGAGAGAGAGGGCGAGAGGTCTTTAAATCTTCTATTTATCGATATGGTTGTTTTGAATATCGTATATTCTCTCGTAAATATTGTTACTATTGAATATTAAAATCAGGTACGCTGTGGCATGATGAGAAGGCCATTGAAGGAGCCGCCGATGTGTTGAATGCTTTGCAGGCACGTGCCGGCAAACGCGTCTATTTAATAACAAATAATGGTCTAAAGACGCGCCATGAAATTTGGCAGCGTGCCCAACGTCTGGGCTTCCAGTTGCCCAACGAGATGCACATCATCTCACCCACGCAAACAATTGTTGATTATCTAAAGCAGCACATGTCAAGCGACCAGCGGGTCTATGTGATTGGAAATGCGGCTATTGAGCGAGCATTAAATGAAGCGGGCATTCAAAGTTTTGGTGCTGGTGAACCAGAGCTATTGCAGCCCAATGACAAGTGGCAGGAGTTCGTAAATCGCGAGCTGAAACAGCCCGCAGCATCGGCCAATGTGGGCGCCGTTGTCGTTGGCTGGGATGAGCATTTCAGCTACTGTAAAATGGCGCGCGCCTGTCACCTGCTGTGCAGCAGCAAAGACTGCATCTTCCTCGTCACTAACAAGGATGCCGTGCACAAGTATCCGCCGGTTCATATACCCGGCACAGGCGCCTTTGTTGCCGCAATTGAGGCGTGTGCGGAGCGCAGGGCGCTGGAAATGGGCAAACCGAATCCTTTGGTGCTCCAACCGCTACTCAATGCTGCTGCTCTGCAGCCCGAGCGTACGCTAATGATTGGCGATTGGTAAGAGAACGAGAAGAGACCCTGTTTAATGTCATTCAATGTCACTTGTTTTTCTTTGTAGCTGCAAAGTGGATGTCACCTTTGCCAGAAATTGCAATCTGCAATCGCTTTTAGTGGGCACCGGCAGCTATCAATTGGAAACTTTGCATGGGAATCCCGAGCTACCTCAGCCAGATGTTTATCTACCCCAATTGGGCAATCTATTGCCATATATTTAAGCCATTTACGCATTGTCAATAAACCGTATCGACGAGTACCAATCAATATCGGCTATGATAACTTAATCTTCATCGACAAGTATCTTATCTGTGATACACAAGTTATCCATTTATTCCATAGTCGTGTTGTCTGCTAATTGAAATGCATTTGACTTTGTTATTTACATAATATCATTTGTTACATTTAATCAAAATAAACATATATGTATATATCTATATATGTACATACATATATTTAATAGTTGCTATTTGTTATGCTATAGTTATGTGCATTCATATTATTCATAGTTTACGCTTTTCTTTTACGTATTAGTAAGCAACCTGATTTTATACTCGTTCAAGAAGCGAAAATGGGTCTATTGTTATGTTCGTCCGTTTCTCTGATTCATAAAATAAGAGACTTGAAATTGAGAATATAAGCTCAGCTTTATTGTTGTATTATAAAGGAATATCTGAATCAATTGCAGCTCTCTGTTGAAACTCTAAAACCCTTCAGCTTGCAGTTGCCTATAGATGGTCGGGTAAAACTATATATTTCAGTTGTATAGCTATAAGTTCCAGGAAATTGTTAGGTATTTGAGTTACTGTTGGCATGCTCTATAGATCGACCAGAAATTATGTAACTTCACTCTGAGCAATTATTACATTTTTATGTGAGTATAATATGGATATTTCTCCAGAAAAGTAAACTGTTTTTAGCGTTCGACCCTGGGGTTTCTTATAATTATCTTGAGAGCATCAATATTAGTGCTGCAAGTGGCGAAATGCTTCTTTATTTTGATTAATAGTTAAGCTTAAAGCTCTTGATTAGCACTAAAATTGATGCGTTTTCAAGCTATGTGACAAAAACCAAAGTTTCGAATGCTACAAAAAGTTGACTTTTCTGGAGAAATGCCCTTATAATAAAAAATTAATGTAATATATGCCTGAAGGCCTCTGTCGCTTTGGCTTAAAAGAAAATTGTTATTTAGAATTAATTCTTAGTGACAATAAATAAATAAAATAAATAATGTAATATAACAACTTTAAGTTCAAGCTCGTCTTAGCCAAGTCATTTTAAAAATATATAAATAAAAAATTAAAAAATAAATAAATTATTATATTATATTATAAGAGAATGACCTGAATTTGATTTTTTTTTTTTTTTTTTTTTGAGTGAAGCGTGGAAGATAGTAAACTCTGCAATGTCACAGCTATAAACTCTAGCAAACTATTGACAGATAGAAATAATAAATATATAAATGTATAGAGCCACGCTTTTGGGACTTGGTAAAATGGAAATTAGCAAAGTCATCAACAGTTTGACATGCCTAAAGATATAAAGTTATATTCCTTTGGTTCATGGCAAAATGTGAACAAAGCCTTGAAAAGTTTTACAGTCACTGACAGTTTGGCAGTTCGATTGCTATTGAGCTGCCTCATAGATAAATCTATATATGATAACTTAATCAATATAATATAAAATTAGTATAATTGAACATCTTTAAGTTCACTCTCGTCTAATCCATAAAAAAATAATAATAATAAATAAATAATGGATATTGGAAAATACGAATTCTTAGTTCAATTTTAATAAATTTAGTGTTTTTGCAACATGAACGAGTTTGTTCATTTCATTGTTTTAATTAAGATATTTTCTTGTTTTTTCTTTTTTTAAATTTTAAAATATATAATTTTTTAAATAATATTTGAAATACCCAGCACATATGTATTTAGAGAGCAACAGCAAATTCTTAGCTAGAAAAGCTCTTTAGTTAGTTAAATCTCAACTAAGCAATGCTACATACATATATAAATAAACAAGCACATATATATCTATATAAATATATATAGATGTATCTAGATATATACATACATATATTCACACACAAATATTTATAGAACTTATTAGAAATAGCCATTATATTTGTTGTCTAACTAAGCATTTAAAAGCTCCAAGAATTGGCAACTTATAAGCTAACTGTACAAATTATATTAATATTCGAGCTATACATACACATGCAGCATATATTAGACATATATGCCAATGTGTATATATTTACAAATTGTAGTCCTGTGATATGTAAGTTTTGCATTGAAATATTTAGCAATTTAGCGCGAAAAGAAATCGTGTAAAGCGTTCGTAGTAGTTGTTAGCAAATCAGGTTAAGAGCAAATAACTGAATCCAAAAATCTCATATACATATGTATATATAGCATATATCCTTTATAGCATATTTGTTGACATCATTACCATTGCCGTTGCTCTGCCTCTGTCACTCTGTGGAACGCTGATTTCTTTCGAGGACTGTGTCTAAATTGCTAAAAGGTAACATCAGGTGCTCGTCTGCGTGTTGGCCAGGATGCGTGAGCTGCGCGACAGATAGCCATACCAGTAGAACACATTGATCAGGAAGAATAGCAATGGGAATACGATCCTTGAGGCGCGATCGATTTTCGATACCGAGTTGTATTGAGGCGTACGTTTGCCCTTGCGTCGTGCCTCCAGCTCTTCGCGCCTGTAGAAGGACATGCGCCTGCGTCCCGTAGGAGGCGGCGAGCTTTGAGCAGCGGATGCTGCTGCGGCTGCGGCTGCTGCAGCTGCCGAAGTGCAAGGCGCCTCATCGGCTCGCAGTTGAGTCTGCTCGTCATCCTCGTCCTCCTCGTCGGAGCAGGTGGCTTTGCGTGGCTGACGTCGCCGTTGTCGCCGGCTGCTAAACCACTCCAAGCAGCGCCAGAAACTGAAGCGTCCCAAGCCATGGCGGCGATTGCGCGTGCTGCGTCGGGAGTGCAGCATGCCGAGGCGACTGCCGCCCGTGGCTGGCATGCTGATGGCGCACATGGACAGCGGTATGACCTCATAGATCTTGGAGTCGCTGCTGCCACGAAAATCCGACTGCCCACTGGCATCCACATCCGTTTCCGACTCTGCCGAATCCGAGTCCAGCTCCTCGATAATGAAGTAGCATTCGCCCGAACCGTACTTCGTAAAGTAATGCACCACTGCGAACTGCAGGATGGTGGCAAAGATGAATCCGAACGAGAGGAAGACAAAGAAATCCAAAGCGGTGGGATACGACACCTTGGGCAGATCCGTGCGCGCCTCCAGTCCCAGGAAAGTCATTGTCAGCACCGTGGTAATGCCCAATGAAACGCGATCCGCAGTTGCCTCGCGATTCAGCCAGAAGGAGACCCAGCTAAGCACCACGAGCAGGCAGCACGGCCCGTAGACCTGAATCAGAAAGTTGCCCATGTGACGCTGCAGATGGAAATTGACCATCAACATGGAGTACTCCGCTGCGCAGAGAGTCAGATAGAGAGAGAGAGTGAGTGAGAGAGAGAGTTAATTAAGGTTGAGCAGCTGCTGACTACAATGCTTAACTGACAACTTACATGGATGATGGGTTTCCAGGCTGATGCTCCCGGCCAGATTCGTGACAAGACCACTGCCGCCAGCAATGCCGCGACCCGAGCCAAACGCGCCTTTGTCTAGCTTTAAGCCAGTGCCGCGGACATGTTGATTTTTGGCACCCGGCCCAGCGAAGGTTGTCAACACTTTGTTATTGTTGGCGTTGGTGCTGCTGCTGGGTGGCTGTTTGGTTGACAGCGTGTCCTTGTTATTGTAGTTCTGTGGCATCGGTGCCGCTGCCTTGTAAACAATGTCCGTCAAATTACCCGCCGGACAATCGACCAAATCGAATTGTGACAATTTCATGTCCTCCGCAATGGCAACGGCCGGACGCTCTTTGTTCCAGCGATAAATGACATCCGACGTGGTATAGCCAACTGTGGGTGAAATGTTCGCAAGTGCAAGTGCATGTGTGCAAGATTTGTTTTATATTTTTCCATTTCATATTTTGGCAATTAAAAAATATTAACTCAACAGAGATGCCAACACTTCTGAAGGAGCCAGAGTCGTGTGCCCTTAAAATTTCTAGCTTTAAATCAAGGATTGTCTATATATATTTGTATGATTCGAGTAATTTTAGAATGGAATTAAAGAAAGATATATAATTATCTTATGCTCGGACAGCCTCGACTTAAATTTATATATTTTTTTTACTTTTACTTGTCTAATCTCATCTAAGTTTTATAGCTAGAAAATTCTGCGAAAATTTCCCCTTTCAATAGGAAATGAAACTGTCTTGAGCATGATGTGTATATGTTGGTATTTTTTTTATATACAGTCGAGTCTCGATAATTCGTACCCCGCTAAATCGAAAACCTCAATGTTTCGTAAGAAACTGCTGGTCCCTTGAAAAAACTTCGTTAATTCGTAAAAATCCCATACATTTTGGTCCAATCGTTAATTCGTAATGTTTCGTTGTTCTCTCATTGGGTTCACATTAGTTTGTTCATTTTATTTGAAGCGTGAAGACGATTCTTAAAAATGTCAAGCAAACGTTTTCATAACACGTTTTTTTTCATATCATAATGTTCTGAATAATGCAATTGAGCATTTAATAAGCTTGGCAAACACAATGGAAAAAATAATTATGAAGAACATAAAATCATAAAACATTACAATTTAAATCTTAATTTTTCTTTAATATGATTTTGCTTATGTTTAATTTTGTTTTTAAATACATAATATTGAAATAAATAAGTATTTTATTTTTTTTTTTAAATAAGTTAAAATTGTTGAAACGACGTGAAATATAAAAAACCACTTCAATTGGTCTTTTGATTTTTTTAACCCCGTTAAATGGAAACTCCAGTAAATCGAATACCTCTGTAATTCGTAAAAAATTTGGTTCCTTGCCATTACGAATTATCGAGACTCGACTGTATTTCTTTTTTTAATTACCGAATTTAAATTTAATTTAAAATATACAAATATTTAGATATAAAATTTTATGAGCTTATTAAAACATTTCATCGTTTCTTTTGCAATTTATTTAAAATTTAAAAATATAAGTAAATAAATAATTATTTATTTATATTTTTAATTTTTAAATAAACAAATAATTATTTATTTATATTTTTTAATTATTTTTTTTTTATTTTTTTAAATTTTAAGTATATTGCTAAAGAAAAAAAATGTATATATATTATTTATATACATATTTCTCATTCCACAATTGAATATATTAGTTAGCTATGCTCATAGAATTTATTACTCTATTGTAATTCATTATACAACAGTATTTATCAAAATATTCGCATAATTTGAATTAATTTTGAAACAATTACTTAGACAAATTTAAACCATATATGTTTACCTATCCACAGATATTGTTATTAGTTGTAAGTCAAAAATATATATTCAATTACTTCAATTGAACGATTCTATACAACAGTTATCAGGTCTTCGATGTCATGTCAACTATACTGAAAATATCAATTTATATAAATATCGTTCAGCTTTCAAGATAGCTATATTCAACACTCAGCATTCAGCTAGACTATAATCATTCCTTCCTTTACGTCTTTCACTTTGACTACCTCAACTACTTACTATAACAACAATTCTCTGAAAAAGTTCAATAGGAGCACCACAGCTCCGGTTCATAGTGACTAGTTAAATCACAGTGCATCATAGTTTCCTCAGCGCTATTCATGCAACCAATTTCCACGATTTCATCTGCCTCCACACACTGCTCCATCCACAACACACACTCTGCCATCAACACACGTGCCAGATATTTTATTTGTTGTTGTTGTCGCCTGGCTGCTGCACAAATTGCCAAACATTGGGACATGTGTGTGGATGCGACTTGGTCTACCTTATGCCCGTATATATGTATTTCTCTTTTTTCGGATACTTTGCGCCATTCTGCTGACTTTGGCAATATTTTCAGTGACTCGACATCACATCAAATGAGAAATTGTCAACATTAGGTGGCAGGCAATAACAGCAGAGGGTCTGGGGCGATAATTGAATGCTCGACTGCATGCAACATTATTCGCAACAAATCGGAAGCAATAATATCAAGTGTAGTCGAAGGAGTCTGTGTTAATTTAGCTGTGCGATAAGTACAGAAAGCAGTTAACAGTTAACAGCCCGCACACATTCTGGCCAAATAGAGCGGAGAACCTTCTGGCTGAGCGACGCAATATATATTGGTTAGATTTTCCATTTTGCAAGTGCAGCAAAATAAAAATAAAAATAAATAAATAAATGAAAATGTATTTAAGTAAAGTAAAAAGAAGTCAAGACAAGCAGGAAAATTTTGTGTTGAAAATACATCAACGTCAGGAATTTTCGTATTTTTTCCCATTGAATTTTTTTTTTTTTTTGCTTGACAGGAATAATTGAAATGTCAGTTGCATATATATTCGGAGGTGTAATAACAAAAGCCGACTGAATATTTAGTTTATATAAAGAAGATAATGCGAGCTAGCTTGGCTGCTAGAGTTGAATAAGAAAGTATTAAAAATCATGGATTGTGCGACATAGGCATAAAGCAGTTTAGGCTATCCTAGGAAAAGATTTATAAAGACAAGAAGAACTTGGCTGGGCTTGATATAGACTATAGGGATAGGCTATAGATATTAATATAGGTATTCAAATATATATGTATCTAATATACACTTATAGAAAGAGCTGTCTATAATACAAAGATGAACATATGAAAGGATTCGAAGGGGTAACTGGAGTTGTTTTCTATGAAAACACCAAGTATGTAATTTAATAGTACATCATTTTTGTTAAAAAAGTATCATTTTTTCTTTAGGAAGTTATAGTTATCTAAAAGTATTTGTTTGGATTACAATTGGTTTGAAAAATTATTATAAATTTTTTAATTTCTGTTTATTTAGAAGAAACGTAGAGACCAAATTAATTGTGAGCTTAACAGCAGCTAGGAGATTATCAAACAGAATTGATTCTTATGCCAAAATTGATCAAAATTACTTCTTGCGTGATTTTTGAGACACCTTGTATAAGAAATTTAAAAGCAGTTTACAAAATCTATACCGGAAATTACAGAAATCCAACAGATAAAAACTAAAACTGTACAGTTATATAAATGAGACATGCAAGCTCATTTAAAGAACGGATTGCCTAATACTTTATATATGTACCTTATATGTATAACTTATAACCAGCTCGACAATTATGTAAATGTTTGTACATTATACATATGTCAGAGATTTATTTTAATTATCATGAGAAATTAACATAACAGGTGCATGTTATGTTAATAACATAAATGTGAAATGTTGTCAGTCAGCCACAATGTTTCCCCAAAGTTGGAGACGTAATGCAAGAGGTATCTGCTAGATACCTTGCAAGACTCGACGGCCACCCAAACCCTTTGGCGAGAAGACTTAACAAAGAAGCCAGAATAAAAAGACTGAAGAAGTGCCATCCACAGGACCTCCCTGCGAGGTTCCTATAAAAATAATGTTTAATGTAAAAGTGAATGTGATTATTGTGTGATTAGTTAACCAAATTGTGATTGTTGTTTATGTAAATTGTTATTGTAATATCTGTAGTGTTCTACTGTAAATAATTGTACCTTTATGTTCAACTTGTTAAGCTGCCAACTAGGTAGTAGAAAGCATGTTTAAATAAAATAAAATAAACCTTTTTACCAAAAAAAAAAAAAGCCACAATGTTGGCAATGATTTTTTTGCGATGTTGTAAAACTTCATAATGGTGTGACTATGTCGCTGCTATGTAAAAAGCAAAGGCAAAGTAAATGACAAAAGAGGAATATGGTTAGCGGTAAATTCTATGCGCAGAGCGAGGCTCGAGAGCGAGAGAGATGCTTCAGCCGAGTGTGGCGCGATTGATGTTGTTATGTAGAAAGAGTATAGCGACAAAGAGAGAAGTAACAAGACAATTGCGACTCGCTGCGTTCAAAAGTAAAAGAATAAATATCGCTAGTGAGAAAATAAAGAGCCATTATGGAACGAAAGAATGTAGAGCCATATCCGACACATGCATACATAATATAATAAAATCAAGTAATTTGCTAATTAGTAAAATAAAAATAAAAAAAATAAAAAAACAAATTTTAATTTCTCAGTTTCAAGCCCATCTCAAATCCTCCTTTCCACAGTCTAAACCCTTTTACTTAACCATTTTTTGCCCACAAACATATTCAATGTCATGGCACTCAGCTACTTAAGCCTTTTGCACACACACACAAACACACACACTCATACACTTATGCATTATTGTCCTTCCAACAAGTGGTTGCCACGGACATGGCATTAATAGGGCTGTCAGAAGGCGCATCAAAGCGCTGTAAGCATCAATTATGCATAATTATGCCAGCTCACAGCCATATGCTGAACCCATCCTTTAGCCCCTTCCCTTCAGTTCTGCTAACAAACAGCAGCACTGTTAAGTGGTGTGTTTTCTCCACATTTTTCACTTACATGAGCCAAACTTGAGCGGACATTTCTGTATGTCCATCGGAAAATCCGCGAGATTCATGGGACAGCCTGCTTTAATTGTCAGACGGCTGGAGTAGAGGACACGGCCATTCTGATAGATGCGCACAAACTTGTTGGGCGTGGTTATCGTGTGCAAATAGCTCTGTTTGCCATTGTAAAAATACGTATCCGGCTTCCAAATGCGCGCCAACATTGACACTGACAGCGCCAATGTGTCCTGGGCACCCTCGAAGGCGAGTCGTTTATCCACCCAGGATTGCCGAAAGTAACAGTCCATCGAGTACGTCTGCAAAGGACATAGTCAACGGAATAATAGCCGAAATGCAGTATTTTATTGAATGTGGCGAACGCATCAAGAAGGTGTTCAAGCCATTCGTTCGCTTGACTTTTGCTTGACTCTTGACTGGCTGTGCGTGCTCAGCACTTTGATGAATGTGAGCAGTTGAATGTATGTATATATATCTTAAAGACTTGCAGTTATCATATAGCTTACCATATCCACTTCTGAGATTGGACCCATGCTACGCACCATTATGTCCACTTCAATGGTAGCCGGTGGACCTACAACGCAATGAAAAGAATTATTTAAGTTTATTTATTAAATTTTGGGAACTGAGTAATGATAGGCAAAAATATTCGTAAGAATTCTGCTGAGCATGAAACTGGGCTAGGATATCATTTGCTACTATTTAACTTCTTTATTGGGCAATTTTAAATTCGTCTTGAAATTTGCCTTGAAAATATTTCTAGTATCAGACAAATTGTCCCTCTTTATATTCGACTCTTCAAAATAATTGTTTTTATGTTTCAAATAGATATAAAAAATTGTTGAGCTGCCTAACACAATTTTAATTATTATTTAGTGCTGAAATAAAACTATATAAACTATATACATATATATATATTTATTTATTTTTCTTTTTTTTTTTCTTTTATCTATAAACACTTTTATATATTGTTTTAATTTATTAGTTATATTTTCAATTCATTACAATTAAATGAAGTGTATTGTCTACATAGAAACTTTTTTTTTCATTAATTGAAATTAGTGTTCAATATAATTGTAAATTATTCTAAATAATATTTGAATTTACTATTTTTTTTTTTTTTTTAATTTATTTCATTTCGATGAGTATTGCCACCATAGAAACTAAAATATTTTCTAAAATGTTAATTTTAATATAATAAAACAAATAAATTGCAAAAAACAAATCAAATATTTTGTCAAATATTAATTTTAATAATTAAAAAAAATATTATTTTTTAGAATTTAATATAGTATATCAGTAGTGTCTCCATAGACTGTTTTTAAAATTTATTTTTATTTAAAAATTTTAATTAATATTTTAATAAATCAATACTGATTATAAATCTACATTTACATGAATAATAATTTTTTTTTATGTGTATTTCAAAAATATGTTATCAAATTTTAATTTTAATAATTTATGAGAAAATACACCTAGAAATAAATAAAAATACTATTTATTTTTATTATTTTTAAGAATTATATATTTATCAGTAGTGTCTCCATAGACTGTTTTATTTAATTTTATATTTTAATTAATATTTTAATAAATCAGTAGGTAAAAATTTTATTTATTTATTTATTTATTTTTTTTTTTTTGGTTGGCTAATTTATATTTATGAATATATCTATACTTCATAAATTTGTATTCCAAATTAATATTGCAATTATTGCTTAAATTTTTTGAATACTACGTTTTCCAAAGTAAGCAAACACATAAGTAAGTAGGAACATAATATTCCTAACATATAGCGTCTGTTTATTACACAATATATTTCAGTTAACAATCTCGACTTCTCTTTCTGGCTCTACTAACATATTCTCTACAAATATGTTCGACATAAATCCGCCATATGAATAATTCATTGAAGAGTTTTTCGCTTGAAACGGAATTTAAATGTTGGCGCTGCGAACAATGACACTTAAGCCGCTTGGCAGACAGTCTCATTGCCATTCCCTGTGGCCACGTTTATCCACTGTAGCCGCGTATCATCTATCAGCCTTTCCATGTTCATGTATTTTGCGCTAATATGCAGTTTTTCCCTTTTTTGTACTATTTTTTGCCTATGCGAACAGTTTTTAATGACTTTGGCGTTGAGCTGGGTAAACACGCGTTAGGCAGGATGCATGCCGCGTATCCTTATATCCTGCACGTTCATCGCGTTGCATCGTCGCGCACTTAGCGGCCGAGCCCATTCTTAATGAAGTGTTTAAAACAATGTAATTTGGGCTTAAGTTGCGTAAACGCAAACTTTTACTGCGTGTGTGGAGTAGAGTGGAGTGGAGTGAAGGAGGCGGAATGGGAATCGCGCGTTAAGCTACATTGAGTGCCAGCCGCAAGGCTTTTAAATTTCGAAAATATTTAAATTTTTATGGTGCAGACCATTTGGAAAATTGAAAAAGCTTATCAATTTTGTGGAGCGAAGGGAAAAGAGATTTCCAAGCATGCAAATAACGGCGCTGAAACGCAATGAAATTGTATGTAAATATTTTCTCGATTCTGACACTAACTATTTGCCTAGGGAGCTGCTAGCTGTCACATCACCATCATCATCATCATCATCATCATCATTATCATTATTATTGTCGCCTTGAGCTGTTTATGCCGCATGTCTCCTGGCAGCGATTTTCGCTTCATTAAACGCTTCCGTTCAAGGGGCAAATCTGTTGGCGCACTCGCATGCTGATTACAGGAAACAGGCAAAAGGGTAAACAGCCAAAAGGTATAAACAAAACTCTAACCACACAACCGGATATAAATGGAGGCACGCAATCGACAGGAGAAATGTCATTGAATGCTCAATTGCTCAATTTTGTATTTATTTTGAAAATTTAACAAATAAATATTTTAGATAAATAGTAAAAGTCGCAGCTGCCAAATTTTGCAATATAATAAAATTTGTTATTTAATAAATAGAATTTAGAATTACAATTGATTTTTGAAATATGCCAAATAATTATTATAGTTTTATTTATATTTATATTTTATTTATTTTATCTTTTATCGCGAAGTAATGCTACTAAGATCTAAGCTAATAATATTATTAAATTATTATATTTTATATTTATATTTATATTAGTTATAATACAAGTTATATAGCTATAATACAAGTCAAACGGTTAAAATATTATAATTTACAATTCTTTTTATATATTTATATTTGGTATTTTTATTTAAATGGGAAACAACTTATTTTATATATATTTTTTGTTTTTTTTTTTTTTATCTTTTGTTTAATATACTTATATTTATTTAATAAAAATGTAAACAAAAATAATTTCCTTTTTATTTCTCAATAGTATTTTAATTTAAAATCGAAAAATATTTAGTTTAGCTCCAATATATAAAATGATCTACAAAGACATATTGATTTTCGGGAAAATCATATTATTATTTTGAATAATAATCTATGCTCATAGATTACACGTAAGAGCTAACTGTTTTCTTATCTTATTCATTCGCTCTCGCTGTTCGGCTCGTACCCGAAGAGATCAATGCAAGGCGCTCAACAGAAAACAAAGACGAAAAGAGCTTTGCTATTGCTCTTAGCAAGTGCCTTCTGTTATTTGCTTTGTTCTGTTCGTGTGATGCTCTTTTACGAAGCGATACGATCGACCCTTATACACCAATACATGCACAAAAGATGCTTTGCTTAATTTAACTCAACTTAACGATTGCGTCCGATCGTGAACGAACTCGTTGAAGAACCGACGCAATCGGTTGCTCTCTGAGTTTTTTCTCAGAGTCTAAGTAAAAATAATTTATTTGCAGGCATCGATAAGAGGTCAATAATAATTTGCGTGCTATTCCTATATATATGTAAAATATATATAATATTTTCATATATTCATATCTCTATTATACTCATTCTATTATAATATCCTACTAAAAATGCCTTTTAATTAAATTTCCTACCCAAAAGGGTAATTCAATATACTATTTATAAATTTAAAAAAATAAATAACAAAATAGAATAAAATATTAAAAAATGTAAAATAGTAATATTATTATATATGTCAATAAGTATACATAAATATATTAAAACTATAAAAATGGAATAAAAATATTAAAATATATAAAAATATATTAATAATTATATAAATAATTTTCAAAGCAGAAGTCAGTTTGATCTTGTGATGTAACACTAAATGAAGCCACTAAAGGTAGCAGTAACCCTGTTAAATATATAAAATAAATTTAATGTTTTTCCAGCTATTTGTTTAAATGATATTTAATATACTAATAAAAATATGATTCATATTAGATAGTCAACTTTCCGCATTTGCATAGTTATTTTTTGCCTTGCATATTAAAAACATTTGTAAGTAATTTCTACTTCTTTTTCAGCTTCTCTTTTACTTTTCTTTTTGGCCAACTTACCACCGAAATCCGGTCGAATGCTATTATCATAGCCGCGCAGTAAATTGTCCAACAATTCAGAGATGTTGGCATGATTATTGCTCTGGGTCAGCCAGGAGCGCGTCAAAGAGCCAGCACCAATCTCATCGAGGCGATGCGTTTCACCACGTCCCTTGATGCTGCCGGCCATGACCCCCAATTGGCCCAGCATGGACAATTGCCAGGCATTTGTATAAATGCAGCACATTAGAGCACAGCAGCTAATCAAAAGTTTAAATATGCGCAAGTTTAAACGTTGTCCTTGCACCAGCCAGGACGGACGACTAATGCTGCTGCTGCTGCCACAGTGGCCGGTGTCGTCGATGAGGTCAGCCGACGCATTGCCGGATGTTGTTTTTGTTGTTCGAGTTGATGTTGTTTTTGTTGCAGTTGTTGCTTTTCTTGCGCACATATTGCAGAGATTTGTTAGTGTTGTTGTTGTTGTTGTGGTTGTTGTTTAGTCTATTGTTTAGACGGCTGATGGACAACTGTTCTGGCCTAATCTACACATCCGTTTGGCTAACATTTGTCGCTCCAACTCTGTTGATAGTTGTTGCCACTCTGGCTGCTCAAGCTACTGCTGCTGACAGTTCTCGTTTTCTAGTTTGTTTGCCAGCCGCTTTCGGTATTTATTTTCATTTATGCACCGGATGTTGCACTCGACACTGGACATTGCATTCTGAGCGTTTTTTTTTCCTTAATTTCAGAAGCTTTCTCATCCACTTCCTTGGCTTCGCATTAGTTCCGTTTATCTTGTCCAGTTGTCTTGACTTTTTGGTCTTTGTGTATTTTAGTTCGCTTTGGCGGCTTTTGCGATGAGTTTTATGATTATAATTGTTTGCTTTGGCCGACTGCTCTTGGCAGTTTGATTAACTGCCAGCAGTTTGATTGGTCCAATTAGCCAGTAGCATTGAGCTTAATGCTAGGCAATTAGTTAGCTCTTGTCAGTTTAACTAGTTTTCGTTTATTGTCTTTTTTTTTTTCAAATTGCATTTTCCTGTCTTCACAGAGATATGAATTCAACAATTTGCGGTGGCTCTTAAAAAGTGAGACACACACGGCGTATGAGTTATCTTGTTTATAAGAGTTATGGAATTAATATATATTGTTTATATATTATTGAGTTTCAATTAATTTTTTTGTATTATTATTATTATTGTTTTTATATTATTGAGTTTCAATTAATTTTTTTTTATTATTATCTTATATAGTTTTTCTTCATATATTTTTGTGGCTAAAAAGATTTGCTATCTTTTTTTTATTTAACACTCGACGTATACGTAATATAATTTATAATCAATTAGTTTTATTTAAAACAAATGTCAGCTAATTTTAGTTCACTGTATTTTTTCTCAAATATATACACCCAATATATTTTTATTGTTTTATACAAACAACACATGACTTATTCGTAATATTAAGAAGAATATTTTTCAGAAAGCTACACAATTAATTAGCTCTTGTTTGTTCAACTATATTCTATGATTTTATTGTCTTTTATCTGAGCTTCTTCCATTAAATGTCTTTAGCTAGCAAAAATATATATTTAATAACTTATTATTATATTAATTTGAAACTTAACACTATGCGTATGCGTAATATATTTCGGCGTTTATTTAATATTATTTTTAAAATTTTAATGCTGATTAACTTCAAATTGATTTTTCCTTAAATCATTTAAATGCTATAGTTTGTTTCATATTAATATTTTTTATTATTTTTATTAATATTTTATTGCCACATATTATTTAAATTCCATATTTTTGTTAATTCCCATATAATATATATAATTAATTAACTCGAATAACACGCGGCGTATGCGTAATATTATTTTTAAACAAATTAAGAATTAGTTAATGCCTGGCAGCTTCAAATTGTTTTTCCCTTAAATTATGTAAATGGCATATTCTTTTATATTATATTAATACGCGCATATGCATAAGCGACATATTTTGATTGATTCACTCAAGCACCACGCGGCGTATGCGTAATATGAAACCAGCACATTTGGGACTCGTACGAAGATTAATGCACATGAAGCTCGCGTTGTGCGCACATATATTTATTTAAAAAAAAAAAAATGAATAAAAAACTTGATATGTTGTGCTGGACAAACGTTTAACCTAATTAACGATGAGTTATTAAATCGAATAAACACGCGCACAGCGCCCAATCGAGCAGCGCCACAAGCCGTTAATGAAAAATCAAATGCCATTAAGCACAAAAACCGACCAGCAAGGCAACCAGCCAGTCAGCTGGTCTGTCATTGCATAAGGAGGCATGTCCTTAAATAAGTTCTCATACTTGGCCAGTGGCTAGGCAGGCGTCAAGGCGGACACCATCCAACCATCCATCTAATTATGGCGCACACAATGCGACCCATAAGTTGATTATACGTCTCACCCACTAACCTAATTTGGTAAGTGTGCGTGTTTGAGGTGGCATCAGCCATCAGCCATCAGCCATCAGGCATCAGGCATCAGGTGGCGTTAACTATTTTGTATAGCAAGTGGAGGAGGTTCCATGCGGCTACTTGCATTTTGCCTTGCCTTGCCTTCAAGTCGGCCATCTGATAGCATCTTACACCTCGTGCATCTTAGCTCAGCTCAGCTCAACATCGAGGCCTCGTGTTCTCGTCAATGTTACTTGCCACTTGATTAGGCGCTGTGTTTGCTAATTGGGCATGCGACCAGCCCAATCTGAGCTGCTTTAACTATGTATATGTAGCAAGGAAATATGCATTATATTCGCTTGGTTTGCCCAGCACTTGACGGATGTGAGGAATTTGTGAAAGTTCAAACGCTTTCATCAGCGCTCGTTGTCTAATCTGCTAGTTGAAACTTTTATGCATATTATTGGTATTGATATTGAAGATGTTATTCATACTATTGATATTCATATTGAAAGTGGAACTATTTTATCAATAGTGTTTGCTTAACAAAATTGAGTTTTATACGAATTTGTTAGTATTTTCTATGGCTATGAAATAGTGCAAAATTCTACTTCATATATGAATCTAAAATTAAATTTTTTGTATTTTTCTTTGTACTATTCTTTATATTTCATATCTGCAATTAAATGATTTCTATATGAATATTAAGCATTTATACTTAATAGATTTTTCTTAAAATATAGTTTATATAATAAATATTAAACTTTATAATAAATAAAAAAAACTTTAAAATAATTAATTAAAATAAAATATAAAATAATTAATAATTAATAATTAATAAATAAATTTAAAATCTCTTGAATAATAAAACCAAATATGTTACTATAATTCTCAACTTCCTTTAGTAACTTAAAATCTGCTTATAATATAATGTTTTTAATAATTATTTATATACATTAAAAAATATATATGATAATATTTACATATATGAAATGTATGCAAAAGAAAAAAAAAATAATAAATTGAATAAAATAAAATAAAATAATAATATATATAAGAAAATTATAAATAAGAAAATTATAAATAATAAGAAATATACATAATAATATTTACATATATGAAATATATGAAAAAATAAAAAATAAAAAAAAAAAATAATAATAAATAAATTATAATATATAAGAAATAATTTTTAATTTATTAAAATTTTTAATTTTAAATGATTAATTAATAATTTTGTAGTATAATAAATATTTATATATTCACAATAAAAAAAAAAAAATATATATATATATATATATATATATATATATATAATATTCACATATTTGAGATATGCCTAAAAATTTAATAAATTTTAAAAATTTTAAAAATTTTAAAAATTTATTATTATTATATAGTATAATAGAATTATTAAGTTTTAAGTTTTAATTAATAATTTTATTACATATTATAATTTTAAAAAATATATGTGAATAGTCTTTATCTTTCTCTTTTAATTAACTCAAGAATGGAATACATTAACTAGTTGACTGTTAAGTACCCTACTCAGGGCCTTTCTCTTAATATTGGCTTTCTCATCATAAATTAACAAGATGAACATAAATTGTGTGCCGTAATCTGAGCCATGCACACACACAGACTTTCCTTTTTAATAACAATTTGTTTTATTTTTCGTTTCGGTCGCCTTTTTCGTCAAACAAACAGCCAACCAACAGCAACAATCCATGCCCAAGCACAAGCAACGGAAGCAGCTTTTATTTCTAATTTCTTGGTTTGGTTGACGCGTTCACTTCGCATCGCATCGCTTCTCGCTTCTCGCGCCTTGGCCAACGCTTTGTGCCTTTGTTAAGCTGGCGAAAGGGTTAACATGTAGACCCGGCCACAAACGTAGAGCACAACTTAAGCACGTTCAACGCATTTTCTCATCAACCTCGTCTAAATTGCACTCAATTTTTGAAGGCTACCTCCTCCACGACCGCCTCATCACTACTGCCACTGCTTCCGCTCTGTACCATTTGCCATTTTCTTTCCGTGCCCAAGCTCTATAGAATATGTCGCCTTTTTTCGGCTCTGCCAGCTGCATTGTTATCAACCGCATGCTGTCCTTGCTGGGTATAAATTGAGTTTGTAATGCACTAAAGGACATGCTTCATGCAATAATAATTAAAGATAAATCTTAAAGATATTATAGTATTTTTATTTAGAATTATTATTTCAATATTTTGTAAATTTTTTTTTTGGTAATTAATTTTAGAAGTATATTAAACAAAATTAAAAAAAATAAACAAAAATAAATAAACTGTTTTTCTATTAATTAATAAACTATATTTATTTTATTTTCGTAACATATAAACAATAAAATTGTTCACTTCATTTTCCACTCATATTTACAACTTTATAGAGTATTCACACTATGACTTATAGCTTACATTCCTTTCTAACCATATTTCTAACCATCTGGTGCATCTTGTGTGTATTATATTTCCTTTTGGCTCTGCCCGTGTGGGTGCAGCAGGTGGTTTCTATAGATCCAAACCAGAAAAACTGAGCCCAAACTCTAACCCAAAATCTGACATTATTTACTTGCTCGCTGCGTCAGTTCTGCATTCAAGCTCAAACTATATGAGCTTTTATATACATATATATATATATATATATACATATAATTAATTTTTTGGGCTGCGTGTGAAATTGTATTGTCAGTGGCAGCAAAAAGTTACCCACAAGTTTTCCAGTTAACCTAAGTAGCTTTAAAATTCGCATTTTAATTAAATGAATGTCAGAAATTTATGCCACAGCTTTTTTGAACTCATTGCTGTGGTTGCTCTATGCCAATTAGGTCCAGGCATAAAATAATGCAATTGTTATAATTATTCTCTAGCTGAACTGCTGCACGTGCTGCCCAAAGCATGGTCAGGCTTTCTGGATCACGTTTTACCAGCACGCACAGCAGGCAACAGGGTTGACTGAGTGCCTGCATAGCTGGTATTACTCGAGCTGAGTTGTTTGCATTTGGCTTTGCTAAGTGCATTCCCCTGTATAGGCGTAGACGCTAAGACAAAATGCAAAGCGGCAACAGTTAATGCTCAGCTGAGTTATCAATTGATATGCGAACATGTTTATTGAGCGGAATGATTGACGTGAAAAAGCGCTTCAAGCTGGCAGCGAAAAAAACGGAAAATATTTGACAAATTTGCAAGCTGGTGTGGAAGGCAGTAGCTTATAAATAATGTGTGCTAGAAAATACATTATAGCAGTTATTGAAAATTGAAAATTGTAATATTATCTATACGGGTTTTATTGAAATTTCCTAATAAATTAAAATTACACATAATATATGAAAATTTATACTTTTTTTCTATCAAAACAGAAATGAATTTAAATTATGTTAGTCTCCATATTCCTTTAAAAAATTTTTTACTATTTTGATTTTTTTAAAATATAATTCGAGTCTATTTGCACTATTATTTTTCTTATCGAAATATTTTTAAAAATTATATTTTTTATATTTCTTATCAACAGCATGAGTCCAGCTATTTTCGTATATTTTCAATTGTACTTAAATTCATTTCTATTATATAATATATCATCTATAATGATAAGAAACTTGAAGTCTTGAATTAATTAATTTTATTGGCAATTATTGTTCACTTTAGCCATTTGCATCGAATTTACATATTCGATTAGAGTTTTTTGCGCCTATGTTCATGTTTAAGGAAAGCCATTAAATTTGCTTACTGATTCGTTTCTGATTGCCGCAACGCCTCAATATAAATCTGCTTCATGGTAACTCCCACTCAAACACACTCGAATCGAGCGCTCGCAACATCTTTTTGTTGCTGTTAAGGCATTTGCATTGCTGCATGGTCTCCAAGAGTCTGCGACGTTGTAACATGCATGTGAGCACATCTTCATTATGCTCTCCTTATATATTGCAATCAAATCACTCTCAATTGGAGACGCGTGGCTGTCACTTGTGGTGCCAAATCAGAGTAAAGAAGCCGCGAATTGCAGTTCAATTTAAAAATTATTTGAATAACTTAAAGACTTGCCATATGTAAGTGTTGAATATAGCCAACATTTTGCTATGCTGAATATAAAAATAAAATATATAAAAAAGATAGTTATAAAATTATAAAAAATAAATATTAAAATAAATAAAAATATATAATATTTTTACACCCATGGCAAAAACAAAATGGAATCAAGTATTAATTTAATTAATTAATAAGAACAAATATGAAAAATTCAATATCATACCCATACTGGGAAAAAAAAATAAAAATAAATAAAATAAAAAAAAGTGGAATCAATCATTAATTAAAAGATACAAAAATTAAAATTAAAATAATTAATAAGATAAAAATATTTTAAAAAAATAGAATTTTTTATACCCAGCATGGCAAAAAAAAAAAAGTTAAATAGATAAAATAATAATAATATAAAAAATGGAATCAATTATTAAATTATTAAATAATCAATATTTCGTAATTTAAATACATTTTGTATGCGAATAAAATATATTTTTTACAAATTTGCTGTGTAGCTTTTTCCAAATTTAATTAAAAGTCAGCAGCAGTCATCGAACTTCCATTAAATCGTAATCTTCTCTCAATTACAACACATCAATACAATTCAAATACTTCAATTAGGATTAACAAATTCTTATGTAAATACGTTAATCCAATCAATCCTACAATTCGCTTTTCAGTACTTCTTCTAAACACTCTCCAATGTCAAATACTCAAAATCTGTTGTCAGATATCCATTAAGAACTCCTCATGTATTATTTTCAAAATATTCAATCAAACATCTCTAAACGACTTTCGTAAGGTAAACAAAAACATTTCAACATTCTTGCACATTTAATGAACACATTTCCTCAAGATCCCCAAGCATTTGAGGATGAATGTAACAAATAGATACAAATAGATGCACTGCTGTGGCCAAACACATAATGACACACAAAATGCATGGGAGATGGAGAGAGGCGACGCTTAAGTAAACTTGATGGAAGACCGAATAGACCGAGGGGGCCATCAACTTGACTTGTGGGTCAACTAACAAATCCCCAAACCAATTCAATAAAAGCTATAGACCAAAGCGTTAAGCTCGACAAATGGGCGGGCACTGAGGCCGCAGGTCACAGGCAATGCAAAAAAAAAATCAGGAAAATTCAATTAATTTAAATGCAGTTTTTGTTAGGCTGTTGTGTCGTGCCATACTATGGGTATGATACGCACACACTCACACACTCATACATATACACAGATTTTTCTTGCTGTCTGTAGAATGGGGTAAAAAGCTAAGCGCATCACTTTACAATGTAAATCTCAAGCGTGCGATGCCCAGCAGTTTTTTCTTCTTTTTTTTATACTTGAGTCTGCTTTGCATTTGCCTATTCGAGAGTTGTTTTGTAACGCGACTGTCGAAAATGTACCGAAAGAAATATAAATAAAATCAAGAAAAAACTGAGAACTTGGCCAAGAGGAAAACTAAAGTGTCAGAAAATAACGAAAAGCTAACGTGAGTCAGTATTAAAGCAAAAGCGAAAGCAATGTGGATAAAAGTGAAAATCTATTTTAATAATAATAAATAATAAATAATAATAATAAATAATAAATAATAAATAATAATAATAATAATTAAATAAGAATAGTTCAAAAATTTTTAATTAAATTTATTTCTAAGTTTTTACTTTTTCAAAAGTGAATTTATATAATTTATTCAAATAGAAAAATAAATTTGTTTTAAATTTATTTCTAACTTTTCACTTATGCAAATCTAAATTTAACTATTTTCTTAAATTAATTAAAAAATAAATATAAAGGTTAAATTTATTTTTAATATTTGTTTATGTAAATATAAATTGAAATATTTATTAAAAAATAAAAATAAATATAATAATTTATTTCTGACTTTTTACTTATTCAAATATAAACTTAGCTATTTTTCTTTTAATTATTTAAAAAAAATTAATATAAATGTTATATTTATTTCTAATATTTTTAAAAATAAATATAAAGAATAATAAATTTATTTCTAACTTCTTATTAATGGAAATCTAAATTTATATATTTTAATTAAAACAAAAATTATATAACATTTATTTCTAACTTTTTATTTAATGTATTAAAATAAATGAATAAATTTATTTTAAATTTATTTCTAACTTTTGACTTATGCAAATCTAAATTTAACTATTTTTTTAAATGAATTAAAAAATAAATATAAATGTTAAATTTATTTTTAAGATTTTTAAAAAAATAAATATAAATGTTAAATTTATTTTTAAGATTTTTTATGTAAATATAAATTTAAATGTTTATTTAAAAATAAAAATAAATATAATAATTTATTTCTGACTTTTTACTTTACATAAATTACTTTAAAAATAAATAAAAAATTTTATATTTATTTCTAATGTATATATATATTTTTTTAAATAAATATAAATAATAATACATTTATTTCTAACTTTTTATTAATGCAAATCTAAATTTAAATATATTAATTTAAAACAAGTAAGAAGGCTCTAGTCGAGACGGCTCGACTACGAGATACCCTGAACCCTGCAAAAAAGTGATACTCTTCTTCCTTACGCACGTATAAGCACGCGCTCTGCTAACCGCGCAGTTGCTCTTGTATCTTCGAAAATCAAATAAAAAAGAATAAATAATAATAAAAAAAAAGAAATAATAAAAAAACAAAAATAAAAATAATAAATTATGAAGGGCTTAGGCGAGGCTAGAACCTCCGACACCCTAACATTCGTTGCATCTGTCTAGCCATCTACACCACGGCTCACTTAAACGGCAGAGTAGCGAAAACGAATGAAATTCGCCATATACGAAAGAAACACTAAAACAGTGGCTGAAAATACAAATACAATTCAAAGACAATTCTAACGGAATTCAAAAACAATTGTGATTCTTAGAATATACACGCATAGCAACATAGAAAACAGCCCAAGACTTTTTGTGTGTATACATATGTACATACATACATACATATGTGGACACGCATACGAAAATTGATTTGCATTGCTCAACGTTGCTTGCATTTCCATTGTTATTTTAATTGTTTTAAAATTTTTTAAATATATAATGGAATGTAATGAGAGTTCAGCATATGATCTACATACATATGTATGTATTCTATTTAACATTTTAGGTTTTTTTTAGAAATCATAACTCTTTTACAATTAGCTTTACATGCACAAATATGTACATATGTACATATGTATGTATGATTGCAGCCACACGCTGATCTACGCTTGCACACATATACATACATATGTACATACATACCTATGTACCTATGTATGTATGTATGTATGTATGTGCGCCCGCAATGCGTCTTGCTGTATCGCTGCCTTGCTTGCTGCGCCACATGGGTTTTGAATAGAAAACTTTATGGACTAATAATTCTGTTTCTAGATGGACAATCATATTGATATGTTCAGATTAAGATTATGATATTCATATCTACATATATGCCAAACCAAACTATATGTCTCTAGTATTTGAAATGCATTTTTTACACATTTGGGGGTGGTGGGGCTAATTGGGGACCGGAATCCAAAATCTGACAAAAACCGAAATTGTATTAAATTAGTATCTATATATATGCAGAAGACTTGGAGACTCTAACTCTAAAGATGAATTAGCTAGAATTTTAAAACTGGTTCCCGATAAATTCGTTTATCGATAACTTGCCAAATATACAAGTTATCGAATTTCTGAAACAAACTCGTACTGCGCGTGCAATATACGAACCTAACACAAAAAGAATGAACTCTCTAGCTCTTGTATCTTCGGAAATCGACGCGTTCAAACATACGGACAGACGGACAGACGGACAGACGGACAGACGGACAGACGGACGGACAGACAGACGGACATGGCTATATCAACTTTTCTCGTCACCCTGATCAAGAATATATATACTTTATGGGGTCTGCCACGCCTCCTTCTGCCTGTTACATACTTTTAACAAAACCATTATACCCTGATTTCCCATTTTCAATGGGCTCAGGGTATAAAAAAATTATTTTAAATTTATTACTAACTTTTTATTTGTTTTATTAATATGTTAAATAAATGAAAATAAATGAATAAATTTATTTTAAATTTAGTTCTAACTTTTTACCTATCTAAGTTGAACTATTTTATTAAAATAAATAAATATATATTACTTTCTAACTATTTACCTATGCAAATGTTAACTTTAATATTTTATTAAAATAAATAAAAAAGTTTAACTTTATACTTATGCAAATCTAAATTTAAATATGTTTATTAAATTGCAGCTTAAGTGCATCTGATCACACTCGTAAATTACAGCAGCAGCCACACTTTAACCCAAAGCCTTGGGGGAAAGTTGAAATCTTTGCTAATGATTTGCCCGGTTGACCAGAATCGCATTTGGTTTCATTTGCAGGAGCACAAATACATGTATACATACATGTATATGGTTACGACATATTTACTGACTGAGTTTATTATCACATTTCTAACTCTCATAATGTGCAAATGTAAATTTATTTTATTTTTTTTCCTGTCTCATTTTTTGTGCAATTCATATTCGTGGTTTTAGCATTTAGCGTTGGATTCGCGTGCGGGTCGACCGCATTTGCAATTGATTTTTAATGCTTTTGGGGTTTGTTTCAAAACTGTAAATAGTTTTAATTGGGCATTTGTCAGCTTTGCTGGGACAACTGTCTTCAATTTTAAATTAGCATTCGCATTTTGTTTACTCTGTGACATTAGTATAATTGGCTGTCGGTAAACGTTGACAAATATGGGAATGCACTTGAAACATTTATAATATGTGTAATTTGATTTGAATCTGTAATTAACTTTAAATGTTTCGCTTATTTAAAACCAATCGAAATGCCTTTGCTTTGCAGTCATTTGAGCAGCTTAAATATAAAGCATACGCCGTGTCACACATTTTAATTGAATTATTTTGGTTTTATATTATTTTTTTCTTTAACAATTTATGCGTTTAATCATTTAATTACCGCGCATATTTTAAATTTATTTCAAAAATATCACACATACGCCACGTTGCCTTGATAATTTATTATTTAAATCGCTTTCATATTAAACGAGCATATTTATAGCAATTAATTTTCAGCACTTGATTTCAATTTATAATACGAAGCTTACAGTACGAATTGTCACTCCTTCTCTGAGCTTTTCAATTAATTTTTCAATCAATCGCCGCTCTCGCTATGCCTTCCACTACTAATCACCTAAAAGTACACAGCAAATATACAAATAAATATGTCTCTTCTCTGTATATATATTTCTTTATTTTTTATTTTCTTTGCATCGCCGGCGGCGAAAATACATCAGCGACAACAATAAGAATTGACAACAAACAAGCAAACAGATAACGGAATCAAAGTGGAAAACGAATCCTTAATGCGCCGCCCGCTTAGTGTGAGAATTGTACACAGAAATACGTCGAGACGCGCCAAGCGCGCAACGCCAACTGAAACGACATTAAAACCCAACCGTTGGCCAAGATTCAATTGTGCAGTTGGGTACATGAGCAGAGGATATGCCGACAGCATAAAACACCAACACACAGAGGCACACTCACACACACACACACACACACACACTCATACACTCGCCGAGCTGCGGGGCAACACATTCACGGACATGCAAAAGGCGCAAAATCAGTGACGCCCTGCCACAGCGGGCTAAATCATGGCAGAAATCCATTAACACTGCAGCGACGGGAGTAGAAGGCATTCTTTACATCTATCTCTGTGTGTGTATGTGTGTGGGTGACTTCATTCATAAATGTGACTGACTTTGGCCCAGCGTTTACGTTTCAGCTTCTGCGCAGGCGCAGAGCCAAACACGTGCGTTTTGTTATGACGCGCCAAATGCTTTTGCACCTGTTGCGATTCTAAGGAATTTGGAGTAAGCCCCTTGTTCAGCAAGAGCTAGCCTGTCAATCCTATTACTCAATTTCTTTTAGACAGCTTAAATTTTTGGCATAACAACTTAATTGTATAATTGACAATGAGGCCACTTTTTTGGGCAGCTATAAAAGGTTTTCTGTACTGCATTCCGTCAGGCAGTGCGGTTCAAGATGCCAAATTTGGCTTTATATAATTTTATTGTGCACAACTTGCTGCAAATCAATTTGAGGAATGTGCTCATATTTCATTGCTGGCAGCTGCCAGGTAAGTGATTAATGTAGTTTTAATGAGAAATTCACAGAAAATATATATTGAAATTAATAAGAAAATTATGCAATAAATTATTTGCCTTTTTCTATAGCTCTTTTGCCTTTGGGTCAGCTATTCTCTCACAACTTGATATTCTCGCAATATATAAATCTGAATCAGTCCCGCGAGCGAATAGCTACTTTTCATAAGGCCTATTTGGATAGTGAATTGACGAAATTGGCCGTCTTTCTGGACATGAACTGTGAACATAGCGATTTCATTATCAATCAGGTAAGTGGATAAACTTGTTATATAAGTATAAACAAATATAAGATTTATTTAAAGTTATAAGCAAAAAGAAAAAAAAATTGTAATAATAAATAAAATAAAATTAATAAATAATAAACAGAAAATATTGTAAAAATGTATTAACAGTAACATAAAAATAAAAATAAGTAAAAGGTGGAAAATTTATTAATTATTTAACTATACAAAATTTAACATTTAATTTGTATTATAAATAAATATAAAAACAAAACTAAAAAAAAAAAAAAAATACATAAATAAATAACAAAAAATAATAATAATAATAAAAAAAGAATGACAAACAAACCAATTTTAAAATTTAAAATTTATTTTAATATAAATAAAGTTTAATAAAAATAAATAAAAAGCTTAAAGTAAAAATTTTGGTAAATGATTAGTCTACAGATATATATATAATTATATTATGTATAAATAAATATCCAAATAAAAAAGGTACAAAAACACAACAAAAATTGAATAAAAATTAAATAATCAATAATGATAATTAAATATAATCAATTATTTACAGTAATTACAAGAAAAATATACTGTTTTTTATAGTTGTAAATAAATATAAAAAATAAAATAAATAACTAAATAACAAAAAATAATTAATAAGTAAACAAATTTTTTGAATATAACTAACTTAAATTTTAAATATAAAAAAAGTTATATATGTAACCTTAATAAAATGAGAAATAAATAACAAAAAAAAAAAACATTTAAGAAATAAATATTTAAAATATATTTACAAAATACTAGTTATAATTTTAAAATTAAATTAAAATTAAAATTAAATGTAAATAAAATAAATAAATAAATGATATGACATTTTACATACATTAACTACTTACAGTCCAGTCAAGCACAGCTTTATAGACATGAATTACACTGGCTGATCTACGATAAGGCTGGCAATATGAATCGATTTGTAGAACTGTTTGCGCGAGCTAATTTAAGCATCAATGCAGATGTGACTTATGTGAACGAAGAGAAAAGCTCCGATCGAGAGAGTCTCTTTACACTCTACGATGTCTACAATCCAGGTAGCCATTTGGGTGGCCAGCTCAATATAACTATAGATCAGAGCATCCGCTGCAATCAAACCAAATGTGAGCTCAAACAGTATTTGAGTGAATTGTACAAACGAAGCAGACTGCAGCAGCGCATGGATTTGAGTGGAGTTACATTCAGACAAGTTGCCTTGGTAAACGAGGTTTTAAGAGCATCTCAGACTAGACTTCATTGCCAGTCATTTGCTGTAGGTGACCGTGAAGCCTCTGAGCTCGGGTGAGGAACAGCTGCTCGCCTTTTTGAATAGCGAAGAGAACGTGCACATGGATTGGACCTCACGCGTGGGCTATCGCAATAATTTGCATCTGCAAGAGTTGCTAAGATTCAAGTAAGTTTATCACTCGAGAGAAACAAGTATTTAAGTCATCTCTGAAATTGCTGACAGCATAACTTACATTTGGCGGAATCTGTGGAGCGTAAATGACACCGAAGGTGGCGCCATGGGTGAGATGAGCAAGGGAAATGCCGAGCTCTCGACATCGGCATTTGTGCTCTCAGCTCAGCGACTGCGCTACATCTTTCCCACCTCGGAAATAAGTCAGTTTCGCTCAATTTGCATCTTCCGCACTCCACACAATGCAGGCATCAAAGCTGGCGTCTTTCTGGAGCCATTCAAATTCAGTGTTTGGCTAGTCTTTGTCGCTTTACTGATCCTTGCCGGCATATTGCTCTGGCTAACATTTCGACTGGAGCATCGCTGGATGCACTGTATGCGTTATATACCCTCGCTGCTGAGCAGTTGTTTGATTAGCTTTGGCGCCGCCTGCATTCAGGGCTCCCATCTGATACCACGCTCGACGGGTGGACGTCTGGCATTCATAGCACTCATGCTGACCTCGTTTCTAATGTACAACTATTACACATCGATTGTGGTGTCGACTCTATTGGGATCGCCGGTTCGTTCGAATATTAAAAGCATACAGCAGCTGGCCGATAGCTCCTTGGATGTGGGCTTCGAAACCATACCCTTCACAAGGGCATATTTAAATGTAAGTTGAATTCAGTTTAGTTATTCTATTGTAAATGAATTCACTTACAGACTTCACCACGTGCTGATATACGAGCCTTGGTCAGACGCAAGGTGGACCAACATGATTCCAGCAAAATCTGGTTGTCTGTCAATGAGGGCGTGCTTCGAGTCCGTGACCAGCCTGGATTTGTATTCATCTCGGAGGCCTCTAGCCTATACACCTTCATAGAGAAGTATTATTTACCACATGAGATATGTGAATTAAACGAAATCATGTTTCGTCCGGAGAGTAATGTCTACTCGATTGTGCACAAGAACTCAACTTACAAGGAACTACTAAAGCAAATCCAAGTACGCATGCTGGAGACTGGCATTACACAGAAACATAAGCTATTCTATACCAAGACCAAGCTGCACTGCTTTGCCAACAATTATGTGATCAATGTGGGCATGGAGTATGCAGCTCCGCTCTTTATAGGGCTGCTGATTTCCTACTTTGCCTCGATTATAACCTTGATATTGGAACTGGGTTGGGCTTACTTGGGCAGACGACAATCGCAGCGTTTGCCCACTGACGAATAATAATAAACGAATTATTAATCTTTAACCAGGTAAGCTCATCTTTACTCATACATTTGTAAAAACATTTGCTTAAAATAAATTATAAGTGCTCAATTAAGTGGCAAGGTATCACGGAACTGTCACCAACTGTCAACGGTTCTTTGATAGAAATTTATTAACTATGCATTAGGCATATATATTATTTGGCATATATAAGGTCAGATTTTTAAGTAATGACCTTATTAGCTAAGTTGGTTCTAACGAAATGTTTGTTCCTCAATTTATTGTACATTATTTTGTGAATATCGCACAATTAAATTATATATTATTCTTGCATTGTTGGAAAAGTGATTGTGAGTTGACTATATATTCATATTTGTTAAACAGTACTAACAGTAGTATGTTCTATAGCACTTTTCTATATTGCACAATTAGCCAGCCAGAATATTCTATACACTCAATCTATTAATCTTAACTCAACCGCACTACCGGATTATTTATATGAGAATCTCGTCACACACGATCTCAACAAGCTGGGAGTTTTCCTCGATATCAATTGTCAACGAAGTGCGGAAATTCTGTCGTTGGTAAGCATTCTTTTAATTACTTGAATAATAATTTATTATTTGAAATGAAAGTAGATTAATAGCATTATTAGATGCCTAAGACATTAAGACATATACTTGATCCGATGCTGAATATTTTTTAGCAAATGGTTGCTGCACTTCGTTTGCAATTGCTACAGCATTTGTGTAGTGATCCTGGAGGCTCGTTGTCATAATAACACGATTCTTCCGCTCCCAAATTGTCCGTCTCTGGATATTTTTGCGTTGAACTAAAGTCTCATTGAAATTAGTTTTAACCAATGCAATAATTTTTGCTTTTGTAGTGAGGGTCATATGTTTTCCTTTGACCATTATTTTTAAATGTTCACGAAGTAGAAGCTCCACAAAATGAGATTTTAGCAACATACATGCCAAAAATTATAGAAAAATAAAATGCAAATAGAATAATATTTGCGCATACCGACAAGGTAAATATTGTATTAACATAAAAGTGTGTTTTTTTTATCGCTGAGTGTATATCCCTTATTCTCAATTCAAATTCAACCAATTAAAATTCGAACTCAACAAATGAGTAAGAAATTGTCTGAGATTGAGTGCCGTCAAAACAAAAGAGACAGCAATATAAGTTAAACAGCCAATCATAGACGGCGCTTAGTGCTTGCTAATATGTGTATATTCGAACAGAAGCAAGAGAAACTGAACATAACTGTAAAAACGAGAGAAGAAAGACGCGTAAAGTTCATTAGTCAAGTAGCCAAACACATCGGGGCGTATGGGTGAGTGCATTGCTGTAGAAATACGAAGAACAGTTTGTTGTAGAAAAGTCTGAGAGCCAATCAAAACTCTTTGTTAGAGAGAAGTTGAGTGTGCAAAGTAAAAGAGTAAAGAAATACAAAAGCGAGGCAAATAAATAAAGAACCCAGCTCAGCTAGCTCACCTTTAATTGAGACTATGAGCTAACCATTTGTTTTGCATATTTATTTTTTTTAAATTAAATTTCTTTATATAAATATGATTTGTATATTACTTCGTCATCAAGGCCAATGATGAGCACCTTTTTAAAGCACGCCATCACTGGCTTATCTACGATCAGTACTTCAACTTGACTGAAGTGCATAAACGATTTGAGGAGGCGCAACTTTATTTTGACACGGAATTGACATATGTAGAGCCCAGCCCAAAACTCGACAACTTTATACTCTATGATTTGTATAACAAGGGAAAGCATCTAGGCGCCAAACTAAATATGACTATAGACCGACAAATCGAATGCAATGCTCAGCAGTGCTACTTGAGCCGCTATTTAAGCGATCTTCATAAGAGGACTCCTCTACAGCACCGTAGATATCTGACTGGCTTAACCTTGAGGACGAATGCAGTAGTATGTTGTTGTTGCATGATACTTTTAAAACATTTCATTTTCATTTAGTACATTATTTATTGAAAGGTGACTGCCATTCCAATCAATTCAACCGAATCGCAGATTAAAGATTTTCTTATGAGCGGCGATGATGTAAATAATGATTCATATGCTAGATTAGGCTATCAATCACATCAAGCGCTTAAGGATATGCTGGGGTGCAAGTAAGCCAATGAGTTATCATTCAAGCAAATTCTAAATCACTCTATTTGCAGCTTTAGTTATATATTTCGTGATCGGTGGTCAGATTCGGAATTGACAGGAGGTCTCATAGGGGATCTGAGTAACGACACTGTCGATATATCTACAACCAGCTTTCTGTTCTCCAGTCGACGGTCTACGTATTATAAAATGATTGCATGGTTTTCGTCCTTTCGCTCCACATGTATTTTTCTCAATCCCAAATCATCGGCAGTTCAGCTAAGCATCTCGCAGTTTCTTGAACCGTTCAGTCTGACAGTTTGGCTTATATTTGGTTCGTTGCTCTTTATATCTGGATTCTTTCTCTGGATAGCATTTCATCAAGAGCATAAGTTAAATCACTTAGACATGAGACTCTCTCTTCTTACCAGCTGCCTCTTGACATTTGGAGCCGCTTGCGTTCAAGGTGCCTGGCTGCTACCTCATTCCTCAGGTGGTCGCATGGTGTTCTATGCAGTGATGCTGTTATGTTTCCTTTTGTATAACTATTATACATCAGTTGTGGTAGCCATTCTGCTGGGCGATCCCCCCAAATCGAACATTCAGACTGTACAGCAACTGGCGGATAGCAATCTCGAGGTATCTGTTGAGCCATTAATACATGTCAAAGTCTATATAGAGGTAAATGATTATCTTTTACTAGTTCATTTGTATCATTTGTCGTAAGTTTCGTTCAGACATCAACTTATCCCGATGTGCAAAGTCTACATAAGAAAAAAATTTTAAACAGCAAGCGAGATGCAAAGAAAATATGGTTGCCCACAGAGGAGGGTGTCAAAATGGTGCGCAACTTTCCTGGCTCTGTCTACATCACGGAGGCGTCTAGCTCATATGCGTTTGTGCGGAAGCACTTTCTGCCCCACGAGATCTGCGAACTAAATGATATTCTGCTACGGCACGAGACAAGTGCCTATACTGCAGTGTCCAGAAACTCCAGCTATGTCGAACTGTTAAAAATAAAGTACTTTACAGAATATGAAATATTCTGATTTTCGCTAATATTGGAATATTTTATAGCCAACTTCGCATGCTTGAAACTGGAGTTCATTTCAAGCACTTTCGATATTGGATTCGCAACAAGCTGCATTGCTATCCCAGCAATCGAGTTGTCGTTGTGGGCATGGACTCTGTCGGACCACTATTTCTGCTGCTGATTTGTGCCTATATCGTGTGTTTATTGGTTTTGGGTCTGGAAATAATATGGCAAAGACAACAGCGACGGATTAACCGTCTATAAGGTAAGACTCTAACCAATATTAAGACAGTTTGTCGACCTTGTGAATACAAATTCTTGAACTTTATTTCAGAAACTTATAATCTTTAATATTTAATTAGGTAAGTTACCAGCTACAAGTTCATTCGCAAGCATTGCTTTGCCTTGTCGAATAAATAATAAATGCCCAATTAGATTGCAACATAGTTAGATTACTTTATGACAGGTCTTCATCGAACTGTCACTTTTGCAATTTCATAGATATCGATTATTTATTATTTAATCATATGAGAGGAATTGGTATTATGTGACGGCATTATCAGCTAAGCTGTTTAATTGATTGGTTCTAGCACAATGATTGCATTTCGTTTTGTATTATATTATTTTGTGCATATTGCTAAATTGAATAATATATTATTTTTGCACTGTTGGCAAAGTGATTGTGAGTTGACTATATATTAATATTTTAAAAATAATTAAATAAAAAATGTAATTATTTTCTTAAGCACTTTTACACTTTGCACAGTTAGCCAGCAAGAAAACGCTGTACACTCAATATTTAAATATTAACTATACAAGAACACTATCGGAGCGCTTGCAAGAAAATCTTGTGAAACACAATCTCGTCAAGCTGGGCATTTATCTGGATATCAATTGTCAAGGGAGTGCGGAAATTCTGTCTTTGGTAATCATTGTTTTAATTGTTTGAATATAAATTATTATTTTAAATCAAAGTAGATGAATAGATACACATAACTCTCAATACATATTGAAAACTCAACAAATGAAGAAAAAATTGTCCGAGAGTCTATAATACTATAATATAATAATATCTATAATATACTAAATCGTAACATACGAGCTTCAAAATAAAAGAGACAGACAGCAGTCAAACAGCCAATCACAGAAGGCTCTCGTTGATTTATAATGTGTGAATGTTCATTCGAACAGAAGTAAGAGAAACTGATCATAGCTGTAAAAGCGAGAGTCGACATACGAAAGTATGCAAGTGTAAGAGCCAAACACATCGGGACGTATTTGTAAGTGTATTGGTGCAAAAATACGAAAAGTAGATCATGTGTGTATGTGTGAGCTGATTCGTTTCAGAGCCAATCAAATCTCTTTATTTAAGAGAAGTTGACAGAAACAGCATAAAATGCTCTTTTCAGTTCGGACTGACTTCAGTTGAGCCTGCTTGCCGACGCGATGCGGATGTCATGATATTTATTGAAGTTGTGTCATGCAATAAAAAGAATGAGAGGCGATTTGATGTAAACGATCGGAATACAAGAGCCTATAGCTTTAAATTAAATCGATTAGTTATTATTTGTAAACTATAATAATATTTTAATAATTATTTATCCATAAACTATTTTGAATTACTTCTCTCTTTCTAGGCCAATGATGAACACCTTTTCAAAGAGCGCTATCACTGGCTTATCTATGATCAAAACTTCTACTTGCCTAAAGTTCTTGAAACATTTGGAAAGGCGCAACTTTACATAAGTACGGAATTGACATATGTAGAGCCCAGCCCAAAACTCGACAGTTTTATACTCTATGATTTGTATAACAAGGGAAAGCATCTAGGCGCTAAATTAAATATGACTGCAGACAGACAAATCGAATGCAATGCTCAGCAGTGTTACTTGAGTCGCTATTTAAGCGATCTTCATAAGAGAAATCGTCTACAGCACCGCAGATATCTGACTGGCTTAACCTTGAGGACGAGTGCAGTAGTATGTTTCATAGAAATATTTAAGTATTTCACATTATTCATTATTTCTTTTGTAGATTAACGCCTTGTCGGTTAAATCATCAGAATCAAAGCTGATAAAGTTTCTTAGCCGCGATAATGATATAAATATTGATTTATTTGCTAGATTAGGTTTTCAAACGCATCAAGTGCTTAAGGATATGCTGGATTGCAAGTGAATATGCAGTTAAAAAACCTTTATAAAAGTCAAGCTTATCCTAATGAATTCTTATTGCAGCTTTAGCTATATATTTCGCGATCGCTGGTCAGATTCGGAATTGACAGGCGGCCTCCTAGCGGATATGCGCAATGAAAGCGTGGATATTACAGCCACCGGATTCCTTATTACCCCTGGACGTTTAAAATACTTTAAAGTCATGACCTGGATGTCTTCTTTCCGGTCCACATGCATGTTTCTCAATCCCAAATCATCTGCAGTTGAGTTGCGCATCTCGGAATTTCTTCAGCCTTTCAGTTGGACAGTTTGGGTTATATTTGGTTCTTTGCTGCTGATAGCTGGATTTTTACTCTGGATAGCATTTCAACAAGAGCACAAACTAAATCATTTAGACAACAGAATATCTCTGTTGACCAGCTGCCTCTTGACATTTGGAGCCGCCTGCGTTCAAGGTGCCTGGCTGCTACCTCATTCCTCAGGTGGTCGCATGGTGTTCTATGCAGTGATGTTGCTATGTTTCCTCTTGTATAACTATTATACATCAGTTGTGGTTGCCATTCTGCTGGGCGATCCACCCAAATCGGACATTCAGACCATACAGCAATTGGCAGATAGCAACCTCGAGGTATCTGTTGAGCCGACAATATATACTAAAGTCTATATTGAGGTAAATTATTACGATTTAATAGCATTCAATCATGTAATTTATTTTAATAATTTCTTACAGACATCAAGCTATCCCGATGTGAGGAGTCTACATAAGAAGAAAATTTTAAACAGCAAGCGAGATGCGAAGAAAATATGGTTGCCCTCGGAGGAGGGTGTCAAAATGGTGCGTAACTTTCCCGGATTTGTCTATATTACGGAGGCGTCCAGCTCATATACATTTGTGCGGAAGCACTTTCTGCCCCACGAGATCTGCGAACTCAATGAAATTCTACTACGGGACGAGACTAATGCCTATACTATGACTTTTAAAAACTCCAGCTATTTTGAACTGTTTAAGCTAAAGTGGGTCGTGGATTGTGGAGTGCTGTGAGATTTGCTAATATTGAAATATTTTATAGCCAACTTCGCATGCTTGAAACTGGAGTTCATTTCAAGCACTTTCGATATTGGGTTCGCAACAAGCTGCATTGCTATCACAGCAATAGAAATGTCGTTGTGGGCATGGACTCCGCCGGACCACTGTTTCTGCTGCTGATTTGTGCCTATATCGTGTGTCTATTGGTTTTGGGTCTGGAAATAATATGGAATAGACAACAAAAACGCGCGGCGCAAGTAGTTCAGGCTAATGGCCAATCACATTTACCTTGTTGAGTGTGCAATTTGAACAAACAAATTGACAGACAGATGACACAGGACAGCTAAATTGCTTTGACTACAATAAAAACTATAAAAGGCAAGCGCCAAAATTCTGCCTCTAAGTCAATAACAAAATGCAGCTGTTGCAATTGGCCAACTTTGTGCTGCAGAATTTGCTGCATTCTCGCATAAGTTTCATCATTTTCTTTCACTGCTGGGCAAATAATGAAAGTGGGCTGCATTTTGTTAAGGCTAAAGTTAAAATATTTAATAAATTTAATAAAAATTTATTATGTCAATAAGTTCATAATTATTTCAAAATTTAATTATTATTTAATATTGCCTTTGCAGCCTTTCAATTTGCACAACAAATTCACAAACCTCAGCATCAGCTCATCTATCATCAGTTTGCACATTTGAATGACTGGAACTGGGAGCACTTGGAGCAACGTTATTTGGATCATGCACAGCCCACGTTGGCCGTTTATGTGGACCTGAGCTGCATGCGCAGCAGAAGTCTTTTAGCAGAGGTAATTCAGCATGTTTTGAAGGGTAAAAGGAAATCAATTTATTTGCTTCCAGGCCAGTCGATCGCGTCTCTACAATCAGCATTATCACTGGCTGCTGCACGACAGCTCGGAGGCTTTCAACTTTTATGATTTCTTCAAGTCCAGTAATATATCTGTAGATGCCGATGTGGACTATGTTAAGCAACATAGTTCAGGCACGAGTGAAGCTGTTATCTACACACTATATGATGTCTACAGCAATGGCAATCACATTGGCGGGCGGCTCAATATGACAGCGAACTACGAGCTCAGCTGCAATCAGAGCAGCTGCGAGCCCATTCGCTATCTCAGCTCATTGCATTTGCGTTCCAAGTATGGCAATCGGGAGCAGCTGACGGATGTGGTGCTGCGTGTGGCTACGGTGGTGACACAGCGACCCATTAGCTTGCCGCCGGAGCAGCTGCTGCAATTTCTCAATCAAATCAATGACACACATATCGATGGCATAGCGCGCTTCGGCTTTCAATTGAGTCTGATACTCAAGGATCTGCTGCAGTGTGGGTAAGTGTTTATTGCTTGGCTATTTCTATGTTTACTCTGAACCCCTTTGGGAAATCAGTGTCATGCGACAGGCAGAAGGAGGCATGACAGACCAGGCAAGATCAGGCCGACGAACTTCTTCGATTTACCTCTGTCCGTCCATCTGCATCACGTCAATCTCAGAAACTATAAGAGCTAGAGACTTCAATAATTTATTGGTGTTAGGTGTATTGCACGCGGTAAACGAGTTTGTTTCAGAAACTCGATAGCTTTTTCCGTTTCAGAGCTATCGATTAAAAACATGTATCGAGAATCTGTTATAAAATGATATCTTATTCATCTTCAGAGCTAGAGTCTCCAAGTCTTTTGCATATATATAGTAATATATCGACCTCCTCACATAACGTCATACTTAGCGACAATCACTTGCACCTTTTCCCATAAACTCATATTTCATGTAAACGGGTTCATTCACCCTATATCCGCCAATAGCATAACACTTACATAAACATCCACGTGTAACCGACACATACCTGCCCCAAGCGTGAGAACGCCTGATCAGCAACTCTATCCTAAACAGCCAAAAGTGTGAGAACGCCTGATCAGCAATTTTATCCTTAGCAGCCAAAAAGCGTGAGATCGCCTATTCAGCATATTATCACTAACCAATCAGATTCATTCAAACATATCGTCCGATCAAAAGCTCACCACTGAAAAGCTTTCCAATTCCGTATATAATAAGCCAACACACAATTGTATCTTTAGTTCTAATCGAGTTTTAAGACGCGGCTCTAACATTGCTGTAACGTTTTATCATAAGATAAACTCCAACTGTTAAAATTAAATAAAGTTATATTTTTTAATAAAGACGGTTGTTAAACACTTAATTATATAGATAATAATTTAATAGAATTTCAATTTTTGTTAGTTTTTGGATACCGATCCCCAATTCGCGCTCAGCCCCCCGAAATGTATAAAAAATGTTTTCTAAATACTAAAGACATACAGTTTGTTCTAGCATATACATATGCATGTCATGATCATAATCTGAAAGTTTGATTACAATTATCCAACTACAAGCAGAATTATGTAACAAATAAGTTCCCAATACATTGCCCATTGCAGTGCAAGCGAGAGCGAGACAGCAAGGCGCGAGCCTATGCATACATATGCATGTGTATGTGAACGTGTATGTGCATGTATACAGATACGAAGTGTTGCAGGGTTCAGGGTATCTCGTAGTCGAGCAGACTCGACTAGAACTTTCTTACTTGTTTCTATTGTTATCATCATAAATCTGAATACTTTTAGCATGAATTTTACTTTCAAAGATCGTTGGAGCTATGGCGACTACGATGGCGGCTCTGTGGGCGCTGTGGTCGATGAGACGGCCGACATTGGCTCGGCGCCTTGTCTGGCCACACCGGGCAGACTGCATCTCTTGTCGGCCATCATTGAGACGGGCTATTTTCGATCCATTTGCCTGTTTCGCACACCTCACAATGCTGGCATCAGGGGCGATGTTTTCCTGCAGCCTTTTAGCGCTTTGGTTTGGTTTCTCTTTGCCGGCATTCTGCTGCTGATTGCTCTAATGCTCTGGCTTGCCTTCTACATGGAGTCGAAGCGTATGCGTCGCCGTTGGCGCTTAGAGTTTGTGCCTTCTCTGCTGAGCACCTGTCTGATTAGCTTCGGTGCGGCGTGCATTCAAAGCTCAGCACTAACGCCACGCTCCATGGGCGGACGCTTGGCATACTTTGCGCTCTTTCTAATTAGTTTTATAATGTATAATTATTATACGTCTGTGGTGGTCTCGTCGCTGTTGAGCTCACCTGTCAAATCCAAGATCAAGACGGTGCAACAGCTGGCAGAGAGCTCGCTGCCAGTTGGACTTGAGCCGTTGTCATTTACCAAGAGCTATCTAAATGTGAGTATACTATACTTAAATATATTATTAATTATTAAATATATATATTTTTTTGCTTTTTACTAGTACTCGCAACGGCCGGAGATTCACTTGTTTAGCAAGCGCAAAATCGAGACGCAGTCGAACAACCCCGAGCTCTGGCTGCCCGCCGAGCAGGGTATTCTACGTGTGCGAGACAGACCTGGCTATGTCTTTATCTTTGAGGCCTCCTCGGGGTATGCGTATGTGGAGCGCTACTATACCCAGCAAGAGATTTGTGATCTTAATGAAATACTATTTAGACCCGAGCTGCTGCTCTACACGCACTTGCATCGCAATTCCAGCTACAAGGAACTCGTGCGCTTGAGGTAAATTATACAAGAAATAATTTAATTTAATTATATAAATTATATAATGTAAAATTGCTTTAGATTGCTGCGCGTGCTGGAGACGGGCATCTATCGCAAACATCGCAATTGGTGGGCCCGCATGAAGCTGCATTGCTACTCGCAAAACTTTGTCATTGCCGTGGGCATGGAATATGTGGCCCCGCTCTTCTTCATGCTGCTCTGTGGCTATGTTTTGGTGGTGCTGCTGCTGCTGCTCGAGCTTGCCTGGCAGCGTTACATGCAGCGCTCAGATTAAGCTTTAAATGCGCACGCTTTGCACCTCTCGCACCTTGCAGCTTAAAACGCTTTAAGCTGTTATGCAAAATAGCACAAATAAAAGCAAGTAAGAAGGCTCGAGTCGAGACGGCTCGACTACGAGATACCCTGAACCCTGCAAAAATAAAAACTAATGCTCTTCTTCTTTATAATTCTCTAGTCTCTAGTCTCTAGTCTCTAGTCTCTAGTCTCTAGTCTCTAGTCTCTAGTCTCTAGTCTCTAGTCTCTAGTCTCTAGTCTCTAGTCTCTAGTCTCTAGTCTCTAGTCTCTAGTCTCTAGTCTCTAGTCTCTAGTCTCTAGTCTCTAGTCTCTAGTCTCTAGTCTCTAGTCTCTAGTCTCTAGTCTCTAGTCTCTAGTCTCTAGTCTCTAGTCTCTAGTCTCTAGTCTCTAGTCTCTAGTCTCTAGTCTCTAGTCTCTAGTCTCTAGTCTCTAGTCTCTAGTCTCTAGTCTCTAGTCTCTAGTCTCTAGTCTCTAGTCTCTAGTCTCTAGTCTCTAGTCTCTAGTCTCTAGTCTCTAGTCTCTAGTCTCTAGTCTCTAGTCTCTAGTCTCTAGTCTCTAGTCTCTAGTCTCTAGTCTCTAGTCTCTAGTCTCTAGTCTCTAGTCTCTAGTCTCTAGTCTCTAGTCTCTAGTCTCTAGTCTCTAGTCTCTAGTCTCTAGTCTCTAGTCTCTAGTCTCTAGTCTCTAGTCTCTAGTCTGGGCTCTGCGTCGTCTCCTGTTACATACATTTTTACAAAACCATAATACCCTGAATTGCCATTTTCAATGGGTTCAGGGTATAAAATATCTATAGTTAAAAAACCTTTTCGTTAACTTTTCGCCTCATCCAACGACTGTGGAATTATGCAGCAATGCAACGACCCGTTGTCTCTGCCTCTGCTTCCTGTTGTCGGAGAGCCATGCAATTGCCACACGCCTCGTTGAGTGGACCACGTTTTTGTGTTTTCATGCGATTTTCGTATTTGCATTAAAAAGTTTCTTGTTTGGGCAATGATTTTTTTCACATTCTATGCTATTTGCATTTTCGTGGACCCATTGTAAACGGTTTGTGCGTGTGGCCAAAGATAAATACAAGTCCAAGCATTAAATAGTTATCTGAATGTGGCAATAGTTAGGCATGGAATGGGAATTCCTCCATTCTTAAAGAGCTATCAATTGCGTCATCTGATTGCTGTTTGTTGTGCTGCAGCGTAATCAATCATTTGATATATTTATTTCGATTATTTGTCATGTGATTTGGACTTTGATTTGTACTTTGTTGATTATGACCTGCGGCCTTTGCTTGTCACAATTTATTTTGTGGCATCATCGAAAAAATTGTGCAGCAAATTGCTGGTTAACCATAAAAACTTTGCCAGCAATTAATAATAATTATTATTACAATATTTTTGCGAGTGAACACGTTTTGATACGCTGTATTTATATATACCTTAGCTAAAATGAACTGCAAAATATTATATAAATTAAGTGTAATAACACAATATATAAATATTTATATATATTGCCTAAAGGAAACCTAGGGACCTTTTCTGTATGAGAAATTACTGTTCTGCTGACAAATTGGCAGCTCAATCTGGTTGTCAACAGGCTGTTTAAGCTGTCCAGGGCTCCTTGAGCAGCTTGTAATATAATAATATGGCTTTCACAGCACATCACATTGAACGATAAATTGACAGGCAATTTTAAATTATTTACTACACTTACGTTTCTCCCTTATCCGCGCTGCACAGCGAAAATTCTGTTCGTATTGCAAACGCCAGCAGCAACAACAGCCCCAGCGAAGCAGCTCTTAGAATTCCCCCGCCGCATGTTGCATTCGATACAGTAGTTTGTCAATAACATGTTTCCCGTTATTCATTTCTCTTTTTTTTTTTCACTCTCGCTGCTTTTTCCACTTCGTTTTCGGTAGTCGCTGCATTTGCCATTATTCGATTGCTTGTAATGTGCTTTAAACCTGAAGAAGTGGCATATTATTTATAACGGTAAGCTTGCGCGGCATACGTTACGTCGGAAGAGCACTTGGCGGTTGTTGCTGTTGCTTTTATTATATTTGTAAAGCTGAAGAAGTGGTTTGCGTATCGTTGAAGTATGACAGACCGACCCGACCATGTTGGGTATTCATAGATAGAATAAGACTTTGCAATTTACCAGTTGTTCATTCATTTTTAAGTATATTAAAAACTGGGTCAGTATATTAAAAACTGGTACATATGTATATATATACAAAAAGCCTTTTAATAATGTAAAATATGATGTAACAGCTACAGCTAAACTTTAAAGTTAGCCGGCGAGCCCATAAGGGCAAAAAATTGAAGATAAAGGGATAATTGTAGTCCCGGATGACTTATAAATAAACAGAATATATATACATATATATTTTAAAAAAATATATATAAAAAATAAAATAAATGTTAAATATTAACATTATTGGAAGCCTTTTTTTTATATATATATCACGTTTATTTATAGTTACTTTTTACTTGATTTAAAAAAAAAAAAATTATAAAATATAATTCATGTTTTTGCAATCTGTTTTTAATAAGTAGATTTAATAAAATTTAAAAAAAAATAAAAAATAGCCGTATGGTTTGAGTTTTACTAAGTTCAATCCATTTTTTGGATTACTATTTACTCTTCTAAATAACTATATCATATGGCAAGTCTGGAACATGAAATCTGTTTATACGTCTCGACTATTATTTGTGTTTTCTAAAAGTCTTAATATTAGAACATTGCAGTTATTTGCAGGTCACGTAGCCTATTTAAATATCTCTCTACCCTTTTCTTTTAACTTTCTCTTTAACAAGGGGAAATTTGAGATCTTTATAGATATCATGTCATGTCTACTCATATATGTACCAAGGAGCACTTGTTATTGTTCTAACGGATTTTGACTAATGTATTATTTGAATATTTGACTTTCTGTCTGTTCCTTAGAGCTGCAAAGCGTAAGTCCATACTGGCTTTAGCATGGCCTTATGTAGACATACTTTGTTCTAAGAACTTAACTAAAGCAAGTACATTTTCTCATTCTTGGTTTTCTGCTATCTTTGCTTTGCATTTGTATGCTGCCTTCAGATAAACGACCGATCTAGGTATAATCCCAGACATTTTAGCGTTTTGCTGACTGGAATGGTGGAATCATTGAGTGAGACTGTGGGACAGTTTGCGTGTCTGAGAGCGAATGTTACTTGCACAGAATTTTGCTCATTTATCACTATTCTCTAAATTTTTTAAACACGTTTCAATTAGAGCACGTTCTTCTTGAAGTAGGTTGGATGATAATTTAAAATGTTTACAATATTATATGCTCTTCTATGCAGCATAGAGTAGTTAACAGTCACCTCATCTGTTTTTATTTTATTTTTAGTTGCATACTTTGCGGCTGTGGTATTAAATTGTTTCCAGTGGTTTTGTGTACGTGCTAAACAAGCGCGTAAATGGTGTCAGTTTGAATCGCATTTGGCAATTTATATTTCTAAATATAATGTTCTATGCGCATATCTACTAGCTTGCTTAGTAATTGAAATTCGCATAGGCTGTTGCCAAACGTTGTCTCGACTGATATCTTAAGATTTATATAGCCCGTGCCCTGTGTACATCTTATCGGATTGTTATTGCCTGCAACCGCTTTTTAATCTCTCTCCGTGAATTACTCTGATAAAGCTAATGATAATGATGTCAATTGGTACTCAAGTATTTACCGTGAATTTGACACATTCAGTTGGCTATCGTCGTTGGGACGCGTTCAATCGTAAAGCGCCAGGCTTGCAAGTGATTAAAGGGTAATATAAACTGTACTCAATAAGACTTTAACTTTAATTCGTTTCTCAAATATATATTGTATTCCTGTAATAAAACCAGTCCGTGCGCTCTGCATTAAAATTAAGGCACAGTGTGGAAATAAATTTGTTGAACAATTCCAGTTTATTTGAATACAATATAACTGTTTAAAATAAACATCTCGCTATATATATGTATATCTGTCAGTTGTCTGAGCTGATATCATACATTGCGTATACGACACGTTAGACTGAAATCTAGCTTGAAAAAATATTTGCAATAGCAGAACAAATACGCAGAGCGTTGACTGCCTGTTAAAAATATACTATAAGTATACACATATATATATGTATAATAGACCACATTAAAAAATTCATAAAATAGCTTCAAAACCAGTTGTAATATAAAAAAAAATAATAAAAACAACAGAAACATTTTTGACACTGCTAAACGTCTTGAATTGACTTTTGTAGCCCTTTAAAGGTTTTCACAATTCTATTTAGCTTGCGTCACGCCTCATAGTCGAATATATTTAGAATAAAGCTTAGAGAATAATTTCTTATATACATACATATTTACATACATATATTATATATAGTTAACTGCCTGATCGACACTTTGGCAGTTCTTGCTGCTGTCGCTTTACGCCCGCTTTTTATGCTGCCGCTCGCAACTCGCGTGATTTTTTCTTTTTGTTACCCCTTGGGGTCGCCGCTGGCGTCGCTGCTGCCGCTGCGATCGGCGTCAATAAACGAAACATCGCTGTGGGTTTGCTCATTAAGTGGGCGGTTCACTCAGATTCAGTCGCTCGTGAAACGTTAAAACGCGCGAAACGGGTCGTCGTCTCGACAACGTTATCAGAAATTCTTAAAAGAAAACTTCCTCACGTTTTGAAAATAGACCTATACGACCGTTAATAAACAATTTGTCGCAGCAAATATCATATAAAGCTTATAGTGCTGCGAGAGGTGCTCATAAAACGGGTAAAAAAATTACCAAACAAATATTTAATTATAAAATACAAAATTTGAAAAATATACGGAAAAATTAAAAAAAATATATAAATAAATTGAAAAATAAATAATAAATATATGAATATTAAATAAATATAAAATATGTAAAATAAATAAAAAATATATGAAAAATAATAAATAAAAAATTAAAAAATTTATATTAAAAAAAAAAATAATAATAATAATTGGAAAGGAAAAGAATTAAAATAATAAATATATGAATAATATATAAATATGAAATATGCAAAATAAATAATAAATATATGAATAAAACATAAATAAATAATGGATAAATGAATATTTTAAAAATAAATAAAATGAAAGAATTAACAAAAATACATATAAATATGAAACAAAAAAAGATATGAATAATAAATAAATGAATAATGAATAAATGAATAATAAAAAATAATATAATATAAAAAATAAATAATAAATATATGAGAAAATAATAGAAAAAGTAATATTAAATAAAATAAAAGGAAAGAAATAAGTAAAAATATATATAAATAATTAGGAAAGATGAGAAACTAATATAAATCTATGAATAAAAAAATAATTTCATAATGGAAAAATTAAAATTAAAAAAATGAATGCATATACTTATATAAAATAAATATGTATTAATAAAAGAAATATATTGTTATACAAAAATTTTATATTTTAAATTTAATAATATTTTATTCCTATTTAAAATGAATATTTAATTTAGTTATCATTAGTTAAGAATCTATGTTTCAATTAGAACTAGAAATGCTAATTTGCAAATATTTTAAATTATTAGTTTTTAATCATTCTAACACAATGGATGTTGTGCAGCTAATGCTTAAATTTAAATCTTTTTATTTAAAATCGTTGACTAATTCTTAGAAAACTAGCTTGTTTTGATAAAGGTTATTTATTATTAATTGGAAGACAAGTTTTTCTGCTCGGAATATGTAGTGTATTTTTTTGCAACCTAGAAAAAATGTATATCAACTCGGTTCACATCTTCTAGCGCAACCTGAAAAAGTATTAAGTTTTAGTATGCAAAGCCATAAAAACTAATAAGGAAGCGCCAAAATATGAATGTGAATAGCAAAAAAATTGTGCTGTGCCATAAAAAAAAAACACACACTCTCAAGGCAAATGTCGCAAGCTTTCGTATCGACTTACACTTTCAGTTATAGTTCGAAATATATTTTTGATTTGAAATGCTCGAGGTGTCGGATTATTTCGCTGGCTCTGCCAAATGAAAGTGAAAACTTAGCTGGGATTGTCTTACAAATTGGGTCAACAACTTGACTGCGATTAGGTGTGAGCACACCTGAATGAGTCAACACTGAGAATACGAGCGAATGTTGTATTATGTATAGACTGATTATTTTTATAGAGAAGCTGACCTGCTAGAAATTTGAATAGTTCACACGTGGGCCTCTATTCAGCTACAACAACAATTTAGTCTCTAATCTGTAGAATTGACAAGGTCAAATTGTTGCAGCGGCACCTAAGTAACACGCTGAGATAATTAGATTAGATACAATTGATCAAGTGCCGCAACTTTCTAGCCACCTTTGTACCAATTGACCATTTAGTCACTCTCCTTCTCTCTCATTCTCATTTTGCATTTATTTATATTGCCGTATATTTCATTTATCTTTTCCTCCGTTGCGATCTCAATCAAGTCACAAGTTTTTGGCGTTTGTAAACAAATCAAACATTTTGTACTTTGCCCATGCAACGAGCTTTGCCAAATTAATTGTCGGGTTAAGGCAAACTATTTTGGATCCACTTACATCCGGTACCAGTTCGGCACCTCCTAAAGGCATTTAAGACAAAAATTCGATTACAAACAAAATTCTATTCTATTCTAGCATAAAAGTAATCATAATATAGCCAATTTGTATTCGTATATAGTATATTCTATATTTATATCTAAACCAATTTTATACTCGATACATCATCAATAACAATTTCTAATTGCTCTGCCAGTCCGGCTCAACAGCAAACAGCTCATGACCGACTGACGCACTTGATAAAAAGCTTGGCTTTTTTGACAGGTCAATTTGCATAGCCATAAAGCGAGATTTAAAAAAAAAAAAAAGAAAAAAAAACAAACATTTGCTTTGAATGTGCGTCAATCGCTCTAGGCTAATATCCACAATTAAAGCTCAATTAAATGAAAGACATTTTAAACGCACTATGATTTATGAAAGACATCCTGTAATCTTATCGTTGCTATCAAAAATCGTATATAGTTTTATAGGCTTAGCAGTTCAAGAACTTATTAGTTTCTTGCATAGTGTGTTTATCAAAATCACATTACATTATAAAAACGGACTTTGAATACGCGAATTACAAAGCCTCTACAAATGTATATATCAATGCTATTAATCTGATTTACGTGCCTTAAATTCAAAGAGAAACAAACAAACAAATGACTGAGCTCTTGAGTCAGTACCAAACAGGAAGGAAGTTTGTGTTATGTTTCCTTTTAGAGGTAGAGGTATATAGAGGTTGAGCAAAATTTGTGCAGTCTTTGGAGATTTTGAACTGTTTAATTGAATGAAAAATCTTCCAGTCATTAACAGAGATATTTTTGATATGCAAATACAGTTTTATCTCTTAAATGTTTCGCCATAAACTAGAGCTATTTTACATTCTTATCAACTACAGCCATACATACTTGGAGCTATACATATTGAATAACTCATCGACTATTAGCTCTTATGTATTACAAAAGTTCATGCTTAAAAAACAAAATATGCATATTTGGTAAAATATTGCTTAAAGTATAATATATTCGTCTTGTGAAAATTCTCTTTTGATCTTTTCGTACAATGACCTCTTATAATCCATATTGTGTGCTTTCAATTTTATAACTGACTTGATTTAATTGAATATGTTATTGTTAGCCGTTGTATCCTAATTTACGCAGCTTTCAATATAGTTTGATCTATATTTAGAAGTCTGTCATATATACACTACTACCACTACAGAGTATAAATTAGTTTAATAGCTACACAGAGCTTCAGGGTTGAGTAAGCCATTTGATTAGAAAACTCTGCAGGGGATTAAATAGGAAGAACATTTCGATACTAGAGACTATATCTATATTTAATACATAAAGGTCAGATTACATATTTAATTTAATATATATAGGTTAGATTATAAAAGACCTTGTTTCATTAGAACAAAATAGCATCAAAAATTATTTTATTTTAAATATATTAAAAATTAAAAAAATTTATTGCTTGTACTGATTGCGTGATCTAACTTGAATATTTTTATCACAATTTATCCAGTTTCATTTACAATATTTAACGGCTTTTAAAAACAAGCATTATTCGAACAGTTTATTAGCATTCGCAAAACGTTTTTGTTCGGTTAAGTTGAACTTGCTCAATGAAACAAATTCATGAACGCCGACGCACATGTTTAGCTTAATAAATAAAGCTCCCTCGAACCCACACTCACACACATACACACACGCAGCAAATAAGTTATTAAACCAAACAAAGCTTTCGCGGTAAAAGCGGAAAGAGCTTTTGTAATGTCGTTTAGTCTGCATTACCTGAACTAATTATAGACAAAGCTAATTAAAGCTGCACGTAAAGAACAGTTCAGCAAGTTGGCTAAATGACTAGAGATATCAATAAAGATGATCGCGAATTGCTGGCAGGTTATCTAAACTAGATTAGATGATCAGCAGCGCAGCTTTATTAAATCAAGCTCTTGTTCTAATTGCAGTACTCCTGCCCAAGATGTCAGCGTCCAGCAAGCAGCAGGAGGCCGAGGATAGCGAGCATAATCCACAGGTGGTGGTCACGCCAGCAGGCGCAGCGCACAGCGTGCGACACGATCGCTGCCTCTGGCGAGATCTGACGGCCTATTGGATCTTGGGTCTATGCAACAACTATGGCTACGTGGTTATGCTGAGTGCGGCGCATGATATCATAGCGCAGTTCAATGATGAGGTGGGATATTATGGTTTAATTTAATTAATTTATTTAAATTAGATATTGAGATTAGATTTGCAGATAAATGAAAAAGCAAAATCAAAATTTAAATTATTATTTTAATGTAAAGTTAAAAAAACACGAATATTTGTACTTAATAATATAATATTGAAAAATAATAATAATATATTAATAATATTACTAACCAAATGAAGGCTAGCTATAACCCAATTTATAGCCTAATTTATTATTATTATTATTATTATTATTATTATTATTATTATTATATATTATAAAGAATCTTTAGTGTAGTTAATTAAAATAATTTATAAGGTAAAGATTCACTCGAAAAAAAATATTATTATTATTATTATATTATTATTATATATTATTATATTATTATTCTTATAAATTAAGCAAAATGAGAAATAGAAATATATTTTTAAATAAAAATTAATATATATATTAATTAATTAATAAATTAATAAAAATTAATGTATATAATATATAAATAATATAAATTATAAATATTATCATATATTTTCTTTTTAGCCTGAGGTCGGCGATGTCGACGATCCAGGCAAGGGTCGTGAGTGTCATTTGGTATCGACGGGCGCCATATTGCTAGCGGATGTTTTACCTTCGCTGTTTGTCAAGATTATAATGCCATTCTTTCCCTTCTGGGTTAAGTAAGTCTTTTGCTCTAAGAATCTAAATAACTATATGACTAACAAATATTTTTCTTGCAGTGTACGCATAGGCATAGCTGTGGCCTGCTCGGCAGCTGGGTTTCTGTTCGTGGGCTTTGCCAATGCCGAATGGATGGCGCTGCTCGGTGTCATTATTACCTCGGCGAGCAGCGGCATTGGCGAAACTACTTTCTTGGCATACTCCTCGCGCTTTAACAAGTTAGTTTATCTAACTATTTAGCTATTGAGTATGATTACTTATGATCTTCCACTTATAGAAATGTCATCTCGACCTGGTCTTCGGGCACTGGCGGTGCTGGAGTCATTGGCTCACTCAGCTATGCTACGTTGCGCTCTCTGGAGGTTAGTCCACGCGACACGATGCTGATCATGTTGATCTTTCCGGCCATTGAAGCGTTTGCCTTTTGGATACTCTTGCGTCGCCCTCAGGTCTTGCCCGTCACCACGGTCGAATCCACTGAGGAGCTTATTAGCGACGATAAGCCTTTGGTGGGCTTCAAGGAGAAGTTGTCCTACATTAAGCATCTGTTTAAATATATGATCCCGCTGTGCCTGGTCTACTTCTTCGAGTACTTTATCAATCAGGGACTGGTAAGTGATTGAGTATTAATGCCGTTCTTACAAGATTGTAATTGACTTGTTTCTATTTCTAGTTCGAGCTGGTTTACTTTGAGAACATCTTCCTGGACAAGGCCTCTCAGTATCGCTGGCTGAACGTGGACTATCAGATTGGAGTGTTCATCTCGCGCTCCTCCGTCAACATTTTCCAACTGAACAAAATCTGGCTAATGTCTGTGTTCCAGTTCATCAACGTGATCTACTTCCTGACCGAAGTCATTTGGTTCTACACGCCCACCATTTGGATAGTGTTTGTCATTGTGCTGTGGGAGGGTCTGCTGGGCGGCGGTGCCTATGTGAATACCTTCTATCGCATGTCCAAGGAAATAGCGCCGGGTCGTCAACAGTTTGCCATGTCTATGGTCGTTCAATCCGATTCATATGGCATTGCGCTGGCTGGATTCCTGGCAATACCTGTGCATAATGCAATTTGTGAGCTGCCGGCGGCAGTGCGAAGTGTCGTCTGGTAATGGAGGTCGCAAATATATATGCATATATATTTAGAACATAGAACGAGCTCATAATGAGTATTTAATTATGCCTTTAAATTAGCTAATGTCTGTGTGCGTCTGTGTGTGTCTGTCTACATTTTATATTATCTATGTGTGTGTGTGTTTGCGAATGTATGTCTGCCTTGCTGAGGCAAATTTAACTTAGAAATTAGTTAAATAGTATATCTTATCTAGCTTGTAGGCACTTCAGAACTGAAGTGTGAATTGTATTAAACTAGACATAAAGATCGTGTACAATAATAATGTTCAAAAACCGCAGCAAACAGCTGTGAGAACAAGTTGTGAACAATTAAAAAGACAATGGAAAATAGACAATACGAAAATGGATTGTGATTAAGAGGCCCAAGTACCGAGCGAGGTTATCATGCAGCTGCCAAGTAGCATACATATGTATATACCGTAAGGCCTACTACGAAAAATTCAAGTTCATGAACATTATATTTGGATTTTGATCATATTGATAATAAATGTATATAAAATAACGAAAGCTCATGAATTTTATTTCTATTAATACCCTGAGCACAATGGAAATGGCAAATCAGGGTATAATGGTTTTGATAAAGGTATGTAATAGGCAGAAGGGGGCGTGGCAGAGGGTTACAAGAAAAGTTGATATCGACTAGAGCCTTCCTTATTGTTATACCCTGAGCCCATTGAAAATGGGAATTCAGGGTATAATGGTTTTGTGAAAATGTATGTAACAGGCAGAAGGAGAAATCGCAGACCCCATAACGTATATATGTATATATATTTTTGATCAGGGTTACGAGAATAGTTCATATGGACTAGAGCCTTCCGTATTATTTTTATTCAAATATACTTTTCTTTAGGTCTTCAATAATTAATGATTTTAATGATATATTAGAATTGTATAGGTATGTAAATTCCGTTCGATTGAATTAAAGTTTTAGTAGTATTAATTAATTAATAATGAATTAATAAATTAATAATATTACCACAAAGATAGCAAAAGTTATCTAATCTCTTGTTAAGGTAAATACTGAAACTCTATTGTTTTCTATAATATTTCAGTTTGGAATTTACACTTGTATAAACAAATCCAGATAAAATATAGAAATTGGGTTAGTAGCAGAGTAAAGTTTGGTGTTTCACTTATTAAATCCATGCTACTACTATTCTACAACCACTACAGCTACATGTAGTACTAGTACTACACTAATACTTTTACTACTATACGTGCTACTACTACTTGAAATATTTCTACTACTATAACTGCAACTACTAATTAAAATATTTCAACTACTATTACATCACATATTTGTATAACATATATGCTACTACTACTACTACTCCTTGAAATATTTCTACTACTATAACTTCCACTACTACTAATTCAAATATTTCTACTACTGTAACTTCTACTACTGCTAATTCAAATATAGTACTACTACTAGACTACTACTGCTACAACAAATATTTCTACTACTACTACTTCAAATATTTCTACTACTAAAACTTCTTCTACTACTACTTCAAATATTTCTACTACTAAAACTTCTACTAATCTTCTAATACTACTACTACTACTTCAAATATTTCTACTACTAAAACTTCTTCTACTACTACTTCAAATATTTCTACTACTAAAACTTCTACTAATCTTCTAATACTACTACTACTACTTTTACTACTACAAATATTTCTACTACTATATCTTCTAGTACTACTACTACTACTACTACAACTATTTCTACTACTATATCTGCAATTTTACTACTACTACTTCAAATATTTCTACTACTATATCCGCTAGTACTACCACTACTACAATTACTACTACTACAAATATTTCTACTACTATATCTGCTACTACTACTACTACAAATATTTCTACTACTATATCTGCTACTACTACTACTACTACTACTACTACTACTACTAATATTTCTACTACTATATCTGCTACTACTACTACTACTACTACTACAAATATTTCTACTACTATATCTGCTAGTACTACTACTACTACTACTACAAATATTTCTACTACTATATCTGCTAGTACTACTACTACTTCTAATATTTCTACTACTATAACTTCTGCTACGACTACTTCAAATATTTATACTACTACTTCAAATATTTCTGTTACTATAACAGTACTACTATTTATGCTACTACTACTACACTAGTACTACTTAAACTAATACTACACTACTACTACTTAAACTAATACTACACTACTACTACTAATACTTTTACTACTACAAATATTCTAGAGCCGATGTTTAGTGTGCTGATGGATCAGCTTAACTGTATTTATATAAATATTCTTACAATAATACAATGATTATTATATTGTCAGCACACAATACGTAAGATCTATCAAGTTCTGCTAAAAGATATTCAAGTACTACAAAATTATGCTCCCATTTTTTTATTTTTTATTACTAACGTCTTTTTGTTTCCTTTTCTGTTTTTTTAAATGAATCCATCGTTTACGAATAGGTAATTTGGTTTATATTGGCAGCACCAAATTGTGAACTAGCCAAATTCAGTTCGGATATAGTATATCATAGTGACCAGGTCTGTAGATAAGAAAAACTATAGGCCGTAGTCCCTCGGGGAAATCGTGTGTCTTGACCGTACCGCCCTCGACCCTGTCCAGATATTCGACACGCACGCTTACACTGAGGGCTGTAGAGAGCGCGATGATGTGTATATGATCGGATTCTTTGAACATTGGCTCCACTTCCTGATGGCGAAACTCTTCAATGGTCATATCACCTTCGATGAAATCCTGATAGAATGCGGCATCCTCCTGCAGTTTTCCAGAGGTAATCAAACGTAGATAGACAATCACATAATCCGAATAGCCTGGTTCGTTGAAGATAGTGTGCAGCTCGCTATGATTCTTTTCGAATCCACCAGGATTATCTGGATTAACTCTATTGATAACATCCATAAACTGCAACAATCTCAATTCATTATGTAATACTCTGTGTAAAGCTTTCGACTTACAGTTCCATGAAAATCTTCCAATGTGAAGCTGGGGAAACCAAGCTTAATCAGCTCATCTTTCGAGGACTCCGCAATCTGGCGAAACTTGTCGTAAGCAGCTTTATTCGAGATTAAGTACTCTAAATACGAGTAGGCAAATGCTCTAAAGAAACAATTGCCATCGGGACGTGTTCGTCGCATATATTTGTATTTGCTAGCCAAAGTCTGAATCTTGGCTGTGAAAATCGCATCCCCATTGTATTCGGCCGTCAAGCAAGTCAACGGCAATTGTTCGCTGACCAAAGGTGTTGAGTCGCTGATCTGTAATCAATGGGCATGAAAGTGAATATATACATTGTGGACGATAGCAGCTCTCACCTCTCGCTCTATTTCACGCTGCTGCTGTAAGATTAAGTCATCACGATTGTCGTGATTGTCATCAGGTTCCACCGATTCCATCAGTTTCAGAAAGGTTGTTTCACAAAATCACGAAAATATTTGCTCCAAATTTGAAAATATCAGACAGGGTTAGTCTGACTGACAGCAAGCATAAAATACCCGAAAATACATTTATCGATTTCGTATCGAAAATATCCCTTAGAGGCCTCTATCCCAAGGAAAGAGTAGGCCCTTCAATTTCCTATATTTGTTGATTTCTCAGTTGAACTTTCGTTGCGCTACGGAACACAACCGATAAACAACGTAGAATTTGCACAAATTTATTCTCACGTAAGTTGGGGAAAATTATACATTTCTATTTTTTTAATTATATGAAATTTGTTATATATTTTATTTAGCCATAAACTATGTCTTTACCACGTGTTTATTTTGACATTAACGCCGGGGGCGAAAAACTCGGACGTATTGTAATGGAGTTACGCTCGGACGTTGTACCCAAGACAGCTGAAAACTTTCGCGCCCTGTGCACTGGGGAGAAGGGATATGGGTATAAGGGCTGCCCGTTCCATCGGGTCATACCGGGCTTTATGTGTCAAGGCGGCGATTTTACTAATCAGAATGGCACCGGGGGTCGTTCGATTTACGGCAATAAGTTTGCCGATGAAAATTTTACGTTGAAGCACACGGGTCCCGGAATTTTGTCAATGGCCAATGCTGGCCGTAATACCAATGGCTCGCAGTTCTTTATATGCACCGGGAAAACCAATTGGCTGGACAACAAGCATGTGGTCTTTGGCAAAGTCGTCGAGGGCATGGACATTATTGCCAAAGTCGAAGCATTGGGCTCCAACACTGGAAAGACCTCGAAGAAGGTTATTATCGAAGACTGCGGCGACTTGTAATTTACAATGTGATTCAAACTCATTTAATACTGCATTATAAATAATAAAAAAAAATATATATACTTGAAACATGTTCAGCTGCAATTAAATAATGAATAAATAAAAATCGTAGCAACAATCTGACTGCAGATAACAAAAAAATATAATCAACAAATGTTTATATTTCCTGTTCCTCTCTCTACAGGGTATCTGCTAGTCTGGCACACGAGCTTCTTAGGCTAACAGTCGATATTTATGTAAGCCAATGTTTGTTTTACGTATTCTATAAGTTTTAGCTCCATAAGTTCACCACACATTTTGCATTCTAATGCCGTCAGCCTGCTCTAAATATAACGACATTTTTTATTTAACAAATTGAATAAAAATTTCAGGTTTGTAAAGTTCGACAGCCGACGTTGCTTAACTGCCACTTGACATCACATTGACAAACGCTCTAAGGCACAGAGCTGACTGCTAATTGTTGAGTAGTGTTTGATCAGAGTGTCTCTGCTGCAGCAGCAGCAACAGCAGCAGCAACACCAGCACCGGCACCGGCATTAGCAGCAACAGCAGCAGTAGTAATAGCAGCTGTATAGATAATGCTTGTATCAGTCGTTTTTGAGCAGCCGCATCGTATGGTTTTTGGAGCGGCATTTCTATAATTTTCATATTAACATTCATTCATCAAAATGCGCGTCGTCATCTTATCAGCACTTTTACTATTGCTTAATCTTGGATGGGTTAAAGCGTACGAGACAAACACAACAAGAACTAGCAGTAAATTGCCCAATATAATCATCATAATGGCTGACGATATGGTAATAGAGCTGGGAAGATCCACAAACCGTAGTGGGCCAACGCTAATGGATAATTAACACATTTATCAACTGCGAATTGCAGGGGTTCGACGATCTTAGTATACGCGGCGGACGAGAGTTTCTAACGCCCAATATTGATGCATTGGCCTTCCATGGACGTCTACTGGATCGCCTCTACGCACCGGCTATGTGCACTCCATCTCGCGGTGCACTGCTAAGTGGAAAATACCCAATACATACGGGTAAGATTTCTATATGCGCATTAGCTTATGATCATCTAGAGATTAGAAATATACTCAACTCTTAGGTACTCAGCATTTTGTAATTAGCAACCAGGAACCCTGGTCCTTAAAGCTGAATACCACCTTGATGCCGGAGATCTTTCGGGAGGCGGGTTACTCTACGAATCTGGTGGGCAAATGGCATTTGGGTTTCGCTAGGCCGGAGTTTACGCCCACGCATCGAGGCTTCGATTATCACTATGGATATTGGGGTGCATACATTGATTACTATCAGCGTCGCTCCCAGATGCCGGACAAGACTTACATAGTGGGCTATGATTTTAGACGAAACATGGAGGTGGAGTGCGCAGATCGTGGTGTTTATATTACAGATTTGTTGACCAACGAAGCGGAGCGTGTTATACAGGAGACTGCTGCTAAGCAGAAGCCACTTTTCCTCATGATCAATCACTTGGCTGTGCACACGGGCAACGATAATGATCCATTGCAGGTGCCAGAGGAGGAGCTGCAAAAGTTCCTCCACATCAAGGACCCGAATCACAGGAAATACGCAGGTGAGCTATGAATTATATGAATAAAATTGATAACTATAAATCCTATTTTAATAGCTATGGTCTCGAAGCTGGATCAGAGCGTGGGTCGTGTGATAAGCGCATTGGCGCGTGCCGATCAGCTGGACAATAGCATTGTGATCTTCTACTCGGACAATGGAGCGCCTTCGGTGGGCATGTTTGCTAATACGGGCTCCAATTGGCCGCTCAAGGGGCAAAAGAACTCACCTTGGGACGGTGGCTTGCGTGTGGCCGGCGCCATTTGGAGTCCCTTGCTCAAGGCGCGCAGCAGTGTGTTCACCCAGCCGATCTATGTTGGTGATTTTCTGCCCACATTGGCGCACGCTGCCGGCATAGAGCTGCCCGACTCGTTGCAGTTGGATGGCATTGATTTGTGGCCACAGTTGTCGGGGCCGAAAGAAACACCTCAAGTGCCACGCGAAATATTGCACAGTCTCGATGATGTGTGGAACGTAAGCTCACTACTGTTGGATCGTTGGAAGTATGTGAATGGAACTACCTTGGCGGGGCAATACGATCAGCAGCTGGTGCAACGCGAACTTGATGACCTTGATCCTCGCGCTAATCGCTACGTGGTGGAGGTGCGCAATTCGCCTGCCTCGAAAGCGCTGGCTCGCTATGACCAGCAACGCCTCACACAGCATCGCATGAAAAACATTATGATAGACGCGAAGGTCGTTTGCGGCGATATGCAGCGTGGTTGCAATGCCTTGTTGGAAGAATGTTTATACGACATGAGCGTCGATCCGTGTGAGCGCAACAATCTCGTTTATTCTGAGCAACATGCGGTTATACTAGCAACAATGCGTCAACGTATTAAGCAGCTGAGGGCTGGAGCTGCTCCAATTGAAAATCTCCCAAGTGTCCCCTATGCAAACCCTACCCTGCATGAGTGTACATGGGATTTGTTTGAAGTGAAGAAAGTGGGACCAGGTAAATGGAAACTCAATTAATCATAAATTAGTTTGAAAATGACTTTTAAATACATTTTACAGTGCCGCTGGAGTGCGATTTCCATGGTATTCCTTGCAGCGCTTAGTTTAACGGCTAAAATCGATACCGATTTCCAGTTCATTTGATTATCGAATACCAAGCAGTCCGGCAACGCTCTACATTTTTGAAAAGTTGCTATTGAATTTCTTTAATTTGCTTTTTATTGTGTATTCTTTAGCAATTATTGTTATTATATACATATTTAAATGCTTTATAAATATTTTTCATAAATATGAGCTGCAATGATTTTGAAATAACGGCTTCGAGTTGAATACAGCTGTCAGCTGACAAAATTGTCAAACTTTGTTAAGGGTGGAAATGAAAACTCATACCCGAATCACTTGCAGACAAAAAGTTTTGCAGGCGGCATGGAGGAACGAGCGGTCTTGGCCAATATAGCCACGATTATTGCAAAAGATATACTCATTGATGAACAGCCGAAACAGACTGGCTTCTTTTCCAGCACTCTTCCCTTGCTCGATGCTAGCGAGGATGACGAGGCCGAGATTTTTGCGTTAATGCAACAAAAGCGTGCCGCAGGGCAGGTCAAGGGAAAGCTGAAGAGATCCCACCTCCCAGAGACAGCAGCAGCAACCACACAGCCTGCCAGAAAAGTGGCCAAACATGAGTGGAAATATGCAGAGCTGAATTTGCTACATCGCTATGTGGATGACCAGTTCGAATCTTTTCTACATATGCGCAAGCTAACGTTTCTGGTGAGCATTAATGGGATAGTGTAAAAAATGACAAGGTTTCATAATCCATATCTTGCAGAAAATCCAGCAGACTCTGGAGGAGATTCTGAAACGAAATGCCCCGCCAGGCTCGCCTGCTCCACAAACAACGCTCTCGCTGGCTATGTGGAAATTGACCACAGACGAACACTTCGAGGAGATTGCACGCAAATTTCAGTTTCCGTGGTCGCTGTGCCAGCAGGTGGTTCGCAGCTTCTGGCACATCATCTCCGATAACTATGAGAGTTTCATCAAATGGCCAAATTCTCTGGAGGCACAGCAGAGCACCTTGCAGGGCTTCCATAGCTTGCCGCAGCTAAGCTGCTTTCAGGAGCTCTTTGGCATCATATCCTTAAAGCGTCTAGATATATTCCTGGAATCTGAGCATGCCGAGGTGGGTGTTGTACTGCAATTGATTTGCAATGGCGAACAAAAGATCATCGACTGCTATGTGGAGCTGGAGCAGGAGTATACCTTTGAGGAGTCGCCCATCGGACAAACATTGGCTCTGAATCCACGCACAATGCCAGCGAGCAGCTATCTAATTGGCAGCACTTGCTTTCCCCTCAAATCCTATTTGATTCGTCCCATTGAAGCAGAGTGCTTTCGCAAGGATTCCGTCTTCAACGCACTGCTGGAACCCGCCTATCAATTCTCTAACAATGTAATGGATTCCTTGGCGCGTCGCTTTCACACTTTATATGCTCTAGAGGCGCGAGATTTGAATGAGGTTCGGTTAATTGTGGAAAGCATTTGTGCCATGCATAACTTGTGCATTGATTTCCAAGATGATTATTTGGATACGAAGGCAAGTGGGGAAACTAAATTTAATTGGGGTGGAGATCTACCAGGACGTGGAGGCGGCGAGAAGGATACTAAAGGATTGCGACGACGCATGGAACTGCTTGATAAACTGGTTGACACTGAGGAGGGTGCCTAAAATAATAATGAAAGCCAAATAAAGAATCATCCATTCAAAAATGAAAACATTCCTTGTACTAAATTAACGATATTTAATAACATGTTAACATGCTAACATTCATAAAAGAAACTATCGATAGCATCGGTGATTAGTTTCGATAGCTTGCTTGCCTCATGCACAGCATATGGCAACGCTATAGTAATAACAAAACAAATGCACGTGCGCTAAATTTTGTATAATTTTAAATATTAATAAATAATAATGGATACGTATGATATATTTAAACAGTTAACAGCTGGTGTACGATTTACCAAAAAGCGGACGGTATGTATAAATTGATCAATTAAAGACTTTCGCTGAATATATCGCTTGACAGGCTCCGGCATCCAAGCCAAACACCGTAAACATTGTGGAAGAGACACCGCCGCAGCCGAAGCCTGGTAAACAGTCGGTTGAAGATTCAGACTCTGAAGTGGATGACTGTACAGCTAATGACTTCCGTTTGCTGGCTGATATTGGGACTAGCTCAGGCGCAAGTGTTCCCAAGCGTAAAAAGGAAAAAAAGCTATTGACCCCGGAGCAGGCAGAGCAACTGCAGCGTGCCGAAGAAATTAATGCTCTACGCAAACAGAACTTGATAACAGTACTGGGCAAGGATGTGCCAGCGCCCATAAAACATTTTGATGACTTGAATAGTTCGGAGTACAAATTACTGCCACGTCTGCTTGAAAATCTCTTATCCTATGGATTCTCACAGCCCACGCCTATACAAATGCAGGCGCTGCCAGTGCTTTTAAAAGACAGAGCATTGATGGCCTGTGCTCCAACCGGGTCAGGTAAAACATTGGCTTTTCTCACGCCCATCATAAACGGCCTGCGTTGCCATAAAACAACTGGTTTGCGCGCTCTGGTGCTGGCGCCCACAAGAGAGCTGGCGCAGCAAATCTACAGGGAGTGCGGAGAGCTAACCAGAGGAACGGGTCTGCGAACTCACTTTATCAGCAAGGTGAGCGAGGCACGACAACAACATGGACCCGAGTGCAAGCAGAAGTATGACATATTGATTTCGACACCAAATCGTGTGCGTTTCCTGCTGCAGCAGCAGCCACCGCTGCTGGACTTCAAGTCCATCGAGTGGCTTGTGCTGGACGAGGCGGATCGCCTCATGGAGGAGGGTCAGAATAACTTTAAGGAACAGTTGGATGACATCTACAGCGCTTGCACGCATCCACAGAAGCGCGTTGCCTTCTTCAGTGCCACCTACACGGTGCCTGTGGCCAAGTGGGCTTTGCGGCACCTCAAGAATCTGGTGCGTGTTACCATCGGCGTCCAGAACAGTGCAACGGATACAGTGAAGCAGGAGCTGCTCTTCGTCGGCTCGGAGAGCGGTAAACTTTTAGCTGTGCGTGAGATGGTGCGTCAGGGATTGCAGCCGCCTGTGCTGATCTTTGTACAGAGCAAGGATCGTGCTAAGCAGCTCTTCGAGGAGCTGCTCTACGATGGCATCAACGTGGATGTGATACACGCCGAGCGAACGCAGCATCAGCGCGACAATTGTGTGCGCGCCTTCCGTGAGGGTCATATCTGGGTGCTCATCTGTACAGAGCTGATGGGTCGTGGCATAGATTTTAAGGGCGTCAATCTGGTCATCAATTATGATTTTCCACCCACCAAAATTTCCTACATTCATCGCATTGGACGTACAGGTCGTGCGGGTCGTCCGGGACGTGCTGTTACCTTCTTCACGCAAGACGATACGCCCAATTTAAGAAGGTAAATGAACGAGAACTGCAAATTATATGAACTTCATTAATCCTGTTCCATTTCACAGCATTGCACAAATCATCAAGAATTCGGGCGGCGAAGTTCCAGAGTACATGTTGCAAATGAAAAAGGTTAGCAAATCGGAGGCCAAAATGCGTGCCAAGAAGCCGCTGGATCGTGAAGATATAACAACCAAAATACGCCCCGAAGCACCGAAAAACTTTGTTAAGCTGCAGAAGGTTGAAAAGACCGAAAAGGTGCTCAAGCAGCAAAACAAAACGGATAAGAATGCGTTAAATAAAAGCAAAAAGTTAGCGAAAATCAAAGAGCAAATAAAGGGCAATGGAAAGGCAGCAGCGAAAGGCAAAGCGAAAAAATCGAAAAAGGCTTCCAAATGATTTACTAATTTCAATGAATTATTAATTAGTGATAAATGTACATATATAACAACAAATATATATTTTGTTCAGACTCTTAAATGTGGTTTTTATTTATAAATAATACTGGTTTACTCTTAAGAAAAAAATTAAAAAAAGCAATTTATATCTGATTTTAGGCTAGTAAATTCTGAAGGGTTTTCTGCAATTCGATATCCCTACTTCTCGTCTTTAATGTTCTTTTCCCTTTCCCTATGAATATGGTCTTTAAGGTCATTGACTGTGAGCACAACTTAACTCCTGATTATATGAACGATTAAACAAATTGCAATAATAATTACAGTTGTGATAATTTTTGAAGTCAATTAGAGTCGGTTCATTTAAGCAATATACATTTATAGTATATATTAAAATATTATAGATAGTATACAGTCGCTCGACTAAGTGAGCTTGTAGGTAAGCCTGCTGATTGGATTTTTGATTAAAAGCATTAATGCAATGTAGATCTTTGTGTGGTCATTGGCCTGTGTGCGCACACACAGAGATATGATCTCCGGCATGTTTGCTTTGACTAAACATCTTTGGGCACTTGTAGCGACGACACTCTTGGATGGAATGGATGCGTTTGTATGTCTTTTGATTGCAAAACTCTTTAAAACACTTCTGGCATTTGGGTCGACTATTTCTGACTGGTTTTAAATGTTGAGAAATCTTAACAAGTTTGGGATTGCGTTTTGCTAATTGTCTGCCAAATTGTTATTAAAAATGTATTTTAGTGCAAGGTCTCTTCCATGGCTTTCAAGACTTGAATTTCATATACTCCTCTTGTTCTCAACTCTCCTACGCTCCACATTGCTGCAACTGGCATTAATACAATCCACATCAACAAACCTCTCTTTGGCAGGTTCCATTCCTCAGTCTCAAGCAGATTTCTACTTCCACAGACTTGAATTTAATATACTCCTCTTGTTCTCAACTCTCCTACACTCCACATTGCTGCAACTGACATTGATACAAACCACATCCACAAAACTCTCTTTGTCAGGTTCCATTCCTCATTCCTCAGTCTCAAGCAGATCTTGTTCCACATGAAAAATAAAAGTATGCAGTTATGCTCAGCTCGCCGTTTAAATTTAAAAGCAATTTGGGTGGATTTCAGGAACTCTCTTAGTTCATATCCAACGCAAGTTACATCTTCCAATTGCCCATTGAATATACACATGTACAAGAATCACGAAACGACATAAACAAATTTTCCGTACTTCATCCATAGCGAAAAACTACAAAACAAAACCTTACTTTGATTGCTTGCATAGATATAATAAATAACGTAGCTTAGGGTGACCTAATTTGTCATTATCATGTTATCGAGATAATATGTGCAGCATATTGATATCGATATAATTTAATTGAGCCAGGAATTTAAAATTCCAACTCATGTCGTTCAATGCGCCGACCCTTTTTATTAATACAAAAAATGCCATATATATTTAATGCGGTACTGATATATTTCTTTGTAATACATATATTATCTTATATGTAATACCTTTTATTTTGTTGTGTTTTTTTTTTATGTGCAATTATTTATGTTTTTTGTTTGTATTAATTTAATTTGCATTTTGTTTGTGTCAATATCTTATTGTTTATAAATTAATATTGTTAAATGCTATTCTTAATCTAGTTTGGAAGCAAACTGCAAATTTGTTTACCAAGTTAACAACGTTTTAAATAATAATATCTTATGCCATATTGAATCGCATAATGAGAAAAAATTCTTTAGGCAAAATCATGAATAAATAAATATGAATGAATAATATTGTATATGTATATAAAAGTATGTGTATGAGTTTAATAAGTCAATAACGAAACAAAGAATATTTAATAAATTAGATTAATAAAAACCTACTTTTAAAATGTGTGTTTTTTTTCGATTTTTTTCTTTTTGTTATTTCGAGTTGGTTCCTTAGCAACATATTGTGAGCTGCGCAACTGTCACAACACGTAACAAATTGTATTTTCGAGAATAGTTTAAACCTATTAATTAGATTTATATTTTATATGTATATGTAGGTTAGTTGTAAATTGTTTCTATTGAAATTTGTTATGCGCTAGGTATGATCTAAAGTTCATTGTATGTTTAATCCTTTTAAGCTTGATAGGAAGCTGTTCTTTTTGGGGCTTATTTACTTAAGTTAAAATATTTGTTTTTACTCGTTTTTTCTTAATGCAACTATTATTTAAATTTCTCGTTTTTTAAGCCCTATATGCAATATTATTATTGATTTAATTTTCGCATACATATTTGTTTTGTTTATCATAGCATTTTACAGTAAGCATAATTATTTTATAATCCAATTATATGTATTTATATTTGATTTTTAATGCTTTTTTGTTTTTAAGAAATTCTAGATTCTTTATATTGGGGGAAGGCATGTTAGAAATTTCCAGGAAATTTTAACGAACTGTGTTTTTTTTTTTTTACATAGAACATTCAAGATTTCTTGCCAAATACATTTTCCATTCAAGTTATATATGTGTGGATGTGAGTGTAGGTGTTCGTTAGCTTTAGCTTTGACACTTTGCATATTTGTTAAAAACTCGCGATACAATAAACATTTTTCTTTTAACGCGCTACCAAATGGGGAAACAAATAACAATCAATTATACAATTACGTCCTTAATATTCATCAACTTTATAACGCTGAAAAAAATTTGGCTTCGATTTGTTGCAATTAGCTGTGGATCTGTGTGTGTTTTTTGTTGTTGTTGATGCTCTTTCAGTAGAAATGAGGCGGCGGCAACGTTTGCGATGGCAACGCTGACGTCGGCTTCTGCTCCCATCAGACGACCGAATCCTTCCTTATCCTGTGTTTGTTCGTTTGTGTGTTAGCATATATAAGTGTATTGAGAATGAATGCAAAAAGAACAAAATAACATTATGCATTATGAATTATGAATTACTTTATGAATAATACTCTATATAAGACTATTTTCGCACCACATATAATTCTCAGTCTGGGGTGCACGCATGACGCCGACGCCGCCGCCCAAACGGCGATAGTTCATGCAGCCGCACAGGCGCCATTGATTCGTCTCTGGGTCATAAACCTCAATGGTCTTCAAATAGGCGGAGCCATCAAAACCGCCCACTGCATAAAGTTGGCCGTTAACAACGGCGAGTCCGACCTGCACAAAAGTTAAACATTAATTAGTATAAATTTGAAAGTCTCAAATTAACTATAAATTACGCCGCTGCGTCGTGAGGTCATGGCCACAATTGGACTCCAGGTGTTGGTTAGCGGATTGTAGCGCTCTGCAGAGGACAGTTCCATGCAATCATCTCGACCGCCAACAGCATAGATATAATTATTAAATACGGCACAACCAAGGTGCTTACGACGAGTGGACATGGGATTGACAGCTACCCATTTGTTTTGTCTGTTAAAGTGTATTAGATAGAGATCAGGTGTTATTATTAGATATGCAATTCGAACTCTCTGAAGAACTGAATTACCTTGGGTCATATCGTTCTACTGTATTGAGCGGGCACTGGCCATCGGAGCCACCTATGGCATAAAGATGACCACTTAGGACGGCAACAGCAACTCCTAGACGGCGTGTGGTCATTGGTGCCACCTTGGACCATTTGTTCTCCTTGGGATCATAGCGTTCGACATGATTCAAGCATTGCACGCCATCCTGACCGCCCACAGCATACAAAAAGCCATCCAGCACCGCTACGCCGACACTTGTGCGGCACGATGTGGTGGGTGCCACATCGCAAGACCATTGATTGGTCTGTGGATCATAGCGCTCTATGCTATTCAAATAACTTTGGCCATCGTGTCCGCCAACAGCGTAGAGAAGATCATTCAGAACGGCAACACCGACGCCACAACGTCGCTTGCTCATGGGTGCGACCATTTTCCAGTCGTTGGTCTGCGGATCGAAACGTTCGACTGAGGCGATGGCATCGCCAGAACACCAACCGCCCACTGCGAACAATACTTCGCCCCGTCGTGTGGGCTTGCGTGGACGGGTCCGCGGACCCTGCATCAATGGACGTTCCTGCGGCAGTAGCAGATAATTCTTCGCCTCATCAACCAGATCGCGACATGCCTCATCCGAGCGCACCAAGAGATCCGAGCCCACAGTGCCCACCAGGAACTTGGGCGAGAGCAGTGGTAAGCGCACATGTTGAAGAACCTATAAATATAATTAGATGAATAGAAATAGTTTACTTTTAATTTAATGCTCCCCATTTACCTGTGCCAAATGTTGTCGCCTCTCAGCGACATTGTACTTGAGCCAGGACATTACTGCATTGAACACTTGCTCCTCGCTGCGGACATTGAGTTCGTCGCTGCAAATTATATCGACCAATTGGCCGACGGGCAAAAGCAGAAATTCCTCGCTCTCCATGACCTCTTGGAAGTTGTGCTGCGTAAATTTGTCGGCGATGCGAAGCAGCTCACGGCAGGAGTGCGTGTCGGCGAAAGCGCGTATACCCAGGCAGTTGGTCGGATCCAGTTGGCGCTTGAGAAACTCACAGCAAATATCCTGAATCTCTACAAGCTGTAGAAGACAGGCGGCCGGCAGCAGAGTCTGCACATTGGACTCCTCAACAATGATGTGAGCGGTGTAACAGAAATCAATCAATAGCTCCATGGCGTTCTCATCTATGTCGCGTATTGTGACCTCTGTTTGGCGCGACTCCTCCAGCTCGCCGGTGAACATGGCACAGAAATAGGAGCTGCAGGCGCTCAGTATGACGCGATGAGCGAAAATCTTGCGTCCACCTACATTAAGGACCACGTCACAGAGCTCTCTATGTCGGCGCAGCATGTTGAGTTCGGTGAGCGTCACTTTCGGATGCTTCTCCGATGTGTGGGTGAGACGTGCCGGCGAGGGTGGACGCTCGGCCCCGCTGCCGGTGCCGCCGCTGCCCAAGCCTGTGCCCGTTGTGCCTGTGCCACCTGAGGCAGCGGCCGTGCCGCCGCTGCCAAGGCCCGTCGAGCCAGGCAGTAGAGGATCGCCCATTCTATTCGCCGCTAAGCGCAGCGGGGCGGAAGCCCAACCCCACACGGCGTCTATCTAAATTGAAGAAAAAACAATTCGAATCAGTAAACAAGAATGGATACGCCTTTGCCTTTAACATTGCCAGCCGCCCCCACAAATACACTCACGCTATCCTAAGAGATGTGCGCGTGAAAGCTAAAGGAAGGTAAGTCGACCTCACGCCCAAATACTTAAAAGTGTAAAATATTGTGTTAAAAATGTCATTTGTTAGTTTGAGCAAGTAAATTTGGTATATTAATAAAATGTTTAATAACTGTCTACAATAAACGTAAATAATATGGATATAAGCATGTTTTTCTTTGGGCATGAGAAAGTCACGCGTTCATCTCTAGGTGGGCTCGTTGCAGTCTCATTACCTTTGCGTCTCTGTTATCCACGGATCCAAAGCACGTCCACGGAAACCAGGTGCAAGCGGAAATGTTCGAAAATGCAATTTTGGTGCTTGCTTAATGTGACATTTGTGCTTATAATTCGTTTTTCGCGTTTTCAACTTGTCTTTGCTATCGCAAATAACCAGATTTTACCCTGCCACAGATTTTTTGCTGTGTGAAAAATCGAACAATCAAAAAACACAAATTTTGTGAGGATCAGCTAAACTGTGCGCGTCAGTTTATAGATAACTGCCAGTAGTGGGCATAGAATAAACACAAATTGCATTATTTAATAATGCATTTGCACGGATTTTTGCACAATAAACACAATTTTTCACAATATTTTCATCAGAAGCTTCTCACGGAGACAGATAGAGGCAGACCTTTTCAGAGCTACAAATTATCGATTCAGCATTCATCGATAAAAGCAATGCGATATGCAATTTAAATAAATTTGTTTCAACTGTCTTAAAATTATTATTTTTTATTTATTGTTTTTCTAAATCTCAAACTTGATACTAGAGTATTGGGCAATATACCACTTTATTTCTTTCTGAAATTTATGCATTGTTATAAATAAAATAAAATGAACAACATTGATCAGATTTCAACTCTGTTTTTAAAGTGTGACCACAGACGTGAAGGACTTTGATATACATGCTAATAAAATAAAACGCGTAGTACACTTCGTTTGGTATTTTACTGATGCCGAAAGGTGGTCTTACGTCTGCGACTTTCATATGTGTATGTGCGACGAGGAAGCATTTTTCCAAAAATTAAAAGGCTATTTAATAGTGCAAAATAATTGATATATTTAAGTGCAACGTATTAGAAAATAAATATAAACTACGTTTGCATATAAATAACAGTAACAAAGGCAAATTGAAGCTGCAAATAAGAGTGACGCAAAAACCACACATACACACACATACAGGCAGCCTCATTTTTTTTTTAGAAAGTACGTGAAGAAAAACAAGTTTGGTTGTGTGCGTGCGTACGTATGTGGAGTGGAGAGTAGCGGAGACTTTTTGTTTCTGTTTAGCGACACAATTAATTGTGGATGGCTTACAACACAAACAAAAACAAGAGAAAAACAATAGAAGATTATGTTGATTGCAACATCACCACATCAACGGCAAGAAATGCATGCTACAGAAACCATCAAGTACAACAATTGCATTGGAAATTGAAATTTGTGCGACAGAAGCAGAAGCAGAAGCTAACAACGATTTTCGACGACTGGCAGCCATATTCACAGCTACAACAACAGCAGAATCAGAAAAAACGCGATCCACGATATTGTAAAGATACGTGACAAAAATCGACAAAAGATCGACGAAGACTGAATATAAAATTAGCGTGGAAAAATAAGCAAAAGTAAAGTCTACAAATTAAACATTATTGTAATAAATAAAAAAATATAAATAATAAAATTAAAAATATAAACAAAGTGTATTAAAAAAATATATATACGATATATTATGGAAATTGCCCCAATATATAATACTGCCGTCGTCGCAACAGCCGCTGCTGCAACTGCAACAACGTCGACGTCGCAGTACAAGCAGCGACAGAGGCGCTCCGCTGCTGCTGCCACCGCAGTTTTGGCAACAGCAACAACAACAACAGCAGCAGGCAACACAGTAAACACTGAAAGCAGAGCTCATCAAACTGATAACGGTAATTGATAAGGGCAAAAGAATTAAATAATGATTGCAAGAAAACTAATAATAAATAAATATTATATTATTAGTTTTACGATCGCAGCTCTTGAAAACCATAGAAAGAGACAGAGATAGCCTTATCTCTATATTAAGCTTAGTGTACAGTATACATACAATAATCAGGAAACTGATCGATTAAACATATCTCAAAAAATATGGAAAAACGAGAAATAGTATTTTTTTTTTATATACATATATATACAAATTGGTGATATATATATTTTTTAATATTATCGAAAGCACATTAATTTCATTAATTCGAAAGTGTGTTTTGACAGTTTTAAATGTTATCTCTACAGAATGTTAAATATAAAAGTGTTTTTTTTTTTTTTTTTTTTTAATATGTATGTACAAATTTGTGGCCATTTATTTAATATTATTAAAAGCACTTAAATTATAGCCAGAAGTACTTAAAATTTAGTGCATTTAAGCTGTCGAAACAATATGTGTTCATACTAAACAGGCTATACTGTACATTGGTATTTTTATCTGCTAGTCTCAGTAGTTTTCCACGCGTGCAGTTGCAGCGCAGTCGCTTGCAACACACTTGAAGGCAGGTCGCTGAACTGCGCCCATTCCCAATGCACTCGTAGAGGCCATACGATTAGTAACAAATAGTGTTTGTAATTGTTGTTGCGCAATTTGGAGAGCATTGGCCCAGCTGTGATCATAATGTAGACACACACAGACACACACCCATACACACACAGTAGTAAATCATTATACAGCATTATTTTCAAGGTGATCTCTGCTTGAGTACATATATTTCAAATCTGTCAGAGCAGACGACAAGGTAGCCAAGAAACGACGAACCTCTGAAGGTCGAACATTTTGGGCTAAAGCAATTAACAATGATAATCAAAGGGATTCAACTAATCGGAGACTAATTTCTGTTGTTTATTTTATAAGCTTTGACAGTTTGCTTTATATGAATATAAATACAATATATTTACCTTATTAATTTTCGTCTGTAGTACTTTTACTTACTATTTTTTTCTTCAAAGTATAAACAGGTAGATTTTCCAACATCCAATCAAAAATGCCTAAGCTTAAGAAACTTTAATAACAAGCATACTTTGTTTATGCGTAATTAGGAAGAAATCACTAAAAAGAATTATAAAAGACCTTTTCGAATATATAATATATATGTCGTATCGTTAAAATTATTACTCTCGCCTTTCATTAAGTCGCCGACTTCTATCACCGAACGTCTTTCTTACTCAACCGTCTCTCCTGTCAAACTGCCTCTTGGTTGCATATTCTTGTTCATCAATGTCACAGCAACTCTGTGCGAAGGACATAAGTAGCCCTCTCGCTCTCTCACTCAGCGACATCCGAGACCACGTTCAGCAAAAGCTATAGTTATCTCTTTCCTAATGACATTACATCCTTTAATTGTCACTAAAATGCTAACTCATTCGATTACCGCTAGTTGTCAGTTTCTCTTACTGCAACTGTCAATCATAACTAACACAGAGTCATAATGCCACACCGATACGACATATACATATATATTTTTCGAATTTTTACAAGCCACGAAAAGCGAATATGGCATCACTGCTTACAGTTTACAGGATAGTAAACGTTGCCTGCATTAACAGATTAATTTTGTATAAATAAGTATTATGTACTTTCCGAATTAACGTGTGTTCGGACAAGCGACTTTCCGAATTGGGAAAGTCATACCATATTTATTTTATTTATTATTGCACTTTGTTCACGTATAGCAAAACTGTTTGTTAGTTTATTTTCACTGTAATCGACACACTTATTTGTATATATTTCAATATGTTTTTCTTTCCCAGTCAGTTATGATCATATCTTTAGATATTATTTCCGGTAACTAAATATGTATATCAAGTTGAATATTTCGAACACAGTTCCAAATTTAAATAAACAGTTAAACCTTTTCTGAATCAATTTTACACGGTCCAGCAAACTATGTGCTAAAAACAAAACTGAACCAATTAATGGCAACTAATCAAATGTTGCCAGATTCGTTGACATTTGTATTAGATGACATAAAATGACATTTGACAAGTGAAGTCAAATCTCTATATGTAATGGTAATAGTAATTTCTATACAATCGAAATGTAATATGTATATATACATATAATCTATAAATTCCTACTAATGTTATTACTGTCTATAAATGACATAATTTATTTATGTATTCTTATTAATATTATTTCTGTATATAATTTCTAAATAATCAAATTTTATTCCTAATAATTTGATTATTTCGTAGCATTCTTTTTCTCGTATATGTGAAAATTAGTTTCAATGTCGTTTTATTGCGACAATTTGAATTAATTTATTGAAATATTTACCTTGGGTACATTGCGTTGTGACTTTTGTCATTCAAATAGTGAATCTAATATTGTGCATATGAAATTTAAAGTGCATATTAAAATGTTGATGAATAATAGTTATATAGGTTGCAGAGGAGATATATATTTTTTTATATATTATATATATATTCTAATTATATTAAATCTATGTTTTTTGCTTCGATTAAAGTCAATAACTTGGCGTTGATTGCATCGCTGACGCTCCAAAAGGTGCTAAATATTAACAATATTAATAACAACAACAACGGCAGTAGCAATAGCAACGATTCTGGCAACACTTCTGGATCGTCTTATCAGCAGGTGTCACAAGCAGTCACAAAGACAACGGCTGCAGCAATCAAACAACAACAAAAACAAGCACAACAGAAACATCAAAAACAACAGCAGCAGCAACAACAACGACGACACTCTGATAACGAAGCTGAGACTGACATTTTAACACAATTGCTAAAAAAGGGCGCGGTGTTTGAAACAACAGCAACAACAGCAGGAACAGCAGCAACTGTTGCTGCCGTCACTTCTACGAGCATCAGTGCGCCCATTGAGATCGAAAGGAAATCGTGTCAGCAGAAACAACAGCAACAATTTCAACAACAACAACATCATCATGGGCATAGCGCACAAAATCAACGACTCAATTCATCCATATCATCGACTAACTCAAGCACATCAATCAACTCCTCAACGGCCAATAGCTATGGCAGCTCCTGTTCCTCCTCGGAGGATCCAATGGCAACAACAGCAACAGGCAATGCAACGTTATCAACAACAGCAGCAACGGCAATCAAATCGTCCAGCATTAAATTGCCAGAGAAATCGAAAATTCCGTCCGATATACTCGACGATCTGGCTAGTCGATTCATTATTAATGTACCGGACATGGAGCTAAATAATTTAATACGCATTTGCTTTCAAATCGAGCTGGCACATTGGTTCTACTTGGACTTCTTCTGTACGCCCGTGGAATCAGAACAACAACAGCTGCAACAACAACGAAAGCTGCCTGCGGTGGGCATCAAACAGTTTGCCATGCAACTCTTTCAGGTGAGAGCGAGTAATAAAAAAAAAAAATATTAATATTAAATATTTCATATTATTTTATAGCACATTCCCTTTCTGAATAAGCATTTTGATACTGTCAATCAAATATTAGAAGAGTGGAAAACATATAAATCATCTGTGCCAACATATGGCGCCATCCTTGTATCAGAGGACTATAATCATTGCCTGTTGGTGCAATCGTATTTTGCTCGAAACTCTTGGGGCTTTCCCAAGGGCAAAATCAATGAGCACGAGAATCCCGAACACTGTGCCACGAGGGAGGTGAGTAAAAGAAATTTGATAATTATTTAAAATATTCTTTTTGAAATAAATACTTTGTTTTGCTTTAGGTATATGAGGAGACAGGATTTGACATAACGAACATCATAGATGCTGATGATTATATTGAGGCTTTTATTAACTATCAATTTACACGATTGTATATAGTGCGCAATATACCGTTAGATACGAAATTTGCGCCGCGCACGCGCAATGAGATTAAGTGTTGTGACTGGTTTCGCATTGATGCATTGCCGGTCAATAAGAACGATGCCATATCGAAAGCCAAACTGGGTAAAAATTCCAATTCCTTCTTTATGATCATGCCGTTTGTGAAGCGCTTGAAGAAGTGGGTGAGCGATTGTCGTGCTGGCATTGAGCCATCGACGCGTCGCCGCAAATGCTCGGGACAGCAGAGTCCCAAGAACACTATGAACGGAGGCACATCAGCATCGCCAACAATGCTGGCAAATGTCAACATTGACAAAAAGGATCAACAACAACGCAGCTCGTCGAAGCGTCAGCGGCACAAATCGATGGGCGATTTGGATGGTGTTAAGTTAAATAATCTCAATGGCAAGGGAGGCGCAGGAGGAGGCCTCACTGCCAATAACAACATATACCATAGCAATATAATGCGTAATAGCAATAGTAACGGTAACAGCAACAACACCAACAACAACAACAACAACAACAGTAACATCAATAACAATAACATCAATAACAACAATAACATCAAGCAACTGAATGTGGCTGCAGGCAGCAATACACCAACAACAGCAACAACATCGCCAGTGACAGCAAGTGCAGCATCAACACCAACAGCAGCTGCAGTGACAACAACAACAGCTACAGCTGCAACAGCAACAAGCAAACGGCAACTGTTTCACAGCCAAAGCCAAAATGATGCCCAACAGCCGGCAAGCAATGAGAAGGTAAGCAATGCTAAGACAGCAGATAGTGCATTCAAAGCTAAACCGAAGCAATTGCAGATTGTCAGCTCCTTTGATTTGATACGCAAGGAAAAGCAACAACAGAAAGCGGCCAAGGCACAAAAGCAGCAGCAGCAGCAACGTTCGCGCACCAAATCGCAAAGTGATAAGCAAAGCAATCAACAACAACAACAACCACAACAGCTTGTAGTCAAAAGCATTTTGAACAAGAACAACACACAACAACAGCAGCAACAACAACAGCAAAAGAAGCAATCAACACCCACAACTGGCATGGATTTGATTGCCATGCTAACAGCAGCAGCCGCAGCGCAAAAGACAACCAAACCGGAGCAACAACAGCAACAGCAGCAACAACAACAGCCGCTGCAACGTCCACGTCCTGCTTCGGTTTCATTGAATTCGCCAATAACAACAGTTGCTGGAGCAACTAGCAGCAATAGCAGCACAACGCCCGATGCACAGACATTGCACAAGCTGCAACGCATGGCATCTGGCACCAATTTGCGAATTTTGAAGCGTCCGCAAACGCTACAGGCGCAGCAACAACTACAGCTGCAACAGCAACAGCAGCGGCTAGAACAGCACCAACCAGGGCCTTTGAATTTTACGCCCAGTTTTAATTCGTGGACGAATTTCTCTTTCACCAAAAATTTCATAGCAAATGTATTTTGCTAAGTCAGTTTTAATGACATTTTTCCTTTTAAAATTCTCATACTTCTTGCATTTCTAAGTCACAAGGCCAGTTTGTAGACAGCATTCACTAAAAAACAATAATCGTTACACATATTAAGTTTTAGGTGTTTCCCATGGATCTCTCAAAAAAAAGTCTGATGGACTTTACGATAGATGCATTTCAACAACAAACACAAAATGAAAACGAACAACAATCTTTTCAACATTCATTTGTATATAGCAAACTAGCAAGGATTGTATAAAGTTTTGTATTAACCTAAACACATTTTCATACCAAAAATTTAAGAAAGGAAAAGTAAAACGCGAGTCTTCCGCTCCAGCACACGTCATTTTGTAAAAATTGTCAGGCAACATTTTTATATAAATATTATATAAAAAGAAAGCAAAGCATAGCGATGGAGAGCTAGGAATGAAGAGTTGTGCAATTCGAACTCAAAACACTTTTTAAGTATAATACGATATTATACGACAAATAATTATGTTATTAGATTGGTTTTTATTTCTTGTAAGCATAAAGTGAGCAAAGCAAACATCCTTCTAATTAGAGTTTCAGCCAAAGCCGTGTGCGTGTATTTTTTAGAGAGTAAAGTGAAAAGATTTAAGTAAAGGAGGACAGATAGAGAAAAAGTAAAGAAAACAAAGATAGAAAAGAAAAGAAAGCGTAGCTTTAAATGCCCAACGTTCTGCTATTTAAGTTATTTTGTTTTCTCTACTTTGATTAAGTACAATTCGTTCTCTGCACCCAACGTGCAATGAACCTTTTATTAAAGAACATAAACAACAACAAGAACAACAACATCAATATTAAGAACAAGAACAACATCAAAATAACGTGGCAAAGAGGCAAACAACTAAAATGCAATAATTTGCATGACTTTCTGGGTCGTTTTTACTGCCCTGCCCCAATTACCACCACCACCTAAGATGTAATGCGATGAGCATGACGACATATAATAATAATAATAATAATGAGTGTAAATATTTAATTGTGATATAGTATTTCTTAGCACAATTGTGATCTTAACAAACGGCTAGCTACTACGACTACAACAACTACTATTACATAACATACAAGTACATACGCATAAATACATACGAGAATGACGAACCGAACAAGTGTTTTAGAAGCAATCAATTTTAATATTCAAAATTATGCTACAATTGAAAACGAAACCTTGTCCATTGCCCCAACACGAAAAGAAGAAAACACACACACAGACAGATAAACACACACACATATATATATGTATATATATACATATAGATATATACACCTAAAACTAATATTAGAGAGTTAGCCAAAGTCAGAGAGAGAGAGATAGAGAGTGGGGATAAAAATCCCAAAACTGATTTGGGGGCAATATCAGTTAGGCATATCCAACAACAAAAATTAAAACGTAAATGATAAAAAAAAAGTAAGACAAAAATTGTATAAGACACAACTTTTGGAAACCTTGTGACAACTCTTGATAAATTTAACGAATTTAACAAATTAGTTTAAAACATTTGAAGCTGAATCATTATCTTTAAACTTGTTTTACGCAATGCTGCCCTCAAACTGGCCTTGAAAACTGTCCTTTGAAAACCATTTCGCTTTAACTTTTTACAATTGACTTTTAAAGCTTTTTGAAAAGCAATATTAATTTTGTATCTTGTATAACAAAATTTTAATTTCTTTTACGTTGATTTCCAATTTGATTTTTATTTTTATTATTTTCTTTAAACGAACAGCAAAAAAACCAAAACTGTTCGAGGCGCTTAACAAATGCTCAATGGAAATTGTCATTAACTAAATCTTTTTCTTATGTTCTCTTTTTCTTTAATATTTGTAACAATTTCACTGTGCATTTGTTTTGTGCAAACAACAAAAAACAACAAAACCGTAAACTTTTGAAAATCAATAAACAACAACAAATTGCAATGAGTATCAAATATCAAACAATAGCAACAATAACCATGTTCAAATTAAAAATTTCTTTCTATGTGAAATAGTAATAATTGAAATTTGATTCAAAACAAAAAAGACACTAAATTAAATTCCAAATTGTAACAACAAATTTATGTGAAGCTAAAAACATAATTAATTTCCATGCAAAATCAAAAATACTTACATCATACTACGAGTATATTTACCTACATTTACATATAGTTTATGTTTCACAAATCAATAGACATAGCAAATAGTTAACTTTAGTACATGGGCTGCTGGACGAACGGAGAAATTCTTAATGAGTACAGAAATCGATCACAAAACATTTAAGTTAATATTTAAGCAAAACAGTCCTAAAATACTTGGGTGAACGATTCCGTTAGTTCTTTCGCCGACAATACTCGTAGTATAAAGTCTATAAAAAATACTTGAAATCATGCTGTAATTGCCTTTCTATAAAGAAAACTCCACACACTACTTGCCGTAGACTAAAATCAATTTTAAACGTTACCGCCCAAGTATTCAACGAAAACGGTAAATAAGTAACCTTTGCTATGCATTTGAGCAGTTTCAACTGTAAAACGTCCAACAATAACAACAAGTAAATATCAAAAATGGCAATTTGTCGACTATTGATCTTAAACCGAACCAAACAAAGAAAACTTGACGCCCATTTCATTCGATTGAGAATCAAGAAATTACTCGTATAAAATAGACCATAATAATATCCTATATTTTCTTTTCCTATGCAACCCACAATATATATTATAAATTCAGGCAATAAAATCTGTATTACATTTTTATTTTGTACTTCCGAGAAACCGAAAAAACTGTGTTTTATTGAAAGCAATTATTTTTAATATTTCATAGCAATGCAACTTGCAGATTGTCAGCTTGCAGATACATTGAGATAAATTAACTTTTAAACACAGACTGTCAGAAGGCGGAGCATTGCTGTAAATATGAGGAGTACTTCTGTTAACAAAGCTTATGTTCTGTAAATATCAAATGTTGTGGCAACGCCAATTCGATAGCTCACTGTTATCGTTATTATTCTGCATATCTTTCTATTCTGCGTTTTTCGTCAGTGTAAAGTGCATAAAGTTGTTTCATTTGTGCTATATTATATAGTTTAAGTTCAAATAGTTGCCTAACAAAATGGTACGTACTAGTGACGCTCAAATACTTAAAACAAAATCTAAATGTATCTATTAGAACGCGGCACAAAGATTTTTGGTGACGTGAATTGTGCATGTTATTCGTGTATATGTGTATGTGTGTGTATAATCAAAAGCGGCCGCGTCACAAATTGCATAGCTAAAAAATATATGTGTACATAGATGTACATGCTGTCGTGCTTCGATTTTTCAACTATAAAATAATACGTATCTCATTGCCATTGTTTTCTTTCTGTGCAGTCGTTTACGGGAAAATTAGCAGAACTGCTAGCGCGGCCAAATCAAGATCCAGCTGGCGGTCCAGAAGCACCTTGGTATCTCAAATATGGCTCACGAGTGCTGGGCATTGTTGCTGCATTCTGTAAGTAACTGACAATAACAACAAAAACTATAATAACAACAGTAGCAGCAACAACAACATTTACAGTTTATGTAGCTATTAGCATCGATTTTTATGTTTTGCATGTAATACATTTTGTTGTAACATAGCTTATCTATTTGTGTACCATGCGTGGCTCTATATATACATGTGTGTGTGTGTGTATTTGTGTAATCCACCCACAATACTCACAGCACGCACACTCGCTTGCTCGCTCACTCGCTCGCTCTTCGACCTGACATTGATAAAAGCAAAAAGAACGACAAAAACAACAGCAACAACAGTAAGAAACTGCTACAAAGGATACAGAAATGTTTGCCTGTGTTTGAGTGTGTATGCTGCACACGTCTGGCAGAGCCTTGTATGTCTATATACATATATATATTATGTGTATAAATATGTGTCAAGTTTGTTTCAATGTGTGGTGCATTTTCCATTTTCATTAATGCATTTCGATTTACTCATTAACTGCCATCAATTTAGCATGGTTAATATTATTATTATTATTTTTTTTTATCAGTAATCGAATTGACCCTCTCTTTGTGTTCGCTCTCTCTCTCTCTCTCTGTCTCTTTCTCTTTATTTTCTCTTGTTTTGCATAATGTATATATATGTATAAATGTATTTATATCCATTGTTCTACGTTTCCGCAGTCGCTGTGACATTGAACCCGGACTGTCTGTTGGCTTTTCCCTCGCAACTTAACGCGATTTTCAGCAAGCCAAATGCAAACATTTCATGTCGCACGCATTCAAAGAAAAGCGCGTAAAGTTCAATGACACGCTGGCTATGAAAACTATTATATCCGAGTTATAGAGTTATGTTTTATTTTTATTACTATAACAACGTCAGCTGGTTGCTGAATCATGTGCCAAATGTTTCGTAATCAGCAAATCCAAATAAACAAGCAATAGTAAATTAATAAAAAAATAAAAATCAATGCAGGAATGGAAGCAGCTATTTATGTTTAGATATATGTAGACAAACAACTAAAATTATTTAAAGAGAATTCATTCTTGCGGCTTCCCGCAACCGGTTTGCTTTTTATAAGAAACATCAAACAGAAACTGTGCCTTTTATAATTAATACTTATAAAACTATAATTAAATGCCGCTTCACAGAGCACAGCGTCCAAGCACTTGAGGAGTTAAGCAAAGTCCACGTACCGCAACAACCTCAAAATTCAGATTAGCTTACAAAACGAAACTGGTTCAGTTTCAGTTTTCTACAGTATGAAAATAGTAAACTAGCAAATACTCTTGTCTACATTCTACTAGTCTTTGCGTATTCAATGAAAACTTTGCTCAATTAACACATTCAGATATTTGTTTACCTAGGCCTCAAATTGTGTTATCGCAAGATTATTTTTGTTGCTTGATAATCAGCTGATAAAATAGAATAATATAGAATCTAGGTAGTTGATTTGCATATAAATTTAGTTACAACTGAACTGGGCAGGCTAAATAATATTTTATTCTATTTAAGTTAATAAATTGAAATTATCCATATATTTCATCAACTCGAGATATCTGTTTATTCTCTATTCATCTATTCATTCAATAGATGCTGGGCCAACAAATGCTCCAATTTGAACAAGTGTTTTCTCTTGTTTTGCTTGTCACACTCTCTGAGCTCGTGAACGTGGAATTTTCTTTTTATTCTCACTTTATTGTTATAGTAAATTTATAGAAATAAAAGTCTAGCACTTGTATGAGTCAGCTCCGTTGATTAGATTACACTCGAATTGCTATACTATATATATTCTATTATTTGCACCAAAAACTCAGGGCGTAGATAATGAGGCCAAATGTTGGAGGCGTTGTTGAAATTTGTTTTTGGACAGATCTGCTTTAAATAACAGTATGAGCTAGATAATTCTGTTTTAATGCCTGCGTATATTTAATTTGTATGTTGTATGGCTCGAAACGCCCTTTCCATTAAAGTTATCTATTAAATGACTTTGCTAACTCATGTATCTAATGTGTACAAGAGCTTACGATAAACTATCTGGCAGGAAATGTGGCTTGAATCCCATTTAAGTAGATAACATGCATGTTACAAACTAGCAGATAATTAACATGGGCGATGATAAGAGCGTATATGATGCAATTACTATATTGCATATCTATTCCAGTTAAATTGGAAGTTTGTCATTAAAGTATAATAAATAATTGTATGTCAATATAGTAGTAGTTTTTAGCGCGCTAGAAATTTGCATATATTTTGTTTTCTAGTTCACATTTAAGGTCTATTTATATGTATTATATTAAACTGATGTATTCTCCATCTCTATTATTTCAGTTGCCATACTCTTTGGTCTGTGGAACGTTCTGTCAATCATTGGGCTCAGCGTTTCATGCCTCGTCGCGGGCATTATACAGATGCTAGCAGGCTTTGTGGTGATGGCGTTGGAAGCGCCGTTTTGCTTTGTCTGCATCGAGAAGGTCAATGATGTATCGAAAATGGTGGATGCCAAGCCCATGTTCTTTCGGGCGGGCCTGTACTGCGCGTGAGTAGCAAATGCAATATCAATTGATTGAAACTGTTTTCATTATTCTTATGACTATTCCTGCAGCATGGCTGTGCCGCCGATTTTCATGTGCTTTGGACTGGCGAGTCTCTTTGGCAGCGGTCTGATTTTTGCCACCGGCGCTGTTTACGGCATGATGGCGTTAGGCAAAAAGTGAGTATTGTTTGGAAGTCATTGGGCTCTATGTGGCCCATAGATCCAACCAGTTAGTTTGCTAGTTAGCTATTAGTGTGAAATGGAGCAGAGAACTAATATACAGAAGGCACAAAATGCTAATACAAATAATGTTCTCTCTATTCCTTGAACTGCTTGCGCTGTGATTACGCTTACATTTACAACTAATGTTATCTAACATCAAAATAAACAACATCTGTTATCTAATGCAATAATGAATAACAAATAATGAATAACAAAAGAGCATCGCGCGAGGACATGGCCGCTGCGGCCACATCGCCCACACAAATGTCCGGCAGCCAGACGGGCGGTCAAATGCAAATGGGCGGCGATCAACATATCACACTCATGGAAGATCCCGATGTTTGGCGTCCAACATAAATGCGCTAACCGAATGCATAAACTGCCAAAAACAATTGAACGTGAAAGCATAAACAAACCAATTAAAAACACACTCAAACACACACACGCCCAATACACATCACACAGTTAGACAAGGAAATATCATAATGAAATAATAAGTAACAAATATTTTACGACGCATAGTTTTTAGTGTTCGTTCCAATTAAAAGAATACTTATATATATTGATATGCATATATGTAAATATATGTATATACTAAAAACAATGATTAAAGCATAGTGCCGCGCAGAGATCATATTGAATACAGAATACAGAATTACAAAAACACCCCACCAATTGAAAATGAAAGAAACTTTTCGTCATTGTTGTTACTAAAAAAAAAAGGAAACAAAATATGAAATTGTTGATAAAATGTTGCGCAAATGCATTTTCTCTATTTTCTTGGTCATTGTTCGTCCTGTGCATGTAGTTGCATTTCTCCAGTTTTAAATGTCCTGTGGCGTTTTTTGCAAAAATAAATACAGTTAAATATGCAAATATATATAAATGATATATTATACTAACATGTACAATTTATTTTTAAAGAAAACTCATATTGATATAAAAGACACGCTAAACAGCTTCCACACGGCTATAGAACAAATTACCTGCAACATAAGAAAAATAATGTCAAGAATCGTAGAGCAATATATTAAACTCAGAGAGCATTCATTTGATATGCGTTGCTTGAACATAAAACATGTGAACAAATGTAAATGTTAAAATGTTAATTGAGACAAACAAACATGTTTGATTTATTTGATAAAATGAATTAAATAAATACCAGAATTGTTCATGATAATTGTTTCTTTGCATTAGCAATTGTAATTTATTGTGAGAATATCAATGAATTCAAACATTGTAATTATTTTGTAAAGGTTATTGTGAAACTAAAACATCATATGTATTTTAGCGAAAGGCTTTTGTTTGCTCAGAATTTCATTCCATTTTAAATAAGATTTATTTTGTAATTTCAGACTTCAGTCTGTCGATTAACATTCATCTGAATTGTTGAACAAAATTATTTTTATGATTATTTATATATTTATTGCTATAAGCTAAGCACTCTTATTATTTATTGTTAATTTAATTTAATGCATAATCAGTTATTTAAAGCATAATAATACTCGCAAGAATAGAAGAATGAAGAATACGTATCCTAATGTATCCATATTGGCATCCAATGTGGCTTTCTCTATATAATTGCATACTCTCTGGTTACTTGTTACAAAACTCAATTTCTCGTAAGCAGCCTGAACAACGTCGTCCTAGCTTAATATACATTATATATATATAAATATAGTTGAAATTAGTTAATTAATTATATATGCCTAAAGAACGCAACACTAAAAACATTCAAGTAAAATATTATGTTAACAAGTTAACGGAAATAATTATCAAACTGTTATGCTAATGAATTGTACATGCCAAACTGCCACAGAACACAGTCCCAGTTAATAATGTCAATTGCAGCCTGCAGCAAATGAACTACATAAACTTCAACAACAACAGCAAGAAGTACGCTAATGTCAATTTATACTTAGCACGAATTAATTATACTTTCTGTAGTCGAATCGAACTAATAGTTCTATCCCATTGCACTATGCTGCTATCAATTAGACTGTACATATATAAAGGTGCTACTAAATATGATTTGGTTTATCTTTTTCCATTTCCTAAAGCTGCCTTTCTTTTAGTTTGTTTTTCTTATTTTTTTGTTTAGCAGTTTGCATGGACTCTTCTATATTTATAAATAATATAATGATGTATTAATATAGTTATGATATGCGTATTTAAAGCATTTTTGTAAAATATTTCTAATTTGTTTATTTGTTTTTCAATGTATGTCTTTTGTTATCTTTGCCTATGTATTTTTAATAGCATTTATGTCCTAATTTCAAGTTTGAGTGATTTTTATTACTAGTGTTTAAATTCTTCTTGTAACTCAACTCTTACCAATTTATTATGCACTGAACTTGCTTTACTCTCACGCAAAGCATATGCAATCGAGTAATCCTGTATTCTAAGTATTGTATTTTTAATATGCTCATGAATAATCTAATTCGATTAGCATAATTCTGGAAATTGTATTTCATTATTCTCTCTTCTTTTCTTATCGTTTATTTAAAGAAACGCATTGTAATTTATTTATTTAAATTTAATTATTAATTTTAAAGTAAACATTTGGCTTAACTTGATAATAAAAGCTTATGTAATTTATAGCATATTATAAATATACTTGTTTAGTTTCCACTGATTAAGTAGAGAAATCGGTGCGTAACAGATTGAGTAAGAAATCTGAATACAAATTGTTACCCTTAACAAAAATAGCCTAGTTTGGCCTAAGCAAAGCACGAGTCCCACATTTGAAACACGTTCCCATTAGCTTTCTAACATACATTCTTTAGTAATATTTTGTCTTAAATTTTAGCAAGCTATATATATATTTATGTATTATAAAACTATCTGAATACAAGTCTAATTTTTTGCTTTCTCACTCATCGCAGAGCCTCTGTTGCTGATATGCGTGCCGCGGCAGGACAGACATATGGTGGCAATGCGGCGCCCACGACCAGCGATCGGGCGGGCATTGTGAGTAATGCGCAGCCATTCTCCTTCACCGGTGCCGTGGGCACGGACAGCAATGTGTGATGACGCCGTCGGCGGTCGGAACACTTGGATTGTGGCTGGGGTGTGCGGTGAGAAAACAAGACTCAAAACGCAACGCAACGCATTAAGGCATACTAAAACTAAAACTACATCAATGAAGAGTTAATGTAAAATAGGCAGCATAAAATCTAATTAACTTGTGCAATTAATTGTTGGCGTTTCATTTCCAAACCGGAGCCAATCATAAAGGATCTCTATTGGTATTGCGCTGAATAAAATGTTTATATGAGAATCAGCAGAATAATGGAAACCTCAAGGAACCTCTTTAAATAAACCATACCGTCTATTAATTGATAAACGATATATATATATTTTTTGTTCAAATATGCTTTTGCGTTTTCTGTTTTACATTTCAATTTGTTGCCTGTGTATCATTCCAATTTCAACTTTGGGTTAAAAAACAAAATTTAGAAAAGGTAAAATATGATATTTTACCATATTTCAATTAAATTATTGAGCGATGACATAATTGTATGAAATTTATGTTTAGTCATAGTTTAAATATAAATACTATATATTTAAATGCATAATACAAATAAATACAAGTATAAATAATTAAATGTTTGTAAACCATATTAAAAATTTAATTATGCATACTTTAAATTATGTTAAATAAAATTAATTATACAAATGCTATTTGGTTACTTTTTTTAATGATTCGTTATAAATTTAGTTGCGGTTTAATACATACATTATAAAAGTAGAAAACATTATGGTTAAGTTAATCAATATCTATAACAGTTGATGGAAAATTAATTAATATTGTTTTATGTATTTTGATTTAAGCATCATCCTCTGAGCTTTCGCTATTGATTAGCTCTTCTTCATCGTCTTCGTCTTCAATGCCATCTTCTAATGCTTCTAGACTGTCAACGTCCTCTAGTGGCTCTTCTTCTTCCTCTTCTTCGTCTTCCTCTCCAGCATCGTCTTCCTCGTCAGCATCGTCTTCCTCTTCATTATTATCTTCCACAAAATCTGCTTCCTGCTCCTCCTCCTGTTCGTTGGAACCAACCCAGCGGAAACGACGATCAGCGATCTTTTCGCCACTATCCTCAGCAAAAGCAACCAGGACCAAAGCGAATAGAGCTATAAAGCAGCTAGGTTACTCCACATTGCTCTAGAAGCTAGACACTCTCATATACTTACCAAAGCTCATGATCAGGAATTTGTTGGAAATCATTTTGATTAAGTTAATTAGTTAAGTTCTGTGCTAACTGAAGCGTTGTCTACCCCTTTTATAGGCAACTTTTGGCAAATGCTTTTTATCATGAAATTCATGTTGCTCAACAACTGTTCAAATAATGTTTTATCTAAAATTCATGTCACACTTATTAGGTTAAACATTTCACGGACTACTTTATTTTCGAGTGATTGACATCAATGCTAACTCGGAAAAAAACAGTTAACTAAGTTATTTTTAAGTTAAGTTTAAATTCCAAAATAACTTATATTTAAGAAGGCAAAATTTAAAAAATAAAAAATGAAAATTTTTAGATCACATTTAAAATTAATCAATAACTTTTATTATTTTATTTAGTGAATGAAATCATTATTAAGTTAAATTGAAACTAAACGAAAATTTTATTCTTAAATAAATATGTTAAAAATAGGATGTGAAAAACATTTTGTTAAAACATGTATTTTAACATTTAAAATAACTTTTATATAAATAATTGGTCCGAAATAAATTTCAAAAAAGATTTTGAAACCTAAACAAATTTTTTAAAAAGAAAATGTTGCAGTAGGACAATTTTCTTCTAATTTCTATATTTCTACACTTATTTATATTTAAGTTTTAGATGTATATTGAAACATTCATACGTATAATACTCAACAGGATAACGCTTCAATCCATACATAAAAGACTACAAAAGATTAAGCCAGGACTATAGAAAATAAGAAAAGAATTGTTTAATTAGCATATTAATTTTATTTATTTATTATTAGTTAGAGATATAAAGCACTGTGTTTATTCAGAGGCACAGAGCACTTCGACTTGCATATATTTATTTATTGACAGCTCCGCCTTCATACGTCTTTGTATTCGTCTTGATCCTCAACAGATAATTGCACGAAGCATTTTTATGAAAATTTTAATTTAAATTTTTTCTTTTCGCTTTCGTTAATATTTTAACTTTGCTTATCAAAATTCGACTGCACCTTAAATGGTTTTCAACATACATACTTATCTCCTAATGCTGAAATACATTTCTTAAATAATAGATATATTTGTTAATTACTATTGAAGTAGTCTAAGGTAGTTAGTGGCCCAGTTGTATAAGTAAAAATATACTTGAATTAAATCGTTTAATCTAAAATAAGTTATTACCAAAAATTTGAATGCACAAATATATAAAATAATATATAATAATATATAAAGTCGATAAAACATATGTTTACTCTTCTTTATTTTTTAACATGTCTTTCTACAGCTTCCTATTTTTTTTTTAATATTTATTTATTTAAGTGTTGAAGCCATACATGCAATTGTAGTAATATAACAACACATTTATATACTAAAATAATTGACCTAACCTTCTGTTATATACAGAAGGAATTATTATTAAAGAATTATTTTTAATTTAATTATACTTATGTTTAATTCATATTTTTGGCGAATCTCAAGCTTTTTAGTCGCCTTAGTCAGCTTCCAATAAATTTAATAAAATATATTTATATTCATATGATATTCATATGATAATAGTATTGTTTATTGTTTTAACAAAGCATAGTTTTAGGCTTATCTGGTAATTAAGCAACGACAATGGAGATGTAGCATACTTTCGAGTGGTTCAATTATAGAATACAAAATCTAAGCTGTCACAAAGATTACTATACGTTCTGTATGTATCAATAACCTCATTATAAATGATTAGTCTCTTCACAGGCATCGATCCAATCATTGTAGACATCTACAGGTTCCGATAGCCCCATGATTTGAGTCTGATAGAATTCTTGGCAGACGCGACATATAATGCGTCCGACCTTATGCAATTTGTCCCTGTTGAAGATAATGAACATGTAAATAGAATTACATGTGTATTCCAATTCAAGACTTACAAAACAACATCACAGGATCGCTCATGATTACAGAAAGGACAATTGAATTGCTTTTCCATACTTTGGATAATTTTACGCTTTGGCGGCGGCTTGCGTTTCGACTTGCGTCGTCCCATAGTCGAATATTTGCTAACAACTTATAGAACTGAAAAATAAATATATTTTCATTTCCAAATATACACAAACAAAACAAAAAATGTGGAAAAAACTTACAATGCTCGATGTCGCAATTGTTGTACAATGCCTAACGATCTGCTGTAGACTATATATTTGTGTAAGGTTCAACATGCTGCTAAGGAACGTGTTGATTATTTTAGTGAAAGTAATATCAGAGATTGCTTTACTTATTTATATATATTTTGAAATTTTATTTCTATAAATTAAAAAATGTTATGCAAAGCACTCTAAGCGAGGCATTCTTCTATCTCCTGGCTTACCCCCTGATAGCTCCATTTGTTTACCTTGGCTTGATATTGAAACCACAAGAAAACTCAATTGTTTGTGCCCACATCTATTGAGGCATTGCTGGCAGCTGGCTCTTAGCTAAGGCTATTGTTTGTGTCTTATAACTCAATGTAGCATAAAATCGTTGGTAAATGATCCTGCACTGAACTCATCAGTATATCGATTACAGGCTGCGTAATTTGGCTGCACCAGAGAGATATGCTAAGATCGCTGTTGTTATCGCTGCATGTGGGTCAAGTGTTTCGAGTTTGAATAGATCGAAAAGATAGAGCTCGGCTTTCCCACAGTTGTGTTTGAAGCAAACGAATGCCGATTTGTTTCTAGCTAAAGCGCGCTGTGCACCAGAACTCTGACGACAGCTCAATGCGCAGCAAGAGTTTAAAGGCAACCTGCTGTTTAACATATTAGCACCAGGACATTCGGGGCCAACGGGTGGTGTTGCACAGGACAGCTGAATGTGTCAACAGTCGGAAAGTGAGCTGTGCCAAAAAAATATTGTTGACACTGGCAGCAGGACACTTTTGAATATTCCAGTGCACAACAGGATGCATCTACTAAGGACATGCCGCTGGGCAGCACATTTATTGCATTCGCAATACTTTTAAAGGTTTGTCGAACAAATAGTTGAAATTATTTGCTAAATGGTTTAAAAATTTCATCAACGATAGATCGAGCGGCTGCTTCCTGGCTTTCAGCTTAAGACTTCCGCATTTCATCAATCGCAGCCTCCTTTTGTTGCTCTCCTTTGTGCCGCTCATCTTTATTAATCTGCTGCTGCTCATCTTAGCCAGCTGCTGGCGTTGGCTGTTTGGCCGCTTGCCTTTTGTGGTTCTCTGGCCAGTTGACCATTTGCCGTTGGCCAAGTGCTTCGCCTCGCCTTTTGTTTGGCCTACTTCAATGCGCTGCCGACGCGTTCTGCTTCTTTCTCTCTCGCTTGCTACTTTTTGTGCTCTTTGTGAGTTCATTTGCTTAAATGCATCTTATCCTGTTAAAGTGTGCTCCTTCTGTTCGCAGAAAATTGATCTTTTTTTCGCAAATTTCCTGCCTTAGTTTGCCTTCTGTCTTCTTTCAGAGCGCGTCTTAATTGAGTTTTTCATACTTCTGCAGATAATGTTACTGTAATGCAAGACTCCATTTCCTTTAGCCCTCTTTTTTTGTAAATTTTAGTTAAATGGAAATTCGTTGTTAGAATTTGTTGAACTCTGTAAAACTATTAAAGATTCATAATTATAATCCGTTGATGCTTATATATATATATTTTATAGCATTGCTTTTATTGTCTATTGATCCGCCTACTTATCAATAATAAAGCTCAACAGCTTTTTCATAATTATAAGCTCCATAAAACCCGCATCGAAAATAAAATCAAAACTCCATTAACAATGCACAATCTCATAAACGGGCCACACCTGAGGGGAAAATCAAAAGCTTTTGCTTTTCAAACATTCAATTGTTGTTCTTTCTGCCCAATTAGTTGCTTTAAATACCATAAAATTATTATGTATGAATATTTTTGTGGCCCGTTTGGGATTTTATAGATTCAGTGTTCATCATGTCGTGCTGTGTTATTCTTATCCGCTCCTCCTCCTCCTCCTCCAACCCAGCAACAATATTTCATCAAAAATGCAATGCGCCAAGGCGCCCGAAACATGATTATTAATTAAAATTCCCAAATCAAAATCAAATTACCACTAAAAAAAAGAAGAGAAAAATGCATAAATTTTTGTCAAATGACAACCACACACACACACACATGGACAACACTCTGCTGCAGTCTGCAGAGATTGGGGCAGGGGACGCTTGTCGCCATCGGCTTCCGCTTCGCTCGTGGAGCACCTTCCAAGAATTTCGAAACTGGAAAATGCTATTTGGAAAATGCATATTAAAATAAAAGGAAATTATGCATAATTATAATTTTTGGTTGCTGGCATTTAAACCAAACTAGCTTGCCTAGCGCTGCCTGTTGCGCGAGGGCAGACTCATAAAACTGTCATAAGCCGGTGGAAATGTTAGGAGCTAACTAGATATAGGGAATATTTAATATGTTTTTCATTTTCTTCTCCTTTTTTTTGTTTTCGTTGCGAGACGTGCGCCAAGGAACAGAGCAATGCACTCTCCTACACGGTTCTTTGAACAATGAAAGTGGAGAATAATATTTTTGTTTTATTTAATTTTTGTCTTCTTCGCTGAAGACGCTAAAGATAAATTACAGTGACAAGTTATCTTTAGCGTCTTAATTTGTATTTATAATTTTATTTATATTTTTTCATTTTTTTTTTATTCAAAATAAAACTTAATATATATTTTCATTATTATTATTATTTTTCATATTTATATTTATATAGCAGAAGACAACCTTAGCTCAACCTTATCTTATCTCTTGAGTAGTCGTATTAAAACAGTTTTTTATTTATTTATTTTTTTTCTATAAATAAAGCTGATTTAAATATTTTTTGCTTAAAATACTTTCTATATATATTTTGTTAATAATTTTGTTTTTCGTTCATGATTTAATAGCATCAAAGAAGAAAATGTTTTGACTAGGCTTATCCTATTAAATAATTTTCTTTTTTTTATTTAAAATACTTTATTACCTTTCTTTACATATATTTATTATAATTTTATTTTTTCGTTCACGATTAAGGTAGAAATATTTTGACTAGCCTTATTTTTTCAAATAATAAGCAGTTAAGCTGTTCTTCTTTACGCTAATGATAACTTAAACTGACTTTATTTTATTTCACTTAAAATATCTTAATAAAATTTAAGCTGTTGCCATTCTATATATATTTTCATAATCATTTTCTTTTTTATTAAAGATGTTTTCCTTTAACGATCATTTTCATTATTAAATAACAATCTGGCCTTAGCCATTTCATGCAAATTAGCAACTTGAGATTTGCGCCCTTATAATCCGAGCTGTGTATTAAGAGCAATTCGCATTCATATTGTGCGCAAGTTTGTTGCACAGTGTAATAATATTTCCATAAAACCATTGAACGCGTTGAGGGCAAAAATGTTTTTGTGCTCAATTAGCGTATAACATTGTCACAACCTTCCGGCAGGCCCCAAGGCCCCGTGTGCCATCAACAGGTAAAAGGCTGATTTCGTATGCGAAGGAGAGACAAGAGTCCAACGAGAGGGAGAGACAGAGACAGAGAGAGAGAGAGAGAGAGAGAGAGAGAGAGAGAGAGAGAGAGAAAGAGTGAGGGTATGGCGTATTGCATAATCGTTAAAATGGATGAAACCCCTTCTTTTTTGTTGTTGTTGTTGCCTAATGCTCATTTTCATGCGTTTTTCCCGGAAAATTATGGCCACAAAGTGCTCGGCAATAGTTTACCATATTTTGTGTCTGGGCTTACGCGTGGCCGCGATTTAAATTATGACAGGAGCTGGCTCGACTGGGTGCCTGGCTTCCTGGCGCCCCGTTCGCTTGGTGGCCGCCATGCATTGTGATTGGGCTTGGGATTTTGGATTTTGTTTGTCTGCTTAACGATTTAAATAATGTCTGCGCACAGGAAGGATAACAAGCGCTGTGGCGCTTCTATGGAACTATAAATTTTCAATTCGAGCTAGTACCAGAGCATATTAAGTGGGCAGGTGACAGAGAGAGAGAGAGAGACAGAGGGGCAGTGGCAGTGGCAGGGGCAGCCAGCTACTAAGTAGTAGCTGAATGGCAGACGTCTGAGGCAGCTGCAAATTGGGACAAACTAATCTTATCAAATATTGACAATAACCCAATTAGTAACCACCTACAGCAAAGAACAACAAAAAATAACGTTGAAAAAGACAAACAAACATTGCGCAAAAGGTTTCATACTCGTTTCCTTCTCTTTTTATTTTTATTTTAACTGAAATGCTACCAGGGAAGCTGTCAGTTGGCTGGCTGTGAGTAAGACATCAGGAGGCAAAGTCGCAGGACAAATATCAAACGCAGCTGCCGGCAGGACAAAGGCGGATAAGTCAAATCGCAAGATGCTCGCGTCAACCATAAAACTAGCCAGCTAGCCAGCCAGGCCAGGCCAGGCAAGACAGATAAAACGCATGCCGGACCCGAACGTTTCAGAGATCTCGTCAGCAGGACCGCCCCTGGCGAACGCTACGAGGTTTTGGTGCACGCCAGGCAGCCTCTAATTTGTGAAACTTGCCTACAGTTTAGAAAGCGACGGGCAGTCGCCAGCCAGTCAGTCCCCTTGCCATGCCGTGTGGAGTGACAAAAGAGCAGTCTCCTCTTTGCCATGACATTTGAGATTTTGCAGTCGATGATTTCGAATATGCCGGACAATGTGATTCAATTGAATAGAGACGTCTTTCCTTTCATGTCGTGGCAGATACTAGTTCGTGAAAAGCGCAATGCTAACTGTCCACAAAGAGCACCGAAAATTTGCCATAATCATGACGTTTTGTTGGTATCCTTTGTCCTCGCTTCTTTCGCCCGAATTGTTGGATACGTCTTCTCTTAGAACATAATCGTAATCGCTGTTATGCTGCCTCTTTATGCGACTTTGGCTAAACAGTAGACCTGAGCGTCCAAATTGTATGTGGGAGTAGGAGTGTAAATGGATGAGAATATTTTTCTTTTTATCTCTTTGTTGATCGTGATTATAGAGAAGTTCGAGTACATCTTTCTTTTCTTTGATGCACTCGGAGAACAATTTTGTATCTTTATTATGGATTTATTTCTTTATATGCTTAATCTTTATTTCTCTTTTTTTTTCTCAAAAATTCTTATATTATAAATATATAATTACATATATTATATATAAGTTGCTTTATACATTTTTGAAAATATTACTTTATATTTACTTTTTATTTGCTTCAGGTCCAATTTTTTGCTTCTCATTTTACATATTATTATTTTAATATTATTTTATATTAGTTTCTTTCTGCCTAAAGCCAGAGTTCTTGCTCTTCATTTTATAATATAAAATAATATAAAAATATTTTATAAATTATCGTAAATTATTTAAAACTCTTTAATGTAATATTATAATATTGTTATTAAGAATAATTTAATAATATTTTTTTTTTTAATGTTATAAATTTAATCTTCTGTATTCTCAACTCTCTTTAGATAACACAACTCTTTAGGGAACTTTTCTGTTTGATCAATTTTAAATTCAACAGCTTTAAAAATTTATTTATTTTTTTTCATAATTTTTTTTTTTTTTTTTTTTTTTGTTATGGCTTACTGTATTTTGATTTCATTAAGAAACTTGCAAGCCCTTCTTTAAAGTAAATTACAATGAATAATACTAAATACAAACTTCATAATATTTATTACTAAAGATCCATATCGGCATCTTCTTTAGGCATATAATTTCTACTGGAAATGGGTTTCAACTCTTTCAATGACTCTTTTGAAAATATAAATTTTTCTATTCATTTATTGCCCGTAAACGTTGCCATGCACCCATATCCATATCCAATATATGTTTTGTATGTGGATATAGCGGAAAGGCCAAAACTATAAATTATTAGGTATTCATGGGTCCGGCGAGAGGCTGTACAATAAATCCCCAATAAATGTTTTTCATTTACTGAAAACGTAACTCATGAATATTTCAGCAAAAAATGAAAAAAAAAAAAAAATCTACTAAAGGCCATAAAAATAAAATACAAAATGTGCGACAAACGACGAGTAAAAAAAAGTAAATATAAAAACAACAAATAAACAAAAATAATGCACAGTTTTATTTAGGACCAGGTTTTCCCTACCTCTCTTTTTTTTTTTTTTTGTATTTCTGTATCGTAGATGAGAACTGGAAGCTGGCCAAAAGCAACAATCACAAAAGTAACCTCAAAAATTTCAATAAAGACCACAACAAAGCAATTTCTATAAAAATGCCACAGAGAGTGGGAGAGGATTGTGAGGGGGCTTGATTGGAGGGAGAGGCAAAGGCAACACAACGACAGCAGACGGCAAATAGAGCAAAATATTAGTTGGCCAAGAGGCGGGAGCTTGGGAGCTGGGCGGGGCTGGCCTGGTCTGGGCTGGGGACTCGGCACGACATTTTAACAAAACAATAGAAATCAATTGATTGCGTTGTGGGAAGCTTAGCACTTGATTTCCGTTGTGTTGTTGTGTTTGGGATACCGCCGAAGGGGCAAGGCTGTTGTGCTGGCAGTGGCTGGGCTGAACGGTTAGGAGAATGCGTGGCTTGGCTGAATTGCGTGAGCCACCCAACAAGAGGACTCACTTCTGCTCTTGTAGTTCTTGTTGCTGTTGTTGTTGTTGTTATTGTCGCGTTACTGGCGCTGCGTTGGTGCGGGTAAAATTCTATTTTTCCAATTTTTGCGCAATTTATTGCATTGTCAAGGGATTCGCAGCAGAGCAGAAGCAGAACAGAAAAAAAAAAAAAAAAACAGAACGAAAACAAGAAAACAAAATGAAAAGAAACGCAAAAGCCATAAGAAAAACACCAAATACAAATACCAAACAAGCTCGAGCTTTAATTGCAAATGGTAGCGAATGGAAAATACTCTGTAAATTATAATTGTTTTACATTTTATTGTTTAAAATATTAAAATATATTGATAGTTCCAATTGTGAAATATAAATACATACATAAATATGTATTAGGTCTCACTCAGTATAAATATATTTTATTAAATAATTTGATTATTTATTATTTCTTATTTTATTTAATTTTTTATTACCTATTATTATTATGCTCCTGACTCAATAATATTTTTTATTTTATTGAAATAATTTTGTTTCTTTATTATTATTATTCTCCTGACTTTTTGAATATTATTTATTTATATATATATATATTATTTATTTATTTATATTTATTTTTTATTTAATTTTATTTTGTATTATTTATTATTATTTTACTCCTGACTGAATTATTAAATAATAATTTTTTATTATTATTTTATTCAAAAATTGTTTTCCATTTACTCTTGAATATTTTCATATGCAAGTTCAGCACTAAGTTTAATAATTATTTGTTCTTATCATATTCTTCATTAGCTACAAATTTATTAAGCATTAACAAAACTGAATGATTCGTATTGCAATTTTCTTGTAAATCATTGCTTTTTGAAACATTTAATTATACATGTAAAAATTATACTTAAGATTGTTTAATATTTTCAGTCATTTACAGCTCAATAACATCATTGATAATAGTATATGTGACTTTGAAATGCGGCACAGGTGGCCGGTTAAAAAAACTAAAATAAATAAATAAACAATATTACAAAATACCTTTATCGGGATAAGCTTTTATTGAAATAATTTTATCTGTCTTTTTAGGCTGTACAATTATTTTTTAGTTTATCTCCAACTTCATTGGTGTTAATCCATTTTCTTTGATAAATAAATTTTACATGTTTAATTAATGTAGGATTTTTAAAAAACAATTTTTCAATTGATTTTTCTCTATATTTGATTTCTCAGTATTCATAAGAGTTCTATATAATAAATATAGTTTATTTATTTATTTTTAAATATATATTTAAAAATATGTTAATTTATTTTTAAAATATTTTATAGTGAGTAAAAACAAAGTAAATGAAGTTTTTTTTGCTGACAATAAAATCAGAAGGATATTCAAAGAGTCAACCTTCCAGCTTAACAGAAATTCTTTTCAACTACGCTTATTTCTGTATAACATAATCAACATATACGAAATGTTACTAAATAAAAATTTGAATGCAATATTGAATATTGTTATACCTCTTAAATATACATTTATTGTACAGGGTATAAGCACCAAACACAAATACCAAAACATAGTGCGGCTTGTTCAATGGTATGTGGGTATGCGTGGGTCGGGCTGTCTATGGCTGGGTGGTTTGCTCATGCTGCTGGGGACTTTGGGGCTTTTGTGTGGCAAGCGTAAAAGTAAACAAAGCTAAAAGCGGAAACGCAAGTGAAATAATGCCACAGAGCTGCACGGAGCTCAACAACAACAAGGACATCAGCAACTAAACATCAATAAGCATTGACTAACTGGGATGCTGCGAGCAAAGAACCTGGTAGCAACTGCTACACTGACTGGCAACTGGGGAGTCACAGCATTAATAGCTGAAATTAAATAATCGCTCCTTGAGCGAAACGCCGACTGCGCAGCCAAAGCACAAAAGAATAAGTGAAGACCCAATTGGGATTTGGTTTCGATTGAATAAAATTAATTTTAATTGGTTCTGTCTGCGTGTGGAACGCTCTGGGAACCAAATAGTGTGCGAATGATTTGTTTGCTTGCAAACTTCAAAAATATTGTTTTGCATTTGAATTCCTATATGGAATTGAATAGAACACTCTATTGAAGCTCCTCACCTGCATGTATTTGATCGCAGTGACTCACGGTTGTGCCGTGAGTCATGGAGGGAACTGAACAACCCTCTATAAACTACCCACAAGTTGTCAGATTCTTATCGCAGCAGCCTAAAAAAAAAAAATAAGAAAATAAAAAATATAAAAATCCATTAGAATTTGACAGACGCGCGTTTATTAATAAAATTTTATTATATGCCCTAACATGTTTTTGAGAAGAGGAATCCAAACTGATAAGCATCAGCCAGCAATACCATAAAGGGTAGATATAGCATGGAATACATAGAATCTAGGCTTAATGCATTCCATTTTACCTGGAACACAAATATGACAAAGAAAGGTTTACAGCTGTTTAGGTCTGTGCACACACCTGTTGATAAGGCGGCTAATTTTTGTGTGTTCATAAATAAAAATTGCTTCCCTTTGAGTGTGTGTGTGTGTTTTGGTCTGTAGCAAATTAGTCTTTGATTTGGTTAGCCCAAAAAAGGTTCGAGGATGTGCGAAAGGGCGCCATATGCTTGGGGATCCCTTTTCCCCGAGGCTCGATAGCTGTCTCTATGAAGTGTGAATTTCTGGCCAAAAACAAACTTTTGCTGAAAGCCAGAATGTAATCAAAATAAAAGTAAATAATAAAAGGTACAGGCCGGATGTATGCTCTGTCTGCTTGTCCTGTGTGTGCCTGATGAAGTCTGATGGACAACGCCAAGGGTAAGAGGGCCAAAAGCTGAAATCAATGCCGCAATCAAAATCATTGCAACACAAACTTGTCTCTAAGCCTTTCTGCGTTGACTCCTCAACTATCTGTCTATAGATTGAAGGATGCAGCCAGTCGAGCATGTTGTTGTTTATATTTGTTGCCTTTGGGGCAGATGCCTGGCAGAAATTTTATTATCCCTTTGCCGAGTCTGTGTGGGAAAAAAAAAATTATTTTTATTAAGATAAACATGAGCCGTTTCATTTGTTGTTGTTTATGTTGTTGCTGTTATTGTTGTTGTCAGCCTCAAGTAGCCTGAACGTTGATTGAATCTTAAGGCCAGCATCCTTTTTTGGGTAGCCTGCTGGAAATTTGATTTAAGGTTAAACGCAATTAAATTTCGCCTTAGGCTTTGATTTGATTTGCTTTGCTGCGGCACAACATTTTCTTGTTTACGCTAGACAAAATTGAAATTTTATGCATTTATCCCATAGTGTGTTGTTGCTATTATTATTATTATTATTTTTGATGCTGTCGTTGCTGTTGGTTTCGGGCTCTGTGGCATTTGCTCAGTGCGGTTAGTTGTCGAAAGGATTTGAAATTATTTTGCTCCTTTGGTTGCTGCGGCTGCTCACAGCCGTTGCAGGCGTTGATTAATTGATTTCACATATGCACTACTATTCCATTCAAACATACATACGTATATATATATATACTATTTATAAAGGCTCGTCCATCTCTAAAACAATTGCCATGCATGCAGAGCCTGAACTGTGTGGGATTTGCCTCTCAGCTAATTAGTTTTTGAGGTTTCACTTTAGTTGAGGACAACTGAGGACTACATAACGCAGTGCACTGCAATTGCTTTAAGCTTAAAGGCAATTGAACGAATGACTTTATAATTTTGTTCGAATCATTAAATATGCATTATTTGCGGTGCTCTAACTCAAACGTAAAATATGACTTTAATTATCTTTAATTGGACTTAACGGATGAATAATTTAATTTATTGAAGCCTAATGCAAATTTGAATAATTTTCATGCATAAGCCGTTGCTTTAAGCTGTTGAAATAATGCTTAATATTATGTTTATTTAGCTTGCCGTTTTTGTTTGATACTATCAATGGGATTGGCTTCTTTGCGCCATCTAAGCCTTTCCATTGTCAAGTTCAATGCCAAAGCGAATGCAGTTGCTCGCTGCTCGATTCTGGGCGCTCTAGATGTTGGCATATTTCATGCACACTTGGCTCACCATGCAGCAGCGAAAAGAAGAAGAAAAAATGTTATTGCCAATGCCAAGACAGAGTCTTTTGGCCAAGTCTAAGCTCTATTACAGCAGCACAGCTTGCCAAGGCATTCACATCCTGTGGATAGCGCGTCGAGCACATAAAATTCAATAAAACGCATATTTGCTGTCATTTGTTCCGAGTTTTGGGCGCCAAAGAGCCACAAAATTTGCTGAAGTTGCTGCTGCCGTTGCTGTTGCCGGTAAATGCGATGAAAATGGCGCTAAAGTTGCTAAGAAAACACAGACAAACAGACGGCAGCAAGCAGACAACTTGGAACATTTTTATTTCTCTCAGCATCATTGTCATCATCATCATCGTCATCAGAAGCATCATCATTGCCATCATCATAATAGTCATCATCTCGAAATGATTATAAGCATTTTTGGCTGATTTAGCATATTTTCGTTGCACGCAATTCACTCGCTCTCTCTTGCGCTCTCTCTCTCTCTCTCTCTGGCTGTCCCTCCTTCTTTCTCTCTCTGATTGGCACGCACTTCCGCTTCCGCCTTTTTGGTTTGACGTTGGCCTAAAGACTTCCGCTTTCAGCGGTGCTCTAACTTCATTTTCATCTTTTTTGTGCTCCATGAACTTGACAGTTGTTACATGCCCAAACCTTAAGAGTTGAGAAAGGGTATATTGAATATGTGGTAAAACCACATCTCAACAAAGAATTCAGCTCAAGTTTGAAAGTAGACAAAAACATGTATTGAGCATTGTCTTCGACTTGACTTGAGATTGTATTTATTTCTTATTATCTTATACTCACCTTGCTTCTCATCTCGATATAGGGTATCCTGCAGTCCAGTTCGCGTTGCTTTTTGCGGTTTGTTTTTATATGTCGGCTATGGAATTGGAGGTTGGCGCTGGAGTTGGGTGGGTAAATGTGCAAATTTGTTTTGCTAATGTTTATGCAAATAAACGCGCGAGCACATCAAGAGTCACAGTCGGAGTTGGAGCGCGTATACTCATATTTATATATGAAGTCGACTGTTGCTGTTGCTGTTGCTGTTTATGAAAATGTCTCGTAAGTAGATGGTTCTGCTCCACTCAGCCTTATCCACAGCCTGTGGCTCTGGCTCTGGCTCTGGCTGTGGCTCCTCACTTTCCCCGTCGCTCATTGTCGCGTCTTATGTAAATTTAATGCTAAAATGTTTATTTTAGTAAGATTTGCTTAGCTCTCCAAATGCTGCGTCTGTTTTCTCCTAATGTTTTGGCTGGGTGGTTGAGTGGGCGTCGGCATGTGGGTGTTTGTTACCCAAAACCTGGCTGCGTGTCCTTCCTCAATTTGTGGTTGGCTTGAAATGGGCCTTGGGGGTGAGCAAAGGGCATTCATATAGCGTCCATAATGCTAAACGACGCATAATTGAAACATTATGTCAGATTATTGTTAGCAAGCGCCGAGATTTACTTAGTCGGCATTTTTTTTTCCTTCATCTGAGCTCTGCTTGGCAGTGGAATTGCCAGTAGGAGCTGGAGAATAAGTTTGCGAAACATACGAGCAATGTCAAAGAGATTTTCTTACTTAATATTGCCAACAATAACAACAACAACAACAGATATGAGTAAATAGTCAAAGATATTTGGGGTGGCAAATGGTTTGAGTAATGGCAAGCGATAAGAAAGCTCAACGTAGGAAGGAGGAAAGTTAATATTTATGCTTGAGCCAGGCATTCTCTGTAAAAAGCAAGTTGCCTTGGCGTCAAGTAGTTGTGTTGCAATAATCTAAAAATATAGGCCGGCATATTCTAGAATGGTAAGTCTGAAGTGAAGTGGTCTATGAAATAAAATTTGTATGTCATCTAAGTTCTTTGATATGAGCAATATAAGATTTGAAAATATGATTTGAAATTTATATTAGTTAGACTTCTGATATAATTCTGACATATGTGGTGTTAAGATAAGGAACGAAATAATTTGTTAATTCCTTAGATTGTGATTTTATTTAGTAAACAATCTGATATTCCATTTAACTATCAATCTATGAAGCTATTTATCTATCTACATATCTATCTATCTATATATCTATCTATCTATCTATCTATCTTTTTATCTATATATCTATCTATTTATATATCTATATACCTATATATCTGTCTATCTATCTAAATTTCTATCTATCTATCTATATATCTTTCTATCTATCTTTCCATCTATCTATCTATCTATCTATCTTTTTATCTATATATCAATCTATCTATCTATCTCTCTATCCATCTATCTATTTATCTATCTATCTATCTATCTATCTATCCATCTATCTATCTATCTATCTATCTATCTATCTATCTATCTATCTATCTATCCATCTATCCATCTATCTATCATCTATCATCTATCTATCTATCTATCTATCTATCCATCTATCCATCTATCTATCATCTATAATCTATCATCTATCTATCTCTCTATCCATCTATCTATCTCTCTATCCATCTATCTATCTATCTATCTATCTATCTATCTATCTATCTATCTATCTATCTATCTATCTATCTATCTATCTATCTATCTATCTATCTATCTATCTATCTATCTATCTATCTATCTATCTATCTATCTATCTATCTATCTATCTATCTATCTATCTATCCATCTATCCATCTATCTATCATCTATCATCTATCATCTATCTATCTATCTATCTATCTATCTATCTATCCATCTATCCATCTATCTATCATCTATCATCTATCATCTATCTATCTATCTATCTATCTATCTATCTATCTATCCATCTATCCATCTATCTATCATCTATCATCTATCATCTATCTATCTATCTATCTATCTATCTATCTATCCATCTATCCATCTATCTATCATCTATCATCTATCATCTATCATCTATCTATCTATCTATCTATCTATCTATCTATACATTCCTGTACTTCTGTATTTTATTTTATTTCTCCTTATCTATATATCTATTTTCAATATCCTCGTAAAGTTATGTCTATCTATCTGTCTAGCAGCCCAACTTACCCTCCTTGCAGGACCTTTGGACAAACCCTTTATATAAATTTTGTTGCTATCGCTTCAATATGTTTTCTTTTCACACAAATCCAATCTTAGCTCGTATGACTAATGATGATTTAAATCGCATGTAAACCGAGCTCATTTCTCCGCGTTAAGCCAACAAAGCGCAGCCAAAACTTTTAAATTCCCTCAACGTTTTGCCATTAATATCGCATTTATCAATATCACAGTTTTTCATTTAATTTCTTCGTCGTAGCGACGCAAACGTATTATTTTCTTTTATTTCCTGCTCTCTACTTTGCTTTTTTTTTTTTAAGTGCAATTTTCATTCACAAGACGAAGTGAGCAAAAAAAAATAAAACATAAAAAAAAAGAAAAACAAACAAAGGGAAAATAGAAGTAAATAGAAAAACCCATTTCCATTATACAATGCCACATTCCTCTTTTCCGGTTTATACCATTTAGATCGATTGCATTTTATAGTTTGTTTTAATGTAGCTTCACAGGACACAGGACGCAGGACGCAATAGCTGCGGGTGTACTTGGCGTTGAAGTTGGAACTGTAGATGGCCAACTGTCTCCGGCAGAGGCATTTATTTTAGCTGCTTGCAATAGCTGGTTGGTTGGTTGGCTGGTTGGTTGGTTCCTTTGGCCCCGGAAGCGCTACAAATTGTCTGCTTGCAGAGCAAGAGAAAAAACGAAATTATTTTTATTGCTTCCTTTTCATTTAAATTGAATATAACATCCGTTTGTGGCTCATACAATGCGCCATTGTGAATGCTCCCGCACCTTCCATTTGCTCAGCATCAAAAGATTCCAAGTGTCCAACTCGCCCAACGCACTCAATGCTCGCTTCTACTACTATTTTCACTTTTGCTACAATTCAATTAGGCATTCGCCTTTGTACGTTAACGAGAACCCAAAAAGTCAAAAGTGAACACATTTTCCCTTGCCAATTTTTTGTTGTTGTTAGAATTTGAAATTTCGAATTTTGGTGTCCATTTCAGGAAGTCGGAAAGGACTCTTAAAGGACTCGACTCAATGCAAACGTAAACTAGCTAAAATAATATGTTAAAAGTGACCTGCTGACATTTGAGTTGAGCTGAGAGCACTTTAGTGGGTTATACATTATTCAGAAGTGTTTTGTCCATTGCCTTGAGTCTAAATAAATCGTTGATTGCCTGAAACGAAAATAAGTTTAGAAAATTAATTAATATTTAAGTATAGTATTATTACGTAACATTTAAATTTAGTTATTGAATTTTGTGTTATATATATGTATAATATATTCCCTTCTTGCCCTATCTGCCGCATATTTGCATCTCGCTCTATTCACACGAATCAATAGCTTCGTTTGGCATTCATAATCAAACCAGTTGACAATGTGAGCTTATCACATCTTGCCCACCTTTGAGCTATAATCCTTCAACAATCAACATTCAAATGACAACTTGAAATAGCTCATTTGTCACAGTTTCACACCCACACACACAGAAGAGCAATTTTCGCAGCAATTAATCAAATTAAATAAGAGCATTGGGGGTGAGGCAAACGGAATGGTTAACCTTTAACAAAGTTAATTGAAAATTTTGCGGTTGTAGTTTTGAGTTGGTTTTTGACAAGGGGAAACCCCTGTGCAGCTGCAAAAATATACATTTTGGTAGTGGTTAGCACGCTGAGAGTGCATTCGGCGCATTCGGATCAGAAACAGGATCAGAACGTACGCACAGCGTCAGCACAATTACGCAGACGATTAGGCACACCGCTGAAATCCAGAACCTACACCCCCGCCACAGAGCAGGATGCTCCTCTCAGCGATTTTCCCTTTTTCCTTTTGGCTGGGATCTGCCAACTTTTATCAGCTGTGAAACAGTTGCCATTGAAATGGCGCAGAAGTCGTTAGATAGATGGGCAGCAAGGCACAAGGCGAAAGGCGAAAAAAAAATAATAATAGCAGAAAACCCAGCAAGGATATAGGAATCGCAACAATGCGCCAAGCCAGCGCTCAAGCCCGTCCCTTGGTCGTTTAAAGAAAAAACATTGCGAAAATTGCTTTACAATTGATTAAACATTGAACAAACGCACGGCACGTTTAAATTTGGGTTAAATAGATTATATGAACTGGAAGTGTTATGAAATGATGTGGTCTGCTTGCTCTTAGGGTATGGGCTCCTAGAATGTTGCTGCTGCTGCTGCTGCTGCTGCTCCTTTGCTTTGTTTTTCTTTCATTTCCATTTCGCTTTTGGCTTGCTTCGGCTCACAGCGACGACTCCATCCTGATGATGGCGATGCCTTTTCACGCTTCAAGTGTGCTAGTTAATGGATTTCGTAGATGTTAACCACAGTTAGGGATTTGGATTTTGTTTTTGTTATTTTATTTTATTGGTTTGCCGTTGGTCATTTGATACAGTTACGTGCGCCAGGACATCAGCTGGCTTTGACCTTGAAGATAATCGTTCAAGAAATGCTCAGGCGAGCAGAAGTCATTATGTGGATTAAAAGACAGCTGCGGACAGCTTCTTGAGCAAGAGAAGTAAGATATTAAGTACACTTTTAATAGGCAGCTCTTCAATTTACTTAGCTCTGGATTCATTTTCAGTAAATTGATTAAAGTTGAGTATTACACACATTGCACGCAAATACTTGAATGCCGTTTCGATAAGCTGCAACCCTCATCAATGACAAGTATTTATTCTGATCTGATCTCTTGCCAAGCACATGACGTGCCTATCACCATAACCCAAATCTGTTCGCAAAAAAAAGATCCAAATATGCCAACAATAAAATATGCTTGAAGAACCGAATAAAGGACATCACAATCCCATGCCGCCCACTGACAGCCGAAAACTACGCACACTGCATAAAAGGATTGAATAACTTGCTTTTGAATTTGACACGCACTTTGTAAGCAGATACCCTAACTAAGCAACCGGCCGGAGTTGCTCAGCTTTAACTAACAACAACAATGTGTTTAAATATTACTTTTGACAGTGAGGGAGGGGGGCAGGCCCGTCCAGACGTTGTCATGAATCATAATGGTATCGTCCTTACAGCCATCCCATCCTGAGTCCGTCCGCATGTCCGGTTCGGTCGCTGACCGCCTTTGGCCACTTTATTTGTGTTGCGCTGTTCCCAGCGACTTTTTGTCGTATTTATAATTTAATTTAGCAGAAATTTTGTGGGCGTTGAGCGAAAAAGAAACCAAAAAATATGAAAACCTTGTAAGGATTCGCTAGCTTGACCGGAAATTTGAGCGCTCGCCGCCTTTCCCTCCTTCTCTCTCTCCCCCTTGCTGTCCAGCTAAATGTTAACAGGCACTAAAGTCCTTTCCTTGCATGTTAAATGCACATATGCTAGGACACTGCGATACTTGGGCTTGCGATGTTTAAGTTATATACTGTACCCATACAAACCATGTCCGCTATCCATATGTGTAGACAGCCCAGCCCGCAAGGTGGAGGGGCAGCGTTGACTTTGTGGTCACATTGCTGGTTGGCGTGCTTGGGGTTTCTGTCTTCGACTCGACTCACATGTGTTTATGAATACATAGAAATTTTTGGACATTTTTATGGCTGCTCGGTGTCTGTGCGTGTGTGTGTGTTGTTGGTGCGCTACGCACGCATGTGGGGACAGTTGAGATTGTGAGATTGTAAAGGATTCGTCAAGCGCAGAAATGTAGAGTGTCAATGACAGAGATCAAATGACAGAGATCATGATAAAGATCAAAGATTTGTATTTAAAAATATATATTTTAAGTCTGTTGATCATATTGTTTATCGATGAGTTGGAAGAATGAATCGGAAATATTTATTATAAAATTTTGTATTTATTTTATAGTTGTATACAATTCAATTATTTTTTATAATTTTATTTTTAACAATTTTAGTTACTTAAATTTTATTTAAAAATGCCAATTTAATATAATTAAATATAATTTATGCATGGTATATTATTTATAATATTTATAATTTACAAAATTATATTATAAAATTTTTTTATTTTATTTTTAATTTCAGGTTTTGGTAATTTCTAATAGTTCTCTAAAAAGTCTATTGAATATATTTAAATATAATTTATATATGGTATATACTTAAAAATTATTTGACATATATAAATATATATTTTTTTAAAATTTACCAAATTATATACAATTTTATTATTTTATTTTTAATTTCAGGTTTTGGTAATTTCTAATAGTTCTCTAAAAAGTCTATTGAATATATTTAAATATAATTTATATATGGTATATAATTAATAATTATTTGACATATATAAATATATATTTTTTTTTAAATTTACTAAATTATGTACAATTTTATTATTTTATTTATAATTACAGCAACTTAATTATTATATAAAAATAAGTCTATTGAGTATAATTAAATATAATTTATATATATATATATGATATAAAATGTATAAAATTATTTATCATATGTAAATATTTGCATAATTTAATTAAATTTAAAAATTTATATTCAAATATTTTTATTTATTTGGTTTTTCCAATTTCGTAGCTTAGAGAAATATATTTTTATAAAATATTGCAAATAAAATGTTTATATATATTAATAGTCCTCCCAGAGCAGGCAAGTAATCGCTTCGTAGAGCATACAAGAATTCAATTAGTTGAAAACCTTTATGTTTTTTCATCCAATTTGGCAGTCTATAATTTTAGTTGGTCTCTTGCTGCGCTCACCGACTTGGCTTGTTTATTATGCTTGGTAAATGGCCATACGGTCGAGTTTTTGTTAGCTTAGCCATGTGGGTGTTGACTTTTTTAATGTTTCAATATGACTAAATGCTTCGGGGCAGATAGAAGTTGGCTCTGGGACTTGCCCTGTTTGTGACGTTGCCCTGGAGCGTGTTTCGTTGTTTGGGGAACGCCTCCAAGGCATTTTTTGTTGGTATATTTATAGGAATTTATGAGACTGGAACTGTATGTATGTATGGCCCGGACATGTGCGGGAGGTCTGCCCGCTCCGAGCAAGTGTCAAATTCTCATGCGTTACGGTCGATATCCTTTTGGTTTTCAGTTACGCAAGCTGCCCAACGAGCCGAAGGAACCACTGTCATTGCCACAGCCACAGCCAAACCTCTTAAGCACTTTGACAGCTACTCTTTTGCTTATTCACTGGTCTTCCTGCTGCTGCAGTGGCTCATCACTAATGAGGCTATCAAATGGCTGCTTACCAAGTGCCTCTCGGCTCTCGCCTGTCAAATGTGTCAAAATTCCAGGGTGCGGTTGAAGCTGTTTGCCTGCCACAGCTCTGATTTGTATGTGTCTGCGGCTTGTGCGGGTCTCTTACCATATGCATATAACGCATCCCATTCCCATTCCCAATCCCATTCTCATACCCATTCCATGTCCGAAGACACTCTCCCTCCCCCCTGCCATGCACATGTGTCTGCCACACTTGTCACTTGTGTTTTTATAACAGTTTTGTCTCTTGAGTGCCCGCCGCAGCGTCTGTTTTTCTTCTTTTCTCTCGACTAAAGTGCTAAAATCTGTGTCGTTTATTAATTTCGGTTGGGTTTTCGTTTTTCGGCTGTTTTGTGCTTTTACATTTGTCATTAGCACGGATTTGACATTTCAATTATTGGCCTCATGTTTTGTGCCTCACTGGAGACGACATACGTATGTGGGCAGCTAATGGGTTTTACAAATGTCCAGAAATCAGCATGGTAATTGTGACACAAATATCCGACACACATGAGAAGTCGACGATTGATGAGCTTGATCCATCTGTCTATCTATACCCACGCCTCAGCTTGAATGTCAAGTCGATTTATGTATATTTTAGATATATCTTAAAGAGCGCTTTGAGTTTCCGTTGACACCTTTCGTACAACCCTTTCGTTAGTTTTGGCATTAACGCTTTGCCAATCTCGCTCAGACTCCCCCAACCATCCATCAACGGCAGACAGAGGGTCCTCTGCTGTACTCCATGCTCTCTCTGTGTGTGTGTGTGTGTGTGTGTGTGTCCTGTTACCCATCTCACGAACTGTTTGCACTTCGTGCTTTTGCATTCAAATTGCGTTTATTCAAATAGAACGGAGCGAACACATTTTCAATTATTTTATGCTGATTCGCAGGCGCCGCAGATCTTTTGTATCTGTGCAGTCGTGTATCTGTTAGATACTTGTGCTAACAACAACTTTAACATTTTTGCTTTTCTTTTTTTTTCATTATTCACTTTGCCTGTTTGCCAGAGCCACCAAATTTAATTATGCAAAATCCTTCGCAGAGCTTTTCTTTATTTTGCCCGAAAAAATCACTCAAGTCATTGTAGAGCTTTTCTCTGTCATTCTCATAAAAATGCAAACCAGCGCGCACGCTTTTTGATGACACTTGGATGTCACATATGCGTCGGAAAATGTCAGGAGCTATACACAGAACCAGATCCAGACACACACACTCACTCACATAGATATCTGTTTTTATTATTATGCTGCTGATGTTGTAGTTGCTGCTGCTGCTACTGCTGCTGCTGCTCTTACCCTTAGACCTGTCACAAAGTTTGACATTTAGTGGCTGGCAAAAACTGTCATCACGCGCTGCGAACTTGACGATGATTGCTCGGTTTGCAATTGCGAAAAGTTTTTCAATAGACAACTAAAAGCTGAATAGAAAAATATTCTATGTGCGCTGATTTTAGGGCTAATAGAGGATCTAAAACAATACATGTTAAGCCTATGAAACTATGAAATTATAGCTGCTTAGCTACATCAGCATATTTTGTTGTCAACAATTGAAAAAGATTCTATGAAAAAGTGTTAAGATAATAATTTTTAGTAACTATTTCTATCATTATAGTTATCAGATTTATGCGATATTTAAAGTTTAACATTCTATACTTTTTTAAAATTAATTTTTATTTACTTCTTTTATTTTCATTTTTCATTTAATTTCTGTTTATTTGTCATGAATTAAATTATGTATTTATTTTTTTTAATTTGATTTACTTTTTATTAATTTATTTTTTTTTTTAAATTATATTGTTATATTTTTATTTTTAAACCTTTTTAATTTATTTTTCATTTTATTTTTCAGATGTATTTTTCATAAATTTAATAATTTGTTTATTTTATTTATGTATTTATTTATTTATTGATTAAATTGTTATTTATTATTATTTGTTTTAAAATTATTTATTTGTTATTTTATTTTATTTATTTTATTCTCTTATTTATATATGGGTAATTCTCCAGAAAAGTCAACTTTTTGTCACGTTCGACACTTGGGTTTTTTGCAATTATCTTGAAAACTGATTAATTTTAGTATTAATCAAGAGCAATATATTTAACTATTTGTCAGTATAAAGAAGTTTTTTGTCATTTTCAGAACTAAAATTGATGCATTTTCAAGATAATTACAAAAAGACAAAGTGTCGAACGTGACAAAGTCTAGAGAATTACCCATATTTTATTTATATATCTTACAGTATATTTCTATTAAATTTATTAAATATATATAAATAAATAAATAAATTTTATTTATTATCTATTATTTGCATTTTTAAAGTTTATTTATATATCATTTTATTTATTTGCTAATTTATAAATTTATTTAATTTTTACATCAATATAAATATTTATATTGATTTTATTTATCATTTTTACCTTCAGTCCAATTGCAATAATAAATATTGTTACATTTGTCGCTTGATATACTGTAAAAGAGAAAAATCAAGACAGATTTCTTTATTATGTTCATATATAGCATTTCCAGTATATTTTCTAGCACGTACAGTACGCGCAGATCTCTTGGAAAAGTTTGAGTTTAAGCAGTCCATTGTGACAAGGTGCATTGTTTGGGCAAATTTCGAGCTGCTCTTTAATCTCATTGACAGAATCAAAACAGCAACTGTCTAACCAGCTGGACCTAAGCCCCTTTGCCATGCACGCACTCTTCCCCCTTTTGGCCGGTGTGCCCTTTAAGCCCGCTTGCATTGTGCGCTTCCATTTACAAATTTCCACACCTACGCACACAATTGAGCGCGCAGGCAAGTGCAAAGAGCAGCAAATAGAACAACAAAAAATTGTTAATGCCATTTGACAGTTGACAATTATAGCAATTGTCAAAGCATTTAACACGAGCAGAGTGCAAAAGAGATGCACACACCGAGACAGAAAGAGATCGAAAGAGAGCAGAGGGAGCAGGAGAGAGAGAGAGAGAGAGAGAGAGAGAGAGATGGTACATGGAACGGATAGCCCTTTGTTTTCGGAATGACGGTGCCCGGGCCAGCGAGCCTGCTCAGTGTCCTGTGTCCCGTGTCCTGTCACTCATTTACCCTTTTTTGCATGTCAGCGCGCATTAGTTTTGGGCTGCTGGCAGTTCTCGGACTCTGCTTATCTGCACCAAATTTGCACAGTCATTGTCGGAGGGCACAAACGTGCCCACACTCAGCCCTCGGTCTGTTTTGCTATCCTTTCATTTGCCGCTGTTGCTGTTGCTGTTGCTGTTCATGTCTTTGGCCAGGACTCGCTCGCCCTCTCGCCCTCAACACTTTTTGCCAACTTTGCATATGTGCGAATAATTTAGCATCCAACAACAATGTCTGGCAGTGCAGCCTCTGAACCGGACGCTGGATTTACTCGAGATTAGGGATCTTTGTTAGCCGGTTGCCTGACTGTTGTTTGTTTGTTAGTAGTTACATGGAGCCAAATAAAAATTACAGTTGTTGAGTGGCTGCAGTTGAGCCCAGCAAGTGGGTTGTCTGAATTAGCCATGGCTTGACCCCGTCTGACGAGTAAAAGCTGGGCCAAAATAACTTTCAACTTGTCCTAAGCAGACTCGACAAACAAAGGAGAGCAGAGTGCTAAAAGATTTATCATTTCGAATTTCGTTTTCTTCGTTCGAGACATGATTTTGTTGTGCAATTTACGTATCCATTAGACAATCTTTAAAGCATTTTCTAGACAAAAATCCAATTATTATTTTTACCAGTTTTTATAAATACAAAAAATAGTTGACTTTTGCCTAGCTAAATCATTTTTGCAGTTAACTTCAAACAATGAATTTCCTTTTTATTTTCCTCAGTTCTCTCAAACGCTGTACTCATTGCACGTTGCTGTCACAACAGTTTGATAACTATTGACTAACGATGTTTCAGCACAAGTTAAGCCAAATAGCTGTTGGAAAGAAACGCCTTTTGGTTTCTTATCTCAATATATTCCCATTTCAAGTTCATAATTTCATCTCCCTTATCGCACAAATGTGTTCCTGAGAGAATTTTTGTTCGTTGTTGTTGTTGTCCTTTAGCCAAGAGTGTCTCATTTCTTTTTATGGCACATCACACTTTCTTCTATACAGAAATTGGCTGTCACACACACACACACAAACACACATATATATATATATATATATATATATATTACACATTGTGCACAATCTTGAAAGTTCGACGAGGCGAACAAATATGAAAACTTTCAGCGCAACGAAGCGAATTTTTTCGTTTCTTGATACCGAGGCAATCTCTCATCTCTCTCTCAACATATGGGAGAAGTGCTCAGATGCGGCTTAGCACTTCAAGCTGCGCCAAATGCATGAAAATGCATCTCCTTGACGAAGCCTCAATCTGCAGCCAGCATTCTACATCCTGCATCCTGCATCCTGCATTTTGCATTTTCCATCCTGCACAACACCAAAGTCAAAGCTGCTGAAGTAGGTCAGTTAAGGGAGTCCCATCTCCAGGCTGTCATTGTTGGAACTTAAAGAGCGCGCTGAAATCCTTTTTGTGTAAACAAAGTTGTGCAGTTATACATGACTCGATATACACACCACCCTAAGCTCCCCCCCTCACTCTCTGCGATTGTTCTGACATTCAACGTTGTTGCTGCTGTTGTTGTTGTTGGCAAGGCGTCATTGTAGCAGCATTTCAAATGCAAAATCCCATTTTGCTTCTAATTGCTTTATCGCTCAACAAGCTGTTGGCTCTGTTGGCTATTGGGATCTGCTCTGCTCTACTCAGCTCTGCTCTGCTCATTTCTCACTCGTCGCCTGCTGACATCAGAGTAAAGTAGAGCAGGGCAAGAGGAGGAGGAGGGGAGGTTTGTAATCAACCCCCTCTCTGCAACGTGTTTACTTTTGCGCTCTGTCAAATATGTTCGAATTTTCTAACGATTACAACTGCATTGGGCTAGAGCCAGGGCCAGGGCCAAGTCCTGTAGGATCTGACCTGATTTCCCATTTTTCGTAGCATGTGTTTTCCATGTTGAGCCATTCGGGACTTGTACCAGTTGTTTGTTGTTGTCCTTAGACCCAAAACCGGATTTGTCCAAATGTGTTGTCACAGTTAACAACCTGCCATAGTTATAGACACATACTAACAAACAGCAGCTCCTCGCCCTCATCTGCCATTTCATGTTGCAAAATTGTCGATTAATTGCTCTCTGAAAACTACCGAAGAACCGACAAAAATTTCCAACAGTTTCCAAAAAATTGCACACTTTGTTTCAGTGTTGATATGGCAGCTTGTTAAGTGGGCGTTACGATTTCACAACTGTTGTGAAATGCAGTTTAACTAATGTCTACGGCAATTGTCAGGGTTTATGCAATGTCATTTAAGGCGGCAATTGCCCTAGTTTAGCTAGTTTGGACTTTTACGTATGTTAAGCCAATTACCATTGGAATATAAATTCAGTCTGGGTATAGGACTTTGCCTTGCCATTCAAATCTTTAGCTAATATATTAAATTTTTAAATTTATATCCAAGTTTCTGTTACACTGAAAAATATACGAACTAATATTTACATTAACAGAATGCGCGCTAAATTTGGATTTTGCCAAAACTTGAATGTTTGCTGACATAATTGACATGGGTTGAGGCCATTTATTATTTATGGTGTATAACTGGGTCTGCCTGAAATGATTTGTATTCCAAATGAATATGAATAATTTAGCAGTCGTGAAAAGCAAATGAGTCGTGATCAAAATAGTTCTGTGCTGTCAGAAACTAGGCATGTGATAGCCGGGTTTAATTTGCAACTGATGTATGGATGCAGTCTTAGCCAAGAGTTTTGCGTTATGTTTAATGTAAAGCTGAAAATGTCTGCAAATAAATAAAATATTTGTATTATTATTATTTGTATATTATTTATACAGTTGTAAACAAGTAAGAAAGCTGTAGTCGAGACTGCTCGACTACGAAATCCCCTGAGCCCTTCTTCGAACGAATAATATTCCAAGAATTATTCGATTCGTTTCTGCACGCATGCAAAACCACACATAGACACTGATCTACGCTTGTATGCATGTATGTGTGTATGCATTTATGTAAGCATTGCAAGCGTCTTGCTGTCTCGCTGCTTTGCTGCTGCGCCACATGGGTTTTGATGAGAAAACTTTGATGATCAATAATTCTGTTTCTAGATGGACAATCGTATTGATATCTTCAGATTATGATTACGATATTAATATCTATATGCTAAACCAAACTGCATGTCTCTAGTATTTGAAATGCATTTTTTTCATATTTGGGGTTGGTGGGGCGAAGTGGGGACCGGAATCCAAAATCTGACAAAAACCGAAATTGTATTAAATTAGTATCTATATATATGCAGAAGACTTGGATGCTCTAACTCGAAAGATGAATTAGCTAGAATTTTATAACTGGTTCCCGATAAATTCGTTTATCGATAACTTTTCAAATATACAAGTTATCGAATTTCTGAAACAAACTCGTACTGCGCGTGCATTATACGAACCTAACACAAAAAGAATGAACTCTCTAGCTTTTGTATCTTCGGAAATCGACGCGTTCATACATACGGACGGACGGACGGACGGACGGACGGACGGACGGACGGACGGACGGACGGACGGACGGACAGACGGACATGGCTATATCAACTTTTCTCGTCACCCTGATCAAGAATATATATACTTTATGGGGTCTGCCACGCCTCCTTCTGCCTGTTACATACTTTTAACAAAACCATTATACCCTGATTTCCCATTTTCAATGGGCTCAGGGTATAAAAACAACACAATTATTAAAAAATAAAATATAGTTTTACAGATATTTTTTGAGAAGTGCAATTCAATTTTTTTTTTAAATCTGAATATCTTTAAATATAAATATAAAAAAAAAAATTATGAAAATTGTTATATGCCTATATTAATGTTGTAGGTGAAGATAACTTCAGGCACTGCTAAGAGTATTGGTAAAAAAAATATATTATTATAATTATTTTTTTAAAAAGAGTAAAAATAAAAATAAAAATAAAAATAAAAATAAAAAAATAAAAAATAAAAATAAACAATATCGGATATAAAAATATAAGAAAATCGCTCAATGCTTATATTTAATGTTGAAGATAAGGAGAACTTCAGATAGTGCTAAGAGTATTGTTAAAAAATATTTTATATTTTATTATATTTTATATATTATTTTATAAATACATAAATTACATTATATATAAAATATAGTAAACAAAATAATATACAAAATAAAAAAAAAAAAAATAATAGCAACATAAAAAAAATATATTTTCCCCTTCAAAATTTCTAAAATTCAGTACACAGAACATGGTCTAATTCTTGTTTAGTAAATCGTCTTGATATGTGTTATATATATTAATTTCCTACTTAAATGTTATATTAGCATTATACAAAATATAATATTAACACAAATTTTTACTAATACTTTTCACCTAGAAATTTTCTTTTAATTCTGCTTAGACTTTTTGAATTTATTTTTATTAATTGAAATGACAATTTCGGTTTAAAATACAGTACGCAGAATATGAATCCTTGTCTAGTAAATATTCTTTATTTGTATTTTATTTGTATATTTATTTGTATATTAATTTCTTAAATATTATATCAGCATTATACAAAATATAATATCAACATAAATATTTAAAATATTTTTCAACCATTGATAGAGCTATTTTGGACTACAATTCAGTATGAAGACTGATTCTTGGCTAGTAAATCGTCTTTACTTGTTTTATGCATATTATATTCTAAATTAAATGCGAGCAAACAGTTCAGTTTACAATCGATTTGCAGTCTTGCTCTTACTAAATTATATATAACAATGTGAATAGCTGCAAATCCCAGTGCTACTGTGAAGATAATTCAAATATTCAATTTTAATTAGAATATGTAAAATAGAACAACATTCATCACAGCCATTTCAACTGAAACATAAACAAAGCTGTAGTTTATAAGCATGTTTGGACTGCTTTGATATTCATAGAAATCATACAATAAATTTCATGTATAGCTGAGGTCTCATTGTGTGCCAGGCATTCATTGTGTTAGTGGAGAGTCTGTGCTGGGCATGTGCGTGTAATCAATTTTATAACAACGATCCCTACAAAAGATCAACGTGTGTTTAGTGCGATAGTTTCGTAGAGGTGCAAGTTCCGTGGCCCAACACTTTAGGCCGCAGACAATGTCAAATCCATTTTTAAGCAGAAGTGGCAAACGCACACAAAGCAAGCTGCGTGCAACTTGTGGCAGTCGCAGCATAACTAGAGTTACAATAGAATATACAATATAAATGGAAAACGAGAAATAATTTTTATTCTCTGTTTCTTATTCTCTCGCTTTGTCTGCAGTTGATGTTGCACCACGAGACGTCTGATTGTCTGCCCGGCCATTGTTGTTGTGTGGCTGTGGCCCACGTTTTAGGGGCAAGTCCCATTGTTCGATTAAGGCGCAGACACAGACCTGCGTCTAACCACAGGTGTATGCGCATATAAATCTAGAAGTCTATATAGGCGATGCGTGAGAACTTTCCATGGCTGAATTTATGTGATTTTCGTCTTTTTGTCTATTTTTTTCTACGATTTCGATATTGTTGAGGCGCTGACCGAAAGTAATTTATATTTGCGGTTGCAAAAATTGTGGCTCAAACAATGGCCAGCGGCTCGATGGGTGGGCCAGGTCATTGGGCCCATTGGCGCCAGGAGCTGTCAAGCTAAGAGTCTCTCTCATATTATTTATAAATTAAATAACTTAAATTAAAATAAAGCTTTACGTTGCACCCTCTTTGAAACCACTTTTCCCACAGTTTTCCAGCACACGAAATTCTCATGCATTTTTAAGCACACATTTGGATTTGCACTGAGTGCAGCTCTGGCCACCTCTTCAGCTTGCCTGGCTACTATACTACATTATAACAAAGCCAGCGACCTCGTCTCGGCTGCAGTCGCATTCTTCAGCCCATATTTTTTTGGGCTACTTGTGAAATATTAATTTTTATATGCTTGCAGCGCAGGTGGCAGGTGGCACGTGGTGTTGGTGTTGGTGCTTGGCTTTTGGCTTGGAAATTGAAATGTAAAAAGGCGCTTAAAGTGCACATAAAAAATTGTGAAAGGAAATTGCATTTGAGCTTCACAGTAGGTCACAAGCTGAGCCCAGCAGCCGGCAAGGCAGTCGAGAGCAGGTCAGGCGAGGTTAACTTTTCATAAATGGGTGCATTCAACTGTTGATGTCCTTGTGCCTTAAATAGAACATGTGCTTTAATCAAAGGAAACTTATTGACTCAATACGGTTTACATTTACACTCTCTTGACCACGGAAATATGTCGAGTCTTCAGTTAAGCTAAGTGTTTAATCAGAATAATTCACAAACTATATAAGAATATAATTATTAAATGAAAACTTTGCTAATATCCACTCAGATATATATACGTAATTCATTTCAATTTATAATAATTGCCCTTTTCAAAAGCCGATCCAATCATTTATATACATTTTAATATAACAATCTTAATATCCGCACCTCTGGCCCGTTTGCCCGCCACAAATGCCACCAATTTGTCCCATAGCAATTTTCATAATTTGTACGATTCGTAAAAAAAGAGAGAATTATTATGCAACTTGGTTTTGTGCTAAGCGCCATGCGAAACAAATGGCAACAATTTAAAGCAAATTGCCGACTGGACGCCCCGTGGCGTCAACGTTTGGGCTCGTGCCATGGGCCACGCCTCTTTTTACACCTTTGATGCGAGGCGTTGGCAGAGAACAAGGCGTGTGCGCTGCATGTCTGGCACGCAACTCTGCACTTACAAGTGCTAGATTGAGCAGCGGCGAGCGGGGCAAGAGGGACACGTCCTGTCCTGTACACGCCCCAAAATATTTGAGTCCCATAATAAACTAGGAATATGTGCTTGCTTTAAATGCTCCATGACATTTGATTGATGTGCACTCTGGACAGCTGCAAAGTGCAGAATATATATGTATATATGTATATGTTTATATGTCTGTATGTATATGTGCATAGTCCGTTGGTATCAGCTGATTTAGCTTTTCGTGTTTGCTATCCTAGGGTAATATTTAATATGGGTTCTTATTTAGTAAGCGCATTTCATGGAAAAGCCTTGCTGATAGCACAAACGACAACGAAAAAGCGAAACGAAATTGGGTAAGCAAATACCCTTACTATGGGCTACATGTAAGACGATATAAAAGATTAAAAAAAAATTAAATTATATATTTATTTATGTTATTTCATATTATTTATGTTAAAAAATATATATTTATATACTTAAATTAATTATAATAAATATATTAAAATCTAAAAAAAAAAGATATCGATAATTAATATACAAATTTTGCCAACATATGATAAATATTTGTTTCTGAAATATATTTAGTGTAATTTGTTAAATATTATTTGAAAAATATATGCAAAAAATTAAACATTTTTGACAAATACTTTAAATATTCAAAAAACATTGAACATTTATTTTTTTCAACTATTTAAAATTATTTGAGAAATATTTAAAATTAATAAAGTCAATGAATAAATAAAAGTCTTTATAGGAATATATATTTTTATAATTATTTGACAAATATTTAAAGAATTTTTAAGAATATTAAACATTATTTGATAAATATTTAAAATTATTTAAAATATATTCAAAATTATTAATATTTTAAAACGTTAAAAACTTCTTTAAATATGAAAATTTAATAATTTTGAATATATATTAAATAATTATAAATATTTTTCAAATAATGTTTAATATGCTTAAAATTTTAATGTTTAATTTTTTTTATATATTAAAATTTTTATAATTATCATATAATGTTTAATATGCTTAAAATTCCTTTAAATATTTGTCAATTAATTATAAAGAAGTTTTAACGATTTTAAAAATGTAAATATGAAAATATTTTAAATATATATTTTAAAATATTATTATATAAAAACCAAAAAACTTCTTTAAATAAATTTAAATATTTGAAATTTAAATATAAAAATTTTTTGTAAAATTTGAAAACCTATTTAAAATATATTCAAATAGATTATTATTTTTATTTCAAAATTATGAACAATTATTAAAAATATATTCAAAATTATTATTATATATAAATGTAAACCTTGTTGAAAAAATAAATTTAAATGAATTTATTTTCACATATTTTAAAGGGTATTTTCTAAGCGATTTTCCCAGAGTCGCCTATTCCATACATTTTTGGGCCTATTTAAATATGCATGAGCGTGAAATTTTGCACGAAAATATGTCAGTAAAACCAGTAGCTACAGCAATAACAACAACAGTAACAATAAGCAACAACATTTATGACAAAATTCCATTTGGCCATCTCATTCCCGAGGCCGCGTTCGCACAAGTGTTGGGTGTTTAGGCTAATGACATTTGCCATTGAGGCAGGAGAATTTTCATGTGGAATTTGTCATGTGTCAGTACGACTTAAATGCCAAGAAAATATTTTTATGGTGGCGCAGCAATAACAACAATAAATTGTAGCAAGCCGTGCGACTCTAATGGACGTTGATAAGGTGGCAACAACAACAGGAGCAGCGGTTACCGGCAAATTTATGCAAATCCGCCTTTGACCTAAATTAGCACGAAAATTTGTTAGATTAGGCGCATTTCATTTCCTTTCCATTCTGAAGTAGCCCAAAAACTGAAGCCTCAGTTAAAATATAACACTTTGCTTTTCATATCGTTTGGTTGGCTTTTGGCTTTACTTTTTTCTTTACTTTTTTTGCTTTTAACGCCAACATTTCGATGGCTGAAATGGCAGACGACTTACAAGCCATAAAAATTGCATGTGCGCATGTAGAAGGCAAACTCTGGACATGAATGGGAACATTTCTGGGTAGCTTTTAAGTGCAACTCTTTGTATACAACTTCCGTTTGGCGTGTGACGTTGGCAAGAAATGCAAATTTCTGCACATATTACTATAGTCTGTGTGGCAAGCCGGAATCATAGTCGTAGTCGACTCTGCACTCGAGAATCGGAGTTGAAGTCGAGTCAGCAAGCGCACACGCATTCCATTCCATTAACCTTATCAATGTAAATCACCGAAATGTGCCGGACTGCCCGACTGCCCCATTGTTATGAAAGAAAGGAATGTGTGATAGTACAAACGATAAAACAAGTGCGTGTTGGTGCGGGGCGGGGGATGCGTGGTGGGGTTTTGGCGTGTGGTACATGCGGAATGTTGCAAGTGCTCATAAAAGCAAGACATCGGAATCAGCGAAATGTGAATGCGCAGTGGCCACAGTTAAAGAAGGACGACACAGTACAGCGAACTTCTCTGGAATATGATAGGAGACTTGTTCATTGCTCAGCAATCACTTATGCGATCTCTATGGGTTGAAATAATGCAATGAAGCTGTGCACTTAAAGAGGACAATTTATTTACTTTAATATATTTAAAATATCAATTTATGAAAATTATAAAATAATTATGCAATTGTTAATGTTAAAATATATTTATTTTATGCGATAGTTAAGCAATATTTCCATAAAAAAAATGTATTGATGTTGTTCACTTAAAGACAACAATTTACTTTCTTTTATATATTAAAATTATCTATTTATGAAAATTTTAAAATATTTATGAAAATGTTAATTTATTTAATGCGAGAGTTGAGCAAAATTGCCATTAAGTTTTTCATTTGAAGACAATTTACTTTCTTTAAAATATATTAAATATCTATTTGCTAGATTTATTAAATATTTATGAAATTGGTTATAATAAATAAATTCATTTTATGCGAGAGTCAAGCAATATTGTCAGAAAATAATGCATTGAAGCTGTTCACGTAAAGACGACAATTTACTTTCTTTAAAATATTAAAAATATCTATTTATGGACATTCAAAAATATTTATGAAAATGTTAAAATTAATGTATTTATTTAATGCAAGAATCAAGCAATATTGTCATGAACTTGTTCACTTAAAGAAGACAATTTACTTATTTTCAAATATTTTAAGTATCTATTTATGAGAATTATAAAATATTTATAAAATTGTTAATATGTTAAAATGAATTTCATTTATGCGATAGTCAATTAATGTTGCCATAAAATATTGCTATGAAGTTTATTACCTAAAGAAGTCAATTTACTTTCTTTAAAATATATAAAATATATATTTAAAAAAATCATAAAATATTTACGAAATTGTTATTAGTAATTTTATTTTAAGCGAAAGTCAAACAAAAATCCACGAAGTTGTTTACTTAAAGTGGACAATTTACTTACATTAAAATATTTAAAGCATCTATGCATTTATGAAATATAATAAAATATTTCTTATTAAAAAAATATTTAAAAAATATTAATAATAAATATATATTTATTTTATGCGATAGTCAAACAAACTTTTTGTTTATCAAGTTTTCTTTCTTTTTATTCTTTCTTTTCTTTCTTTAATTTCATCTCTATTCATATTTTATTTGATTTATTTGAAATATCTCTCCTTAGGGATATTGGCAATTAAATGGAATATATTTACAAAACATTTTGATCTATAAATATATATAAATAGAAACAAAATTCAATCTGGGGCTAGGCATAACTGAGCTAGCTATAACTGATTACCTTTTTTCTCAATAAATCACAATTCGTCCCATCACAAGACTCCCTTTAGACATTTTCTTCATTTTTCTCTCTTTCTGTTTTTTTTTCTTTGCTCGCCCCTGTAAATCACGTGTCAGGCGTGAGAACCTACATAGAGTTGCGTTGTTGTTGTGGGCGAGGGAGAGTTTGTCGACAATTTTCACTGCATTTACCGCTGGCATCCACTTCCCCTTTGCCGATAGACCATTAGCATGTCAGAGAGGCAACCCCAAGCAGGCAGCCAAGAGCCATCAGTTTGAGGTGCCACATAGAGCAAATCCCAACTTCAATCCTTTGGCTGTCAAGCCTAAAAATAACATTTTCTTTAATTTGAACAAGAATAACAGGCGAGCCAAAAGACTTTAAGCGCCCTTTGACAATTTTCACGTCAGCTACAAATCCCGCACGCAGATAACATGAAGCAGACGCAGAGGCCACCTAAAGTAAAAGAAAATTCCCAGCCTTGCCTCATTTGCCTGCAGCTCCAGCAACTCCAACAACAACAACAACAACAACAAAAAAGAAGGAGAAAAAGATGGAAAATAAATAAATTTACATACATGTGCAGCATTCAGTGCATATCTGTCCCTGGCTGCCGCCTTTATATTATATCTTGTACATACGAAAATAAACACAATTTATCTCGACTTTTTGCTCAGCTCAGACCACGACTGTTCCAGTCACTCTCTAGAGGCATTGGATATATACTCTTATATATATATATGTGTGTATATCTATATACATTTATATGTAAAAATATGAAGCGGAAAATCAGTGACAGCAGCCAAGCGCCGCTGCCTGCCACGTATTTGGAGTCTGGTTGGAGTTTTGAAGTGGAGTTAAATTACTTTTGGATGGGCGCTGTGGGTCGATGTTGGGTTGGCGTAGTCGTATCTGCACGGCTATGCTCGATGCGTCCCTATCTTTGTATGTTTTATTGGAACTTATTCCCAGTTATTCCACAGTTTTTGGGCTGGCGCTGATGGCCGGCTTTGACTGTTTGTCCATCTGTCTGTTAGCTTGTCCGATTTGACTGGCACCGAATGAAATATGGTATTTGCCGAAAAGCAACAAAATCTTGTTCAATTTCAAACCAACAAGCGAGAGAGAGAAATATAGAGAGTGAGAGAGTTGAGTGAGGAAGATAGGACATTGAGAAAGGTGTTGGCTTAGCAAATTGCATTCTGATATTCAGTAACTTCTGTTGCCTATTGATTTTTAGCCTTTCACAGCGGCGCTTTAAGTGCTGCAAGTTCTCCATTGAGCAATCAAATTCAAATTTACGCTTCACTATCGGACCGAGCCCCTATGTGAAAGATTAGTCGATTAATTTATGGGCAAATCATGTAAATTTCACTAAACATCAGGCTGGATGATTAATATTGATTACCCATTGCCCGTTCAGCCGCTGCGCCCCTTCACATATAATTAAATTCTTTTTTTTTTATGAGTTTGTTGTTGCTGCAATTAAATGATTTCTAATTGCTGTCAAGCGAAATTCATCTCATGGTCTGAGCGCATTCAGTTGATTTGTCGATTTATTATAAGGCATTCGACTTGGCTTCTAATTTGTCATATTTCTCATGGCATTTGATAAAGATTTATTATGACATTTCTTTTGTCGTCGTTGTATATTAATCATTCACATCAACTTATTCATTCGAATATGAACCAAATTTTCTTTTATGTTGAATATTAACTGAGCTAATCAAATCAATGCACGATAAGTTCACAAAGAGGGTTTTCTTTTTCATATCTTAGGGCTTTTGTGTTATCGTTTTGGGTTATTTTATGTCATAATTAGCAGTATTATAGGGTATATAAAGTTAACTGAGCTCAACAGTTAACGTTCAGAGTTCATAAAGTTCAGCTTAATATTTTATTCATTTATTATTAAAGTAAGAAAGTTGTTGTAGCAGCTTTAAGCGAAACTCTGGATTCTTAAATAAAATAAATAAATAAATAAATATTTTATTAATTTAATATTAAAGTACAAAAGTTGTAGCTGCTTGAATATCTTATATGAATACCTTGAATTTCTTCAAAATTAAAGCTCAATCGCCTTGGGCATTCATTGCATGCCTAACCCAATTTTTTCCCTCTTTTTTTTTTGACAACTTGTCGCACACGAAATTATGCAGAATATCAGCATAGAAAGTTAATCAATGAAATTACATGCAGCATCAGCACAAAAATTTGCCTTAGTCAATGCTATGCACACACAGACATAGACCCATTTATATATACACAGCATCATGTAGAGGTCCCCAAGCAATCAGTTTAGCACATTTGATTTCTGCTACGCCAGCCAGAAGTTTGCAAAAAAAACTACATGTCACATGAATGTTCATTATCGATATGTACATATATATGTATGTGTATATATAGAGAGAGAGCGAAATATATGGTTAAATTATCGCCCAAAAGAAATCATCATGATTGACAATTGACAGTTGGGCATAGGATTTGGATGTGAGTGCGACAGAGGCCGGGGGCTGGAACTGCGCACGACAATCAACCAGCAAATTTACTTTATTTCCTGCACGCCGCGGACTGTGGTCAGTTTTTATGGCAGCTGTATCGAGAATTGAGTTTGGCATCTTATCAGTCGCATGACGTGCGGGCTGCAGCACACAGCAGAGCCCACGAACCACTGGACCATCATAAACTGACCATCACTTTGATTTTCATTTCATGGTTGAGCTACGTGCGTGGCAGTGCGCAGTCTCTGTCTGTCTGGGCAGCGTCTGGGGACTTGGGACCCTTTCCTAATTTGTTTTCTATTTGGTACTAATTTCTTAATTTAACCGTGCCTGCTTATCTATTGACTGTCCATTGGTCATCGAGTTTTTCAGTGTGCCAGGCCCGCTTGGATGCTGGTGCTGCTTGATTGGTTTCTGACCGAGGTCAGCGGGGAGGTTGACGCGTTTCAGCTCCCAAGTTGGTGATAAAACTTTAATTTATTTTTAAATGAAGTGGGCAGCGTTTCTATTTATTGTGCAGGCCTGATGAATGGTCAGCCAAAGTGGATTAATTTAGATAATGTTTAATTACTGAAATTGTTTTGTATTTTTCGGCTGTCTGTGCGCATATATCACACTGTTGCCAGTGGCATACAATTTAATTTCAATGTATGCATTTATATATGTAAAATAATTCAACTACAAAGCTAGAGCTTGGCTAAGGAACTTAACAATGCCTTTAAAAATCAATAAATTAAAACTTTTTGCTGTAAAAAGTATATTCAAATTACTTATCTAGGCCAACATTTATTTTATGTTTAGAACTGTTTTATTAATTTATTAATTTATTATTATTTTTTTAAATCTCGTATAATGTAAAGCTTTCATTACAAACTAGTCTCTTAGTATAATATGTATTACATCATAAAAATCAAATATTAATTATCGTTGTGCTCTATGTTAATGCCATATCCCATTAACAGGAACTGCTCCTCTACCACATAGCCCGGTTATGTTATTAGCATATATATGTTGATAACATAGCCCTTCTTCACGCCCAGCTATGCTATTAACATATCTATGTTAATAACATAGCTCTAATACACTATATTTTTGCGATAACAGTTCGCTCTAAAAGCAGGCGGAAAAAAATATGTGCCCAGCACTTTTACCGTATCGCTGCATTAAAATTGCATCTTAATATTTGGTTCATGCTTCACACAGCCTAAATGCCTTAAGCCTTATCAATAGTCTAAAGTATTTAAATATCAAATTATAAATAAATTTGAATTGAAATATTAGACAACTCTTTAAGCGAAATAGAAAATTAAATCTGCGTACGTGTTATTAAACTTCTTAATTGTTTTCAATAAAGTAAATTGCAAATATATATAGCCAATACTATGCTGTCTAATACATAATTTAAAATAACATTAAAGCTCTGTATTCTTCTGCATAGCTGCACTTATGTATTTCCTAACACTCTTTGAGCATTGCTTCATTTAAGCGTCTATAACAGATGTTCTTGTGTAGTAAAAGAAATCCACGTCTAGCACTTGAGACGCTATCTGCAAGTTTGGCTTTGTCGAAATCAAACAGCAAAAGCGCAGTGAACATTTTTAATTAAAATCCGCAGACACACCCACAGGCGACAGCGACGCTCGAACGCAACGCATATGCGCTGCTGTGTGTATTTACCTGGAACGTGAGCCAATTATCAGGTAGAGCAGTAGAGAAATTTTTGAGCCTTGCTTTGCTCCACACTTGAATTTCTCTTGCTCTCTTTTGGTCTGGGTTCGTTTGGTCTTTACTCTTTGCACCCGAGTGCAATCGAAGTTATTAATCTGATTTTTCAAATCGCATGCAAGCAACGTCATCAAGACGACGCGTCGTCATCATCATTGTTATCGTCATCATCATCTTATATAAACAGGACGCGCCCGGCTGCAATTTCCATTTATAAGCCAAGTAAGCCGCTTATCTGGTACCCAAAATCCCGACAAATTGGCTGCAGAGCTCGGCTCCGACTCTCTGGCTCTGGCTCTGGCTCCGAATTGTAAAGACGACAATGCAAACGTCAAAGTTGTAGACGAAGAAAGACGTTGATTGGGCTGCCCTTGGCTTTAACTGATATTTGGTCTATGGCCAGAAATTATAAAGAATTACGACTGTGATTGACAACTTATGGCGGTGCCTGTCAGCGACTGTCAGAGACTAGAAAAAACTCGAATAATAACCCATATTATGCGTTAGTTTCTAGTTGCTGTCATATCGAACTATCGATTATGATTCAATTTTTTTCCAGTTTTTTGTGGAAGCTGTCAACAGAGAGAATAAAAAAAAATATAGCAGCTAAATTTTGAGGGATGCGGGCTGGCTTATACATAATATATATCAGCTACCTAGCTCTATCCCTACCATTGTTGACTGCTTTATTTATGAGATTTTACAGAGAGAAGGATCGGTCGCGTGCGCAGTGGTTGCAAATGCATTTCGATATAAAAAATTCTCCCTGAAAACGCAAAAGTTAATTGTCCGACAACAACAACAATTAGAACAACAACAAAAAATCCTGAACATTCAATTTATCATGCTTAAAGTTTGCATAGAACGTGTGCAAACAATTTACCCAAGTGAGATCCAATGAAAAGAATTTCATTTCAGGGCGTGCCAAAAACGCACATCGAGCAAACACCTTGGGTGGTATCAGAGAGTGAGAGAGAGAGAGAGAAAAAATAAAGAAAAAAATGGAAAAACAGAATAGAGAAATCATGAAAAAAGAAATTCAAAAACAAACAGCGGGCGGTCACTAATTTTTTACGTGACGCTTACATAAGCTGTGAAAAAAGAGGGAGGAGACGAGGCGAAGCAATCGCGAAAATCAGAGCCAAGGCGCCAAAAAGTATGCAACGACAGACAGAAATCAAAGAAAATGAACTTTTGTAGTAGTCGCTATTGCAATTCCGATTGCCAGATTGCCGCGCCCCTTGCGTCTTCCTGCCCCCTCACATAATTGAAAGGGCGGGTAGAAACGAAACGTGCAAATTGCAAGAGTTTCCTTCAAGTAGTCGACGGGTTGCAAGAGAAGTAATGCACTGGGAAGCTCTTTAAATATATCAATTGATGAAAATAAATAGAGCTAAAGTAATTATGAATTGAGCAGCCATGGAATATGATAAATTTGGCTCTAATGATTTTTAATAATTTTTTTTAACAAGTTTTTTAATTAATTCCTTGATTATTCTAGTAAAGAAATATTTACAGATTTTTTATTCATAAGAAAAATTGATAAAAAGATCTTTGTAAGGTTTAACAGAATATATATAGTGTTAATATATTAAACAAAATTCAAATTGAAATAATAAAAATTGATCTTCAATTTAATTAATCCAATTTTGTATTACAATCAGTCAGAGTTTTCCTTAAAATATATACTACTGCTCTTAGGTTAGACGAACTGATAATTTTGTTAATATATGCATTTTAACTTTTATTTGGGAAACGTATATAAAAAAAATGTGGATATACAGAAATCTTCGTTATTCGATGACTTTTCAAGTATACAATATATAAAAATGTTTATTTCGAAAATCAATATATCGTATATATAATATATTTATATTATAATATATATTTATTTATATAATATATATTTATGATTAACAATCACAGAGCTTAATGAAAAAAATAAATTTTATGTTTCTTTTTTGTTCTCTCGCTTTTCGAACAGCTCTCGCTATTTCACGCCCATTTTCCACTATCTATGCTGAAGAATGCTGCTCCAATGGCCAACGCTCTGCTTGCCCCTGCATTCGCTTTTGCTGTTCTGTCTGTCAACCCGTTTCCTGCCGCCAATAATTAAAGTAATTGCTACATTTCTGGCACTTGCCTTTGTAGACAAAGAAAGCGGCGAGAGAGAGAGAGAGAGAGAAAGATTTTGAGGGAGCAGGAGCAAGTGCCTCTTGGTTTTTGCAAGACTTTTGCCAAAAAGGAAACTATTTTAAAAAGGCAAAACTACTTTGCTTTTAATTGCAACTATTCAACTCTTTAGCTGTCTGCCCGTCCGTCTGCGTGTCCCGGGCACATTGTAGTTTTTGGACCGCTGCTGATGTGTCCTGAGTGTAATGTCCTTTTAAGGCTCGCTGCCGCTACAGTGTGCTTCCGTTTGCATGCAACTGCTTGCTGCGCTAAGCTGCTTAACTTGCCCGCTCGGAGTGGGCGTGGCCCCGAGGGCAGGCTGGTGCGTGTTAATGATTACTTGAGCTGCCATTTGTGGCCTGTGATCGTGGACACAGTTTGTGCTCTTTGGCGAGAGTTGAGCGAACATAAAAATCAATGTCACTGCGTTGTTTGCTGTGTTTGTTTTTGGTTAACATTCCTTGAATCCGTTTCCTACCGCAGTCGTCTACCCCGTCTCCGCTCCACGCTGCTCAACTCAGCTTGGTTCAGCTCAACAGTGATTTTCCCTGTAGCCGCTGCAATTTGCTGCGCTATGCTGTAAAAGTTTTGCGGCAAAAACAAAAAGTTTTTCACTTAAACTTCGCCGCATTGCTGCAGTAAGAGTCCAGAGTCCTGCGCTGCCATTGCCTGCATTTCATACACTAAATTCTTAGGGTAGCACACAATTGGCTTGTAGTTGGCTAGTTGCTAGAATAATATATACAATAATTTTGGCAATATGTTAAGGGAAGGGAGAATAGGAAAACAAGGAAAAAATGTTGTCTTATATTATATATTTTATATTTCCAGATTGTGCTTTCATTTTATAAGTAATTATTTTCATACTCTATAATTTCGTTTTTTGGGTATTTCATATTCGTTGACATTTCGTCAGTGCGATAATATTGGTGCTCTTGTGATTATTCCCACGTTGGTTCCGGGTCGCCTCTGGGCTGGCGCACCACTTAAAATTTGTTTAAACATAAGTGGTTAATTATCTTGAACGTTTGCGTGCCAGGGCCACAGATAGTGCGAGCTACCGTTTGAGAGATACACCTCATGCACACATCCCTATCCATCCCAGCTCCTCCTCACATGCAGCTATCCATGTATGTGTGTGTGTGTGTGTCTGCACCCCTATAATTAGTTTCCATAATTTTATATCACTGCGTATGTGAGCTCTCGTGTTACCGTCAATTATCAAAAAAAAAAAGTTTATATATATAAATTTTCAACTCTCTGAAATGCTTCATGTTTGGCTGCTGTCAGCTGGCCGGTTGAAGGGTATGTAGGCCCGCATGAAAGTTGTTTTTATCATTTCGAAAATTAAAACAAAATATTTACATTTGCAATAAGTTGAATTCCAAATGGTTTGCTCACTGCCACTGGCACTCTGGCAGGCAGTCAGTCAGGCAGTCAGTCAGGCAGTCAGTCAGGTAGTCAGTCGAGCAGTCCATCAGTCAGTCTCTTGGCCTCGCCTATTTTTGCATTTCATTAGAGCTGGCCAACTCCTTAAAGTTATATTTTTAGTGTTGTCCAAAAACTAACTGGCTGCCTTTTTTAGCTAGCTCATTTTTGCCTCAGTTTCTTTGTTGGCAGTTGCAGTTTATGACACTTTGACGGACGTTTTGAATTATGCATACCGTCTCGGTCGCTACAGTTTCATTTCATCAGCTCTCTCTCTCTTTCTTTTTTATGCATAACAATGCAAAGCGCTCCAGAGCTTCATCTTAATGTTATACCATTGTCTAGCAGCAGAGCGCACAAAATGCTAATGTTCATTTGCATCACAAGTTGTGGCCAAAAGTTATGTGGGCGTAGGCGTGGCTTCAAAATAGCCTAAACTCAACTAAGACTGGCTTATAAGCTAATACTAGAGGCTAAAGACTCTGGATACTGTAAGTAATCTGTTTTAAGCGTTGGTGTTACTAAGGCCAATGCTTATATACTTTTGGAAAATGTTATGAAATGTGAGTTGTGGATAAACGGATTGACAAGCTAAGATATATATATTGCTTTGCTGAATAAGTTTTTTTTATAGCAAAACTCGAAATATTTATAACTCAATAATTTATATTTCATATTTTCATATACATAACAAATAATCAAAATTAGAAATTTATAATTTATATGCAACTATAAAACAGGGACCGTAACTTATAATAATATAAGTTATAATTTTTAAAATAAAAATTAAGAAATAATAATTTTTTGAGTTATTGAAACAAATTATTTTTAATTATTAAAATTGATTTTTATGATAAAAATTAAAAATAATTATTACAAATTAATTTTTATATACAAGTTGTGACTTGATTTTTATTTTAAAAATTGAAATAAAAATCAAATTGTTATATCATTTGATACAATGGAGCTAGATCATATACAGACCTATATAAATGATCACGAATTAATACTTTTCAGATGATATATAATATGTATGTAAATATGTATTTGTGTGTGTATATTTAATTATCTGTTTAGGCAGTAGCCTGAATAGGTCTCCTATTCAGCGAGTAATGTGTAGCCACAAGGGAGTGAAAGAGATAGATAACACTAAAGCTAAATTTGATTAATATTAAGTAACAATAATAATAATATTGTGTGTAATATAATTAATATTTTATTAATTATTATTTACTAGTTAAACAAATTTTGTTAATTGAATTTAATGTTGTTTATACACTTAAAGTAATATTATGTGTAATTTATAATTTTTAAACTAATTTAAAAAAAAAGAGATTTCTTATCTTTAGTTTGAAATAATGTATATATAAATTTAAAATAATATTGTGTATAATGTATTATTCAATTATTTACAAATTAAAAATAAAAATAATATTAGTTAATTTAAATTTCAGTTTTATTTAATTTAAAATTATTTTATTTTCATTTATTTATTTATTTATTTTTTCATTTAAGCAATTGATTATGCTCTGCTTAGACACGTAATCAATTAGCTTAGTTCTTCCTATGATTTAGAGATTCATAAATATCATAATTAAGGGCATCGTAAGCGCAGCAATCGAGCCTAGGGAGAGAGAATAGAGAGAGAGAGAGAGAGAGAGAGAGAGAGAGAGAGAGAGAGAGATAGAGAGAGATAGAGAGAGAGAGAGAGAGAGAGAGAGAGAGAGAGAGAGAGAGAGGGAGAGAGAGGGAGAGAGAATCTGGAGAGCAAACATAGATAGAGCAGTCATCGGTAGAGTCATAATACGAAGAGCAGTATTTCCGCTCTTATATCTAGAATTATAAATGTTCCTCTTATAATTTTCTTATATCTTTAACTACCAATTTTTCTCACATAATGAATGAATCTTTTACATAACTATCCCAATAATGAACTTAGCTTGATTATTTAACAAATTTATTTCGTATTCATATATGTAAATTATAAATTAATAACTTTTGCAAACTAATATCATCTGCAGTAAAAAACATTCGTAAATTTTTTATGCTTGCCGACAAAATCAAGTAGCTTTAAATATGACATTAAGAAAGCTCTTTTCATAATTTATGAGCACATTAAAAATATCTCTGATGAAAAAAACTATCTATCTATACATGTATCTATATAAAATTTAATATCTGCTGCAGCATTAGCCGTCACCCTTTTAATTAGCTAAAAGACTTTAGCAGCTGCCGAGTAGCGCCTAATATCTTTCAGCTTGATCTAGGTGCTGTGGCGGCCATAAAACCGTATAAGGCATGCATGTATATATGTGTATGTATATAATAATAATTCACTGAGCTCTTGGCAACTGCTCGAGGGACTCTTAATAACTTAATTAAGTTGAACGAGGCGCAGATAAAAATCAAGCGCAAAAATTAACAACAGAAATCTGCAGCTGGAGCCAATAAAAGGGCGAAATAAATAAGAATGGCATCAAGCGCGCGAGAGGAACATAAAAAATTAAGCGCAATTACATGCACGCAGGATACGCAGCAAACGCAGGATATATCAAAATGACAAACAGGAAATGCACAACAGCATTTTATTTGCGTCGTTTTGTCATCATGAGGCCACAGCCACAGCCGCAGCCACAGCACAATGCAAAGGGACAACAACAAATTAAAGAGACAACTGACAAATTATCCACCAAAAAAAATGAGATGAGCAGAAACCAAGAAGACAATATTTATATATACATTTATATATATGTAGAGAAGTGGGCGAAGAAGTTGCGTGTCTTAAATTTGCCATAAAAGTGTCACACAGACATGCGGCGAGTGGGGCCAGGCTGAGGGCAGAGGGACATGCGTGTCCTTTGTTTTTATGCGCCACGCCCCCTGCTGCCATTAAGCTTGACGACGCAATGGCAGACGGCGAATGTTTGAGGTTAGGTTCATTTGCTCTAAATCTTTTAAATGCCTTTATTTAGACTAAAAGCGCCGAGCAGACGTGACACGAAGGACGCGCTCACCAATGGCAATGGCATAAGAAAGCTCCAGCCGAAACGTGGCCCGCCTGTCAGTTTAATGTTTAACCATTGGACCTCACTCTCCCTCTTTCCCACTCGCTTCGTCTGGCTCTGTTGTGCTCCGTGGCAAGTGTTTCGCTGGGAGCCTTTGGCTTTAATGTCCCGTTCGCATGTCCTGTGGGTGTCCCGGTTCCGGCTGCGGCTCCGTGTCTCAGCTGCCTTTGCGTGCTCTGCTGCTTTTATGTTGAAACGCGTGTAAATATTTTGCTTTACAGCTTCTAAACACAGTCTTCTAATAGACTTGGCGCTTGCTCCAGCCGTAGGTGTCTCAATTTTCTAAATAGTTGCGGATTTTCTAGAGCGCCGGCTCGACTACCCGACGCTCTGTAAACAAACCGTACGAGGAAATTTTCTAAATCAATGCAAAGCACGGCAAATATCATATAAACACGTATGTGCGAGGAAGTGTGTGTGAGTGTGTGTGTGTGTGCGTGTGTGTGCTTTTATATTTGCTTAGGGGCACCTTTTTGATTTCGCATTTCTATCGCTTCGCTTTTGGTTATGTGAAAACGTCGCTGTCGGCGTCCACTTTTGAGGGTTCGCTCGCCAGCCAAAATGTTGACTGGGTTTTCCTTTTGTTGGATTTACGTTTATCAAATTGCAGCTTAAGCTTTGTGGCCATTAGATTGTTTTTTGTGCTCTGAGCCAAGACCTAGATGGGCTTAAATGGGTATTACGAAAATTTCGTTTCCTTTGCGAGAACCAGTCTCAATGGCTCATTTGTTTGTGTTTCACTTTGTCAGGCGAGCTTTGTTGTTTTCTATGACCTTTTCAGCACTTCAAAAGTCATTTATCCTCAGTTCATTTCTTGGCACATTCACATTTAAGAGCAAGTTCAATTCATCTACTCCCTCTGGCCAGCTATCGTCGCAGTTGGCTTTCAACACATTTCCCTCCAGAGCGGCCTCAGCTGCCGGTTGGTTCGTTTGTTTTGGGCCAAAGTTAGTCGAGCCTGCAAAACATATGCATTTACATACCATATTCAACTACATCTGCGTCTTGTCCAAAGTCGGGCATCCAGTGCGGCACCCAACTGCAATTACAGTTTACAAATGTCCGCACAATTCAGTGCACATGAAACACCATCAATAAAATTAGAGCATAGGACACAAGCAGAGCAGGACCCAGTCGAGCAGCAGGCGTGTTTGGTTTAGTAGAGCTGAGAGCCGCAGACAATTCTTTAGGGCAGTAGCTTAGAGCTCGGGACCATAAAAAAAAACATTTATTAAAAATTCTCTACGCAAATCCGTTTTGAAATTAAAACAACATCATTTTGATTGAATACGCTGCTTTGCTCGACCGCAAAACATATGCTACCTAATTTCAAATTAGATTACACAAAAGAAAATGTGAGGAAAAACAAAAGGAAAACGAAAAGAAAAGCCACTTCAGGCAACACAATGACTTCAAGGAATGGAAAAACAATGGAAATTGCATTACGGCTATAGAACGAGGTCTTGGGACCTGGCGAGTGGAAAATTTATATAAATTGACTTCTTTATTGCTTCGTAGCGTTGCCCCTTAATTTCGCAGAATTTGTCGAGAGAGCTCTTGGCTCGACCAAGACAATTTACCACCTAAGAAGCCAGAGACGCAGCCGCAGTAGCAACAGGCACAGCTACCAGCCACAGCTACAGCTACAGCCTCAACCGCAACCTCAACCTCAACCTCGACCTTAAACTCGAACTCAAAGTGGAATCTCGACCACGACCTGATTGAATTTTACGCTTCATTTAAATTGAATTTATTATCCAAGCCTCCAGCTCAGGTGGGAGCTCAGCTGGGCTCCTCTGCAGACCCCAAATCATAATTAATAGACAGGCATACATTTAGAGAGCAGAAAAGCGAAAGAAAGAAAGAGAACCTTGTATAAAGTAAAAAGCTTTTCCCTTCAACTTTTGAGCCTTACAAATTTCCACGCTTATTTCAATTACCCGAGGCACTCACCTCGAGGAGACAACCTCAGGAATTTCTCGCACTTTATCATAAGTTACCCAGGCAGCCTTGGATGCCTTTGGATTATTTCTTGTCTCTCGGATATGTATGTGCTCCAATTTGTTTGCTACTTTATTAGGTTCCTTTTTCGTTTTTCACAGCCTCAGCTGCATCTCTTATTTTTAGATGTTTTTTGTTGTTTTTTCTTTTTTTTTTGCGATATTGTTTTATCCGCTTCGTTTGTTTCGCGTGTTTACCTGGCTGGAAGTTTTTCGTGTCGCTGTCAGAATTTTCAGTTACAATAATACAAAGGAACTTTTTACTTGGGGTCGCTCGGCTGCTTGGCAGCAAGGTTTCTGGGTTAACAGGTTGCTCTTTAGCGTGGGTGTCGTGTGGCTCGACCTTTAAAGCTCTCTTTAAGTAACTTGGCTCTCAAAGTTTAGCCACGCCTTGGTCTGCTTGCCAGCTCCAGTCGCTGCACACATCTTTGAGTCATCAATCAATCTATCAAACAGCCGATGCGAGTCATCAAGTCAACCAAACTGACAGCCGTGTTGCAAGTTCACGAATCGAATGGTAATCGAATTGAGATGCCGCCCAACCTCTGCCAACGCTGCCAACTACAGCCGAAAGCTTTTAGCATATGCAAATAACTCAAATTGGAAATGTGGCCTAAGCGTAAGATTAGCAAAAGTTACGAAAATCTTGATTTTATGCATAAACTTGGCATGCAAATTTTGTGCTGCCAAAATAATATATAGACAAAATTCTTGTAGAAAACTTTGGACTTTTATTTATGAAAATGTTATTTATATATTTCGATTATTATTTGCTTGTGAAGCATTTTTGCTTTGCATTAAATGTGCAAATCTTGTGAATTAAATTGGATTAGATTCCCTTCCTTCCCTTTCCTTATAAGAATGGAACTTGATTATATTAAAACTTTCTTTTATGCAGTCTTAAGTTGCTCTAACCTGTTCACAGTCTACAGCTATTACGAACTGTGGCTTAATCTACGCCTGTTTTAAGCTTCAACTTTAATGTTGGCCGCCTTTATTTAAGCTATGTTTCGCCCTAATGCCCATTGTTCAGTGTGGTTGGCCTAATAAAAAAATTAAATTTAATTACTAGCCACAAAACTAATTTGAAACTTTATCTCTGGATCGGCAACACACTCGCAGCTGAGCATTATCTAACATAAATTTCCCATTGCGTGACCGAATGCTATTTGTTGTCTCTGGAACGCACTTCGTCGTTGGTTGTTCATCTGACATTCAGTCAGTCAGTCATTCAGTTAGTTGAACAGTCGGCATGTCAGTCAGCAAGTTAGATAGACACACGTTTCATTCACCATTTCACTACTTTTTTTTATACCCTGTACTCATTGAAAATGGGAATAATGGTTTTGAGAAAATGTATGTAACAGGCAGAAGGAGACGTCGCAGACCCCACACATTATATAGATTTTTGATGAGCACAAAAGTTGATATAGCCCTGCCCGTCCGCCCGTATGAATGTTGAGCTTACGGAGACTACAAAAGCTAGAGAGCTGATATTTCACATGAATACTCGTATGTTAGTTACGCAATAAGAGTTTATTATGTTTTTTTACGATGGCTCATCCAAATTATCGATAAAAATCTAAAATTCGTTAATTTTAGCATAACTTCTACACCGTTTGAGCTAGAGACTTCAAATTTATATATTTCAATGGATATTATGAATGCAGGATACAGGGTATCTCGTAGTCGAAGTCTCTCGACTAGAGCCTTCTTACTCGTTTAGCTTTTTCTGCCACTCACACACACAGTCCTTTTAGTCGTGTGCATTTTTGTGGTTTGCCGGTGGTCTTCGAAGTTATCCTACAATGCGGAGGCTGATTGCCTACGCACTTGGGCAAATGTCTCTGACTCTGTTAGGGAAAATGTAATACGTGCTAAGTTGTCTAAGAGCCACAGACAAGCTGAAGGCAGCTCATTTAATTGGCTGCGCAGAGTGTGGCTGTGACCCTATTGCTTGACTCTGATCAAGTGATGTACGCACACACACACATACATATTTATGTATATATACTATATAATCTAAATAGAAGCAATCCAAACACTTTTTCTTTCTCAAAGTGCAAACAATAAAAAAGGCTTAACATGATTGCCTCATAAATTTCCGTTATATCCGTAATTGTCAATTGTGCGTGTCATAAAAATCCATTTGAAAAACAAAAATCCATTGGAAAACGAATAAAATTTCATTTTACGATTTTTCAATTAAACAAATTATCCCGAAACATTTGGCGTTTGAGTTTTGCTTTTAAAATGGGCAGTGGCACGCGTTAAGTTCCGGCGTACTCTTAGACATCATGCGGGCAGCACGCTGCAGGCTCATCAAATTTTATTTTACAATCAATTGTTAATGCGCGTTGATTAAAATAGTTGAAAAATTTAATTGCATCGCATTGTCATATTACAAATCGCCTACACCTCGCACATTCACAAAATGTTTGATCAACTACTTTGTCTGCCTGTAACTATGTGAAAACTCAACGAACTGCAACGAATGGCTGTTGGCTTCGACTGGGCATTAAACTATTTTTCTTAGAATTTCCGGTAGTTCCGCTGTTGACAAAAACACTGTGCGCTCAATTTTTCAAGCTGGCAGCGCTTCCGCGCGATCCCTCAGCTAGTTGCTACTTGTCGGCGACCTTTTGGCGACTCATTGGCTCCGGCTGGCTGACCTGACCCGATGCGACCTGACCGGCCGCAGCCACAGCCACAGCCGCAGAGCGTCTCGTTTGTGTTTTTATACCCTGAACCCATTGAAAATGGGAATTCAGGGTATAATGGTTTTGTGAAAATGTATGTAACAGGCAGAAGGAGACGTCGCAGACCCCATAAAGTATATATATTCTTGATCAGCATAAAAAAATAAGTTGAATGAGCCCTGTCCGTCTGTCCGTCCGTCCGTCCGTCCGTCCGTATGAACGTCGAGATTTCGGAAACTACAAGAGCTAGAGAGCTGAAATTTCACATGAACACTCATATGTTAGCTACGCAGTACGAGTTTATTTTGTTTTTTCGATAACTCATCCCATTTCCAAATTATCGATAAAAAATCGAAAATTCGTTTCAATTTTTTATGTTTTTTGAGCATAACTTCTACACCGTTTTAGCTAAAGACTTCAAATTATATGTAATATAATGTATATTTAGATAGATATTATGAATACGCAGATTATGTAATTTTCAGATTTTGGATGCCACGCCCCCTTCGCCCCCAATTTGAAAAAAACGCATTTCAAATACTAGAGACTTGAAATTTGGCACATAGACACATTTTGATATTCTTAATCTACTATGAAAATTTCATTAAGATCATCCATCTAGAAATGGAGTTATAGGCGTTCAAAGTATAGCCCAACCCACCCCCAAGCCACGGCAGCAACTGCGCGGTTAGCAGAGCTCGCGCTCATGCGATCGTAAAGAAGAAGAGTATCACTTTTTTGCAGGGTTCAGGGGATCTCGTAGTCGAGCCGTCTCGACTAGAGCCTTCTTACTTGTTGCTGCTGTTGTCGTGTCAACCAAAGTGTTATTAATGGCTTGTTTTTACTAAATTTATTGCTTGCTATTTATTAATTTATTGACTTTAAATGCAATTAGATAAGAAAAGTGCATTGCAGTGGCGCCCTGGCCGTGCTGGTCAGGCGCTTTGGGCGCTTTTCACTCTCGTGGGCTCAGTTCATTTTTCGTCTGATCAGGCCACGCATATGACATATGTGCTATAGTCTATGCACTGCAGCTGCACGATAACAGTAATTGCCATTCTCTGTTTAAATAAATATTAAGGCTAAATGCTGACCTGCCACAAAAATAGTTTATGCAATTAACATGCGAACAGCAGCAATTGGCATTTACTTTGAAGGCGAGTTTTAATGCGTGTTGAGCTGTGGGCAGGCCGTGAACTACTTTATTTGTCTTTACATAAATCAAAAGCCATGTTAGAGTTTTCATTAGATTGTTTATGGCAAATGTCCTAATTGTGAAAAACAAATCATTTTGTCAACATTATGCCATGTCTTTAATGAGTAAATTTAAATTTCTTTATAACTTGTAGCCATAAAAGCTATTAACAGAATTTTAATTTATTTATTTATTTTTTTTTTTTTAAATTAAAGTTTTTATTTTTTAAAGTTTATAACTAAAAAAAAGTTATTAACTGTATTATTTTCTTTATATTTCTATTTATTTATTTAAAAAAAAAATTAAATTTAAATTTCTTTATATTTTTTATTTATTTAAAACTAAATTAAATTAAACTTGAGATTAAAATTGAAATTAAAATTAAAATTAATATAAAAACTAAATTTAAATTATAGCTATGAGCTTTAAACATTATTAGCTTTATTTTTTTAAATTTAATTTTTTTTAAATTAAATTTAACTTTTTAGTTTATTTTTTAGTATTAAAAATTTATCATAAATTTCTTTATAGCTTATTTCCTTTTTTTCAAGATATTTACTGTATTCTTTTCTTTATTATTTTTAATTATTTATTTATCAATTTATTTATTTTTTTATTATTTTTATTTATTTTTTTTAATATTATATACCTATTTATGTAGTTATTTATTTTTTAGCTAAGTTTAATTTTATATAATTAACTAAAGTAATTTTATTTTTATTATTTATTTTTAAATTAAATATTAATTTTTTCTTTATGGCTTACATTTATTTTTTCAATTTTATTTAGTCAATTCTTTTTATAAGACTACAAACAATTTTTGGATTTCATTTCAACGTAAAACTTTAAAACTTCTTTGACATTAAAATTGATTATCTTCAAAAGTCTTTAGTTACTGATTATTGTCTAGCCTCACTTACAGCTCACTCACAGCTCGATCTTTGTCCCTTCGAGTAAACTACTTTGAATCACATCTAAACTTAATGCTTTAGATTTAGAGATGATGAACTCCTCAGCCTCTATTAGTTACCTACTAGTTGCTAGTCTATGCCAACATTGTCTCAATTCGCCCTTTAAGCTCTCCGGCTTTCGATCTTTAAGCACATCTTCGCCCAAATCTATCTCATGGTTCTGCATCTTAATATATGCCTTGTTTATTTGCTTAGCCTCATTTGCAGTGCTTATATAATTTGTACATATTAATTTGTTTGTTTTCGCCTGCCTTTCAGCCACTTATAAAGTCCAAAGACAAAAAGAGAAAAACAAAGATATGGGACACATTCCCGGGTCCGTTCGGTTCTGCTGTGCCAATCAATAACAATTTAAAAGCTGTTGCGACAACATGTGCCAAGGCCCCAATAGCTCAGCTCTGTGCCACACAAAACCACCTCCGATGAGAGGCCCACAGATTGCAGCAATTACGCAACATGCCATGCAACAACAACAAGAACTTTACTGAGAGAAGCGCCATATTGTGCGAGGGGTCTGAGGGATGTTCTACCCTAAAATTTTATGTCACATTTGCGTCACATGCCGAACAGCCAAAAAATGCCAAAGAAATAAGCTGCAAAAGCTACAAAAAGCAAAATCGAAACATTTATATATATATACATATGTGTGTATGTGTGTAGATGTATGTATAAATAGCAATGCGACAAAGTACGACAAAACACCATATAAAAGTTAAACAGTAATTTGACATAGACGACAACAGCATATGTGGGAGCTCTGAGCAGTTGGGGCCAGAGCGTCCCCGGCTCTCTTGTATTTTAAAAATGGCTTACAAATTTGGTCTGACAAGTAAATATTTTGTAGATAAAGCGTTCAAGTGCGTGAGCGTGTCCCTCGACAAAGCGTAGGCGCGTGAGCTATTAAAAAAAAAAAAATGAAAAAAAAAAGGTTGCCCAGAAATAAAGGCACCCAAATAGGTCATAAAGGAGGACATGTGCTGTTATTGGTCAAGCTCTTGCCCCTAGGGGAGGTGCTTTGAACTTTGGCATTGCCCTCTGTTTAAACACAGAGAGAGATGGAGAGAGAGAGAGAGAGAGAAAAATGTATTTTTGTGGTTTCAACTGCTGCTGACATTTTAGCTAAACAATTTCAGCTGCGGTCTCTACTAAAGATTTTTTTTTTGTATATTTTTTAATCATTTTATTTCGATAATTATTTATTTTTTCTTTTATTTTATTTTAGCTGCCATCAGCCACATGACGCAGTCATAAACATGTTCATCTTGTGGCAAAAACCACAAATCAAATTGTGCCACAGCTGTTGATGTCTCTATAGAGGTTCGATTGCATCTCGCAGTATAACTGGAACGGAAACTGGCTACCGTTGGCGCTGTAGCTCAACCTTAACCTTTACCTTTACCTTTTGGCTACAGGTAAGTGCAACCACCAGGCAGCAGGCAGCCCATTTGGAACTGCTAATTATAGCTGCAGGCTATCTGGCTGGGAACTGAGCACTGAAGATCGTATGAATACCAAAAAAATTATGCATTACATGCAACCGTTTTTGACTTATTGCCTTCATTTTTCGTCCTTCCTCTCGTGTTCTCGTTTTTCCTTTGTTTTTTGTCAGTTTTTGGCCATGCTCGTAATTACGAAATTATAGGCTTACCCTTTTGGCTGACTGATTAGACTCATTTACAAATTTTCGTCTGAATGCATTCGGCTGCCGGTTTTCCACTCTCAGAGTCAGTCTCAAGCCAAGAGGGCCCGGCCCAATGGCGCTTAATAGACAAATTAACTTCGGCTAAGTCCGGCTGCAGCTGTCTCTGGCTGTGGCTGGCTGGCCTATACTTAGCCTCGATAACATCTTGTAAATATTATGTAATTTTTTATAAATTTCCCATAATTATAGTGTGGCCATGTTGTTAGGCCATTTGATTTATAAGTACGCATAATTTGCTGCAGTTTGCGCTGCGCTGGCGGTTGCTGGTTCTGGGAAATGTTCTGTATTACAGAAATCAATTTTAGTTGCCATGATAAATAAATACAAATAAATGGTAGTTAACGTCAAAGCTTTTTCTATCCATACGATAAATAATAACTGAAAATTGATATCAATTAGGCAATGCATAAAACGAATGCGGTTTAGTTTAACGAACGCCAATTCCGTCTGTCATGTTTTATAGTATTTAATCAACTAAATGCTACAAAAATAAAAAAACTTTATATATAGCGAATACATAGCTGCAATTTGATACGGTAATCAAATTAATTGAATCCCCCAACCCACTCTCTCTCCCTCTCTCCGTCTCTTTTGTACAATTTAGTCAATACTTGCATTTTATTTGATAATATTTGTTGCTGTTACTTTATTTAAATACGTTTGTGAGCTCTTATGCTCGCTTTTTAGTGTGCGCTGTAAAAATGTAGGAACTCATCGAGGAAATGTTTTGAAATGTTTGCCATCGATGGCTAGAAACTGTGGAGTATTTCCGTGCACGATTTTAATGGAGTTGTTTAAGGTAACTGTAAGATTTTATAGATTTGTTTCGTGTTTCAACAGCGCTGGCAACTTAAATCAATTTGAGTAGTGCACAGCCCCGAGGATTTTATAACAACAATTTTAATGGCGTATTTTGAATGGCTTTTCATTCCACGTCTGGCAATTTATCATGGGGCCCTTAACGAGCACGCCTCGACTGCGTTGACTATAAACAAACAATTAAAAAAGCGCAACGAAAACTAAAACTCAACACTTTCATTAAAGCATTCATACATACACAGATACCAAATACCAAATGCAAACTCAATTGGGCAACAATAAAATATCTTTATTCTAGCCATGCTACAGGGCGGCTGTCATAAGGCATTAGGCTGGAGCTGAGGCTGAGGCTGGAGCAAGTCGATTCTTTGTTTGTCTGATCGAGAGTAAACAAAGCAGAAGAAAAACTGAATGTGACTTTAATGATAAAAATGTCAGAAAAGTGTCAAATGACGTCGACGAGGGCGACGAATGATGATAAACAGCTCTGACTAAGCGGCAACTCCCGCTGCACCCTTTGACAGAGACAGCGACAGAGGAGCTGCTATAAAAAAATGATAATAATTAAACGCACGGGACACATTTGAATGCCACTTTATGCTCTTAACGAGTCTTCAACTGCAGCTCCCCTGGTCCATTCACTTCCGTCTGTTGATCGTATTGCAGTCGCATTTCCAGTTTTCATGTTTCTTCAATCTTTGGCTGCTTCGTCTGCTGCAACGCCCCCTGCTTCCGTCGAGGCAGGCAGAGCAGTCTGGTGATCTTGCTGCTTGATTTATGCGCTGCCTTTACTGAAATTTTGTATCTAAATGTGGCATTTAAGTTATCAACAACAACAACAACAACAACAATCGGCAGCAGCAACTACAACTTGTGGTCCGTCCATGGTCCATTGCTGGCCATCTGCCGCCTGGCGGGGCGCGCGCCTTCGCCAACGCTCAATGTGTGTGCCCTTCAGTTTTCAGCTCTTGCCTCATTTCTTTTGTATGCGTTTCTTAAATCCCAGAAATATTTCGCGGCATGATTTAGTTGCATTTCACGCACATCGCACGCAACGTGCGTGTCTGCGTATGGGGGCTATGGGGGCTATGGGCAATGTGAATGCGAGTTATTCGCGTGTGCGTAGCTGGCATATCTTCGTATACAAATGCATGTGTCGGGTTGGGGGTAAATGCTTTAGTACTGAAGCGAGGTGCGTCTCTCGTTGCCAATCCCCAGTCCGCAGTTCCCGCTGTGTAAATGTTGTGCCATAATTCTGTTGTTCTTCGATATTTACAGCATGAGACAGGGCCGCTCCTCATCACAACAATCTGGGGCGCTGCAAATGGGGGCTCTGATCCATTATGTAAATACGTTTGCAGAAACTTTTCAAATATTTCCTTGATTTAGCCAGTATAATGCATATATTTAAATATGTGAGTTGGCCAAGTTTTGTGGAGATTAGAAATGAATTATGAAATTGTAATGTGGTAGATTAATAATTTTAAATTATGTTTCACAGAGAAAGATTGGGTAATTGAAATTATTTATTATAGTGGAAAATATTTAAGAGATTAGTAAAGATTTTATTACGTGAAATATGTTTAGAGAGGAGAGAGAGAATTTTTGACTTAATATGAATTTCATTTATTTAATATGAATATATTTCTTAATACATTAATTCTGTTCTTGATATATTAACAATATTTATTTAATTATTTTTAAAAAGATTTTATTGATGGCGACTTTTCAGAATTATTTATACATAAAAAAGAAAGTATTTGAATTTATACATATATCTCTTTTCTTCATTTTTTAAGTAAAAAACATATATAAAACATACTCAGCTCATCTTGATTTTCAGTACAGATTTTTATGTCAATTTTATTTAAATAATTGTTGTAATTAATTTTTTTTATCTTAAAATATATAAAAATCAAATATTTGTTTGTGTGTCTTATAAATATTTGTTTATCTTCATACTTTGATTTTCAGTAATTTTCATTTTATTATTAGCTTAATTTATATATTTATATTATATTGTTTATTTAATTTCATTAATTTATTTTTTTTTTTTAACCTTTATGTCATACAGTATTTTTAAATCTGTTTTAAATTGAATTAAATTTTATTTGTGTCGATTATAAATATTTGACTTAAATAATTAATTTTGATATCTTGCCTTGATTTTCAGTAGTTTTATTTCTCTTATATATCTTTATATATATTTGTGTATTTTTCTTTATATTGTGTATTGATTTATATTTGTGTATTTATAATTAATTATTTTAATTTTAAATATTACGTATATAATTTTGTTTTTTGTTTTTTTTTTTTATTTTATTTTTATTTTTTTATTTTTGTAGATTAGGTATTTTGAATTTTCTTTTATTTATGCATTTAATTTGCATTATGCATTATGCATTTTATACTTGTTAATATTCCTCTTAGTTTCCTGTGCAGCGCATTCAAAATTTTGCAGCTTGCCAAAAGTCGATGATTCGCTTTCTTGGGAATTTTTTTTTTTTTGGCTCCATGGGGCGTTTTTTTCTTCGCTTAAATGAAATACAAAAGCTTACCCAGCGCAACAGCTGCCTGACAATCGACTCAATTCAGACCCAAAACCAATTCCTTTATGACGCGTCCTAAAGTTACTTTTTTCTCTTTTTGCTTACTTTTTATTTAAATACACTTGAGGCTCTTAATTATATTGCTGTGTGTTAAATTTTGTTTTTATTTTTATGAGGGGCGGATTTCGGCTTTGTTGTTGTTTTTTTTTTTTTTCATTTTTTTTTTTTTGTGAAGTAAAACAAAAATCACCTGCGGCGTTTTGATGGGTTTCCGCTTGTGTTGCTCATTCGTGTTAGTTTTGTTTTGGTTTTTGGTTTTGGGGTTTGGGGCTTGCTTTTGGCATGTGTTTCATCTTCATCAGGCAAGCGGAAATTTAGTTTTCGCTAATGGACGCTAATGAAGCAGCTCGTGTCCGACTCGCTGCTGGATATCTTAAGAGCTTGCAAATTAGGAGCAGAGCAGGCTTTTAGCTGCTAGCTAATTAGCAACTGTTCTGCATTTACAGTGGCAGCATGCTGGCCATTGTGCTGACCCCAGCTGCCTGGTTATCATAATTAACAAGCTCGCGCATTGTCCGACTCCCAATATAAAGTGCGCACAATTGGACACAGATTTCCGTCCCCAACATCCCACTTGGCCCACCCACCAAGTTGCTTCCGTTGTTTTCTTTTGGGGCCGTGCTGCAAGCACAATCTAGCCCGAGCACTTGAGCCGCGTCAAGAGCGGACCACACACACACACACACACACATACCTATAGATATACATATAAAAATCCCAACGCCGTCGCCTGACAGTTGAGTTGGACAGGCCCGGAAGAGGCGTCGCTGTTGAGTGGCTAAAAAAAAAAAAGGAGAAATATATAATTTTCGCCTCTTCTGTTGCCTTTTTCATACAAATTGAATTTACAGCTATAATTCCAAGCATGCCCTAACTAAAATGAAATTATTATAGACCAAAGAGAAGGTCTGCTATCCAAACAGAATATTCAGATAGACATTTACTTATTATAAAACTCAAACTTGTGCTGAAAATAGTTCACATTTCTGCAACTTTAAGTCTGCGCAATTGATGGATGAGCTCGAACCTTGAATAAGTTCATATAAATCATAGATATCGCCGGCACAGAGTGCATGGCATTTCAAAGGTATTCCATCTTCGTTGTAAGAAAAAATTATCCTGAATTTATATTTCTTTTTTTTTTCTCTTTTGCCATCGCCTTTGGGCGCGACACTTTTGTCAGCAGGCCGCGACGCCTGCGTCACAATTCATGAGAAAAAAGTGCAGTCGGAGTTTGGTTGAAGTTGGCGACGGCTCCGAGAGTCTGGGGAACTCAAGTGGTGACAGCTCCGGTTTTGTTTAAGGCCTGCGGCTGATTATGGCCAGCACTTGCAGTCAGACACTTGGGCTACTGTTTGTTTAGACTCCTGCGTGTCCAGTCAAAAACTATGCCCCGATACCCGACGGCGATGATTTTGAAATCTGTGTAAAAAATTTTCAGAAACTGGAAAAAAAAAATAATATCAACGCGAACTCGAACTCGAACTCAGTGCGGTGTATCTGGTGTCACATTGTTTACATAGACAACTGTGTGCGGTTTGTTGTTGCTCTTGAGGGGGATTTGTGAGATTAACGTGTTAAAAAATAAATATTTGGTCTAGTTAGTTTTGCTCTGGCAATTTGTTATTCAACTCTCGACAGCAGCAAAAACAAACAGAGACAAGCAGCAGCAGCAGCAGCAGCTCCTCGGTGTGAGCATGCACAGTTTTTCCATTTCTGCAGTGTTTCATCTTTGCAGTTTTTCCAGCAGCTGCAGCAAGCCATCAACATCATCATCTCCAGCACATCCGCAACGTCGTCATCCTGGTCATGGTCATAGTATCTCAGCTCAGATTCAGCTTCTTCTAGCTCTTGTTGTTTGTTTGTTTGCTCTTTTTGAAATGTGCATAAATTCATTTTGGTAATGGGGTTTTCCTTGGCTTGGCTTGGCTTGCTATGGGTGTTGCTGCTCGGTTTAAGAGATTTGTAGCCGCTTGTTGCTGTTGCTCTGCATTTAATAAGCAGCAGCTGCCAGCGGCATCCACTGAATGATGAGGTCCAGCTTTGTGCTGAAATTTATTTGAATTATAAATTGTATGCAATTTTGTAATTCGCACTTGCATTGCAATTATAATTTGTATTTCGTGTAATTGAAATTAATATCTGCAATTGCAATATTTGCTACTTTCAATCAAAATATTAAACTGCCTTAATTTTATTAAATCTATACATAACTTTCTGATTACTCAAAGGGCATGTGAACGAACGAAAAAAAAAAAAAATCTTCTGCCTCGAGGCCTTTTATTTAATTGTGCATTGTGGTTGGGCCATTGAAATGCATTTGCTCTAAGCTGAATTCAATTTTCCCATGTCCATTAAATATAAAGCAAAGCACAACAACCCTGCGAATACTTTTCAATAGATGACTAATTACGTCATGCTCAATTAGCCGTATTTGGGTCAGCGTTACGCGCCTGGGTGTGGTCCAACAAGGTGTGTGTGCCTGGTCAGTACAAGCTGCTGATCGATACGGGAATTATGTATGAATTTGAATGACATATAGAAATATAGGAGTAGCTGCTGCCTACGCGCTGTTTGCACAGGCGAGAAGGGTTAAGGTGACCCTAGAGAGAGTGTTACAACCCTCATTGATGTTCAGCTGGCTCCCTTTGTCGTTGTTGTTGTTGTTGTTGTAATCGTAGCTGTTGACATTTCGTAGCGTAAATTGGTATTTACATATGTCCCGTTGTCCTTTGACGTTACAGCAGCGATCAATGTGCCGCCCGCCTGCATTACCAATTGGGAGCATTTTCTACATGTCCTTTGAGCTTTTTCCGGCAGGCAAGCATGCAAGAGTCGTTGTGTGTGTGTGTGTGTGTGTGTTACCATTGGCGTGCATGTTTATTTGGTGATTGTCCTTTCGTTCTCGTCGTCGCAATGCAGCTGTTTCATGCCCATTTAACACCTTCAATCCGCTTTGCTGCTGCCAATAGATACATAGATACATTTAAATATATTCAAGCACATACAGACGACACACGTGCTCGTCAATGTATGTGTATATCGTTGTATATATCGTATATAGCAGCTAGAGCTGTGCTGTGTAAAAATATTATCGGCCTGACATACTCGCTGTTTGTCAGCCTGGGCATGTTTGCGCGCTTCCCACGTCCTGTCTGTGCATTTCTAGCTGTATCTTTCAGATGCACAAGGCAATTGGTTTATTTTCCAATACGGTAGCCGCTCAAATATGCCAAACAGCAGAGTGAGAGAGGGGTAAGCAGAGACACAGCCCGGTGTTGGAGCCGAGCAATGTAATTTGTGTAAACATTTGCCCAGTTTTCTCACTGATTTTTGGCTCTTGCTCGTTTCACTCCTGCCGAATCTTTTTTATGATAAACAGTGTGAGAAATCGTTGGTTGGATGCCTCGTTCTCGTACGTCGTAAATTTCGTATTTTGAATTTTCACTTTGCATTTCGATTCTCGTGTACGTCTCTTGTGTAAACACATCACAGATTCTGTTTCTGTTTCGATTTCTGTTGAAGCTCTCAATTCCGATTCACATGCCTGCGAAATTGTTCGACAACAAAATCTTGCGCATAAATATTGGCGCATTATGGCTTCAATTTGGAAAAACAGTTTCTTGCTATTTGGGTCAGTCTTGTCTAAGTTTGTAGCTTGCTACGATGACAGACAGCGCAAATAGCAATATCTTCCGATTTCCCAATGGATTTTCCAAGTTTAACAATTGCATTAGAGGAAATGAAGTCCTTTGGGCATGAGTTGATTGAGATCTCCCTCTCTCTCTGTCTCACTCTCAACTGTGCATTGTTTCTCATAGAGATCATAGTTTATTTAGTTGCATTCTCACCCAGCTAAATGATCCCTAACAGATCCCGCTGCATACATACGCTTGAGTGCCGACGTGACACAACACTTTGTTAGCCACGAAAATATAATCCAAAACAAAAATAGCAAGTAATGCTGTGGTCCGCTAGGAGCAGGATATTACCACCCACAGATACAGACGTGGACGCGGACGCGGACCAACCGCAATGCTTACGTTCGAAACAATTTTCCCATGGAAAACAAGCCAAAAATTTAGTCATATTTTTCACAATTCTAGAGCTCGGCACACATAGATCATTTTTAATAGGGGTTGCTCCTGGGATGCTGTTGCTAGTCATGCGTGGCGCTGCCTCGCCCTGCCTCTGTGCCATGTTCCATGTTCTGTGTGGCCTGCGTCCTGCTGTCCATGTCCTGCGTCCCCTTGCATTTTCCTTTCGCTTTCATGTTGTTTTTCATGTTTATGCGCATTTAGTTAATCAGTTACGGCTCTTTGATAGTTGGTTCGGGGGCGGTTTGGATTACAAAATTATAAAACACGTCACGCTTAATGAAACTTTATGGCGCCTACTTTAGAGCACAAGTGAGTGCGAGCGAGCGACTGTGGCTAGGCGCCTGCTCTCTTACCTGTTCGCAATTAAGCGGCAGGTGTAGCAGCTTGCACGTGAACATTTACGAGCCCACATATCATTCCTGCTCATAGTTGTTATTGTTATTTCAAGCGTTCGCTCTCTTCCTCTCTTCCGCCCCCTCCAACCGCTCCACTCTGGCGTGGAAATCCGTTTGGTTTAACAACAGCTCCGGGCTCGATGCTCGACGGTGCTCGGTGCTCGGTGCTCGGAACTAGGGAACAACACACACACACATATGGCTACAGTTACATCCTATTGTATGGCAACGCCCCCTCTCTGTGCTCTGGCACATACATCAAAATTAACTGAAATGTCAGCTGCAGCTACAACAACAACAACAACTAACTATTTTCACTGGCCAACACTGAGTTGCTCGTATTGTTGTTTTTTATGTGTTTATAATTCATGCTCATTCATCTTACACATACTGCAACTGCCACAGGCATTGCCATTGCCATTGCCAGGGCCATTGCTATTGCGACTGCCACTGGCTCTGTCATATTGGTATTAAATGTTAAGACCAGCCAACGTCAACCTTACTACAGAGATAATTACAATTGTGTCATATTTTTCTCATTAGCGCAGACTTCGGACTTTCTATACTCTCGTATATATGCTCGACATGTCGCTGGGGTCGTCAGCTCCCTGCTTCTTACATAACTTTGCTCATCACACGGAGGCGCATCGTTAGCCCGCTGGCCACGCCCTCCATTTGAAGTGAACACCTTTTCGTACTTGACTCCAGCCGCACCGGCATCGCTGCCATTGCCGTTGCTGTTGTTAATTAGCTTTGCTTGATTACATTCCAAAATTACAGCTGTCAACGTATTATTTATGAGTAAAAATGCATTTCTCTTGCAGTTGGTAAAATTTTTAACGACATTTTCTTATGTGCCATCTTTTCCATGTACATTGTATATAAATTATGGATGAAAAAAAAACTCTTGAGACATACACTTACCAGCTCACTCGAAGGTAAATAAACCTGAATAATTAAACTCAGACTTTAATAAAAGTTTTCATTATTAACAAAAAAAGTTATTAATTTACATGGAGATTGGGTAAATAAACAATATAATTATTTATTGTATAAAGAGGAAATACTAATATGAGAAACATAAAGATATGAGAAATAAATAAAAAAAAAATTATTTCATAAAACATAAATATTTATTAAATAAATAAAAAATAATAATATGAGAAACACTTGGACTCATAAATTAAATTCAGTCTTATATCTGAGTTTCCATTGTTTTTTTTTTCAATACTAAAAAAAATAATTAGTTTGGGTATATAAATAATATATATTTTTATTGTATAAGAAAACGCTAATATGAGAAGCAAATATTTAACTTCATAATATATAAATATTTATTAAATAAATTGAAAGTAATAATATGAGAAGCACTCGGATTTATTTATTCATCTTCAGCTCACTCAATGGAAAAGAAACGTCACAATTGAAACTCAGGCTTGAATCATAATTTTTATTGATTTTTTTCCAATATTTAAAATATATTTAAATTATGAGGATATATATATATATTTATTGTATAAAGAAAAAATTAAATTTTAACAATTAAAAGAAAAATAATAATTAACTTCATAATACATAAATATATATTAAATAAATAAAATAAAATAATTATAATAAATACTTAGACTCACAAATTAAGCTCAAACTTGAATCAATGGTTTCATTGTTGCTCGGCAGATATATATATTTATATATAAACTTATTTACTGTATAATTAATAAATAATAATATGAGAAACAATTAAAAAAAAAAATAACTTTATAATAAATAATTATATATTGAAAAAATAAAAATAAATAAATAAATACAAAATTATATCAGAAGCTCTTGTATATATTTATTCATCTTCAGCTCCCTCAAAAGAAAATAAAACTCGCAAATTAAACCAACTTGAATCAGAGTTTTCATTAGTATTATTATTATTATTAAAAAAATTTTGTTAATTAAAAAAATAATGAAATTAATTTCTTGTTGCATTAGCAAACTTTGAGCTCGCATGCTTTCAAAAGTTATCTTGCAGAGAAAAGAAAATGCTGCCGCTCAAGAATAATTTATGGTCGCAGTTTTTCGACAGCTGAGGAAAGTCGGCGAGCAGGAGGGAATGGCAAAGCAGTGCAAGCTACAAGTTTTTAATTGCGCTCGGCAAATTTACTCATATGTGTCTGGGTGAAGCTTTGGAAAAAAAAGAGTTTATTAAATAATTTCCGACAAGCTTTTGCAATCATTTCATATTTCCTCTAGCATTACTCAACTCGATTTTCATCAGCTACAATTTCCAATCACTGCATTTGTGGAACGAATTCATTGATAGTTTATGAAATGTCATCCCAAATGTCGCTATCAATTAGTGGAATCCCACATCGAGCACGCCTCGGTGCACACAAGCAGAACTGTGGGGGCATCTCGTTGGGGAATTCCAGTTAACCTCAACATGACATCTTCGAAAATATATACATATACATAAAGACCTGAGCTGACAGACATGATCAAATTATCGGGCTGACATGTTCTATGGAAAGTATCTGTTAAATGCGATCGAGCGAGGCATTGATCAAATGAAGTGCCGCCCGATCTACGAATAGAATGTGTGCTCTCTCTATGGTTATGTGGCCTCTGGCCCAACCACAATTTGCTCCACTTGGCCAGCTGTGGCTGCGCATGTGGCTGTGGCTGTGTGGTGTGAATGCAATCACTTCCGTTTCACTGGTTCTGCCTGCCTCTTTGAAGTGATCGTGCGTGCTGATAAAAGCCACAGCGTCGACTGCTTCATTCGCTACGTATCTTGTATCTGCGGCGAGTATCTTGTATCTGACGGATAGGCATCGCGCCTTTACCTTTACCTCAACTTCGTTTGATGTGCTCTGTTGATATTTCTATGGCAATTAATTGATTGTGACAGATTGCTATGAAGTGCTCAGCCTCTGTCGCCCCTCTGCCCCCCTTTGATATTATTCTGTGCATCTTCGCCTGACTGACACTTTTGTGTTGTGTCATGCGTTCAAATTGAGAGAAAAATACACACAGCCTCTCGTCACAGGGGACGTCTGGCTGACTGCATCCTCTCTGCTAGACAATGTCTTCCAGCAAAAAGTAATACATTCTGTTTACATAGCGCAAATCTAGCAACAATTGCCATGAAAGACGCAAAAAAAGCTGCTGCTGCTGCTGCTGCTGCTGCTGCTGCTGCTGCTGCTGCTGCTATTGCCATTCAATGGCTGATATGCAAAGCAGATGTTGCCGCATGTCGTTGCATGCCGCTGATGTTTCGCAGTTTGGACTGTCATCAAAACTGTTGCCCCAACATGCATATTAATTTTATTGCTAACAATAACAAATCCATCGACAACTATTGTCGAATGCATTTAATAGTAGCACTAAAACGCACCAACAATGCCAGGCGACAACAAAAGAAAGCATTATTTCGCCCGATGCCATGGGAAATAGCCGACTAACATATGCACTGAGCAATTGCAACATGTTGTTGATTGCCAAAGCTGAGTGTTATCCAAGTAATCATTTAACAAACTAATTGCATAACCATTATCTGATATAAAGTGTTGTATTCTCAGCATTGATGGCAAATTATATATTTATTTAGATCGATTTCTATCAATAAGAAAATCTGATTGGCTACGATTGCCATTGGAATAGTCAGAACTGCATGGAACTTGTATTTCAGTTTATATAAATTGTTTTCTAGCTAATTTTAATAAAAATAAAAATATATTTATAGATAAAGCTATACGATCAATTTGCCTAAATAGGAGTTGTCTTTGTTGCTAGTGCGTTTCATGTTTAATAGTACAATTAAAATTAAATTAAATTGAAAATAAATTAGAATTAAATAAAAATTGAATCAAAATAAAATTTAAACAAATTCTAAATAAAATTTTAAATAATTTTATATTAAATTTAAAATTAAATGAAAATTAGATCAAAATTAAATTAAATTAAAATGAAATTTAAAATTATATGAAAATTAGATAAAAATTAAATTTAATTGAATTGAAAATGAACATGAAAATTAAAATTAAAATTAATTTTAAAATTAAATTAAAATTAGAATTTAATTTAATTTAATTTAACTGAAAATTAAAATGAAATTAAAATTAAATTAAAATAAAATTAAAATAAAATGAAAATTAAATACAACTTAAATTAAAATTAAATTTAAATTAAGTTGAAATAAAGTTGAAATAAATTCAAAATTAGATGCAAAAAAATTTAAAACTAAATGAAAATTAAATATTAAATAAATTTTAATTAAATTAAAAGATAATTAATATTAAATTAAAATTATTTTAAATTAAGTTTCTATCAAAAAATTATGTTAAATGAATTGAAATTATTTAAATTTAAATAAAATAAACTTAAATAAAAATAAATACAAATTTGAAATAAATTTAAATATTAAATAGTCTAAAAATGTAGTTTAAGCTTATCTTTTTCTAATTTATTTAAATTATTAGTATTGAATCCATGCCATGGCAATCAAGCTAAGCCTAAAAGCAAATATTTCTACACCTATTAAAGAAATGGCTGTATATACAAAATTGTTGAAGCACATATACTATATATTTAGCTTGAATTTTTCTTTCGTAATTCTCTTTCCCATTTGATTGATTGCCATAATTAATGATAAGGCAAATATATATATTAACTATAAATCCCATAGCATATTTATTATTATTGTATGGTATATTCCCACATTAATGCAACCCTTGCCATGCAGTTCGCATGCCCTAGAACAGCACTTATTTGGATATTGTAGAGTATACAATGGACTGGCAGCGAGGGAGCAAAGGAGCAACGCAGCTGACAACAAGTGGGGACACCTCGGACGCGCTCTCACTCGCCTGTCAACTGACAGCCTGTCACTGACAGGGCACAGTCTGTAGTCAGTGTCGTCATTGTTGTCGTTGTCACCGTTGTACGTTGTTGCAGTTGTTTTTGTGGGTATGCCACATGTGCAGCAGCAGCAGCAGCAGCAGCAGCAGGGAACAAAAAACAAACTATAAGATTTTATTGCTTTCTCGTATGTGAAGAACTACGCGAAGTTGATGCTGCAGGTTGCTGCGGGTTGCTGCTTCACATGCTTGCTGCTGCTGCTGCTGCTGCTGCTGCTCCTGCTGGTACTTCTACTGCCAGTGGCAGGAAGCAACAAGCCGTTGTCTGGCAAAACCCTAAAAGAAGCTACAACCTGCAACGCCACATGCCACCGCCTCACCCAAATGCAACTGCAAACAAGGGCGTTGCACGAGCTGTCAAAATGAGCAATTACTTTGCAAAAATGTTGCACAACTCACGTGTTCTATGTATGTGCTGCAGTGCCGTACAGATTTTGCTGCTGCTTCTTCCACGCCTTTAAACCTCTTCCCCTCGCCCCTCGCCAGGTGGCGCTGCACTGCACAAGTCGTTTGTCTTGCTGGGCTGCCGTTTGGGCAAAAGTTCTCGCTGCGCTACTCCCCCCAAAAGCCGGCATATGGAATATGGAAATTGATAGTGTAACCTACTTATTGTTAAGTTCCAGGGTTTATGCAGCAAACGCCTGTCTGCAGCTGTCTGGTAATTAATTGTTTGGACTAATTACCTGACAAACAGCTGCAGCTCAACTTACAGCGTTTAATATGTTAACATGACAGCAGTTAAATAAGTTTTGTTATATTCTACGCTCAACATATTTATGCTTTAGAAAGTGCTTCTAATTGGGATAAACTACAAATGAGGTCTTCAAATTATGGAAGTTCAGATTGAAGATCTTTATATGATGTTAATAAGAAAATCTTTTAGAATTCGTAGAGTACATCGCAATTTGAGCTTTTATTTTGAAATTGTAATATATATTTTTAGCTTATTGTTAGCAGCTCAGCATGTTAACCATTTGAGAATTACAAGTTCTCATCCGGTGTTAATTACCTTGGCTTGTGTTTGACTGCTTGGCCACAGCCTGTGCCCAAGTAGTTGCTTGCCAAATTCTATTAGCAGAAATGGTTTGGCACATCCATTAGCAGGCAGCTGAGAAACTGCCACGCCCACTTTAAAATACCTGCCAGCTGCAGTTAATGCCCTGACCACAACACAACTGTAGTAGCCCATTAAAATTTCGACTCAACCTCAACGCAATGTTAGCTTTACGTGCTCACTATTCCTGGATCACATTTTTTCCCTTTTCCTTACTCTACACATGAGAGATGTTGACGTTTACGACGCAGACGAGACCCCGTCGCCGTCTCCAACTTTGATGATGATGATGATGATGTGGACTGCGGCGACGACTATGACGTTTGAACCAGCCAAATAGTGTTGCCAGTGTTGCCCCGCGTCCAACTCCTCAACAAGCTGGCAACGCTTCTGCGGGTGTTAAATGTGTTGCTCGTGGCGGTGGCTGAATTTGCCTCCGCTTTTCTTTATTTCTTTTTCTCTCTTCTTTTTTTTTGGTAACTTTTGCCGTTCATTTAATGGCTTCATTTCTGCTTTGACATTTTTCCATGTAGCTCGTAGCTCTCGTTTTTCCTGCTGGCATGTTTGTTGTGCTGTCAGCCTGTCAAGCTGCTCCGCCTTTAGCATCCTCCTCCCACCGGCTGCTCGTCTCGCTCTTCTTTTTGGCCTTTTAAACTAATTGCATTGTCGTGTGTGTGTGTGTGTGAATGTTCGCCGGTGTGCATGCTGAGAGAAAAGTGCAATAACTATTTAAATGATTGCATTGCGCACATGTGGCAGATGCGACTTTACTCGCTGGCGGAAAAATTAGTAGCTCGATCAACTTCAAAGTTCGTTCTCAATGCTCTACATAAAAAATAAAATCAAAGATATTTCACATAGAGAAATAAATGTGTAATAAATGTATACAAATTCTATTTATTATATGATGGGTGAAAAATTATTTTGAATAGCTGAAAATTAACCCAATGAATGTTAACTGAAGGGTTCAATTACGGGCAATATGCAAGTGTCTTAAGCATATCTGATTTTCCAGCTTAGATTTTGTATATCAAAGCAAAACTGCTGCACTGTAAATTTAAAGAATCTAGTATAAGCCTCCAGTATAAGTCTTTTTCTAATATAAGCCTCTCTATGTGATTCTCATGCATTGAAATACTGTTTAAAAGCTGTTATGCTAAGATTTCAAGCTGTAAATTACTAGACATTACTTACATATAATTACTTCAAGTACTGCCAAGTATTTTTTAGCGTACAATACAATAATTCTAATTTCGTGTTTTCTTTTGCTTTCTCCCTTAGAGCATGCAAACTTCGCCTGGCAACTGTTTATTAGTTCTTTGGCTTCCAAGTGCCAATTAAATGTTTCTTATGTTTGATTATTGCTGTCAATTTGGCAGCACATTTACGTCTGCTGGCTGTTGATGCTGCCACAGCTAGCGTCTTCCAGCTGCTTGTCGTCAATGGAATAACAGAGGCTGGAGATGGTGGCAAGTGCCAGAATTCGTTTTAAATGCTTTTCTCTGGAAATGCTCAATGTGCTGGGGGAGAATTGGGTGGACTGGAGTGTGGGAGCAAAGGAAATGCACTGGCCAACACTATAGAATCGCCCCAAATTGCGGGGGCGTGACCTCCGGTGACGGTGCCTGCGTTGCCCGATAGCTGCTGAAATGCTTGGCAATCAATTAATCATAATTCTGATAGCACAAAACATGTTGCAACACGACCACAATAGCAACTGGAAACCGAAAAGGCAAAATCAATAGCACGAAAATTCGAACCCAACATGACCCCCACATCCACCCGGTTCACGCGTTCACGTACTAAGCATTTGTGAGTGTGAAAAACCATAACATGTGCTTATCGCATCGCAAACACTAATACAAAACACTCTACAAACACACACATGTGCGTGTAGCTGAAAACCATGACAAATTAAAGACAACTCCCCCAATCCCAATCCCAATTCCAATTCCATTTCGAATTCCATTTCCAATACCAAAGGCCCAGGCTCAATCCAATTCAAAATCCAAACCATATTCGAAACGTGCCACATTGCGGCATAAACGATAATTAAATGTGGCAGAGAAACCGTTTACCTACACGCCAGGGCGACATATATTCGAATTATCCTTATTGATCCTTATGGACGCGGCTTATATGCAACCCGAGGACATTGATAAATTGTTGCAAACTGCAGCCAAAGAGAATCTTTGAATCTCAAGAATTGCTCTAGACATGTGCAGTAAAATCCCTTTTTTTTTATATTTTTGTTCGCTTTGCTCTTGCTCTCTGCACAATGGAAAATGATGCAGTGCCTTTTTGCTCGGTAGTTTTCTTCGGGAAATTTATCGCATATGTCGCAAGTCTCACATGATATGCCAGATTCTCTCTCGACTGACTCTGGGGGCATTGTAATTTTTAATGGTCTGCCGGCGCTGCTTCCTGCAGGTCATGCCAGCAGTCAGAGCGCTATCCATGGACGGAGCATAAAAGGGGGCCCTCAGCATTCGGTCTGCTGGCATGTAATAGAAATTTTGCATTGCATTCGGCCTGAGCTGAGCTGCCTGCAGCGATAAATGTGATAAATGAAGCTTTAGTTGGTCTTGTTTTTGGTCTGCATAGAAATGCATTATGCAGATGGCCGCACCGAAGGATTTATAACCCAGATGTTTGTCTTCGTAATAGCCCAAGTCGACACATAGGATAAAAATATTAGCAAGCATTATTACGAGAGCATTGTAAAACTGCAAAAATAAAATAAACTTACGATTTTATATTTTATGAGCAACTTAGAGAACTCTCTTAGAACTTATTGCAGCAAACGTTTGCATTTTGAGAGAATCTTTTCAAATCGGCTTAAGTTCATTGTAAAATTGTGAATCAAGAGAAATTACACAATTTGTTGTAGCATAGGCTTCAAAATATATACATAAAGTATTAACTTACTGCAACGTTTATAGAAATAGAAATAGAAATAGAAATAGAAATAGAAATAGAAATAGAAATATATAAAATGAATATATTTTATATTTATTAATATGTTGACAATTCTTGAGTTAAACTTAAGAAAATTATAATTATACATTATACATGAAGCCTACAAAAAAGTACAAAATATTTAAAATAATAATAGTATCACCAACCCGATGGAAGTTTTTTATATGCCAGACCGGCCAGCTATGTCCCAATTCACAGCCAAAAATGGTCAGTGATACTACTGAAACTAAGAAAAATAGAGTGTTAATTGAAAACTTAAAATTAAAATTATAGGTACTTAACCTATCAATTTATAATAATTCTTCAAATAAAAATCAGTGAGAAAAAGGAAAATAAATATAAAATTCATCATTAGAGATGAAGAGAGAAAATAAAAGATAGGAGTAGAAAATATAAAAGGAATTATTATCATCACTATCATTATTATCATCATGATAGAAATTTCGTGTAGTTAAATTTTTTTGATTATTAAATATTGCATTTAGTTTATTCATAAAATATATTTAATGAGATTTATAAAGTAATAAATATATTAAATATAGCATATAAATATTTTTGATATTTAAGCATGTAGAACTAAAAGTAAATAATAATTAAATTCAATTGATATTTTTTATGCAACAGAAATTTTTGTTTCAATGCATTTATTTTGTTGAATTGGCCTAACTGAATTTTTGACTGCCTCTGGTATTTGATAACATTAAAATTAAATTTTTTAAATTTCATTATTATTATTGTTAAGTTCTTATATGGCATATATAGGTATATAATATAACAAAGAATATATTAAAAATAAAACTTTATTAATAGCTATTTTTAAAAGTCTATAAGAAATCAGTTATATTCATACTAATATATATTTCATTATTATTTTATATATTTATACATTATTCTTCATTATTTGTTTCACTTTTAACCAAAAGAAAATATTTAATATATTACTATTATAATTCTTTCTTAGAAATATATTTTTCATTTATGCAACTACTATAAGGCATGTCTAGGGAATATTTCAACTATTCGTTTTTCGTTTTTACCAGTCAGCCTCAATGCATTCTTTCATATTTCTCTTCATTTTGCTACTGCCTTCTCCATCTTTATTGCTGGGGGGCCAAATGTCCACAATGGTAGTTTATGACAAATAAATATATTTTTTATTGCACTTCCTGCAATTTATGGCAATGCAGTTTTGCACTTTGCAGTTGTCAGAATATTCTGCTTATCAATTGACCCAACAGCAGCAACATTTTGACATAAGTATGGAAGGAGCTCGGGTCGGGTTTGGTTTATTTGTTGTACTGGCAGCGTATTTATTTTAAAAGCATTGTTGGCCATTGTATATTGGATATTATAATCGTTAAATTTCGTATTTATTTGCATATATGAAAATAGCAAACAAACTGACGACAGCCGACTGAGTATCAGAGTGTGCTCATATACTATATGGGGACGTATAATAATGCAATGCGCGTGCACAGAATTTTAAATCGAAATATAAACACAATGCATATGGGGAAAGAGAGACAGAGAGAGAGAGAGAGAGAGAGAGAGACAGACGTTGGGGCATGGGGGGTGGGGTGGCAGCGTAGGAGTACGGCACACTTAAAAGATTAACCATAAGCGCACGGCACACGAAACAAGATTCGGTTTCCACAGTTCTCCACAAAAGTACATATACTCGTACTCGTGCCTATCCATATACAAACACAAATACACACACGTATATACGTATATAAAAATGGAAATGTTCTCTGTTGTTTGGGCTTTAATTTTGTTTAATATTAAGCATTGTTTGAGCTGCTGAAAATAATAATAATAACAATCACGGTACTCACCTCTTTATAATGAAAATCAGCTTGCCTCGTCTTCTATTTATAAAGCTGTCTCTGAGGATTTTTGTTTTTTAAACCGATTTCAATTTCAACGTTTATAAATTGCCAATGCTTATAAATGCTCTACAAGGCCATGGAGTGTATGTAATATGAGAAGCGATATTAAGGCGTAATGAAAAGCTGTTTAAAAGTGAAATTTAATAAATTAATAAAATGCATATATGTTTGCTCTGTATATATAATATATATTTTGATTATGATAATGTTTCATTATTATTTTTTATTTACAATTATTTCTATGATGTATGTATATACATTATTTTTTGTAATAGGGTATTTCATATAGGGTATTTCATATGCGTTTAGTCTCAGCTCCATTTCGAGCTGGTTTCTTGTCTTTTATTTACATACGCGACTGCACACCGACAATTTGTTTGTCTTTGTTTTCTGTCAATATCGCAGGAGCATTGCGCACTTGTCGTCATCATCATCTCCAACTACGGTCTGGGTCTGTGCCTTGGGTAAACACAAAATCCCACGCACGTCGGCTTACGTAACTGAATGAATGCTGCACAGAGTGTGAGAAGGGACTATAAGGGGATCGGGAGAGTGTAGGGATTGCAGCGATTCTCGTGGGTCTGGGGCAATGCAAGTTTTGCCGCCAAAATCCACTTGACTTTTTGTCAGATACTTGAGCAAGTCAAACTGTCGGTCTCTGAGCTGTGTTTCGCTCTGCTTCTGCTTCTGCCCCTGCATCTTGCCGCCTTACGGTTTCTAATTATAAACTGCTCTGTCAGCAGTCAGTGGTGCGAGCCGTAAACCCTTTGCAAGTTCCAAGTTCATGAACTTGTGCATTGAACTTCGGCCAGTCAGCCAAGCCGAAAACCAACTTGAAAATGGCTTCTGCAGCGAGTTTAGACAAGAATTTCTTCTCTCTTTTAGTTTTTCCTATTGCACCTCACTTCTTGCTCTTGTTGTTGTTGTTGTTGTGGAAGTGTTTGTTTTCATTAGGTTGCAGTAGCCATCTGTTCTTACTTGCAATTGCCGCAGACTTTTAATTTGTGTGGATTTCCAGTTCCGTTCTCTAGCTCTTGTGCGAGGTCGAGGTCGATGCTTGAGGTTGAGGTTGAGGTTCCGCTGTCGTGCCATGTAATGTAAAGTGGAAGTTGTAATTTAGTTAGCTCCAAACGACTTTTCGGCACAACATTATCATTATGTGCATTTAATTGCTGCTGTTTGGCTTCAACTCCATCGCCATCTCCCCATCTTTATCTCCTACTCCCTTTTCACTGCCTTTCCTGACCCCATGTACTAATTTGTGTGAACTTCTGAACTGATTTGTTAGTAACTGCGATCGGAAGTGTGGCTGCTTGAGGAGTTTGTAAATATATATTCATTTAAGAAATCTTTAAAGTAGATGCTGAACTTAAGGAATCGCTAAATTAAATGATTTTTTTATAAATATTTATGTATATAGTGTATATATCCATGAATTCATTTGAATTCTGGAATTTCTAATTCAATTTCAGTTGCTTCAAAATAATCATGCCACATATCCAAAGGCTGCACTTACACATATTATTATATGTGAGTAGTTTTGTCTGTGCTCAACTCATTTACGTGGCTCGTCCTGGCAGCGGGGACACATAGCCACAGCAACCGACAACTGTCCACAACCACAAAACACATCAACAGCAGCGGGCAGAAAAACGTTGAAATTAATGAGAAAATTCCCTGCCTGATATAAAAAACAAAAAACAAGATAACACAAACACGAGGCAGAAGCTGGTGCAGGACTGGACTGGCATTCAGGATATGCGGCGCAGCTTCGGCTTCAAATGCAAAGCGAGGTGGTCGAGGCAAAAACTTCGGACCAGATAAAAATTGCAATGCATTTAACAGCATTAAACAAAGAAAAAAAACAACAAAGTACTAAGTAAAATGAGCAAAAGAGGATGAAAAAGAGGAAATGCAAGTGGAAGCAGCTAAAGTTGCAAATGATATTAACAGCGTTGAGGATATCTAATAAAAACACAACTAGCAGCTGCAGAGATCTCGACTCTGGAATCTGGCGAGGTTGCTGGCAGGGCATAATCACAAAATGCGCCGTTAGTTGGCTTAGTTATATGCGCTATCATATAATGACGCCCGCCGCTGGCCATAAAAGCAATCATATATAGTAGAAGTTGGCGTTGCAGTAGCTAAAGCTGTAGCTGCTGCTGTCGCTGCTGCTGCTGCTGAACAGCAGTAACTGTGCCACTTGCAGTTGCAGTGGCACTCGAACGCATTCGACATATGCAGACAAGTGCTCCAGCAACAATGACACGTGGCAGCTGCAATTGCTGCCTGGCATCGCGATTGGGCACAGGAGTGGAACTGTCACGAGGCAAGCGTTTGTCGGTCACGTGCAGCTACTTCAGTTTACAACGCCCGCAGGGGGGGCGGCGTTACTTGCAGTTGAACGCTTTGCCAACTTAATTTTCATTCGACTGTATGGGTTTACCTGTCGCTGCTCAACCACCTCCCCAACATCATCATCATCATCATAATCATCGCTGACTGATGCATTCATTCACTTGGAATGGCAAACAAATCAGCCAAGTATAACGACATTTAAATGTTCTCCAATATGTTGCCAAGTACATCGGACTCATTTGAAAATATTTGTTTATTGAATCGAAATCGCTTTGAATTAGCTTGATTGCAATTTGCCAAGTGCTTAGCATTTAATTTATCATATTGATTAATTCAATTTAATATTAAGTATTCTACAATATATGCAGCTATGCAATAATTTGAATCTTTATAAATATAGTGAATTAAGAGATCTTTTCAATGTTGAATGCATATTTGTGATAAGCTGAGTATTAAAAGCGAATTAAAGTTGCGATGAAAGTTGAGTTATCCGGAACAAAGCATCTCTTATAAAGATATACGATCTTTTGAACCATGTTAGATATAACAAAATATTTATTTGTCTAATGAGTTTCAGATTAAGGGAAAAATAATATTAAAAATATTTATTTTTTATATAATATATTATATAAATATAATTAAATTATAATAATTGATGTTTTATTATTATATTTTTTATTATGAAGTAACTCCACATCAAGAAAGATTCGTAGTTTTTAAATTAGCTATTATTATTATTATTCAAACAATAAATTAGAACTCGAAAGATTATATGAATATCATATACATATACTTTGACTTTGACGACGCATAAAAAGAAACTATATAAGCAAATCAGGAAATCTTTTTAATTTTTTGTTTATTATAGTATTCTTAATAAATTAAAAAAGTTGTAAGGAAAAATGAGTCAAAGAGTTAGAAAGAAAAAACAAAAAAAAAAAAAAAAATCACAGAAACTCAAATGAATGAATTAATACAATTTTAATATATTTTATATAAACTTTTATTAAAAAATAACTTGATTTACTCTTTTAAGCATGTTATCAAGTAAACTTTCAATATTTATTTTGGAATCTTATTCGTTATTCTACGCGTTATTCCCATACGCCCTCCATGTGTGCCATTGTATGCTCAAAAAATAATATTATACATTATGAATTATTTTTGTTATTTATTTAGTTTTATTAAATGGTATATTTTTAAATTATTATTATTATTATTATTATTATTATTATTATTATTATTATTATTATTTTTTGTATTTTTTAATTTAATTTAAGATATTAAATTTAAATAGCATGTATTCAATTAATAATTAAAACTGCATATTATATTCCTATTTTTAATATTGTACGAAAACTAATATACTCTTTTCTCTCATTGCTAACGTGCATACATGAATAGCATGCGAAACGTCAGGCAAGTGGCTGCCATTTTAATTTTTACCAATTGATTGCAATTTTTATGATAAATGAACGAAAAAAGAAACAGAGAGAGAGAGAGAGAGATGCGGAGAAAGAGAAACCAATTTGTTTGGCACTAATACAGATACGTGGCCAATTTAATTAAAGTGCCGCCTGTGCGCCGATAATTATGCAACAGCTTTTCTCTTTGATGCGTTTATCGATTTATTGAAGTGTTAACCAACACTGCGGCCAGTTGTTGATATGCCTGGATATATGTATGTGATCCAATAACGCCAACGCCAACGCACATTCGCACACTCGCACGCTGATTGACGTCATGTGGTTCTTTCGCAGCTGCCACGCCCCCACCAGCCCACACACTAATGATACGCTTCGACGCGTTTTACATTGATTTCGCCTCATTGACGAGTTATTTATTATTATTATTTTTATGCAGCATGTCTCGCATTCATATTTATATATTTTTCATTTCATTCTCTCATTTCTGTTGCTGACCATTTTGCATATGAATTACATATGAATATGCATGGAATAAACGTGCACGAACATGCATCGTAATTAAAAGGTAAATCGACTTTCATTGCGCTCAATTAAGAATATAATTTAATCAATACTTTGGCCATGCTATAAACGCAAGTAGTTGTTGATTGATGATCCCATTGAGCTCTCAAGGAAGAGGCCTTGCCTCCTATGTAATTTAATTTCACTATGACGCGCTTAAAAGCTCTCTCGAAAATTAACTAAACAATGCATATTAATCTAACCAAAATGTGTAAGTCCCCAGATATTAATTTACTCAACAACGAACGCACCCACGTTCATTTCCTGACGCTGTCGCTGACGCTGACGCTGACTCTCTCAAAAAGTCCATTAAGTTGGCGGCATTCTAAGCACTTGCCAAACAATTAAAATAATTTGCCACATACTCGTCTGCCGTCCCTTGACGCAATGCACTACGTACAATAAGAACAACGAGCAACAACAACAACGTTTTTTCAAAGGCTAAAATTGCCAGCACTTAACTCTGACAGTGTCCAACTGTACTTTCAGTGGAGAACCATCAAGGCTTGGAACACACTGTAGATGCCTTGGGGTAAACGCTGTGCGAGCCTCGGTTGACGTCAACGATTTCGACGACTTCTACGACTCTAGCAAAATGCCCTAACCCACAGTCAGAGAGAGAGACAGAGAGAGAGAGGCTCGAGTGAGAAATGAGAGTCTATGTAAGTAGTTTCTCTCGCAATGAACTATCCTCATCTCTGGTTGGGTTTGCGTAATTAATAACATAATTTCTTTGATAGAGCATCAAAGTAGCTTCTATGTGGACTCGGTGGGTCTTCGTGATTTCGGTCTCTGTTGTTACTGGGGCTATGTGTGAAATATGCCACTTTAATGAGCCAACGCAGCGCACAGTGAGTGCCAGGCTTCGCTTTGTGCAACGCCCACAGCCACGCCCCATGCCCACTCGAGAGGCAGTCGGACGGCAGTTGTTGTAGGTGCAACGGTGTGGACTAAACTCAGGCCGGCCCGCGGCACATGTCGTGAATGTTTGACGTTCACAATTCGCAACAGGGCACCCAGCCAGGCGTCATGGGTGTAGTAGGTGCCGGCGGCTGCAGGGGGAGAGCTGAGCTGAGCTGGGCTGGGCTGGGCTGCTGTGGCACTCAAGTGCTGTTGGACTGCCGCATGGCCGCATGCCTCAATTGACATTTTGAATTGTGCAACAGCAGAGTGCAAAAAAGCGTTGCATATCGCAGAGGGCCGGAGCGTGTGTGTGAGTGTGTGTGTGTGTTTGTTGTGCGCTGTGTGCTAGGCAAGGATAATGCCTGGCAAAAACACGTGTTTAATGCATAAGTGCGAACGTGACGCTAAACTCATTTAAAGGATTACGTACTAAAGAGTATATGAGTATATGAGAGTGCGTGTGTTGGTGTGTAAATGAGATTAAATTTTGTTGAAAGCAGCGCGAAGGGCGACAAAGTGTGGTCCACACTTTATATATTTTTTTACACAGATATTCAAAGCGCTGGCAAATGGACGGGAGGCGGGAAGGGGGTTCAGTTTATTTATGCATATGTATAGTCGCATATATACATATGTCCCTGTGTGAGTGCTTGAGTCTGTTTGCACGAAAGTAGGTTAAAAGCACTTTTGGGCCAAAGGCACGCCCACCACGCCGCACAGCACACACCACCCAGCCGCCACGTTGTTTATCTGCTGTTTTCTGTTTTTTCTTGTTTACATTTTGTCTTCGGTTTTGGGAACAGTTTAAGCGTCAAACTGTTGGCCATTGTTTTTCGTATTTGTTAATCCTTTCAGTCAGCCAGTCGCGACAGCCAGCCAGAGCCAAGAGTTGACTTTAAATTTAATTAATTACAATATTATGCGCTTGGCTGTTTAATTCGGGCAGACACCCACAGCTAACTCCCTAGCATAAGCCGTTCTCTGTTTTGTTTACTTATTTCATAAGATTAAATATCAAATATTTGTCTGGCTGTCTGTTTGTTTGGCTTACGACAGGGCTGTGCACTTGTAAGCCACCAGCTACCTCTCCCACTCTCTCTCTCACTCTCTATCTCTCACTCTGTGTGTATGCTAATAGCTTAAATTTGCCTGGTAGGGTTGTCAGGTGTATTTGTGCAGCCCTCAAAGTCGACTGCAGTCTGCAGACTGTAATTCCAGATGATATTATATAATATTCTGTGTGCTTTTTGGGCTAATCTTCAGTACAATGAATAAATAGATCTTTGTCGCACATGTAAATTAAAGCTAAGAATGCCAGAACTGTGTGAAAGCAAAGCTTTAATGCTATTTATATATTGTTTACTTGATTTGTTCAATATAATTGCTGTTTAATTATTGTTACTTGGCCGTTTATTTATTTAAAGGATTTTATTAATAGCACAGAAAATATGTTTAATGCTGTTTTGTATTATTTGTTGTATTTAATTTCGTTTTCTGTTTCATTTATTCTTTTTATTATTTCAGCTGAATTTACTTTAATATAAAAAAGTGTTTGTTGTGGCATAAAAATATGTTACCTTGAATATAATTTTTTTTTTATGCTTTTATTTAAAAAAGATAACTGTCTGATATACAACTTTTTATTTTTTTTACTTTTAGTTTTTAACAATATTTTTATGTATATTTTGCAATTGTTTTAATTTTGATTTTTTGCATATTTTTTAACTTTGCATTGAAGCCCAATTAAATATATTTTTGCGCTCAATCAATCTTTTGTTTTGCATACATTTGGTTAATAATTTTTTATACAATTCTTTAACATTTCATCTCAACTAAAGTTATTTTATATAAATTATCAACCAGTTCATTGTTATTCTGCCTTTTTGGCGTATGTTCAATTAAATTGTTTGACTTTCATCAATTTTTGTATAAAATTATTTTTACTTTTGATTTATCTTATATGCAATATTTTTTATTTTTTAAATTTATTTTTATATAGCTGGATAGCCACCCTGGCAATTTATTTCTTTGTGGGGCCACTTGACAACCCTGGCTAATCAATTCTATGCGGTGCTTTTGATGTGCCAGCCACTAAAAGGGTTCACAAATTTTAAACGTTTATTGACATTTTAGCAATTACGGCGCCACTTGCAGTCAGCTCCTGCTCCACCTCCACCTCCAGCTCCAGCACGACCCTCCAGACAGTTGCCGGTTGTCAGTTGCCAGTTTTGGCTTATCAAATGTTAAATTAATGAAGTTAAAACATGACGCAATCTGCCACCGCGTGTGGGTTCTCAACTCCAGGGACAGCAGCAGCAACGGCAGCTAATGATATCAGAGCGAAGAGCTTATCGATGCTTAAGTTAGTTATGTTAATTCGCTTGACGCGCTAAAGTCGATGGCAGCAAATGTCCAGCTCTTTGTATTTATTTCTTTGTTTTTGTATCTTTTTTTACCGTAACGAGCAGTCTATCAAAGTTGTCTCACGCTGCTCACAGGTGGGCAACTGAGCGTGAATAATTGTGCGACAGAGATGGAGAGCGCGAGAGTGTGAAAGGGTGAGTGCCTTGTGCATTTGCATACATAGCTGGACATCGTGCAGTTGGGACATGAGCTGGGCGCAACGGGTGTCTAATTATGCAGCTTGACTCGCTCTCGCTCACTCACTCTCACACACTTTACTCAGATACTGCCTCTCTTTCGCTTTGTCGCGTCTCGTCAACGCCTTTGTCTCTGCTCATCAAACTGTTTAGGGAGAAATCAAGATAAACTTTTAATTTCTGGTCGGGCAATAAAAAGTGGACGTGGGAAGCATTGTAGCGACTGTCGAGGAGCAGCTCATCCTCTCTGCCGCAGTTTTGTACAATTTATTCAAATTTAAACTGCAGTCAGCGGATGGTCATAAAACTGGCATTTTATGAGCGCACTCTTAATTGTCCACAGGCCGGGAAGTCCGTGCCTCGCGCCTCGCACTGAACGAAAAAAGGGTTAATTCGCAAAGACCCGACGACCATGTGCTGCCCGCCAACTGCGGCTGTCCCTATCGCTGCTGCTCAGCGAGCGTCCTTAGACCCTTTTTTCACTTAGTCGCCCAATGCTCGGCCATCTGATAATTAGAAATTTATTAAGCTTAATTATGTGTTGGCTCCAAGTACGCACTTTGAATACTTTCCGTTGCTTCCAGCTGCCTGATTAAAGCCAGACCACGGAAATAAAAAGGGTTGCCTTTCAGCAGTTCGGCCAGGATTCGGGCTGGGCTCTTGCCAAATAAAAAAAAACTTTGCTTATTGCGGTGGCGTCATCATGAAAATGAAATTAATTTCATGCATGCCCCTTGCACATATAAAACACCAAACAAAAGAATTTACATTCGGATGTAATTCTTTTAGTGGTTTGTAATAAAAATAAAAACAAATACATTTTTTCTCATAAAATCGCCTTTGCTGCGCTGAGGACTCTAAGGATAATTCGAGTAAGCTATAAAGTTGGACTTTAACGATCTTGAAGTAACTTCTCAGCGTTCCATTTGAAATGCTTAGAAAATATATTTAAAAATAATATTTTAAAGCCATTTTCCTAATAGTTTTAATAGCTATTTAAGATATTCTTTTTATGGCTTTATAAATATTTTAAATATCTATTCGGCACATATTCAATATTTTAATAGCCATAAATCTCTGGAGCAATGCAGGCGATTCAAGTCATGTTTCTTGATTAGATTTGATATTTGTTTTTTTTTTCACAAACGTATCGTAAACATATCTCAAATCATGCACACATAAACGCCCAATCTAAATGCCATAAAATAAGCACAAACATTTGGAAAAACTTTCCAAAATACACAGAAGAAAACTTTCATCTAAATAACAGCAACAACAACATCAACAGCATCAAGTAGTTGGCTGATCGATGATCACATTAAACTTTTAACCCGTTTAGAATCGAATCCGAAAATAGAAATTCGAAAAAAAAAAACGCGCCATTCGGCGTGGGCCGGCGATGAGATGAGGCGACCGGAAAAACGCCTCGAAACAAGAAAATTATTTAAAAACCCATAAAATTTGCATATTTATGGGTTGAGTTGCCAGTTGACGTGTTTATAGACGCGCCAGACCCGAATGCTGTGGGCAGCCGACTGTCATATATGCATGAGGTGATAAAAAACTTTTTAATTGGGTGTTGCATGCACATATCGAAGCGTTACGTTACGTTACGTCTAAGTTTTTCCCGAAAATATGTATTTGAAATTCATATATGGCAAAACACAAGCAGAAACTCTTTAGCTCTGAGCCTCTTGGATATTCGTTTCGCAGACGCAGACGACGTGGCAGATGGCGCACTACGTGACCAATGTGAAATCCGTTGACTTATGTCAATATGACGTAGCGTCGGTCGGGAGAGCGACTCAGCTCAAATGAAGATAGACAGCGCCAGACGACAGACGACAGACGACAGACGACTGACTGTAGACAGAGAACAATACAGTGCACAGGTCTGGGTTAGAGGCAGTTGCATAACGTTCGACAATATGAACTTTTTGGCAGCGGTGAGAAATCAAATAAGGACAACCTCGACGACGACGACGACGACAGACTATGCGAGCCTGTCAAGCAAATGACAGCCAGAATTTTTGAACTTGAAATTATTTGCACGACAGCACAAAAACGTTGCTCTGCAAATACGAAAGTGGTTGCATTACTTTTAAGGGTAACTGTGCAACATCGTTAAATGAAATTAAAAGTGTTTTTGTCTCTTAATGTCCTGCATCTAATCCGATTATGCGCATATGCTGAAAGTCTACAATGCAAGGGTAAATTGTGATTCATAAAAGATATCAAATGAATAGCATCATTTTTTATATTTTTATATACAATTTTATAATTTAGATAGTATTTGATATATTGTTGTTGGTTGTTGGATTCTACAAAGCAGTTTAAGCAAGGTTCTGTTAATATTGATAAATATATTTTGGAATATTATTTGGAATCTAAATTATTGTTAATTAATAATTATTATAAATATAAGTTAAAACACTTTCCATATTATTATTTTATGCATACAATGTGTCTATAGAGTTCACTTCGTAGTCGAGCTAGCCGAATCGAGCTCTGAGTTTGTCGTTTAATTTATTTTCACGCCACGTCGTCGGGCGTCACATTGAAAAGTAGTTTTCACATAGGACTAAAGCGCTTAAAACTGTACGTACATGCTATATCCTGCCATTCTCCGCCCCCCCAGCTTTGCCCTTCCCCCTGACAGCTGTCAGCAACTCACAAAATGGCGCAGAGCAGAAAAAATGAAAGAATTTGAGCAGCATTGGCAAAGTGTTTGCCAATTTTAATAAAAAAAATTGTGTATAAAAAAATGCTGCATAAAAAATTAATATATATATATATAGATATATATACGCTTTTGTACACGTATTACATGTGCAGTTTGTATTTACATTGGCGTAATATAATTTGATGCCATTCATTGGCTATTGATAGCAGCGTCAATGTCCTGCGCCAACAGGATTCAGCACGTTGCCCATTGCGGTTTTGCTTGCTTTTCGCGCCTTGTCGCCTCTCACGTGGACACACACACACACACATACACACTCTCGCACACACACCAAATCAGATCAGTGGACAAGGAAGTGGTTGGCATGCGTCGCCGGCTGCCAGAACTGTCTGGGGCTGGTCGCTCGGTGCGTGCAGCCACAAAATGTCATGCACCTGTCAAGCTGGCCATAATAAGATGCCAAAACAGTTGTGCGGTTTCAGCCTGACCAACAGCTAGCCCCAGGCCATTGGATAACAACAGCCTGAGCAGGCAATCACCAAACCTGCTGCAGCCCCAACAGAGAGTGCGATGAGCTCTCGGCTCACAGACCAAAGCACTCGATGCGTCTGCTTTAGGCTTTGCGTGTGGTCAACTTGGCAACAAGAGTTTGCAACAAACTGATTTAGTAGCCAAATTTAAGGCAATCATGATGCCTAAATTTGTTAACTAAGGCTTAGCTTATTGGCTTATTAATACAACATAATAAATGCATATATATTTTTTTACTTTAACTCTATTTGAAATGCAATTTGATGGCATATTTATCTCTTGGGTTGCTTGGTTTCAAAAACTTCTCCAAGTGCACTCTCAACACTCTCAACACTACTCAACATTTTACATTAACACCATTTCTCTGAGTTGGCAATTTGTGCACTTCTTAGTTAATGAGTTTTGATACCTAGTAGAAATGCCTCAGATGTATGATATTGAAAAATATGTATAAAAATATTTTTTATATATTTATTTTTTTTATATAAATAATAAATATTTATGGAAATATTCTTTTCTGTAAGAAAAAAAAACATAAATTAATAATAAATATTTATGAAATTTTGTATTTGTGTATATATAAACAAATATATAAATACAACTAATGAATATGTATGAAAATATGTTGTATATTTTTTTATATGTAAACAAATATAAAAATACTAAATTTTAATGAAAATATTGTTTATTTTTTGTATATATAAACAACAAATATTTTTGAAAATATTTGCTTTTTTATGTAAATGTATAAACAAAACATTTATATAAAAAATTAAAAATAAAAATATATTAAATATTTATATAAAAACAAAATTTTTGTATATGTGAACAAATATGTAGTTAATAAATATTTATGAAAACATGTTGAACTTTTTCTATATATGTAGACAAATATATAAATAATAAATCTATTTAAGAAAATATGTTGTATTTTTAAAATATATTTGGTGTATTATATATCTGTTTATTTTATTAGTTACATTATTTTTTATTACTATTTTTTTTCCTAAGAAAATTTAAATTTTAAGAAGATTAATTTTAAAAAATAACTTCAAACCTTTTATTAAATTTTTAATTTTTATATATTGATTTTATAATTTTTAAATTTATAATTTTACCTCTTTTTTCATTTCTGAGCTCAACAGTATTTCCAACGTCACGCAACTGCAACTGATATCTCTGTAATTTGTCTTTCATAATAAGAGAGAAAGAGAGAGAGGGAGAGAGAGAAAGAGAGAGAGAAAGAGAAATAATAATAATAATATGTCTGTAGTAATTTTTGCACTTTACAGTTTCTGCTCATCTCTGCATTTTGGCCAGTCGAAGGCAACTTTTGCCTTTGGTTTGACAAGGACTGCTCCATCATCATCGTCAGGCGCTAGCTGTGAGCTATGGGCGCTGGGCGCTGAGGCACTTTTGTCGCGCACACTTCAAAGAATATGGCAAGCTCATAATTTTAATCCAGCTTTCAGACACTTGCCCCACTGCCGCTGCCTCAGCTACAGCTTCAGCCTCAGCCTCAGCCTCTTTCTGTGTCTCCATTTCTGCCTGCTGTTCACGCACAATGTGGCAAATTAGCAACAATATTTAAAACTAACTGCCAGGACTTTGTGCTCCTGCTCTCATTCTCGCTCTCTCTCCCTCTCTGTCCACTCTCTATCCTTGCTCGACAATTATTTAAAGCAGAAAGTTTTGCCATTTGCGACAGGGCTAGACAAGAAACAAAGCGTGGAGAAGTGGTTTTGGCGAGTGGGCGAGATCTAGGAGTGTAGGTGGATGGCCACAGCAACGCAAAGTTTATGTTAAAAGCTTTGCATTATGGCCAAAACACTTCAAGTTATGAGGACGACACCAGCACCAGTACAGGAACGGCCGCATTGCTGATATCATGGCGTGCACGCCAAGTTGTGCCAGAAATATGATCGCAAAGTTTTCGCTGTGAAAATCGTGACACATTTTTTGGGTCAGCTGCGCGTTGCAGATTTTAATTTTCAATTTGCTTGCGTCACAGTTTTTAATTAAAAGCAAACGCGCGAAATAAACATTAATTTTTATTAAGCTCCTCTCATAGCCTCGCCTTGCCCACTTGTCAGCTCTCGATTTGCTGCCTGTGGCTTATAATGTGTATTTCTATGTTAATAACATCATTATCGGCCAGTCCTCTGGCAGGGCAAAGCCTTAGCCAAGTTACGTTGGCTGTTGGCTGTTGGCTTTTAACGCCTTTGCTTTTTAGCCATTTCATTGCCGTCCTTTCGACTGCTCGGCTGCTTGGCTGGCCGCATGCCTAATGCAGCCTCTACCATTTACCATCCACCATGTATATAAGTAGCTGCGCCTTATCCTTGCCTTATCCTTACTGCCATCGCATCTTCATTTTTGCTCGTTCAGCTTTATTAGAGACGCGCTCGCCGCTTCTTCAGCTCTGTCCACGCAAATCCTGCCATCAAATTTACACAAATTTCTGCTCAAGTCCGGCCACGCCAAAGGACATGCTTTTTGTTATCGCTCAACGTAGCTGAAAGGGAGAATGAGAGAGAGAGAGAGAGAGAGAGAGGTAGAGCTTTGTTTTTTGGGCTTAGCATTGTTGCTCTGGCTTTTTCATATTGCCGGAAATTGTGGCTACCGGATGTGGGATTATGTTTTCAAGTTTGTACCGGAACTTTGTCGCTTCACGAGCTGACGTAGTAAAAATCATGACTGTTACGATTCAGTTGGGTCTCGTTTCGCGCTCGATGTGCTCTTTGCCTTGCGACAGGTTAGGTCAGGTCTTAAGTGGGTAGTTACCTTTGATATAGGTGAGCTTAGCATAATTGATGCTTTATTACTAGGAATTGCTCAAGTGGTTTACAATTTTGAATAGATGGAAAGGTCCCTTAAAGCAAATGCATATTTATTTATTTATTTTTCAACTAAACTTTCTACACAGCATATTTATAGTTTCTGTTGGATCTATTTAGGCATATCTTTAGCTTTCTAACTTTTATATCAAATTCTGTTGCCATGGTGACTTTAAATGTCTTCTAACTCTCCTGTAGCTATCGGGCATCAATTAATTTCACACTGCTTTGCATTGTTGTTGGGCCGCGCATTATTCACGTCAAAGCCAGCAAAATTTTGCGATTTAGTTGGCACAACTTTTATTGGCTTGTGGCGCCTTTTGTGTTGTCGCCACGCAGCAGCAGCAGCAGCAGCAGCTGTGGCTTATGGAATGGGATCTGAAGGCTGAGGCAACTGAGGCTGGCCATTGAGTCACTTGGCTGTCGTCGGCGTTGTCGTCATTTGCGCACTTAAAGTAATTAAGCGAATTACTTCAGAAGTCGCCAAGTTTTCTAATTATATCGAATAAATTTGTTTAATACGCGTATATTGTCAGAAGAGTTCGCTCTCTCGCTCTCACTTACTCTCTCACTCTCTCGCTCTCGGCCTAATGTGCTTCGTTGCTGCCTGTCTCCCAGTGAATCTCACATAGTTTTCCCTCCGACTGCCAAGTAATTTGCATTGTTTTTTTTTTCCAGGGCGTTTTTTGTTTTCAGTGATTTGGCTTCGTTTCTGATTGTTTACTCTGCTGGAAATGTTAATTTCTGGACTTTTGACTGCCATCGCATCGACGCGCTAGCTTCACTGATTTGAATGATTCTGTTTTGAATGGCAGGCGTCAGTTTTTAGCTTTTATTTAATGTTGTTGCTCTGCGCGTTTTCTTTTTTTGCTTTTGATTATTTGCTTCAGTTGTTTATTCAATTTCCGCCTCTTTTCTTTCATTTCTGTCGATTGGCTTCTGCATTTTGCATGGAAACGAAATGGCTTGGAGTGGGGCAGCTCGTTATTGGTATTTGAATATAAAAAAGAAAGACAAAATTAGTTCAACTAATAAGCTGCTCTTTAACATGTAAAGCTCTAGTCGAGACTACGAGCTACCCTAAACCCTTCGAAGAACCAATAATATTCCAAGAGTACTTTGCTTCGTATTAGTATCTATATGTATATATATGTATAACAAACTTGAAGACTCTAGCTCTAAAGATGACCAAGATATAATTTTTTAAAATATGTTTTTATCGATAACTTTCAAACGATAAAAGTTATCGAATTTCTGAAATAAACTCTTATTGCGTGTGCAATATACGGACCTAACACAAAAAGAATGAAGTCTCTAGCTCATATATCTATATCGACTTCACCCTGATACTTCTGCCTCTTACATAATTCCACAAATCCATGATTTCCCATTTCCATTGTGTTCAGGGTTACTTTAAGGAATTTCTAAAGAGTTGAAGCTCCCTTAAGCTGAACTAGAGAAATAATAGTAACTTTATAGCAAATGAAGTGCATTGAGCTTATCATCGTAAGAGCTTCACCAATACTTAAACACTAAAACACACGGACATTGCTTCGTTTCCCACGTTGCCTTCGTTGACTTTGCCAACTACTCTGGAACAGTTCATAACTTAAGCCACACACATAATCTGCTCGCACACTTATTAAACAATCCAATCTATATCAAAAGCAAATAAACACGCGCCTCTTGAATGCAACCCTACACCAAGCTACGTCGCTATCTACCCTGCTCTGGCTCTGGCTCTGGCTCTGGCTGAGCGACAAATGCAACATTCATTTGGTCGACTGTCTGACCCAATTTAAGTCTGTAGAAATATATGTATATAAGTGTAGTCAAGTAACCCTCGCGGCAATGTGAGGCCCCTAAAGCGCCTCGCCTCTTCTAGTTGCACGCCTGCTTCCTGCCTCACTCTATCCCTGTCTCTTACTCTCTCTGTCCCTGTCCATCAGTTCTTAATGAAGCAACGCACGTAAACAATAAGCAAACTTTGAAGCGAAAATTTTGCGCAAATAATGTTGGCTTTACATTTTTTTTCCTACTCAGTTCGTTTCAGCTGACGTCGTTGTTGTTGTTGTTGTTTGTTTTGGTGCAAAAAGAGATACGAATGCGGATACGTGCGGCGTCATGCGCCGGCAGGAACTGGCACGAAGGTCGTCCTGCTGGCAAAAGTTTTGCGCGCCAGTAACAAGTTGCTCGGAATTAGTTGCGAAAAGTGTGGTAACTCTGTCTTTGCAATCCTGTCCCGTCCTGCATCGTCCTGCCTTGTCCTGTCCTGTCAGCTCATTAATTTTAAGCCAACAAAACGGAAGCGTGCAGCCAGTTTCCGGTTAGCAAAAGGCCCACAACCGGAGACAGAGCGAGAACCATGTCACGGCTTTGGATATTTCCATTCCCAGAATCATTGCCATTCCCACTCCCATTCCCATTCCCATTCTTAGCCAGCATTCGCATTTGTATTGGTATTTGTATTTGTGAGCCGCACTTGAATTATGGCAAAAAATTCTTTTAGCCTTTCAGTGTATTTGGTCTGTTTGTTTTCCACTCTTAATAAGCAACGGCAGCGAAACTTTTCAAGTGCGCAAAATATGCGCGAAAGGCACGCGATACACCATAGAAGGCAGCCCTCCACTGGGAGGAGGTGGCGCAGAGCTAAGAGACTCCTGCAACAGCTGATGCTGCAAGCCAGCAATGAATACAAAATTAATGTAGGTCGAAATGGCAAAGCATGCGACTGAAACTGAAATAGATTAATTACAAGTAGTTTCACATTGGGCTCTGAGAAATTGTGGAGCAACCCGCAATGCCATGCCCCCATCTCCCATCTCCTATCCCCCAATCCCCATCCCCAATTGCCTCATTTGGATAACTCGGCGAGGCAGCCAAGAGCTATTTATTTAGCATATGAAATTTTCAGTTTTGATATATTATCAAAAAGGGCAACTAGGCTGCGCTGCTAACAATTGAGTTTATAAAGAGAAAAGGGAAAAGAGAAAATAGCGACATAAGTTTGAAAAGTATTCACGCCGAGAGAAATGCACTATAAAATACCCTAAGAGAACTTTTAATTTTGAAGATCTGCTAAAGGTGCAAATCCTTATATTTCTGTATACTTTTAGTGCATATTGTTTGTAAATAATATTTTATATAAAATAAAGCTGAAATTAGTTATTGATTTCAATCAATATCAATGAAATATGTAATTTTTCATACAAAGATCTGCTATAGGCAGATCCACATTCATATCTCAAGAATTTAGAGCATTCGAATGTTATTTAAATATATATTTTTAATTAATTTATTTATGTTTTACTTATAAATAATAATATTAAATGTTTATTTATTTTTTAAATTTATTTGTATTTTTATTTATTTTTTTACTTATATATTTATTTATGTGTTTATGTATTTGTTTATCTATCTATTTATTTATTTTTGTTATTATTTATTTATTTATTTACTTAATTATTTATTTATATATTCATTTACTTATTTGTTTATTCGTTCATATATTTATTTATTTATTTACTTATTAATTTATTTATTTGCTTGTATATCTATTCATTTATTTAATCGTTTATTCATTTATTTATTTATTTATTTATTTATTTATTTATTTATATTATTTTTTTTATTTACTTTATTTTGCTTTATTTTAACCATACATTCATAAAAAGCTTATAAAATAAATTTAAATTGTACTGAGTATTTTATATAGGAATATATATAGATATAGCCAGAACTATATAAAGTCTATTGAAAATTTGTTATATTTTCCGTTTTAAATTCTTTATGAAAATTTATAAAAATTTTAATAAACATTCTAATGAAATATCTATTGAATTGAAATATCTATTCTTTTATAATTAATTAAGCATTTTCTTTTGATATGAATACATGTCTAAAATTAATTTCTGATGAATTTATTTAACAAAAGATTTTTTTTTTTATAAAATTGCTTTAATTAAATTTTTAAATATTTGAAGCTTGATAATTATAGCCAAGTATTTGACTTTGAAAGCAAACCCTGCAAATGAGCGACATGAATTCTAACAAGCGAGATAGAAGCAAATAGAAGATAGATACAGCTAGAGAGTAGAGTAAGACTCAATATATCTAAAGATACATCTACCAAGCAATTCATGCTATTACGCAGCTAATGTTTGCATTTGAGACCATCACAATGCGAAATCAGGCCAATAATCAGTCTCTTTGCCTAATTTCAGGTCACAATTGTTTATTTGTCAGATGTTCTTTTGCATTTAAATTGCTCTTTTGGCCGTTGTCCTCGTCTGCTATTTGCCATTTGCTATTTGCATAATCTGTGTAAGTAAATGTTTCTTAAGCAATGTGCTTGCTGCACATATTTCTGGCAACAAATCCTTTTGAAACTGCTTTAATGCAGTTTGCCTTTTGTTTTGCCCCGATGCAGCATGCCACAAGCAGCAGCAGCAGCAGCAGCAACAACAAGAAGTGAAGCATAACTACAAACAGGACCTCAGCTAGTTGTATTTGTTGTGGCAGTATACCAAAAGAAAATATGCAGCTTGGCATCAAAAGAAGCAAGGAAAGCAAGAAGAAGAGAAAAAATAGAAATAAAAATGAGCACTTGTTTGTTTGTCAACAGTTTTGTACTGTGTAGTCCTTTGTGGCCAGGCTAGTTTCCTGCCTAGCCTGCCTGCCTGCCTGGCTGCCTGCCTGCTTGCCTGCATATGTTGTCAGCGCTAATCAAGCGCACATATGATAAACACACAACTCTATGCTTATGCAAACACATATACATATTGTATATACACATATATATGTCTGCAGACAAAGGCAGAACTTATGCAATTGTATTTGTTTAGCCAGGCTGGCGGGTTGAATTGCCTTGAGCTGTGTGATTCATCTGCTCCTGCTGCGTGCTGCGCTGGCATTCAGTGCATTTCTTTGCCTTTCTGCGCAATTTCACAGGCATTTCGCCTGTCGGCTCACAAAGGCTTCCCTCGTCTTCCCGTCTTATGATTGATTTATGCTAATCCTGTATCCTTGGGCAATTATGCAAATGCACACAATAAAGTTTAAAGGCATGCCAATTGCATATTTTATTAATAGGATTATGAATGCTGCTGTTTTGTCTCTTCTCATTTCGGTTATGAACTCTGCTGCAGCACTATCTATCTCGACTGCTGTCTAAACTTGAAACTAACGAATAAAGTAACATTTTATTATGTCACTATGTCACACAGATACTCTCCTCCAAACACACACACACACAAACACACATACACACGACACAAGACAGAGTTGACATGTTGACATGTTAAAGAGCGTGTAAGTGAAGTGTGATGGAAGCTCGCAGATACAAAAAGCTCAGAGTAGTTGCATAGAAAGCGTGAGATACACATAGTTAGGAGAGTGTATAGAGTGTATGGAGAGTCTCGCTGCAGCCTTCGTCTCGCCTCGTCTTTGACTTGTCAGCTTTTACGGTTTACTTTTTAGTTAGTTAGCAAAAAAAAATATCTACACAACTTTTTCTTAGCATCGCCATCTCACTTTCTCTCGCTGTCTCTCTCTCTCTCTCTCTCTGCGCTGTGGCTGCGGCAGCCACTGTCTAGGTATTCTTTATGATGGAATTTTTAATGAATTTACTTTTAGTTTGGTGTCACACAGCATCTGCATACATGGAATATAGCATGAATGCCTCGACATCATAAGCACTGACAGCTTACATATTTCCTTAGAAAATATACACATAGATATATGTATGTATATTAAAAACGTGCACAAAATGAAAGGTGTAAATTTGTTTATAAAAGTTAACTTCTTTCTGCCTCACTAGCCACGTCTCGGCAGTCAGTCAGCCAGTTCGTCGCTTCGCCTTTAGTATTCCTCTCCAGACTTGCCGTAGATTCACAAGATAGGACATGACGTAGCATCTATTGTCATGTGTGTGCACATGTCTGTGCCGTCTCTCTCTCCTTTGGCAAAGTGCAAACTCACGGGCGAAGGTGTCTGCATGGAGGAGATGAAGGCGTGGCACGGGGCATATTTGCAAATTGAATGCGACAAGTCAAGTGCTGTGAATTTAATTTCCATTCACATAAAATTAGATTAAAATGAAACAATGAATTAAATATTACATCTGAGTGTTGAAAGCTGGCCTAGGGAAAAATCAATTTCAAAGAATTTCTCATTTTTCCTTTCAAATCAATTTAAATGCATTGAAATCGTGTGAAGCCCTTGTGTGTGGAAAATGCCTAATTGAATGAGACATCTAGCCGACTGAAGAAAAAAAATATATATATGAATTCTAGTGCAATTTCAGGCTATCCAATTTCGGCATACATAAATTTTATTTTTAGCCATGAATATGAATTTGATACTGATAAATATACACAGCAATGCCTGGAGGAATTATATTTTTAGAGCTTCACAAACAATTGAATTATTTGAAAAATATTGTTGAATATATATTTAAGATATTTTTATTAAATATATATTTACTTAAGATATTTTTATACTATTAAATTTTTTATAAATATTTAATATTTATATATTTTTATATACATATTTAATAGAAGATATTTGCATACGAATAAATTGTTAATATATATTATGAAAGATTTTAAAAAATCTCCTTTTTTTGTTTAATATTCATGATAAAATTCTTTAAAATGTTGAAAATGCTTTAAATATTATAAATCAATAAAAAACTTAATATTAATTTTAAAATTTAAAATCCATAACAAAATTCACTAAAATATAATTTTAAATATTAAAATTAAATAAAAAATTAATTTTAAAATTACAAATCAGTCTAAAAAACACACAAAATTATAATTTTAAATATTAAAATATATATAAAAAAATTTCTAAATTTGTATAAGAAGAATAACTCAAGTATTTATTTCTTTTTTTTTTTTAATTTAATTGACTTTTATTAACCCTGTTGCAATTTGCCATCTAAATGGCAGCCGAAGCACCTTTTCCCTATCAGCTCCACCTTTGCTCTTATCGTGTGGACATAAATCTGAGCGGAGCAATCTACGCTAAGCCCGTTTGCTGTTCAACTTATGTTTAAGTTGAAAATTAGTCGAAAGCTAATTAACGATACGCGTTTGGCTGTTGCCCGAAGCTTAAGCCAAGGCCCAAGTTTGCAGCAGTCGAAAAGTTTTAATGCATTTATCGAATGGCTCGGCGGGTAGCAGCAGCTAAGTGCATATTATCGGGCATCTATTTCAATTTCCTGCAGTAATTACAAGCCTGCACAGAGAGCCCCCTGCTCTGCTCTGCTCTGCCCTGTCGAGTGTAGGTGCTCCCATTGGACCAGGTCGAAACCAGTTGCTGGTTTTACGTAGATACTTTTACATGGCTTGTGGCCCGCACGTAGCGCCCACGCGGTTCGACCTTTAGCCTGACGTAGTTCAAAGGCGAATGCTGCCAAATTGACTTTGTGTGCGCTCATTTCATGCGCGAGAGCTCAGGGAAATTTTACTCAATTTACTCTCACCGCGTGCGCACACGCGCTCAGCCAAACCGGTTTTCGAGTGAGACTCAATCAATTGAGTCTGACTCGCATTGAGTATGAGTCGGCGAGAGCGAGAGCAACATAGGGAGAGGGAGTCACTGTGAGTGAGTGTGTGTGTGTGTGGGAGAGGGAACTGCCAGCTGAGCAATGCATTTGTTCCACTTTCTGAGCACGTTTTTTCGGCCAACATATCACGAAGAACCTTTGTGCATTGAGTTTTGCTGTCCGGCTTTTGGTCAGCATTTGGGTTGCAGCTGAAATGAGGCGTGCCCAGGACATTCACGTTCCTGTCCCATCCAACGACATTGGGGCAGGAAGTACTGCGGCATCCCAAGGGACACATAATGGCCGAGATTTGAGCACCAGCTCCGTTTTATACTTTATATATATACATTATATTCTGGGGCATTTAAAGTAGATTTGCTTTTCTTTGAATGGGACATTTTTGGAGAATTTTTTAGAGCTCATAAATAATTTATATATAATTCTTTTATAAGCTATAAGTAATATAAACTAATTTATAAGCGAGCTAAAAATGTTTAAAAGAATATTTAATGAAAAATCTGATATTCCTTCTTTTGCTTTGAGTAAACAATATTGAGGCTTTGGCATCGTTGGATTCATTTAAGCTGCTCCGATATGTGTCTACGCCAAGCTAAACTATAAAGGCGAAACGAGGAGCTGCAACGTTTATAAACTAGAATCATGTTTTCCTGCTGCTCCTTGGCTCGACTTGGCTTTGCTTTGGTTTTTGGCCATAAATCCAGGAGGAAGCGCTGGCTTATCGAATACCTTGTCCGCCCCGCTGCTCATTATAAGCGCACGCAGAAGTTTTCGCTGCTGCAATTTGGTTTTTGCTTGAAAAAGTCGAAAACTTGAAAACTTGGTAACTTTAAACGCCTCGAAATGCGTCACGAACGTGACCGAAGCGAAGTTTTCTTTAAGCAAAAAACCCAAAGGCGAACGAACGTCTTTTGTCTTTGCGGGCCAAAAAGGCAAACCATTCAAACTGGGTCAGCAATGAGGACGTTGAACATTTAAAAAAAAAAAAACATGCGGCAAAAATTGCAAAACGCTTCTTTAAGGCAAAGCAACACAACACAAGGCAAGGACTTGAGGAGTTGAACAGTCTCAGCTCGAGTGTGAGTCCAACTTCGAGTGAGCTATAACAATGAGCATGAAAATATCCCTGAGCGCGCGCGAGAGTGAGAGAGGGTGTGTGGCCAGTCACTCACGACAGCCGGCACTCTCTATGCGTTGTGCATTCCACTCGTTGCGTGTTGGGCACAAAATTTACCTTGTGCTCGCAGCACGAGAGGCAATTCAGTCGACAACGAGCCGCTCCAGCGAACGCACGCAGTGCGCGGGCCAAATTAAAAAATATACATATAAATACTAAAATCTACAATATTCGTATTCGAGAGTTCGGCCAATGACTATTTATAGAGTACGATTTGTTTACGTGTCGTGACGCGTGTGCCAACTTCACAACAAAACGAAACGAAACAGTGCTCCAAGTGACAAACAGTTAAATAGAAAAGAAGAAGAAAATAAAAGGAAGAAACAGAGTCTCAGCCATGGCAGACATGTCACTAGCCAGCAGCACGGATTATCCGCTGCCAGAGACAACAACGACCAGCAGCGGGGAGCTCTATGCGGAGTTCATCTCGGCACCGGCCAGCAGCATGAGTCCCGCTGCCATCGCGGAGCACATGCAGCAGAATCAAATCACATTCGAGATACCCACAGCGCACGATCTGCGCCACATCGATGCGCTGCACTCGTTCAACACGCTGCTGCAGCGGATTGGCAATGCGGCCACCAGCTACGACTCCTCGCCGCCGGCCAGCATCAGCACCGAGCAGCTGTCCAATTCGGTGGTGCTCGATCTGGCCGATCTGCGGGAGCACAATGCCGATGCCGATGCCAATTCCGCCTGGGAGCAGATCTTTGGCGATGCCGACATGCATGCCATTGTCAACTATCTGTGGATTGGCGTTGTCACCTCGCTGGTGGTGCTCTCTCTGGTGTTCATCATGTTCAGCTGCTACTTCTATCGCAAGTTCAGGACATGGAAGAAATGCAGTAAGTACTCATTAAGCAGCCCTCGCTGTGCCCTGCCCCTCTGTGACTTTAATCAAAATGTGTGTGAACGAGCGCGGCCCACGACCTTATCAACGGCCATTTATCCAGCTGTTTTGACTGCCAGGCTAAACAATATATAAAATGCAGAAAAGTGACGCCCCCAAGCCCCCACTTGCCCATACGCCCCCCTCAGTTATAGCCGTAAGTCTCATAAATTTTGGCGCGCTTCGAAATTGTCAGCCGCTTGGCATTCCCATGGCTTTGGCCGTTGTAATTTTAGATACACAAGTTTATGATGCCACAAAATATATGCGCTGCATATTTATAATATTCAACTGACCCAGCTGCCCCGCCCACTCAGTTGCCGCCTTTTACGAGCGTGATAATGTTGTGGAAGCAGTGCGAAATTTGTTTCTCTCTCTCTCTCTCGCTCTCGCTCTCTCTGGCAGGAAAGAGGACAAAAAGCTGAGTGATATATGAGCATTATTATAATGGGGCAATTCAGTCTTATCACAGTTGCAGCAGCAGCAGCAACAGTAAAGGGCAACATAAAAAAAAAAAACATAGATAGATATTGGCTGATAAGCTTGGCCAAAAGTTCATAAATGTTGGCTTAAACAACAGCTTGAACTAAATCCAGTTATTGGCCGAAAAAACCTGTTGCTTGCTCAGCTTGTTTGGCCAAAGAGCTTAGCAACAAATAACGCAAAGTAAATCATATGCTTAGGCACTTTACACATAATTAGAAGCAAACGAGCTGTGTACACAGAGAGAGAGAGAGAGAGAGAGAGAGGGGGGCACACACACACACGCACACAGATGAAACCTGGGCCAACTATGAGCGTACGTAAACTAAACAAGTCTCAACTCGAGTGTCAAACTTTTTGCAGACCAATTTAGCCAAATGATTTATTTAGGCCAACAAAGAGAGCAGGAGAGAGAGAGAGAGAGAGAGAGAGAGGGATCGAGAGTTGTGTGAGGGGCCAAAGGCCGTGGCATTAAAGTATGGCCAACTCAACTGTCAAACTGTCAATTTCGTGCTAACGAGCCTTAAAAACTTTCCGCCCCAAAACAATGTTGGCTCAAAAGGAGAACGGCGTGCGGCATTTTAGCCAGTCTTAAGGGCCGGGGGGCACTACGTAAAATATCAATTTGAGCTTTGAGCGATATGTGTGTGTGTGTGTGTGTGTGTGTGTAGCCAGCCTTTTTTTTTGGGCGCCTGTGCGTCTAATTAGTTTCGTTAGTGTCGTGTTTGGTTTTACTTGTTAGCTTTTTTTTTGGTATTACGTGCTACGTGTTAGACTGGCCTACATAGATAGCAACTAGACCAAGCACACATGGGTTTATGTAGAGTGCGTCTGGCTGTGGTTGCTGCACACGTGTGTCATTTATAATTAAGCAACTTTGGCTTAAGTTTGCTCGATTTTCGTAGCACGCTTTTCTGCGTTTAATGCTCGCTACGTGTACCACGCCCCCAGCTAGCCACGAGCTGCGTACCTGTCTGTCTGCCTACAAGCCACTTCTTTGTGTTTGCGCTCGTCGCTACACACAGAGTGTGCTTACCTTATAAATACTTAACGAGCCGTAGATGCCAAGCAGCCTCTGCCTTGGTCTTACAGTTTATTTATTAAGCAAGGATATGCGCTCTCTCTCCCTCTCTCACACACACACACACACGTATATATAGAAGCGTTTTCAGCGTGTAGCAAGTTTTTGGCTTGTTATCAATTAGAGCCGCACACAGCTGAATTTATTAACAGGACAACAGCCAGCGGCGCCAGGCACTTGTGTATTAAAGCGAAACAGGACGTAACTGGAGCTGCTGCCACTGTTTATTATGTTGTATAGGTTGTGCATAATTTACTCACGTTAAAAATGTAATTAAGCGTAGCACAAAATTTGCCCTCAGCTGCAGAGCGAGAGTGAAAGGGAGAGAGAAAAAAACTAACGGCCAGAACTTTTGCCGTAGCTCTGCGAGACTTTTCAATTTTTAATGGCTTTTGTGGCAGGACGCAGAACTAGCTCTAGTTGCTTCAACTACTGCACTATGTGTGTGTGTGTGTGTGTGTGTGTGTGTGTGTGTGTGTGTGTGTGTGTGTGTGTGTGTTTTAGCTACAATGTTAGCTGGCTTTTTGGTTTTCAGTTAGCCTCTTAATTAACCAAATTGTTTTGTTGCTCGTGAGCATTTAGTGTGCGGCGCTTATTGAATTGAACAATATTTAATTTGTCAAGTTTTCACTGCAAAAAATAGAATTAAAAATGAAAAAATGGCTGGAAAATTGAATTTGAGCTGCTCCACTCAACAATTTGCTTTCATTGACAACGACTGCGAAAGCGATTAAATGTAATAAAAGGCATGCTCAAACTGTCGAGCGCGTTAAAAAATTAACAAACATTTATGAAATGCAATACACACACTCACACACACACACACACGTACTCAGTCATATTGAAAAGTAAATAAAAAAGCAAGATGCGAGCGCATCAAGCTCAATTGTTGGGCTCTTCAGCATTCGTCAGCTCATTGCAATGAATTTAAATTGTCGCATGCATTGGGGCGCAGCAGCCGAAATGAAAAAAACATGCTACAAATGTAACAAAAGCCAAAAACAAATGGCGTGCTAATTTTTTTCCCACTGCTGCTGCAGCTGCCAGTTCAACTGCTTCCTCTCATTTTTTGTGCTCTGCTGTAGACTGCCCCAACACTTGCATAAAATATGAATCCCATGCCATGTATGTGTGTGTGTGTGTGTGTGTGTGCCACGCCCACCGCGGTCGTGTTTGCCGTCTGTCTATCAAAAAAAGTATAAAACAAAAGTCAAATGGGTCTCGGCGAGAGTCCTCAGCACCCAAAAAATATACGAGCTCGCACTACAGTTGTAACAATAAATCAACAAACGCTGCCAGCAGAGCACAGTGACTGCTGCCAGTATGCGAATGCGAGTGCGAGTGCGAGTGCTGCCAGGCTGAGTTTTAATATTGTAATGCGCCAATTTTTGTTGTGCCACGCCTACGCCCGACTTTAATGGAAAACCATTTGGCCAAAATATTTTCGAGAGCCCAGAGCAAGCTGCAAAGTGTATTAAACGAAATAAAAAATAAAATTAATTTCAATTGAAATTTACAAAAAATAAAGTCAAATTAAAATATAAATAATAACTGCTTGCGCTGTCTATAAAAAATGTCGTATTCAGCTGCAAGAGCTGGCTTTCGTTTAATAAATACTGCTTAAATTGCATTTAATAACCGCAGCAATTTGTGGCACGGGTAAACAATAAAAGCCACCTTCAAATTGAAAAATTGAAAAAAAACGAGGCTTACAATTATATAGTAGATATATCAGGATAAGCCCCTGTCGGGCGCTGCACTACGCAAATAAGCTCTCTCGCTGCTTTAAAGCGCGACTTTTCTTTAACAGAATGTTACAAATTTAACATTTCGCGTTGCATACTTTTCGGGTCGAGCTTTTCTCTGCTGCAGCTGCAGCTGCTTGAATATTTATTTCGCTTCTTTTTTGCTCATCCGTAATTCGTATTTTCGTTTCATTTGTGCCACGCGCGCACTTCCGGCCAGCTTATTGCCAGCTTGCTGTTGTTGTCAGTCAGTCGAACGGACGGACAGTTGGTTGTTGTGCATGAGAAACTTTTGCCTGTCCGGCCAAACTCGCAGGCATTTCCGGTCGGCACAAAACTTTTCTTTTTTTCGCCCTCTCTCCCTCTCTCTTTGGTCGGTTTTATGCTGTTTTCTGTTTTCAGTTTTTCTTTCCCATTTTATTTTCGCATTTTTTGTATCTTTTCAATAAAAGCTGTAGAGGTTCCTCTTCATGTCCTGCCATTCACAAAGTTCAAGCGTTTGCGCCTTTACGCTAAATTGAATTTAATGCCAAAGTCCTCCCTCGACGCCCCTCTAAGCCAATCCAACAAGTGTCCTTTCATGTATGCGTGTGTGTGTGTCTAGTCCCAACAAACAAACTAATGAGACGTTTGTCAAAGTCAAAGTTGAACAGAAAAAAAAAACAGAAAAAATGGCAACAAAAACTAAACAACTTTCAACCTCTTTGCAGACAAGGACATACGCGCACAGCTGCATGCGGCCAGCGACTCGTACTCCTCGCATGGCGCCAGTCATCACCTGATCAGCTGCGACGCTAGCCGATTATTGCAGCAGGTTCCACCCGGTGGCAATGGAAGCGCAACGGGCGGCGGCAATGAGGCGGGCTTCTATCAAATTGAATCGCCGCCCTGTTATACAATTGCCACAGGGCTGCCCAGCTACGATGAGGCGCTGCATCATCAGCCGCGCCATTTTGCCTACGGCATGAAGTTTGTGTACCCCAGTCTGGCGGCTGTGCATCATCATCATCATCATCACAGTCACAATCAACGTGCGTGCATTAGCGGCTGGGCAAAGGACGCAGTGCAGCCGAGCTCGAAGAAGCTGCAAAAGTGCAAACTGTCAACGGCAGTCGATCAGGCGCAGGCACAGATGCAGGCAGAGGATAAAGCCTCCATGCCAGCCATTTGCATTAACATGCCGGATGAGCAGGAGCTGCGGAATGAGTCGGAGCTGGAGCTGGACCTGGGGCAACGAAATGCGACGACAGATGCGGCACCAACTCTGCTGCCGGCAGCAGCTGCTGACGACGATTGCGCCTCATTGGTCGTTGTTGTTGCCGCGTGATTGCCCAGCAACTAAAGAGCCAGAGCCAGAGCCAGAGCCAGAGCCAGCCGAAACGGAATGGGACAGGGAATTGTGTTGGGGCTTGGGTACGGGGGGATTGGGAATTGGGGCTTGGGCATAGTTCGGGGCTAGAGATCATGCTTACATGCTTAGTCACTTGTAAAAAGCTGCATCGTCTGCCTCGCCCCCAACTTCGAGTTGGGTTAGTCCTAGTAGAGTCCTAGCACACTCGACAACAAAGAAAAAAAAAAACACACACACACACACACAAATCCTATAGCCTATATGTGTAAATGATTTGATTTCGTTTTAGTTATTTGTTACATATATATATCGTGTATTATGCAAGACTGAGTATTATTTATTGTATCTATAAATCGTAATTTAAACAAATTGCCTATCGATTATGCCTAAATGTTACTGAATATTATCGCAAAACATATTAAAATATAATGCTCGAATCAAGCATTCAAGCAAATCCAAATTTAAATACAAATTTTTTGGTTTCATTTCACTTTTACTTTCCCTTTGACTTTAGTTATTATTTTAGTGCTAGGGCGAGTCCTTGGTTGTCCTCGAAAGCTGCGCACGTGCTGTTGACCCAAGGAACGTGAGCGACTCGCAGCGTTGTCTGTGGCCAGCCTAAAAAAAAAATAAAATGATAATTTGACCAAACAGACACAATATCTGACCAAGATAATCAAGATATGAAATGTTTGGCCAGCCTTCAGATGACTTGACTTTGTTATTTGCATTTCCTTTCAATATTTATTTTGCTTAATCAACACAATGTTAAAGAATTGGTTTCAATTGCAGTGGCACCTCTTGATCAAGCACAGTTAGCTCATAAAATGTTGCAGTTACTACAGCTACATATAAGTAGTAAATAAATAAATAAATAAAAAAAAATATATATAGAAAGAAACTAATTACATACATATACGGAAGCTAGAACCTAACACTAAATGAACTTCATCAATAAATTAAATAATGAAATTAATAAATAAATATTGTCAAGTATGGTAAACAAATATAACAAATCTGAATCGAAGCAATGTAATGTCTCTTTAACTGTTATTTGGCCGACGCGAGGGAATCGGAATGCACTATAACCAGATAATGTTCGCTCACGTGTTGGCATAAATAATTTCATGTCAAATTTGACACTTTTGTTGAAGCTTGCACTGCTCAGCTGGTAATGCTGCCATTTGTATTCAAATGTACGATTTGTTGATGAGTCGACGTGGGACAAGTCGACTACCCGGCTAGCCGACTGCTCCACTGCTCGACTCTCCGTCCGACTGTCCGGCTGCCCGACTGTCCGACTGTCAGTTGAACGGCCAGACGGATGGACGTTGTAACACGCCGCATCAAACATAGCAAAACGCAGCGGAGCAACAAACACCAAAACAGGGCCATAAATTATATTATCGTGCATCGTGTATCTGGTTCAGGTCACAGTCATGAGTGACTGCCAGAGCTAAAGGAACGGCTGAAGGCAGAGGGAGCGGAGGCCGTAGTGGGTTTCTCCGCAATGGGAGCGAGGGGCGAGGCGTTTCTGAAACCTGGTAATGACATTAACACCAGCAGCAGTCGCAGTCAACGTTGGGTTTGGTGTCGCGCTCGAGTTTTACGTTCTTGCCATGATTTGCTGCACAGCACAACAAAAATAAGACGCAAAACAAATGTAATATATATTTTTCTAACAGTCGACTACTGCATACTCTGTAAGAGAGCATCATTGATAATATTCCACCAAATCTCTATTACAAGTTATTTCGAATAATAAATTATTATTTTTTATTTTTTATTATTTATTATTAATTATAATAACTTATTTGAAATTATATAGAAAAATGAGATTTTATTTATTTATTTATTTGTTGTTTTTTTTTTTTTGTTATTTCAAAGAGCTCAAGTATTCTCAATTTGGAAATAAAAATACCTAATTAAAAATCGTTGTGTATTTTATTTAAAGATATTTCATTCTGAATTCTACATTGGAATTTATCAAATCTCAATTGTCAACTCTATTATTAAAATTCTGAAAAATATTTAATTTATTATTTGTATTTTACACTATATATAGAAAAACGAGTTTCTTGTTTATTTTCAATAGTGTCTTCATTAAGTATTCCCCATAGATTTTCATAGATTTTTACTATATTCATATTTTTGAAACGAATAGAGTATATGTCTCAGGATTCGCAAAAAGATAGCCGAGCGGGGTCTGAGTACGTGTAGCACATCAAAGTATGTGTTATGGGCAAGGGTATGGGTACAAGTGTATGTAAATGTATTTTTGTACGTACGTTATGTGCAGTAGAAGTACGTTTTTATGGGGTCTGCACGTGGGCTGCGCGTAATTGGGCGAACGGTATTTTTTTAAAGCGGAGTTCATTGAACAGGTTGTTGGGGCTTGGCTTGCAGAGTGATAAATCTTTGGGTCACCTGTTAGTCACCAGTTAATAAGACAATACAAGTACATTGTAGGAATGTAATGAACAAATACTATTGGTATATATATATACGTAGTCTGTGTAAACAATCACAATTACATTCAATATTTTCTATGTGCTTAATTCAGTTAAAATTTTTAAAATCGAAAATTGTTCTTTCAAGATTTCGAATGTAGACTTCCGGCACATGCAGATTTTTCTGTTAAATTTCATCAATTTCTGTCACTTTCTTGGGAATATCTATTTCTTTTTTTTTTTATTATCACTTTGTGGCCCGAAGTATTCCACAGTCTCATCTGTTCTTGGAGTCTCATCTTCAGGAATCTCTTCAACGTCAGCATTCGCAGCTCTTTCAGTAAATTCATCAAATTCATCAAATTCATCAAATTCATCTCTACTTATGTCAGAGTCATAAGCAATCAAGCGACTTTCCACACCAATATCACTTCTCTCAGAGTCCAAGGCAGTCTCTGGACTTGCGACTTCTTCTAACTGTAATCTTATATCTGATTCAGAGTTGCTTTCTGCAAGGGGTATTGCATTTGCTACGGGGTGTCCACCCTTAACTCTCTTTTCTCCAGTATATTGAAAAGTTTCTATTCTGGGCCTATTTTTACTTCTAACTGCATCTCCTAGTGTACCATGAATCGAATGTCCATCTGTGAGTACCAGAGTGGGTTTAGCATCAACTTCATTATCGAAATCCGTCGTAGATTCTTCGCCTGGGTCATCACCATAACCATCTTTCTTGTTTTCTTCTATTGAGTCCTGAATGACATATTCATCTCTAGGACTAAGTTCATCTGCATATTGCCAATCACTACCAGCAGAATTTGCTTCATTTCTAATTCCATCTCCTGTACCACGGTTTACATATTCTACCAAGTCTCCATCTCCATCTCCAATCTCCGTTTGTTCATCAGTCAAAAGAGTCCAATGCTTCTGATCCCTGTATTGATAAGGCTTAGGACCAAACAATTGCTTGCGACCTTGATTACGTCGCGATTCTTTGTTTTTATTGTTTCTCCATTGTTCCCTGTATTTGTATCCGATATTATCCCCATATTCTCCGTCTCCGTCAAGAACTCTGCCCCAATTAGGTATAGGTCTAGGTCTAGGTCTAGGTCTAGGTCTAGGTCTAGGTCTTGGTCTAGGTTTATCTGTAATAGGAGGTAGTAAAACCCAAGGTTTAGGCCGAGTGGGGAAGGGTTCGTAAGTATCTTCTGTTGTTTCCATAGTTGTTGGGCGAACTGGTCTAGGTTTAGGTTTCGTAACCGGTTTAGGTTTCGTAACCGGCCTAGGTTTCGTAACCGGTCTAGGAACCGGTCTAGGAACCGGTCTAGGAACCGGTCTAGGAACCGGTCTAGGAACCGGTCTACGTGTCGTAACCGGTCTAGTAACCGGTTTAGGTGTCGTAACCGGTTTAGTAACCGGTTTAGGTGTCGGTCTAGGAACCGGTTTAGGTGTCGTAACCGGTTTAGTAACCGGTATAGGTGTCGTAACCGGTTTAGTAACCGGTATAGGTGTCGTAACCGGTTTAGTAACCGGTATAGGTGTCGTAACCGGTTTAGTAACCGGTATAGGTGTCGTAACCGGTTTAGTAACCGGTATAGGTGTCGTAACCGGTTTAGTAACCGGTATAGGTGTCGTAACCGGTTTAGTAACCGGTATAGGTGTCGTAACCGGTTTAGTAACCGGTATAGGTGTCGTAACCGGTTTAGTAACCGGTTTAGGTGGCGGTTCAGTAACCGGTTCAGGTGGCGGTTTAGTAACCGGTTTAACTGGTGGTTTAACTGTTGGTTTAATTGGTGGATTAGCAGTCGGTTTAGCTGGTGGTTCAATTGGTGGACTAGCAGTCGGTTTAGCTGGTGGTTGAGTTGGCGGTACACTCGTTTCAGTAGCTGGTGGTTTATCTGGCGGTATATTCGTTTCAGTAGCTGGTGGATTAGCTGTCGGTTTAGCTGGTGGTTCAATTGGTGGACTAGCAGTCGGTTTAGCTGGTGGTTGAGTTGGCGGTACACTCGTTTCAGTAGCTGGTGGTTTATCTGGCGGTATATTCGTTTCAGTAGCTGGTGGATTAGCTGTCGGTTTAGCTGGTGGTTCAATTGGTGGACTAGCAGTCGGTTTAGCTGGTGGTTGAGTTGGCGGTACACTCGTTTCAGTAGCTGGTGGTTTATCTGGCGGTATATTCGTTTCAGTAGCTGGTGGTTTATCTGTCGGTATATTCGTTTCAGTAGCTGGTGGATTAGCTGTCGGTTTAGCTGGTGGTTCAATTGGTGGACTAGTAGTCGGTTTAGCTGGTGGTTGAGTTGGCGGTACACTCGTTTCAGTAGCTGGTGGTTTATCTGGCGGTATATTCGTTTCAGTAGCTGGTGGTTTATCTGGCGGTATATTCGTTTCAGTAGCTGGTGGATTAGCTGTCGGTTTTGCTGGTGGTTGAGCTGGCGGTACACTCGTTTCAGTAGCTGGTGGTTTATCTGTCGGTACACTCGTTTCACTAGCTGGTGGTTTATCTGGCGGTATATTCGTTTCAGTAGCTGGTGGTTTATCTGGCGGTATATTCGTTTCAGTAGCTGGTGGATTAGCTGTCGGTTTAGCTGGTGGTTCAATTGGTGGACTAGCAGTCGGTTTAGCTGGTGGTTGAGTTGGCGGTACACTCGTTTCAGTAGCTGGTGGTTTATCTGGCGGTATATTCGTTTCAGTAGCTGGTGGATTAGCTGTCGGTTTAGCTGGTGGTTCAATTGGAGGACTAGCAGTCGGTTTAGCTGGTGGTTGAGTTGGCGGTACACTCGTTTCAGTAGCTGGTGGTTTATCTGGCGGTATATTCGTTTCAGTAGCTGGTGGTTTATCTGGCGGTATATTCGTTTCAGTAGCTGGTGGATTAGCTGTCGGTTTAGCTGGTGGTTCAATTGGTGGACTAGCAGTCGGTTTAGCTGGTGGTTGAGTTGGCGGTACACTCGTTTCAGTAGCTGGTGGTTTATCTGGCGGTATATTCGTTTCAGTAGCTGGTGGATTAGCTGTCGGTTTAGCTGGTGGTTCAATTGGAGGACTAGCAGTCGGTTTAGCTGGTGGTTGAGTTGGCGGTACACTCGTTTCAGTAGCTGGTGGTTTATCTGGCGGTATATTCGTTTCAGTAGCTGGTGGTTTATCTGGCGGTATATTCGTTTCAGTAGCTGGTGGATTAGCTGTCGGTTTAGCTGGTGGTTCAATTGGTGGACTAGCAGTCGGTTTAGCTGGTGGTTGAGTTGGCGGTACACTCGTTTCAGTAGCTGGTGGTTTATCTGGCGGTATATTCGTTTCAGTAGCTGGTGGATTAGCTGTCGGTTTTGCTGGTGGTTGAGCTGGCGGTACACTCGTTTCAGTAGCTGGTGGTTTAGCTGGCGGTTTGTTAGCCGTATTAGTTCCTGGATGTATCGTAGCTGCTGTTGCAGAATCATTTCGTTGATCATGATGGATTTGCGACAAGAATATCCAGTTATTGGGCGTGAATGGTCTCACTAGGAATTGCCAATAGAAAGTTAACCAATATATAATGAGAAAGTCGTGAAAGAGAATTAATGATCCCAGTAGGGCGTCATTTAAGCGCATCTCAGCGAATCGACTACCGTTGACGGTTTGTGCGTGGTACATAACGAGCTGACAAGTTTGAAGCATAAGATACGATCTGGCTATATAATAGAGATAAGCTACTCACAGCTAGCATCATTATAGTAATTGCGATTTCGAATACTAGATATGAGAAGTGCCCTAGCACGGGTATGACGATATGTACCACCAAGAAAAATATTCCAATAGCCAAACAAACGAAACCCACAATGAACACAACGGCTACATCTAAAGTCAGATCAGCCTGAAAGGTATATAATATGAGTAAAATAAATTAATAATAAATCTGAAGGTATAAAGATATAATATTTTACTCACATCTCTGGGAAGAACCGAAGCCACTAATATAAATAGCCAGAGCAGCGAAAAGCAAATTAAATAGAATGCCAACACTTCAATCCAGTTAGAGCGAGCGACTAATGCGAACAGAGCAATAATTTGAGACTCAACCTTAAAGACAAATATCAGATAAGGATTTACGGCTTTTAATTGATACTCACAATTGCGATGGTCAGCAGCACGTTTAGACCGTTAATGAATCGCAGCCTCTCAAACAATATAAATACACCAAATAATAAAATTCCAACAGCAAATATCGAAAGGCTGATATAGTACTTCATGTAAAATATATACTTTGCCTCCCATCTGCATCATACAAATAAAAATGAAAGTTAGATCAGTCAAATTTCTTGAGAAGCGTTTCAATTTCTAGTACTCACACTAGGGCAATCACCGCAATCTGTATGAGTGTCAACGCCAGCCACACGAATAGTAGGCCATAGACTTTGAATGCGAAGCCTTGGCGGGCTTTCTTATAGTAAATATAATTCTGGTACGTCGCACGCATGGCTCCATTTATTGAAGAAGAGTTCTATACCTTACAGGTCTGCTTGGACTCACATATACCACAAAATTTTGAGCGAAAATTAACAACTCTGAAAACTATTAACAACAACTTTTGGAAAGACAAACAGTAACTAAAAAAAAAACAACGTTCATATTGTATGCTTGTGACATAAATCTGAAATGGAACTGTGACTACGAGAGTTGGGTAGAGAAGAAATCCTCGAATAAAAACCAACTTTTTCTTTTCATTATTATTATTTTTATAATTTTTTTTCATAATTTACTTTCTCGCAAGAATAATGTTTGTCATTCCTTAAAGCTGTCATTATCTCTAGGTGATTCATCTGCTTTCCTCGAGTTGGCCTTTTCATCTTTGTCTTCTAGATATATTGTACTTTCATCAGGTTCGAGGGCATATTCTTGATCTGATTGATCTTTAGGCTTTGTTTGAAAATCTTCGGGAATTGCATTAGGCTCAGGCTCAAGTAAATCAGGCAAATTGTCTTTATAAAGATTTGAAAACGTACTCATATCATCCGTCATAAAGTCGAGGGTTATCGGCATCTCAGTTGTTTCGCTCTTTGTTCTCAATTTACTTCGAAACTTCCTATTCGCCACATTATCTAAATTACCTACCAAAGCGAAGTTATTCATCAAAGACAAATATATTGGAGAATCACCTGAATTAGCTCACCAGCGAAGTCTTCATCGGCCAGTTTATGTAATTTAGGTAGAGAAGTGGTAGTCCATGGCAGAGTTTCATTCCATCCATTCCATAGGGGATTTGTGAGTACTCTAGTATAACCATGCCAGTACAGCGTCAGCAGGAATATGATCAGAAAATCATGGAATAGGATCAGAGAACCCAGACAATAATCATGCAGTCGCATCTCCGCGAATCGACTGCCGTTAATTGTTTGTGCATGATACATAACAAACTGAGGGATATAAGCATATAACACTCGAACCCATTGAAAGGCCGTTTATTCGAGAGACTTACAAATAACATGGTTATTGTAATGGATATCTGCCAGACAATATAAGCATATGGCTCTACGATAGGCGCTAGTAAATGCAGCATCAGGAAGTAAACTCCGATCAACAAAAAGAGAAATGCCACAATAAATAGCAGCGCGACATGAAGTGTGAGATCCATCTGAAGGGAGTGGATAGCATTCGCATTACCTCGTTCGATTGTCGACCTATGATACGCACTTACCTTCCGGGGCAACAAAATGCCGATTATCACAAAGATAATTATGAGCAAGAGACAAACACTGAAGAAAATGAGCAAATCCTGCCATTGAGTGTTAGAGACGAGCGTGAATGCGCCTATGATTTGCAGTTCTACCTATATCAAAGGAGGGGAAAATAGTACCTGAAATAAAGTATTTGAACTTAACACTTACAATCAGAATGCTTAATATGATGGCGGGTGCCGGCCTCCTACGAGCATTCTCATAGAACAAAAACAGAGCAAAGAGCACAATGGCAAGCAGGAAGGTCACAATGCTGATATAATAGTGAACCCGGAACGCCAGATTCATGTCCACGCTGGATTTGGGGCAAAAGGAAAGTACTACAACTAAAGCTCAAAGTCCTCTGTAGAATGTCCAATAACAATTCGACTTACAGCAATGTGATCAGCAGCCATTGTACCAGAGCCAGTAACAGCCATAGCGCCAGCAATAGATACGTTATTAGGGAAAACTTTCGACGAGATTTCCTATACGTATCGTACATAAACTCAACTTGGTGCATACTGGATCTACGTCATTCACTTCAACCTCTATGCCATTCGCCAACAGTTTAAACAAAACAAAAGAAACGTTAGAATAATGATGATGTGTTTAATGTGTAGAGAAATGTGTTTATAATCATTTTTTTATTTTTATTTATTTATTTTTATTTTTTCAATTATTGTAAAACTTTTCGAGAGTCACAGCAAACTTGATTTCGTAGCACATTGATCTAGTTCCACTAAGCAAACATCTTTTGCCTTCTACATATGCAGCTCTAGCTGTCCTACTCTCAGGAGACAGCTGCGAGATTTACCTTGAGAATCTGTTGTATGTGTTGCAACTGAAGCATTCACAGAGAGAACACAGACAAGCTGCTAACATCTAAAGTCAACAAAAATTAACAGCCGGAGAAAAATGTAAAATGAGAAAGGAAAACAAGTAGGAAAGCTCTAGTCGAGACTGCTCGACTACGAAATCCCCTGAGCCCCTCTTCGAACGAATCATATTCCAAGAATGCTTCGTTTCGATTCGCCACGCGTAACAAACATATACATGCAAAAGCACGAGCACACACACACATAGTGATCTAGGCTTGTGCGCCTGTATGTGTGTAAGCATTGCAGGCGTCTTGCTGTCTCGCTTGCTCTGCTCTATTTGATTAATAATTCTGTTTCTAGACAGACAATCGTGATCAAATTTTCAGATTATGATCACGACATTCATATATACATATATGTCAAACCAAACTATATGTCTCTAGTACTTGCAATACACATTTGGGGGTATGGGGGTGAATTGAGGATCAGAATCCAAAAGCTGACGAAAACCGAAATTGTATTAAATAAGTATCTATATATATGCTGAAGATTTGGCGACTCTAGCTCTAAAGATGAACGAGATATAATTTTATAACTGATGCTCGGTAATTGTTTTCATCGATAGCTCTGGAAATATACGAATTATCGAATTTCTGAAACAAGCTAACTCGTTTATACATACGGACGGACGGACGGACGGACGGACAGGGCTATAACGAATATATGTATATACTTTATGGGCTCTGCCACGCCTCCTTCTGTCTGTTACATACTTTTAAGAAAACCATTATACCCAGATTTCCCACTTTCGACGGGCTCAGGGTATAAAAGCAACAGCAAAGCAGCAAACTGATTTACGCTTGTTTGGCAAATTTGAGTACGTAATGTGACTAGCGTAAAAGGCATAAAACACAGCAAACTGTCAACGCCAAGTGTTAAAAATGTCAAATAAATAATGCTAGAGCAGCAGCGACAACAGCAATGGCAAACAAGCACACTAATGAGCTGCCTGATAAATGCAATGCAAACCTAAAACTTGAACCTCGCACGCAGCTCTCGATCTGTTGGAGTCAAAGTTTTCCATGGGGCGTATGCAAACAGCCAGAGCAGAGTCAACATCAGCACCCCAGCAACCCCGTCCCCTCTGCTCACCCATTGACAGCCAATTTGCATACAAAACCGAACCAAGCCGAACCGAAGCCAAGTCGCTAAGCTAATGCCAGTCAGCAGCCGCATCATCATCATCATACGGGACGTATGCGCAACGCACGCACAGGTGTATAGCTAGGGGTGCCAGGTGGGTGGTGGACGGTGGGCGGTGTTAGGTGAGGCAGACAGACCAGGGCATACCCATAGTCAACAAAAAGAATCATTTAGCGACACATTTGGCATATCAAAATTGGTTGCCCGGAATGTTCAGGCGGCATTCAAAATCAGCTGCCGTGTGCGTCGTTTATTAACTCCCAAAACTGACAGCAAACGTCAGACGGCAGACAACTGACGATACAACAACTGCGCACTATAAACCACATACATACATATGTATATACATATATGCATATAGCTTTTATATAGCGGCTACTACATAGTCTGTCTTGCAGGTTTAGTTTCCATCTCGCTGTCTTTAGCTGACTTGCATGCAAAATTAATTACGAGCAAAATTTGTTTACGATGCTGACGTTGACGTTGACGTCGACGCTGCCTTTGCTGAGCTTCTTCCACGCGCGCTGCTCCAGCCATAAAAGTTTTACGTTTTAGCCCTAACCGAATTTAGAGCCAGGCCCAGCACAAAACCCCTGGCCAGTTCGTTTAGATACATTCTCATGGCCGTTTGCGGCGAATGCCATAAAACTTGAAGTACCGCTGACATTTTTGGTGCTGCATTGCAGTGCAGACGACGCGTTGCGGTTTCAGCTGCACTTTTTTTATGAGCACTACATTTTGCCCCGGGCCTCGAGCAACGCTGTGGCTGTGGCAATAGAACAATCACAGCAACAGAGTCGAAAGTGCGAAATGAAATTTTAATCAGGCACGGTTCTTGTTTATGATTTGGCTATAAAAATTGAAACTGTTTTGCTGGCAATATTTCATAACTAGAATCTCTAATGCAATTCGTATTATATCTGCAGAGTTATAACAAATTTGATGGGGGAGCTAACAGAAGAAATATATATATAAATTCTGAATTAGATTCTTATTAAATTAAAGCCCTAAATCCATAAAATCTAAATTAAGACAGATATCAACAAAATTTAAATGGAAGTTTGTAGTATATTGTTTAAGTTTATGAAAAATTAACTCACTTATTAAAAAAATATTAATTAAATGCAACATTAAATAATCTGAGAAAAAAATAATTTCACAGCTGATTACAACTATATCATAAAAATTAAGTTTTTGCTTTTTGAAAGCAACAAACATTAATATTTGATATGATCATCACTTAAGGTTTATAAAGATAAATAATTCATTTCATCTCAATTCAATTTTTTGAATGTCAAAGCAGCCGATAGCTTAGCTAAATGCTCACTCAATCTATAGCAAGTAATAAAAACATCAATATATTATTTCCACTAATGCATTAAGGTATTCCAAGAAGTACACATTGCGATTGAAGACGCCACAGCAAGACATAAGCGATCATTTGAAGTATGTACTTAATTATCAATTATCAATATTGTTTTTAAAAAATTTAAATGAAAATTCGAAATTGACAAAAACTATTAAAATGCAAAAGCTAAGCGCTGTATAGTAAATAAATTTATTATATCTAAGCGTTATATGATTATAGCTAAGCTAAGCTCTTTATAATAAATAAATGTATTTATCTAATTTATAATAAATATATCTAAGCATTATATAAATGTATAATGTTTAAAAAAATATCAAAAGGAAATAAAAAGAAAAATAATAAATAATAAAAAATAAACAAATTTCAATTAAGACAGCTTAGGTCTGGCTTTAATTTAAAACTAATAATATTGTTTTAAAAAATTAAAAGAAAATTCTATAATATTTAAAACTATTTCTCAGTTGAAAAGCAAAAGCAAAGCTCTAAATTGATGTATCTAATTTATATTAAATATATCTAAGCATTATATAAATGTATATTGTTAAAAAAAAAAGGGAAATAAAATGCAAAAATAATAAATAGAAAATAAAAAAATTTAATTTTGACAGCATAGGTCTTGCTTTAATTTAAAGCTAATACTTCTGTCTAGTCTTCAACAAATATTGTTTATATAAATTTTTGTTTATATTTCGCTCATAAACTAAAGCGCTAGATTTATAGTTTGCATTTTAATATCAATGTTCAAAAATTTACTTAACTTATTTCCTTAAAATCTTGACCAAGAAAGATTAGAGACGCGACGTGATATGGCATAGTTAACACATGCAGATAACGCCTAGATACTACAAAGACTTGGCCTAGGTCAGGGTCGCACTGTAGCTAAACAAACAAAAATCTGTCTCGCTTCAGAGTTCAAGACAATAGAACAACGCATGCCAACAACTAGTTGTTTAAGCAATACGAATGCAAATATGCATAGAGGCCACACGGGCACTTGATGTGCAGATGAACGTGGACAGCAGCAAGTGCGGCGATAAGGACCACACCGAGCTGTTGATAAGGCAGCGCGACTGTGTCTTGGTAGTGTGGAGGAGAGCAGATAAACTGCCTACGGGCAAGTTCAAAGGGCCGACAAGGCAAACGTCGTGTCGCGTCGTCACAGCATCAAACAAAGTGAGCAACAAATTAGAGGCAGCAACTACCAAGAAATTCCTCTGGATTAGGCAAGATCGTCGACACCGTCAGCGCTTGCGTCATCAAATTTGTAGCTGGTTATCAACAGCAGTCGCTGGCGACGGCGGCTGATAAGACACAGAATGAACTACAAAGAGCTGAAGCTGTAGCCAGCACATTCCACAGAGCAACGTGTGAGTCATCCGAGATGGCTGGAACGTGACCTGGCCACTTTGGTCACTTTCCATAATCGCTTAGTTTTTCCTGCAGCGCATTTTCATTTCATTTTGTGTCCTTATCAATTTTACGACTTCCTTTGGCTTGCACTCTCCCAGAGCTCGGACCACACCGGCTAGCTGCAATTAGCCTGATTTTCAAATGTTCGACTCGTAGCCCGTGACTCGCTTTGGTATCTATATCGCAGTTAATTGATATTTATTGCTGCAGCACGTTTCGAGAACTTTTCTTTAGAAATTTTATTTTTATTGACCATAGGAATTATGGCAGACTGTGTGACCTTAAATGCTTCAGTTATATAGAGCATTTGAGGCTTCAAATGAGTCAAGCTGAGACTATATATTTACTAATATTTCCTACAGAAGATTCTTTCTCTTTAATCCAATTTGCCTACTAATAAAAATCCATTCCCCAACTTCAAATGTGTCTAAAGATAACAAGGTCATAAAAAATGCAACTGCAGGAAGTACAAGGAATACCTATAGCCCACTCCATTGCAGTATTCGTCAGCTGTCCAGAGCTCGCAGTCATAGACTATCATATTTCCGAATACATTCATGCTGAAATAACCATGAGGAAGCAGTTTTTTCTGTTCAGTAACTTAGAAGCACTTAAGAGGTTTTCCTCGAAGGGGAAAAAATATAAAAATAAATAAAAAACATGCTCAGGATGTATCGAAAATTAACAATCGATGTTGCCCTGATTTATGAATGAGTTTGGCTGTCAGGACATTTTCCACGGCATGATGCACCACTTTCTAAAGGAATCGTGCGGGAGTGTTATGAGTGTATGCATGTTATCGTTGGACTACTTAAAAGTAAATAAATAATACAGGAAATTACATTCTTGTTTGCCAAGGAAATGTGTTGGCATGAGTCGTCCAAAAAAAATATACAAAATAAATTGAAGACATGATATGTCAGGGACAGGCAGGCTACTGTTGGGTAAATAAAGGCGAAAAGGTAAGCAAACCTTCACGTGATAATGAAAGGTTATTTATATCAGTGAAAGTGAAATGCATGTGATATTAAATGAGAGCCAGATAACACATATTCAGAGACAGTCATCGATACTTGAATCAACCTGCTTCGCCTAGCTCGGAGGACTCCGCTTATGCACCACAGGAGCAGCAGCTCTATCAACTTGAGCCAGACTTTGGCTCTAATTTATGAGCATCTAGCACTATGAATCTTTCTAAGCAGCAGGCATAATTCCAAGTATCAAGCAATACAACGTTATAGGATTTCACAGTGTGTGGCTGTTGAGTTGCTCAAAAATTCGTAGAACAGATTGAAGACCATAATTATGTTCACGCTTGCCATTTGCTGGACTTGCTGGGCTGCCTGTCACTTGCAAAAGCAAACACGCAAAATGAGCAAAACAATGGCCTAGAGCTGGAGATGGGACAATGCGAATAAGTAGGATGTGGAGTTGCCGCTACCTGCGTCATGCAACCTCGTTGTCCTTGCTCGTTGTCAGCCAGTTGGCAGTTACCGAAAATTCTGTCTCTGTCCATGTCAATCGAGGCCTATTCTCTAATGCTGACAAATCAGCAGGCTGGGCCAGAATTTATGAATAGGCGTAGGCTGAGCCTCAGTTTCTTTAGCCCAGGATGCGGCCTGCGTCTGCCACTGATCGCTTCATTATGGAGCAGAACATGTCAATTTACTGAGGTGCGGCCAAGATGTTGCAACTGCTCACTTCCTGTGCCCAAGCGCTGGAACAATTCATAGATCCATCAATGGAACGCAACTCGGATAAATCAATTTGTCGTCTGAATGTCATGGCATCTATGAAAATATTTTTATTATTGCTCCAAAGTCAGTCAGAAGCGGCTTAAAATTTGCTTGGGCCTGTGCAAATTGAATGGCCCGGCCCGAGCATGTAATTTAGATTGATGTCCTTTTTGCAGATAGGGCCCCAAGGGCAAGGGAAAGTGTCTGGAAAATGAAGCGACAAATTTGCGTCCTTCGAGATACTTTACCTTTGCCATTTCTCTTTTTTGTTTGTTTCCTAATTTTATGACTAGTTCGTGACCCAAACTATAGTAGTCGTGGCAATGGTGCCGGGTCCAGCATCAGGCCTTAGTCCTTGACTGCTCAAGCAGCCTAACCTGTTACGCCCGCCGCATGTGAGCATTAAATTGGCTAACTCGCGACTGCCACGCTCGCTGGGCCACGGAATTTGGCTGCAGGTAAATAAAATTTTTACGTGCCCACGCGTTTCGTCAACTGTTTTTCCAAAAATTTTGAGTGCCTTCGCACGTTGTTTTTTCCACAAAATTAGTTTAAAAGCATCATAAAATAATTTTCTCTGCGCGCGCTGAACATTTTTCGCGCTCGCATTTGCCGTTTTATTGCCGGCCAAGTTGAATGGCTTTTAACTTTTCGAAACAAAATACCCTGTGACCAGAACTGAGTGCGTAGTGTAGGCAAAGCAACTTAAATAAATTCTACACAACTTATGCAGCTCAGTTCATAAAGAGCGAAAGATATCCATAGGCAAGTTGAAAATCTCTCGACTAATTCATATAAAAGTAATGCTGCCTTTTAACACTTATTCACTCCCTCAGCAGGGTATTCAAATGTTGAGCATTCTTCTCAGTGTCCTTTTATGCTTGTTATTTTACGCTCAGGTGTGTAAATGGATTTGGAGTACTTTTCGTTTTGGGGGCGCTTAGATAGCCCAGCGCCATCATCATGAATAGCATTGGGCAATTCTGTTTTTCAAATGATCCGCTGCATGGCCAACATAAAAGAGCCAAAGCCAAATTAGATTTATGCGTTGTTGGATATTTTTCACAGTTTTATGACGGCCAAAGGTAGAAATCAAATTGTGCTCGCTCTCTCGACTGGGTCACTAAATGGTAATTAGAGCTACAATTTATGCTGTCTATCAGAGACGAAACTGAAAGCTGATTATTTCTAGAGTACCTAAGAGACTTTCATTTTGCTGCAGATATGTAAATATTTATTAGCATTTAGGCAATATTTTGAAATACTTTTACTGCCTCATTATTACTCAACTGTAGCTGATGTGCGTTGCTGATTTTTATCTGCTTGATCTTTGCACATGAATCACGTGTGGCTACAAATTAATTTCGCATTTAAGTATGAGGCGTGAATCATAATGAGATAAAACTATGCTATCAAAAGATACAGGCTGCTCTGCATGTAAACTACTTTTGATTAAGATATTTTAGGAAATTGATTCATTTCTTTTTTTTTTTGAGGAATAAATTGGTAATCTTTGAGCATTTTATCCATTGAGTGTTTGCCCATTGGCTCTGGCGTAATCCATACAATAATGCACTTAAGCAGCTCGCTTCCTCCCACATGTACTTAGATCCTTGAGATACAAATTGCTGCATGTATTTGTGAGTAAACACACAGGCAGCAGAGCTGGCGAGACAAAGAGGCGAAAACTCTTGTAATTTGAGCAACTTGTTTTCATAAACAGCGCCGCTGGCAATCTTCTTTCTGTCTTATACAATATGAGGCCAGAGCTCAGTGGCCAGCGGCCAGTGGCCAGTGAAACGTATCTTGTATCTGGTATCTCAATGTGCTGAGCTGCAGCGTGCAATGTGTGTTTTCACAGGAATTACGCTAAAAAATTTGTTAAGCATCTCTCAGGCTAAGCATGTGTAGCTGCGGACTTATGTGGCTGCATGTTTCCTGCTTTCAACAGCACATCCTCTGAAAACAATCATAGATCCTTAACAAACCACTTGCTTGAGCAAATACCTCGCAGCTTGGCAATGTGGTTGAGGCGTCAACGCTTCAAGTGCGTTGTCTGCTGCTGCCTCTGCTAGTTTTCTTTGTAATGGGTTTTAATAACAATTAGCCGCAAATGTGACCAGGTTTTTCTTATACTTCATTCTGTTTGTGTAAATATAATTTCTTTAATTGGATTTTGTCGTCGTGGCGGCAAACATGAGCATTAAAAGCGCCGCAAAAAAAGCATTCGCCAGTTGGCGGCGGCGCCGGCGTTGGTGTGAAATTAAGAAGCAGTCAACGACATGAGCCAGCCAGGCGGCCAGGCAACTAGCCAATCCGGCAGACAGTGAACCATGCAGCTGGTAAAACCCGTTAAAATAGCGCCCAAAAAAATAAAATAAATTCAGCTTATGGCTAGATCGGGCTGACAAGACACTGCATGCGCTTTAGCTAATTTTCAACATGTTAAAAAGTTGTAAAATAAAATATATTTGTCTATAAATATAAAATTTATTTTTGAACAAAATTTAAGTACATATTTTTTGTATAAATAAATACAACTTGTGACTAGATCGGACTGTCAAGAAACTGCATGTGCTATCGATAATTATATTTTAAATTATAAATTTATAAATTGTATATAATTTAAATAAATATTTTGTATATTAAGTATATAATATATATAAAATGAATGCAACTAGAGGCTGGATCTGACATTCAATTTAACAATTTTGTAAGATATTAAAATAAGGTTATATAATCTAAAAATATATTTTTGGTTGCCTATTAATATAAAATTTAAATTTAATATATTTAAATTATTTATTTATTTATTTTTTTGCATAAATGTATTAAAATTTCTTGTGTTAAATAAATAGAGCTTACTCTTGGATCGGGCATTTAAGATAACTAATTTTTATATATTAAAAAAAAATTTATATAATTTAAAAAATATATTTAAAATATGTTTTAATATTTTTCATACATTATAAAAATAAGTTAAATAATTTTAAATCATATTTAAAATATATTTAATATTAATACATTATAAAAATAAGTTATATAATTTAAAAATATATTTTTGATTGGTTATTAATATAAAATTTATACTTAATATATTTATTTAATTTAATTATTATTTATTTAATTTTGTGGTTAGATCGGGTATTCAAGATACCTAATTTTTAATATACTAAATAAAAAATTATATAATTTAAAAATATATTTGTTGTTATTAATTAAATTTCATAAAGTTAAAATTAATATAATATATATTTAAATTAAATCTATTTATTTTATTTATTTTTTTATTTTCTTTTCCTTTTTTTCAAAATAAAATAAATATATTTAACATTAAAAACAGTTTGTGGCTGTATCAGACATTCTAAACACTGCATATACTTTAGCTAATTTTTAAAGAATAAAAAATGTTATATACTTAAAATATATTTATTTTTATATTAAATAAATTGAACTCTTGAGGCTGGACCATTCAAGACACAACATTTGCCAATAACTGCATTACCAATTTTTAATATATTAAAAAAATAATAATTTAATTAAAATAAAATAATTAAATATATATATATATATATATATATATATATATATATATATATATATATATATATATATATAATTTATTAATTATTAATTAATAATTATTAATTAATTATATATATTTTATGTTAATTATATATATATATATATATATATATATATATATATATATATATATATATATATATATATATATATATATATATACATATTAACATAAAATTAGACTGAATAAATTTTTATTTTTGTATTATTATTATTATATTAAATATTTTATTTTATTTTTATTGTGTATTCTCTGCTTTTAGCTAGATTTAATACTAAGCACTTTTTATACAATTTTTGTAATTTTAATACCAATTTGTTTAATAGCTAAAAGCAGGGTATGCGCTTACGTTATATGTTGAGCAACTGGCAGCGACAGGCGACAGCGCGACACGCTGTCTAACAATTTTAATTTTCAATTTTAACAGCGACGGACAACAACGACGTCACACGGTTACCAGTCGCCGCTGTAGCCAGGCAAGGAAACAGAGACAGAGATGGAGATGGAGATGCAGGCGGAGACAGAGACGGAGCTGTAGTCAGAGCTAGAGCCAGAGCCAGAGCCAGGCTAGAGCCAGGCCAGAGCTGTGGCCACGTCCAGTTTTATCCGGCCCGTTTAACTGGGTCACTGGTGTCAATCGTTAGCTGCTGTTGTGCTGGTTCTGGTTGATGTTATTATTGTTGTTGTTGTTGTTGTTGCTGCTGCTGCTGTTGTTGTCAACTTAATTATGTCGCAATTGCTTTGAAGTCGACTTTTGCAAATGTAAACCAACAGCAGGTGGCTTTGCTCCACGGCCAGCAGTCCGTGCTCCGTGGTCCGTGGTCCGCAGCGCCATTTGAAATTGCGCTTTATTCAATTTTTATGCCCGCTGCCACGCCCTACCTCCCTATAGCCCGGCGGTGCCCTTTTTTAGTAGCTGCAACATCGTTGTCACCACTTTAATTGGATTTGCCTCGCTGACGCGTGGCTTTGCCTTTGTCTTTTGCATTAGCTCTCCCCTAATGCTCTCCAGTCCTCCAAGACATTGAAGCCATCGTCATCATCGCCGCAGCTGTTCCCATTTGCCATTCTCTCTCTCTCTCTGTCTGGCAGTAGCTAAAAAGCTGCAGCGCATTACAAATTGGTTTTGTTATTGGCTTAATTGAATTGTTGCAGATTGGACTTTAAATACGCGACTGCCACCATCTCCGACGAGCTGTTGCTGCTTTGCCTGAGGGCAATCTTTCTTTTGGACGTGTTTTCATAAGGTAGAGTCAACAATTTGGCGTGCAATTAATTGTTGCTTGACATGCTGCCTGCTGGACGAATGCTTGAATGGCTGGATGACTGGATGGCTGGATGGATGGTTGAATTAAGTGTAAGTCATGTAATTAGAGCTCTGTGCACTGGGCGTTTGCCAAGTGCTAGAAGCCGCTGTAGGCTGTTGACCTAATTAGAAATGCAAATTCTGTGAGCTCTTCAAAAGTTGCTTGGCAAAAAAAGCCAATTCAAGTAGGCCAACTATATAAATATATATTTTTTTTTAGCTTGAGTTTTTTAAATTAATTAATAATTAAATTATAAGAGTTACTCTTGTCTGCTTTTAATTCTCGATTTATTGTTAATAATCTGCACTAAAAAACTTAATTAAAAATATATAATTGAACCTCATCTTCTCTACCACATTTGCTTTGATTAATGCACTTTGCAAGTTGAATGACTGCGCTAAAGCTAAAGGCTTTTATAATTTCATACTCGGCTTAAGCCATTTAGAAGATCTGCTTCTATTCAGTCTTTTCATAATTCATCACTTATCAATGCGTTTTTGGGCTGTCACAGAAATTTGAAGACTTTGTCTGTCCCATTTACCCCATTCCAATGGCGTGGCCATATCACTTACAGCGCAAAACAAAGCGTCGTCGAGACACTTTCCCAGAATTGCTAACTGGCAAAGTCAAAAGCAAACGCCTTGTAATGCTACTGTCGCCAGTTGGACGCTGTTGACCCGGTTTCCCTTGCCCAGGCAGCTCCACAACCCTTGGGGAGCCCACAAAGCTGTGTATATAAAAAAACCGATTTCATTGTTTGCATGCAACGTTGACGAGGCAGAAAGAAATGTCAACAGAAAAAAAACACACAAACAAAATAAAAGAAAAAAAAAATTAAATTGGGACTCGAATTGGAACTGATTGACACCAAGATGCACAGTAAACGAGGCAGCGCAACGAGCGGGGGAATTATTGTACAAGGTAGCACTCGAAAACTAATGCGCTTATCAGTGAAAACTGATCGGGCCTACAAGACCGAATACACTCATACCGCCTGACACAATGAATGCAGGTGATTGTTGCTTGTATGTGGAAATAATTAACATGTACTTTCAATTTCGTGACTTGAGGTCCACAGGCACTGAAAGAAAACAGAAAGAAAGAAAAGCAGCTCGTGGAAAAGTGAAACGAAATGGAGCCAAATGAACGAGCCCCCTCCATCCCCACACACACACACTTGGCCAGAGTACAATCAATAACATTTGTAATGTCAATAATGACAACTCCGACAAGACATCGGACGGACGTCTAGAAATTGAAAGTTTATGGCTGATGGATTTGATGAATTACCCAACCAGAAAGCCGTCCAAGCACCTTGCATATCATTTTACGGTACGGCCGAGCACCCCCCGCTGGCTGAGCTGATAAGAGCGCAGCGATAAGCCGCCTCACTGATTTCCCAATGGCAAGTCAAGTCAAGCATGCTATCTGCCCGAATATGAGTATCAATCATAAAATGCATTTATTGATTGGCCGGCCAGTCACAACTTTTCACAGCGCTTTCATATAGTACGTCAATTAGGGTCGTCAAAGCTCTCAGCCGGCTCGACTCGAGCAAGGCGCCAAGTGCGAAATTAGGGTTAATTGTTAATTGAGGCGCGTTTCTAATATATTAACCATGGCTTAACACAATTTGAAAATATTGTTGTAACTTCAGCATGATTGCTAATGATGTACACGAGCTCAGCTTTTATTTTAGCTTTTTTGTTTTTTGTCTACGAAACTCGTTTCACTAGCTAAAGTTCAATGACTATTTTACACGTGGACTACACAAATTTAGCACGAAACGAGCTGAAAATTTAGTTAACATTTCTCAAAAAAAAAGCAGAGAAAATCGAGCGTAAACAAGTTGCATTTCTCGGCTATAAATAGACGTTGTAATCGATGCACAGCGCATGAGATACAATCAGACAATGTCTAAATAATCGGCTTATTGTTGATTTATAGCACGACTACTGTTAACATTTCTAATTAATCGTGTAGCCATTTGCATAGCCATAAAGCAGGCTTTTATTGTATATGGCTATAACGAGGCATTCCAGCCATTTACTCGATAGCATAGCGTGATTCTACAGATTGGCAGGTATTAATGATCAATATCCAATCGATGCTATTGATCGTTGCCTATGTAAGTGTCAACGAATGCTCAATAAAGCTTTTAGACACTATTAAGTTCAGCTTTGATATCTAGTTTTATTTCAATTTGTTCAATTTTTCATTACTATTTGCATAATTGAATTCTTTTCGCGATCGCCCTTCTATGCGATTCTCATTATTTATTGTAGAATATGTGCTTGTAACTGCGTAGTGCCCAGGTTATCTTGTTGTTTAGTTGAGTTTAAATGATATGAAAACGAATTGAATTGAGTCCCAACAGCCTATTGAGCACTAACATTTCTATACTGATAAGAAGTTTATTAACAGAGCTAGGCCGAGTTTGATAAGCATGCCGGATATGATTTGGTATTAGATATGATTACTTTATTGCTATGTATAACGCTGCGATTAGCAGCTGTTGTACGCCTCTCCAGAATCGGACTGCGCATTGGTTAATGTGGCGTTGCAACATTTTCAGCTAGGCCACAAATCGATTAAAATTGCCCACAGCAATCAATGCCCATATGGCAAAGTTTAGCTGCACCTATAAAAACCAAGAAAACTAAATGAACAACAAAACAAACAGCCTTATAAAGCCACTTAGCTGACTAGAATGTCGAAAAAATTTATGCTTGAGTGCTAATAATGTTCAATGAATTGTTGAGGAACCTCTGAAGCGATAAACCAACAAAATTGTTGAGAACTATGACAGACGACGACGAGGACAGTGGAGACGATGACAGTGGAGACGAAGACTACAATAAAATGAAATAACATCAAAAGTACTATATACAGATATAGATACATATTTACGGTATGGGCATGGGCCCTAGGTTCGGGGCACGGGTAAACTGGCCAAGCGCAACGAACCTAAAGCTAACGCGCCCCAAGATTATCTGAGACAGGCAAAACCATAAACAAATAAGGAAAAAAAATTCAATCCGAACGTCAACAGACTTGGTAGGTGGACCTAGTCTATGAGCATATACATGTGATTGTATGTGTGTGTGTTTGTGTTTGTATGTGACATTACAGCTGCGGTTCATTGACATTGAATGGGTTGAGAGTCGAGCTGACGTTGGGTCCCGGACAGCTCAGAGGGAAGTTTTCGTATAGAGCTTCAGTCGGAGTCTTGTTTTGTTTTGTGCAACTGCGTTTTTAATTGTGCATGCAATGAAAGCGGCACTCAAACTGCACTTGTTAGATAGCCGAGACACAGGAGGCACACACTGGGAATTATCATGCAGAAACATAATAAGGACGACGACTAGGACTGCGACTACGGACTAGGCTATTTTGTATAGGCTCGAGTGTTGCATGCTCACGCGTAATTTCTACGAATTCAGAGAGCATATCACAAAAGGCAAAAGACAATGCAGAGGCATGCCGCATGCGGCAACGGGGGCTTGAGGCATGGTCCTACGCGGAACCTTGAGGGTTGCATGACCTATATCACAGATTAGAGACGAGGCAGCAGAAGCAGCAGCAAGACGTCGAAGACGCTGACGACAACTTTCCCAGGGCAGCTCACGGCACGTCTCGGTCCATATGACAAATGTTTCACATCACTGCGCTCCGACTGCAGCAATTACCTGCCTAAGCAATTGTTGTTGTTGTTGTTGTTGTTATTGTTATTGTTATTCTTCATATCCCTCCCGGCGTCACAGCTCAGTTGGTCGTCGCTGCTGTGTCTCGCTGAGCTTAAAAAAAAAATAAAAATAATCAGAGCCGTTCTCCAGAGTCAGGGAACAAGTGCTTCCAGTTGCCACGGCCTGGCAGGACGTCGTTAGGGTAATCGTCCGCTCTGACTTTATGGCGCACAGCTCACCACAGGAGTTAAAGCAATGTTAGATCTAGTTCTTCTCAGATCCCAATTGATTTTTTCTAGGGCTGCAGCTGATCACTCAATTAGAGTTTGAGAAATGTATTTGCAGGCATGTAATTATGCGGAAATCGAGAGTATATATAATTCGACATGTGCGAAAATAAGTCCATAAGTGACTGAGCGGAAATGCCCATAAAAACATCAGGAAGCATCCGTCATAAAATAATTTGAAATGCTAAGTGGCAAGAAATTCACACAGAGTTCCTAAGTGGAAAAGCTGAGCGTGAATATGCAAAAGGTTAGCTAGAATATAAAAGAAAATTGCAGGAAAATATTTTTAAAGTTGCCTATTTCTCATAGATACCTGGAGACTATAAGTATATGATAATATCAAAGAAATTTCTACTAGTCTATTTGATTAATGTTAAGCGTAAAATTACAGCTGCATTCCGCTGCTTATTAAAAATGAAGCTTCTTATATACGGGGCTACCTTTAATTTGAGTAGAATTGAGCGAGGGAATCACACTTTGGGCTTTTAAGGTCAAATCACGCATTCAATATACCTAAAAGCGTAACATGCAGGGCTTGGGAATGAAATACGTTGTTCAAGATCAAATTTAAGCCGATTTATGAATGTCAGAAGCGCTTGACAAGACTGCAGCCAATAGCTAAATGAACCAACACAAATGAATTGAAAGAGACGGAAAAGAAGAACAACAAATATCTAAAAAATTAATAAACTATGTTAAATTTGTTTGGTCCGATTGGTGCATTATGCAAAGCAGCGCATCGACTTTGAATTGAGCTGGACTTGGACCCCATAGGCAGTGAAAAATTAAGCGGCTTTATCAGTGCCATCACCCGCATGCACCCAGTCTTGGTCTCCGTCTTGGTCTCCGTCTTGGTCTCCGTCTCAGACTGGCCATGGACTCATTAATTTTTGTGGGGCTCAGCACAGTAGTCGGCATTGAATACAAAGCCAGAATGCAGAATGCCTAAATGGCTCATTAGGGTCTTAAATTAAAGCCAGTTGGGCCATGCCATGCAACACAACTCGGTCAACTGGGCCCCACGGGTCAAGCGAGAAGCCAAAAGAAAGCGGCAGAAGATACCGCAACAAAGACACGTCTTGCCACCAGCTACTGGACTCTACAGCTATAGGGCTTTAGGGCTGACACGATGGGGTAAGCGGGTTTAGCTCACCTAATTAGTTGCCCATTGTCTTACTTGTGTGACAGTTGGGCAAAAAAAAAGGAAAATTACTGCAATAGGTCTAGGGCCAGGCGAATACAGCGAGTACCTGGCCAAAGTCTGGGCCCATATGGTTGCCCGCAAGAACCGCAAGTTTCAGCATTAAATGAGCTGAAAAGAAGGAGGACCGGAGGAAAACGTCATCAATTGTGACAGAAGATGCTACCCAACAAGATTTGCTAATCTGACCCTCGCAATAGACAATCGTCTGAGTCTGGGTCTGAGTCTGAGTCTGAGCCTGTGTCTGTGGAGGGGCGAAAGGGCCGCATCATCATCAACATCTTCGTTTGTTGCTTCTGCTGCTGATTCATTTCGCTGGCCGTAAAGATTAGCTGATCATGATAAGACTGTTCTTTTGTGCACTCGATGAGCTCATCATTATCATTATCAGCAGCCGCAGCAGCAGACGTCAGCAACCCTTTATAAATTGCAATGGAATTTATCATAGAAAAGCCTCGTTGAAAGGCAATTCCGATGCACGTACTGATCTTATCCGGCTTTGTTGTGAGTGCATGTGATGCCCTATCCGACATCCTAATGAAAAATGGCAATGACGATGATCTGTGTTCAATTATGTACATATTTAATATAAATTAACAGATGTACGAATTACTGGAAATGGGTTTTACTTAGAAATGACTTGTCGTAGATATTACATATTAGCATCGGCAGTTACAACTGTCTGACATTATCTTGTCCCCCTTTTTTTTTGGCCTATAATTACTTATCCATCAATTCCAAAATGAGCATCTTCTGCATGCTGTGTGCTGTATACCAATTGCTGTCTCTTACCTGACAGCAACACCAAACTTGATCTTCCACCAGGTGAATGCATAAAGAATCGACTGTTGCTTAGGCTTGTGCGCCCACAAATTGCTCTGCGAGTCCCGAAATAAGATATCTGCACGTAGCTGTAATTTAAAACCCCACCAAAAAAAGAACGAACAAATTTAAAAGAAGCAACAGCAACAAAACGAGAAATGGTCTCAGGCCCCGGCATAAACACACACACACACAAACACACGCATGTGTTATCCTACGGCAATAATTTCTTTTCTCAGCCAACAATACAAATGGAGAGATATGTCATTTGCCAGGCAAAACGAAATCGAAGAACAGAGCCGAACTGAACTGAACTCAAATAAAGATCGATGCTCCATAACAGTACGACTGGGACTAGAACTGGAACTGCGACTGCGGCAGAGACAGCGGCAGAGAGGGATAGAGACAGAGGCAGAGCAGGCAACATGTGCGCCGCTTTGTAACGCCAATTATGGGCCCATAATTCGAAGGCATTGTCTGGGCTACAAAAGACGAACTGAGCATTACACTAGCAAGAGGAAGAAGATGAAGTTCATTTCCCAAACACACACACACACACTCAGTGATGCGTAACGAAGCGGTAAATGAGCAAAAGACGTTTGCTGAGCGCATTGAGCGCAATTGAGCGCATCTTTTGCCAGGTAACGCGCGCTATGCACTCTCTCGCACGCTGCTCTCTCACACGCTCCTCTCTCTCTCTCTCTCGCTCTTGAGTGAAGTTTAACGGAGCACGCTTGACGATCGAGCCGAGGTGCTGTCGGCTGCTCTGCGCGCTGAGCGCTAATCAGTTTGTTTGCAGACGTAGCCACCGCCGGACGTGTGTGCAGCGCCGAGAGCTAAAACGAAAACAAAAAAAGGAGAAGCAGAGAAAAAAAACGAAACCAAGTTATAAATACAGATAGAGATACCGATACGCATTCAGTGAAAGTGTGCCGTAGCGAAAGATACGCTCATAATTACGGAACGTGATCCGTATGCGCTTGCCGATAGAACGAGAGCACAACAACTATATATATTCATAAACATAAATATAAGTTACAATGGAGGGCCTGCCACGCGCATTAAACTACGAACTGTCGCACGATCTGCATTTCGATCATTTCGGTGGCGCCGCACAGCATATATTAGAGAACGGCAGAAGCGCGGCAGCGGACGCCGAGGCATCAACGCCCACGATCAGCACCCTAGATGCGCTGGCCAATAGCGATTTTCTGCAAAAGATCGGAGCCACCATCTTCAACTCGATACAGTTGAAACATCACAAGCTGAACGAAGCCTCCGTCCAGAATTCCAGCGAAGTGAGCATGGATTTCGATTTCGCGGCCAATCATGTGGTGCTCGACAGCAGCAGCGTGGATCAGCTGCAGCAGCAGCTCGAGTACGACAAGTTCATGAACGAGGTGTGGATCGGCATTGTCTTTACGCTAATCTTGATCTCCATGGTCTTTTGCATATGCTCCTGCTTCCTGTACCATCAGTTTCGCACCTGGAAACGCAATTGTAAGTATGCCCACAAGCAAAGAAAGAGCAAACTGAGTTCCAATCGCATTTCGATTTACGATTAGGCCTTATCAAAAGTTGACTATTTTAGTTGGGCTAGATGGTAAAGTTCTTCTGCTGGCCTTTACGATTAGCTCGCAAAGTTATATAGTCTATGTGCCAAAATGTAGAGCAGCTCATGAATGAATCAGAACTGGCATTCAATTGGAGAACAGTCATGAATGGAATTTAAGCGAGATTAAGTAATCGGCATATTAAACTAATAACTGTTGAGATAAAGTTGCATCTGAACTCTGTTGACCTCAATAGCTGCGTCATTAGCTCTGGCAAATATTGTTATGAACATTTCACAGGTATTAAAGAGAACTTTCACAGATTTCCACACAATCTGACCGAGTTTTCTCTGCGACGACCTTCAACAGAATTGACACAAAATATTTCATTACCTTGCTTTCTCATTTTTTTCTGGGTTTTAATTGTCAAGTTTGCTGTGCAGGCAAGAAATTGCATAAGAGCATAGGAAGTAAGAATAAAAAACAATTCAACTGTGTATAAATTGATCATTTAAATTTATATGCAGCAAGATCAAATTTAAATAAACTGATATGCTTGATACGGGAAGAAATAAAGAAACATAAATATCTATTAAATTAGATTAATAGCCCAGCTCAAACAGAACTACTTTATAAGAAATATATTTAGCTAATATTTGTTTAGGTATTAGCAAATATGTAAAGGAAGGTCATAACTCAGCTCAAACACTAACTGGAACATGAATCAATTAATTAAGCAGCTCACTCACTCTCCCCCCCTCTCTCTCTCTCTCTCTCTCTCTCTCTCTTCCGCTTTAGATCACAACAATGCCAATAGCTCATCGCAGTGCACAATTATTGATATCGAGGCATTAAAATTACAACCCGATTCGGAGGATCCAGTGCCGGAATATACTCTGGTCTCTGGCTTGCCCAGCTATGAGGCTGCTTTGGAATTGCTGCAGAAAACACCAAAGTCGTCGTGTTTGATTGTCTATCCAAGCGTGTTTAATGTATTCAATAAGCATGAAAGAGCCAACACAGCAATAGCCGAGGTTGAATCTGCAGCAGCAACAACAACAACGACAGCAGCAGCAGCAGCAACAACAACAATATCGCGACCACAGACATTGCCATTGTGTGAGGCAACAACTCCACTGCTGCCAGCAACAACAACAACAACAACAACAACAGCTGCAGCAACAACACCAGCAACAGCAACATCTACACCCACATGCGAAAGTATTAAGCCAAATTTCGTGCCCAGTTACGCCGAGGTATTTGGCTTTAGGACCGTCGACGAAAAAAAGAAATCAAAAGCTAAAGACGAGTCAATGAAAAGTCTGGGCGACAAATGCTAATCAATTGCCCTTAAACGGGTGCCGAGTCGAACTGGCCTCTCAGCCTTACCAACCAAAATATGCTCTGTGATAATTGTTGCTGTTGTCCGCGATATATATCTTGATATTGTACGTACTTGGATTCAACCTAAGCGCTGTGATTCTAAACAACTCGCAAGAAATGATATACTACTACCTGTACTTATAATCAACTAAGATCTGTTCACTTTTTTATATGCTTTATTGTTATTAGTTTTTAAGTAGACAACAATGAGACGCAAAATAAATTATTCAAGAAATACCAAACTCAAAATGCATCAAATGTCTGTATCTGTATCTTTAACTGCTATCAATTGCTGTTATCAGCATCGTTCTGACACATCATAGCTTATAATTGGGAATATTTCCTATATATATATATTTGTTTTAAATTTATTCAGCGAAATTGCAAATATTTGGAACTAATCTCAAAATCTTGTCTATCTTTTGCTATTATTATTTCCTATATTTAGGCTGCAGGCAAAGTCAGCATGGAGGGCTGAAGATTTTACCCGTGTTATACGAATGTCAACATATTTAGCCGAAGGGAAAAATATCTTGGAGGATGTTGTTGCTAGAGTAACCCATGTGCATGCCCTCTTGAAGTTGCCATGACAATCCATAAAACATATTCGATTAAGTTCCTAATTATATTAATTAATATTAATAAGGCTAAGCTATGATAGGTGATATTCTTGTGGGTGCCCCAAAGGCTACAGCTTTTGCCTTTCATATTTTCGTTACTTTGACAACTCGTGTAAACATTTTTACAGCTTATTATTATACGCAGTCAACAGTGAATAGTGAATAGTATTTCTATAACTATCATCACTTTGATATTTTTGCGCTCTCAATCAGTCTGGCAATAAACGTGATTGCAACTGAGTTGATTGACACACAAACAGCTGCAGCAGGCGTCTCAATTGAAACGCACTCAAAGTTATCAATGGCATCGCATTCCATCAAGGGCTTTCCCGGGCAATTCTTCGTTGAGCCAGTCAGTCAGATGCCAGACCAGCTAAACAGAACGGAGACAGTTTGACTTTGACATTGAGCAAAGGACGTGCCAAGTAGTGATAAGCTGCATGGAGCAGGGAAGTAAATTTCAAATAAACTCTAGTTCATGTAGTCCATGTAGTATATTATATGAATGCCGGCAATGCACTCGTTGCCAGTCATTTATTTGCATTGATAAGCTGGACAGTGTCATGCAAATTCGTTTACTTGTGCTCTGCTGAACCCGGCGTGGACATAAATAATGATGTTCAAATGATTTTTTGAAACAGCAAACACTCGCACAACAAATTGCAGTCACAGGGCTCAAAACGTGCTGCCAAGTGAAAAGCAATGTAAATAGATCGTTTTAATTTATTGTTTCCAAGTGGTTCGCATCTCAGCATACAAGCGACATAAAGTTTGACTTGCAAACCGGTTTGCTATCCACTGGACAAGCTTTTCGTTTGTAACTGAAGATGAAATTTATATATGTAATACAAATGGAAGGTGTAAAGTATTTGATGAATAGCGTAGCTTTACTCTAATTATATTACTCTCAAAACTTTATATACAAAGGCATATTATGATATCAAATATCAATGAGAAACAAATAACAATAACAAATAAATTAACATAGAAGCAAATTAAGCGATCGACTGAAATGTTCAAGGCAATGTTCATGCAATCAGAAAATATTTCGTTAATTTACGTTAGGTATATTTTAATGTATTCTAAATTTAAGAAATATATTTCTAAACAAATTTCATCTATTTTATTTTTACATTAGTTATTTTTTAATGTATTCTACATTTATAAAAAAATAGATATACATTTTTAAACCAAATTTTTCTATTTAAATTACATTATTTATATTTTAATGTATTCTGTATTTAAAAGAAAAATTTTTATTTCTATATTAGTTATATTTTAATGTATTCCATGTTCATAAAAAAATATTTTTTAAACCAATTTCTTCTATTTTAATTACAATATTTATATTTTAATTTATTCTGTATTTCAAATTACTAAAATAAAAATACATTTTTTATTCAATTTCATTTCAGCAACTTTTTGATTAGTAGAAAAAGCTGAACTTGCAGCGCTTAAGTGATAATGATCCATGAGTGATAATCGAATAAAATTCCAAGAGTCTGACACTAAAAGGTTTCGAGACTATATTAAAAATCGTGCAGATGGAAAGACAGACAGATAGATAGTTAGGCAAGTAGACAGACAAGATCAACTCAGCTATGGCTGCTGCGGCGCTCTGACAAAGGTTCTAGCTTTATTTAGCTTTAGCTTTAGCTTTATTATGGATATCAAATAAATCTCATGAAGTGAGCATTAGTAAACAAAATGCATTCGATTGCAATTTCAATATCTAATTCTTTTTTGTGTTTACTCTCTGTTCGAATGCAATCCGTTTGCCAATTATTATTTGTTGGCTGCGAAATGGCTAACAAAATCCGCGCCAGCAAGAAGAGTTGGGCAGGGAGGCAGTCTGGTAGGCCAGGTGAGCGCGTAAGCAAATAATATTCCACAACTATAGAGTGGATGGTAAAAATGATTCATTTTACAACTTAACATTCATCATATTCAGCCCGGCGTGGCTGAAACAAGTGCAGCAGCAGCAGCAGCAGCAGCAGCAGCAGCTCTCACAGTGCAAGGGCAGAGCAGGAGGAGGAACCACTTGTTATGCATGTGCGAAAAGGTGCCAACTGCGATTTGCATACTGCTGCTGTGTGTTACGGTCGTGCAAATAATATATTTTAATTGTAATTACGATTTATGACAGCAGTAAGTTTATTTGACACTTTATGATATTTTCTATGCATTCCAAGTGGCCCCCTGGGTAGGCAATGACTCACCAGAGATGTGACTTTAGCTTTCTGTTTTTGCTCTCTTGTTCCATAATATCTATTCAAGAATACTAATTGAAAAAGTTTCTGCTGTTTAAAAGAAACAAAGAGCACTTGTCAAATTTTTGTAGACTTGCCGCAATGTGTGCAAATCATTTCATTACCCGACATAGCAAAAAGCAAACAACGCAAAATATTCCAAATATGTTGCGCATGCGCGTGCCTATCGAAGCGTGCTCAGACTAAGTTCCCCATCCTACTTCTATACATAATTAATCGACGCACGTAGGCTCATTGCATGATATTTCCCGTTCCCGTTCTCGAGCCAGCCTACATGAGTACAAAAACATTCGCTGTTAATTATCATGTTAATCGTTGCGCACTGTAATATGCTCACTGTTAAGCTCACAAAGTTCTCTGTTGAGTGCTGCTGAAATACTCTTTTGATGGAGAGTATCACGGGTCTAGAAGATCGAGAATATTCTAGAAGCGCAGCTAACTCATTTATTTGTTGTCAACTCCTTAGTCAAATGCCCTCTGTAATGCCAACAGCTGCATTGAGAATGCTTCAACTATTTGTAACTTCTCAGTCGAATAGTTAATTGCTTGCAAATATTTGAAGTGCGTACTTGAAATTGTTGCTAATGAGTTTTTGTGTATGCAAACTAATTGATCAGCTGATGGCTAGCAGCGTAATATTTTATTTAACAAAACAAACAAAAATCGAAATAGTTAGGCCACATTAACACCTGAGTCACGCCTCGTGGCTGCCCCGATAGTCTGATATCTGCTCGTATCATAATGTCAGCTTAAGAGCTTCTCATTTGCATTCGCTATGGCGCACCTTGAGGTTTATTGCAAATGTAACAAAACATATGTTGGAACGGGCAGCATATCAAAATATTATACAACATAAACAACATAATTAGCTTACGATTCGAATAAAATGCAGATGCATGTTGAAGAGGCTGATGTTGCAGATAGAAAGCGCAACCAAAGGGCAAACTATTTATTAAAAAACCATCCATGAGATGCAGATGGGGAGAAAGTTGCCCTGTGGAGTCTGTCAGACAATCGGCCAGCCTAATGAAACGAACAATTTATTAATAAAATGCACATTAGCCCACGGTTTAGGCCAAACTAAAAGTCGGCTTAGGCCGCGCAACGGCAGCGGAATTTAGTTGAATGAATTTTCAATTAAACGCCAAATTCGTTGGGCATAGCTGCAGACGCCCCGCCGCCGATGTTTGAAAGTGAAAACCGGTCGAGCAACGAATCCGATTCCAAATCCGACGACGTCATACGCAATATTTGACCCACTTTTTAGTAGATGGCGCAAAAAAAAAAATATAAATAAATAAAAACAACAACAAATTCGCAAGCCAGTTTTTGTCAAACAGTTTACAGAAAAAAAATTAAATATATATAAAAATATATATATATATATTCTTGGGTAAATGCATCTGTAAATATAAATTTTATAAATATTCAGAAAAAAGTAAATGTGAAACAAATAAATATATATGCACTAAATATTACGCAAGAAATAAATAAATATTATTTTAGCCAAGGCCCAAGCGTGCATAAACTGTATTAAATGCAATAATTATATGCTTTAAAAGCAATTTAACTGAATATTTAAAAACACTTAAGTTGCAGTTAAAATAATATATATAATATAATATATATATATATATATATATATTATCAATCTTTTCTTTATCTAGACGTATAGCATTTGTATGAATTATCAAATATTTAAGCATTCCCGGAAGAGTTTCTTCATATACGAAATTTACACAATTTTATTTGCATGCGAAATCTCTTTAAACAATTGTTATTTGCATTCGCATTAAGTGTCACAGTGCCTGAAAATATTTACGTCTCGTGTCTTGCCTTTTGTTTTACTACTCTTTTTTTTAAGAGTCGCATTAACTGAAATATTTATCTCCTTTCCTTTCGACTTGGGCAATCAATTTCTGCTCCACTCACTTCGCATTTCTATAAATTATTCACCTGAAAAGTGAATGAAGTGTGTTGTGTTTTGGCTAAAAACACAAGCGGCTAAATAAACGTTAAAAATGTGCAAACGCTATCTAGATTTTGCCTCTTGATTTGTTTACATTTGTAATATGCCAAGGCGACTGCGACGCTCGAATAAATATTTGAATGAATATTTATTTTATTAAAAGCTAATAGGCAACTTTTAGCTTTTTTCTTGCTAAAAGTCGCCCTATTCGATTAAATATGCTATCATAAACTAAAATACAAATTAGTATTTATTAATATTCCAATGAGTATAAGATATAGGTTTCAGTCTACTTTATTCAAGCTACTTACAAAGTTGTATAATCGTCTATTCTATATAGCTTATGTAGTTGAGTTGACAGGTTATAAAAACTTGCAAACGATCGCTTGATAAGTTTGACCTGTAAATGAATACTGAAAATATGAAATAAACAAATGCATTCAAATCCAACTTTATGCTAAATAAGTAAAAAATAAATAAAAAAATTTAATACATGTAAATATATATGCATGTGTATATATTGTGATATGTAGCGGCTAGTTAGGCATTTTTAGATGCTGTTTTGTTTTAGTCAGCAAATCAAATTAGATGCAGCCGGCAGCTAAATAAAAGTTCTGAGAAACGAACAAACAAATAAAAATGCAAATAAAAGTTAGATGAGAGTCAAAGTTATGGGCATGCAGCAAGATGCCAGAACTAAACGTGAACCCAGCTCGTAAAAAAATATACTCCTAAAGAACTCTAGTGCGTTGAAAAGGGAGAGAGAGGGAGATGGAGAGGGATAGAGATACAGAGAGAGGGTTTAACGGCGTTGGTAACTGCTAACTGCTGCTATCTGGGCGCTTGCATCAGAGCACATCAAAGCGCAGCATGCGGATAGAGAGGGGCAAAGGGTTTGTTTCAGTTACAGCAGCCGCAGATACAGATACAGCAGATACAGATACAAATGTAGACAGTCTGGGATACATATACAGATGCTGTTACATATAAAGTAGGTTGCTTGCAGGTTTGTTTTGCTGATAAGCTTCGCGTTGCAAGATTAACGTGTTGCGCACTCTTTCTCTCTCTCCCTCATCTCTCTCTCTCTCTTTCTCACTCAATCTCTCTTGCTGTGTTTTAATTTTATGGGCCACAGATTTTATTTTGTAACTTAATGTTTGTTTAGCTCGACTCCAATTGGATTGGCTCGCATTGAATTGGATGCAGCAGCAGGTTGTTATTGTTGCCGCTTTTGTAGCCAGATTTCGTGAGAAATACTCTAAACCCGAGAGTAGCTGGAAACTGGGCAGGGATTTGCGTTTTATGGTCCCTTTCCAGCAAGTCTTAAACTGTGGCTATTTGTCGTGCTCAAGTTGTCTGTTTATTGTCACAATATTGAACTCAACCAACAAGAGATGAATAAAATATGTTAAGGGATTATCCAATGCTTAAAAGCTAATACCAAAGTGAGCATTAAGAAAATATTAATGTAAAACATTTCTAGACCTTTTCTTATGCTCGATGCTCTTGAACAGCTAATGCTGACCTTGTTGCGCGATTCAATATTGTTTACAGAGATCGAAGGTTACATATTAGTAACGGTATTGTTGACAATCAACAATTTTTCGCTTCAACTGATTTACCATAAAACAGCTGTCATATAGAAATTCTAGAAAAATATAATATGCTAAAATTTTACAGCATATTTTTAGGATAAGAAATGGAGAGCAATTTTAATATGCATAAGATATAAAAAAAAGAATAAGATATATTATGCCATATTACAGAGAAAGACTAAAGTGTAATTATATCTATATTAAAAATATTTTTTATTAAAATATAAATGCTAAAACTGTTTCAGCCAAATGTCTGGTATTAAACCTTACTCTAAAGTAAAGCTTTAATTGAAAAGCAGCTTAACCCCTTTTGACCTTCATTCAGTGCTTAGTCAAACTCAATTTAAGGGAATCAAACTCATTTAATTGCCCCGCAAATCGGATTATCAGCTAAAAGTGCGTAAATCTTTTGATTTCCGTTTTCACTTATAAGCAACCCGAAAATTAGCCAATTAAAAGCAATTAAGGAAATAAATTTACAGCACTTGGGTCAACATCAAAACAGAACCGAATAAGAAAAGAACTATTATTATTATAGCCAGTTATTAGAGGCCGTCATAAACAGACGTTCGCTTGACAAAGTTCAATGTTCTCCATAAGAAACACAATGCAAAAACACTAGAATTAAGAAAAGAGCTCAGCCATAAAGAAAAGCTGCTTCGCCAGTGTCCGTCAGAATCTACGAGGCAACGGCACGCAACACCGAGCACATTGCCCAACCCAAATAACTTGGCTAAGAACGCTACAGTGTTTTGGGACTCCAGCTCGAAAGTTCTGTTACTGTGTGTTGAATATAAAATTTGTATGTAAAGTCTGATTAATTTCTTATCGCAGCTGCAGCTACTGCTATGTGCCAGTCCATTTAGTGCAGTTGGCAGCATGGGCTTCGCCTAGACGATACGTTAACGAGCTGCCAACTTGCTGCCTGTCGTCTGTGGGTAGTTGGCAAGTGTGCTAAAGGTGACTCAATTGCCACAGACTCCATAGATATATGTCCTTTGCCTGGTGACCTACAAATACCCAAGGAACTGTGTGTGTGTGGGCCAGGTATGTGTGAGCCACACCTGTGCGGCAGGCATGGCCATGTGCTTCGACAAGTTATTGGAGCTGAAACTGGAACCCTGTGTGCAGCTCAAGAATGTGACAGACAATTGGACAGCGCTGCATCAGAAGCTTATCTATGCATATGAATACCAAGGCAGCAAAGTCTATTAGGTTCTCAAGATCAAGAGCTGGACGTAGGGTGTAGCATTCCATAACTTTATTTAAGTTGTGGCACTCATAAATTGCCGACTCACTCTTTGTCATTATTTTTATCGCTTGCATATTGTTATGACATTCAAAACATTCGTTTAACTTCTTTATGTGTTGCAGCTCCTCTGTTGCCCACCCCTCTCACTCTTTCTCACTCTCTCTCTCTCTCTCTCTCTATCTCTTTTCTGCTCCCGCATTGCTTGCATCTGACTTTTCATTGATAAAGTTATCAGCCTCTGGCTATGGGTTTACGGTTCCGTTCGGTCCGTTCAGTTTCATTCTTTGCATTTGTTTTCTTCTTTAGCTTCCTTTGCCGCTTTGTGGTCGGGCTCACACAGCGTTTCCTTTATCAACTGCGCCACGGCAACCAGAAGTATCTTTTGAGAGCAGTTTTTATCTGCATCTGCCTTTTGTCATCATCGTCAGCCAGCAACAACAACAACACACGCATTCAGCTGATTGCACTCTGGGGACGTTTTCTTTCATAATTGGTACAAATTTTGTTAGCTCTTTCAAATCGAACAACAAAAATTCTCAGGCTCAAGTCAAAGATTTTCATATGCAATTTGGCATTTGCATAGACTATGGGCCAACTATTGTAATACATACAATACATATGTGAACGAATCTTTGTCTACCCTTCAAGCTTCAAATACATATTGCATACGAGGAGGGTATCTTTGTACGTGGCACATCACGAATATTTAAATTTCTACAATATGCAGCTGCAAAGTTGAATTTTCCAAAATAAAATATAAATTGAATATAAATTAGATTAAATTTTATTAATTATTATTATTATGTTAAATTATATTTATATTATAATTGTATATTATATATTAAAAAAAAAAAAAAAGAAAAATAGAAATTAAAAATTAAATTAAAATTATATATTTTTATTTTATGTTATATTTATATATTTATTTTATATAATAAAAAATATATTTAAATTAAGTATAAATTAGTTTCAAATTATACATTTTTATATTACTATTTTATATAATATAAAAAATAAATATAAACTAAATATATATTGATTTCAAATTATGCATTTTTATATTATTAATTTATAATTTATATATAAATAATATAAATTAAACATAAATTAGTTAAATATTATATATATATTTTTTTTATTATTATTATATATTTATTTTATATTACATAATAAATAAATTTAAATTAAGTATAAATTAATTTCAAATTATTTATTTTATATTATTAATTTATAATATTTATATATATAAATATAAGTTAAATATAAATTAGTTTAAAATTAAATATTTTTATTTAATATTTGGATTATATTAAATTAAAAAAAAAAATTAATGATTGAACTATTTTAAAGATAAACTCAATAATTTGTTCGTTGATTTGAAGTTGCTAGTTCCGAAATCATTCAGATCAATATACATAATATCTACATATATATTCCGCATTAAAGATAGATGATTTAGCTCAGCTGCAGCAGCAACGCTTTTATTCATTTGAAGCTGTGTTTTATATAAATTTAATCTTATGCAAATTAAATATTTTACACACAACTATTCATCACAATAAAATTATATATTTATGCTATAATAATTTAATCCATGCATTTATTATTTATCACAGCAAATGTAATTTAATATGCGCCTTCAATTTTTTTTTTTTTTTTGGCTGCATTGCAAACTGACCCAATTAAAATATTTGATTTCATTAAATTCACAAATGAGCTTAACAAATTGCGCACTTTGAGGCTAAGCCCCAATTCTATTTGCTGCAATAAATGTCAATAGAAAACAAAACAACACATTTAATCAGTTACAAAATATTTATTTGGTATGAAATGAATCAATAGTTCGAGATTAATATAGGAATACGTCACACTTTCTGCTGCTGCTGCTGCTGCTGCTGACTGCGCTTATCGCTGACGTTTTTATTTGATTATTTTTATTTCATAAATAATTTTTTGTTGTCGACGAACACTTTGTGTGAAAGGGTCAATTAAGTCTTAGTGCGCTGTCAATGCAAGTTTCGTTTAATTTATGCCGACACACATAATTGGAAATTTATTACAAACTGATGTCAACACCAACTCGACAAAGTAAATGAGAGAGAAAGAGTGAGTGAGAAAGAGATTAAGGGAATATGAAATATCAGCAGCATTAAGTCCTATTTAATGGGCCTTGAAATAAGGCAACTTGTCTGTCGCTACGCGGCTTATCGACTTCTAATTAAAACATTTTCATATTTTATGTTTCAAAGTTTATGTTGAGTGCTTATTCTAGACTCATAACCAGTTTCTGCCGCGTCGGCGTTTAAGGTTCTGAAGATCTTTGTGCAAATTTAATTAGCTATATATCCAAGCGAAGTGGGCAATACTTCAAACACCTTCGACAACCGGTTCTAGTTTGCTTAAATGATGGGAAAACATTTAACTAGCATCGAGCGTGGAGCACCTCACCTTATCGGCATTATCTACAATAATTTTGACTGTTTGTTTGGCAAATAAATCAACAAATTCACTCACACAGACGCACCTGTGTTTATGTGTGAGCGTGTTGGGTGTTTTTTTTATTTTTGTTAATATTTTTTCACATTTTATTATTATTATTTTAGTGTTGTTTTTTCTGTTTGTGTGACTTGTTTACGGCGTACATTTGCGGCTTGAACTTGGCATTGTTTGCACTGGGTCGCGATTCATTCAGAAACGGATCTTCGGATGTTCACTTTGCCGAAACTTGTTGACACGGTTTCCAAATACTAATTGTTTGCATACGGCTTTACGTGTAGTCGATGCTTCGCATATCATATTTTCCCTCTCTCTCCCTCTCTCTCTCCCTCTCTCTCTCTCTCTCTCTCATGTGTGCACAAGAGATCATCAGCGTTTGCATGCACGATTTTGTGGCTTGAATGGGGAGAGTTTGTTCTTCCGATTTGCCGCATTGAGTTTTTATATTTACAAACTTCAAGTGAACAAATTTAAATAAATTGTGATAAAATTCAGTCATATGAATAACAAACTTAAAATATTATGCCACCTTGGCCTTGAACTCAAGTGTGCGCATTTTGTAAGCTCGCTCAATAAGCGTTAAATATATTAACAAAAATCCATTGAAAAGCCGATTATGTGCTAAGCAACGAAGCCTCAAAGTGTTGCACGACAGAGAATAAAAGTTTAGCCTTTGCCTACATATCGACCATAAGCCAAGTTAGCAACAGAGCTTGATTAATGCGTTGACGTGTTCATAAAGGAATATGGCTAAGGCTAAGTATGAGCTGACAGCCTCAAAGAGAGTTGGGCATTAATCAAAATTGTATACAAGAAAAATTCTTTAACCAATTTTAGATACAAATATTTGCAGATCAAACGATAAACATATTTGGTAAAATTAGAAAATATATTTTTACTCTAGCTACATTTCTGTTTAGCCATCCAATGGAACTCTAGCCTTAAACTGTCACAGCTGCTGGCTGGCTGAGAAGCTGCCAAAAACATTTCCGTGTCTGAGAATGTTTCAATTACGTGTAGAGGGCAGCATCTTTGGTTTGGGTTTGGGTTACGCTCAGGTTCACTTCCGTGTAACCCACATATCATCTATCAACTATCTACTTAGCCCAACAGTTTCACACACATACGGGCAGGCAATCCCGGCCCACAGGCACACACAGGCATCGAGAGACGTGTTCATCAATGAAAAGTATGTCTGGCCAGGCCAGATCTTCCTTCTTCGTTTTCCCAAGCCTTTTGTTTCCCATTGGCTGCCTGCGCAAAATTACTTCCGTTTTGTTGCAACTGCAAAGTGTCATTGTTGCAGCATGTGTGGCAGCCCTCGGCATTCGAATTGCAGCCATGGCAGTCTCTTGCCAAAAGGGCGAAAGGCAAATTGTATGCAATATTGCGCTTTTTTTTTTTGCAGCTCCGGCTGCCGATGCTGCTGTTTCCTGGGCCTTCACTTCACTTTCCTTTTGTTTACCATTTTCCGTTGGCAACCTGTTAGCCAACAATGCCAGCTCATCTGGTAATTCGAGCACGTAAACTGAGACATTAATGCTTCATATGAACGAATATCGCTTACTTTACTCCCATTCATGCATCCCTCTTGTTTCACCTTATTTGACAGTTTCATGTGAACAGCCTCACATGCAATAAGTGTTTTTTGTTATTGCGAAACACCTACGAATCGCACAATAGTAGCTGACATATGCTCTCTTATCTGGCAGCTATTTGTGTCTTTCCACAGATTTATAAACATGTATGAGGCAAGCAAATCTGCCATAGATCTTGGCAGATGGCGCAACCATAGAGACGTTCTCTAAGAAAATCCATAACGAATGCATATGAATTGATGACTGTACTTGCTTTAAAAGTTTACATCAATAGTCCATTATGGGGCTATCTAAACCCTTTCGTGTGCTTTCAACACCTCAGCCAGCTGAGCCCATTAAGCACATTACGAATTCAGCATTTGAGATATTCCTTTCAATAGATAACACTTACAACAACTATTGTGGGCACGCCCCAAGTATCGTCTGTGGCTGCTCGCTTTCAACTGCAATTGTCAATACTCGATTTCAAACTGCAAACGAAGCGTGGCCCCAAGTTTTGCATCAGCTTCAAGTTTAGCGGCACGCAAAGGCGCTGCCCGAGACGGTGACCTGAGGCCAGGTGAGTTAATATTTCTAATTGAAAAAGGCAATTTGTATGCGGGAAACCAATCGAGAGAGCTCGGCCAGCGAGAAACTTCAACAGACAAAAGCACTCAATATAATTAAATTGTAGACGCTGCAGACCACAACCCACTCGTCATCATCATCATCATCATCATCATCATCTTCATCATCATCATCTGTGCAACTGATTTCAGTGTCAGTTTTAAAATGCGTCCGTTCTTTAGCAGACGACGCTTCTTTCTAAGCGGCAAAAATAAAATTAGCATTTTCAATCCGTGCAGCAGTTGCTCCACACCCTGCTTCAGCTCCTGCTCCTGCTCCCTGCTCTACAAGCTATCCGTTCTCCTGCTGCTATGCGTCCTGTGCTTGCTGCTGCTCTCAAGCCATATTCCACTGAAGACTGTGGAGCCCTTGCCAGCAGCGCGTATCTTTTGCATAATCTCCACCTACGAGATTCGGCATAACCCAGTCGCAGTGCATGTCAAGCGTACTTGGTCCCAGCATTGTGATCATCATATATTTGTCAGCGACGAGGCCCACGAGGAGCTGGAGCCAGCCATTTTTACTCGATTGCATGACAAGTGGCTCAAGTGGCGAGCGCATCTCGAATATGTCTACAAATATCACTTTGGCGAGGGCGATTGGTTTCTCTATGTTATTGACGATAAGTACGAAGTGATATAGTATTCAAAATTCCTAGTTCACTTTTAACTATTGCAGCTATGTAATTGTGGAGAACTTGCGCTATATGCTGCGCTCCCACAGCCCCCAGGAGCTCATCTATTTTGGCTGCAAGCTGCGCAGCGCGAATAATCAGGTAATCTTTATACTCTCTATTCATATATTCTTTCTACATTCGATTCACATCATTTAGACATATATGTATGATCGCTCAGGCATTGTCTTGAGCAGCGCTGCGCTCAGTCAATTCGTACTCAGAGCCTTGCCAAACGAAACGCTTTGCAGCTCTGGACGCCAGGGCGATGCTGCGCCTCTGGAGTTCGCTCGATGCCTCAGCAATGTCAATGTGCTTCCTGGCGATAGCCGAGATCATTTGGGCTATCATCGTTTTTTGCCATTTCAAATGAAAGATTATTTCATTGGTGCATTGAATTCTTCGCTGCCGCATCACAAATACTTCCTGGATCACTCCTATGATGCTATAATCAATGTGAGTTTATTTGCATGCAAATTCCATATGTCTTATCAAACAATTTCATTACAGTTCAGAGTGCCAATTTCGAAGCAATTGATTTGTATAAAGTTGGAATTTATGCCAATTATATATAATCATTACTATCTATCGTATCAGGCCAAGATATTCGGAACACCCCAAAGGACAATGTCAGATGATGATGAAAATTAAATTTGTTTATTTTCAAAATAAATATTCAATTGAATCTTGGAAGAGAAACAAAAAGTTGATTTTTCAATACGACAAAGTCTAGCTTTTAGAGTCTCTGAGATCAAGCGGGTTATATAGGCAAATAAAGAGACAAGCAGGGCAGGGCATAAAGCCAATGTAAACGTTGTCAATAGCCAAATGTAAGTATGAAGCATTCTTAATTAAATGCATTAAATTATTTTACAACCAGAGATTACTTAACCCACATTTAGCTAAGAACACTTACTGGCTTTTCCATTAACCCTTCTTTTGACTTTTGCTACTGGGAGACATTGCTCCAAAAGTCTCCCAGCAGTTTTTCATTGGCATAGCCAAACTTCCAGCGCTGCCTCTGGCTCTTCGCATCACAGACATTGGCGATCACACTATTGTCTTCCAGTTGAGCCTCGAGGCAAAGTCTGTTGGCTCTGCGCTGGCCATGGATAAGCTGATTGGTATTGCTGTCATAGGACCAAAATTGATTGCCAGCATGATGATGGCATTGCCAAAGCCAAATCTCTGCTTTCGCATGTTGCTGTTGCAGCTCGAGGCAATGCGAATTCGAGTGCAGATCACGAAAGTGACTCAGAGACCACTTTTGCTGCCACTTGGGATACATTAGATCCTCATCGCAGGGCAGCAGTCGCGGATGCTTTGCTGACTCGGCTCGCTCCAAGCAGAGCGACGGTGCCGCCAAGCTCTGCACTGCGCCAAATGCATAGTCCAGAGGCTCATCTATGGGATACTGCTCTAAGAAGTCCTTGCCCAAGTGATCCAGAAACCATTTGAATGGCTTGCACTGCAGACGTTGACGCAGCGCCTTTTGCTCCTTTAATGAACCCACCTTAACATGCGTCAAATGCGGCATATTCGCATAGAGCTTGTCCTTGTACTCGTCCAGCCACACCTCAGCCACACGCCTGTAGTTCTGCCAATGGGAATAGTTCGTCAATACCCAAGTACTCACTCGTCTTAAGTACTCACCCTAGCTATTGCCTTGCTCTCGGACTTCTTGTACTGCGGATGGAAGTTGCTATTCCTAAATAGATGCCCCACTCTGGAGCAGGGCACCTCCAGCAGCCGGCCACCGCAGAGCCATAATTTGAGACTCAGCTCGAACTGCTCGCCGCCCCAAATACGCAGCCCCTCATCATAGCCGCCCAGCTCGAAGAACCAACTGCGATATATGGCAAACAGACCGCCATTCATAATGGGATTCTCATGTGGCGCAGGCAGCGCCAGTTCCTCCTGCTTCGTTAGTGGCAGCTGGACATAGTTAAAGTCCCAGTCAAAGAAGCCGCGCGATGGCTTGCCACGCCTATAGGCAAACGTTTCATAGTCAATTGTATCCACCACGGGCGTGGTGCAGGTCTTGTTGTGCTCCAGCAGGGGTGCTAGCAGGGGCTCCAGCCAGCCGCGCGTCACCTCAATGTGTGCATCAAGAAAGACGAGAACTTCAGCCTGAGCCTTTTGAGCACCCAGCAGCCGTGCCTGCATCAATCCCAGCTGCTTTGGCAGACGCTGCTGCTGCACCAGACCCTCGAAGCGTTCGTCCACAGCGTACTCATGATCACTGCCATCGTCCACTAGAATGATCTCTCGCAGCAATCTCGCAGAGGTTCTCCTTCTCAGACTGCTCAACGTTCTCAGCAGCACACTCGGCTGCTCATTGTGATGGGTGATAACGATGCTGACTGCTGGCAGATTTTCCACTGGGTACTTGAGCTTTTTGCAGCTGTCAAGAGTTATCGCAGCGAATGAGAGTTAGCTCTTATACGTCGCTCGCGCGCTACTCACCTGCGATGCCGCATATCGAAAAGCTTACGCTCCGGCGATATGCGCTCCGAGAGCCAAGCATTATAACCCGTTTCACGCTGGCTGCTCTCCATGGCCAAGCGCTGCTCAGCCGTCCAGTTGCTCGTCGCTGGTCGACCCAGTGCGCCCAGACCGGCCAACACTAGCTCTGAGCTCTCCGAATTGCCAGCCAGCAGCTGATCGAGCTGCGTTGATGTCACTTTCATTGTTGACTCCACGAGCGCAGAGTTTGTTGTCTTTGTAGTTTCTTCTGGGCTTGTCTCCATAATGTATACATAAATAATAATATTACATGTTACAGCAAACAGCAATAGAATTAATATTGTTTTCTTGTGCCTCAATAATATCTCGCAGCCAAACATAATGAAATGAATACAAACAGACACAAAACACGAGCTAAAGCCGCACACGTTTTAACCAAGACTGAGTAGCTAAAACAAGTCTAAGAGCAGCGCAAAAGACTTATACGCATCTTCTACAATCGAAATCTTATACGCCGTGAAAGTTTATAAGCTGCAGCAAATGTTGTAATGCAAGTATTAGCCAAAAATATTTACGCAAGAGACTGTTACTTTTTTTTAAGTTTATTTAATTTAATTTCTTTTTATTACAAATATTAAAATTTTACTGAAATGAGATATGCTAATAAATCTAAATTATTGTAAAATATGAGTTTGAAAATAATTTTAATAAAATTGTAAATTTAAGAAATTGTTAAAATAACATTCATTTTAAGTAAAATATTAATTTTTCTTAGAGATATAATTTTTCTCTTTTTATTTGGAAAATTGTTTAAATAACATTTTTGTTAATAGAAATAATATATATATATATATATATTTTTTTTTTTAATAAAACTAAAATATCTTCATTATTTACTGTAAAATATTAGTTTGAATTTAAAAAAAATTTATTTTATTATAAATATTTATTTTTTAGAAATATAAAAATTTTAACAAAAATGAGTTTAATTATTTAATATGAGTATAAAAAAAGTATAATATATTTTTTATTTTATTTTTTATTTTATTTTTATTTGTAATATGTTGACAATTCGTGAGTCAAACTAAAGAAAATTATATAAACATAAAGCCTAAACAGAAGTACAAAACATTTAAAATAACAATAGTGTCACCAATCCGATGGAGGTGTTTTATTTGCCAGACCGGCCAGCTATGCCCCAATTCACAGCCAAAAATGGTCAGTGATACTATTGAAACTAAGAAAAATAGAATGTTTTAATTGAAAACTTAAATTAGAATTATAGGTTCTCTGGTATGATATTAACCTAACAATTTATAATAATTTTTAAAATAAAAAATATTAGTGAGAAAAAGGAAAATTAATAAAAATACAAAATTAGAGAAAATATAAAATATAAAAGTCAGCAGCATCCAAACTCAACTCAACTCAAGTTTATTTATTTATTAAATATGGATAAAAATGTATTTCATTTCTTTTTCTAATATTCATTAATTTATGTTATAAAAAATATACATTTGAATATTTTCTGTACATAATTAAAAAATATTTATTAATAAATAATAATTATTTTTTCAATATTTTCTAAAGAACTGTCTCAATTATTTCAAGTAAAATATATCATAAAGGTTAACAGAAATTCCGTACAGATATTTACATTTTCTCTTCCTTCTTTTTCTTCCTTTCTTCTATTACTAAAATAATTAATTCCAATAATTCTTTCTACAGATGTTGAGATATTTCTTATATTGTCAGATTGCAAACTTTGCATTTTCATTAAACTATCAAATATAAATAGCTTCACACTTCCGCATCCCTCAACATAAACATAGAAATATCTATGCCTGATTTTAAACGCCCCGGCGCATGCCAAAACTTGCCAGACTTTGCCCAACAGCTGCAACAGAATCCGAGTTCGAATTTGAATTTGCATTTGCTAGAAAATACTTAAAGAGGCAGTTGCAACCCCTCTGGCCTGGGTGGACTCATTAATTTACGTAAAATCCACTTAACTTTTTGTCGAGGCTTTGGCTTTAGCTTTGGCTTGGGCTGTGAGGCTGAGGCAATAAATTCCACAACTTTGCGCCTCATCAAACGAAATGAATGTTAAAATCTACCACGAGTAAAAGTCAGACAATAGAATAGATAGCAATCTACATGAAGTACGAGATGGCGACGTGGCGACGCCAGCAGCAATTTTAGAACATGTGGTGTTATGATGAGACGAGAGACCAATCCAGCAATTCATCCAACCACCCAACCACCCAGCCACCCACCACCGGGCGCATTAAAGCCACCCCAAAATTCTTAAGCTCGGACTTTAGCTGACAAAGGGTAGCTGCAGCCAATAGCAAAGCAATTTTTTTTCGGGCAGCTTTACGGGAAATTCCCTTAAAGCCGAACCCGGTACGGCCCGGTAGAGCACGGGTACGTGCCGGCAGAGCCAGAGTCTCATGCCAATGCACCGCATAATTTTAGGCAATTGTCAAACAAAACGAAGGGTGGCAGGCGGATAAATTAGATTTTTACTTGCGCACAATTGCATAAAGCTGAATAATCCTCAGAGGACCCAACAGCGCCCGCTCGTAAATATTCATTGCATACGCACGGCCGTTCGAGCTTTAAGTTCTATCACTCACCTCACGCTTCAGTCGCCAATCGGCAAACGGGGCTTTCATTGCTGCTTGTATAGAACTTTTTTCAAGGTCTATGCCAAATTTTGGGGCGGCAGCAATTACATTTGGCCACCCACCCGATGTCCTTGGCTGTGGCAGGGGCTGGCTGTGTGCGTGCGACCTCCCCAAATAGTCGCCTTGATGGCCCGGCTTTATACTCCGAGGGTGTCGAACTATAAATTATACCTTTTGTTGCAGTTTTTGCCCGAATAACTGAGGGGGCTGCAACCCCACCGAAACAAGGGTCTGTCATGTGTTTAATAAATGTTTGAATGTTTCGTTGCGAGATTAAGTGGATTCCTTTTATAGCATGAGTAATGATCGATGCATAATGCGCTCGAATGTGTCAGGTGTATGGGGGCGGAATAACGCTGCTATTGCAATTTGAGCCCAAGGAAATCATCTTAATGCGAATCTATTACTTTCTGAGATATCAGCTAGAAATTGAATGTAGTTCAAGTTTTTCAAAGACTACAAAATATGACCACTATCATTGCCAGAAGTTTATCAAAGGCAGCCCAATTACCATAATAGAAAAATACTTTATAGCAGCAATAAATGAAAAATCTGAAATGCATATAGATTGAAAACTATGAAGAGCTGTTGAAAATTGCTCGTTAGGTGCCATAAAACAATGAGGAGACGGAGGGGCTGGGATGAATGGCAAACATCGCAGACATAAGTTGAGCATTTTGCTGTTCAGAGTGGACAGCTCAAAGCGCCCACAATAAATTTCACTTATCAAAGTTTTCGCTGGCGCAGACCGAAAATCAGGCATGACAAAAAAAAATCGTTGAAGATGAAGCGAAACTCTGGAGTGAAGGACAAACTTTATGGCAGAGATACTCGAAGCGGGCAAAGGCAAACTAAGGGAAAATTAAATGTCTTTTGTCAACAGGCGTTCCACTAAAGATGCTGATGGGAACAGTGCACAAAAAAGAAGCAAGAATAGTCGGCTCGGAGAGTCCGACGCTTCAACAATGACGCACTTTTTGGGGGCCAGAACTTTGCCCACTTTGATATGCATTAAAAAAGAATTGGCCAAGCAGACGTAGCCGTAGCAGCAACAGCAACAGCAGCTGACAAACCGACGAACTGAACAACTGACGAACTCCAATGGTCCAATGGAGCGCAGCGCAATCTCGCTGTGCAAACTGGCATCATAATGGGCCACTTATCATGGCAATCACTCAGCGCCAAAGCGCCCTCTGGCGACTGCAAGCTGCAGGCAGTGCCAGCGTTCGATATGGACCCCTGCAATGGACACCTCCACCCTAGGGCCCACAGCGCAGAGCAGCCCAGCCCAAGCTATCGGGGTGCTGCTCGGTTTGCTTTACTACTTTTCGATACTCAATCGTCGTTGCCTTTTAATACTTTGCGCAAACACATTAAATGGAAATTTCGTGCAAGGCGACGACCAGCACCCTGACTCGCAAGTGAGGAGTGAGGAGAAGTTCTCACTGCTAGCTACCCCCAAATGCCCATGCAAAGTGCTGGCATTTGCACAGCGAACGCATTTTTCATGTGACATTTGCAAAAGCAAAACAAACTTTCACTCAAGCGATTCAAACCATAGAATGCCTCAAAGGACTCGCTTGCCAGGCCCCCAGGACCGCCTGCCACGTCCTACTGCTGTTTGATCTTTGCTCAGTGCTCATTGCACATTTGCCACTGTATGTGTGCGTATTTTTTCCGAGGCAAAATCCTTGCGTCAATATGCTCCAAAAAAAGAGAAATGGACTTCAAGCTGTGCTTCCGTCCTGTTCTGCTTCCTTTTCAAGTGTTTTATAAATAAAAATCCTGGCGCTTTTTGCTCAATAGTCCCACATACACACACACACACACACACACATAAAGCTATGGACAGGTTTAGGGAGAGAAATGTTTACTTTGAAAATTGCTCTGATTCGGTCAGTTCTTTTAGCTTTTTTTTTTTGTGTCGCTCTAAGCTAAGCCATGGAGCACAAAAACGGAATTTGAGTGGCATATCTTAAGTGGGAATTTGAAATTGAATGATTGTTGAATTAGCAGATTTGAATTACTTCAGGCCTGAGAGTAGTTTGGCTTTGAAATGTGAGAAAATGAAGCAGTTGAAAGATGTTTATTTAAAAGCACTCAAATACAAAAATATTTCAAACTGTGTCAAGAAAAGTTTTGTTTAGATATTATTATAAATATTGAATTTGTTAGAGAGAATTTATATTTAAAAATATTAAAAGGAAAATATTTAAAACTATGTTTAAAAATAAAAGTCTTTTTATTTTTATACTAGACATAATTATAGATAAAAAACATTTTTTTTATATTTATAAAAACAAAAGATTTTTTTACAAAATATAAGAAAAAATATCTTTACTTTATTTTCAATAATATGTATAATTATATGTTACGAAAATTTATATTTATAAATATTAAAAAAAAAATTTTTTTATTATTATTTTTATACAATTAAATATATGTATAAAATGTAAAAGATTTTTTTTTTTTTTATAAATATAAAAGAAATTAAATCAAATTTCGTAAAAATAAATATAGAAATGAAAAAGTAATTAAATAAAATTTTGTAAAAATAGATATTTGTTGAACAAACAAATATTAATATAATAATATAGATAAAATTTTGTAAAAAAAATGTTTGTTTATTTATTTTATTTGCTTTCATATTATTTTCTGTTATTAAATACAGAATAAATAAAATTATATATTATCATTTTTAAAAGTTTAGAAATAAAAGATTTGCTTATTTTGATACACATTGCATTATATATAATTAATAATATATAATTATTTGTTGAGAACATAAAAACATTAAAATTATGTTCAGAAATAAAAGTTAATTTCTGAATTTCTACAGTTTCTACAGTTTCTTCTGTCAGGCACACAACTAAGATTTAATATATACAATATCGATAAGTTTATAATATTACGTTTAAACAAATCCGAATAAATATATTTGCCTCTAGCTTAGTTAAGTGCTACGATAGTGTAAATACATTAGTAATTAAAACTTTATTTAATCGCATTAAAAGTTTTCCTTACAGATCTGTGATAATAGAAGTTAACAGATATTATCTCAATAGAATAAAATTTTGGAGAGAGAATACTTTAATTACTATCAGAGACAGAGGCCTATCGCACTATCTAGTAAATTAGTTAGCTACCACAGATGTGGGAATGGCAGTGACGTTAAATAACGGCATTAATAAATTAGCTTGTGTTAGATAGCATCGAAATTGTTGAGGCTAAACTTAGCTGAGCGCAATGAGTGATTTCTCGGAGAATCTGGCTGTAAACAGTAGACATCGTCTGGCATATCTGTGCCTAATTAATTGTCAAACATTGCGCGCTATGTGACGTTAATAAATGTCAACTAAATGAGCTGCATGTACGCAAACGAAGCGCAGCGAACTCCCTGCTGCAGGAGCAGAGACAACAGCAGAGGCCGAGTCGCAGATGCTGTCGCTGATGCAGACAGGCTACTTAGTGGCAGTGCCAATGCCACATGTTGCAGACACCGAACTAAGTACAACGAAAACAAATGAAAACTATTTTAAGCCAATGTCAGCAAGGAGACCGAGTCCGCAGCCAAGTCGCTACACGTTCTGTGTGCCAGGCAGGTGTGACGATGAGTGGGGCTGCCTGTTTACCAAATTAGATGCATTCGAATTGATGTGCGTGCATAAATTATGTCGAATCTGAGCTATGTGTGGGTAGTGTATATGTATGTGTGTGTGTGTGTGTGTGCGTGTGCGAGGTTTAACTGAGTTGGACCAAGTTTAAATTAAATGTTTAACATTCAATCACAGGCGCCGCCTTTTGTGGCCTGTGGCTGTGTCCTGGCCTCCTGGTTGCCTGTCTCTTGTCTCCTGGCATGTCTCCTGTGAGTGCCACAGACTTCGGGCCACCCGTTGACAGTTGAGCAAATGAAATGCATTGTAAACTTTTCTATTTGTCAAATATGCTACCTAAATACACACACACACACACACACACACATGCTTGATATACTTATACGGTTACGAAGACGAGGACTCACTCACAGCGCTCTTGTAATCAATTCAACTTCCTGCCGGTTTTCACACTTTAATTTCCGCTCTTTATTGTTATAGTTCTGTGCATTTGAGTTTGCGTTTGAGTTGCCTTTGAGTTTGAGTTTGGGTCGAGTTGACAGCGGCTACGGTTGAAGTGGTTTCCCGATCTGTCAGACAAAGGGTGGAAATAGTGCCAAGCCAAGCCAAGCAGCAGCTTTGAGGGAGTTTTTCAGATCTAATATCAAATAAAATGCACAACTTTGGTGCGAGTAAGAAACTGCACTACACACAGAGAGTGTCAGTGCCAAAGGGTTTCAATTTGATAAATAAGTATATGTAAACAAAGATCTGTAAAGAGTACTTAAGCCTAGCTAAACTGCAAACTGTGGGAAAAAAAATTAAATAAAATAGAGTTGCATTTAATAATAAAAAATTACTAATTTAAAAATATTTACAAAAATTATTAAAGTACGAAAAGAGCTAAATGGACTATATGGACCTAGATGAACCGAGATTTGCAAAAGAAAATATTCATTTAAATTGAGTTACTTTCTTATATATCATATACAAATAAGCATAAAGCTTGAGAGACTATATAGGCTTAGATTAGTAGAAAATTAGACGAAAATTTCAGTTAAATTTAGTTGTGTTAAATAATATATTTAAAAAATAATAATATAAATAAATATATTTAATAAAAATAATATAATATAATAACAAAGAGACGAGTACCACACTTAAATTTCTATATTCAATTAATTTTTTTAATTTTTATGAAAAAAAAGTAAAAAATACCTGTTCAAATTGCAATCAAAAATTATTGAAAAATTTATTTAATATAAAATATAATGAGTGAATAATGAGTTTTAGAATATATTTTTGAAATATTTGAATAGAGCAACTGAAAGGCAAATAAATATACTTAATATTAATAATTTAACTACTAAGAAAAAGATTTAAATTTCTATTTGGCCAAAATTCCACTTTAATAACTATATTTAAGTTGAGCTGCATTAATTATTGAGTTAATAATTGAACAACTTCCATTATATTAAAATATACATATATATATAACAAACATTTCATTAAGATATATGTGAGTTATTTGAATAGAGTATCTGAAAGACAAGTGAATATTAAATTTGTTAAATACAAGGAAAGCGATTTATAATTCTAGTTGGCCAGAAAAGAATTATCTGTTCAAATTGCACTCGACTGTTTAAACTTAATTTGAAAACTGTGTTGCAACTCACATTGACATATCATTTCAAATCTGCCCCGGGGCCAACAACCTTCAACAAAAAAGCAACTGCTGCAGCTTCTGGAAAGCTACTCCTGCTGTCTGTCGCTCGCCCCTTTGCAGAGCAAAGGCACAATCTCTTTTTACCTTAGGTCATTTTCAGCATGACAGTTAGGGGTACGCCCACACACACACACACACGCACGCACACGGATACATGTGTATTTGTTTTACGTAAGCTTTAGCCGAGAGATGGAGAACGAAACGTGCTATAAATATGCGCTTGGGGTTAAATTCTATTTGAACTTTCCACTTTCCTCTTTCTGCAGTCACCGCACAAAAAAGATGAAAATTTCATTCACACTTTCATTACATGTGGCTAAACTCGCATATATATTGCACCCTGGAGGCGTTTGTCACTGGCAGCGAGCGACCAAGTCGAAAGTCCTGAAACTGATATATTTGCATTGAAATGCGCTTTAAAACTTTATGTATGAGCTGCAGCTACGGATGCAGATGGAGTTGGAGTTGGACATGGGAATGGAGCCAGAACTGGCCAGTAAGTAGGAAGTGCATTCCAATGAATATATGGCTTGATATCTTGTATAGGCATCTAAACAATGCCGCGCAATTAGTTAATAGCACGCCCCGCACCGATCGATGCGACTCATGCGACTCATGCAACTCATTTCCCGGTCTTTAAAAAACGCCTAGTCACGCGGCCGAGCTCACATTAATCAGCATTGGCCACAGTGCAACTTGCAGGCGACTTGCAGCGAGCAACAAGCGACTAGCAGCAGCAGAGCAAAGATTAATTAAGGTCAGTCCTGGGTGCGTTGTCAAAAGAATGCCGCCTTGAGAACTGGCCTAGAACGGAGCGGCATAGTCATGGCAACTAATGCCAACACGAGCGGCTTCCTTCTTCCGAAAAGAAGCCCACTTGGCACAGAGGGGGAAATCGAAGCTGCGTGTGTGTGTGTGTGTGGGAGGGGAACATGACTTGAAGGCGTCTTGATGCATGTCCAATGCATCGTAATGAGCGAGGGGTGGCAGCGCCTGTGCGCCATATGTGGTCCACTCCGGCCACTTGACCACCACTTGCCAAAAGAAATCTAAGACGAAATCAGCTGCAGAAGTCATCAAACATCATCAATTTAATCAACGAGCCCAGACCGCTGGGCAGTCCGGGAATCAATGGGCATCGTCATCAGATGCATTGCCAAATTGCAAAGTCAAACGGAGCAAGGCAAGTCGATGCTTAGACACCGGGGGGTTGCCAGCTTACAAGTAATTAAGGGTAGCAATTTTAAGACAAATCCTCTGAGCCATACATAGCCAAGGTGTTGGAGCTGGGGCTGCGGCTTTTGTCGCATTGAAGTACGTGATAAGGGCATTAATGATGGCTCAGCCGCCACCTTCGAACAACCCAATAAAGTCTGATGAGTTTCAATTATTTTTTGGGGGCGAGAACGACGCCAGTTTCATTGACGAGGCGATGAGCTGTTGCCTGAGGAATTCAAGTGTAGTAGAAGCTCTTTCTATTTGCTTAGCTCATTACTTAGAAGCGTTTAGCGATATAAATCTCTCAAAATGAACTTTACTGCTCAGTAGTGAAATTGACAAAGCTAGATTGAATCAAACATATAATCTAAAGCTAAAAAATCCCATTTATTTATAGCATTAAAAACCAATTTCAAATAAAATTTATCAGTGTATTTTGTGGAGTCTGCTTGCTACCCAATTAATATGCGGTTTGCCTTCCAGTCGACTTCTTAGACAGAGATGATTATCAATGTCTGCCTTTGCCCAAAAAAATTGCACCTGCAGAATTTCATTAAAATTGCTAAGGATCTGCGTGATGAGGCACAAATATAAGAAGCCAAAGAACTGGCCCAATTTAAAGCTGAAATATGTGTCTACCAGCTGCATTCGTGTTTTGCACATACTTCTTAGCCGCAAAAACATCATTAATTTGGCACGTAATTACGTGAAGGAATAGCCCGAATACCTTGGACGTAATAGGAGCCACTCTTCAACGCCAGAAACTCGAAATCAGTGCAATTAAATGTGACTTTTCAGCAAAAATGTTCAGAATAAAATTTATGACAACAAACGAGACTAATTACCCGAGCAAGTGCAGCTGATGATGGCAACAAGCAGGGCGGGATGGGGGTTACTGGCAAAGAGATACTGTTGAAGTGCAAAATTGTGAGATACTTTTTGGGCAAAAAGGCGCGACAATAAATGGCCCTAAATAGCCATTGCCAAACATTAATCAAGGCTCTAATGAGCCAAGCCGACTCTAGTCCGAAACTAGTGCAGGCCTGCGAGACATTCGAGGCGTTATCGCTGGCTGGCCATCGCAATCACAAACACAATTTGGCAACGACAATACATCAAAGTTAAGGCATGTCTGAGACGCAGCCCACTTAACAAAACTGACAATTCAGCTGCTACAATTTGGTCGATTAGCGTCAGAATGTCAGACAGAAGGCTTCAGGTTCTTCTTCTGTTTGTCGGATCAGCTAGCGATCGTTTCAACCTGTCGTCATCAATTTTGTTGTTGGCAGAGGCAAAACTAAAAAAATACAAAACAAACGTAGCAGCTGTTGGTCAAAAAATCAGTAAATGAGGCTGCCGCAGGTAGCGAGAAGCAGCCAGCAGGAGGCACGTTCAATGATCAATGATCAATGATCCTCGCGAGAGGCAACTGCAACTGTCGAACAGTTGAATTTATTCTTTATTTTCTGTGGCAGGTGACTTTTGGCTGCCAGCTTAAATTATGAATTTATACGCGACTCAAACAATGGAACTGATCATACACAGATTCTGGTAGCTCTACAGTTACATGAGATGTGGACTGATCCTTATCAAATGCAGCCTTCAGCTGTATAATTAAAACTCATTCATTTGCCCGTTTTGCGCCTTATCAGATATTTCGAATCTATTGATTGTCTTTCCTGGAATAGCATTTGCCTTGTTAGGCTAACAAGCTCGACAGAGAGAGAGAGAGAGAGAGAACTGACCACCATTTAGCTGAAAAATTAATGGTCAACGGGCTTTGGCCTCGTCTTGGTGCACCTAACGCTTGCTCTTCCATCTGTTGCCACAGACGCTGCAGACAAAGGTTCGATTTAGGTGGCCAACGGAGGGCTTGTGGTACGCGTGTCTGCATTTAATTTAATAATATGGTGTCATGTAGCAGTTGTTAGGATGCGCTAAATGCCCCGTCCCCAATGGCCGAGTCTGCCAGCGTACAGAATCGAACGTCTAAACCAGTGCGTCCCGGCATCTGTTTGAGTTGTTGTGTAACCCAATGCCCTAGCCAACTGTTCCCCAGCTCTGAATGGGCATTATAGCGAAGTGTAGTTCATTTGAGACGTCTGTTAGGTGCGTTGCCTTTATGCTAACAAGGCGCGTGTTGAATGGCTTCCAAAGTATCTGCCCAAGAATTCTCGCTAAGTGTATGAAGAGAACGACAAAGGATGCGTCTAGGTAAGACCACTCGGGTACAGCTTAGTGGGAATGCGTTAAGAGCTCAGCTAAATACTACTTCAGCTGACCACACAGGGTAGAAGTAGTATTTGAGATATGATCTAGAGTTAGAAATACGATGATTAGTACTTGAGAGAGTCACAAGTAAAAATCAATATTCAGTGAAGCGCAAATAATATACAGATAAGAGTTAGTATATAGATATAATGTATATATTATTATAACTTATTTTAAAATTATTATACCAGAATCAATATATGTATAAGCTATACAAATATAAATATTATAAATTAAATTATTAAAATGAAAATTATTATACTACATTCAATATTCAAGTAGTTCATGAGAAAAAAAACATTAATTTAGTCAAGCATATTTATTAAATTTTTATTTTGAATGAATTATGGGCAAACAAAATATTATAAAAATATTTATATAATATTAAAATATTTATATATATTATTTTTATTATTATAATTTATTTTTGCATATTATTTATTTATATAAATGTATTAATTTTTCAATATTCGTTTTAAATGTATATTTCTATATAAATATTATATATTATTTTGAATGAATTATGTACAAAAAAATTAATAAAATATATAATTATTTGAAATACTTATTTAAAAACATTTAAGTTTCAATATTCGTTTAAATGTACACTAGTCGGCACAATTATTTTATTTAACTATTTTATGCTAATTTTTTAAGAGAAAAAATAATTATTTTTTATTGGAACTTAAAAATCTATAATTGTTTTTTTTTTCAATTCATGGTATGGTATAAGTATTTTTATAATAATGAAAAAAAAAAAATTATTTTTATCTAAAACAAAAAATGGAATAAAGATTAGTTTAATAAAAAATATATCCTCCTTTGACGCCAATAACATTTTGGAGTCGTTGTGGCATTAAATCCATTAAATTTTTCAGAGTTTCTGGAGCTATCTTTAAAATATTTATGTCTCAATATTCGTTTATATGTATATTTGTATATACATTTTCTTTGTCCTTAATTAACTTAAAATATAAATGTAGTTCACATAGTTCTCTAGAATAATTTTTATATATTTTCTATATTTTATTACATTTTGTACATTTTTTAAATATATTTAATACACATATTATTTTATTTACATTATTTTTTTATTTTTACAATTCATTCAAAAATAAAAATTAACTTGTATTCTTATTGCCAGCATTGGATGTTCATATATTTCAACTTTCACTCGCATAAATGGCAAACGAATAATCCATAATCGCTTTATCTGTACTTCGAGTTCAGTCGAGCATCTTTGGTGATTGCCATCATTTGTGAAATCAGTTATGCAAGAGCCAATGTTCTGTAGTTATTATTATTTGAGGCAGTTGCCCTTATCGCCTTGTGATTGTCATAAGCGCCTGATTATCATATCCATCAGTTGTCCAGGCAGTTGAGTGCGTCCTTTTACTTATTACATATGCAAATGGCAAACAGATTTCAATCCCTAACAGCCGGACGGAGGGCCGACTGTCAACTTTTATTTGACAACTTTCTATATGGAGTAGCTGAACTATATTCAAATGCAAATCCCCAAACTAATTTTGTTTCGAAAACATTTACGCCCGGTTGCATTTCTGCTTTTTTTGAAAACCCTTTCGAGGGTTACCAGCTGGTCCATGGCGAATGGCAGTCACAATTTTTGGCCACAAAAGCCACTTGGAAATATTAAAAGCGAGCCACAGACTATGACAGAGACGTCTGACAATAAATCGCATCAAAACATTTTTCATTTCATTTCGAAATGTTGCGTGCAATAAAATCTAATAATTTTCCACGGCTGGTGGGTGGGGGGCAGAGCAGGGCTTGTAGTTTGCTGAGCAATAGCATACTGGGCTATAGACATAGTACTTTGGGGTTGCTGCACGAACAAAACAGTTGCAAACAATTGGCAACACTTGTGACTCAGACGTAAAAGCCCAAAACAGCAACGGCTAGCAACCCTCAAGTGCACTTGCCACGCGGTCGGGATGGTACTTGGGGTAGTTGGGGTGGCTGGAGTGGCTGGGGTGGCTGGGTGGTGCGGGGCTTTCGTAATTGCAATCAAAACGAAATTATTTTTATGCTTACCGCCCCCCAAACTAACCGGAAAGCTGGCTAGAGCAAACTGATATATGAGACATAATTAAAGCAGCGACCGCAGCCATCGACGCTGTCCAAATATTCGCAAATCAGTTTTTGGACTATAGTTACATGGCCGTTGCGGGTCGGGGCTAGTGGCTGCAAATTGGTCATAGTCTGTTGGTGACGTGTCTTTGATTACGCCGCAAGTCGTTGGCGCCTGTCATCGTGCGGGATTCCAGCTTCAGACTTGCTGCTGCCCGGTTTGTTGTTTGTTTTTAATATAAATGCAAATTTGGCCAACGGCATTCGCCCTGACTGTGATACTTTGAGCAGGGCTCACACACACACACAGGCACACACGCACACTGAGATCTGTCTAATAATTAATATTTTGCAGCTTTGTCTACGATTTCCTACACGTCCTGCATAGCTGCATGCCGCATATTAAACAGCCAGCTCCATTTCCTGAGATAGTTGCGCCTACCGCCTCGCAGTTTAATGCAATCTAAAGTTTTTGACAGCCCCCCCTCTGGCCCATGGCACAGCCTTCCTTATCTATATGTCGCACCCAGACAACGCCCCCTTGGGCTTGGCTTGGCTTGGCTTAATTTATGGCTTGCAATTAGCAACTGGCAAATGTGTCATTTTATTGGCCGGAAAGTTCGGCTAACACAATAAGTGGACATGCTTGAAAAGTTACTGCGCTAGTTGCTTTTGAATTGCTTACATACGACAACTAATGAACAAGAGCCTCAGGCTCTATGGACATTTAATTATATTTGAATTAAAGTGTTTGCCAAATGTTGAACAAGTTTGGAACGAGATCCTTTAAAAGTGTGAAAAGTGAGTAAAAAATAATATTTGACAGTTGGATAATTCAAATAGATCATACTCTAAAGCCTTAGCAGAGCTATATGACAGAGCTTTATATGCATGCATTCATTTGTATATAGAACTTAAGATTAACTTATCAAATAAACTATTGACCTAAGCATAATTTTTGTAAAAATCAAACGAGATTTGAAATAAAAAAAAATAAATTAATTAAAAAAAAAAAAAAACAAACAAAATAATAAAATTTTAAACCAAATATATTAAATTCATTTAAAAATATTTCATAAATATATTTATTTCATTTCATCTATTTTTTAATATATTAATTTATCATAATTAAACTGGGGTAATTTACACTCAATTAAAAACAAAAGAAATTAATATTAATTTTAATTTTAATTTAATCAATTTTAATTTAATAATTTAATATATTTATTATTTTAAATTTTTTAAATTTTAATTTATTCATTTTAATATATTAATTTATCATAATTAAACTGGAGTAAAATTCTTTACACTCAATTAAAAACAAAAGAAATTAATATTAATTTTAATTTAATTAATTTTCAATTTAATAATTTAATATATTTATTATTTTTAATTTTTTAAATTTTAATTTATTCATTTTAATTTTTTTTAATAATTTAATATATTTATTATTTTTAATTTTTTAAATTTTAATTTATTCCTTTTAAAATATTTAAAAATACGTTATATATATAACAAATCAATCATTCAGAAAATAACATTATCATAAATGAAAATCTTAAATAAGCAGCTTAAAAATAATTCACATAAGTTCTCCTCTTTTATATTATTTTTAAAACTCCGCCAATTAGTGACGTGTTTACCATAAAGACTTAAATCTACTATTCATGATAATATGATTACTTGCACATAAAAATATCTTAAGGAAATATAAAATATCTTAGTTCACTTGACAGACGCCAACATATTTGATAGAGATGTTGAATCAATGCTTCAATGTAAAACTGTTCATTAAGGAGGTAGATCTTTACCAGAAGATAGTGAATTCGATGTGAGACCGATTACATAGACTTGAAGCCAGGAGAACAGAAATTGCAAGTGAGCAGCGTAGACAAATACTATATACACATGAGCTTAAGCTTGCTTATGTGCATGAGTGCCGCAACAGCAAATCAGTTCAATATATAAGAGAACTAATTCAAAGAGAAATTATTAGCTGATGCACATTTTATTATGTTCCTATTGTTTTCTCAATCCTATAAAATATTCTATTATAGCTCTTCTTTTACTCTTTTCTTTTTATTTATTATAGTTCTTTTAACTATCTTACAGTATTTTTAATACCTTCGCTGTTTTTTTAATAATTTTATTTTATTTAATTTATTTATTTTTATTGATTTTATTTTATTTTATTTACTTATTTATTTTATTTTTTATCTTAAGAATGATTATAATTGTAATTATATTATTTATATTTAATCTCTTATAATCTACATTTTAAATTTTCATTTAACACTTTCTTTTTATAGTTTCAATAGTTATCACTGACTATATGTGGCTGTGAATTGGGGCATAGCTGGCCGGACTGGCAAATAAAATACCCCCATCGGGTTGGTGATACTATTTGTAATAACTGTTGTATTTTTTGTGCGCTATTTGACTCTCGTTACGTCAATATTTTTAAATAAATAAACAATAGCCATTATCGATTATCGATTATTCTTATCATCAATTTTTATCATAAGCACATGTTGCATGGAAGATAGCTCATATAGCTTTCAACTATTCAACAGATCAAAGTTAACTCATTTAGCTCTTAAATGTCCAACAGATATATCCTTATTGATAATGCTATATGATAGCTCTACTATACTCATCTAGCTCGTAACGAACCAATATTATACACAATTATACACTAGATCATCTATCAACTTCTCTTGAGTAGAATAGTTAGAACCCTATATCATTATACGATCACATCGATTACTCCACAAATTCTATATCAAAGATATCTTATATAGCTCCTAATAAAACAATATGCCCTTCAATTAGCCGATGTATTCCACTATATTAAAATAAATGGATCCTTATATGTAGATAATACTATCATTAATAACAATAAAAGGTCAAATTGTATGAAAGATATAGCTCCTAATGAACCAATATGCCCTTCATTTAGCTGATGTATTACACTAGATCATCTACCGAAATTTCCTAGAGTAAAATAGATAGATACCTTTAGATAATACCATCATTAATTAAAATGTTATATCAAACTGTATCAAAGATAGGATATGCGTAGTTCCTAATGAACCAATATGCCCTTCATTTAGCTGATGTATTACACTAGGATTATCTGCCAAAGTGCCCTTAAGTATTCAGCAATCGCTACGTTTCACATCTCTGGCATAATTTGAAAGTAGCTGAACACAGACATCGTTTCGATCGTAGACAATGTCAACCTTCATATCTGTCTCTATCGGGCAGTGTGTATAAAACAAAACCATTAAATCGCCGGCTAGACAGATAAATTGACTCGAAAATCGGTGCTGCGGCTACGTGTGCTGTTGACATGCCACGAACTTGAAAACAATTAACGTAGCATTTTGATATGTGAGCTAATCGAAAATCCAGACACAGACACACACACACACACACACACACACACACACACACACACACACACACATAGCCATAAGCTAACAGAGACAATACAGGTAACCCTGCAATATTTGCCAAATGACTGAACAGCAACAAGCAGAGACAGAGACAGAGACAGAGAGAGAGAGAGAGAGAGAGAGAGTGATGCCGATGCCGATGGCCTTACCTGACCAGAGGGAAAACAAGTGCTTTGAATGATAACAAAAGGTGTTGCACAAGCCCGAAAGGCTGATGGCATGCAGCTCTCCTGCTGGCAACACGATTTATGCGATTACATAAAGCAGATACGAGGACGAGCTGTGGTCCAAGCTGAGAGCTGGTGCTGGTGCTGGAGCTGGAGCTGGGTCGCATTCTCGGGCTCATTAAATGTCAATTTTTGGCTCGCAGAGGACATTGTCGAGTCGCGTCGCCTCACATCAAACGTTGTCCTGCTGCGCGCGTGTCGCATCGTTAGCGAACCGGACTGTCCCACAGTCCTAAAGAGTCCTGAATTCGGAATCCTTTGTGCAGGACAAGTGCATGCAAGTGACTAATGCCGAAACAAACACAAAAAATAAAACACAAAAACTATGCCCATAATGCGGTCAGCTTTGGTTCATCTGGCGCGCCTGAATTATTATTATATGGTCAGGTCCATTGTTTGTTGTGAATTATTATCCCTTTCGCATATGTTGTTGTCCTTTTATATCCTTCGTTCTCAAGCGTCTGTTGCCTGTTGCCAGTTGCCTGATTGCCTGACTGCCTGACTGCCCTGCTGGCCTGCTGGTCTGCCTGCACAGTCTAACTGCCACGCCCACGTCTTTTGTTTTTGTATCGTATTCCATTTCTTTTAGTCTCGCTGGGCGTCGCGTTTCTAAAGTTTCCGAAGGCGTGTTCCACCATAAATTGTTTTGCTTTCTTTGGAATTCTTGTGGCTTCGCTTATTGGGTTCGTTTTCAACTCAAATTTCATAATTATCGGGGCGTGTATTGCAACATTCTGCATACAATTTCCAACTGCTTTAGCTGCCGCACAGCCCGATGGCCACATTTCGCCTTTATATCCTGCACTTGTTCTCAAAGATACAAAATCAATTTATTGTTTTTGTGCTGCGGTCAATGTTCTGTGCTTTGCAATTGTTGTTGTTGTTGTTGTTGTTGCTGTCCTTGTCGTTGTTGTGGTCAGCCAAGTGTTGGACAGCATTATAAATATTTTAGCTTGCTTTTGCAGCTTATGGACAACAAATGCTTGCCACCGGACTTGGTTTTTTTGGTCGGGCATGGGGCGAGGGCAGTTGGCCTGTGGCTGGACAACTACAGTCCATTGAATTGTTTAAGTATCCGAAAAGCTCAACTGTTTGTTTTTGCAGGAAAATGTTTTGTTTGCATTCAGTTTTTAAGTCCTTGTAATGAAAAGCTTTAGTCCACAAAGGAGATTTTATGATTTTAGCACATCTGAAAAGCAAAGTGCTTATTGTTCTAACGAAATAAAATGATTGTAATTATACATTTAGAGTATTGCACAGAAAAGTTATTAAATGTGGCAATATTGTAGAAAATCTTCTTTGAATAGCTTTTCTTAAAATATTTTTTTTTAATAATATTTGATTTTATATTTATATATATTTTGACAAGGCTGCTATTCTCTTAATATAAATATTAATATTTTCTGTATTATTAATTTTAATATAAATATTAATATATATAATAGAATATAAAGATGCGTATATAGTAATGTAGAGTCTCGATAATTCGAAATGGCAAGGCAATTATTAAACTTATTGAGAAATTCAAATTATCCATTGAACGAGACTCAAAACACAAAAAATTCAAATGAACGAAAATTTAATTTAATTTAAAATTTAATAAATTAAATTTTTTTTTAAACATTTAAATACATTCAATCAAATCATAATTGAACAATAAATAAAATTATAATAACAAAATTCATATATTTAATTTTTTCCCATTATTAATATATGAAATAAAGTCTTGTGTTTGATAAGGTCTTAAGCGTAAGTCTATTTGCCATTTCTAGGACATGATGTTGCACTTAGAATAAGACTCGACAAACTTAAGGAAAAAAATCAGAGAAAACCAAAATTGAATTTATAAGAGATTTATTATTCAATGAAATTCAGTTGTGAAAAAGACTACGAAGTAACGAGAGGACTAAAATCTATGGAATTTTGACAAATAAACAAATTTTTTTCAAGGGTATAGATTTTTTCGATTTTGGGTACACCTTATCGAGACTCGACTGTAATAATATTTTAATGACAAGTTAATACTATATCTCTGCTCACATAATTTCCAATTGCAATTTAAGTCTCACAAATAGTTAAATAAATCTGAAATTTCTCACGCCCTTCTGAATGTTTGATTTAACGAACAAATCGCTTAGCATTTGCACTCTGTGGCCCTCTAAAATAATATTAAAACCCCGAGCACATGATTCAGCAAACACATTTGGTGAACAACCCCCCCACGGGGCACCTCTCAACCCTGACTCCACTTATGAGTAAGTGCTTCGTAGACAAGTCCTTGAACATCGACCACATTGCGGCCAAATGCCGGTCACATTCTGGGCACCAGCTGTTGTTGTGCAACCACCGCCCCTGCCAGAACACGGCCCAGCCCAGTCATAGACGCCACGCCCTCCCCCCCACACACAGAAACAACCAACAGAATTCTAATAATTTTTAAACAAAAACAAACTTCCTTGCCATGCAACAACACAAATTCTAAAACATTACAAAAATTACAATGAGACACATGCGCTACGAGTTTCGTGAGCTTTGTTGTTGTTGTTTGGAGAATTCGTTTCGAAATTTCACGCCAACGTCTGTGACGAAATTTTCGCCGGCATGTTCGGTCGTTTGGGTCAGGGCAAGGAAACAAGTGCAGCAGCCTTAGATGACAACCCCCACGTGAGCGCGGAACCAAATGGAAATGGAAATGGAAAAGGTTGTGCAACACGAAACCAAAGCGCGCACAAAAAAAAAAAAAAAAAGAGAAAGAGAAAGAGAAAGAGAAATAAACGAAGAACTCAACCCCATGGCCATCGTGGTTGCCACTTTTAATCAGCGCCCTGCGCAGCTATTTAAGGGACCGGGAACAGCAAACCATCCGCCGGATTCCCCTGGCGCTACGGCACTTTCTGCAGCGGCATTAAAATTCACTGAGAGATACAAAATGAAAATTTCTCCACTGCGGGCTTGGCGTTAGTTTTTTAACGCGACGGCAAAATGAACAAGGGAATGAGCAACTGAATGAATGCATGAATTCCAAAGCAATTTTGATGTTGACATTGAGTAATGTTGGCATTGGGCCCACGGCCTGAACCCTAGTTCGGATTTTGGATTTTTGGATTTTGGTCGGCATTTTCGTTGGGTGGTTGTTTGGTTTGGCATTTTCATATCATTTTCGAATATTACATGCGGATTAGCATTTCCTCATTGGGATTGCAACAAAACGTGCCATCGTTATGCCCAGCTGGAGCTGGGGCTACGCGCGGTGGGAGGCGGGAGCATGTGGGTGCCCTAAAAAAGGGGGTGGCTTGCATGCGGGTGGTTGGCTGGCCTAATGGGTGGGTTTCTCCGTCGACTGGCATAGTACATTGTCTCAGCCAAAAATAAAAGCTCATTACTCAGTGAAGGGTTACGAAATTAACTTGCAAGAGATATATCAGTGTGTAAACGAAGAAGGAATATTTTGGAGCTAAAACTTGTTTGATCAACAGGAATTATAATGCCAAAAATTAATAATTGATAATATAATAATTGGAATATTATATATAATATATAATATAATAATTATATAGATTAAAATATCAATAAATAATAAAATATTAATAAATATATATTTTTTTCTTTTATATTTATATATTTGCAATCTGTCTTATAGTAAGCAAAAGCAAATTTATTAACTAACAGTATATAAACGGATGGTTTAAGCTACAATGAGCTCAATGCATATATTTACATATTTACATATTTACATATTAATAACAAAATCTACTCCCTATTTGGCTATTCCAGAACGCCTTCGGCTGTTATTTGAGTTGTCGAGGAGTTCTATAGCTAGAACATTGCAGTGGTCATGAAGCCTCCTTGGGTATCTTTCTGCGCTATTTTGTAGTTCCTCTTTGATAAGAGAAAGTGCGAGATCTTCATGTATGTCATAGTTCGTCATATACCAAGGAGCGCCTGTTATAGTGCTTAAGGTTTTAGATAGCTAGCGCTGAGTTTATTCAATATAAATAATTTTTAAAATAATTTAAAACTCTTTCATTAATTGCAACAATTTCCTTTACTCCATTCCATCATCATCAAAATATTTGCTTCTTCATTTTATAAAACTTTCGTTCAATTCTATGCCCCTCCCCAGCTGCAGCATTTCCAAAAATCATAGCAAATGAAAGCTCCTTAGAGCTGGTCTTAGCCCAATCGCATGCGCTAACAAGTTGCTTCAACTTTTTTAAGAATTCTCAAATCAACAGCCTTTCACAACTCAGCCACGAACAAGTTTCCAATTTGCTTTTCACGCTTGCAGTTTTACAAGCTGCTACATGATTGGGGTCGTCCGGCCATAGTTTCTACTACTCCTCGCTTAGCTCACTGTCTGGAGTGCCTGCCGTCTGGCCGTCCCATAACAAGCTGCCAAATTTCACACTTGGCTCTGCTGCGGCAACATCCAATAGCCCAGCACCTAAACTAAAACTTTCAGCGCGTGGCGCCTGAAATGTGTCAGCGATATGAAAAATTCTAGAACTGCAATCGAACTTCCCTAATCCCTAGCACTGCGCCCAACAGTTGCTACCCTTTCGTCGGCCGTAATCTAATTTACTCGGCATTTGATTATTAACTGACAGTTTATTAAAAACTCATCGAAACTGGCAAACTGATTTGGATTCAGATTTGGCTTTCCACTGGGCTTGGGGTTGCCCCCTTATCAAGATCCACGACACATGTCAGAGCTGCGTTAGCTGATTACCGACGCTAGATAAATATTAAGCAACTATATAACAACTTCCCCTGCTGGGCTCCCTCTCTCTCTCTCATCGCACAACGCTACTGTCTCCATTGCGAGCGACGTCATCGCCTGTTTGTTTGGGAAGCGCCAAAACAGCTTCCTTTCTGTAATTGACTCACCGCCAAGGGGCAAGACCCCGCCCAGCCTCTGCCAGCGCCCCCCACATCGTCCTCTGCCATGCAGCGTGGTAATGAAATTTTTTGGCTTCGAGTGCTATAAATGTATGCAGGGCAACTCCTGGATTGTTATTCTTGTTGTTTGGCACGTGGCACGTGCAGTCGGTTGGGGCGAGGAAATGGCATCAAATTGATTTAGATTTTAGTTATGTTGTTATTCAACACGCTGCCCCGCGGCATGTTTGTAATTATTTTTGAACAGGGAATTGTGCAATAATTAAAAATGATTAGCTCATAAAGATTTCCGCATCAGCACAGGCATCCCTTGGCGTCTGTGTCTCGCTTACATATTTAAAGTTTCAGCTCAAAAAATTAGACATAAAAAATTAAGTTTTTAAACAATACAAAAAGACTTTGGCTCAGCTTCAACTTTTTAAAACTTTGTCTTAGACAAAGTCCTTTTACTTAAATGCCTTCTCTTTTGGGCAGCAGCTCAGTTTGGAAGTGATAAATTTCAATATATATATGTTTTTATGGCATCAAGAAAAATCAAAACAATTTCGTGTGAAAAATTATGTGTTTTTGGAAAATTTATCACAGTCACACAGACACAGTAACAGACACAGACCAGTCAAAATCTTGGGGCTGGCGCATGTCAAAAATTTTGAAGAGCTCCTCAACTGGAGCGAGGCATCGAATGCATCAAGTGGACGTCGGACCAGCATGACGATAATGTAACCCTGTTGATGCTGTGCGTGCTCGCTGACGATGACGAAGCTGCTCTGGCTCTGCCACTGGCTCAGTATCTCAGCCTGCGACTGTGTCTGTGTCTGTGTCTGTGTCTGGGTTTTATGGTAATGCCAAGTACGTGAATGATGCACTAAGCGTGGCTGCTGATTCCCGGTATATAGCTGGCAGCGGAGCAAATTTGTGCGCCAGCCAAGCAAGATTTATAGAAATAAGTCGAAGACACTTGTTTACTGCCCCAGCACAATGCGCTTGCATACCAAGAAATCTACTCAAGCAGCCAAGTGAATCTCTGCCACAGACAAGTAAAGTCGAATATAAAAGTCGAATATACAAGATTATGGTCATCATATAGATGAATAAGTCTTAGATACTTTTATCGACTTGGCAGCTGAAACTAAGAGAGAGAGGAAGAAGGGGAGAGAGAGAGAGAAAACTTTACAAATTTAAATATTTTTTATACAATTGTAATATTAAAATTTATTGTGAATAGTAGTTAAAATAAAAAAAAAAAATTTGTAATAATAATAATAGAATGAGTGAAATAAATTCATAATAATAATAATTGTAATACAAATTAATGAAGTAAATAAATAAATATAATTTTAATTTGAAAGAAATAAATATTAATAATAATAAAACAAAATAAATAAATAAAAAATTAAAAAATAATAGTAGTAAAATTAACAAAAAATAATAATAATAATAGGAGTGAAATAAATGAATAATAATAATAATAATATAAATTAATGAAGTAAATAAATAAATATAATTTCAATTTCAAAGAAATATATATATATAATATAATATTAATAATAATAAAAAATAAATAAATAAATAAAAAAATAATAGTAGTAAAATTAAAAAAAAAAATAATAATAATAATAATAATAGAAGAATGAAATAAATGAATAATAATAATAATAGTAATACAAATTAATGAAGTAAATAAATAAATATAATTTCAATTTAAAAGAAATAAATATTATGAATAATATAAAAAAATAAAATAAAAATAAAAAATAAAAAATAATAGTAGTAAAATTAACAAAAAATAATAATAATAATAGAAGGAGTAAAATAAATGAATAATAATAATAATATAAATTAATGAAGTAAATAAATAAATATAATTTCAATTTCAAAGAAATATATATATATAATATAATATTAATAATAATAAAAATAAATAAATAAATTTAAAAAAAATAATAATAATAATAGAAAGAGTGAAATAAATGAATAATAGTAATAATAGTAATACAAATTAATAAAATAAATAAATAAATATAATTTCAATTTAAAAGAAATAAATATTAATAATAATAAAAAAAAGAAATTAAAAAAATTAATAAATAAATATATATTTTAAATTTCAAAGAAAAATAATTTTTGCTATTACTTAAGTCATATATTAACAAGTCAACTAAAGGCAATTAAATAGATATAAAAAATCTACATTTTCTCTTCAAAATTTCTACTAAATAATTAAATCTTTCTATGAACTCGACAACTACTCAGTTTAAGCACTCATTGAATGCTCCTTAAATAATATTTTACCCACAATTGTCTATAGTTTCGAGTGCTCTTCGCAGATTAAATTTACAAATTTAAGACAATTTGATGAAATGACTTACAAGACCCGGCTGGGTGCAGAAACCCAGCCCCAAATCTAGTTTACAAATTAGAAACCGCAAAGCCAGCAACAACAACAACAAGAACAAGCAACCGCAGCAACATCAGCAGCAACAACAACAACAGCTGGAAAATCAGTTTTCGCCTCTGCCAAGCCGCAAAGCCACACCCCTTAAAAAAAATGAGAGTAGGAAGCGCACAATATCCTATGGGCATGAGCTACTAAAGCCTTTAGTCTAGTGTCCAGCTGGAGCCTGGATAGGGAATGAGTGTGTGTGTGTTGCACTTTTGAATTTCAACTTTGTCTGCTGCGTGTAAAATTTACTTGCTCCAAATTCAATTCAAAAGCGATTATCACCACTTAGCTGTCAACGACACGACGCCAACTACAACAGATCCCAGCCGGACAAAGTCCTAAGAGCTCGCAGACCTCTGCCAATAACCAGCGCAGCCACTTGAACACTTCACAAAGGGCATGGCCAAATGTACATACATACATACATATGCATGCATCCGTGTGTATGTATATGCATATGTATGTAGCTACATCTATAACACTTGGCTGGCTCAAATAAAATTTACACTTACAAGTGGCGCTAAAGTCAAGTGTAATGCTCCAGCAACCGGCCCCTCCCCCTGGCCCACCGCTCTTTAGCCAAGCAGCTGCCGTCAGCTGGTTGGACATGGCCAAAAGGCTGGTGATGGCGATGGTGTTGGTGTTGGTGGTGATGCGGCTGCTGCGGCTGCTGCGGCAAATGTGGTCAAGAGTTTTATAAAGTTCATCATCCATGGCCTGGTCCTAAGCATTTTTCAAGTGCAGCGCCAAAAGATTTTCAATTTCAAATACACAAGTATATATTATATAAGCAGTTGGCCAACACTCGCAGCCCTGTCCACACCTAGCCGCAACGGCTTAAAGCCATTTCATTATGCCCTACACAATGGGCACAATGGCTAGCTCATCAAGCTGGCAACGTTCCCAGTTTTCAGTTGAATGCTCTTTTCAGCAAATCGTGATAATATTGAATTTATAATATAGGTAAATACGATTAGATATTGAATCTAAAGAGCTTTCGAAGGAATTATGTCAAATTAAATACACAAATTTAAGAGGTAGAGCATCTGAGGCAGGTATGCCTTATAAATGATATTTCTAACTCATTCTCTCACGCTCACATCTCGCTCTACCTCCCTCACTCCCTCTCTCTATCCCTCTCTCTATCACTCTGTCTTCCACTTGTCTTGACTGCACATACATAAAGTACATAATCATGTTCATGACGTGCGCTGAAGTGGGTTTGGGTTTTGAGTTTTGGGCTGGACTGCGTTGGCCTGTGTTGGGCGCCTGTTATAAGAGCTTAAACCGTTACAAGTATTTAAAAAGCACTTCAGTTGGAGGACTCACACAAATGTATTAAAAGCATATTGAAATGTATTGCATTGTTTATTTTAATTAAATCAACAGCGTTCGGGATTACACAAGCTTCCTCTCTACAGAAGTTGATGTCTTGAAGCCGCCTATGAGCGCCTGGGCATTCCGGCTGCAGTGGCAATGTTTCTGCAGCTCAAGTTGTCACAAGGATCTGGTTTGCAATTTAAAAAATCAGTACTTATAATCCAGTTTTTTTTTTTAATTTGAATTAACTTACTTCTGCAGGAAATCCGCTGCAAATCACATTGAGTTTGATCCCTCCAGACCCGGTCCCGAATCTGCCTGCGACACTTATTATTTAATTCAGTTGTGTTCATCCGTCTGGTTCGGCAGGACACACAGGCATTGTAGATCCTATCACAGTCATTTCTCTGTGAATGGATGCCAGCGAAGCAAATCACCAGGATGAAGACGAAAATGATTTGTATTTGCATTTTACGCGCTCTATAACCAGATACTGATACTCCACAGAAACTTCAAGTTGACTTATATAGGCAGAACGGACTATAGAGAATCCGAAACAGCTGTTCTTTAGAGCACACATCAAAGAGTATTGATCACCTTCTCTAAAGGTTTTCAATAAATTCAAAAGAAAGTTAATAAAGATATTGTTTTACCTACATTCTCATGCTTACATAATGAGACGACATCTGTTTCTGCCCCAAATTAACTTCCTCTTTGTGTAATTCGACTATAAATAGCTAGTATTTTAGCCAAGTTTATCTACAGTCCATCCAGAGTTCCAGCACTCAGTAATAATGTCAAAAGCTTTGATATTCTTGGGTAAGTTTTGATGACAGTCCGAATCCTTCGATCAGGCCGCTTATCAAACCATTTTCTGCCATAGCTTTCTTCTGCTTGTGCCTGATTCAAATACAAGCTCAGCAAAATGAGAATCAAAGAATCTGCCAACGGCTCTCCCGTAGCTGTAATGCGTGCCAACGTACAAGAGGTCCAGACGATGTGACGAGTCTCTTCAATGAAAATTGTCGGAAAATCAATCGCCAATGGAAAAATGTTACACGATGTGAGCTGAACACTGCCGCCTGTGAATGTATGTATACAAAATGAATTGAGCCGAATTTAGCAATAAATTAATTAATAACAATTTCAATTATTTTCAGTAACTTTGGTTTCGTGCAGACCTTTGACCTGTGCCAATGTGCGACGTGTACTCCGAGCATAATTTTGCCACGATACTTAAAAAATTACTAAATTGAGAAATGTATTGCATTCTTCAAGATAATAAAATGTATAAAAGTTTTAAAGAGAATATCGAAAATCTCTTATTTAATCTGTTAATCAATAGTTGGCACACGTAACGACAATTGCTTCCAGATTGTTGACTATAATAATAATATCATGTTGTGGAATTTTTCTGCGTATTTGCGTGTCAATTATATTCTATAGCCTCACTAATTCGCACATAATATCCAACACTGACGCTTATCAGTCAAGTGCATAGATTGCAAGATCTTTTAAACACTCACCACACACATACCTTACCTCTCTCTCTCTCTCTCTCTCTCTCTCTCTCTCTCTCTCTCTCTCTCTCGCTCACCTTGACGTTATCTAGAAAGCTGTTTCACACTCTATCTTTTGCGACTTTCTTAGCTCAGATTAACTCACCACACACAAACACTTCTATATTCACCACAGCTCAGCTGTTTCTGGCGCCTTGTCTACCACAGAGCAAACAAAGCGTAGCCGATGCTCTCGTATGTAAACAAAACGTAATGAGATGCAGAGAGGAAAAGCAGACGCCAGACACACACACCGCAAGCACACACACATACATGCACACAGCTCTATCTGTCTCTCTGTATATTCGTCTGTCTGTTTGTCTGCCGCCGATCTATCTGCTAAAATACACATGGTGATAATAAAGATTGCGAGCCGAAAACAAATTTTTTTGTGCGGCGTTAGTCGCTGTCATCATTGCTGTTACTGTTGCTGTTGTTGTTGTAGTTGTTGTTATTGTTAATTTTTCACGCACACAAACAAGCCAGACCACGTAGGAACCAACTTTTCGGCGTAGCCCGTGCTCTTGATACTCGTAATAAGCCATTGCGCGTCCAGTCGCAGTCGCCCAGTTGACAGTTGTCGCGAATGTCGCGTGAGCCAGAGAAGCAAAAAATAATAATAACAAGTAAGAAAGCTCTAGTCGAGACGGCTCGACTACGAGATACCCTGAACCCTGCAAAAAAGTGATACTCTTCTTCTTTACGCACGTATAAGCACGCGCTCTGCTAACCGCGCAGTTGCTCTTGTATCTTCGAAAATCAAATAGAAAAGAATAAATAATAATAAAAAAGAAAGAAATAATAAAAAAAAAAATAAAAATAAAAATAATAAATTATGAAGGGCTTAGGCGAGGCTAGAACCTCCGACACCCTAACATTCGTTGCATCTGTCTAGCCATCTACACCACGGCTCACTTAAACGGCAGAGTAGCGAAAACGAATGAAATTCGCCATATACGAAAGAAACATTAAAGCAGTGGCTGAAAATACAAATACAATTCAAAGACAATTCTAACGGAATTCAAAAACAATTGTGATTCTTAGAATATACACGCATAGCAACATAGAAAACAGCCCAAGACTTTTTGTGTGTATACATACATACATACATATGTGCACACGCATACGAAAATTGATTTGCATTGCTCAACGTTGCTTGCATTTCCATTGTTATTTTAATTGTTTTAAAATTTTTAAAATATATAATGGAATGTAATGAGAGTTCAGCATATGATCTACATATTCTATTTAACATTTTAAGTTTTTTTTAGAAATCATAACTCTTTTACAATTAGCTTTACATGCACAAATATGTACATATGTATGTATGTACGATTGCAGCCACACGCTGATCTACGCTTGCACACATATACATACATACATATGTATGTATGTTTGTACGTATGTATGTATGTGCGCCCGCAATGCGTCTTGCTGTGTCGCTGCCTTGCTTGCTGCGCCACATGGGTTTTGATGAGAAAACTTTATGGACTAATAATTCTGTTTCTAGATGGACAATCATATTGATATGTTCAGATTAAGATTATGTTATTCATATCTATATGCCAAACCAAACTGTATGTCTCTAGTATTTGAAATGCATTTTTTACACATTTGGGGGTGGTGGGGCTAATTGGGGACCGAAATCCAAAATCTGACAAAAACCGAAATTGTATTAAATTAGTATCTATATATATGCAGAAGACTTGGAGACTCTAACTCTAAAGATGAATTAGCTAGAATTTTAAAACTGGTTCCCGATAAATTCGTTTATCGATAACTTGCCAAATATACAAGTTATCGAATTTCTGAAACAAACTCGTACTGCGCGTGCAATATACGAACCTAACACAAAAAGAATGAACTCTCTAGCTTTTGTATCTTCGGAAATCGACGCGTTCAAACATACGGACAGACGGACAGACGGACAGACGGACAGACGGACAGACGGACGGACAGACAGACGGACATGGCTATATCAACTTTTCTCGTCACCCTGATCAAGAATATATATACTTTATGGGGTCTGCCACGCCTCCTTCTGCCTGTTACATACTTTTAACAAAACCATTATACCCTGATTTCCCATTTTCAATGGGCTCAGGGTATAAAAATAAAAATAAATAACTCACATTTCATCATTGCTTCTGTGTGTATGCATTATAAATTGCCATATTGATCGACTGAACTGATTGATTAAGTGTTTCGTGTGTGAGTCGCTGAGTGGAGTGCGCCAGCTGCTGCCAATGCTGATGCCAAAATGTCAAATAACACATATACGCATCTGACCAAACTGCAACCGCTCGTCCATGTGGTGGGCAGCAGTTTTGCGGCGTTATCGACTACCGACGACGTTAATTCACCAGACTTGCAAAGTATTCACAGCTCAAACAACAACAGCAGCAACAACATCAACCATAGTAACGACATTTTGGTACTGTACGAGCAGGAGAATTACACTTACCGTTCCACATCGACCATTGTGCTAATGGTCGTCGCCTGGATACTGCTGATATTGGGCTTTGTCTTTTGCTGCTGTGCAGAGTGCTTCGGCGTGAGCGTCTGGCGGGGGAAGAAGCGCGCCAGCATCTCGCTAAGCGGCGCTGAGAGCGGTGCCACCAGCACCACCACCAATGGTAACCAGTCAACGAGCCAACTTCATGCAGGTGAGTTTCTTAGCGTGAGAGCTTTGCTACGTCGAAAATGCCAAAGCAGCGGCATACTTTTTGGCGCGGCTGAGAAATGTGACAGCAGCAGCAGCAACAAGAGCCACAACAACAATGAAACTTTGCATCCCGTTGGCCAAAGCAACACTCAACTTGCTCTCTCTCCCTCTCCCATGACATAGTTCAAAAATACAAAATGGCAACAATAACCTAAAAATGGCAGCATAAAAGAAAAACACCGAATTAGAAATACTCTGGTATTTATTAGGTGATTATGATAGAAGGAATAATTTCTGGCTAATGTAAACTAAGCTTCAATTCAAATTAATTTTTGGCTAATCGTCATTGGAAAATAGTTTAATGCAAATCTTTTTGCTTGCCATTTTTATAAACCATCTAATATTCAATAATGAATAATTTGAATATTATAAATTATGAAATTGGGACATACTTTCTCCAATAGTCTCCAATGAAAAATATTATAATATTTATAAAAATGTTAACAATATAGAATTTTGTTTCAGAGTAAAGGCTATCTACCGAAAACACTTTAGAACACCATCTCTCAAGCTACTTTTTCTTTCAACTGCATCTACCCTCAATTCTATAGTTAGCCAACATCTAGTTGCTATTGTATTTATAAAACCTGCCCGTTTTGTTATAAAGTTTTTACCTAAGAGTCATCAGTTTGCATTGAAAATGTCGAAAAACTTTGTGCTCCATGGGGATGGCCGCTGCACATGTGCGATTGCTAAACAAAGTGAATTTCTCTGGGGCTTAGGGTATGGCAACGCATTTGTATGGGCTGTCAATGCGCTCAGCTGCCACTGCTGAACTACTTTTGGAAAAAAGCAAAAGGCAACGGAGCAGAGCTCCATGCAAATGTATTTTGCGTTTTGAGTGCTGAGAATTGTGCACTGGCTGCAGTTTTTCTGGTGGGGTAGTCCGCCCGACTGACTGTTCGCCTGCCCGCCCGCTCGCCCGCACGCTAGCCTTATCGATATCATAAAATATTTAGCTATTTTTCGTATCTCGTTTCGTTTTGTTATTGGTAAATTTGGCATGCGTTTTGGCTAAAATTGGCTTTTGGCCAAGTAAGCGAGCGGCAGCTACACACGTACGACTCCACACACTCACAAATTGCCCATATTTCTGGCATCATTTTGAGTTTATGCGCCTCTGCCTAGCTTCATCTCCCCCACGCCCACGCCCATGCCTACACACACCCCTCGAGGCAGTTATCGGTTGAAACTTGTGCATTGCACAATGCCCACTAAATTCTCAAAGATATTGAGTTTCATTAAGCCAATATTCATGTGTGTATGGGTGGTTGTGTAGGCCAGACGAAGCATCAGCAGCAGTCAGTGGGTCATTAGACTCTCGTATCGATAACGCAAAATTTGATTGCAATTTATTTGGCCTACTAGTTTGCTAGAGATTTGTGAAATGTTTGCTTTAAATAGCTTTTGCTTGCCGCATTCTTTCTCACAATGCTGTAGCTACAACTATGCCTGAGCGATAAACTTTCATTGGCATGTAAATTTTCATAAATTTATTCCAACCGAAATACAAAGCAGACGAAGAAATGTGAACATATTCACAAAAATTGTAAGTAATACAAAAAGTTGCCTGAACAAAATATGAAATATTTTAATAAATAGTCAGAATATTGCCAATACAACTTCATAAGGTAACTTTCTTTTCTAAGCCTTCGATAAATATTTCTTCAAACATTTCAGTTCAAGTCATCATGGCAAATCAATCATCGATAAGTATATGCAATGAAATCAAGCTGTTAATAAACATTTCTTACCAACTACTTATATGTGCCTTCCTTTCATTTAATATTCAATTGAACTGCAATTCCCCAAAACGAATCCACTTATCGATCAACGATTAAACACATATCGATAAGCAGTAAAGAGCTGCAGTAAGGGCAACATTGATTTGAAATCAGGACACATTGTTTTCCCCAACGACAGAGTCGTGAAATGTTATTTTAATACACCTTCTGCGTTAACAGAACATGAACGACCGTAAATACTAAGCTGAAAGCAGGAATCCGGCGTACCGAAGAAGCTCGTAAGTAATCGATTTGATGGTCCGCCCCCCACTCAATATATGCAGTTGAGCGCATTGGCCCATTTCGATAACTACATAAGACCCGTCTTAGTGTGTCAAGCGATAAATTCTTGCACTCGCCGAAGCAACTTAATGCCGTCAAAGCAGAGCGGGAGCAAGGAGATGCGAAAGATAACTTTAAGTTGCAGCTATAAAAAATTGCGAAAGTCACAAATGTTTTATGAAAGTTTCTCATTTTATTTAGCCTTTTATATTTTATTATATATATGTATGTATATATCAGCGCGCCCTGTGCATCGACTCGGCACAGCTCGCATACTGCACAAGTTTTTAATAAAAGTTGTGTGCAGCTATTGCAATACCCACAACCCCAATGCCAGCACCAGCACCAGCCCCAACCTCAGCCACTGCCATTTCCACTTCCACTTCCACTTCCTCTTGGGGTTGTCAGCCACTCGCACTCCGTTGTTCTGTTCAGGAATTCATAACCGCATTTCTCTCAGCGACTGCCAAGCCGAGCAGCAGGCACAGTTGTACATACCAATTACTTATATATCGACGATATGGCTGAGACAATAACTGAGAATATCCCCCCACAGCCAGCACGCCCTTCTAGCTAGGGCACAGCTGATGCAGCTTTGGCTTATAATAAGTTTTTGTCTCCCCGCACAGCGAGAATTGCGCATCGAGGCTTGCCAAGTTCCATTGAGTTGCTTAACTTAAATCTATAATATAATTCGGTTTTCCTCTTCGATTTGTAGGCACTTTAAAATTGGGTTTTCTCTTATTTATGTAGCGAAATATTGTTAGCGTTTTATTTGCTGTTTATGCGCTCCATTGCCATTTGTCCGCCAGCCCCACCTGCTGTTTATTCGTTTACATCATTTTTTACAGTCCCTCATCAGCGGCAAACTTGAAGGCTGGCAGGAGACAGACAGGAGGCGCTGCTTAGTTAGTCCTTCATGGCACTTTGATTGCTCATTTGGCATTTATTTGACGGCCTTATTCTCCGCCTGCCATCATATCTCCTACTGCTGCTCTTAAATTATTCATTGTGCGTGCCTCCTGCCCCTTTCCTGTCGCCTGCAGCATCTTCAATCTTCTGTTTTTGCTGCCGCTGCTGCCCACGTACAGCACTGCGTTGAGAGCAATGCGAATTTTTAAAATATTCATGTCCTGCCGCTGGCATCGTTGGCCAAGAAACTCGCTGAAAACATCATCGGACCAGGCACTAACTAAATGTGCGTAATTTTTACCGACAGCGCATTGAAAATATCGCTCGCAGCTATCAGACAGCAGCTGTACGTGAGTTTGCAACTTGCCCCGCTCCAAGTGTCCCGCGCCGAGGCTCACAGACCTACAGAGTCAGAGGCTCGCATCATATTGGATTTGCTGCCTGTTTAGCTAGACGATGTACACTGAAACCTAATATTCTGCTTTTTCGGTCAGACCAAATTGGCTGTGAAAGCAATGAAATTTGAGCAAAACTTTCATTTAATAAAATATTCCCTTAAAATGTAAGCGTTCAAAATTTAAATACAAATTTTGCAACAAAACTTCTTGAATAACAATTTGTGCTTTAGGTTTCTCTCTCTTTTTATACGAACTGAAAAATACTAGAAAAAATATTATATTAATTAAATATAATAAAAAAACATGTATAAAGAATAAAGAAAATTTTAACCATAACATTAGAAAGAATACGTCAGCACAGAAATAAAAAAAAAAAAATAAATAAATAAAAAAAATAAATAAATAAAAACCAAATGAAAATTAACATTAGAAATCAATTTTAATTTAAAGTTTAATTTTTTTCTTTTTTATTTATTTATTTTTTTATATATAATAATAATATAATAGAATAAAGTTGAGATAAAATTAGATATATAATAAATATTATATTAATTAAATATAATAAAGACAATATTTAATTGATATACATATATTTTAAATATATATTTTTATAATATCATAATAATAATATAATATAAATAAATTTAATAGATAGATATTTAAAAATATATTAATTAAATATAATAAAAACAATATTTAATTCATAAACTATTTTTTATATATTATATTTATTTATATTCGCCCATTTTCCTCTCATTTTTCATTGCACAATTTTTAATTACTTTTACTTTATAATTTTTTTTCCAAATATGCTTCAGATATTTTCGCATCTCTGAATTTTAGGCATATGAAAATTTAATAATAAATTTAAATTCCAATTGACAGTCTTATATAAAAAAAAAGTCATTTAAAATTCTTTCCTTTATGCAAAACAACTTACTATAAGTTTTGTACTTATATTTATATTTTCATATTTTAAATTAGATTTATTTGCTTTGTCAATTTTGGTTCACTCTAATCCATGTGACCGACATCTCAGTGCGAACAGGCCTCTCAACACTGCGTCTAATTTGTATTTATTGTGCAATTTATATTTATTTTTTCTTTCTATTTCTGTATATCTCTGCTCCTATTCAAATTGTGCATAAAATTTACATTTTTTATTAGCGCTGACCACTCCAAGGCAGAGAGCGCAAATGAAGAATGATCCAATGGCAAAAAGCTTGCTCGGATTCCCTGACATTTCGCACGTTTCGCCTGCTGATTGTGGGTAATTTTTATTGATTGTTCGCATCTACGAACATGGCAGATACACGCAGTTGGATATATGTTGATGATGTTGTAGTTGCTGTCTGTAGTCTGTAGTTATATTTGTATTGGGGTCAATTGGATTTGCGAAAATGGGACTGGAAATGGTTGAGAGTTCTGGTTGCCACTGCAGCTGCATTTGGAGTTGACATTATGCAATTTGATTAAGTTGCATTTAATTGCTTTTGTTGTACAATTATAAATAAATGCAAATTGCTTTGGTTTTGTAGTGTCATTTATATTAATTAATAATGTTAAATTTGCGTATTGATGACTCTGTAGCTGTTCGACCGAACTGTGTGTCATTTAAGCCGTAACAATGAATACATTTGCCTCGCAACAACTATTTGCAGTTGCAACTGCCTGCCCAGCAAATTCAGTTTATTGCCATAATTATGGGCAGGTTCTCAATTATATATGCGCCTATTAAGTGCTTAGCATTATATTCATATTTATATGGCTTGGAATTGCACATCCTGAATTTATGACGACCAATTTCATATGCATATTGCATTAGTGCTATTTCATAGCAATTGATTTTGTATTATTTTACACCAAAGCTAAAAGTTGTTAAGCTAATGGAAAGAGTTGTTATTTAAGCCTAATTATATTTCTAACCTAATAAATAGTTGAACAATTCAAAGCTTTCGAGTTTTACTCAATTAGATAGATAAAGCGATAGGACTTTGCTTACGATTAGATTTTTTAATTATTGATCGAGGATAAAAATTTATTTAGTATCTGAATGAATGCGAGCAGCAATCAATGCTGCACTGCGATGCCTGAACTGCAGCTTCATTTATGCTAAACTGTTCGTCAGCCGAAGCGCAACTCCTTTTACTTAAAATTCTTAGCTGATAACTTATCTTACGAATTCTTTGCCTAAAATGTGAAATTGATAAATTTTTTATTAATTTTCTTATTACCCTATGCTTGATCGTTATAATTTTGACTGAGGGATCTAAAAGCATTAATCTCCAGTAGCTATATACATATATAGGCTTATATATGTGCATAAATATTTGCTAGAAATTTATATATTCTTATTTGATTATTTATTTATATTTTTATATAATTAAATTTTATATTTAAAAACTCATAAAGACTGTATATTCATATGTACATAAATATAATTACTGAATATTTATACTTTTAAATCCCTCAGACATTTAAAAAAAAAAAAGATATATATATTTTTTGATATATATATTTTTTAATATTTTGTAATATTTGTTATATATTTTTATTTTTATTTAAAAACTCAAAACCCAAGCCAAAGCCCTGATGAAAAGCCTCCACAAGGCCTCCAACACTCATCAAATCATAAAATATAAAATTTTTATCAGTAATAACCAGATTCAGCTGCAATTATATATTATAAATAAAATCTGCACCTATTCATATATTAAATTTAATGCACACTATTTAAGAACTATAAAGCCCATATACAAGCACTAAGAAGCTGCTTCCCACACGCTCCTTAGCTATACGTCCATAAACTGTGAGCTATTAAGCTCCTTTGAGCTGCTTTAGCACTCGCATTTTATATGCTTCTTCGCTTTAGTGTTCTTTAAATATATATTAAATAACATGCCAAAAATAGCATGAAATGTGTGTATATAGCATATGTTAACTATGAAACAGCTCTACAAACAATTTCATTTATGTTTGCTTCATAGACTGTAAAGAACTATCATCGAGTACATTGTGTAAGTGTGCGAGTGTGTGCGTGTGTGTGTGTGTATGTGTGTAAAGTGAATTTTACGCACACTGCTCTTACTTATGTGTGTATATGTACATACTCCTTGCTCTGGCCTCACTTGGCAAATCCCTTGCTCACTTGGCAGCCTTTCAACGTAAATTACCATAATTCGCGCTTTCAAAAGGCGCACACTTAACCTTTAATTAAGATACTCGAAACTTTTCAATATTCAACGCTTTTGTATGCAATGGCGCCGCATTGGCGCCCATTTTCTTGTATACCCCTCCAGGCCAGGCTGTCGCTTTAACATGCACACACTCACACACTCACACACTCACACACTCACACACTCACATACTCACATCCACTCACACAGCACACACCACCCACACACTCACACGTCAAGTCGCTGCATTTTGCCATAACGAAATTAACGCCACGTCTGCTTGCGCTGCAAAGTATGCAACATAAATTTTTGCGCCGTGCCAATAAAAATAATTGAAGCAAAATGTGCTGCACATGAGCTGACGAGCAAGTGAACCAGCTGGGGTGGAGGTGGCCTGCACAGAGTTCATGTGGGTAGTGTGACTCCAATGAGGCTCCAATAAGACTCCAATTGCAATTTTACTTTTATTGCCAGCCGCTTGACGTGGCTGCCGCCCTTTTAAGTGCTGGCTCTTTGTTGTGGGCGCTGTTCATTGGCTCAATTGTTGTTGCTGCTGCTGTTGGTTGTCTGTTGTCTGCCACTGTTGTTGTTGCTGCTCCTGTTGTTGTTTGGCTATTGTCATGCCCATCCATCCAACGTCAACGCTCACTTGTGCTTGTTTTCATTTCCGCTGCGCTTATCACATTATTGCAAGCTCATTGCCGGCTCCTTTGATTCGCATTTTTCCGTGTTATTGCTATCAGTCAAGTTGACTTTAGCATTTCCTTTGTGACGTGACTGCCAAGCAGCTCTGCTGCATTTGCTATGTACACCGAGCAGCAGCTGTCACATCATTCATAATTTAAAAATATATACATTTATATAAAAAGTTAAGAAATGGTACACAGAAAAATTCTGAGTTCTTTAAGCTTTAAAATTATATACCACAAAATTACATTCGCTTTGATATTATTAATAGAATAAACCCGAGTAATGCGCCTAATTCCATTATAAGTAGAATTTGCTCCAAAAGCCAAACGAATTTCTAATCGATTTTTCAATGGTCTGTGCCGCTTTTCAACGTCAAAGCCCAGCTAAATATATATCCGAAAAAAAAAGAAACGAAAGCTGTCAAAGTGTCGCTCCTCTTAAGGGCTGCTAGCTGCCAGCTTAGCGACACATTTTGCATAGAACATTAATAAATAATTTGGTTTGTGTGAATGATTTTCATACGAATTCCCGTCCAGGCGTCGTTACTGTCTCTCTCTCTCTCTCTCTCTCTCTTTCTCTTTCTCTCTGTGTGTGTGTGCTGTCCTGTGTGTAACGTTTGTCTACTTTGCAGCTCATGTAATATTCATGATTATTTGAAATTTGCGCTTCGTTATCCTTTATCCTTTTTATGTGCACACAAATACACACACTCACACACTCACGAGAGACACACGACAATCATATGTTAACGCGTCCGGGCGCCTTCTGTGCTTGCACAGATATACAAGAATACAAACACACTCAAATTCACACACACACACACGCACACACACACTCACAGAGAGGGTGTGCAAGTCCTTGCATATCATCAGCCTTTAGTCGCCAGCTAACGTAATCGGTTTTCAGTGTCGCCGAGGAACTCGCCTGGGGAATTCCAACAGCGGCATTGATAGCAGCTCCGTCCATCAATATGCCCCTAACAAACTGTTGCGTACCTTCAACAACTCCTCCTGCCATCCTCCTCCTGCCACTCTGCTCCTGCTCCACACTCACAACTGTCTCTTGGTTGCGTTTTTATTTGTCACACGTTTGACGCCGCCATATTGTCAATACACACCGACAGGCTACTACACGTGTGTGTGTGTGTGTGCGAGGCACTTCCGTTTCAGCGCTTATCAGTTGTCGCTGCGCGTTTGTTGTTGTCAGCTCCCATGGCGCGCTTTTTCCAACTAGGTTGATGCAAACGGCAAACGGTAAACGAGCAACGAACGCCACTTGCAACGTGCCACTTCGAATGGTGGCAAAGTCAACGGCTTTTGTTAGAACTTAGGGACAGCGCCTGCTGCGCTTGCAGATGTGGGCGTGGCACGTCGTCTGGTTGCATTGCGATAAAATTGTGTGTATGCCAACTTCAACAAGTGAAGCGCTTCGCGAGCTGCAAGTTTTGTTGACAAACTGAAAAACAATTATGATTGATTGTTCAACACTGGCACAAAGATAACCACCACGAAAGGTGTGTGTGTGTGTGTGTGTGTGTGTGTGTGTGTGTGTGGGAGTACTTTAGAGATAGTCGGCTAAACAAGTTTGGGGCAACTTCAAATTGTCTGCGTGGATCGTGCGGCGAGTGCTTATGAACTAGTTCCAAAAGTGAGCTAAGAAAACTTTGAAGATAGTTCGCGAGCAGGTGCATTGCCACAACTAACATTTAGATACAAACTAAGCGAATATCTCTTCTTTAAAAGATTCAATTTTTTTTATTATTATTATTTTATTACTGCAGCTTATTGTCTGTGACTCTATAGCGCAGATATAACTAAACCTTAACCTATATATGGGCTAGAAGCCAGCATTTACATATGTTATCTAATTTATTTACATAATTATTTAATTGTATTAAGTTAATGCAGACGTTTATATTCTGCGGGCCAGGGGGTGCAGTCCTTTAAGCCTTCGCCTATTGGTGTTGTGGGCCAGGTCGGTAGCTACTCCGTTTAGATGCGCTAAGAGTCTGAGCTAGAGGAATGACGTCCAATAAGTTCGGCAAGATTCTATTTATGTTAATCATTCTTTCAATAGGCATTTTACGTAATTTGAAAAAATGATACACAGAAGTGCATATATGTAGGGCTTAATACATATAAGAAATAAATATTCTGAATTGGTTCCTGTTTAGGAACTTCTTGAAAAAACTCCCTTTACTTTAATGTAATCTAAATATACTTAAACTATATATGTATAAAGGATATTCCATATTTCGAACAGATGAACCTGTTTATGATTTAACACATTTAAAGAAATATTTTTTTTTTTGCTTAATTAATTATTAAATTAATATGTAAATTTTATGAAATTTATTTTATAATAAATAATTAAATTATATTAAAATGATATAATAATATATTAATAATAATATTATTAAGAAATAGTTAAATTATATTAAAATGATAATATAATAATGGTATTAATAAATAAATTATGAAAAAACACATTTAAAAAATCGTTTTTTTTTTTTAAATTAATTAATAAATTAATATATAAATTTTATGAAATTTGTTTTATAATATTTATTAAAATTTATTAAAATGATAACATAATAATATTATTAATAAATAGTTAAATTATATTAAAATGCTATTAAATTAATGTTATTAATAAATAAATTATGAAAAAATATAAATAATGAATATTATAAAAAAAAAACTGTTAATATAAAAAATAATATAAAATAAAACAAAAATAAAATTGTTTTTAATTAAACAGAAAAAATAAAATTAATATATTACTTGATTGAATTATATTACAATATTCAATTAATTTATATTAAAATTTATTTGTCAATAATATTCATTTAAAGAGGTAATTCTTTTCTAAAATATTTAAATTCTTTGCAAAGTTGTCTTGTGTATTTAAACATATATTAATTCGAATTAAAAGTTCTTACATTTCTTAATAAGAACTCTGTAGCATCTCTTTAGATACATTAACTTTCAATAGTTAATGAATTGGAAGTAGTTCATTGAATATGTTCCTTAAATAGAAATATAAATAAAAGGCTTGCAGATAAATAGAGAAAAGGTCATGTATTATATACAAGCGTTCACTTAATATTCTCGGAACTAGTTTAGTTAACATTTTTGAAATGCTAATGCCATACATAAAGAATTTATATTTGGTAATTTTACTCACTTATGCTAAACTGAAATAGTAAAAAGAAATAGAGAACTATATATGCCCTTTTACACATATATACTTAAACTTAATCAATAACAAAATCCAATTTCCGTATATCAATTACCTGGTAAGAGCAAAGGTAATGCCAATTAGTTAACCTTAACCTACGGGAACTATTAACCGAACATAAGCCCAATCAGCTGGCATAGCTCAACGAATTGTTTGAACAAGTTGAGCTCTATTCTCTGCCGTCACCTTTGTCTTAGGCGACACGCAACTCGTTTAAGCCCAGGCACACTGCACACTGTAGCTACAATCTTATCAAGACCAACATGCCGCATCTCCAGCATGTCCTTTGTACCAAAAAAGGATACAGCAGCAGATACAACAGAATGCCGTCAGCTGTAGTCGATGCTGTTGCCGTTGTTGTTTTGCCGCTGCCTCAGCCGGAGATAGCTGTTTAAGCCAATTTGTAAACCATCAAATCGCGTTAAATGCGCTTTTCCGGTCTACGTCGATGCTACACGGGCCCCTCGCTATCGTTCGAGAAATCTCTCATTGTTATTGTTTTCTTTGCTAAACGGAAACGGTTAGGCACCCCTCGCAAAAGGCACTCAATGCACGGCTCGCTACGCGCATCCTTTGCGACTCTGTTGTATTCAATTCTTTTTTTTCTCTCTCTTCTCCTGCTTTTGCACCTCGAAGCGAGTGCACAGGTATGCGCGTATTCATTGACATATGCACAGATATATACATACATATATATAAATACAGTATATATATTGCTACAAAGGCTTTGGCTGCAATCGTTGGCGCTACTTTTTCATCTCTCGACTGGGTTATTCATATATTGATTTGTTTGCCTTTTGGCTATGCTTTGTGCGTGAGAACAGGAAATTGAATAGAGACTGGGCGGAGGACACAGAGGTCCTCAATGCGGCTCATGCGAGTTATGCAAACGCTATTCAATTATCGATCTTCAATAGCAGATTGTCACCAACTCTAACTGGCATTATATGACCTCATTCTTCGACTTCCGCTCATTCCGTTCGGTGCATTCAAGCAAGACAGGGAATGACCGCTCGGCCGGACCTAAAACCAAACCGTGGCCAATGAGCCTCAAACACAAGGTGAAAAGCCTCTGCCATTGCCTCCGCTTCTGCCTCTGTCTCTGTCCTCCCTCCACACATTAAATGCCTAAAAAATGAGCGTGTAATTTACGAGCTGTTTGTCAACAATGTCCACAACAGAAACAGGGCACAGAAATCTACTTTGTATTCTTATTAAAAAAGGAAACCAAATTGAAACTGGAACTGGAACTGAGGCGTAATGAGGCGTTTGATCATTTCCGTTCTATATCGAATAAATTTAAATGTGTCAAAGGATTTTAACATACAAATCGTATTTTGTGTCATTAATGGAGACAGCGGCTCATAAATTTGACTGCATTATGAGTTTGGCTCAAGACAACAGAAAAATTAAGAAGGTTTTGGTTGAGAGAGCGTGTGCTAGAGCAAAGGTTGAAATAGAATAAAGAATAATCAATTTAAAATAAATTTATATAAATAAAACTTTTATTATTATTGCAAAGGTTGAAAGAGAATAAAGAACAATAAATTTAAAATAAATTTATATATATAAAACTTTTATTATTATTATTCATTATATTATTATTTTATTTAATTTTAATTAATTAATTATTATATATTTATTTCTTTACTAATAACAAAACTTTTCTAAAGTGAAAAAATGTAATATATTTAATTTTTTATTAATAATAATTTTAGTATAATATAATAATAATAATATTATAAAGCAATATTTATTTTTTTATAACCAAAAAATATACATATATATATATATATATATACTGTGAAATATTATCTTTACAAATTAATTTAAAAATATTTACAAATTACAAATATTGTTATTGAATTTTAAAAATCTTTAATAATTTAATTCATGAATTTGCAATTAATTTTTATTTTAAAAATTAGGAAAATAGTCATTAAAAATAAAGTATCTCTAATTTAATAATAATTACAAACTAAAGAATATTTAAATTCATTTTTATAAAAATATTATTAATTTTTTAGTTATATATTATTTGTTTTAGCATTTTTCATGACACGTCAGAAGAAATATGTTTTACCTTTATTTGCACTATAAATATTTTCTACATTCATTATTTATATAAGAAAACAAAAATGTACTAAAAATTCTTCATTCTGTGCTCTGCTCCCAGCTAGCCCCTTTAATCACATAATTTTTATTTATTTGCTAATATTGTTTGCCTTATTTACTTATTTTCTCTTATATATCATAGCTTAGGTATGTTGTTTGTTAATAAAAAAATTCGTTGTTTAAATAATTTACGTTTATTCAATTTGTCAACACTCAAAGTGTCTGTCGTCGCTCACAAACCTAAACAGGTGTACGAAAGTCCAAAGAGCTTATTCATATTCTAAAATTAAAGCTTTGGTAGTTAAGGTAGTTAAAATTGTAATAATAGAGGCTCGACTACCGTATACACTAAGTGATCTTTTGAAATGAATAACATATAATTTAATAACATATATTACTTATAATATACATAATCTGGCTAACAGCGAGCACAGCGCATAGCACAAACATTTACTCACTCAGATCTTAAGCCAGCCAGCAACAGTCGAGAGACCCTTACTAATGCCTATAAATAGATCCAGCAGCTACCTGTAATTTATTGTACCCTCGCACTGTGAGAGAGTGCAAACAGAGATGACGTTGTGTTTAATCGTGTTCAACTCCATGAACTTAGGAACTGTCCAAAGGGCTAATAACACAATGCCAATATCAGCGTGACTCGCAGTCGTACGTACAAAGTACAATGTAATCAACGTTGATTTTGTGCAAAATTCCAGAGATAGACAAATTAAACAGCGAGTCGCATAACTAACTGATAGATTTACAGCCGTGCTTGACGACGCTTTTATCTTTCAGCCAGACTGGCTGGCGCTTGAGTCACTGCTTAAAGGCTCCACTGTAGCTATCATGTGAGCTGTGTGAATCCCATGACTCAGTGCGTCTGACTCTGTGCCAGTTTTTATTCTTTATAGTCATATTATTTCACGCATGCGCAACCAGTTACCAGTTTGCACCTGTTGATTGTGAGCAACAACAATAACAACAGCAACCGAAATAAAACACAAATAACAAAAGGCGCTCTTCAAATTGTATTAAATATATGCATACATACGTATTTTGGCCCCCTTTTTTTCGTTAAACTCATGACTTGCACAACAGTCGCTACCGGGGTTGTTTTCATGTTTATGTTCTCAAGTTGATGAATGCATTTAAAGTGAAATTCTAATTAGCGAGTCTTATTGGATTGGGTTTGCGTATAGCACAGACACAAACCTTTAAAGGCATCGAATACATATATGTAATTAGAAGAGTTCAAATTGAAAGCAATCAAGACACGAACCATAGTCGATCTCCTTTTAATGCGTACTTAGTGAAGACACAAACTCTTATAATGCTCAGCTTGCTTCATAGTTATCAATTCGTTGTTATTTAATTATTTTAGTAAAGGAGTCTTATGTTTTTATAATAAATGCAAGTAATTGCAGCAAATATACAAACCTAAATACAAATTACCTAAATAGATCTCTAAATATTTATGTTGTATAAACAGTTAACCTACTTAGCCTTGCTCAGCTTGATGATTGTTATTTAGACACAAACCTCTAGCTGATATCCATAAAGTATGCTCATGCATGTTTTTAATGCTTAGTAAGGACACAGAACTTTATATTTATAATTGTATAGATATTTTTAATTATGATCAACAGTAAATAAATATTATACCCAACGAATACACAAAATCCTCAAATTATTGATATGCTAAGTATATTGATTGCTGTCAAGTTGCTCGTTGTGGTTCGCCTTCCACTTATAAACACACTACTATGCTAATCTAAATATGCAAATAACTCAAATTCGAACAAATAACTTAATTTCTTATATTTACAAATGTAAAGGAAAAACACTTTTTTATTTGTCAGCTAATTGCATTAATTGAAACCAGCTGTAACCGAATTCGACCGATATTTACAGCACTTTTCCGCATAGGTTTAAATATTTAATTCTCACATTTGTCCAGTTCCTTGCCCATATTTACACAATTGTAAAAGTCAAATAATAGCAAACAACAAAATGCAATCAATGCCGAGAGATATGGACAATAAATATACATGTATATACATGCATTACGAGTGATACTTAACACACATATTTATAATGCTCTGCTCCATTTGATATACGCCAAATGGCAGTGCGGCATTTAAGTTGTCAGAGATAATAAACGACACTTCAGATAAGCATCCATCGCCATAGAATGCAGCCCACTCATAAATCATGCGAATTTCACACAGAATGTCTTATCTACGCACTTCAGACTAGGCACACAAACTGGGTTAAGAGGCCACAGCATAGCTGAGCGAAAGAAAATATAGCTCTAAGCCCTACTTGCATTCATGCGAATCGCAGAGAGAGGCGCTATTTGCCGATTGTTGAGTATTTATGCCACGTGTAAACGATATTCCCATTTAAATACTATAATCAATCGAGCGACAAGCTGATAGCTTAAATCATGTGTAACTAAGCGATGTGGAATGTTAATTGATTTGAACAATGTGAGCAAAACGAATTGGAATGTTGTAGAGCGAGAGGGAATGATTTGCGTACACACTCTGTACACGTTGAGCGAGCGATTAGCATAAGTTCTCCGATACGCAATTGGTTGTAGTCTTATACTGCCTGCCAACACAGTGTCTTATACTCGCAACTGAAACTCTATCTATGCCACATACAGAGTATGGCAAGCCCAACATCATAAATTGTTGCAACTGCGAATATTTGATGCAACTCTTTAGCATAAAGTTCATATAATTTGCAAGGATGTCAAATATAAGTGTATTGAGTGTGATTACGAGTATTATGCCATTGTGACTGTGATTGCTATTGTGATTTTGATTATCGCTATGGCCACGCCCCTCTAGGCTTTATGCAACGCATACTGCTCGCACGCCACAATTTGCATGCGAAAAGTTCATGCAACTTTGCAACGTGCCGCATTATTCGCATTATCAATGTTGCCGCCGCAAATTGCGCAAATAATCAAAGTGGAATTTTCGGTTATAAATTTCCAACAAAATAATTAAATGCAAATTTCAAAAAACACGACTATGCGAGGTATGCGTGACGTACAAATATCATTTACAGAATTCTAATTAAAATATATAAAAAGTATAATTCATTTTTAAATAAATATTTTCTTGTAATAATATAATGTGTTACTATTTAAAATATCAGGAGAACCAAATGAACAAATTAAAATAAATTTATAAGACTATTACTTAATGGGAGATAGGAGATAGGAGATGGGAGATAGGAGATGGGAGATAGGAGAAATGAGATAAGAAATAGGAGATAGGAGATAGGAGATATAAGATAGGAGATAGGAAATGGAAAATGGGATATGGGAGATGGGAGATAGGAGATGGGAGATAGGAGAAAGATATGAGATAGGAGATAGGACGTGAGAGATAGGAGATAGGAAATAGGAAATAGAAGATAGGAGATAGGATATAGAAGATAGGAGATGGGAGATAGGAGATAGGAGATTGGAGATAGGAGATAGGAGATAGGAGATAGGAGATAAGAGATAGGAGATAGGAGATAGGAAATGGAAGATGGAAGATGGAAGATAGGAGATTGGAGATAGGAGGTTGGAGATAGGAGATAGGAGATAGGAGATAGGAAATGGAAGATGGGATACGGGAAATAGGAGATAGGAGACGGGAGATAGGACATAGGAAATAGATAATGGAAGATAGGAGTAAGAAAGCATTCCCTTCGTTACATGCTCGTTTTCATTTTACTATTTTTACAGGGTATTAATACCAAGAATGTCTTTACGGTCAGTTAAAAGTTCAATTGAATTAGCCTGTGCAAAATTGTCTGTGAAATTTGGCAGTTAATATAAATGGAATATTTTGCAAATAATATGCACAACACGAGAGCTAACCCGAGGGGTTGTCGAATCGCATTCGGTAAACAAAAGAAATGTAATGTAAATGTAAAATGGCTATGCAGTAAATCTACGTTTGTCTTTAGCAACATTTAAAAAATGTTTTAAAAATAATTAAGAAAATGTTAAATTCCAATGAAAGCAAATTACAACAATGTGAACAGAAATGGAAAAAAGTTGCGACTTTGCGCTTGTTGCTATCGCCACAATTTGCTCTGCTTTGTAATTGTTATGTTTATGTTTATACATACCTAAGAAGGGTATAATATTTAGCTAACTAAATATGTAACAGCAAATTAAATTTGTATTAATATTGTCAATTTAAACGTATATAGTCTAGAGTTCTTGGTTTTAATAATATATAAATATATATAAAGCTATTTATCAATTTAGCTGATTGGTTTTTAAGTTCTTTTTTTTTAAGATAAGATAAAGAAATTAAATTAATTAAAATTTAATCTGCAGCTGCTACAATAGTATAAAATATGAAATTGAATTGAAGCTATATCACAACATAAAAATATTGACTTTATAATAAATTAAATTAATAAAAATTGTAGAAAATAAGCAAAATGGCAATCAAATAAAAGCTCGAATAGCAAACCAGGCTTTGGCAATTGCAAAAATATATATATCAAAGGAAAACCCAAAAAAAAAATATGTATTTTAAAAACTAAATAAATTGAATTATTATATGCCAAAAAAAGAAAATTTGGCAAGCAATTTGCAAAATATGAAACTCAATTATGAAAAACCAGGTTAACAAGCTGAACTAACAAACCCTCAGCCTCTCAGCCTCTCTGAACTGAATCGGCACAAATTTGATTACTAATGTTTGTAGCCTTGATTAAGATTGTCGGTGCATACGCATAGCTCACATCTGTCAAGTAAACAGCCTTAGCAATCTGCTGTGTGTAAGTGTATTTAAGCTTCGTCAACTCAAAGATAGGAATGTGTGTGTGAGCTTTGTTGTTGTTTCTAATTTATTTCCGATAGTGAAAAACATTGACGTTCTGCCTGATTCGCAGTCGGTGGGGCCTGCGTTGTTTCAGTTTATTTCATTTTTTTGCGGCGTCTTCACGTCACACGGAGGCAGCGAGATACAGATACACTCAGTCGGCAGTCAGCTGTGTGCGGGCTCTTTGCTAGGCGGCGGCGGTGTTTGTTTGTTTGCTTGTGTCGCTGTCCAGATACAGATACTCTCGTACTTAGACCGCAATCGCAGTCGCACCATAGTAAACGCAACAACAGCAGCAGCAGTAGCAGCAGCAGCAGCGACGTCAACTGCGTCGCTGGCAGCGCAGTCGGCGGCAAGTTAACGTTAACGTTCACGTCAACATAAGCACTTGGCAGCTAACTTGGCTGTAATTGCTGCTCGCTACGAAGCACTTTTTAATTGTTGTAAACAAGCGCGCGCGTTCGGATTCGACTTTAAAATAATAAAAAAAAAAATTCTGAAGAAATAATAAATTTTTTTAAAAATAAATAAAAACGAAATTACAAATCAGCCGCGAGTTGTTCTTCAACAAATTTGTTGACAGAGGTCATGAAATATTCCTGAATTTGTTGTGTTGTCTGCCCATTTATGCAAATTAATTAATGCCGTACGAGCAATGGAATCGGCGCCAAAAATACAACAATAAAAAATGTTAAATTGAATGTGCACAGCATTTGTTTATAATTTGTGTCGCGATCAAAATAAACAAAATGTAAGCAAAGTCAACCAAAGCTCGCAAGAAATTACTCAATATATATACATCTGAATACATATATAAATGTATATATATATATATAGTAATTCCATAGATATTATGAATTGCAATCGCTTCCTACTTTTCCATTTCGCGTGTTCTGCTTTTGTCTTTGCTCTGTATTCAATAGATTTGCTTTGTTTCCATTTTCTTATTTATAAATAAAGCCAGAGTGAATTGTTTTTGTGCTTTTACAATACTAAGAATGCGCTCTTCAATTAAATAAAAAGTGTCTGCTTGAAATCGTAATTGTTTATTGAACAAAAGTGCAAAGTAAAACTTAACAAATAAAAAATGGTTTATGAAACGCAAAAATTCATTTCTCTTATCTCGTAATTTAATGTACAAGCAATACAAATGTTAGGCAAATTTTGATTACAAACTCAATATGAATGATTGCTGTTATCAAATGAAAGCTCAAAGAGACAATAATGCTTAAAATTACAACAACTTTTGTCAAGTGCATAAAAATGGCATTTAATTAAAGAAAATCCTATTTATATTCGAGGCATTATTAACTGCCTGTCAATTGCATCATTGATTGCCCTACGGCTTGAGCCCATTCTGATTCAGTTGTAATTTGCTCTTTATGCAAGCGTTAAAAACTTGAAATTTTCCACTTGATTTACTCATTAATTGCGCCCTTTATGCCTGCAATTGTATAAAAATAAAAATGAGATATAAAAAAAAATGAAATTACAATGTAAACAGTGCAGCTGTATATTTAGAACTGAGGCCTACAATACTTATAATTGCAAGTCGTTTAATGAACGACAACTTGACGACTTTTATGAGCTGCAATCATGTGCTAAGCTGCATACAATTGACTCTAATTGGATCTGCCTGTAGATGTGCCTCTGTGCTTAATCCAGATAACAGATTGACGACATGTTTCTGAGCAACAAAAATAGTTTGCTCAAATCGTTTAATTATCTTTATGACCCAAGCACATATATAACTGAGTAAAAGCTCATGTATTGCTTTTATTTTAATCAGATTTGTAATTTATTAAGCTAGAGCTTGAATCTATAATTGTATTAGCCACAAGTCAACTGTTAACGTCTTATGTAGCATCTAAAAATCAATTCACAAACTGAGCGCAATTTATAATCGAATTACGCCACCTTTCAGGGATCTTGGCATGTAGCTAACAATTGTTAACTCAAACAGAAGAACAATTTTTATGGCATTGCAGGCAGGAAACCGTAAATGAAACAGAGCAAAGCACGAGCACGCGTAACAACACTTCCATACACTTTTATAGACCGAGCAAAATCAACTTGGCACATTCATAAAAAAAAAAGCATCTTATGGATAGAGATACCGATACCAAGATCGAGACCGAACCTCTGCGAATCACAAGTCAGATACATCATTTAGAAACGTTTATTGCCAAGATAAATTCAGCAAGGAGTTTAATAGCCACTATCAATATTTGTACAACAAATAAGCGACGAGAGCGACCGAGCTCAATGCGACTCAGCGTAAAATGTCGCAGCCATAAGATACAGACGAAATCGTAGCAGCCGCAGCAGCAGCGGCAGCAGCGGCAGCAGCAGCAGATGCGTATGGCGAATTAGCACAAACGCGTTAATACAATTAGTTTAAAAGTGAAAAATCTCTTATATATTATATACTTATATATAAATATGCACAGGTATGATTCGAAACGAAACGGCGAAGAAAAAAAACTGTTAACTAAATAATAAAATTGAAAAAAAAAAATACGCAGCGAGGCTGTCGACAAAAAGCGCCACAACAAATTTGCAACTTTACACTCGTCGTCGGTTTTCAGTCGCGAAATGAAGCCACAGCCTCTGAGCTGAGCTAGAGAACGCGAGTGCCACCACATACAAAAACAAAAAACAAAAAGAAACTGAAAATATTTTAATAACAGCAGCAACAACAAGAAGAACAAGTGAACAAAATATATAGTTTAAACATGGTCGAGTTACTCAAGGCGCTCAATTTGACAGACAATTTGCTGGCGGGCCTTGACGACAACAGCCTCGAGAATGCCTCGAATCCGATTGCACTGATCGCGGCCGCAGAGCCCAGCATCAATGGCACGGCCTTGAATGTGACCACGACCAAGACGTTGACGACCACACTGGCCAATGCCACCAGCAGCGCCGAGAAACTGCAATTGGATGGCTTCGATTTGCCGGGCAACTATTCCATATTGATCAATAAGCTGGAGCAATTGGCGCTGGGCTTGGACTCGGCTCTTGGCAACTTCACCATCGATCGCCAGGAGGTGGAGATTAACTTGAGTGGCGCCTCGGCCAATGATGTGGCCGATGTGGCCGACGATTTGATCTTCAACGATGTTCTGCCCGCGGCGCGAGTGCCAACGACACATATAGCGCACGGCTCACGGATTTACACTGGCGAAGAGGAGGATTTCGCGCATGTTGTGAGCGATATTTGGATTGGAGTCATCCTGACGCTGCTCATTGTGTTTGTGATCTTCTTCATCTGTGCGTGCTTCCTATACCACAAGTTTCAGCAGTGGAAGAATTCATGTGAGTGCACGCCACACGGCGTATACTTGATAAGCCATTAAGCTGTGTTGAACTAGATTATTTGATGTGTGTGAATATTATTTGGTAAATTCAATCAATTGAAAATAAATTACTTATGCATTGATAATTATGTTTAACGAATAATGTAGCTAATATATTTATAATATTCACACACATTCAGCCCACAAATATTTCCATTAGAGTGCTTAAAGAAATGACCAATGAAACAAAAGAACTTACGCAGCAAATTGAACTAGAAATACAACCAAAGAAACTAAATTGTTAAATAAACGGACGCTTGCTCTTAACGTTGATGATATTGATTTTTGTGGTGTGACTCTTAGGGACTGACTACCATTTAGAGGCAGACAAATTTTAGCACCAAGTATTTGCATAGCAAGCTGACTGTGCGAGAGCTCTCATGGAATAATTCGTAGAATGTGAAAATAAACAAATAACTTATTTATCTTGCCAATTGGCAAATAACTTGTGGGCCTGAAAGCAGAAACCGAAACAGAAACACAAGTTCTGTTGTTATCATAATTTCTGTCTGGCATTGTTCAATTATAAATTATAAGGCAATTAGCTAATAAATTCTAAACTGCAATGATTAGGAAACACACACACGCAGACAGAGAAATGCATGCAGATCTTATCTGTGTGCATTGCCGCTTGGACCTTTTGTTTGACAGCCGAAAACAAACATAACATTTTCAGTTAATTAAAGCTGCAGTCAAGTGGCCCAAGGGCTGCGCCCAGACTCGGCAAGATATAGTACTGTGCAATCAAGTGCTCTGTTTGCCCAGCTCGGCCAGTTCGAGGCTCGATTACACTGCAAATGTGTGTTAATTAATTCAAATTGTTTTCTACTGCTGCTGCACAGTGAACAAAAGAAACGTCTTCTCCATTGTCTGTTAATGGCCAAGTCCCACTTTCATTTCACTTTGATTAGCACAGACAGAGGTGCATCGATTGACACTGGCAAGGCAGCCATCAAATGCAGGCAATAGCAGCTGAAGTAGAAACCAGCTCGAGTAGCTGAATGGGGGCGCAAGTCAAGTGCCTTGTGGTGAATGAACGATATCCATTTCAATGGGCCAGATAACGAACTGGGCAATAAGATAGCAATCAAGCCTATACCCATGCGCTCTTCATAATTGTTTGCAAACAAAAGACTTTTAGCATAAACAATGCGTGCTGCAACTCGTATCTCTAGCTATGCACATAGTTCAAATTCTTTCAAATATCTAGAATAAAAATCGTATATATTCTATTAATACATGTTTTTAATTATTAACAAAAATGAAGTGAAGCAAATACGCTGTAAAGCTATTAAGGAATTTAATTAGCGCAGCAAAAGTGTGTGTCAACGTATTTAATTTAAACGCATGTGCGCACAGTCGACAAACAATGCGACGTCACTCATACGCAACGTTGTACGCATTACGGTGCGTATGAGTGACGTTTTTTCAGTTCACGGCTGTTTAATTTACCTTTAATGAGCTGTTTATCTTTGTTTGGGCTGCTGTTGTTGCTGGTGTGGCCTTTGCAGCTGTCACTTTTCGGAGACGCTGCTTGGTTATTATCATAACTGTTTTTGGCAACAACTTTATAGTTTTATTTGTTATTTTTGAGTAAAAACTTTCTGACTGCCGAAAGTTGTTAAAATGTGTACGCATTTATAAACTTTTGTTTAACGAATTTAATTTTCCTCTTCTCGCTTTATATGTAAATTAAAACTAATTAAAACATATAAATTTATGCTTATTATTTTATAGAAAAGATGTAAAAAAAATAACTATATTTTAATAATAATTATAGTGTTTAACAAATTTAATTTGCCTTTACATTCTTTATATGAAAGTAAAAATTAATTGAAACTAATATTTTTCATATTCATATTTTACATAATATATATATAAACAAATTTTAAATTATATTTTTAAAATATAATTTAATTTAATTATTTTAAATGCCAAGTAAGGTAATGCTAATTAAAAAAAATATATATATATTTTTTTTTATTTATTATTATAATTTTATATAAAATATTCACACAATTTTATACATTTTATTTTAAAATTTAAAAAAATTACAAATAAAATTTTTTATTTTCTTTAACTTATTATAAATACCAAGCAAAATAGTACTAATTACATGCTAAATACAAAATTAAAGATTATTCATTTATTTTTATAATTATTTTTACTAATCTTCCTCATATTTAAATGCAAGGAATACTAATACTAATTTAAACAAAATATTAAATTATCCATTTATTATTATTATTATTTTTACTATTTTTTCTCATATTTAATTACAAAGAATACTAATGCTAATTTTAAAAATTTTAAAATGATTCATTTATTATTATTTTTATTATAATTACTTTTACTAATATTCCTCATATTCCTATTCAATATTCCCATTGTATTCCCTATGTAGAACATTTTGCTGAGTGTACTTATTGCAGGTGTTTATTTCGAGCACTCTTTATGATACTTTTGGAAAATTAAAATCCTCGAAAAAAGTCGTTAAACTTTTACATGCGTCTCACATTCGGCGCCCGCACTTCAATATAATATGTCTGAGTGGCTGGCAAATAAAGCTGTGAAATGTTAATTAAATTAGGCATTGATTAAATTTGCAAGTAATTAATAAAGCGTAAATTGCATTGGCAATGCAACAGCATCATCATCATCATCAACAACAACAGCAACATCATTATCGCTGTCAGTTGGGAATTAAATGTGACTTTCACTTGCCCAAACCCCGCTTTAGCCTTAAGCAGCTTTGACGTCAATACATTTTCCACTGGGCTACGAAATGTTTTTCACAGCGTGCAACAAATTTAAGCCGCTTATTCATAAGTAGATAAATTATATATGTATGCGTGTATAGACGCACAAATATATATTATATTCATGCTAATATTATTTGTTATTTTCGATTTATTGAATCGCACGCAAATTTCGCAAAAATATGCTAAATGAATAAAACCCCAACCCCAAAAAGCCAGCGAAAAACCAACAAAAAGGCAACGCGAATTAGCAGCAGTAACTAAAATCAAGTTTGTTATTGCATTGCCAATGCTAATACCCGTAACAGGCCAATAACTAAACAGAGAATAACCCACAAAGCAGCCAAAGCCGTTGGGCCAGCGGGCGGAGTTTGGCTAACCAAAGTCGACATGATGCTTCAGTTTATAAGCCACAAAACGTGTTGGATTTGTTTCAATGGCGCTAATTGCTTAATTGAAACTGTTTTTGCATTGCATTTACTGTTAGCTTACTTCCCGCTCAGCTTTCCCGCCAGCCGTTGCCTGTGACGCTGCCTTCCGCCGCCCTTCCGCTCTTCCGTCCTTCCGCACTTTGCTGCCGGCGCGCCTGTTGTGCTGTTCATAGCAAAATGTCAATTAGTATTTGCCTGCTAAAAGCCAAAAAATCGACAATAGCCCAAATTAGCTGTTCAGCTGACACATACACACACTCACACTCACACTCACAGTCACACTCACAGTCACACACACAATCGCGCCACTCCACAATATTCCAACATGTGTCACGCTGTTGTCGTATACGTAATATACACTTTGATTAGCATTGCGCATACGCCTCGCTCGGCATTCGATATTTGAAATGCATTGCGAAAAATTGTTCCATTTTAATTACAAATTTGTAAATATATGTACATATATACATATATATGTATGTATATGGCCAGTTCCCTGGCACATCATCATCATAATTGGCCAAAGGGCAGCAGCAGGCGCTGCTGCAGCAGCATATTTCAATAATTGAAGCACACTATATTTTTAATTAGTTAAATGCGCGTTTAATTAGCTTTATAAATTATGCACATGCAGCGGTTACTTGAAAACTCTGCACAATTTTTTCTTTCCTCTTTTTGCAATATTATTTACTGGCCTCTGGAGTTGTGTCTTTTTTTGCATGCTCGCTGACTTTGGAGTTTATTTTTGTATAATTTATGAATATTTGTTTAACCGACAGCAGTGCTGGAATGATGGTCTTTCATTTATGATTTATTTATACATTTTTGGCATATTTTTTTATCACACTCAGTTGGTTTGTTTGTTTGTCTGTTTATTTGTCTTTTCGCTGTCGACGGAAGTGAACTGTGATTTTTATTTATTAATCGGCGAATGATTTATGTGTAAATAATTGTAATGCATTTTTTACTACGTGAATGAGCTGTCAGCAGCGGTATTGAATTACGTGCGGCACGACAGCAAGAAAGGTAGGCAGATAATAGAAGAAAGAAATAATATATTAAAAGCGATGCTGAAACGAAAATATAGAATTAAAAATTGTTTATGCAAAATATTTAATCAAATTATTAATTAGATTTGTAATTTTGCAAAATTTGATTATAAAATTAAATATTTTACATATTTTGCTTAATTTTTTGTTTAACATTAATCATACGCACCGTTAGAATTCAAATATCTAAAATGCGCGCTCAGCACAGTGTTGTAAAACGTCAAACTGGCAATAAGCACTTACACAGCAACCCAAGCGGAGCGAGAGCGAGAGAGCGCACACATAGCGAAGCAACGCAAAACAAAACAAAACAAAATGCGACGCGCAATTAACACTCACACGCGCACGCACACAGAACTAATAACAGACGCCACCAGACAATAACAACAGCAACTACGACAACTAGAAGAAGAGCAGTGAGCAAACATGTTCCACAGTTGGACGGGAGCGCATGTTAACGACCGCGCAAAGAATGCAGCAGGCAGCAAGCAACAAGCGGCAACCAGAACATCGTGCAGAGCGGCGCAGAAGAGAGTCACGACTTGGCAAGTAGACAGACCAAAGACAGGAGAGCGCATAAAAAAAAACAGAAATATAAAGAGTCAAACAGCTGCAGCACAACAAAGAGATTAGAGAGAGAGAGAGAGAGAGAGAGAGAGAGAGAGAGTGAGTTTGAGAGCGAGTGCGAGAGCGAACGCAGAAGAACTGGCTGGTAAATTATATTGGCGACAAAAGCCAAGCGGCGCTGTCGCTGCGTGTGGCTTTTATGGCTAGTTTTAAAATTAACCACAGCTGCAAAAACGACAAAAAAAAGAACAGCAACAAAAGCGTAAAAATCAAAAGAAGAGACAGACAAAGTCGCAGACTGAAACGAAATTCAATTAAAAGGCAACAGCACATAAAAGTGTGAAAATGCTGACACAGCCAAAAAGGGCTGCGACTGTGGCTATGGCTGTGGCTGTGGCTGAGGTTGCGGCCGAGACTGCGGCTTTCGGCAGCGATCAGCACAAACACACACACACACACGCATGCTTGGAAAGCAGCGTCGCTGCTGGCGTTGCCTTTGTTGACTGTACAACGGGGCGTATACTCGTTTTTTTCAGCTTGCCTGCTTTCTACAGCCGTCAGCCAAATAATGTGTATACGTTTGTAGATTTTTTTAATCATATTTGTTGGTATTGTTGTTGTGCTCTTTTTTACGCTTTCTACACCAGCAGCAACAAGAACAACAATGACAACAACGATAGCAAAGCTCGCCACACTTAATTTGCATATTTTTGCACAACAAAAATCGTTGAATCTGTCCAAGTGTGCGTGTGTGTGTGTTTGCTTGTGTTCTCTTGTCTGCATGTTAGCTGTCACGTTGACTATCTTTTTGGCTATTGTGCCACACACACACACATACATGACCACTTACACACACTGACACATGTCTCAGTGCACTGGCACCACGACGTATGCGTAATATTGCATTGAAAGCGCATGCAGCAACCAAATTTTTTGTTGTTCCATTTTTTGTTCTTATTTTTTTTTTCTAGCAGAAGCTTAGCAACGTTTTTTTATTTATATATTATTCTAGTTATTCGCTGATTCTTTATACAAAAGGAAAAAAAAGTAGATTTCATGCTTTTGTTTGTCGCTCGCTTTTGTTTACAAACGATATGCTGCTATGCCAGAGTGTCAAAAAATACATGCACAAATGTATATACATACATTTATATAAGTAAAATAAATTGCCATAGCGACGCGCTGCTGTTGATAAGAGTAGAATAATAAAGAAAACATTTCGCCATTATAAACAACACAATAAATATTCAATATGCTCGATTTAAATGAAAGTAAACTGAACTCAAATAAAATAATCTAGTTATTGATTTGTAGTTTCAGCTCAATTTATTGCATTTGTTGAGCATAAAATAGAAACATGCCTTTCAAGTCTCTTTCAAATATGTCAAATATCTTACAGCTGAACTGAGCTGATTCCAGTCCCTTTGTACGTTCCGAACTAGATCATTTCGTTCCATCTCTCTCGCTCTAGTTCTGTCTCGTTCTGTTGCCACCCCTTTGAACCACATGCACCCCATTTCTGAATTGACAAACTATCTTGAGTTTTGCTCTCTAACATTTGCTCTCGCAATAAATATATAGTACGTGTAGCACACCCACCCCCTTGGTCGATCCCAAGTCAAGGCAAGTAAAGCTGACAAAGGGGCTGATAGTAGCAGCTGCTGCTGCTTTTGCTGCTGCTGTTTGGCCATAAACATAAAACTGAAGGCCGTCGAAAGGTACAGGAGACAAAATGCACACACACACACACATGCACATACACGCACACACACCCCAAATGACATTGAGGTAATTGTACCAGGGGTTGATTGGTTTGTGGGAAGCAACAATTTCATATAGAAATCATAATAAATGTATTTTCATTGGATATCTTGGCTTATATATAATTTATATAAATGCTCGTTGTCTTAAATTACAAAATATTTTGCTTGTCTCTGCAAAAATCGCAGACTTCATGCGTGCGCGCTGTCTTTTCGCTTAGCTTAAGATTCGAGAGAAATATGATGAGAATTAATCTCTTAAAATGAGTTGCTTAAAACAAACTATGAAATAAATATATAATTAAATGTATATGTATTTATATGTAATAAGCAGCATTCGCGTGAGTTTTTATGGGTGAATATATATGCATATAGAATTATGTTTAACTAGATTCAATTTGGAATTCGATTACGCGTTATGTTAATGAATTTATACATAACGTAAATTGCATAATTCATGACTGGCAATTTACTCGCTTCAATGATAATTCATTAAATTACATAATATTTGCATATATCAAATCAGATTCTGATGAATCCAAAAAAAAAAAAAAATCATATAAACTCATTCAAGTCGAAATGTCATGGATTTCTATCCAACAAAATATCTTCGGCAATCCACAACATTCCAAGTTCAATGGAATTTGATTTGTTCTTTGCTTCGCGATTTTACAATATTTTTAAATTAACAATTCATATTGTATCTTAAAATTATTTACAATGTATATAGTTTGACTGTTTGTCCATATCAAAAATATGATGTATATATGTATATAAAAACTCTTTGCAGTCTCTTAAATTTTTTTTCTTTTTAGTTTTTTAGTTTTTTTTTTTTTTTGTCATATAATTAATGCTTTTAAAACGTAGTCTTTTCTGTTCATAAATGTTAATTAAATGCAAAAAATTAGATTATCTTTAGATGGTTTCTTCTTCTTCGAAATGCTTGCTTCATTCATTATGTTAATAAGTCTGTATACATAGAGAATACTTAATCCCTGCAAAATGGAAAATCTTATGAGGAGACAGAGAGAGAGAGAGATAGTTTAATCGTCTCCAGGTCTGCGAGGTTTGCACTAAGCTACAGAATTTCAAGTACAGTTGCATCTTAACCTAATGAGTACGAGTTGTGGATTGGAGTCTGATAAGTCTTTAGAGTTCCGCCTGCTGCCCAACTACCGTAAAGTAGCTTGTAATCTTGCGATTAGTCTTTGTCTTGCCATTGCTGGTCACGGCGTCCGCAGCTGAGCCACTGGACAGTGCATTTTCCTTCTCCGGCGTTATCTCCTCATCGTCATCCCCCTTGGCCGGCTCCACTTGCATTGAAACGGTGACCGACACCTGTGCACAGCCACCAACACCTGTGCCAGCGCCAGCATCAGCTGCCAGCTCGGACAAATTGTGTTTGTTCTCCGCCGCTGGGGTGGCAGGCGTCTCCTCGGTAATGTCGTTCAGTGTGCTCAGGCTACGCTTCAGTTCATCCAGTAACTTTTCCTGAGCGGCTATCTTCTCCTGCAGCTTCTCACGCCGGGGGCGACGCGTTGCTGGCTTCGACTTGTTACTCTCCGGCGACTCCTGTTGCGCTTGGTTATTCGATGCGTTTGCGGTTTGTCCGCCGTGCTCGCGCTGCTGGTGACGCTGCAAGTTGACGCGCGAAGAATAGCCACGCTGGCAAGCGCTGCAGCTAAAAGGTTTTTCACCTAAAAGAGAATACAAAAAGTGAGATAAAGGCAATCACACCTGCTAAGCTAGATGTCCAGATCACTTACCTGTGTGCCGGCGCATGTGGACGCGCATGTCGATTTTGCGCGAGAAGCGCTTGTCGCACATTTCACATTGGATGGGCTTGTCGCCCAGGTGTGTGCGCCGATGCACAATGAGATTCTGGCGGGCACGGAACGCCTTGCCGCACAGGTCACAGCTGTAGGGCTTCTCGCCGGTGTGCACACGCACATGAATGGCCAGATCGGAGCTGCGCACAAAGCCTTTGCCGCACAGCTCGCACTTGTAGCGCCGATCGTTCTTGTGGTGGCGCATATGCAGGGCCATGTCCTGCTTGGTGGCCAGCGGGAGACCGCATAGCTCGCACTTGAATGCCTTTTCGGTACGATGTCGCAGCTGATGCTCGGCCAGGCGCATCTTTAGACGGAAGGCGCGCCCACACTGGCCACACACGTGCGGCTTCTCGCCTGTGTGCAAACGCAGATGATCCTGCAGCCGTGAGAAACGCTGAAAGGTCTTGCTGCAGAAATTGCAGGTGTGAATGGTGCCATTACGCTGCACTTCCTCAGATGACTCTCGCTTGATGGAGACTGCTGCAAGGCTCTCATCCGTGGAGCTATTATGCGGTCTATAGCTCTCTACATCGGAGTCAGTGTCTTTGTCTTCCTCCTCCATGTCGTCGTCCTCGTCCTTCACATCGACAACATAATCCACATAGCTGCGCGATTTGCGTGCACGTCTCGGCTCCAATTCCTCTTTGATCTCTGGCTGTACCTGCTTGTCATCCTTTTCAAGCTCTTTTTCGAGCTTCTCAGACTGCTCCTTTGGCTGTTTCTCCTGAGGCGCCGTTACCTTATCTAACTTCTGCTGCTGCTGTTCCTTGCTTTGCTTCTGCTGTTCTGTTTCTTTCTTCTCTTGCGCCTTTTCGCTCTCCTTCTGCTGTTTTTCCTCGACCTGTGCCAACTTTTGGGCCTTGCGTCCTCTCTTACGACTGGCATTGTTTAATGCGGCTTGACTATTTTCTTGTTGTTCCTTCTCGTGCTTTGGTTTCTCCTCTTTCTTGCGCTTACGTCCTGCTCGCTTGGCCACAGGCAGTTTGATGATCATCTTCTTAACCTTGGGACTGCGCTCGGCTGAAATTTCCGCCACCATGGCGCTTATCATAGCGAGATCATCTTTGTCAGCCGTCTCACTTTCTGGCGGCGGTGTCTCTGGCAGCTCCAAGGCTTGCACCTGCACCTGCATCTGCAACTGCACCTGCGGCAACACCTGCGCCTGCGCCAGAGCTGATACGGAATCGCTTGGAATACTGACCATGGGCTCACTGGGCTCCTCCTTGGGCACCAGAAGCTTAAAGATACCATGGCTCTCGCTGAGGTGCAACTGCAGCTGTTTGCTCTGCTCAAATGTTGAATCACAAACGTTGCAAAGCAACTGCTGCTTGAGACCATGTTCCACCTCTGTCAGCAATAGCTGCGCTAAGAACTTTAAATCGCTCAGTCGTATCCCATCGCTCAGTTCCAGTGGCGGCTCGAACTTTACTTGCTCATCAGCGGACGCTTTGCTCTTGAAACGTTTGTTCTCGCTCGCCAACAGCGGCTGGGAATGGTGCTTTTTGTGCCAGTGCTGAGAGAGCGCCAATGCATCCCCATAGAGCAGAGAGCAACTGGCGCAGCTGTAAATGAAACGGTGTGCCTTCTCATCCGCGTGTATTTTAGCAGCCACAACGGGCAGGGGAGAGCGAGCAGGAGAGGGGGATGGGACGGGGATGGGGACGGAGACGGAGACCGCAGCAGAGGCCGGCACATTAACAGCGACGCCTGCGCTAATGCTGGCGCTCGAGCTCTCTGAGCTTTTTCGTTTGTTTTTATTTTTCTGATTCTGATTTTTGTTGTTGTTTTTATTTGTGCTGCCCGGTGGACGCCCACGCGGCTTGCGTGAAGCTGCTAGCGACTGCGACTGCGACGGTGTCGGCGTCTGTAATTTCTGCTGCTGCTGCTGTTGTTGCTGCTGCGGCGCCTCATCTGTCATTTTACCGTTACTGACCTGCGACTTTGCTGCTGCGGCCGCCGCCTTCAAATCATCCAAGCGTATACGCTGCGCCTCCAGTTCGGCCTCGTCCTCACTATCAATTTGCAGCACAACATCATCGGCATCGTCCAACAATATGTCCTCCTCTTCAATATCCAAATCCGACTCAGAGTCCTCATCCGATTCGTCCGTGTCGTCTGTTGCGCAGCGCAGCGACGCAGCTGCGACGGCCGCTACACCATTATGCTGTGTCTTTTTTGTTGTCGCTGCTGCTGCGGCGCTGCCCAGCTTGAGCGTGTTCGGCATCGGCACATTTGTCATTTTTAGCATGTCAGAAAACAGCAAATGAATAGTTTGCGTTTTATATTAATTAATTACACCTTTTTTTTATTTAAATTATTATAATTATTGTTACTTTGAGAGCACAGCAACGCGCACCACTGAGGCCACTACAACAAAACTAAATCCACTGACGCCGCTGGTAGACTTTTTTTAACGCTCTTGCGCGCTCTCGCTCTGCCTCTGGCTCTTTTGTCGCTCTCATTCACTGCGTCTCTTTTGTTCTTTGAGCAGTATTGCCAGATGGTGGTTGAGTGAACTAAGTTCACTTATACGTGTTGCCAGACAATAACAAAGCAGATCATTATTGCCACCCTGTTGAGATCTTTCATATAAAAAACGATATGGCAAGACATAAACTGATTCTGAAATGTTAGTAACATTATAATGTTAATTGCTTTGTCGTTTAGCATATGAGAGCGTTCAGTTTGGAAAACAATAATAAAAGATCAATCGATATATGAACTATTATCGATAATGGTAATGTAACGTATATTTGAAAGTAATACAGCTGCTGCTTAGGCCAACTAATATCGTTTTGATAGATATTTGACTCTTGCCATCCCATATTTGCCAGTAAAGCCAAAACGTTTTGACTATGCTGCTCACGCGCTCAATTGGCACGTTCTAAGTGTGGCTCCAGTGCATCTTTTGGTGTTATTTTTCTTCGTTTTATGCGGTTTTCTTCAGCTTGGTCCTTTTGTGCTATTTCGTGGTGAGCGCACACACACACGCACACATAAACAGGCCTATTGTGTATATTTTCTTCTCGTATTTTTTTTTTTTTTTTCATACCCGAAGTGTGTGTACATTGTTTGGCCGCATTTTGTTACGCCGGGCAACATGTGCAAAAGTCAATTTGAAAATTGCGGCGCAGCCAGCCGCAGCAATGTCGAGTTCCGCCTTCTACCCGCCCCACTACTAAACATACTACTGCTGCTACTGTTGCTGCTGGTAGTACCAACTGGTACTTTGCGGTCCACTTTTCATTGACGCTGCCGACGCACATAAACAACGTGCTACGACGACTCCGGCCGGGACCCCGCTAAAAACCCTGGCCGATCCGACCCGTTCCATTGGCAAGTTGTTTATATTGTTTTTAATAACATTTAACGCTGTGGCAACATGTGCGTGGTGCACTGCATAAATTACTCCAAATGCCTATGCGGCATTATAAGTCAAATGCTTTCAACTCAAATTAAAAATAAACAGAAACAGCCACAATATGTGTTAAGCATAGAGAAATCCATTCCTATTTTTATATTTAAATTAAATTCTTAACATATAAATTAAAATAAAGTAAGTCAGAAACAAGCCCATTGACCTTTAGAAATTCGACCTTTATTTGATTTTAGGAAGTTGAAGGCCAACATCCACAAAAATACATATTTTTTTTATAAATTTTATATACTTTAGGTAAGTCTATATATACAATTTTATTATAGTAGAAATTGTTTGATATATTTACTTACTTTGATATTACATCTTAGTCGATTTTATAGCAATGTTAAAGTTATCGATTATTTCAAACATGCTTGATCGATGTAAATGAACTGGATGTAGCATGGCAGACTCGGAACAGGTTCCGCAATCGAATAGATCACAGAACAAGACGCGCTAAATTTAAATGATTATTGAGCTTGATTAAAAATACAAATGTATATACTTTAAGAGCTTTCACTGTTACTTAAATTTAAGCAGTAACTAAATTTGTATAAATTAATATACAATACTAATAACTTGACTTCATCTATAATTAATTGGCACAAATATATATGTAATATAAAGCTATAAATAATTAACTTGTAAGCAAGCAGCTTCATCAACGTTATTAGCTTTTCAGTTTACCTGGCCCAAGCAAGAAGATTATCAGATGTGAAAACATTGTCGCCTAATATCTTGGTCATTGTTATCATAAAGTTAAATTAAGTTTTTGGGGTTTCATTTTCGTGATTTGCTCATTTTTCTAAGCGACTATAAACGCATTGTGTGCGCGCCGTCTTTGCGCCGGTGAAGTGAAATAAAGGCACGGGAAATGAAATATTTGCGAACAAATAGACACACTTATTACATTTTCGTCCTGGACGCTACAGATGCTGATGCTGATGCTGCTGCTGAGCCCCTCCTTCTTTTCCTCCTCCTCCTACATTGTTAATGTTGTTGTTGAATGCTTTTGGCGCGTGTTCTCTGCTCTGGCAATGTCTTCTTCATGTTGTCTGTTTTGTCCCTTTTTATTGTTGTTGTGCCTCTAACTGACATGCCGCAATTTTTCTTCATTTTTTGTTTTCGCCTGCGCACAGAGGAGCCGGTGGCTGGCGCCCCCTCCAAAGATCTCTGAGATGGATGGGTTACTTTCCTAATAATTTAGCAGTTAGTTTTAATGCGCTACACGAACTATGAGGAGTTTGACGAAACTAAAATCGTGGAAGATTGCCTAGGTTACTTCAACGTTCATATATCTGTTACTCAAATAGCTCACAGTGAGCTCACAAATCCCTTGTAGCTCAGCTAAATGCCTTTGAGATCGAACCTCACACACAGCATTCGTGTCCTGTTCCCATGTTCTGTTCAGCCATGCCAACATGTTCATAATCATTTTTCTTGTTTCCACAACGCCGCAGACAAAGTAAAACAATGCAATTTCCTCAGAAGTAGTCTCGAAAAACATGTTGTGAGTGGACGGAAAACAAAAAATATTTGCATGTACCTGGGAACAAGTTTAATTAGTTAAGCGAAATCCCCTTACCTTTAGGCCAGACGCATAAACCCTTCGGCGTCTCAAGTGCTTGACAAGAATCAGCAGACTCCACTGGGAGGTATTGGTTGCAGTTAACGCCTACCGGATAATTCTCCAGACATTGTCTGACTGCCACAACTTCAAATATACATAAAGTTGAGGCAGAGCTGCCAAGGGGGCGTCTTGCTGGTCTGGGGCATCGAGGTATTTTGGAGGCAAGCAACTAACAGTAGTCAAAATAATGTTTCAAGGCCGCCCTGGCTCCACACGCAAAGGGAGAAATTTAAACGGCAATTTGGTGCCGTGTTTACCAACCCCAAGGACAAAGGACAAAGTACAAGCGAACGACAGCAGCAGCATCCAAAACTGTGGCTTCTGCCGTTTTCTTTTTGTGCGCCTTTGCCTTGACGAATGGGGGGTTGGGGCGGCCACCGCAGGGGCAACAGCAACTGCTTACGTGCCTGGCGAGCATCATCGCACAGCGAGACCTTAGCCTCCCGTTCAATGGAGCTGTTGTTATTCTTGGTTATGCCTGCCAGGCGGAGGGCCAGGCTCTTGTCGCCATTCGCCAACCTTCCTACTGGGCACGTCATTTTTGGCTGCTTTGGGCTGAGTCGTTTGTTTTCTTTTTTCCTTCGGTATTGGCGCCCAAATCCCAAAAAAAAAAAAAAAATAAAATAAGAAAAGAGAAAAAGAAGATAGAAGCACTAACGCATTGCCCTCCTTAACATAAACTGTGTTTAACTTTTTCGTGAACGCCCAAATATCTTTGGCCTGCCTTAGGTTATGCTTTCTGCTCTTGCTTTTTTTCTGCTTGCTGTAAGCCGGCGGGGCTACCAATGCTTTCTAGTTGTTTCTGTTCTGGGTTCTTCATGACCTTTAGCATATTGACTAGTGAGGTTTTTGGTGTCCATTTTTGCTGTTGGCTTATAACTTGCGGCGCATACTTTATGCACAACGCACTTACACTTTGTGCCTTCTCTTCTTTATTTATATAAATATATATATATATATATATATATATATATACATACATACATACATATATATATCGTTTCATTCGTTTTACTGCTGCACTTCATTTTATTGTGGTGCTAAGCTGCGCTTGGGGAATTGAAATGCGTATATCCTTGGGGCTTATGGCGACAGACAGTTCATCAAATGAAGCTTTTAAGTGGCCCTCCAGCCACCTCATAATTTAATATTTGATGCAGCTTTAACACTGAGACCTTAAGAATCGACAATTTGAGTAGAGCAAATGATGCCATACTAATGGATATGAATTATGAGAGCTCGATGCTCTATCTCAACTATCGATACTCTCGATCAATGTTAATTAAATCATCGAGTAACTAGTTAGTCAATAGAGTAGTAGAAGCGCAATAGCACTTATCAGAATAAAGTAGATAAATGCGAAGTAAGTTGGCAGTCGCTAGTCCACACAGTAATCGATTATCTTAACACGTAAAAACATCGATCGTTACACATGTAGCATCGATATATTAGCAAATGAAGTTCCTTTACCGCAATTAAACAAGTCAATTGAAAATTACATAAAGTCTTAAGCTTGCAAAGCTGCTTGCCCAACTGAGCAGCTTAACAGAGTCAAAGTGGGTGTTTGCCATATGGTTAAACTACCCTTAAACCCCATTCTCCCCACGCGCCCACCGCCTATGCACACAAATGACAATGAGTTTCCATTTTGTCTGCTTCGTCCTGTGCCCTGTGTGCATCATCAATTTAATTTCGTAAGCTTACAAAGCGTTGCATAAAAAATGAACGTCCGTTCATGTGGGTGTGAAAACGCTCCCGGTTTTTCCGGTACCACCACTCAGCAAGCAAGCTTCTGTATTTCCACCCACACAAAAGGGTGTGAATCGAAGCGTGCGCCATTTTCGTGTGTTTTTTAAAGCCACGCAGCATGCGGCTAATCTTCAAAATCATGTAGCACGTCTCTAAACGCTTGCCGCATCAACAGTTTTCTCTGCAGTTCCTAGTGGGTGGCATGCTGACTCACCTATATGTGGGGGCGGGCACTGACATTGGGCATTTCCCCACATTGTACAACAGGGCGATTGCAATAAAAATTTTGTTGCCTACTTTTAAGGGTTGGACGCAGGTTGCACATTTCCGGTGGCAGGACTTTTTAGTAGCTTTTAACAAAACGTTGCGACATTCAAACATAAAAATTTCATTAATGTACATACCCCCACGCCTCAGCAACTAAAAGTGGATAAGGATGGAGGGAGCATTGCATACTCCCAAAGGTACAACGGAATTGATTTGGCAATTTGGATTGCTTTTGTCTTTTTGCTGCAAGTTCCGGTAGCGAGCTGAGAGTTAAATAAAACTGGCAGTAGGGGGAACAGCTGCTCTCCTATTGACAGATATGTATCTACACATACTATTTCATTTGAGGGTATTAGTAGGTCACCAGTAGAGCAATTCTATTTAATTCTTATCATTATTAATTCATACAATATTTATTTCATTTATTTTCAGATCGCGCCAATCATGGCGATGCCACCATTGAAGTCTGCCGCCATTGCCCACCGGAATACGAAGCCGAATCACTGCCCTCCTACACCATTGTCTCAGGCTTGCCCACCTACGATGATGCACTCGAGGAGTTCCGCAAGGCGGGCATAATACTGACACCCTCCTTTGTGCCCGTTATCAAGATCTTTGAAAGCGCCAACAATGAAGCCGGCGGAGCCAAGGAGCCAGCCGTTTCCTATAGCCTGGTGGAGACCACCACCGCTAGCGATGTGAATGCAGATAACATTTCCATTACCTCGATCACCTGTAATTGTGGCGGCACCTCGCCCACAGGCTCTCTGCCCAGCTACAGTGCGGCCACAGCAGCTGCCATGGTGGCGGCCACCGCCAGTGGCTCGCAGCTCACCTCGCAGGTAATTGAGCTGTCGCCAGAGCATTTGGCCTCGCTCTCCGAGAAACGCCTCTCGTTGCAGATCTCATTCAACAATTCGCTACGCCGCCGCTCCCGCTCCACGCTGCGCAACCATTTGCTGCGCTCTCGCGCTGTGGGGAACACCGCCGGCCTCGGACCCATTGAGACAACGATGCCTAATGTCACTATTGCCACTGGCCCTGATGTGCTGCCGCCCATACATCGATCCTCGTCGTCGGTGTCGCTCTCCAGTGAGCGCCAGCTGCTGGATCAGCGCTTGAGGCATTTGCATCATCGTGGCTCCTTGTACTGAGGAGCATTTGCAAATGCCAAACGCTCAAATTTCATTTACTTAATTACTAGTTATAAGCAACAACAACAAACTGATATATAAAATAATAAAGTGTTTATATAAATGTTGATGAAGTTTCTTTTGGAATTATTTAAATGGGATTTATGATTGGGGGAAGTTAGAATTGCTTAGAATGTAGAGTTGAGTTAGAGGCTTTAAACTTAAAGTGACGAGTGTACTAATAACACGTTACTATATATAATGAGAGATATAATATGAGATATTTCATAGACATTTCTCTAGTATTTACTTTGCATGATAAAGCCCAGGTCAACATGGTGGTTCAGGACCCAGCCGTCTCCTTACGACTTCACATCTACTCAATATTTTGACTAGTTCCTTTTTCAATTTTGTAATTTGGATGCAAATATATGAAGTCTGTTTAGATATATTGATATTCCCTTAATGCATTTCTCTTCATTTCTAAATAGACCAGAGATTAAAGCAAAGTTAATGAATAGAGATAATCCGAAGACCATAGAAAATTTGTTTGTTTATAAATAAATATATTGTAGAACGGTTCTCGCACGCCCATTGTCAATCCACTCAAGCAAAGTCATAACTACATAGGTAATAAATAACAGAAAAAAAATAAATAAATCGAAAAGTCGAAATGGTAAGAAATACAACCCGAAATTCCAATTTGGTTTTCTCTTTTACAGCTTACCGTGCTTAGCTATCATATCGAACACATATTGAATTCAGACGCCTCTAGGCGTGAAAAAAATAACATTGTATCGACAACCACATGGGTGGAATAGAACTGCCAGTAATACATACATATAACGGAACAAAACTCTGGCTTGGCGCATGCCATGGCAACGTTTTCGATTTGTTTATGAAGCGCTGAGGGCTTTGGTGACTTTTCGCAATAGTTTTCCGTGAACGATGAGCGGCACCACACGCAGCGGGCTGGTGCCTACGCCGAAGCGACATATCAAATATGTGAGAAAGGTAAAGGAAAAGTCCAGTTGCAGTTGTTCATCTGTAAAGCGAGCGTTTGCATCCACAGCGAAAAAATCACCATGCCGACGATTCACGTATGCCGATGAAATTCGAGGCACAGCCAATGCCGCTATCGCTGCGTCCATTTGGTGGGCTATTTAATCCGTTCGCCAAAGGCTGTTCCGTGCTCTGCAACCATCCAGCGCCGCCGGCTGTGAAGGATGTGATCAACCAGCTGAAAACGTCGCTGGCCATTGAGGGCAAGTGTGTGACGCATACAGCCAAGGAGAAGCCGCTGGAGCAACAACTGCAGCCGCACGAAGCGGACAATATACCTGAGGATTTGTTTCGACGCTATGCTGAAACCGACTCCCGGCCCATGACGCCGACCCCAACGGTGACTAGCATCCACACGCGCACTAGTGCCGGCTCTTTCTATCGACGTTGCATTACGCCGGAGTGGGGCAAACATGAGAATATTCAGCGCAAGAAGATTATATTGGATCTGCGACGCACGCACTCGCAGGAGACGCTGTACTGGAAGCCCAGCTCGGACCTGACACAGAGCGGCATCGAGGAGGGCAAAAAGCCAAAGAGCGCGGGCGCCAATGAGGACAAGAAGCCACGGCAGCAACAGGCCAATGAGCAAAGGCCCAAATCTTCGCTCGGTACGGCGACTCTGTCACCTGGCGGGGTTCAGCATGCTGAGCAGGAACCAAAGCCACACAAGATTTGCATTAATGAGCATGATATGATGGACGAAGACGCGCGCCGGGGCAAAAAGCGTAAAAGACTGAAACCAACACCGGGTATGTAAATTAAGAGCCAACAGGCAGTCATCATAAATATCTAGAAAATAGAAATTTCACTTTGCTTTTGTTGTCCATTATTAGTAATGTTATCTGCAATTACTATTCGACATACCCTTAGCCACCACAACATTTCATCTAAGCGAGGATCCAGAGACTCAGGTGGCTGCATTGGGACCCGATTCACTGAATGCCAGCACCAGACCCAGTCTGATACCCAACACGGTTGGTCTGATGCCCAAGGATCGACGTGAGTTGGAGCGGGAGCCGATTTTGCTGAAAGGCAGCTTCCTAACCGATGAGGCGTTTCAGGCGCTCAAAACAGATTTGACAATTGATCTAATAGAGAACACCTTTGGCAGATATGTTAGTATAACTTGAGTATACAAAACTTCTTTTTAATAGCTTTTTTTGCAGCTAAATCGCGCTCTACGCGAGGCCATTAAATATATTCCGAAACCTGTGCATAAGACAGTTGAAGAAGTAGACAAAACAACTGTTAATTCCAACTCCAAAATGCCACGCAAAATCTCCAAATCCGCCACTCGTTTCGATGTGCCTATGGATCTGACCATTCTAAAGAGTGTGTACCTTATACATAATAAATATTTTTAATATAATATTAAATTCTTGTAGACATGACTCCATGGGACTACCTTAGCAAATATGTTTGGGTCTCGCAGCAACGCAAACAGCTCTATAAACGCGTTTTTCTCAAGTATTTAAACCGTTGCGAAGAACCGGAAGCGGAAACTGATGATACTGCTCTCAGTGAGTATAAAGAGCGCACAATGGTTTGGCGTAGTCTGCCACAGGCTCTGGAGGATGTTTTAGAATTTCATGGAAATGAGAAAAATGTTCTAAATACACTTAATCATTTGGACTATAAGCAGGATGGCAACGGTATTTTGGATTTTCGCGCCTGGTGCGGCATTGTGTCCTTTGCCGAGCGTTTGACACTATCGGATCCTGCTTGTAGTGATGATGATTCATGCGATGAATTGGAAAAAGCTGACTTTAACAGCATGGAGCAAATAATTGACCAGTTTGAAGTACCCGAAAAGCTACAGAAAATATTTAATATAATTCGTATAACACACAAAATAAAGTATTAAGTTTATTATTTTGAATGTTTCGCACCAACTTAAACGATATAGTACGATTTAAATTTTGCGATAATTTTTAACACAATTGCCATTCACCAAATACGACTACACAAACAGCTGTTGCTGCGAATATATCGATACTTTTATATACCCAGCAGTGAGTGCTTGCTTTTGATAAATTTTCTGTAATTAAATTAGGAAAACATAAATTAAACTGTAATCATGGCCACTTTAGAGGACAAATTATTGGGTGAAAAACTAGAGTACTACTGCAGTAGCAGCGAAGGTGAAGACAATGGAGACGATGGTGATGGCGACGGCGACGACGAAGGTGCTCGTGGTAGCAAAGGAGCTGCTGGCTCCGGACTGACAATCAACACAGATCCTAATGCAGCACCACCGGGCGGTTTTCGCCAACATGGCTCGACCAATACAGGACCCAAAGGCGTTGTGCAAGACTGGCAGCGTTTCAAACAACTTGAAGCGGAGCGCCGTGAAGAAACCGAACGCCAGCGTTTGGCTTTGGCTAAAAAACTCAGCATGACCACTGCAACATCTGCAGAAGACGAGGAACGTAAACGCCAAGAAGAACTAGATGCGGAATTCGCAGAATTGATGAGCGAAGACTTTCTGCAACAATATCAAAAGCAGCGCATGGCCGAAATGCTGCGCCAAACAGGCCACCATCAACAGTTCGGCAAGGTGCTGCAGCTCAGCACGCACGAGGAGTTCCTCTCCTGCGTGGAGCAAGAGAATAAGCACACAACTATTATAATACACATTTATGAGCGCACTCAATCGGCCTGCGCCACACTCAACAGCTGCCTTGACACCCTAGCCAGCGACTATCCATCCATTAAGTTTGCCAAGATCTGTAGCTCGGTGGCGGGCATGAGTCGTGACTTTCGCACCAAGGGCCTGCCCGCCCTATTAGTGTACAAAGCACAGGCGCTAATTGGCAACTTTGTGCGACTAACTGACGATTTGAGCGACGACTTCTTTGCATCCGATGTAGAGAGTTTCCTCATCGAGCATGGCATCATAGTCGATAAGGCCTTGTATAATTAAGTTCCGATTGTGAATTATTTAGGATATAAGCTAAAAGAGAGCTGACCAAATAATGTGTTCGAACGTCTCGCATTTAAGCGGATCACACTTAAGTTTTCAGTTAGTCTCTGGTCTCAAAATGTTTCAATTTAGTTATTTATTTTTTCCATTCAATAATTGGTTACATTATCTTTGTCGAAGTTTTGTATACAATTTCAATGCAACTTGTTCTTTTTGTTATGAAAAAAGAAATGAAGAAATAATGTCAATTTATTATTTCTTTATATACATATATGTATATATATATATACAAATGAGGCCAATTTTTAAAAAATATATTCGAAATGCATTCGACACAGAATTATAAAATAGTATGAATTTTTTATCTAATATGGAAATAGACCCTGCACACTTTTTATGGTTATTCCATTTTACATTTGTTTTATGTTTCTTTCTTTTTTTTATGAATCATATACAATAAACATAAGATTTATAATATTTAAGGTCTAATGAATGTACTTCACTCGAAATCGTACTATGTAAGATTTATACATATACAATAATATATATTTATTATATATCTATATATATATAGCTTATAGCCTAACATAAAGGGGCATTATAAAAAACGATGTTGGTAATAAAAGGTTTGCTAATCAACAAATTGGTGTTGCTCGTATTCATATTTCACGTTTTAGTAGGTCCAGCAGATTGGCTTCATACTATGTACGAAATGGCCAATTTCTTAAATTTTGTTTTCAACTAATTACATTTATGTAAATATAAATTCAAGTTTTCATCTTTTTTTTTTTTTAACACTCTGTAGCACAGCAAGTGAATTTTTCTTAACTTTGTTGGATTTTTCGCTAAACAGCGCGAAATATCAGCAAGTTATTCAGTTAAATGGTCAGGAAATGTTACAGGTTTTAGACATTGTGTTGTGGAGAATTCAGCGGGGCAGTGAACGAGTTTGGAGCGTACATTATGCAGAGAATAATGACATACTGTTCAGTTGGGATTGGCTTGGCATGAACTGGGCTAAGAACTTGTTAAGTCTGCGTTTGTTTCGCATTTACTTGTAGTTTGTTTTATAATTAGTTTTAATTATTTGCATTTAAACTATTTTCACTTCTGCACCTTTACTGTGGGTTCTGTTGCCTCGACTCGACTTGATCGAGCTGTGCTAGCACTAGTTTTAGTTCATTTTATAACATATAGTTTTGTTTTTTTTTTGGACACAGACATTAGCTATAAATATAATTACAACTTTGTTTGAATTTCCTTGGCGCCTAGATATTACGTAATATTCTTAATTAAATGCTACATATTTGTATATATACAATGGGCTTTTATAAGTATGTATGTATGTGTAGTAATATAATGCATATTTTTTAATTTTTTATCATTTCTTTGAAAATTTTTTTGTTTTTTGAATTTTTTCGACCTTGATTTTTGTACTTTTACGTATATAATATATATAATATTGAGTTTTTTGAGTTACGATTCTAACAATATTGAATTCTTTTTATTTTGATTGCAGGGCGAGTCTTTGCTTTGAAAACTTGAAAATCGTGTATATTCTATGTACAATATTTTGTAACTGTATTTAGCTTTTAATATTTGCTGTTTGTCGTTGTTTGTTTTGATATTTCCGTTTATGCTCATCAGGTCAATCGTTTCAAAAAAGAAATGCAACTAGCCTAAGAGTTTTCTTGTTTGACAATGTTTACGAGTGAATTGAATTTGAATTCTGTTGTCAGATTTGCATTAAAGTTAATTTCAGAGATTCTTTATATTAAAAAGAACGAAATAAAATATAAATTGAACGTATTCGAATAATAAAATAATGCAGTTTTTCTTTTCCTTTTTTTCTTTGCTTTCCATTTTGTCTCAAATAAAATTTGGCAATTTGTTGCAATATCCGTTAAATTGTATCGTTATTAACTAAAGAAAATCAGCCTTTTCTTGCTATACACATAAATACAAATACATATAATAATATTTTTATATTAATATATGTGTTTGTGTGTGTGGGTGTTAAATTTCATTAAAAATTTAATTATATTCTAGTTAAATATATAATTAATTCAATCGTTTTTAGAAATGTTGCTTGAGCCTGCGTCGCTTGCCTCCAACTTGGACTACTTCTACTCCTGCTGCTGCTGCTGCTGCTGCTGTTACAGCCGCGGCGGTTTGAAAGTCAGCGTTGTGCTGCACTCCAAGCTCAGCTGATGCTCCATGGTGTCCATTTTGTCGTAGTCATGGCTGCCACAGTCTGCTATGGAATTGCGCACTGACGGCGGCTGCTCAGCGCCCGGCAGCAAGCCCACCAACAACAGAGGCTTGTTCAGCGGCGCTCCAACGGCAGGAACTGTGCCAGCGGCAACTGTTGCTGCTGCTGCTGGTGCGGCGCTGCCCGTTAACTGTTCGTTGCTGATGCTGTTGCTGCTGTTGCTCTGGCTGCCGCCGATCTGTTTTTCCTTGTGGCGTCGCAGTGACGAGCGCAATGGATACTGTCGCGGCACATTGATGAGCAGGCGGCGGGTGTTGCTGTTGGGATTACTGATGCTGATGTTGCTGCTGTTGTTGTTGCTGCTGCTGTTGTTGGGATTGCCGATGATGTTGGGTCGACGCGCTGCGTACTGTATGGACTCGGCGCTGTTACTCAAACGGATGTTGCCAACTGATTAAATGCGGATTTATATACACAGGTTACGTATTGATTGCATTTATATGTACAAACATCGGATGGCGGAGGGGGAGAGAAAGAAGAAAAACAAAAGTAAAATTTGTTTATGAATCGAACAGGGCTGCACATAAAGAATGGGACGAGTTTTTATAATATGTATATTCTTTTTTTTATGGTTTCAGTTAGATGGTACAGCTAATTGTTGTTGTTGTTGTTGTTGTTGTTGCTGTTACGACTGGGCGTGTTTTGCAAACAGACAAAAACAACTCAAAACATACATGAAAAACACAAAACATAAAACACAAATTTGTTGCTTGTGGGTTTCGTTAGTTACACATTAAATAATAATAGAAACAACAATTACAATAAGTATGTGTATGTGTGTATATGTGTGTGTGTAGGTGTTTACATCAATTACTATATTTCATATATACGAAGAAAAAAAATGTAAACAAAACAAAAGCTTAACATTTAATAAATAAACGTAAATATTTATTTTAACAAACAAAATACTAATGTTTACACATAAAAAAGCATTCAGAAAAAAAAAGAATGATAAGAAAATCTGTAGGAAATTTCTTCAAGCGCACGCGTTCTACATAAAACAATATTAAATAATTATAAATATATAATTAAAATTATAAATAATTATTTAGTTAACAAAATTAAATTTTTTATTATTTCGATCAATTTTATAAAACATATTTGATGCATGCAAAACGGATGGATGGAATTGTAATTAAACCTATTTCTTAAATTTTTTTTTTTTTTTTTTTTTACTTCTAACTCATAATGAGCTAACTTTGGATTTTGAGAATTGCTTAGAAAGGCTACTTGGACAAATATTATTTAGACATTGCAGGGACGTATACTGGCCTATCATGTCTGACAAAGCAGACAACTAATTAAGGTCGTTCGTTAATTAATGCATGATATACACAAATTTCAAGTTAATAAATTAACAACATTCATGATGATGGAGACAAAGTTCAGTTTAGCTCGCTGAACCATTTACTATATAAATATAAATTACAATGTTAGTTCTTGTATGACAACTCAGCAGAGTTACACAAATGAGCTCAATGACTGCTTCGGGAATTTACTGGATTTAGCTACAACACAGAGGACATGCCACTTGCAATTCTTTTTTTCTTTTGTTAAGCGATGATTTTACAAATGAAAACATATTTGATTAAACAATTTTAAAACAAGAAATCCAAAACATTAAAAATGACTGTGACAAAGTTGTTGTTGCTGTTGCTGTTATTGTTGCCGCTGCTGCTGCTGCTGGCATGACTGTTGCTAATGTTGATGGTACTGCTGTTGTTGTCGTTGCGATAAATGATGCTGCTGCCGCGCTGTGTCTCAAAGGACTGATACAGCGACAAAGCGGACGCATTGCTGTCCAAGCGCTGACGCTGACGCTGGCGCTGCCGTCGCTGCAACATAAGCGGCGTGGAATGGCGCAATTGGCGCAATGTTGGCTGCACATGCTGCTGCAACTCGTGCGCCTGCAGCGTGTGCAGCACACGGCCATCTAGCGAATCGCAGTCGCTGTCAGAATCAGTCTTGTTGCTGGCGCTGGCAACAACAACACCAACAGCGCCAGCAGCAGTTGCAGCAACAGCAGCTGGCAGATTTTGTGTCGAGTAGTAACACGAATTGTTGTTGAATGTCGTTTCGTGTAGATGAGAGCTACGAGCATGCGGCAACATGTTGTTGTTATTGCTGTTGCTGCTGCTGTTGCCTCTGTTGTTGTGGCTGCAGTTGCTGCTGCTGCTGCTGCTGTTGTTAAGCATTTGCTGGGCAGCACGTGCGTTGTTGTTGTTGGTGAATGTTTGGTGATTGTTGGTTAGTGCTGCTGCCGTTTTATAACTACCCGAATTGACGTCCAGCAACAGGCGACGCTGTTGCTGCTGCTGCGGCGGTCTCAGCAGACCCTTGGAATGTATATGTTGCTGTTGTTGTTTATGTTGCTGTTGCTGACGGCTGTAGCTATAGCTGTCCTCGGTGTCCATCATATCATCATGCTGCTCCAGTTCCAGTTCACGTTCACGCTGCTGCCGGCGATAGAAGTGATAGAGCAGCGCAGCCTTACTGCGCTCCGCCTCGAGCTCGGCCGCACCGCCGACGCCGCCAACTGTTTGGCGCATGTCACGCGTGCTGCCGCCACCCAAGTAGCCAGCGGCAGCGGCGGCGGCCACGGCCAGGCAGCAGTTGCTGCACGTGTCCACCGGCAGCTGCAGCGAGACGACCGCATCCCTTGGCCCCAAGAACCATTCGGAGCGGGTGCGCATGCGTGCGGTTTGGCGTTCATGGACCTAACACATTTGTGTGTGATTTATATATATTTGATTTGGAATATTTTTGCATTGATAGTTGTTGTTGTATTGTTGTTGTTGTTGTAGTTGTCATGTGTCGTTGTTATTGTTGTGATGTGTTGTTGTTGTTGTTGTTGTTGTTGGGGAAGACGGGGATTCAAAAATTTTGCATTAGAGTTTTGTCATTTAAAGTATTCGATTTTGTTCATAATTAAAAGGATTTTTTTTTTTTTTATTTTTATTTTTATAAGCTGAATTTTAAATTTGTTTTCCTTAATTTGTAGATTTGTAGATTTTTCAAAGAAATTAAATAAATTGAAAAATAAATAAATAAAATACAAACAAAAATTGTAATAATTAAAAAGAGTTGTTAACAATTTAAAATTGATTAATTAATTATTTACACATATGTATTTAAAAGCAGCGCAGCAGAGAAAAGAGTGCGATCAAAAATTATAGTTTAAAAAAATATTTAATAAAACATTAAGGTTATTCACACGAATAAATATAATAAATACAAATAGAAATTATATATATATATATATATTTTTTTTAGTCACTTGTGAATAATCCCCTTTTTGATTATAAATAAAATATAATTTAGGCAAAGCAAATTTGCAGCTGACATAAAATATATAAAATAATTAATTATAGAACCGCCAACAAGCGTTTGCTTAGCGCACATTAAGAAACATATAAAAAATATATATAATTTATATTATTTATTGTGAAACAAATAAAAGAAGTTTCATATGCAGTTGCAGAGCTCTCAGAGTTGTATGTGTGTGTGTGTGCGCGTGTGTTTGTGTGATTTTGTTAAATTGTGTTAATTTTGTTGCTACAACTACAAATTAAAAGACGAATAAAACAAGACAAGGAAACAAGATACAAGAGACAAGATACGAGCACAGGCTACAAACAAAGAGTTGGGTTAATTGAGGCAACGACAAGACGACAACAAAACAAAACTACAAATTAACAATAAACAATTAACAATTAACAATGCAAATTCAACAATTGCGTGGCTTAAAAACATAGCTTAAACTATTAACTAGATAACTAAAAACAAATTCGTTGTTTGTGCAGCAGTTTTTGTGTGTTTATATTTTTGCTTTGACTTCAAAATAAAAAAATAATTATAATAATTGATAAGATATACAAACTATGTTTAATTGCCTGAACAAATTCAGAAACAATGATAAGGCATAATTTGTTCGAGTTACTCATAAACTTATAAATAAATATGTACAATGCCTAAATTGTTTTAAAATTAAAGATTTGCTTTAGAATATTCATGTTTTTTTTTTATTTAATGGAAAAAGAGTATTTAATTATTACAACAAAATTTCTTGAAAATTTAGCTTTATTTTTTTTAACATAAAATATGATTGTTTTTTGGTTGATCTTTTTCTTTTTCGATTTTCACTTTTAAAGTTTAAAGAACACATAAAATAAATAAAATTATAAATGATTTAAATATAGAAGTATTACAAAAAATGAACAAAATACAGATATTGTTCGAATTGTGTTTTATTATCTGCTCTTCTTCATTTTTTGCATAAACGAAATGTGTGTAGTTTTTGTACTTTTATTCGAGTTTTATTCTGAGCTTTTAGTGCCAGATTTGCTTAAAAATACGCTTAAATGTAAAAATAAATTGTTGTTTTATATATAATATATATATATATTTGTGTGTGTGTATGTATTTGTGAGTCTGTAAGTGGTAGTTGTTGTTTTTGTTGTTTGTTGTTGCAGGCGCAGCTTTAGTAAGATATATAAGTATATAGAATATAGAGGAGCATAGAATAAAATACAAAACTAGTGAGAGAGAAAAGGCGTAAAAAACGTTCCAAATTTAGAAAGAAATTTGTTTTAAAACATTATTATTTTTGTCGTTTTTTGTTGTGTATTTTAGATTAGTTAAAGAAAACAATTTCGTAAGTAAGAGAGGTGAGAGAGGAAAAAGTTCATAGCGTGGCATGGGGGGCGGCCGTCCAAAGGTTATTTTTATAAAATTAAGAAAATTAAACAAACAAAATTATATAATTGAACAAACTGGTAATCAATTGGAAAATAAACAAATAAACAGCGTAAATAATAATTTTACAGAAAAAATTAAATAAAAATATAAATAAAAATAAAGATAGTAAAAATAATACAAATCAAAAGTTAAAAATTCATCAAATCAAGAAAAACTTATCGACTATCAAATAATTCGGAATATCTTTTGCAGTTTGCTTGCTCAAACCTGCAAATAGAATACAGAACTTAAAATTCGAGCAGGTTTGCTAATGGCAAAGGGAAGGTTATGGATTAGGACATGTCTTCTTTTTTTGTGGGAGATATTTGGTTGCCCTTTCAAACAGATATTCTAGAACCAGGCCAGAACTTGTCCCTCACCTGTGGCAGATATGAGAGACTCTTGGTGCTCTCCGCATAGCGATTGACGTCGCGCAGCTCCTCCATGGTCATGCCGCCAGAGTTGGCACCATTGTTGCCGCTAGTGCCGCCGATGCCACCAGCGCCACCATTGGAGCCAGCGGCTCCACCAGAATTCGAGCTGCACGAGCTGCTGTGGCGTATGCCACGATTGCAGCGACTGCAGGTCCTCTGCTGCTGCTTCAGTTTGCCGCCATTGCTGTTGCTATTGGCCAGGGCTGCACTGGTAGCTGTTGCTGGGGCCACATCAATCACTCCTGTTGAGGTTGCATTGCTGCCACGACGATCGCTGCTGCCATCGAGGCTCTTGGTGCCGGTGCGCAGACGTCGCTGATGATGGCCGCTGGGCAACGGCTTCTTTTTGTTCTGACGGTAGCGTCGCTTCACGGTGGTTAGCTCGTCATCCTCATCATCCTCATCGTCGTCATCGTCCTGTGAGTTGTTCGTTGTGCCCATCGGCTGCTGGTGCCGTTGCTTGAACTGCTGCACGCTACGCAGCTGTTGCTGTTGCTGCAGATGCGCTGGCGTGGCAGGAGCAATGCTGCTCAACTCCAGATCTGCGGCAAAGTCATGGGCCAGCTCATCGTTATCCTCATCATCGTCCACATAATCATCGTAGTCATAATCTGTGCCATTGCCATTGCCATTGCGCTTGGCCGGCAGCGGGGAGCTGGTCATGGCAAAGATGCCCGGTCCCTCCAGCGAGACAGAGAGACGGGCACAGCTCTCGATGAACGAGTGCTCCGGCGACACGCCCAGCGATAGCACGCTGTTCTCCAGCGCCGAACTGGAGCTGGTCAGCAGTGCGGGCGTCGAGCGAGATTCCTCCTGGGCCACTGCATGCAACACGTTTCGATTTTAAGAGTAATTTATAGTTAAGAGGATTTGTATGAGCAATGAAATAGGCATTTAATATGTACACAGCGATTGTGATTCAAAGCAGAGTGCAGAGTTAAAGAAAATAGACAGATAGAGCGAAAGAGAAACAGAGAGATAGAGACAGTGGGAAAAGTGAGTACTAGTGTGTGAAGAATTTGTGTTAAGCCCAAAGCAAAGAAACCCAAAAAAAAAAAAAAAAGTTGCCCAAGCAATGGAATTAAGAACTAAGCACATAGTTAACCCCAAATACAAATAGCACAGTTTATAGATAGGCAGATAGAACTAATCAAGATAGCAGAGGTACTCACGTAAGCCCCAACGCTCGCATTGGCACTGCAACCAAGTCTTTTCGGCCTCCAGAGAATGTTGTACTGTGAGAGGAAAAGAGGAAAATTTATTAGTTAAATTCATTTCTATTATATAGTAGTTGTATGCAGTTATGTATATTTTCAATATATATGAATATTTAATTTAATTTTGAATTTCTCAAACCACTATTTCTTTTGTCATAATAATGTTATTTCTAAATAAATATATATATATACATTTATTTATTATTTTTAATTCTAAAAACCACTGCGGACTTGTATTATTATAATTATAAAATTCTTATGTAATGAAAATCTATATGCTTGAATAATATATTTTTAATTATTGTGGGTGCTTTTGATACTATGTGCATATATTCAATATCGAATTGCGCCTCAGAAACAAGTCTAACTGCTTATATGGCACAATCATACCTTATATTATAATTTAGAAATATATAATTATATATATATTGCACACACGTATTTATCTGACTTTATTAAACATCATCAAATATGGATTATGAGCCCTAACACATGCATACAAATTTACAATCCAATGTAACTCATACAGACAAAACTTGTAAACAAAAACTTTAGCATATAGTATGGATTATGAACCCTAACTTATATTCTTATAAATTACTCCTTTTAACTAGTACATTTGTGATCTCTTATCTTTTCTCTTAAGTACCTTACTTCCTTCCACTCCACTTACATGCATATTTCTGTTGTGCCAGTTTACCGCGTGGCGGCGGCGGATATTGGAAACTGCAGATCCATTCGTCCTGCACCTTTAGAATGCGTCCCGTAACGCGGGCATAGTATTCATAATTCTCGCGCCCAAATATATCGTGTGTGGCAAACTTATCGATTATGTGCTGCATGATCTTTGTGGCCACCTGCAGAGAATAAGAGCTTTAGTATTCCATATCAAAAATATTTAGTATATATTGAGGACTTACTTTAAACTTGAGCACATCCTCCATGCGAGCAGTTTTGCCATCGCTGACGCAGGATTGAAAGAAACTGGGCGCAACAGAGACGCCGAGAGCTTCGCTGGTCATGCCCGTGGATGCGTGGGCCGCATTGCTGGCGATAACGCGGAATGTGCCAAAGAGTAAAACTAATAGATGTTGCGTATATTTGGGCAGTGATGCAAACAGTCTGCAAAGAAGAATGCGGAAAAAAGGAAATGAGTACAATGAATTCGAAATGTAACAAACGTACATGACAAGTCAGAAGCCCGCGTAAAGATCGTCTTATCTAAAATCTAGCTGTGGCGGCAATTGTTACTCATGTCTTTATTTTTTTTTTTAAATTTGATTACACAGTGCACTGACTCATTGTCTAGCCAGGGCCATCGAAGAAAGCCATCCCAGGTGGGTGCAGCAGGCGTACGTATGCGGGTGACGGAACGGTAGGGGAACGTTAGACAGAGGTAGAGGAAGACTAAGATTCAGCTGCTTGAATTGTTCACACTTTCATTTTGGCATGCGCGGCTTGGAAAACCTGACAAACAAACTACCAAACTGGTCTGTCTCAGTCTAACTCTCTCCCTCCCTCTCTCTCTCTTTCTTTCTCTCTTTCAGTTTATCGTGCTCGTTACACAACTGGAGACCAGCGAAGCGAACTAAGCAACTATCACAGCCATCCAATCAATTAATGCTCTTTGCTCTTCGCATCTGCAGCTCCCATAAAAAAGTGAAAACTCGAAGATACAAACACATAGACATCGTCCACATCCATAGCCGACGCGTCGCTTGACAATGAATTATACTATAATACCTGGTATATAAGAAGTAAGCTCTAGGGGCCACCGTCTATTAAGCTGCCGGTGTGAATTGGCATACAATGAGCAGCAAAGAAACAGACTGAAAGAAAGGCAAACGAACGAACGAACAGAAAGACAGCAACAAAATGTAACACCCTAAAGGTGTTAAATGCATTGATAAGGTGCAATAATAGGCCGCCAGTAAATGCAGCTCCAATTATAGAAGAAATAAATATATATCGCTTCTGAATAAAAAAATCATGACTTTGCAAAACGATTCTCATCCGATTATTTATTTAGAGTATTAGAAAAGCAGACGCAGGCTTCTGATTTCTATAATATTTATACACAAATTACGGCAGACTAAGCAAATTCCAAACAGTATACGATAAACTCAACAGTAATCCAAATCTCTTGAAGCTGCTGCCTCATCCATCTTAAATACATTTTTTTCTGTTTGAGCTCAGCAGATTTTACAGATTTTTTTTTTTTAAGTTTTTTAATCTACGTTTTAACGGGCTGGGCATTAGTGATAAACATTGTTTACCCACAGCGCTCAATGCTCATATCGTGGGTCAAGGCTTTATAAAGTTACTTCATCTTTAAACTATCAGCGCGTTCACCTGTTTCCTCATAGCACAAAAAATAAGCAAATAAAGAGAAGCAAACAGTGCAACCCGAGCAATGGCCGCCTAGCCTATGGCTTGAACTTTTTAGGTCTGGCCCCCAACGATATCAACGACCCGATGTGCAGCAAACAAGACCCAAAAAAAATATATATAATAATATTAAAAAATGAAAACGTGCTGCCGCTGTAATACCATAAATATATACTACATATGTGGCCTAATCTTATCGAAAAGTGCGTTAAGCTCTATTCTTTTTAAAGTTCTTCATATGGAGGACATCGCACTCTCCGATGCCTCGAACTCGAACTCGAACCCATCAAATCAAAGCAATCGAAACTAAATATATGATAGATAAGTTATCTATTAATGTTAATACGATATGGCTTGGCTTTTGTTTACTACTTTTATGCTGTGTTCGGCGACACTCATAAATGGAATGCGTACAAATTGTTTACTAATTGCATTAATTACGAGGAATTCCGTTAGCAAAAACAACAACAATAATAAAACAAAAACAATATAATAGTAGAATTGAACGATTGCTTAACGAAACAAGTGTTAACGTTGTCGTTTGATATGTACGCGATAGGGCGGGCGACAATTTTATTTAATTTATTTTTTGGGGTATCGAACGAAAACCTCAATGAATGATTAATGCCCTCTTTGATTTGATTATTCAAAATTATTTGATTTTAATTTAGCTATTTATACAATTCTATTATATTTTTCAATCAGCTCAAATGAATTCACCTAAAAGGCGTTAATGAAATACCTCAAAGCTGTTTCTACATATATCAATGGATGACGCGAAATTCCTCAAATAGTTAAAGTGCAATTAAATGGGTATACAAAGACCGCGTTGCAAGCTAGAAAGTATCAAGCGAGATTCTTAGAACAGCTGTTCCAATTATTTAAAGCATTAGCTATTTAAATACAAGTCCTTACTCATATGATAGTATCGAACGAAAGGAAGTGACTATTATACATACCGAAAATCATCTCTATAATATTTCCAATTGCGTGGAAATGCGACTTTAAACTTGACACCAAACAGGGGCATTTGCTTGAAAAGTTCTTTCAAAAAGGTTCATTATGTATAAGCATATCAATTTATTTATTATTAAATTTTATTTGGTATTAAATTTGTACATATATCGCATAGAATAAAATGTAAAAATAAACCTGCTTTTTATAGTCAAATTCTGTTTATATTTCTAAATTATTATTAATCTACTATAATGTAAATATGAAAATCGCATAGCAGGGCGACCTCAAGGTTCTTCCGATCACACTTTCGTTTTCTTTAAGGCATTATATATAGTCATGAGTAGTTTGTTCTGTCTTCTATGAAAATCACATAGAAAGGCGATCTCCACTTCATTTCCAATATAACTTTCGTTTTCTTCAGATCATTTACTAGTCAATAGTGTAGTCTTTCAAAGAAGTCCACTGTAGTTATTGTTTATTTCTAAACATAAATAAATTCATTTTAAGTATATACATATGTATATATGAAGATCGCATAGAAAGGCGCCCTTTATACTTGACTTCGAAACGAACTTTCCATACCTCAGGGCATTTTCTAGTCGAGTTCTCTCAAACACACATCGAATTCAAGTTTTTATTGTTTCTACACATGATTTTATGCATATTATTAATGGGATACATTAGAGGCCCGCATTTTGGGCGCACGCACGCATACAGCTGCCTCCTTATATAATCATTGATCGAGACGCGTTACGCATGCGCCGTGTTGCCAGACGGCGTTGATATTTACATAATGCTTAAGAAACCGGCTATATTTAAAGGTATTTCTGTGAATTGGATGCTAAATAGTTTTTCGTATGTTAAACACTCCAATATACACTGAGAAGCAAAACTGTAACACGAATTCAATATTGTAACTTCAAAGGTCTGTATTTTCACTTCTACTGTATGGATGCTTGAGTTCTTAGTCTCGTTTTGTTGGTACAGTAATTTAGCTATATGTAAAAAAAATTTCAAGTCATTTGGTTTGCTAGAAGAGAAATGCGAGTAAAAAATGTAAAAAAGTCATTTGTTACAGTTTTGCACTTTGGCTAATTTTTTAACAAAAACATTTATTAATAATTTTTTAATATTTGGTCCATAGCCCTTTTGCCTTTTTTAATTGTTTTATGCGATTGGGCATACTTTGTGTGTAGCATCTCACCATCTCAGGAGGAATCGAGTACCAGACGTCCTTCGTCCTTGCCCACAACTCCATCATTCCACTTGGAGGGACGGCATATTGCGCAAGCTGAGACTTTACATAACTCCATATGTTTTCGATGGGGTTCATGTCAGGAGATTGCGGAGGCCACTTCAAGGAATTGAATCTCTGCTGTGAGATCCAGTTTTTAACCGAATGGGACGTGTGCTTCGGGTCATTGTCTTGGTGAAAAATGCATTTTTGCAGCAGCAAGTCCCATATTTGCGACGACTTCTCCCAAATTATTTTGTAGAATTGACAGATATTGCTCCTTACGCATCATCCCTTCAATTAAAACCAAAGGTCCAACTCCATTTTTGTGTATACAGCCCCAAACCATAATGGAGCCGCCCCCGTACTTGACAGTTTGCCGTACAGTAGTTAGTGACTGGATTGTGGGATCTCTAGTCCAATACCACGATCGCCCATCTGACTCGATACGGTTTATTTTAGTTTCATCTGACCATATTACCTTTAAAAAACTGTTATAACAATTGTTTAAAGTCGTCCTGAGTAACTTACAGCATCCCAATCAGCTACAGTCCAATGTTCATAAGTTGCAGCAAAGTCTTTACGCAAGATAACGTGCTTTTTTGCAAAGAACGGTTTTTTTTTTCATTTCTTTGCTTTTAGTCCTAATCTGCCAAGACTACGACGGACTGTCCACTCACTGGCATTCAAATTAAGCATCTTCGCTGCTGGTATTGGAGTAATGACCAGATTGCCTGTTATCAGCCTTGCCACGTGGCGTGTGTCGCGATCATTCAAAATCCTTGGTCGACCTCCTTTATTGCTAGGGATACTTTGTTGAGTGTATTTTTTCATTCTTTGTACAGTCATATGACTAATACCGAATTTGTTAGCCACTTTACGAACAGATACACCCGCTAACAATAATTCAATTATTTTATTTTTGTTTTCACTCATCTTGGTTATTGCGTTTTAAATTTGATTAAAATGATAAAAGCTCATAAAGTTCAATGCAAATAAATAAGTTTTAACGGTAACAAAGGCTTTTATACCAATGCAAATTGTTTTTGCGCTAAGAGAGCATAACTGTAACAAATGACTTTTTTACATTTTTTACTCGCATTTCTCTCCTAGCAAACCGAATGACTTGAAATTTTTTTTAAATATAGCTAAATTACTGTATCAACAAAATGAGACTAAGAACTCAAGCATCCATACAGTAAAAGTGAAAATACAGACCTTTGAAGTTACAATATTGAATTCGTGTTACAGTTTTGCTTCTCAGTGTATATATTTATACATATACATATATGCGTGTGCAAGTGCTACTGTTAAGGCCAGCGCTGCGTCACATTATAGATGAATCATTTATTATTATTATTGTATTTTTTCATTCATAAAAAAGAAATATGTCAGCCGCAGCCGCAGTCGAATACAATGTTTTTATTTTTCTCGCACTCGTCTGCCTTTTCAAGTGCCGCATTTGATTTGCCGTTTTTATATGTTGTTGTAACTGTTATATTTCTTTCTTTCTTTTTTTCGTTTTTAATTTCTTTTGTATTTATCAGAGATATATAAAAGACGAATGTATATGTATATTATATGTGCACTGTTACGTATTTGTGCCCTACAGAGAAACCAGTTTTGATATTCCCACAACTCTTGTGCCACTTGAACGATTTCAGATGCCAGCTCTACCGGCTGATAAGGCCCATAAACGAGCCACAGGGCGGGGCGTTGAGAGTAGCTTAAGTGCTGAACTGCTGAACTCGGAAGCAGCCAGGCGTTATCACAACTTCATGTTCTGCATATACACATATATCCATATAATAGGCAATCAAACATAATTCTTATTAAAGAAATGTTTCCACATTAGATCGCAATCGGGATTAGTCAAATAGTGAGTCAGTAGTCTATATACATACAATACAGAGGAATTACACTTGACTCACAATTAAAACATAATAGAGAGAACAAAGGATAGCGTTTCGCTATTCATACTACATAGTTCATTACTGTGGAGTTGGTCAGTCACTGTATTTAAAGGGTTCCTTTCTCGAGTATATCTTTGGAGTCTGCATCAGCAGCAGCTGCATCATTGCGGCGGCTTCGAATGCGTCTCATCGTCTGCGGCTACGCGGCTCCACGCCCAAAAGCCTTTGTGTTAATTTAGCGAAAAACAAAAAAAAAATGAGAGATTCAAACAGATGCGAAACGCGAACCGCAGCAGCAGCAAAATCTGCTATTGCTGCTGTTGTTGGCGGTAACAAAAAAACAAAAAAACGAATGAAAAATACAATACGTCATAATAATGAGCCAAGTAAAACAGCAAACGCAACGCACGATAATAATAATAAAAAAAAAATATATGAAGCGGTTTCAACATATGCATATAATATATATAGACATACACATACATACATGCCTACATATAAAGTGCAGGCAGCAAGATACTGGCATGGCCCAGGCATAAGATACAAATGAGAATGGTAAAGTCGAGCGCACTTGACACATGGATACCGTTTACACTGCGATTCTCATTTTGTCAAACGACGCAATAAGTAACATTAAGATGACATTAGCTATAAGTTATATATAGACAAATACATTACTAGCTTTAACTTCTAGCTTAATAGCGTGGCTAGTTAACACTAATAGGCAAATACTTTTCAGACATATATGTATAAATTATATTTGACATCAGTTGCAGTTACTATTTTTTGGCTCATTTAATTTAATGTGAGAGCAACAAAGTTTTTCATACAGTCCAAAGATGAGTGTCGTTGTTGTTGCACTGTGTTTGCCCGGCATATGGCTTGGTTATGACCGCTCCAAAAGATCAGCAGGGCAATCACTGGAAAAGTCAAATCAGAGAGGCAGCCCAGCCAAGAGAGACCCAGATAGGGTAAATGGAGACAGAGACACAGAATGTGAATATGAATATGATGAAAATGAAATTGAATAAGAGAAGCTGGCAACAGCGAACAAACAGGGCCAGACGCGCGACGCACTCGATGAGCTACTGACGCACATTTTGCTGACTGTATGTACTGTGGAACAGATCGCTGTTTATATGCGTTATATATGAATGTATATTTATATTGTGCACTCGCTTATTTTACTTTTATTGGTTTTGTTTGGGCAATGGGCATTGGGCATTGGGCATCGGGCATCGGGCATTGTGTGTTGTGTTTATACTGGGCGACTGGCTGACTGACTGACTGACTCTGGCGGCAGTTCAAGTTTATTTATGCAGCGTAGCCAAATGGAAACTCTGAGGTAGCAGTTTTTTTTTTTTATAAATATATATATATATATGTATATATACATATGAATATATATCTATTTTTTTTATTTTATTTGTTATTGCGATTGGCGAAGCCCTTTAAACCAAAAACTATTACGACTTTAGTATACAGAACTGTACAGAGAAGAGCAGACAGACGACAAAATCGAACAAAACAAAACAAAACAATATTCTGTGCAGTCCGTGACTGACTACATAATATAATAATCAGGAAGTGAACATCAGTCGATATTGCAATAGACCCAAACAGACGTCCACGTCGTCTCTTGTTAATGTATTGGACAATGCGGCTTTTGTTATAAACTGTTTCCCTGTCGCCGTCTCTGTCTCAGTCGCAGTCCCTTCTTTTTTTCTCCCTCTCTCTATATCTCTTGTATTCCAGACAGACGTCTCTGCCCAGTTGCCATTTCGCCTGTCTAGCCCAACAAAAGCGGGCAATTTTTGCATTCTTTTTGCACTTATTGATATTCGCTAACAGAAGAAGGTTTGTGCCTAACTATTGTCACAGCCAGGCAACCAGGCAACCGGGCAACCGGACAGCCAGACTGCCCGACAGCCTAGGCAGTCCAATCGACCGGGCAGCAATTGTGTAAATATCCTATTAGCTTTGGCAGTGTGCATGATATGACAGGCAGCTGGCATATGAAAAGGTCGAAACCAAAAAAAGAAATTTAAAAATAACACAAGTGACACAAAGTCTAAATACCCTAGACAATAGACACAAATTATATTTGCCTTATAATTAAAAAGATTTTATTGCTCAGCTCAAGCACTCAAATACTTTAAATTATAAAAGAAAATATTACTTCAATAGAATTAGAAAGACTTGTAGTTTATTTGATACCTAAAAATATTTGAAGCCACATATAGTCTAAATACCCTAGACAATAGACACAAATTAGTTCTGCCTAAAAATTAAAAGGATTTTATTACTCAACTCAAGCAGACAGCGAAACACTTTTATTTTACTATCTGTAAGCGAATTTTATAAGCTTCACACTTCGTAGCAAATCGTTTGATAAAGTTCTTAAGCTCTGCCTTGGGACAGGCGTATGAGCGCAACAGGCGTTCGAAAAAGCTTCAAAACGGAGAGCCAAAAAAGCTTTGGCTAGGCAACAAGTTGAAGCTAACAGGAAACTGAAACAAATGACAGAGCCGAAAGTTGAAAAGAGAGAGAGAGAGATAGAGAATGAAGACCAGAAGCGGGGTTGGCCATTCATACATACATACATACATACATAAACATGTATATATAAATGCACATACATACATAAGCACACACCTGACTGCAGTCAAACTTTTTTTTAGATACAAACGACGTAAGCGTCTTGCTTGTGTTTTCATGTTGTTGCTTTGCCAACAGGTAATTTTACAAATAAAAGTCTACAGAAATAATACACTCACATGCATTTACCACAATATGCAGATATAAACATGGCTATGCATATGCATAAGTATTGTTTAGGATTATATTCTAGTATATTGCAAAAACGTGCAACAATGACGTTGTAGATGCCGTCGGCCGTCTGCTGCAATAATAATAACACTTAGCAGCACCAGCAACAACAACAACAACAAACAAACAAACAACAACGGCAACAAAATGATGTGCCAACTGATTGAATTGAGTGCCAATAGTTTTGTGGGGGACCTGTTGGGCTGCTCTTACGTTTTACGTTTACGTTAACGTTAATTGATACAAAGTCTCAAACGCGCGTCTACTGTGTGTATCTATTTATAAAAACTTTCAGTGGCAGAGTCGCTATTTTCGCGCATTGGTTTGATTCGGCACCGAATCTGATTGCGATTGCTTAATGTGTGCGTGCTTGTTTGTCTATGTGTGTCCGTGTGTGTGTACTTGTAGATATCTTTTTGCTGTTGCTCTTGTTGGTTTGGCGGCCTGCGCCTGCCCTAAAATGTAAATAAACAAACGAAAGGTAACAGCAATAGCAGCAATAGCAGCAGCGGCTACACATAAACAATTACAACAATAAATGTGTGTATAATTGTATGCTGGCCACGAACGCCACGAAAGTTTACAGTAACCAAATTAAAATTTACGTTTGAATCGCGCTGCTAGAGGATGATATGGAAAAATCATTTGGCGGTCGATTTTTACGCATGTACCGATATCCGAATCCCAATTTTAAATTTATGTTTTATTGCTGACGTTATTTGTTTACACGCACATTAGCATTAATGTAACAGCGTTGTTGCCGCTGATGTTGCTACTGCTGCTGCTGCTGTTGCTGTTGCTGTTGCTGTTGCTGACGCAGTTGCCGCATCCCAACACCCATTCATCCTCATATATCAAAGTGGCAGAGTGTATTAACAAAAACGAAATCTGAATAGACGCAAATAAAGCGTTTGCAATCAAACAGCTGTCAAATGCCAATTCAACAGCATTAAGTTGGCAAGGCCACTGCAGCTCCGATAAAAACGAAAGATAATATCGATTGCGATTGTTAATGCTTAATTGCTAGTGCCGCTTACTTCACTTCACTTCACTTTACTTCACGCACAGCCTACTTTATCTTCTCTCTACATGCTTCACCCACAATGCAAGCTCCGATTGCAATTGCAAAAAAGTAACACAAGCAATTGTAAATTACAAAACTGCAATATTTTTTGTTTTATTTTAATTGAGCATGCGTGGGCCTGTCTGTTTGTCTGTCTCTTCATCGGTTGGCCCACGCTTTATGCTCTAATTCAGTTCGGTTAGAAATCGATTGCAACAACAAAGCAAACGTAAAGCAATGCGAATCAACGCTAAGCAAACGAGCAAACAAAACATTTCAATTTACAGCTGTAAATCAAGTACTTAGTACTACTCTCGCTAGCCTCGAGGATTACTCCCCACTAATTTTTGTCGCCTGCGCTTAGCGCTCAAGTGAAAATTGGTGAAAATCTGGCAAATGTGTCAACAAGTGGCAAGTCAAACGGGCGTGAAACGCAGCAAAAGCAACAAACGCAGCGATAGCAAAACATAGTCAACGCTTTTCACTTAATTTCAACTAAATTTGCAGACGCTGCCACTTACCCGCTCGTACACCCACCCAACATCTGCCACCATATACAAACATACATACATACATGTGTATGTGTATGCATGCATGTGTCTGTGTGTATGTATTGAAGATTCTTGAGCTGCAACCAAATCTAGATCCGGTTCAGCAAGTTTACCGCAAGCTAGTTACAATATATAAACACACACAGGCACACAAGATGGGTACACCAATGCTGATAGAGATGAGCGCGTGCCATCACGATATACATACACACATAATTAACAATACTCTCTGAAGATAATGTGTCATATAAATTATAAAATTTAATATTAAAATGTTGCAAAAATTAAAAATTTATAGATACTAGCTCAAATAATAAGATACATTTTTTAAATGCAGCGTAATCTGAATAGATTTAGATAAGAAAGTCGTGTCACGTAGTTAACACATAACTATATTCAATTATATATAATTACAAGTGTGTGTGTATATGCATATATACATAATTGACAAAGTTGTCAACTCACCTGTGTAAACGGTCCGTTTGCTCGGCTTCGTTTTGCAGCTCGTTAATAGCAAAGAGCTCCATCTCGCCATTGCGTCCAAAGATGCCGTTCGGTATCTTGCGGAGGAACTTCTTTAGTACACTGGCAATGGTGAACACCGAATAATTATCAACATTGACGAGTCGGCCCGCCTGCAGGAAATGGATGAGCTTCTTCATGGCCCCCTGATGGCCGGGCGCACGGAAAACATCGCGTCGATTGGGCGACTCCTTGTTCAGTTTCAATATCAATACAAGCAGAGGGCCTGGAATGTTGTTGTTGTGCTTGCACACCTCCTCCAGGGGCACACCGAACTTCACCTTCTCCAAGCGGTAGGGATAGGCGGGAGCGGTCGCCGGATGGCCGCAGGATGTGACAACGTTGCCCAAATCGGCAGCGCGTCGATGCACGCGTTCAGCCCAGCTGGACATTATGTATGTGTGTAAACGTCGGTTTGTTTGTGTGCCGCTATTTGCCTGCGTACGCGTGTATGTATATTAAATTAAGTGTGTGTATGTATGTGAGTGTATGTGTGTGTGGGCAACACTTTTCTTTCGGGCGTTCGGTTTTCACAGAAAAATGTGCTCGCTCACAATTTTATGCTGTTTTATGCTGGTTGAAAACATGTTCCTCGATTCCCCTTTACTTTCCCACTGGAATGTAACTGCGTTGTTATTGTGGTAGTAGTTGAATTTGTTGTTTTTGCTTCTGTTGCTATTTTGTCTCTGTATGCATTTATCTTTCGTTGTTGTCGTTATTACGCTGCTCCTCGTACTTGTATCTGTTAATTCTGTTTCTTCTTTTTTTTTTGTTTTGGGCGTTGTTTGAATTTTCTTCGTACGTAGTAATTATTTTCGTTAAGATTACTCAAATGTTAAATTGAATTTAACAAGAGCTGTGTTTTCTGTATATATGAGTGAGTGTTCGTGTATATGCTTGCTTAGATTTGGCAATTTCAATTTTTATACTCGCGCACTTACAGAAGCCACTCCTGTATGCACTCTTTTGTTTTTGCTTTGCTACTTCTTTCTTTTTCACTGTTGCCGTCTCTTCAGAGTTGAAGCGTAACTAGCGCGTCGTGTTGCAGCATATTGAGCGAAGGATATATAATCCACATGCTAAGTGATGAGACGCGACGCGGCTGCTGTTGCTTGTTTTTTATTAAATTAATTGGTTAGTTTTCGTGGCTCTTAGAATAATTTTCGCGTCCCTACACGCACAACTCGCAGCTTCAGCACTTGTGTATACACTAGCGATGCGCATCTTTTTTCTGCTAGGGGTGTACTGATAATATCGCTGTATTGATTTGAAAATAAAATATCGATGTATCGATATGATTCCAAACTATCGTTGGTTCGTGAGTGATTCTCTTTGCGATGTATCGACATCAAGTTACAAAATGTCACCCTGCCTGCTACCAATAGTATCGAATCTCTAATTATGGCGAATAAGTGTAAAGTGAAATTGTTGCAAAAGAAATAACAATAATTTAAATCTATTAATAAGCCGCATATTCAATTTAAGTTAATTGGCCAAAAGAAGTACGTATTGAACACAGTAGGCTGCAAAGAAACTAAAAACTCCACTGGCACATATTCATTTATTTTATTTTTGTTTGTCTGAATTATTTTGTCTGCTTCAAAACAACACCAGCAACAACAACACCTATAATTTTCTTCTCATTCCATTCAAAATAAGTTAATAAAAAAGCGACAAAAGCAAGGCAACCAAACGCGACGCATTTGTCCCAATAGTTTATCCAAAATTTTCAAGTTCCACTTGCAAAAACAATTTCAATATGTGTGAGTGCCGCTGCTCACCTTGAATCCGTAGTCGTTGTTGTTTTCCCCTCCCATACAACGCATCAACGTATATAAGATATTGACCCTGTACGCTTGATTCACGTACACACATATATATTTAAGCAGTCACACACACACGCACAAGCCAAAACATACACCGACAAACACATAAATTTGTACAAACATACAAAAGTCGCTGCATAGAAACACTTTTCAATTGGTAGGTGAACAAATGACCACTGCTGCCTCCACATCGCAAAATGCGTCATCGGCGTTGATGGCTGCTACCGGAGCTGGCGGCGCAAGCTCCACGACGACAACAACTATGTCAACGACACCCAGCAGCTCAGCGGTGCGCGCCCTAGCCATGGAATACAAGTCGCTTCAGGAGGAGCCAGTTGAGGGATTTCGCGTCAAGCTCATGAATGATGATAATCTATTCGAATGGGAGGTGGCCATCTTTGGCCCGCCAGACACGCTATATCAAGGTGGCTATTTCAAGGCGCACATGAAATTCCCACACGATTATCCGTACTCGCCGCCAACCATACGCTTCCTCACTAAGGTGTGGCATCCGAATGTCTACGAGAACGGCGATCTGTGCATATCTATACTGCATCCGCCAGTCGATGATCCGCAAAGTGGCGAGCTGCCCTGCGAGCGCTGGAATCCCACACAGAATGTGCGCACCATTCTCCTATCGGTCATTTCGCTGCTCAATGAGCCCAATACATACTCGCCGGCCAATGTGGATGCCTCGGTAATGTATCGCCGATGGCGGGATTCCCAGGTAAGTGAACATCAATTTTAGTATATCCATGTTCTATGCATAACATATATATTAACTGTATTCTTATACACCATCCAGGGCAAAGACAACGAATATCCGAATATTATACGCAAGCAGGCGTTGGCCGCCAATGCGGAAGCTAAGCGAGAGGGCATCGTGGTGCCCATGACCCTGGAGGACTATTGCCTTAAGCCCACTGTTAAGCCCAGCCCAGAGTCTGGCCTGGATGCAAATTTCTATGATGATGATTTCGATTTGGAGACGGAAGATTTGCCAACAGACTCAGATGAGGATGAGGATGATGAGGATGAGGACGATGAAGATGATGAGGACGAAGAGGGGAACGGGGATAGTGCAGAAATTATCAAAAATAATGGCAATACAAAGTGCACGAACAACAATGGTCTCTCCGCGAAATCAGTGAAGGCGTCTGCTACAGATGATGCCGAGTCCGCTGATGACAGCGGTAAGGGCGAGACAACATAATGCAGATACACCCGATCCACTCCATCTCCAATTCAACTCTGCTCCTGCCCTAGGCGTCTGCGTAGCATTTAAATGAAATACTAAGTGTGAAATATAATCGAGTTAAGCTGCTAGGGGACGCCCCCAGATGCCAATCGAGCTGGCGTCTTATCATTTCTCTAAACTCAATTATTATTTTTTGTTTATGTCCAATTTGTGTACAACTGTAAAACTGAAACGTGAATCACTTCTTAGCTGGCCTACTTTTATTTCCCAGCTAGCCTCTGGCTAGGCACGTTTTGAATCCGTTCATAGACTTTCAAGAGCTTGCGATTCCTCCTTTTACAGCAACTAAATAACACTCAAATCTGATAATGATTATACAAGATATATACAATATACATATGTATTAGCTATTAATTATTATTTAAAAATATATATACAATTACACACACATCCATATGTGCTTGTATATGGTACAGATCACTAACGGGGGGGCGCTGTTACAGATCCAAATAATTTTAACGTGAACTAACCTTCTCCTAACGAAAGCGAGTGACATCCTAACAAAAAGCTACACTAATAAAAGAAACAACATAATATACAATCAACGGATTTCAACAATATGAAGAAAATATTAAACGTAGCAATTAAGCAATTTGTAAGTTCAAAATGAAAAACAAAACACCAATTGCAATATTAAAACGAGAAACTGCATTGTGAAATTAATTACAAAAATAAATAAGCCAAATATAATAAAAACAAACATCGTGTAATTTAAAGTGCAGATAGTGGGAAATGTTTCTCAAAATATATAATCAGCTCAACTGGATAGCAAGCATAGAATTTTGCGATTTTCAATTAGTTTTAAAAACTTTACAAATATATTTTTTAGTCGAATTGAGATGACCCTCAAGAGTAGAATTACGATTACTTATTCCGATACGTGCTTCTAAATTTATCGCAATTAATCGATCGAATGGCAGACTCGTTCGAAACAGTAGCCGAGATTATTTTGCTAACAGTTTATTCCTTAAATTTTACAATATTTTAGATTTGAATTATGAGTTTGGCTCGCTTGCGCCATGCCAGAAGCGCTGGTGTCAGATCCTTGTCCGTGATAGCAGGCATGCGTATCAGAGAGCTATAGACACCAATATCCGCCACAGACATTTGATTACCGCCAAAATATTGCTGCTGATTTAGTCGCTTGTCCAGCAGTCGAACCATAGCCACTTGGCTTTTGTGTGTGTTGCACCGCAACAGCTGATAGCAAATATCAAGCACAGCATCGATTTCATTGCAGAGCGGTGAGTCCTCATAGCGGTACTCCGCGGGACCCACTCGACCCAAATATCTGATAATATTCACTTCCCCATAAATGGGCACATACATAGTGGGTGAGCTAATCATCTCGGTGTGCTCACCTACAATATAATAACGTAAGATAAATATTATTACAATTTGATCCGATTAATCCATGCTTACAGTTCTTCCAGATTAGTGTTACTTTGATCTTGGGCAACGATTCATTCACGGCCACTTTAGCCAATTTAGCCTCAAATTCGCGCGCCGCTGGACCAATATCTGCCATGGTCGAGTGTGTAAATGTCTTCACATCAATCGTGTACAAATCCCGCCAAGCGTTCTTCAATGCCAGCAGTGCATATGGTATAAAGTTGGGATGACCATTAACGACGACATCATGCAGTGGTACCTATCGATAAACAATTTGTAAGATTCCATAACTTAAACCATTTGGATTACTTACCTCCTTTAGTCCGCCGTTATGACAGACTGTCGTTTGCTGCACGCTCTTGCCGCACACTTTAACACCTAAGCTTTCCCGTATTTGACTTAATTGTGCTTTCAGCTCCTCCAGTTGTTTCAACACCTTCGCTTGGCGCTGCAAAACTGCCGCCGTATCTTCGTTCTGTAAAAACAAACAAATTGCATCATTGCAGGACAAACAATTTATAAACTGACAAAGCTAACAAAATTAGAGATGGGCGCGTGAGAATTTGATCATTGTGATTGCAGAACTCAATGAATAAAAATAAAACTACATTTACTTAAGAACCGGCACTTATTGTGATGATTATTATGAGTTTTTATTTTAAATCACCACACTCTGACGCACAGTTTAAAGAGGATTTCAATGGCAACACACATTTCAACAAAACACGTAATATCATGCGCCCATTTCTAATATGAACACACGAACTCAAAAGCGCGGTGCGTGTTATGCATTTTTGTTAGTATTGTTTATAATTAGATTGATAATTTTTATAACCTTTAGCAAATGTTGTATTTGTTTGCCTAAAATGTCCAAATCAAGTGCACAGGTGACCGATTTTGATTTGTTGCTTTCACTCTTCGCTGCGCCATTGCATTGAATTTGACGGATCTTTTTCGAAATCATGCGTTAAATAAAAATGAAATGGGTTTTTAAGTTTTTATGTAGCTCTTCACAGAAATTTTTCACGTAAGTTTTTTAACTGTTGATAATAATTAAGCAAATCACTGGCACTTGAGTCACAGTGAATTTTGTCCACAACAAGGCTCATCTCTAATTTTGGCCACGGCAGCTGGGGAGAAGACACTTACTTCAGAGCATGGCGCAGAGGCAGCGGAGAGGCTGATATTCCTTAATTCGTACATACAGTTGGGCAGTTTAATATCAAATTGTGGCAACAAGGTTTTCAGCTCGTACATTTCACAATCTAATTTTGGATAGGCTTAAGCAGATATAACACAGAAAAATGTGCTTGGCGGTAGTGTTGAGTCAAGTCTATTATCGAATCGCTGACGATAATTATATTATACAAATTTCAAAATACAAATTTAATCGATAACGATAGTTCATGGACAGCTGATTAATTTAGTTGCTATTCATAGATTAAAATATTTGTTCAATATAATAATATTATAATATATTAAGCTAAGATAATCTAATGCGATAAATAACGCAAACTAGGTCATTCATATTATTAATATTGCATATAAAATAGCTAATGTTCAATTTGAATTTGAAATGCAACGATAAAGACACAACCATACAGAATATGGTCAGTGATATAGAGATTGTTAGCGATTCAATCGTTGATCCAATTACAAAAAAACGTTTTTTTTTTTCTTTTAATTGATTAAGAGACAACCTTGTTTAGAAATTATTTAAATGTAACTGCTAATCCATCCTATCGATATATCGATATTACATTTTAATAATCTATCACAGCGGTGACAAATAATTGAACAAGTTGGCAGTCACATATATTATGGCGTCTGTATTTTAAATTACGAGAACAGTAATATTTATCTAACAAAAACAAAATGAATAATAAGAAAGCAAGAAGTTCGGTGAGTAAAAAATCAAAACACATAAATATAATTTATATAATATTTATTTCTTTAGCTGAAAAAAGTGTCGAAACAACCAGATGAAGATGTTGATCCTGTACGTACAAAGCGTCGCATCAGTTTCAGCGGCAAAAAGTTCATACGGTACGTATCATACATTATATTTACGAATTATTCTAATCACGTAGTTCTGCAAATACAGAGAATTTGATACAACAGAGAAAGCGCGAGACTATGACAACTCATATGAAATATCAGATCACACCAATGGTGAGGATAGCTCCGGTCACTCCCACGGCACAGTGGCAGCGTCTGTATTGCAAAGTACAGCACAGATCTGTGTGGCCGATGAAATGGATAAGGAAAATGCATCGCCCGAAGGCCTCATAGCAGCCATCAACAGCGCATCAGTGTTAGAGCAGAACTCTCGATTCAGCGACTTCACATTCAAATTGCAGACGAGCATTAATGTGACGCTGCTGCCGGATGAAATAAACCGACAACGTCGGCGCTGTGAATCGCCAACCCGATTGGAACAAACGGTCAGTGACAGTTTATCTTTGAATGAAGTAGAACGTGAGAAGCTGAGAGAAAATAGTGTATACAAAATGACAGCCTTTGAAAAAACTATGGATCTTATGCCAGAAACGTTAGCTTATGCTGGGGTGAGTTGAAACTGGTGTAAAACAGAGTTTAATTGAAATTAAGCAAGGCTAAGTACAACTTTTAATATAATGTGAAGAACATGTACTGTGATTGTTAATATATATTTGGACTAATTTGTGACTTATTCCAGCTGGAGTCAAAACATATCAAAAACGTCAACATGCAAAAAACTTCTATGATGTCCACGGAAATAAGTGTTTTGCCTGAAAAGCAAACTGAAGTGAAGCAAAAGACTATGGTATTTGAGAACAAAGATATAACATGTGACTTTAGTGATATTGGTAACTACAATTATATAGAAATCGTAATAGACTGCAGATAAACATATCTATTCTTTTAATTCACAGAGCCGGCAGGATTGGTTGAAGATGTGCCAAAGTTAACTCAAGAGAATGACTCAATGGATATGGCAGAAAAAGATTATATGAACTATTTGGCAGATGATTCAACGCTGTCATCGCCTTTAATTCCATTGGACGTGATTTCAGAGAACGGCATTAGCAAGAAACTGAATTTTCGTCAGTTGAACGATGCATTGAATTCTGGCCGCATTCAGCTATTTCCCAATGGTCCAAGAACTCCAACTACTGATCGGAAAGCGACGCAACGTTTCTGGCATGGCCTAGAACAACATCCCTTGGAAGAGGAACTGCCAAATAGAGAAGTGATTAAGCCGCGCGGTACACTCAACTTTAACGAGAGCATGATGATGTCTCCTGCTGTACCACAAAAGTTCGAAACAAAAGCAGAAAATGCAGATCAGCCCATTAAAGCTAAAAGCTCACTCAATGCGAAACGCAATTATCGTTTTTCCCAGGCAGATGAACTAATGCTGGACAATACCAATTTTCTAGTTAATGCCAAAATGGGTGATGAGACACAGTCACGAAATAACTCCAAATGCTCATCACGACGTGAAACCACATACGATAACACTGCAATGGAATTGGATGATTTGGAGAAACAGGAGGCAGCGGTAGCAGCAGCTCTGGAAGGAGCGAAACACAAGCAAACCATGCTTCATTTTGAGCCAATGGAACAAGATGATTTTCTAAGCCCCTGCAAAATTGAAAAGAACAATTTGGCGACGGCTGCTGTGGTTGAAACACATTCGAGTTCTCTGGAAACAATGGCAGCTCCGCACCGCAGCAAATCAAGGCCAACATTGCTCATGGCTGAACCCATTGAAGAGGATGAGGCAAAGCCAAATTCTGATTCTTTATCTCCTAAACCCAAATTCAATGCTCGCCGGCAAACATTGCATTTAGCGGAAGCCATGGATGAAGATTTTGAAATGCCGAATGAAGAATTGCAATCGAATGCAATCAATAATCGACACCAGACATTGCATATGGTTGACTGCATGGAAGAAGATTCATTCTGCTCAAAGAAAGAAATTGATGCTGCTTCAATGAAACCAAACTACAATAAGCAAAGGCAAACATTGCACATGACTGAGCCAATCGAAGAAGAGATTGTGGAGCCACAAAAAGAATCAAAAACACAGTCACAGGCAATGGGTGTTGAAGAAAAGGATTCTAGCAGACGTAGGCAATCTATACACGTACCCGAAGCAATTGAAGAGGACTCATTCTGTTTGCCAGCTGCTGCTCCAAAGGAGCTGCATCAGAACAGGAACAGACAGACAATGTACATGTCTGAGAACATTGAAACGGATTACGTACAGCCAGCTGCTGTAGAAACTGTACAGCATTACACGAGACGTCGACAAACACTGGTCTTGTCTGAATCCATTGAAGAAGTTGCTGTTCATCCGCAAAGAGAACTGCAATCACAGCCAAAATCCAATCCAGTTGCACCTCAATGCAGCAGGCGTAGACAAACATTACATATGGCTGAACCCGTTGATGAGGATTCCTTCAGCTCCACATCCACGTCGGCCGAACAGCATAGAGATAATTCACAAAAGGATAAGCCAGTTATGAAAGATAATGCAAAACCACAAGAAGAAATAAGGCCACAAGCAGCTCAAAATCAACCAGACGCTCCAAGTAATAGACGTAGACAAACTTTACATCTGGCTGATCCAATTGAGGACGATTCAATGTGCTCAACATCCACAGCTACGAAGCAGCAAAGCAATGAAAGCAATAGACGTAGACAGACTTTGCATCAGACGGATGATATTGAAGAAGATCCAATTTGTTTAGCATCCACAGCTGACAAGCAGCCTATCGGTGGCAAAAGCAATCGACGTAGACAAACCTTACTTCAGCATGATCCCATTGAAGAAGACCCCATCTGCTCATCTTTCACAGCTCTGAATCAGCAAAAACAGAAATTTCAAAATGAAAAATCAGTTAAGCCACAATCAACGGGCTCCAAATTGGATTTACAATGCAATAGGCGTAGACAGACATTACATGTGGATGATCCCATAGAAGAAGACTCCTTCAGCCTAACATCCTCATCTGCCACCCAATATAAACATAATTTACAGAGAGATGGTGCAATTAAAAAAGATGTGTTAAAACATGAAACAGATATGGAAGAACAATCCGCAGTTAAATTGGAGTGCAGCCGCCGTCGCCAAACATTACATATGGCTGAACCCATTGAGGAAGATTCAATCTGTTCTACATCCTCTGCAGCGCAGCAGCAATGGAATGATTACAATAGACGTAGACAAACTGTACATCAGACTGATCCCATTGAAGAAGACGCATACCATTTGACAACCACGGCTGCCAAACAGGACAGACATCAGCAACAGGCAGTCGAGAAAATTGAGAATGAAATTTCGAAACTAGAAGTAGGAAAAACTGCACCATTGGCTGCAACTCTTGTTGATAGCCGTAGAAAACCCATTACTCAGGCTGCTCCCATTGAAGAAGATTCCTTCAGTTTAACATCGTTCTCTGACAATCTACATAAGCATAATTTACAGAAATGTGCATCAGCTAAGGAAGATATTTTGGAATCTCAAAAAGAAATAAAACAACATACTGTTGGCTTGAAAAACAAAAACCTTAGACAAACAATTCATCAAGCTGATCCCATTGAAGAAGACTCCTTCTGCTCAACATCCAAGCAGCAGCAAAGTAATGCAACGATTGAGGAAGATAAAAGCATAAAGCAAGCTCAGCGGCCTAGGCAAACGCTGCATGCAGTTGATCCCATGGAGGAAGACTCTTTCTGTTCCAAGTCAACTACTCTAACCAAAGAACATCGCTTCAACAAATATAGAGCAACAATGCTGGCCACCGAAACCATCGATGTGGATAAGAATTTATCCTCCACGCAGCCAGTTTTTCCAGATAAAAAAGCGAGCATCAACCACAGACAAACTTTACTCTTGTCCGAATCCATTAAGGAGGATTTTACAAATGCAGACAAAGACAACAACTGCAAAGCATTAAATCTAAGTGAAGCCCTTGACGAAGTCAACAGAACATCAAAGCAAACATCGTCATCTAAAATCAATCGATATGATAATAAGATGCGCCCCAGATGTATGCTGGATGACGCCAATGATAGAGACTTCAGTTCAGTTCAAACAAAGACGACAGCTGGAAGCCAGCAAGCGGCACGCAAACCAAGGCACACACAATACCAAGAGGAATCAATGGATGTGGAAATGTCAGATGTGGAGTCCACTGAGCAGCGCTGCAGCAGACCCAGGCCCAATCTGAGGGAAGCTGTGTTGAAGAAAGATCTGTTACGCAAAACTCTAGACAAAGAAAACTTGTTTGTCAGCTCCAGTTTCGAAACGCCTGAAATGAAGAAAAAGCGTCAGATGTTTGCCCTGACGCCAGGTCGATCAATGATTGAGTTTGAAGACTTGGAGGAGGATTGCAAGATCAAAACTCCAGTTGCCAAAACTGCTTGTCGTTCCATATACCAGGCAATAGACATCGAGCTCGACATGGACACATCGAACTATGCCACGCCCGAGAAGAAAGCTTCGTTCAATGTGAAACGTTTGCCAACACATTTGACACCCAATTTGCCGGAACCGAAAAAGCGCAGCCTGCAGCTGCAATTTGACGCGGAAGAGGATAATATGTAAGTCTTATCTCGACATAGACATGGCCAATATCTAACACATAATTTTGTATATTTATTAGCTCACAGCCTGAACTGGAAACATCTGAACAAAATGTGGAAGAGTTGGCATATCGCACAAATAAGTCACGTATTCCTGTTTTGTGCAAAAGCTTTAATTCGCCTTGGCGTGAAACGGAGCAGCTTGACGGCACCGTGCAGATGGTTCGAGCACAAATGACGAGGCAAACGGGCAGCCAAGGAATGGCAATTCCCCACTTATACGAAGATAATCCCATTACTATATCTGATGTGTCAAGCCATTTCAAGTCACAGCGAGAATTTATCAAGAATTTAGCTGATCAGCCACAGTTGCCTCAGGAGGCGTCCATGGCAAGTCGCAGCTCGAATGAGAACAGCAATAAGAGCTACGCTACGGCACATAAGAAGTACATAAATCTAAGTGGAGATACCATCATCTTCACCAATGCTGATGAGCTTAACTATAATTCGGACAATTGTGAAATTGACAAGACACGACTCAGTCTTGTGTCGACCTTGCTGGACGAGGCGGAAGAGGAAGAAATTAGGGAAGCTAATAGCAACCACATTGACTTGGTGGCCAATGAGACTTGCCTTGGGCAGATCGATCCGCCAGTCATGGTTGGATCTGAGGATGCATGCAAGAAGTGTAAACATTGTCGACGCTCAATGGACAGGACGAGAACGCGGCACTCCGGTGCCGATGAGACATTTGAGTTGCCCGTTTGGCCGGATCTGGGCGTGCAACTTGAGCGATTACAACGTCTGCGGCAAAAGCCACGCATATCAGATGTCCACAAATATTGGGAGCTCAAGAAGCTGGAACACAATTCAGACGATGACGAAGACGAGGAAGCAGTATCAGAATGCGATTCACATAACGCAGACCGTTTAAGTGTGTCACAAATGTTCGAGATGTTTAACAGCAAGTGGGAAGAGTAAGTTAAATAAAAGTAAATGTGATCAATTTATATTAATCAAAAATTGTAAAATTCTCTTTTAGATACGCTCAAAGTTTTCCCAAGCCAAAGCCAGCTGTAACCTTTGCAGAGAGCTTAAAAACTTCGTTGCGTACCGAGCTGCCCAATTGGATATTTGATTCTAATTTGCAATTCTATCGTACCTATATATTCTCGCATCGTAAAATCACCACATTTAAAATCTATATTGATTATGCGCCCTTGGACTTACTGGAAACTAAAATACGCATAAGCAATGTTCAACTAGAGTCCAAATCCGCACCGCCCCCACGTAAGTACTGAAATTTAACATTCCAATTTGGTATTAACTGTAAATATATATATTTTCAGTGTTTACGAATACATTTGCGCAGCTGTTGGATTTTCAACTAAAACTTAATCTGCCGCTGAATCTGGATCGCTTGTTGGATGGCAACGATGTTGCTGATCTTGTAAATTTTCTAAGGCACATCGATGGAGTTTGTTTGAAAATCAATAACATGTGCAGGAAAATGCTATTGACGGTGATCTCAGCACATGCGCGGCTGCTCAGGTAATAAGCTGTTTAATAAGCTTCATATATATATAAATAATGAATGAATTTGATATTTTAATTATTAGTGATTCGAATCGGATTATTGTAAGAAAAACCGTGCGCAGATCGGTTAAGAAAGAGGATGAAGCATATGCGCGCACAGAGAGAATCAACTTTAATATTCAAATTGGTAATGTTCAGGAGACCTCATTTGAGGACATTTTGCAGCCACCGCTGTATCAATTTGATGAGCGAATTCGATTTTTGCCAAAAGGCATCGAGTTTTTGGAAGTCTTCTTGCAAAGCCCGGAACAATATTTAAAGCAAAACGTCGACTACAATAAATAAGTATTGCGGGTGTTTCGATGAGCCAGCAATATGACTAAACAATATTATTATATTATATACATATATAATCGCCAAGCTAAATGTAAAATTTTATATATCTAAGATAAGCATTCATAGCATGTTTTTTCTTTTTTTTTTTTTTTTAATTAAAAAAAGAAACATTGAATTAAACATTAATTGTACAAATGTTAATTTTATGTAAAAAGAAAAAAATTCAATACTGTTTTTCTTGTTTCTAATAGTTGAATAAAATAATTTGTATCAACGGCTTTGAATTTTGTTCATTATTTATATTCTAGTATTTTACATATTCGGTATATGTATAATATTGCAAGCTGGTCACATTTCTGTTGTGGGAAACATGAAAACAAAACTCTTGCAATCGCAATAAAAATATAAACGCCAAAACTGGGCAAATATATTGGACATGTGGTTTGATCCATCAGGCTACTATGTGGTGGCCTTGACCACTCTTTTGTTATGCATTCTTATAGCTCTTTATTTTGCCAACTTTTTAAAGGATGACACCGTGAGTAAACAATTCTCAATAAGCCAATTCAATAGCAATGCCATCATAATTCATATACTCGATGCAGGACCTGGAGGACGAAGGCCTTGGTGCTGACGAGGTACGCTTGGAGGACGACCCCGTGTTGAAGGCGCAAATACAAGCGCGCTTGCAAAGTGAGATCGACGATGACGAGGCGTATGAGGAGGAGCAGGAGCCTATAAGCGAGAGCGACACGGAGCCAGGACCAGGAAAGGCGCCCAACTATAGCAACCTGGTGGGCAAATTCAAGGCCAAACGCTACCAGCACAAGCTGGAAAAGAACTTATCGCCCAGCCAGATAGAAGAAGAGCGACGCATTGAGCGCGAACAACTGGCGGCCATTTTCGAGCTACTGCGCAAGCAGGAAGATGAACTGAATCTCAAGGATCGTATTAGCGATCGCGAGCTGAAGCAACAAGTTAAATTATATCGTTAGACAGTTCGATGGATGTCTCGGCTTTAATCTTACTAAAACGTGTGATTATATCGCTTATGTGTATAGTATCTGTTTGCTGCTTAACTTACAAAATGTGGCCCGGAGCCTTAATGTAATTTGTTTTGGTCCCAAAAGTCCTGGTGCATGAACAATTTACCATTTGTAGTCAAATACACTTAGATTTTATTCCATATATATATATATATTTATATGATGTATATAAGCTATATAACGAGCATGTTAACTGCAAGTATTAACTAATTACGAAGCAGGTTCAGGCTAACTTAGACGAAAGGATGTGAAATTTAATTTCAACTATTTTATCCAAGTTATCTCATTTCAAATACAATCTGAATGTACAAAGTGTTGAACAAAAAATTGCCTTTTATTATACATATCAAATTTGTAAGTTATTCAAGGATATCCAACGCATTATGCGTTAAGCATCCATCCTTGATATCCCATGGCTGTCTAATTATGGATAATATTCAACATCCACCACAACTACAACTGAAACTAGAAATAATAAACAAGCACAGCAACCCCTTGACAGCTTCTCTCACAAGGAACCTAGCAACCTAATCCACTTCAGTTTCCTTGGCTACCACAAAGTTGTTTATTTAAAATTTTATCCACATTTTTACTCGACGATCTTCTTGAAAAGTGAATACTTTTGTAATTCAGTTACATAATTTTAAAAATCTTTAAATATGGTCAACTTTGTGTATCCCGAGGAGCTCTACTTATTCGTGGAGAGCATTCGCAGCTTTCAGGTGCGAGATGTGGGCAGCAGCAAGTGGTTGGAGGTGCACGAGATGATTATCAAGCTGAGCCAGCAGGCGGCTCTGGAGGTGGCTGAGCAGCGCGAGGAGGAGGTCAAGGAGTTTCTCATTTCCCGTGATAAATTGTCGGTGCTCATTAATGAGGCTTATTGCGTGAATCTCTGGAAGTCACGTGTGCTGCCCCATCTGCTCGAAATCGATCCGAATCCACAGGCCACTTTCCTCATTTACACGGTGCTGTACCATGAGGCGGCAGTGGTGGCGCTGCTGGATCTGTGCCTCTATCATCCTAGTGGCTGCGAGTCGCTGCAGGATTCGGTGCTAGATCTGATCGATTATTCGGCTCAGGGCGTGGCTCAGGTCATCGGATTGGTCAGCATGGGTTACCATGAGAATGAGACCAAGGTGGATGTAGACGAAGCCGTGCTCACGGAGCTCGAGCGCCAGAAGCGCGATCTCATCTATAAGATTGGACTGCGGTGCGTCTCCCTACTTAGCTATCTGGCTGACAATGTTTCGCTGTTCCATTTGGGCGCCGCTCGCCGAATGCTGACCACCCATGATATACCCTGGCTGATGGTCGATGTGCTCTGCTTCAGGCCCTGGCAACGCAACACCAGCAAGGGCTTGGAGAAGTATATTGATGAAAAGTGGACTTCCGTGGAGGATGCTACTAAAATCATAAAGCCAGAAGCTCAAGCTTGGTTCTGTGTGCGCCAACTGCTGCTCAATCCTCAGATAGCCGAAAACTATCCCCTAAACGAGGCGCGTTGCAAGCAGATATCGAAGGTAAGAGACTATACAAATCTGGGATCCTTTATAAATGCATTTTACCACAGCTTCTGGGAATGCTACACGAGACACTCTTGGATCAGTTACCCGTGTTGATCGAGCTCAAGCATTTCGTGAGTCGCTTGACAATCAGCGGCAACACGGGCAACAAAAAGACACAAAACTTGATATTGGAGGACATGCCACAAATACAGGATAATCTCATCAAGGAAGTCGAGCGTGACGGCGGCTTCTACCAAGTCGCTCAGAACCAGGATGGCGTCTTCCTCAACAACAATCGAGAAGAAATCTGTGCACTGGCCACCAAGCTGACCAATGCCTATGGCACAGAGCTCTTGTGCGAGTTAGAACAGCACATGGCGGATTTGGAACTGAAAAAGGATGAATCGAAGTCAGAGGATAGCACAACCGCTACCACTAGCGAGGACTCGGACGATAAGACTTACAAATGCGGCAATTGCCAAGTACCGGCTAAAAAGAAATGCGCCAACTGCAAGCTGGTTCACTATTGTTCACGGTATGTTCCACAGATTACACGGATATACGCAGACATTTTGCACAATTTTCTGAAATTACAGGGAATGCCAGCTAAAGGATTGGCCACAGCACAAGGACACCTGTTTGAACTGCGTGGATTAACTTTTATCATTTCGTTTGTATTCTTGGTAATCATTATTAATTAAAGAACATTCCAAAAATTTTGAACGTTTCCATATTTTCATTGTGAATGTTGGTTTTTCGTTAAGTTTTTGTTTTTATTTAGCAATAAAAAATTTGCAAGGTAGTCTCTCATTCAGCAGACGCGGGAACAGCAACGGCAACATGTTTAGCTGTTCTGTCTGAGATGGTCCTTAACTACATCCAATGCGGGTGTCTCCTCACCGTAGTCCTTGATGACGACCACAGAGCAGCCGCAGACCTTGCGGGGCTTGCCCTCCTTGTCGATCTTGCACAGGCCGGACCATTCGCCCAATTTCTTGTGCGAATCGACGCGGATCAGTGGAATCTGATGCTCATTGCACAAGGCAGTGATCAATTTCTTGTAGTTGGGCTCATCAAAGGATTCGGCCAGAATGCAGAGGACAGCTTGACGCCTGGAAAGCAACATACAAAACGTTAATTACAATTGTTTACTAAAACCATGCATATATTGATTGATTTTAAGGTGTTTTTCAGTAATTGGATGAATTGATAATCAATGTAAAATTCATAAACACGGACCAATTAATTTCATCAGCAAAATAATAAATAATAATAACTTCAAAATATTGTTGCTTACTTGTCCAAAGCCTTGCAGGCCTGGTGGATGCCATGGACGAGTCCATCGGCGATCAGCGACTTCTTCAGCACTTCCTGTAGCGCGGTGTTTATGTCCATGGCACCGCCAAGAACGGGCGCTGCGGAGGGCACATCTCTGCCGGAAATAAAAAACAAATGTGAAATTATTAATAAAATCTATACAATTATCACAGACTTTCCAGTTTAAAACTGATTTCAAAGAATTTGCTCAGTAATTGGAAGGTCTCTAATCAACGTAAATTCATAAACACGGACCAATTAATTTCATCAAAGTCAAACATTCTTAAGATAAAATTTTACAGAATTTTTGACTTACACATCAACGTCGGCCATATCTGAAAGGTTGAGGCTGCACTGCACTGTAAATGATATTAATAAAAGTGTTATTAGATATGATGCCGCACATAATTGTAAATTAAATTCTTCGTAGCGACTTCAGCACAAAATTAATACGCTTTCGTACCTATTTGACAACCGGAAAGAAAGAGAGCCAACCGGCGTTGCGACCAACTTCATGTTTTCAGTTTTCGTGATGTTTTGACATATCGATATCAGCTGTTTACCAAAAGGTGCTCTCAAATGCTGGATGCTATATGAGTCACTTTATTTTTGAATTAAGACAGAATTAATTTTAATTAAAGAACACATTTTGAATACGTTAGTCCTAATGTTTGTATTTATTATTTATACCTTCACTGTAATCTGTGAAAAATATTGTTAACATGCTAAATATTTCTTGGTCAATATCAACTGAACTATATGACAATTTTGGACGCTATGAATTCGGTATTTTTTAGCATATTTTAAACGGCTGTTTTTTGTGCCAGTTTGCGCCCAAAATCTTTGGGGCTAAGCAGTTCCCGTATCTCGCTAACAACGCTATAAATAGCTTTTAATAAGTATAATTAAACTAAGTCATAGGTTATAAAGTTATATCAAATCAATTATAAGCTACAGCTTCCAAACGCAATAACGTGTTTATGTTTACATAAGCCGACGGACAACATCACATCACCCACAACAACAAAATGACAAGCAAACTACAGTAAGTTGAGAGTGAATCGGCCCCGGCTGCCCTCAGCCCGCAACACTTCATTGTAGTTTATTAATACCTATAAATGGGGTCCACGTGTTCGTACGTCTAATTGCCGAAATTTACAGCAACATGTGAAAATCGTGTGCCACTGACTGACGCTCTAGTTGGTGTCGTCGTTTTTCTGTGTGCTTTATGTTATCTGAATTGTGTTTTGTACTTTTGATCCAATTGGAATGCGATTTCTGTATGAATGAATTTCTCCAATGATTACCAAAGGCATGCGACGTTCTGATAAGAAACATTCCTCTGGGCAAATACAACAATGCAGAGCATAAACAACACTGGCTACCAAAAAAAAGAGTCCTAGCTTCAGTTGATATTGATATTCTGACATGCATATATATTTCGATGCTCTCTCTATAATAATATAACATAGCTTTTGACACATTAAAAAAAAAGAGTCTAATTGTATTCGGCATTTATTCAGCATCAATAGCAGTGTGCACATCATTTTAGCCTGCACTGTAGCTACATTTGGGGGCTATCGCTGCGGTTCATCGACAACTGATACTGAATATTATTTGAGGCGGCAAACGTTGATGTTGGACTCGGTTTCAATTGCTAATTAACGACAAGCCCTCGACTGGACAACATGAGCAACAGTAGCAACGCGAGGTTGCGTATCTCTAGGGCCCGTCATCAACTGTAGCCTAATCCATTTGAGTATTCTCTCATTTGCAGAGAAGGAATCCTGGTTGGATGTGGCAATCCCCTCTTGGATATTTCGGCACCGGTTCCTATGAAATTCCTGCAAGAATATGGCATGAATGAGGATGATGCGATATTGGCAGAGGAGCGACACATGCCCATCTATCGTCAGCTGGTCGAGGGTTATCAGGCGGAGTACCTGGCCGGTGGCTCGGTGCAGAATTCCCTGCGCATAGCACAGTGGATATTGCGTCAGCCAAACGTTGCTGTCTTCTTCGGCTGTGTGGGCAAGGACGATTATGCGGATATATTAAGGCAAAAGGCACGCGCTGCTGGCGTCGATGCCCACTATCAAGTGAGCCCAGATACGCCCACAGGCACCTGCGCAGTTCTGATCACGGGCACACATCGTTCATTGTGCGCCAACCTGGCGGCTGCCAACAAGTTCACCATCGATCACCTGGAGCAGCCGGCCAACAAGGCCTTGATCGACAATGCCCAATACTATTATATCTCGGTAAGAATACAATGCGATTCAGGAAATCTGGTGTATTTATTTTCTAATATATTGTGTATTCATTGTGTGCAGGGCTTCTTCTTGACCGTCAATCCGCCCAGTATAATGCGCGTGGCTGCCACAGCCAATGCTAAGAAGCGACCGTTCCTAATGAACCTCAGCGCACCATTCATATCACAATTCTTCATGGAACCGCTGCTGGCTGTTATGCCTTATGTGGATATCATTTTTGGCAACGAATCAGAGGCCCATGCCTTTGCCAAGGCACAAGGTTGGCCCGCCGATGCGGATCTGCGTGAGATTGGCAAACGTTTGGTGGCGCTGCCCAAAATCAATTCAGAGCGACCACGCATTGCCATACTCACGCAGGGCTGTGACCCCGTGCTGCTCATCCAGCACGACAAGGTCCAGGAGTTCCCAGTCACTCGATTAGCGGTCCATGAAATTGTAGATACCAATGGCGCTGGGGATGCATTCGTTGGTGGTTTCCTATCGCAATATGTACAGGGCAAGTCGCTTGATATTTGCATACGCTGTGGCAACTATGCGGCGGGACACATTATCAAGAATCCGGGCTGCACATATTCCGGCGAGCCGGAGTTCAATGAGTAAATAAAATCCGGAATCACACACAAGTACACACACAGAGGCAAACACACGCATACACACACACAAGAAGACAACGAACACTCGCAGATAAGCCTGTGAGAGGCATTAAATATTGCGCAAATGTATTTGCAACTAATGCAAATAAGCTCTAAAAGTGACTAAGACAATTTTGTTAACACTATTAATTATTTGTACATATAATCTATACACAATTACACACAAACACACACACTTACATGTATACACAATCACACATAGTGAGACAAACACAGTTGGCAACGAACATGTGAGTTACGCACGGCCTTGTCGTTTATATACAATGTTAGAGCAATATTCGAATTTAAATTGATAATAAAATAACAAAAGCCCACAAATCTAACAAAACATATTTAACCGTTGACTGGTGAGATGACCTTTAAATGACCCCAACAAAATTGTAATTGATAGCAATTGCTTAAGCCTGCTTTTTTTTGGCGAAAGTTCTCTTCGTCTTTCGTTTGCATGACATTTGTGTTTTGTTACATTCGTTGCGTTTTGTGCGTTTAATGACTTTGGCTTTATTTAACAATTGAATCAGCGGCAGATTAGATAATACACGATTACTGCTACGAGTCGTGCTCAAATGTCAGTGTTTTATTTTATTTCGCTCATGTAATAATATATCACATCATAGCAAGTTAATTTATGTCGGTTAACCACCTCGTGTTTGTGGCTTATCATTAGCGTACTGAGACAATGAATCAGAGATTATTATCAGGCTATAAAAAAAATAACTGCAAGCTTCTGAAGAAGAGACTTTTGAAATATAGATAGCAGAATGCAATCATTACCTTATTGACAATTCTATATTTATTTCGTTGTTGCAAAATACAAAAAGATAATAAACAAAAACGCTTAACACAATACAAATAGACTCTATAATTGAAATAGTTTCGTCAGTATATCTAATGTTGCTCTGTGCCCAAATTTCAAAAGCGAGAAATACTAAAATTACAATATGTATTTTTGCTTTGCATTTGCATTTACATTTTGTATTCGCATTTGCATTTGTGTGGATGACATTTGATCCCATAGATATGATTACTGGTCGATCAGATAGCCTTTGATGAAGGGCAACCCCGTTGGCACTTGCTTCTGATACCGTTCGTAGTCAGACTGAAAGAAGTAGAGCAGTGAATACTCCTCAACGAATATGCGATCGTGAAAGAAGAGCCAGCTGACTATTGTATAAATGCAAATGCATATCGGATTCATCAAGATTATTTGTGTGCCAATTGACCAATAGAACCAGCCCACATAGGACGGATGCCGGCTGTACGCGTATAATCCGTGGGTTATCAGTTTGTGATCCGAATGCTTCTCATCCTGAACCTATTTGAGTATACATTAGTTTATAAATATATAGATCTCAACAGGTGATAAGCGTATACTAACTAAATGCGTAAAGCTGCGACCTGCTGTGATGATGGCCGACTTCCGCACAATCTCGCCGAAAGTGCACAGCACCACGCCCACCAACCAAATGTAGGCGTATCGCTTGAACTCGGGCAGAAAGTGAAGCTCTAGTCCGAACTCTATCCAACTGGCTGCTGCGGCTAAACCATAATGCAGCGAATGGTTCAGCATAAATGAGTCCAGTGAGAGCGTTCGTGGATTTGCTATTGCAATAACCAGAAACTCCGAGTAGTGGAAGAAAGCCATAAAGCACCCATAGACGCCAAATTGTTGCCATGGTGCGGGCGCGAAACAGACGACTAGTACGCTCGCCGCCATGACGAAACCCAGAAAAGAGGCGCGTATGGCAACCTAGTTGATAAAATAATCAGATTGAGATATGTATTTTTGTTTGAAAAGTGAGTCATGCCAAATACCTGATATTCAATGTTCCGAAGCACAAATCGTATAATTAAGTTGATGAGCGCGTAGTATAGCACCGGACCCCACAGGATGGCACCCCAAACATTTGGCACAATTTCATAGTAGATCTGAGGTACTGAGGGCAACAGGACTAGACCCGCCGTAGCCAAAAAACAATACAAACTGATTCGGCCTTCGGGACAGAGGTGCAAACGGGATCCGGTTGAGGACCGTGAATTCATTGCGCACATTATAACGCAGTTTAATGTGCTTTTATGTGATTTTCTTTATAAATCACATTGAAAATTTGATTTTTTGTAGCATTTGTAGAAGCGCAAATAAATTCTATTCTAAAACCGGCAGCAGCTGTTTATGTCAATGGCAAGTGCTACTCAATTTAGAAGGTTGCACTGCATTGTTCTTCATAGCTACGTCATGAGTTCTTGAGGGTATATTCAGAACTAAAACATATTCAAAGTAAATTTATAATGCAAGTCTACTACTTTTAAAGTGTATAGTACAGTAGAAGTTTTTTAAATTAAATATTGTACCTTTAAAAAAAGCAAGGCCATTGGCGACATTGCTACATACGTATTAAAAAATAAATTTTGTGTAACCTCTTTTGACTTATGATAATTGTAATCGATAGTTATAAATACGATATATACATTATCGGCCGTCAGCTGCGCGTGCACAATATAAATTTCGATAGACTCATGTGTGCAGGTTATGTAAATTTATAAAATTGTTAATTAAAATATAAAGGATTGCTGTTTTTATTGTTAATAAAACTTTGCCATGGTATTCTTGAATCTTCCTATGATGGTGCGGGCTCGCGGACCCGATGAATTCTGGCGTAAAAGACGCATTTTCAAACTAGCTGCTGTAAATATAAAAATACTATTTAATTACATTATTTTAACTGGCTATCAATACTATTGTTAATTAGCATTATCGTAGTCGGACGCGCAATGTTTACACCTTTGCCATACGCAGCGTACACCGTGCCCTCGCCTACGCAACCAAGGGTCGCAAACTTAAGAAACTGGATATGGCACAGCTATGGACAACGCGAATCGAAGCCGGTTGCCAACAGTATGGAGTTCCTTTGGAAACCTTCAAGGAGGGCCTCGCACGCTCTGATATCTTGCTGAACAAGTTAGTTGTCGCTTAATGCAATACTGGACTGATTATTAGTAGTTTACATTCCTAAATTTATAGAAAAGTGCTGTCTGATTTGGCTATTTGGGAGCCACGCTCATTTGAGGCCTTGGTCAACATTTCTCGGGAACGTGCTGCTGTCGAAGGCTTCCCCGACATGAAGCGAAGATCGGCCTTTAATCAAGTCTATGGATTGAATAATCTAAAACTGGATTAGCTTTTAAGTATCTAGATCAAATATAGTTTTTACATGTTAACACTGAAGTTTTTCAAGCTTTATTTTTGTAAGTAATGCAAACATAAACATTGCATAGGACTTTTATTGTAGGTGATTACGTACTAATAGAAAACAGAATTCATAGAATTGTTATGATGCATCTATTCCAACTTAGCCAAAATATCCGACTCGCGGAAAAGGAACAGCTCTTTCTTCTCGTCGCTGTCCAACTGGACCTTGGTACCGCCGAATTCAGGCAGCAAGACGCGGTCGCCTTCCTTCACGCCAATTGGAATATGACTGCCAGTCTATAACGAAATATATAAAAATTGAATATCAATGAAAGAGCTTTTGTAATCAGTGTACCCAACAATGAAATACTTACAGCATTGCGATTGCCGGGACCAACGGCAATGACAGTGCCCTCAAGAACTTTGCCCACAGATTTTTCTGGCAAGACAATTCCACCTTTCGTTTTGGTCAGAGCTTCAGCGCGTTGAATCAAAATACGATCCAGCATGGGGATGATTCTCTTGATTGCGGCTGCCTAAAAACATTTGTAAATAATTCCATTTATTAAGCAATCTAAGATAATTGATGTCAGACAATATTGCCCCCTGCCGCCCAAAAGCTGTGTCAGAGCAGAGTTACACAACAACCCGGCAAGGCGAGTTATCAGCATATGCAGAAACTTCGAGAAGCTCAAATGGAATGTTTTGTTCTCTACAGGTGGTAGAAGGTATCAAATCTAATTTAGCTATGTACTCACCATTTTTTATTTTATTAAATGCAAAACTGGACTGATTTAAATAGCTAAAACTTAATTGATAATTGTAAGTGAAGATTCACTACACGTGCGGACCGGTTGCGGTTGTTCGTAATAGTGATACACAACCATCCCATTTTGTGTATCGATGCTTGTTGGCTGTGCGATGTATCGTTCTATCAGCGAAACAATTTACTCGTTCGATTTAAATTTATCCGTTGCAGTATTTTAGTAAGAGAAATTTAGAACTTTATTACATAAAAGTGAATGAAATACATTATATTAACTCGTGCGAAGTAACTTAAATAACATATTTTAAGAGTAAATAAGAGTTAAGAGTTAATTATCTGTTATCAGTGTCAACACAATATTGTCATTGAAAATAGGAAATCAGAGTATAATGATTTTATTAAAACGTATATAGTCCAAATTTATATTTAGCTTCGTACGTATTTTATATAATTTAAATTTTTGTTATACTCTGCAAATTATAAAAAATATTGTAATTCGGGATTTGACTAATTTTAAAAATGTAATTGTAGATACTGATGTATACTGTGCGTATCTTTGAGAACGTAGAATGTTTTAGACATCTCCTATTAGAGCATTCTTACTTGTTTTCCTGAGATTAGTGACGCACACATTGTTTGATTTTTCCTTTAAATTTATGGAATGTCATTCGCATGCATGTGTCAGATTCATTTGAATATGAATACTATAGAAACGCATCTAGTCTATTGATGTAGATATTTTGTAGTAAGGATTTATATTTTTAAAGCCAGCTGTGCTACTTGGATGCATATTCATCGCGACTTCATCGGATTTATTTTGCCTATTGAATTCACAGCTGAATTTACCTGACATTTCTAACAGATCGCTGCAAATATTTCCATAGATCAGCGCGTCGTGTAGTCTGTGTTGCAATATGGCGAGTTTTGCCAGATACCGGATTTGACCTCTAGAAAGTGGACGCGTTGTAAAATTCCGTACAGATTCACTGGCCTGAAATATATATAAATTATCATTAGTATAAAGAATCATAAATAGTAATCATACATTACGCTAGTAATCTCATCACAGGTTAGCTCAGTTGGCGATATTTCCAAAATTATCGTAATGGCGTCCTGCAAGGTGCAATGACTTCGATCTTGTCGAGCCACGCAGAACGCAACGAACGTGTCACAAATTCCGTTTATTGTTACTTTATGCTGATGTAGCAGGAGATCACATATTCGATGGCTATAGTGCAATATCTTCCTAGGGTATTCCGCCTCCAGCAGCACACAAAGTTCAGGATAAATGGCACCGAGTGCTTTTAGATCGAATACATAAGTGTTATTCGCGGTGGCAATTACAATCACAGATGTTTTACAATGTCGGCCATAGAAGCTTGGTTCCACCAATATCGAAACTATGGACTGGTCACGAATGTCATTAAGTGCATGATGATAGGACTGATCCGTTTGCTGAATAATTATGATGCGTTTCAATTTTTGCTCCAGAGATAATAATTCGTGCGGTTGCAGAGTTTTTGTATTAACAGACTTTGGTTCCCATCCATCAACTGTAAGGAACGAGTCCATGCTGCTATTATCGATATCCTCATGATTGTTGTTATCATTACACATTCCGCTTTTTGATGGCATCTGAATAAAGGAATTTGGATTTATTTACAATAAATTAGCACAAAGAGAACACGCTATTGAATTCGAACGAGGTGGCAACGCTTTTATCAATCAGCCGTTTAATTGTAAGCAGAGGCAATACATATGAAAATATCAAGTTCTTATATTTTCTAATAAGAGATTTATATTTACTCTTAATCTTTGATTATATTGCAACGCCAAGGTAAAACACAAAATTTATGAACTCAAATACAATATATCAAATTTTTAAACGGCATACCTCTAATGCACTTCATATAAGTGGCAAAACCAAAAAGAAGACTAAAAACAGATGTCAAAATGAACGGGATCTTCGCGAAGATTGAATTGGTGATGGCCAATCGATATTACCATTACTGTTGCTGTGACTTTCGATATATTTCATTAGTTATAAAAGAGTTGGAGAAAGAAAATATTTGTTTAAATTAAATCTTAAAACTAATAATCCTTTATGATAACACTGTTACTGCTCTATGAAGTCGCGAACAAAAAATAGAAAGCAAATTCAATTTCAAAGTGAAGACCTGTAAAAAATACATAGATAAAATAAATACATATATTTCGTATTATTTTACTCGCATTCATACAGATGCACTTCGAACTATCAAAAATACTGTGACAAAATTGTAGTTCAATTTATTAAATGGCTTCTCGGTGTTGGTGCACACAAACTTTCGCAATCGGGCCAAGTGCTTCTGGCAAAGCAATAAGCTCAATTCCTGATCTCCTTGAGTGGCGCACAAAACGGATAAAGGTTTTGCGAAATGTCTTAATATTCGAATTTACTAATTGCAATTGAATCGAGTTGAGTTGAGTTATTCAACTCGCTGAAATACAGATGTTCCATCACCGAAATTAATATTTAAACCTATCATCTAGGTAAATTCTGAGAACTTTACTGCCATGGCAGCCCCAGACAACAATCGGACGTTGACCGCACTTCGAGCGAGTGTGTTGCTAGGTTCTTGATGCGGATTTAATGCTATAGCCCGATTAGCTCTCAATTTGGGCAATTGTCAACAGATTTCCCTATGCTAACAATTTCATTATGCTACTCCTTCTCATGCAAAGAATGTGGAAACACGCCAAAAAATTAAAAAAAAAAACAAATAATACAATAAATTTACATCTATTCTATTCTATAGCGAAGCAGGCATACATACGTGCATATGTATATATATATGCTTATGTAAATATGGATATACATAGATGCATACATTGAGGAATACATATGTACGTACACATAAGATGGTACATACTTAGTTATGCTTGCGTATATATGTATGTATGTATATTCATAAATATAGTTCTGCTCATGTTTTTTTAAAACAAAATTTTAAAAGGAATGTTAAGATTGACATATTTAAAAATAATTTAGATTTTTGTTGTAGAAATTTTGCGTGGTTGAAAAAGAACGTATAACAAAATGGAAGGAAATATTAATTAAAGTAAATAAAAAATGGAACAATATATAATTTAATATCGATTAAAGGAAATAAAATTGTAACAATATTTAATAAAAATCCTCTTTCGTAAAATTATCAGTGGCTAATATAAAGGAGAGTAAAAGACTAGCATTAATATTGTAGTTCAACTTAATTTCTTTTTGCCTAATACTGCTTAGTTGTATTACTCCTACGATGGCATTGAATCGAAATGGTCCTGGTACCGCTTAAGAATAATTTCCGGTTACGCCTCCAAAACTAGCTATGCTTTGGTCAATGGCTTTGCAGTTGCGACAGCTCGTTTAATATTGTCCCAATAGGTTCTTATTCGAATTTAAATCCGAACCCTCTGCTGGCTAAGGCATTACTAAATGCAGAAGACCGTTTCCCGCTTCTTGACGACTGCACACACTCTCAGAAAAGACTCGGAGAGTTACCGATAGGCATCGTTTCTTCACGAGTTCGTTCGCGATCGGCTCGCAGCCGTTTTCCATTGGTTATGTAGAGTTGTGTGTGGTTGGATGAGTTAAATAAAGCAAGCCATTTGTGTATGTGTTGGTATGCATGTGACGGTTGTGTTCGCTAAACCCATCAATCGCGTGTCTGTGTTGAGTGTGTGCATGTAAATGTGAAGAGCATTTGCATTTACTTGATTCTCATTGTGCAAACGGTAATCGCATCGTTCCCTGAACGATATTCGTCAAAATGAGCGTCACGCGAATAGTTCTTAACCGACAACAACAACAACAAAGGCGAAAAACGAAAAGATCTTGCTCAGAGAGCTAGGGCAAGAGAGTATGATTTGCTTCCGCTTGATCACGCGTACTGAGCGTAAATAATGAAACGGTAAATAATAAACTGTAAAGCTTGCAGATATATACATACATACATACATATATGGACATTTTAAATATAAAAATGAACTTTGTTTAAATATTATCAAATGCTAAACAAAAATTTTATTTCCATTTTTTTAAACACACTTTAAAGTTAATTTTCACTCGTACAAATATATATATTTTCGTGTCGCACTGAAATCAATCGAAGTTTTTTTTTTTTTTTTTCATGTGATAACCTTTTTTACGCTGAAAATAATATTTAAAAAAATGCTTAGCTCATTAGTTAGTCAGAATAAATAGTAATGAGCAATAATGAGCATCCTGTAACAGATAGCATAAGCGTCTTGCTTTTAATCAACCAAAGCAAAACTAAAAATAAGTCAATACTAATTATTAATTGAAAAAGCAAACGTACATCGATATGGATGGCAGTGGTGTGGTTACTTTTTACTTGATTCTTTTCCTTTTTCCTGGCACATCGAAAGCTGTTTTCGTATTTCTATTCGATGCTCATTGTGGCTTAAGTTGAACTGCGTTTTATACTTGAAATCCACACTAATTAAGCGACTTACGAACAGTAAGCGACTGCGTGGCGAAAAGGTTAATTGCATTGTAAGCGGCTTGATGAAAAAATGTGGAGCTAACCACGCGGCCATCCAGTGTGGCCGCTGACTCAACTTAATTGGTGCACGAGGCGAATACTTAATGCGCTTAGATGCGGGCCAGGCTCATCTCATCTCATCGCATCGCTTCGCATCGCATCGCCTCACCTCGCATAGCTTCATTGCCATTACAGAAGCTGCTTTTGTGCTTCTAATTAGATCCACAGTGCAGCAGTTGGTCCTTTTGGTTCGACCTGCACCTGAAGCAACAAAAATTGAGACGTTTCCAAAGACTAAAGAATTTGGTTCAATGCGTTTGTTAAGTAAATTAGGTGTGAAAATAAGTAGAACTTACCTGTCTTGTCTGTTTGTATTCGTGTGCAATGGCCATAAAATGATTTTAATTGATACTGGGAAGATTGCAATTCGATATCAATCTGCCAGCTTAAGCGTTAAGCGTGTTTGATTTATTTAGCTGGAATTAAGGTAAATAGGGCTTGATTAAAGCTGCCACTTAGCCTATCAAATAAGAAGTCAAACATAAATTTAATGACGGCATTTTGTTCACTCTCCACTCAATGTTAATCTTTGTGTATCTATTAATTGCCTTTGGTGTCCCATAGATTGAGTGCGAGCTGATATTTCCCATGGGCAGGTGAATGCAAATCAACTGTCTGATCGAAATTCCACAAATAAATGAACTAATTAAATATTCTGATTGTGCGACAAGCGACATATTTGATTATTGCAAATTTAATGCATAACAGCACCCGAAACCCTTGGCTAGGGTCAAATGCGGGCCAAGCTCTGATTCGATGTCACAAGTTAAATCAACAATAACAAGCGAGCAGGAGCAACAGCAACAACGAATGATGTTGATAAACACGCGACGACAACAAAAATAAATAAAACAAATTATGCTGCGGCAGGAAGGACATGACTAAGAGATACCCTGCAGATTGGGTGAATATACTAATTAATGTTTTGATAAGGGTATATGAGTTCTGTTTAAAAGCTAGATTTACAGACTGTAAGAGACTTGATATTTTAAATTAAAGTCTGATAAGGTGTTCGGATTTTTTGCTTATGCTAGATTGAGGAAGTTGGAACCTTTAAGATCTAGTTATACACCAGTTTTACTGTATTGCAGTATATGTAGCCTACTTAGTGTAATGATTACTTTTACCGCGTATTTTAGTTACTTAACAAATTCTTATTATTCTTTTTGTTTTTAAATTAAATTTTATTTTTGTAATTTTCTTTGAAGTCTTGGGTTATATTAGAGATTAAATAATTTTTTAATAAATGTAATAATTTTTTGATAATTTTTTTTTAAATCAAGGATATATTTATTATTTTAATGCAATTTTATTTGAAGTCTATTATTAAAAAATTATTTAACAAAAATGTAATCCTTTATTTTTATGTTTTTATTTTAACAGATAATAATATTTTAATATAATATTTAATCATATTTTAAAGTCTTGGTAGATATTACTAAAAAAAAAAAAATAATTAAAAAATATTGCCTCATTTTTTGACAATTTTTTGTTTAAATCTAAAGCTTATTAATTCTTTTAAAATATTTATTCATTAATACATGTCTTCCCATTATTTCTATCAATCTAGCAATCGACCCATTTCCATAAATATTACAGTGACAGGGTATACTAAAATAAATGAACGACTGATTGTGTTGGCGGTTTAATACTTGTGCATGGGAAACATGAAAATGGCTTTGCATGTTATGTGTGCTGAGTGCAACAACAAAGGCAACCACTGCTACAACAACACCAGTAACAACAACAAGAACGACAATAGTAGCAGCAGCAGCAGCAGCAGAGGCAGCCGCAGCAACAAGAACGTTCCACTAATTACTCTAATTGTGCACGGGAGGTGTGGAAACACTTCGAGCAACGATGACGACAAAACTCCAATTTGGACTTTGACTTTTGTCTGCCAAAGTTTTCTAACAATATTTGAGCTGGTCACGTGACAGCATCATGAACTATCCAGGTAGCAAGCTAGCAAGCCAAGGAAGGAGCCAAAAGGTTTCTAGAGCTCGCCATATCAATTTACTGTATACTACAAATTGTAACGGAAAGGTGCAAAGTTGTAAGAGTAAGTATAAAATTCGATTAGATTTTATTTTTCAAAGTAGTTGGATTACCTATATACAAATTTTTGCTAAAAATGGCAGCAAAGTAGATAAAACTAAGATAAAAATAAAAATAAAATTATATATATATCATATTATTTTATATATAAAATTTTTAAATATTTTTTTTTATACATAATTATTTTAATTTAATACAAAATAATATTAATATAATAATATGCAAATTGCATTATTTAAAAATATATTTTAATTCACGCATCTGAATATATTCGCAAAAGTACAAAGAAATTAAAATATATACAGAAATATATTCTCTAAATAATTAGCCCTAATTAATATTACAATCTTTACAATAAATGAACAACTTTTGTTGATAACATTTGACTTTGGGATAGTTTTCCATTCAGAATGAATTGTCAAACTGAAAGAGTGCAACACGATTCTAAATCACGTGCTCAGCTCTATTTAGTACAACTTGTTTGGGCGCTAGTGTTGCCGTTAACGTCATCAGGTTAGAAGGCCGCAGCACGTTGGCATCGCGTGCTCGACATGTGCCGACTGTTATTACGTATACGCCAGCGCGGCCAACTGTGTAGAAATAAAACATTAAATTACGTAGGTCGCCAGTTGCCCATTGTTTCTGTCTCTCTGTGTGTGTGTAACTGCGATTCCAACTGTGACTCGGGCAGGTGTGGCACACACGTAGACCGCGCACGTAGCTGAAATTTTAAGCAATCAGCCAGGTAGCAGGGCAGCATAGCAGACAGACAGATAGACAGACAGACAGACAGATAGTGCGACGGCAAGACAGGCTGACAGACAACCAGGAAGGGCTTGTTGGCAGGGTGGAGAATTTGGACCGCCTGCGGTTTCGTTCCGAAGTGGCCTTTAATAGTTTGCTGTCTGCAACTGCAGCAGAATGTGGCATACCCACACAGTGTACACATATATCTAGCCATGCCGCATGTTGAGTTGTGCGATTGTGGCGTGTGCGCTCGCCAAACCAAAGACCAGCTTAATGAAATAGCAAAGAAAATTGTGGCCGCTGCCACGGTAACATAAATGCCACTGCTGCAACACGAACTAAAATTGTAATTATGCAGCAATTGCACTGACTGCCAAGAGCTCAGAGCCCAGAACTGAGGGCCAATAGCCGTGAGCCGTGAGCCGAGAGCCGAGAGCCGCGAGCAGCATTTCAAGTGACCACAAGCGGCTTTATAGCCGCCATGCATCCGTAAAACTGAAAGTCCTCTTTGGTCAAGTGAATTATTATTATATTTCCCAAGGACCAATGATGATTAGACACTCATGAATGAGTCGAAATGATTTTGCTTCGATGGCCAAACTGAAAAGTATATTGCAAATAATTTTATTGAAGTCTCTGTTCGATAAGATACTTAAAAAGCTAATGGAAATTGTGTCTGAATCTGAACTTCATTGGAAATACAAATTTCAACAGACTCATAATGACGTGTTTTCGCAGAATCAAGTTCGCAATTTCAATTTTGACGCTGATTGCAGATTCTGATGTGTTCAACGTTTTTATGTTTACATATTTGTGTATTTTTACATATATAAATGTGCGTCAAATAAACGGATGCACGTTTCTCATATTAAAATGTGTTCTATTTTCAACTTTTTTTTTTCCTTTACAGAAAAAAAAGAAAACATTCAAACATACACGCGCACTGCCAAACGAGGCATTGATTTGTATTGGAAAGCGCCCCACCTACACGAGGGTGGAAAATTCGTGTAAGCAACAATTGGCAATATTTCAATTCAAGCCAAGAGTTTTATATAGCCTTGGGAAAATTCGGAAGCTTAAATAAAATCCAAAGCATCTGGCACGCAAGTACCCACAAAGCATGGCTTAAAGACTATTTGGCCACAACTTTAAGGCAGCAAGGCGCAAAAAAAAAAAACCCGTCGCAATAAAACTAAATGTGTGTGTGCGAGTGTGTGTGTGTGTGTGTGGCGGAGGGGCATAGGACTAGCAACATTTGCATTGTACATATTGTATGTATGTATGTGTCTGTGTGTGTGTGTGTGTGTGGGTGTAATAACAGAGCAAACAAACAATGGCAAGAAAACAAATATTAACAATGCCAATAAACATAAGTAAAGCACATTCTGCGAAAAGTACCAAGAAATAATCCTCAAAATAATCATTATGACCATAAGGAGGCGATGCCAGAGAAACAGAGCCACAGCCACAGCCACAGCCACAGCCACAGCCATAGCCATAGCCATGGCTATGCTGTGTATGTAAAAATTGCAATGGGCTATCAAAAAACAAGCAAAACAACATGAAAATGGACAAAACTGAAATATGTCCACATCCTTGGCCAAGCACTTTGGGTGTATTAGAGCCCGGAGTCACAGTGTTTATCTTAACATCTATGTACTCGCATTAGGCGACCACATACCAGATATTTTAGCATACACACACACACACACACACACACACACACACATAAGCTCACCCACACACTTGCTCAGCCAGACAGCGAGACATGGCCAAGCCCAAAAGGATAATCGGCAAAGATTTAATGGTATTTTTATGTTAGCAAAAGGATTTTTAATTGCTTATGCGGGGATTCCGCCCACGTCTACCTCGACGACTTGGGTCTCCTTGGGCTACTTATATATGTATGTGTGTGTGTGTGTGTGTGTGACAGGTGTATCGCAAATTAGACAAGAATTAGCAGGAGCCACAGACGCACAAGGCAGGCGGCACACGCTCCAAAAATTGATGATAGCCCTGGGCATTCAAATGCTGTGTTAATTAGTTTTGTGTCCTTTTAAGCTTGAGGATATATATTTAATAGCCGAATCCAGCCTGATTGATAGTACATGCAGCAAAAAGCTTGATTAATGCGACGGCAATTGGCAGCGCTAAGGTGAGTTGCAATCTAGATTTTCCGCTCCATAAACAAGTTTATTTAATTTACGCAAAATTTTAAAATATGTGCTATAAAAACATGCATATAGGTCAAATTGATTGCAAAATAAATTGCTTTTGCTAAATATATATATGTATATGAATATGTATATATATATTCAAATTCTAAATGCTTTTAAGAAAAGAGAATTATAGAACAAATATTATTTGCTTTTATTTGGCAAGTTAAATTCTTATGCTATTAAAAATATAAATTCATAGTTTATATTATTCCATTATTAATTTCTGTTTAGTAATTTCTATTATTTTACTATTCATTTCTTTCACAACAATTTTATTCACATATTTACTTATGTATGTAAAAACACATATAAATAAAGAGAAATTGAAGATAAATTATGATGCGATTTATGTCTATTCATATATTATATTTGCCCATAATTATATATGCTAACCCACGTATAAGCACATTACATACTTATATGCATATATATTTTATAAATATATATTCATTATATTCGGATGAGCCTGCAACTTGTGGCTTTCTAGCTCTGATATAGGGGTTCGTAAATATCACACCAACGTCCATCCACTTCGAGTTTTAGTTCAACAATGGCTTTATCCCTCATTGGCTCAGCTTAAGTGAGCACACAGTTGATGAACATGTAAAGAGCGAGCATGGGGAGAGTTACCTTAGGGAGAGCAGCATTTGTGCTCTTACAACTCGAACTTCAACTTCAAGTGCTGCTCTTACAAAAATGATTTAATCTAATGATACAAATGATTTAACACATGCTCGCATGCAAAAATACACACATGCAAGCATACATTCCTACAGTTACATGTAGATAACATACAGAACTACGTACATACGTATACATATATATTTAGGTACAAGCATACCTAATTTCAAGCATACATACATAAGTAAATGCTTGCATGCAAACATACATAAATATGTGCAGGCATAGGTTCATATGTGTCAGACATGCAAGCATGCAAACATACAATAATTTAATAATAATATAATGTATATGTATGTACATCAGGGCAATAAGTGTACATAAATTTTTGGAAATATCTTTTTTAAAACTTAACGATTTAAGCCAATTCCAAAACTTTCGTTTTCAAGCTACGTTCAATTTATTTCATGCTAACCAATTGGTTAATTAACCACATTAAAAAAAAAAAAAAAATTAAATAAATAAGTAAATAAGTAAAAAAAAAAAACAAACAAATAAATAATAAATATTTCCTAAGCATAAAAAATATTTCATAAATATTAATTTTTTTTTTATTTATAACTAATAAAGTACTTTTAGGCAATTCTTTGTAGTAAGTATAAAATATACTTGGCCTAAATCGTTCGATTTAAAACAGATTAATATTAACATGTTGCATGCACATATCCTTATGATTAGTGATGGCACGATGAATCATATGATGTCCATTAATCGATTATTCTGCTTCGAATTGCAATTTCATTGTATCGCAAAGGGGGGTTCGATTAATTGAAACGTGAATCGATTAATTGCTCAAATAATCGCATCACTAAGAAGCAACATTTTCATAAGTTGGAAAAGAGGAAAAAAACTTTAATGTAAAGCATTTAAAGCTGAAGCATATCAACGAGTTCGCGTCTTTCAGGTCTTTATTTAGATTTGTTTCTTTACACTCCCAATGAAAATTTTTATTGTGAGGAGGAACATGGAACCATCAAAACAAGTTGAAAAACAGCAACACATTACTGATGTATTTTTAAATGCTTCGGGTGACTCCAAACATACCAATAATACCATTTTAACACGTCCGAGCTACTGTGCCTGAATTCAACACTAAATAACTAATATTAATTACTATGTTTGTTACTTTTTGCTCGATCTTATAAAACACTAAATAAATAATTACTACTTTTTTATACAAATAAAAAATCATTTGATTAATCGATTGTTTCCACTTCTGTTAGCTTAATTTCGATTTATAATCACCCAGCTAAATTTAATCATATGATTCAATAATCGATAATAAACATAACATACATGTGTCCTAAACATTGTTTTTGTTGAAACTCAACTTTAAATGTAATACACCAATAAAAATTCTAGCTTAAGTTTATTTAGTTTTCTGCTTTACGTTGCTTAACAAATACGGTCATTCGTCCGTCAATCAAGCAATCAATCAATCAGTCGCCATCAGTTAGGACAAACAACTTCTTATATTAAGCGGATAAACTAACAGCGATAATTCGAGCAGCAATAAATTATTTAGAGAGCGTAAATTATATTTGGTTTCAATTGATTTTTCTTTGACTTTTCACTCCACATTCTTGTCTGGAGTCTGTTGTCAACAAAGTTTTGATAAATGTCTTGTCAGTTGCATTAATGATTTTGCGCTAGCTAAAATGCGAAGCAAAACAAATGTTAGTTGAGAATCTGGCTAGGAAAAAAGTCAAATCATAAATCAAGAAGACACTCATTAATTCACATCTTGACAATTGGTCAATGTTCACGATTTAAAATGCATTAAAACGCGAGGCCGGGAGAATTATGTCAAACTGAGAATGAAAAAAAAAAAATATATATATATATAAAATAATGAAAAAGTAACTGGCGGCGCGGCGAGCTTCTGTGTCCCGGTCCTGGTCATGTCCTGGCCGCGAAAATGATTAATGATAAATTATTTAAGGAACGTTGACAGCAAATAAAATAACAACGCGCCACAGCAAGGCAGGTGGAATATTTACGGGCATTTAATGTATTTAAAATGTTATTACAGTGCGCTGCGCACGGGTCGCGCGCCAAGCACTCGATGGCCCCAGAACAGAACAATATAAAGCATAAAGGAAATAAATTATGAATATTAAGTTGCTCGACAAAGAACAAAAGTCAATTGCTCAACTTCATTGATGGGCTCCAAAAGTGACTTTGCCGCATGGCACTTGGGAGCTTAACGGCTTAGAAAATGCCAACCCCCAGACAACAACCATCGTACATCACCCACCGCTCACCGCCCACCGCCCATCGCCCATCGCCCATCGTCCGTCGCCAAGCTCAGGCACATCACCCACCGCTTATGGACAGCAAATGCCATAAGTTTGATAAGATTGTCCGTCCAGCTATGATTCGAAATGGACCCGAGGGTACCAAATGCTTATGCAATTGGATTCAATTTTGCTATCTTTCGATTTAAGCATTTCTACCATTCAACAGCATAGAACACGCTGGCCCCACTGGGCGTATATATGTATATATGTATGGTTGTGTGTGTATGCATTTTGTGCTCTTGCTGTTTTAGCATGCACTCTACTTTGCTAGCATTTATGGTTTCGTTTATCAAATTCCGGCCGCAAGATTTTTGAAGCTCTAACCAAATGCCTGTCAGCCCCCTCTCACGTTAATTCACTTCTGCACACAATGTTTACGAAATTTGAAACAAATCTGTTAGGCTATGCATTTTTAAAGCTTCCATTTACGGAAATTTGCTATTTTTGCAACTGGACCCCAGATGGCACTTTGCTGACCTAAAGGTGAGCCAGCTTTAAAGAGGGTATATCAACAGGGCATTTGTATTAAAGAGCTATCTACATTTGTTTTGTTTATAAATATATAATTTTTATATGAATTTAAAGTGTATTTTATATTTCTCACTTGACATATTTGTTATTTAGATATATTAAACTTTACTTAACCTTTAATAAAGATTTAAACATAATTCTATACAAAGCTAATATTTTCCTTAAATTACTCTTATATGATATGCTTATTATTATTAAATTAAAATACTCAAGTATTACTTAACGTTAAATAGAAATATTCAAACAATATTTAATGTTATTTTATTAAATTACTTAAACATATCTCAAAGACTTTGAAAGTTCTTGTTGTTATATGGAACATATTTAATGAATACTTTACTCTTGATTAAATTTATTTTACGGTATCTACTAGTCGAGTCCGCACTGCCTAAGCACTTTTGCTTCTTTAAATATGTATTCAGCTATTCCAATCAAGTTTTATTGCACGTTAGCTCGATTTCCGGCTCAGTTGATATTGCTGTGCTATTATTTGTATATCCTGAACCTATTGATTTGTGATTGAAGTACGTAATTATACACTTGCGCGGGCAATTAGAAGATTGTGATGAATGTACAACAATTATGTAGTAGGTATGTACAATGTATGTAGGTATGTCTGCTGATAAGCTTGACAAAATCTTAAAGCTCAGCAGCTCAATTGCCTGTAAAGCAACGATTTAATTGAGCTTACCTTTTCCACACATCTAAATGCTATGAAAATCTTATGGTAACCATAAAATGCACAATTGTTGAACCGTCAATGGGGCACGCAAAATTCAGAGCACATAAAAATAACACAGACAACGCAGCCAATGAGACAGACAGAGGCAGGAGCAGAGGCATGAGCAGAGGCAGAGGCGAAGGCGAGGGCAAAGGCAGAGCAAGCAAAGCTAATTTCATCTAAGTGGGTAAAAGAAATGCTGAGACTTTCTGCAGCAATGTCAGCCCAATTCCAGTAGTAGTAATCCCCTCAGCAACCAGTGCGCAATGCTAAGCTTTTCTTCTTCTTTCTCGTTGCTTTTTCCACATTTTTTTTTGTCATATTTGCTTTGCCTGAATTTTACTGCTAGCTGGGGAGCAGCACAAGCCGGTTGTAACTTCAAAGGAAACCAACGGCAAAAACAACCCAAACAAATGACAAACAATAAAAATCGAGTATACGCATTGGTTACTTAAAGGATCAGCGCGTGTGTCCTGAATTGTGTGGCATTGGCGGGCGTGGCAACATTTTAAGTGCTCGACTGGCCCGTTAAAGTGATTGCAGCATAATTTCCCACAAAAACCTAAACATTTCCGCTGCACATAATTACGCGCATAACGAGACAGCGCATAAAGTCTCAAGTGAACATGAAACTGAGCCTAGCAAATTCTAAAAATTAAAGTCTTTGTATATATATTAATATATATTGTGGCTGCCGCATGTGGCGCGCGCGATAAAAAAACTGCCTGTTAATGTTTGCGGCGCGTTGCCCGCTACAATTGTCCTGCGGGACGCCGTGTGTGCACAGCGCCGTCTGCCGCGGCCATTTTGCTGGGGCTTATGGCCGGCCCATTATGGACAACTGCAATGGCGACAATAACGTGCCGTTGATGCTTCACACCTGAGACACATTTTCGTACCATCCTACCAGCCGAACAGGTGGTTGGCGCAGCGCCCAAAAGTATGCTATTAAAATTGACTGCGCTATAGCCAAATACATATGTATATACATATATACGTCATGTGTGTGTGTATGTACATGTATTTGGAGTTTAGCCCGTTCGGCTGAAGTGTTGCCAAACTGGCAAATGCAGCACAAATTTTGTGGCTTTGTGGTTATCCTTTTAAGATGTCAACAACGCCAACAGCAACAACAAGGACTCGCTGCTTGCTAAGCTTGTTAGGCGTAAAATATGTTTATTTTGCACATTTTATTTGCAAAGGGTATTTAATAAATAAATTTATATGTGATTCAGCGCTTTGTGCGCCGCAACAGCTGCCAAATTGACACGCATTGAATTCATGTTAATTTCTTTGTTGGATTTGCGCAATTTGGCCAGCTGAATAGGGCCGGGTTATTAAACTCAAATTACTTCTATGAGGTGTACAAATTGTTGACGGCGTTTGCAAATGTCATCGGCTATGGAAATTTCTCAGAAAAATATGAGTAAGCATATTTGCAGAGGGTTTATTGATATTTGATATTAAAGATTTACTCAGCGTACTTTTGGAAGACTTGAATATCTCTTTAAGGCTGCTGCCAAAGCCATAGACTTTGTTATCTAAATCTAGATGAACGAGATATGAGATATGAGTTAGTTAATATACATATAGAGTATGACATAAGTATATATAAAACTTTTTTAATTATCTAAAAAATAGCATCTTTAAGGTCATTAAATATTAAATCCAATTTTATGCTGCTAAAAAGCATGTGAGGAATGCCCTTTAGGAAATGTCTTCGGTCATGGTAATTTCTAAGAAAAAGTAAGAGTTAACATGTTGAAACTCGGTTTATTTATGGTAAATATTAAAGGTTAACTGGCTGTACTGTAACGCTTTCCAAAGCATTTAAGACAAAGGAACAAAGCATTCAAGCTGCTTTTAATTTGCAAAGCTTCAAGTGAATTTCAGGCATCAGAATATTTAATAGACACATTAAGTTTTCCTTACTTTAAAGTGTTAATACTCCAGATTTACAAAATAGTAATAATAAATAAGTCAAATATATTTATGCACAAGTAACATAAGTTTAAGTCTTTAAGTTTATTCTAAATAAATTCAAGCTAACCTTTTTGGATAGCTTATATATACACAAATAATTTATTTGAAATATTGTACAAATATATATATTAAATTAAATTAAAATAAATTAAAAATAAACAAAATAAATTAAATTAAAATATTATTATTTAAAATATATATATATTAAATTAAATTAAAATAAATTTAAATATAAATAAAATAAATTAAATAAAAATATTATTATTTAAGATATATACATATATTAAATTATTTTAGAATACATTTAAAAAGAAATAAAATAAATTAATTTAAAATATTATTATCTCTTTATCTTTTTCTTTATACACTATAAAAATTCTGAAAGTAAAGTCTATCAATTGTTTTAAATTTTTTCTATTTAAAATGAAATTACGATGATTTTCATGGGCTCCTGAATCTTGAATGTATATAGTAAAACTGATAAAAATATATCTTTAAAATTGCCTCAAAATTCATGGATGCTTGAAAGCTAAATAAGTTTAATAAGCTTTAATTTCCAATTAAAATAAAATAAAATAAATAATAAAAAAAAAATATATATAATCTTAAAAATTATTTTAAAAGTCTATATTTAAATTTAAATTAAACTAAAAAATTTCTATAACATTTAGAGTAAACATTTTCAAGGTCTTTTTTATTCATGCAAAACTTGAAAAGTTTAATCAATACAGCTTTAATGCTAAGCCATGTGTGCTCAGCTATATTAAATTTAGTCAGCTTTAAGTTAAGTCCAAGTCAAAAATAAATTTTGTGATTACTTAACTTAGATTTGAGGCGAGCAATTTATGGGCATTATGCAAGTGGTAAGATTTTGCATGAAGAGGTTTTTCGTGCCTCAGCGTAATTAGCCTAAGCACACAAAATGATTTCGTGTATGCCGCTGGCATTTCGCCAATCAAATTGAGCATAAATCTAAACAAAATTCTAGGCTCACTTAGCTGGCTGGCAGTTTGGGCTACTTGAGCCGGGGGGCGGGTTGGGTTGGGTTAGGTTGAGTTTAATTAAACCTGAGCCGAGCGAAATTTAAGCGTTTAATTGAAAAACTTTAAACGGCATTTGTCCCCGAGAGAATATAAACGACACTTTTTAGTTGAGAAGCGGCTGCTAGGTGGCAGGTGGTAGGTGGTAGGTGGTGCGTGGTGGGTGCTAGCGGTTGGTAAAAGGCATTCCACTGGCATCTAATAATGCCACAAGCGGCAACTTTGACGCAAAGTCAAACGAGAATTTTTGAGCGACAGTTTTTGGTCGCTGGCTGGAAAATAAATTTGCGACACTGAGCAAAGTTATTAAGAGCCAACAATATGGCTCCCAGGCAGGCAGGCAGGCAGGCGAGTTGACGGACGAAGAGACGGGCTAGCAGGCAGCGAAAATTATGGCACTTGATAGTTGGCAGACAGTGGAGGTGCAGCATTAAAATCACTCATACGCACCGTGAGCTGGGAAAAGCGACTAACATCAGTTCTTGTTGCCAGTTGCTCTGGGAGCAGCATTAATTGACACGTGATAATTTAATTAACGTGGCTCAAAACGTGGCCAGAGCCAGTGCTAAGCGTCATCAACGCCATCGCCAACACCATCGATGGCAGCATCAGCATCAGCACCAGCATCAGTAGCGCCACTGGCAGTGGCACAACTTGTGCCAGTGCCAGTGCCAAAGCAAAAGCTAAAGAAACATCGCAGGAATTTTTTTTTCCAAGCGAGTCTGCTAATTGGGTCAGCTTTGTGGGCTGGGACCGGGCATGGCCAGCATTGTTTACGCCATGCCATTGGCTACAGGCGCCATGCTACGCAGTTCTGTTGAGTGTCTTTTAATTACAGTGTGCGGCGCTTGTTGGCAAAAGGGATTTTCTTGTTGTTTGCCGATGACGCACCGTCACAGTTTTCCACTTCGCTACGTTTCAGGGCGGCAATGTATGCAGAGATAATTGACATCAGCTCAACGCTGAACAGCGCGTTTTGAGACCTTCAGCCTCAGTGGCCCCACACTCAACGCATTTATCATAAACTACATGTGCCTTGAATCAACTTCAAGTTGCCCTCAAACTTCAGGCCGCTGTTGTTGCCAACCAGTTTTGCAGCTGGGCCCCAAGCACCACTTGTTTCATTCTGTAAACTAACTAAGAACTGACTGAAGATAGCAACGTTGCCAATACAGCATAACTATTGTATATACATATGATTTCAATTCATGTTCATTAATTCACAACTACTTTAATCCTTGAGGAAATTATAAATTCATCGGAAGCTGAAGAAAATTTTAATCTAAATTATATTAACTTATCCTAGCATGTACCGATTAATTTCTTAATAGACGTGATAATTCATTAATTAAATACTAAAATTACTTAAATACAAATATTGTATTCGTAAGTCAATTAAAATTAGGCAGTATAGAGTTTTGAGAGAGAACAGATTTCAATTATTGTGAAGTAATTGGTAGATTAGCCGAGAATATGGCAACTTTATTAAAAAATTAAAATAAATAAAAAACATTTTAAAGTATCAGCTAAGGTATTTAAGCACCTATGTCGCTCTATAGCCTAATCCTGTTAGGGTTTCATTCGAAAAGACAAAATTTGAAACCGTTTTGGTAAGCTGAGAAAACAATTTACTGTAGCTAAAGCATTTATTTCAGTTTAATTCAATGTTTTGTTTCTTGTATGTTTAGAACTTCAATAAGTAAATAACAAAAAAAAAAGAGATGATTTGCCTTTGACCTTAATTTCCAGCGCAATATGAACAGAAAATCTCTTCAAATTACTTGAAGAGCAAAAAAAAAAAGGGTCAAGAGCATTAATCAAAGTGAGCAAGTATTGGAGCTTCACTTAAATCCGTGAAAATTGTATAACTAGGGCGATGCTTCAAATGACACTCTTTTTATTAATTTTGACTTTGCTTCTGGCTCTGCATTTAACCTGAGCTCAGACTCAGATTTTACCTCTGCTTCTGCCTCTGCTTCGAGCTTGGCTGCCATTGGCTCCAGCCTGAGCTCAGACTCAGATTTTGCCTCTGCTTCGAGCTTGGCTGCCATTGGCTCCAGCTTAAGCTCAGACTCAGATTTTGTCTCTGCTTCTGCCTCTGCTTCGAGCTTGGCACTCATTACCCCTAACATTACCTCAGACTCAGATTTTGCCTCTGCTTCTGCCTCTGCTTCGAGCTTGGCTGCCATTGGCTCCAGCCTGAGCTCAGACTCAGATTTTGCCTCTGCTTCTGCCTCTGCTTCGAGCTTGGCTGCCATTGGCTCCAGCCTGAGCTCAGACTCAGATTTTTCCTCTGCTTCCACCTCTGCATCTAGCTTGGCTGTCATTGGCTCCAGCCTGAGCTCAGACTCAGATTTTGCCTCTGCTTCTGCCTCTGCTTCGAGCTTGGCTGCCATTGGCTCCAGCTTGAGCTCAGACTCAGATTTTGCCTCTGCTTCTGCCTCTGCTTCGAGCTTGGCTGCCATTGGCTCCAGCTTGAGCTCAGACTCAGATTTTTCCTCTGCTTCCACCTCTGCATCTAGCTTGGCTGTCATTGGCTCCAGCCTGAGCTCAGACTCAGATTTTGCCTCTGCTTCTGCCTCTGCTTCGAGCTTGGCTGCCATTGGCTCCAGCCTGAGCTCAGACTCAGATTTTGCCTCTGCTTCTGCCTCTGCTTCGAGCTTGGCTGCCATTGGCTCCAGCCTGAGCTCAGACTCAGATTTTGCCTCTGCTTCTGCCTCTGCTTCGATCTTGGCTGCCATTGGCTCCAGCCTGAGCTCAGACTCAGATTTTGCCTCTGCTTCTGCCTCTGCTTCGAGCTTGGCTGCCATTGGCTCCAGCCTGAGCTCAGACTCAGATTTTTCCTCTGCTTCCACCTCTGCATCTAGCTTGGCTGTCATTGGCTCCAGCCTGAGCTCAGACTCAGATTTTGCCTCTGCTTCTGCCTCTGCTTCGAGCTTGGCTGCCATTGGCTCCAGCCTGAGCTCAGACTTAGATTTTTCCTCTGCTTCCACCTCTGCATCTAGCTTGGCTGCCATTGGCTCCAGCCTGAGCTCAGACTTAGATTTTTCCTCTGCTTCCACCTCTGCATCTAGCTTGGCTGTCACTGGCTCCAGCTTGAGCTCAGACTCAGATTTTGCCTCTGCTTCTGCCTCTGCTTCGAGCTTGGCACTCATTACCCATAACATTACCTCAGACTCAGATTTTGCCTCTGCTTCTGCCTCTGCTTCGAGCTTGGCTGCCATTGGCTCCAGCCTGAGCTCAGACTCAGATTTTGCCTCTGCTTCTGCCGCTGCTTCGAGCTTGGCTGCCATTGGCTCCAGCCTGAGCTCAGACTCAGATTTTTCCTCTGCTTCCACCTCTGCATCTAGCTTGGCTGTCATTGGCTCCAGCCTGAGCTCAGACTCAGATTTTGCCTCTGCTTCTGCCTCTGCTTCGAGCTTGGCTGCCATTGGCTCCAGCCTGAGCTCAGACTCAGATTTTGCCTCTGCTTCTGCCGCTGCTTCGAGCTTGGCTGCCATTGGCTCCAGCCTGAGCTCAGACTCAGATTTTTCCTCTGCTTCCACCTCTGCATCTAGCTTGGCTGTCATTGGCTCCAGCCTGAGCTCAGACTCAGATTTTGCCTCTGCTTCTGCCTCTGCTTCGAGCTTGGCTGCCATTGGCTCCAGCCTGAGCTCAGACTTAGATTTTTCCTCTGCTTCCACCTCTGCATCTAGCTTGGCTGTCACTGGCTCCAGCTTGAGCTCAGACTCAGATTTTGCCTCTGCTTCTGCCTCTGCTTCGAGCTTGGCACTCATTACCCATAACATTACCTCAGACTCAGATTTTGCCTCTGCTTCTGCCTCTGCTTCGAGCTTGGCTGCCATTGGCTCCAGCCTGAGCTCAGACTCAGATTTTGCCTCTGCTTCTGCCGCTGCTTCGAGCTTGGCTGCCATTGGCTCCAGCCTGAGCTCAGACTCAGATTTTTCCTCTGCTTCCACCTCTGCATCTAGCTTGGCTGTCATTGGCTCCAGCCTGAGCTCAGACTCAGATTTTGCCTCTGCTTCTGCCTCTGCTTCGAGCTTGGCTGCCATTGGCTCCAGCCTGAGCTCAGACTCAGATTTTGCCTCTGCTTCTGCCTCTGCTTCGAGCTTGGCTGCCATTGGCTCCAGCCTGAGCACAGACTCAGATTTTGCCTCTGCTTCTGCCGCTGCTTCGAGCTTGGCTGCCATTGGCTCCAGCCTGAGCTCAGACTCAGATTTTGCCTCTGCTTCGAGCTTGGCACTCATTACCCCTAACATTACCTCAGACTCAGATTTTGCCTCTGCTTCTACCTCTGCTTCGAGCTTGGCTGCCATTGGCTCCAGCCTGAGCTCAGACTCAGATTTTGCCTCTGCTTCTGCCTCTGCTTCGAGCTTGGCTGCCATTGGCTCCAGCCTGAGCTCAGACTCAGATTTTGCCTCTGCTTCTGCCTCTGCTTCGATCTTGGCTGCCATTGGCTCCAGCCTGAGCTCAGACTCAGATTTTGCCTCTGCTTCTGCCTCTGCTTCGAGCTTGGCTGCCATTGGCTCCAGCCTGAGCTCAGACTCAGATTTTTCCTCTGCTTCCACCTCTGCATCTAGCTTGGCTGTCATTGGCTCCAGCCTGAGCTCAGACTCAGATTTTGCCTCTGCTTCTGCCTCTGCTTCGAGCTTGGCTGCCATTGGCTCCAGCCTGAGCTCAGACTTAGATTTTTCCTCTGCTTCCACCTCTGCATCTAGCTTGGCTGTCACTGGCTCCAGCTTGAGCTCAGACTCAGATTTTGCCTCTGCTTCTGCCTCTGCTTCGAGCTTGGCACTCATTACCCATAACATTACCTCAGACTCAGATTTTGCCTCTGCTTCTGCCTCTGCTTCGAGCTTGGCTGCCATTGGCTCCAGCCTGAGCTCAGACTCAGATTTTGCCTCTGCTTCTGCCGCTGCTTCGAGCTTGGCTGCCATTGGCTCCAGCCTGAGCTCAGACTCAGATTTTTCCTCTGCTTCCACCTCTGCATCTAGCTTGGCTGTCATTGGCTCCAGCCTGAGCTCAGACTCAGATTTTGCCTCTGCTTCTGCCTCTGCTTCGAGCTTGGCTGCCATTGGCTCCAGCCTGAGCTCAGACTCAGATTTTGCCTCTGCTTCTGCCGCTGCTTCGAGCTTGGCTGCCATTGGCTCCAGCCTGAGCTCAGACTCAGATTTTTCCTCTGCTTCCACCTCTGCATCTAGCTTGGCTGTCATTGGCTCCAGCCTGAGCTCAGACTCAGATTTTGCCTCTGCTTCTGCCTCTGCTTCGAGCTTGGCTGCCATTGGCTCCAGCCTGAGCTCAGACTTAGATTTTTCCTCTGCTTCCACCTCTGCATCTAGCTTGGCTGTCACTGGCTCCAGCTTGAGCTCAGACTCAGATTTTGCCTCTGCTTCTGCCTCTGCTTCGAGCTTGGCACTCATTACCCATAACATTACCTCAGACTCAGATTTTGCCTCTGCTTCTGCCTCTGCTTCGAGCTTGGCTGCCATTGGCTCCAGCCTGAGCTCAGACTCAGATTTTGCCTCTGCTTCTGCCGCTGCTTCGAGCTTGGCTGCCATTGGCTCCAGCCTGAGCTCAGACTCAGATTTTTCCTCTGCTTCCACCTCTGCATCTAGCTTGGCTGTCATTGGCTCCAGCCTGAGCTCAGACTCAGATTTTGCCTCTGCTTCTGCCTCTGCTTCGAGCTTGGCTGCCATTGGCTCCAGCCTGAGCTCAGACTCAGATTTTGCCTCTGCTTCTGCCGCTGCTTCGAGCTTGGCTGCCATTGGCTCCAGCCTGAGCTCAGACTCAGATTTTGTCTCTGCTTCTGCCTCTGCATCTAGCTTGGCTGACATTGGCTCCAGCCTGAGCTCAGACTCAGATTTTGATTCTTCTTCAGCCTCTGCTTCGAGCTGGTCACTCATTACCTTAACTTTAGTTCAGACTCAGATTTTGCCTCTGCTTCGAGCTTGGCTGCCATTGGCTCTAGCCTGAGCACAGACTCAGATTTTGCCTCTGCTTCTGCCGCTGCTTCGAGCTTGGCTGCCATTGGCTCCAGCCTGAGCTCAGACTCAGATTTTGCCTCTGCTTCGAGCTTGGCACTCATTACCCCTAACATTACCTCAGACTCAGATTTTGCCTCTGCTTCTACCTCTGCTTCGAGCTTGGCTGCCATTGGCTCCAGCCTGAGCTCAGACTCAGATTTTGCCTCTGCTTCTGCCTCTGCTTCGAGCTTGGCTGCCATTGGCTCCAGCCTGAGCTCAGACTCAGATTTTGCCTCTGCTTCTGCCTCTGCTTCGATCTTGGCTGCCATTGGCTCCAGCCTGAGCTCAGACTCAGATTTTGCCTCTGCTTCTGCCTCTGCTTCGAGCTTGGCTGCCATTGGCTCCAGCCTGAGCTCAGACTCAGATTTTTCCTCTGCTTCCACCTCTGCATCTAGCTTGGCTGTCATTGGCTCCAGCCTGAGCTCAGACTCAGATTTTGCCTCTGCTTCTGCCTCTGCTTCGAGCTTGGCTGCCATTGGCTCCAGCCTGAGCTCAGACTTAGATTTTTCCTCTGCTTCCACCTCTGCATCTAGCTTGGCTGTCACTGGCTCCAGCTTGAGCTCAGACTCAGATTTTGCCTCTGCTTCTGCCTCTGCTTCGAGCTTGGCACTCATTACCCATAACATTACCTCAGACTCAGATTTTGCCTCTGCTTCTGCCTCTGCTTCGAGCTTGGCTGCCATTGGCTCCAGCCTGAGCTCAGACTCAGATTTTGCCTCTGCTTCTGCCGCTGCTTCGAGCTTGGCTGCCATTGGCTCCAGCCTGAGCTCAGACTCAGATTTTTCCTCTGCTTCCACCTCTGCATCTAGCTTGGCTGTCATTGGCTCCAGCCTGAGCTCAGACTCAGATTTTGCCTCTGCTTCTGCCTCTGCTTCGAGCTTGGCTGCCATTGGCTCCAGCCTGAGCTCAGACTCAGATTTTGCCTCTGCTTCTGCCGCTGCTTCGAGCTTGGCTGCCATTGGCTCCAGCCTGAGCTCAGACTCAGATTTTGTCTCTGCTTCTGCCTCTGCATCTAGCTTGGCTGACATTGGCTCCAGCCTGAGCTCAGACTCAGATTTTGATTCTTCTTCAGCCTCTGCTTCGAGCTGGTCACTCATTACCTTAACTTTAGTTCAGACTCAGATTTTGCCTCTGCTTCGAGCTTGGCTGCCATTGGCTCTAGCCTGAGCACAGACTCAGATTTTGCCTCTGCTTCTGCCGCTGCTTCGAGCTTGGCTGCCATTGGCTCCAGCCTGAGCTCAGACTCAGATTTTGCCTCTGCTTCGAGCTTGGCACTCATTACCCCTAACATTACCTCAGACTCAGATTTTGCCTCTGCTTCTACCTCTGCTTCGAGCTTGGCTGACATTGGCACCAACCTGAGCTCAGACTCAGATTTTGCCTCTGCTTCTGCCTCTGCTTCGAGCTTGGCTACCATTGGCTCCAGCCTGAGCTCAGACTCAGATTTTTCCTCTGCTTCCACCTCTGCATCTAGCTTGGCTGTCATTGGCTCCAGCCTGAGCTCAGACTCAGATTTTGCCTCTGCTTCTGCCTCTGCTTCGAGCTTGGCACTCATTACCCCTAACATTACCTCAGACTCAGATTTTGCCTCTGCTTCTGCCTCTGCTTCGAGCTTGGCTGCCATTGGCTCCAGCCTGAGCTCAGACTCAGATTTTGCCTCTGCTTTTGCCTCTGCTTCGAGCTTGGTTGCCATTGGCTCCAGCTTGAGCTCAGGCTCAGATTTTGCCTCTGCTTCGAGCTTGGCTGCCATTGGCTCCAGCTTGAGCTCAGACTCAGATTTTGCCTCTGCTTCGAGGTTGGCTGCCATTGGCTCCAGCCTGAACTCAGACTCAGATTTTTCCTCTGCTTCCACCTCTGCATCTAGCTTGGCTGCCATTGGCTCCAGCTTGAGCTCAGACTCAGATTTTTCTTCTGCTTCTGCCTCTGCTTCGAGCTTGGCTGCCATTGGCTCCAGCCTGAGCTCAGACTCAAATTTTTCCTCTGCTTCTGCCGCTGGTTCGAGCTTGGCTGTCATTGGCTCCAGCCTGAGCTCAGACTCAGATTTTGCCTCTGCTTCTGCCTCTGCTTTGAGCTTGGCACTCATTACCCCTAACATTACCTCAGACTCAGATTTTGCCTCTGCTTCTGCCTCTGCTTCGAGCTTGGCTGCCATTGGCTCCAGCCTGAGCTCAGACTCAAATTTTTCCTCTGCTTCCACCTCTTCATCTAGCTTCGCTGCCATTGGCTCCAGTTTGAGCTCAGGCTCAGATTTTGCCTCTGCTTCGAGCTTAGCTGCCATTGGCTCCAGCCTGAGCTCAGACTCAGATTTTGCCTCTGCTTCGAGCTTGGCTGCCATTGGCTCCAGCTTGAGCTCAGACTCAGATTTTTCCTCTGCTTCCACCTCTGCATTTAGCTTGGCTGTCATTGGCTCCAGCCTGAGCTCAGACTCAAATTTTTCCTCTGCTTCCACCTCTGCACCTAGCTTCGCTGCCATTGGCTCCAGTTTGAGCTCAGACTCAGATTTTGCCTCTGCTTCTGCCTCTGCTTCGAGCTTGGTTGCCATTGGCTCCAGCCTGAGCTCAGACTCAAATTTTTCCTCTGCTTCCACCTCTGCAGCTAGCTTCGCTGCCATTGGCTCCAGTTTGAGCTCAGGCTCAGATTTTGCCTCTGCTTCGAGCTTGGCTGTCATTGGCTCCAGTTTGAGCTCAGACTCAGATTTTGCCTTTGCTTCTGCCTCTGCTTCGAGCTTGGCTGCCATTGGCTCCAGCTTGAGCTCAGACTCAGATTTTGCCTCTGCTTCTGCCTCTGCTTCGAGCTTGGCACTCATTACCCCTAACATTACCTCAGACTCAGATTTTGCCTCTGCTTCTGCCTCTGCTTCGAGTTTGGCTGCCATTGGCTCCAGCCTGAGCTCAGACTCAAATTTTTCCTCTGCTTCCACCTCTGCACCTAGCTTCGCTGCCATTGGCTCCAGTTTGAGCTCAGGCTCAGATTTTGCCTCTGCTTCGAGCTTGGCTGTCATTGGCTCCAGTTTGAGCTCAGACTCAGATTTTGCCTTTGCTTCTGCCTCTGCTTCGAGTTTGGCTGCCATTGGCTCCAGCTTGAGCTCAGACTCAGATTTTGCCTCTGCTTCTGCCTCTGCTTCGAGCTTGGCTGCCATTGGCTCCAGCCTGAGCTCAGACTCAGATTTTGCCTCTGCTTCTGCCGCTGCTTCGAGCTTGGCTGCCATTGGCTCCAGCCTGAGCTCAGACTCAGATTTTGCCTCTGCTTCTGCCACTGCTTTGAGCTTGGCACTCATTACCCCTAACATTACCTCAGACTCAGATTTTGCCTCTGCTTCTGCCTCTGCTTCGAGCTTGGCTGCCATTGGCTCCAGCCTGAGCTCAGACTCAGATTTTGCCTCTGCTTTTGCCTCTGCTTCGAGCTTGGTTGCCATTGGCTCCAGCTTGAGCTCAGGCTCAGATTTTGCCTCTGCTTCGAGCTTGGCTGCCATTGGCTCCAGCTTGAGCTCAGACTCAGATTTTGCCTCTGCTTCGAGGTTGGCTGCCATTGGCTCCAGCCTGAACTCAGACTCAGATTTTTCCTCTGCTTCCACCTCTGCATCTAGCTTGGCTGCCATTGGCTCCAGCTTGAGCTCAGACTCAGATTTTTCTTCTGCTTCTGCCTCTGCTTCGAGCTTGGCTGCCATTGGCTCCAGCCTGAGCTCAGACTCAGATTTTGCCTCTGCTTCTGCCGCTGCTTCGAGCTTGGCTGCCATTGGCTCCAGCCTGAGCTCAGACTCAGATTTTGCCTCTGCTTCTGCCTCTGCTTCGAGCTTGGCACTCATTACCCCTAACATTACCTCAGACTCAGATTTTGCCTCTGCTTCTGCCTCTGCTTCGAGCTTGGCTGTCATTGGCTCTAGCCTGAGCTCAGACTCAGATTTTGCCTCTGCTTCTGCCTCTGCTTCGAGCTTGGCACTCATTACCTCTAACATTAGCTCAGACTCAAATTTTGATTCTTCTTCTGCCTCTGCTTCGAGCTTGGCTGCCATTGGCTCCAGCCTGAGCTCAGACTCAGATTTTGCCTCTGCTTCTGCCTCTGCTTCGAGCTTGGCACTCATTACCCCTAACATTACCTCAGACTCAGATTTTGCCTCTGCTTCTGCCTCTGCTTCGATCTTGGCTGCCATTGGCTCCAGCCTGAGCTCAGACTCAGATTTTTCCTCTGCTTCCACCTCTGCATCTAGCTTGGCTGTCATTGGCTCTAGCCTGAGCACAGACTCAGATTTTGATTCTTCTTCAGCCTCTGCTTCGAGCTTGGCACTCATTACCCCTAACATTAGCTCAGACTCAAATTTTGATTCTTCTTCTGCCTCTGCTTCGAGCTTGGCTGCCATTGGTTCCAGCCTGAGCTCAGACTCAGATTTTGCCTCTGCTTCTGCCGCTGCTTCGAGCTTGGCTGCCATTGGCTCCAGCCTGAGCTCAGACTCAGATTTTGCCTCTGCTTCTGCCTCTGCTTCGAGCTTGGCACTCATTACCCCTAACATTAGCTCAGACTCAAATTTTGATTCTTCTTCTGCCTCTGCTTCGAGCTTGGCTGCCATTGGCTCCAGCCTGAGCTCAGACTCAGATTTTGATTCTTCTTCGGCCTCTGCTTCGAGCTGGTCACTCATTACCCCTAACATTACCTCAGACTCAGATTTTGCCTCTGCTTCTGCCTCTGCTTCGAGCTTGGCTGCCATTGGCTCCAGCCTGAGCTCAGACTCAGATTTTGCCTCTGCTTCTGCCTCTGCTTCGAGCTTGGCTGTCATTGGCTCTAGCCTGAGCACAGACTCAGATTTTGCCTCTGCTTCTGCCTCTGCTTCGAGCTTGGAACTCATTACCCCTAACATTACCTCAGACTCAGATTTTGCCTCTGCTTCGAGCTTGGCTGCCATTGGCTCTAGCCTGAGCACAGACTCAGATTTTGCCTCTGCTTCTGCCTCTGCTTCGAGCTTGGCACTCATTACCTCTAACATTAGCTCAGACTCAAATTTTGATTCTTCTTCTGCCTCTGCTTCGAGCTTGGCTGCCATTGGCTCCAGCCTGAGCTCAGACTCAGATTTTGCCTCTGCTTCTGCCTCTGCTTCGAGCTTGGCACTCATTACCCCTAACATTACCTCAGACTCAGATTTTGCTTCTGCTTCTGCCTCTGCTTCGAGCTTGGCTGCCATTGGCTCCAGCCTGAGCTCAGACTCAGATTTTTCCTCTGCTTCCACCTCTGCATCTAGCTTGGCTGTCATTGGCTCCATCCTGAGCTCAGACTCAGATTTTGCCTCTGCATCTGCCTCTGCTTCGAGCTTGGCACTCATTACCCCTAACATTACCTCAGACTCAGATTTTGCCACTGCTTCTGCCTCTGCATCGAGCTTGGCTGCCATTGGCTCCAGCCTGAGCTCAGACTCAGATTTTGATTCTTCTTCGGCCTCTGCTTCGAGCTGGTCACTAATTACCCCTAACATTACCTCAGACTCAGATTTTGCCTCTGCTTCTGCCTCTGCTTCGAGCTTGGCTGCCATTGGCTCCAGCCTGAGCTCAGACTCAGATTTTGCCTCTGCTTCTGCCTCTGCTTCGAGCTTGGCACTCATTACCCCTAACATTACCTCAGACTCAGATTTTGCCTCTGCTTCTGCCTCTGCTTCGAGCTTGGCTGCCATTGGCTCCAGCCTGAGCTCAGACTCAGATTTTGATTCTTCTTCGGCCTCTGCTTCGAGCTGGTCACTCATTACCCCTAACATTACCTCAGACTCAGATTTTGCCTCTGCTTCGAGGTTGGCTGCCATTGGCTCCAGCCTGAACTCAGACTCAGATTTTTCCTCTGCTTCCACCTCTGCTTCGAGCTTGGCTGCCATTGGCTCCAGCCTGAGCTCAGACTCAGATTTTGCCTCTGCTTCTGCCTCTGCTTCGAGCTTGGCACTCATTACCCCTAACATTACCTCAGACTCAGATTTTTCCTCTGCTTCTGCCTCTGCATCTAGCTTGGCTGTCATTGGCTCCAGCCTGAGCTCAGACTCAGATTTTGCCTCTGCTTCTGCCTCTGCTTCGAGCTTGGCACTCATTACCCCTAACATTAGCTCAGACTCAAATTTTGATTCTTCTTCTGCCTCTGCTTCGAGCTTGGCTGCCATTGGCTCCAGCCTGAGCTCAGACTCAGATTTTGATTCTTCTTCGGCCTCTGCTTCGAGCTGGTCACTCATTACCCCTAACATTACCTCAGACTCAGATTTTGCCTCTGCTTCGAGCTTGGCTGCCATTGGCTCCAGCTTAAGCTCAGACTCAGATTTTTCCTCTGCTTCTGCCTCTGCTTCGAGCTTGGCTGCCATTGGCTCCAGCCTGAGCTCAGACTCAGATTTTGCCTCTGCTTCTGCCTCTGCTTCGAGCTTGGCACTCATTACCCCTAACATTACCTCAGACTCAGATTTTTCCTCTGCTTCTGCCTCTGCTTCGAGCTTGGCTGCCATTGGCTCCAGCCTGAGCTCAGACTCAGATTTTGCCTCTGCTTCTGCCTCTGCTTCGAGCTTGGCACTCATTACCCCTAACATTACCTCAGACTCATATTTTGCCTCTGCTTCTGCCTCTGCTTCGAGCTTGGCTGCCATTGGCTCCAGCCTGAGCTCAGATTCAGATTTTGCCTCTGCTTCTGCCTCTGCTTCAAGCTTGGCACTCATTACCCCTAACATTACCTCAGACTCAGATTTTGCCTCTGCTTCGAGCTTGGCTGCCATTGGCTCCAGCCTGAGCTCAGACTCAGATTTTGCCTCTGCTTCTGCCTCTGCTTCGAGCTTGGCACTCATTACCCCTAACATTACCTCAGACTCAGATTTTGCCTCTGCTTCTGCCTCTGCTTCGAGCTTGGCTGCCATTGGCTCCAGCCTGAGCTCAGACTCAGATTTTTCCTCTGCTTCCACCTCTGCATCTAGCTTGGCTGTCATTGGCTCCAGCCTGAGCTCAGACTCAGATTTTGATTCTTCTTCGGCCTCTGCTTCGAGCTGGTCACTCATTACCTTAACTTTAGCTCAGACTCAGATTTTTCCTCTGCTTCCACCTCTGCATCTAGCTTGGCTGCCATTGGCTCCAGCTTGAGCTCAGACTCAGATTTTTCCTCTGCTTCTGCCTCTGCTTCGAGCTTGGCTGTCATTGGCTCTAGCCTGAGCTCAGACTCAGATTTTGATTCTTCTTCAGCCTCTGCTTCGAGCTTGGCACTCATTACCCCTAACATTAGCTCAGACTCAAATTTTGATTCTTCTTCTGCCTCTGCTTCGAGGTTGGCTGCCATTGGCTCCAGCTTAAGCTCAGACTCAGATTTTGCCTCTGCTTCTGCCTCTGCTTCGAGCTTGGCTGCCATTGGCTCCAGCTTGAGCTCAGACTCAGATTTTTCCTCTGCTTCTGCCTCTGCTTCGATCTTGGCTGCCATTGGCTCCAGCTTGAGCTCAGACTCCGATTTTTCCTCTGCTTCTGCCTCTGCTTCGAGCTTGGCACTCATTACCCCTAACATTACCTCAGACTCAGATTTTGCCTCTGCTTCTGCCTCTGCATCTAGCTTGGCTGTCATTGGCTCCAGCCTGAGCTCAGACTCAGATTTTTCCTCTGCTTCTGCCTCTGCTTCGAGCTTGGCTGCCATTGGCTCCAGCCTGAGCTCAGACTCAGATTTTGATTCTTCTTCGGCCTCTGCTTCGAGCTGGTCACTCATTACCTTAACTTTAGCTCAGACTCAGATATTGATTCTTTCTCTACCTCTGCCTCCAGCTTGAGCTCAGACTCAGATTTTGTCTCTGCTTCTGCCTCTGCATCTAGCTTGGCTGACATTGGCTCCAGCCTGAGCTCAGACTCAGATTTTGATTCTTCTTCAGCCTCTGCTTCGAGCTTGGCACTCATTACCTTAACTTTAGTTCAGACTCAGATTTTGCCTCTGCTTCGAGCTTGGCTGCCATTGGCTCTAGCCTGAGCACAGACTCAGATTTTGCCTCTGCTTCTGCCTCTGCTTCGAGCTTGGCACTCATTACCTCTAACATTAGCTCAGACTCAAATTTTGATTCTTCTTCTGCCTCTGCTTCGAGCTTGGCTGCCATTGGCTCCAGCCTGACCACAGACTCAGATTTTGCCTCTGCCTCTGCCTCTGCTTCGAGCTTGGCACTCATTACCCCTAACATTACCTCAGACTCAGATTTTGCCTCTGCTTCTGCCTCTGCTTCGAGCTTGGCTGCCATTGGCTCCAGCCTGAGCTCAGACTCAGATTTTTCCTCTGCTTCCACGTCTGCATCTAGCTTGGCTGTCATTGGCTCCAGCCTGAGCACAGACTCAGATTTTGCCTCTGCCTCTGCCTCTGCTTCGAGCTTGGCACTCATTACCCCTAACATTACCTCAGACTCAGATTTTGCCTCTGCTTCTGCCTCAGCTTCGAGCTTGGCTGCCATTGGCTCCAGCCTGAGCTCAGACTCAGATTTTTCCTCTGCTTCTGCCTCTGCTTCGAGCTTGGCTGCCATTGGCTCCAGCTTGAGCTCAGACTCAGATTTTTCCTCTGCTTCCACCTCTGCATCTAGCTTGGCTGTCATTGGCTCCAGCCTGAGCTCAGACTCAGATTTTGCCTCTGCTTCTGCCTCTGCTTCGAGCTTGGCACTCATTACACCTAACATTACCTCAGACTCAGATTTTGCCTCTGCTTCTGCCTCTGCTTCGAGCTTGGCTGCCATTGGCTCCAGCCTGAGCTCAGACTCAGATTTTGATTCTTCTTCGGCCTCTGCTTCGAGCTGGTCACTCATTACCCCTAACATTACCTCAGACTCAGATTTTGCCTCTGCTTCGAGGTTGGCTGCCATTGGCTCCAGCCTGAACTCAGACTCAGATTTTTCCTCTGCTTCCACCTCTGCATCTAGCTTGGCTGCCATTGGCTCCAGCTTAAGCTCAGACTCAGATTTTGCCTCTGCTTCTGTCTCTGCTTCGAGCTTGGCTGCCATTGGCTCCAGCTTGAGCTCAGACTCAGATTTTTCCTCTGCTTCTGCCTCTGCTTCGAGCTTGGCTGTCATTGGCTCTAGCCTGAGCTCAGACTCAGATTTTGCCTCTGCTTCTGCCTCTGCTTCGAGCTTGGCACTCATTACCCCTAACATTACCTCAGACTCAGATTTTGCCTCTGCTTCTGCCTCTGCTTCGAGCTTGGCTGTCATTGGCTCTAGCCTGAGCTCAGACTCAGATTTTGCCTCTGCTTCTGCCTCTGCTTCGAGCTTGGCACTCATTACCCCTAACATTACCTCAGACTCAGATTTTTCCTCTGCTTCTGCCTCTGCTTCGAGCTTGGCTGCAATTGGCTCCAGCCTGAGCTCAGACTCAGATTTTGATTCTTCTTCGGCCTCTGCTTCGAGCTGGTCACTCATTACCCCTAACATTACCTCAGACTCAGATTTTGCCTCTGCTTCGAGGTTGGCTGCCATTGGCTCCAGCCTGAACTCAGACTCAGATTTTTCCTCTGCTTCCACCTCTGCATCTAGCTTGGCTGCCATTGGCTCCAGCTTAAGCTCAGACTCAGATTTTTCCTCTGCTTCTGCCTCTGCTTCGAGCTTGGCTGCCATTGGCTCCAGCCTGAGCTCAGACTCAGATTTTGCCTCTGCTTCTGCCTCTGCTTCGAGCTTGGCACTCATTACCCCTAACATTACCTCAGACTCAGATTTTGCCTCTGCTTCTGCCTCTTCTTCGAGCTTGGCACTCATTACCCCTAACATTACCTCAGACTCAGATTTTGCCTCTGCTTCTGCCTCTGCTTCGAGCTTGGCTGCCATTGGCTCCAGCCTGAGCTCAGACTCAGATTTTTCCTCTGCTTCTGCCTCTGCTTCGAGCTTGGCACTCATTACCCCTAACACTACCTCAGACTCAGATTTTGCCTCTGCTTCTGCCTCTGCTTCGAGCTTGGCACTCATTACCTCTAACATTAGCTCAGACTCAAATTTTGATTCTTCTTCTGCCTCTGCTTCGAGCTTGGCTGCCATTGGCTCCAGCCTGAGCTCAGACTCAGATTTTTCCTCTGCTTCTGCCTCTGCTTCGAGCTTGGCTGCCATTGGCTGCAGCCTGAGCTCAGACTCAGATTTTGATTCTTCTTCGGCCTCTGCTTCGAGCTGGTCACTCATTACCTTAACTTTAGTTCAGACTCAGATTTTGCCTCTGCTTCGAGCTTGGCTGCCATTGGCTCTAGCCTGAGCACAGAGTCAGATTTTGCCTCTGCTTCTGCCGCTGCTTCGAGCTTGGCACTGATTACCCCTAACATTACCTCAGACTCAGATTTTGCCTCTGCTTCTGCCTCTGCTTCGAGCTTGGCACTCATTACCTCTAACATTAGCTCAGACTCAAATTTTGATTCTTCTTCTGCCTCTGCTTCGAGCTTGGCTGCCATTGGCTCCAGCCTGAGCTCAGACTCAGATTTTGCCTCTGCTTCTGCCTCTGCTTCGAGCTTGGCACTCATTACCCCTAACATTACCTCAGACTCAGATTTTGCCTCTGCTTCTGCCTCTGCTTCGAGCTTGGCTGCCATTGGCTCCAGCCTGAGCTCAGACTCAGATTTTGATTCTTCTTCGGCCTCTGCTTCGAGCTGGTCACTCATTACCTTAACTTTAGTTCAGACTCAGATTTTGCCTCTGCTTCGAGCTTGGCTGCCATTGGCTCTAGCCTGAGCACAGACTCAGATTTTGCCTCTGCTTCTGCCTCTGCTTCGAGCTTGGCACTCATTACCTCTAACATTAGCTCAGACTCAAATTTTGATTCTTCTTCTGCCTCTGCTTCGAGCTTAGCTGCCATTGGCTCCAGACTGAGCTCAGACTCAGATTTTTCCTCTGCTTCTGCCTCTGCTTCGAGCTTGGCACTCATTACCCCTAACATTACCTCAGACTCAGATTTTGCCTCTGCTTCTGCCTCTGCTTCGAGCTTGGCTGCCATTGGCTCCAGCCTGAGCTCAGACTCAGATTTTGATTCTTCTTCGGCCTCTGCTTCGAGCTGGTCACTCATTACCCCTAACATTACCTCAGACTCAGATTTTGCCTCTGCTTCGAGGTTGGCTGCCATTGGCTCCAGCCTGATTTTTCCTCTGCTTCCACCTCTGCATCTAGCTTGGCTGCCATTGGCTCCAGCTTAAGCTCAGACTCAGATTTTTCCTCTGCTTCTGCCTCTGCTTCGAGCTTGGCTGCCATTGGCTCCAGCCTGAGCTCAGACTCAGATTTTGCCTCTGCTTCTGCCTCTGCTTCGAGCTTGGCACTCATTACCCCTAACATTACCTCAGACTCAGATTTTGCCTCTGCTTCTGCCTCTGCTTCGAGCTTGGCTGTCATTGGCTCTAGCCTGAGCTCAGACTCAGATTTTGCCTCTGCTTCTGCCTCTGCTTCGAGCTTGGCACTCATTACCCCTAACATTACCTCAGACTCAGATTTTTCCTCTGCTTCTGCCTCTGCTTCGAGCTTGGCTGCTATTGGCTCCAGCCTGAGCTCAGACTCAGATTTTTCCTCTGCTTCTGCCTCTGCTTCGAGCTTGGCACTCATTACCTCTAACATTAGCTCAGACTCAGATTTTTCCTCTGCTTCTGCCTCTGCTTCGAGCTTGGCTGCCATTGGCTCCAGCCTGAGCTCAGACTCAGATTTTTCCTCTGCTTCTGCCTCTGCTTCGAGCTTGGCACTCATTACCCCTAACATTACCTCAGACTCAGATTTTTCCTCTGCTTCTGCCTCTGCTTCGAGCTTGGCTGCCATTGGCTCCAGCCTGAGCTCAGACTCAGATTTTTCCTCTGCTTCGAGCTTGGCACTCATTACCCCTAACATTACCTCAGACTCAGATTTTGCCTCTGCTTCTGCCTCTGCTTCGAGCTTGGCTGCCATTGGCTCCAGCCTGAGCTCAGACTCAGATTTTTCCTCTGCTTCTGCCTCTGCTTCGAGCTTGGCACTCATTACCCCTAACATTACCTCAGACTCAGATTTTTCCTCTGCTTCTGCCTCTGCTTCGAGCTTGGCTGCCATTGGCTCCAGCCTGAGCTCAGACTCAGATTTTTCCTCTGCTTCTGCCTCTGCTTCGAGCTTGGCACTCATTACCCCTAACATTACCTCAGACTCAGATTTTGCCTCTGCTTCTGCCTCTGCTTCGATCTTGGCTGCCATTGGCTCCAGCCTGAGCTCAGACTCAGATTTTTCCTCTGCTTCCACCTCTGCATCTAGCTTGGCTGTCATTGGCTCTAGCCTGAGCACAGACTCAGATTTTGATTCTTCTTCGGCCTCTGCTTCGAGCTGGTCACTCATTACCTTAACTTTAGTTCAGACTCAGATTTTGCCTCTGCTTCGAGCTTGGCTGCCATTGGCTCTAGCCTGAGCACAGACTCAGATTTTGCCTCTGCTTCTGCCTCTGCTTCGAGCTTGGCACTCATTACCTCTAACATTAGCTCAGACTCAAATTTTGATTCTTCTTCTGCCTCTGCTTCGAGCTTGGCTGCCATTGGCTCCAGACTGAGCTCAGACTCAGATTTTTCCTCTGCTTCTGCCTCTGCTTCGAGCTTGGCACTCATTACCCCTAACATTACCTCAGACTCAGATTTTGCCTCTGCTTCTGCCTCTGCTTCGAGCTAGGCTGCCATTGGCTCCAGCCTGAGCTCAGACTCAGATTTTGATTCTTCTTCGGCCTCTGCTTCGAGCTGGTCACTCATTACCCCTAACATTACCTCAGACTCAGATTTTGCCTCTGCTTCGAGGTTGGCTGCCATTGGCTCCAGCCTGAACTCAGACTCAGATTTTTCCTCTGCTTCCACCTCTGCATCTAGCTTGGCTGCCATTGGCTCCAGCTTAAGCTCAGACTCAGATTTTTCCTCTGCTTCTGCCTCTGCTTCGAGCTTGGCTGCCATTGGCTCCAGCCTGAGCTCAGACTCAGATTTTGCCTCTGCTTCTGCCTCTGCTTCGAGCTTGGCACTCATTACCCCTAACATTACCTCAGACTCAGATTTTGCCTCTGCTTCTGCCTCTGCTTCGAGCTTGGCTGCCATTGGCTCCAGCCTGAGCTCAGACTCAGATTTTGCCTCTGCTTCTGCCTCTGCTTCGAGCTTGGCACTCATTACCCCTAACATTACCTCAGACTCAGATTTTGATTCTTCTTCGGCCTCTGCTTCGAGCTTGGCACTCATTACCTCTAACATTAGCTCAGACTCAAATTTTCAAGTATTAATAGAAATTTGCAAATATTTAAATTTCTATATGTAAATTGAAATAATTAAAAACTCGCATTTTATTTCAACTAAGTTTATTTAATTAAATTCTATGAAAACCTGAGAGTTTTTATCAGCGCTACAGCTGTCATAACATTAATTAAGTTTATTTGTGCTTAAAAATAAACGAGCAAATGTAAATTTGCTCTCGCTCCAGAGCTCGGCATTTGTCGTTGTTGTTATGCACTTTTGATGGCTCTATTTAGTTAGGATTTCAGTTGAAGGGATTTTCTAGTTTATATTTTTTGCTGCGGCGCTGAGCTTTGCAGCTTTAAATAGTGCTAACTTTCCCATTGTGGCAACGAGTTGGATTTTAAATTTTTTGACATTTTACTCAGGCCATCATAATACCATCATGCACACTTTAGCTAAACTTAAATTGGGCATAATATTCTATATATTGATATAAAAGATTCGTATCTTAATGATTGGCAAACATTTTCCATGGAGTAATGAAACGGCTTGATTAGAAGGCGTCAGCTCAGCAAATGCTCTCGTTGCTAGTTCCATGATGCACTTTAATAACGCCTCATTTTTAATAACCTTAAGCTATATTTATGCGATTAAGCGTATAAACTTTGTCAACCAACAGCGCCTCGCTGAAAGTATACTATGAATATTGACCTACTTTAACAATGGGGCAAAGTATAGCAAATATTGGTGAAAATAATTTATAGTCTGTTTTTATTATAATAATTATAAGCTTAGTAAATATATGTATATATCCATTTAAATAGACTATATTTATATTATTATTATTTTTTAAATAATACTTAATTCATATTATTCATATTTATATAATTATAATAATTATTAATTAAAATAATAATATTATATATCTGAGATTTCTATTAGACATAAAAATTAGATTTTATATTCTATTGATTTTCTTTAAATCTAAAGTGTAGGTATCTGCTTAATGAAATTCTGTCTGTCATATATAAATATTAATGTACTGATCACAGCTTGCAAATATCGGTTAATCCTTTTATTATTATTCAGTCACTCGCTCTCATCTGACCAAGCGTCTTCGATTTTCGTCGTTTCTGTTCGGTTTCTGTATGGAAGTCAATAGGAGAGTATATATATAACTCAAACAATCTATGCATTTGATCTTCAAATATATATATAATATATATTCTCATATATTGATGTGTTTAACGAAATTAACCCGAGCATAAGATTTTTTCTCCGTAAAACTCAACATCAATTGTCGGTGAAAAAACCAGATTGAGAGGAACAAAAAAGGTTTCTATCCGATTGTAAAAGAAACTCGGTAAAAAACTGACGTAGTCGATTACTCTTTGAGTTATTTCCTTCGCAACGTCTGAGAGAAAGGCATTCATTAGCGGACATCGAGCAACGGGCAGCAGATATTTGCGAGCTATATTATTTTGAATAGCATGTTAGTATATAGAACTTAAAATAATTTTAACAAATTTTATATGCCTCTAGAGTAAATATCCGATATATAACAAATAACAAAACTCATATTTGATATAAGTAAATACATATTTTTTATACATTTTAAATTTTAATTGGCACTGAGTTGAGCATAGTATTTACTCGGAATTCTGACTCTAGCACCTTTAGTTGTTCTTTCAATGCTTTGCCAGAAAAACTATTCCGAGCATATTTTTGATGAGGCAATTTCGATCTTTTTGCCCACTGTGCTGCAGTCAGCCAAATGGGCTGAGGCGAAGTTAAGTGCCGCTTGAGCCATTTTAAATATAGACACTCAGTGACGCTCACATAAAAATTCTCATACGCATCATTGCCAACAAGCTCAGCTGCTCATGTTTCGTTCGTTCTTCGTCCTCATCGTCTGGTCCTCGTTGGCATTGTCAACCGACAATACGGGCAGCGAGTGACGACTCGGAACAGGAGTGAGAGGAACAAGCGAACGACCGAAGCTGTTGCAATGCAAATATTAATAGCGCAAATTTTCTGTTGCACAACAGAAATATTGCGGATACATGGCATGCATGTTTGTGTGTGTGTGTGTGTGTGTGTGTGTGTGTGTGTGTGTGTGTGTGTGTGTGCATGTTCGGCCGTGTCTGTGTATGCATGTGCATATAAGCAAATAAGAGCGTGTGTCATTCGTAGCTGATAGAGATGAGAAGAGCTTGACACGTCCAGATTATATGATATAGAGTCGCAAGAGAATATATTCAAACAAATACGCGTATATATGCATATATGTATTGTATGTATGTGTATCAAAAACAAAGATGGCTTGATTAAAATAAATTTACATTTATTTTTCACTTAAAGTTGAAATTTAAGTTATTCTTAAAGCCAGTTCATGGCGATTTTAACTTTCCTTGTTAACTGTTTTCAACTTTTTATAAGAAAATATTTTCTAAAAGATATATAACAAGCTATATAAATTAAATTAATTGCTGATTTCAACAGAATCAATTTGCTTTTTCACTGGAAACCCGAAAACTTGAAGAGAATTATATTTGTTTTGAAATTATATTTACCTTTAATATGATAGCCAAATTAAATTGACAGGTAAATTCTAGCTAAAAAAAAGCTTACATAAAATAATTAAGTGTTCATTTCATAGCAATATTCGGAAATATTATTAATATATTTGACAAGCGAAGGCTTCAATCCATCCATGCATGCATGTGTATAATTTGACTCACAAAACTAATATAGAATTTCGGAAAATGAAAATAAACTCTATAACAATCATTAATAATGATTTCAGATGCATGCATATAACATTATTACATTTTACCAGTATTGCAAACCTTCAGTTGTCAGTAATTAAATTTTTAGAAATTGCATATCACATCATAGCTAGTCATAGTTGACTGCATATTGATATGCGCTCTACCTATTCAAATTGCACTTCAAAAATAAACAATTTAAAACTGAAAACTGATTTAATTTGAAACTGGAGCATATGGTTACAACATTCATAAAACATTTCCATGCAACTCGACACGCGTTCATTTCTATCGTTTCTCTTTGTGTGTGTAAAACAAAAAAAAAACATCAACTTGCAAGTGAAAATGACTGATTTTTTTTTTATGTTTTGCTTACTGAATTAATTTAATATATAGTTATACAGCTTGTTTACATTTGCAACATTCTGTTTGTATTCTTAATTTGAGTACAATAATTTATTCCCCATTTATTTTTTTCTTTTTAATGCGCATATTTGTATTTAAGGCTTGCTAATATTTACAGCAATGCTTTTTTTTTTTTTTTTTTTCGCTTAACAGATAATTAATTAACAAGTTTGTATAGTCCATTAGCAGTTTGCAGACATTAATATATTAATATTAAAGTTGTGCAGATTCCTTAACTATTTTTGAGTACTCCAAAATGGTGCGGTAAATTAAAGAGAGAGAGAGAGAGAGAGTGCATTTTGTTATAAAGCAATTCTTCAGTGAATGAAAGAGAGAGGGAGAGAGGAATATCTTGGAGATAAGAAATATGAATAAAAAGGTAACGAATGTAGTGATACGGGAAGGAAAGACAGAGAAAGACAGAGAGAGAGAGAGACAGAGAGATAGAGTGAGAGAGAGAGAGAGAGAGAGAGAGAGACAGACAGAGGATAGCCGCAGTGAAAGCCACAGTTCAGAATGAGACGTGAGAAGGAATAAACTCTTTATATTGGAGAATGAGTGAGCATAATATCAAAGCAATGCAAGTATTACTTTAACAAATTGAAACCACACAGAAAATATATAATCTAATCTTATTCACTGGATTTTAAAATGCATGAGTGCATTTGCCGCACATGCTCACAGTAGTAGAAACAACCTTATCGCTTTTACTTAATTAACTTTTGCCGAAAGTCTGAAAATGAGCCATGGCATAGCATGCAAGCGACCTATAATATACATTCAACAATATGTCAGGAGGCAGCTGGAGGTCAGCTAATGGCGGCATAAGGTTTAATTAATGCCAGCATATGGTAATGAAGTGCCACAGTCTAGAAAAATGACTGGCTCTATTAAAATTTAATTAAAAAGCCTTTGCAACTTGGGCGCATATGCAGCTAATGGCAAAGACATGTGTTGCAGCTATTCGCAGTTGGATGAAAAATCAAAAAATAAACATGTATAAGATTTAAAATTGGTATTTGCATAAAGTCAGGACTTGGCAATTAGAAACAATTAAAGCATATACTAATCTCATCAGTGATACGATAATGTGACTCAGTGCAGTGTAGTGGAAAATGCTGATTAACTACTAATGCCCAGTTGAGTTGAGCCAGTGCTGCGGCTGCTTGATTAAATTTTAGCTGCATGTGGTAATTATGGCACCTCAGCACACTTGACACACACACACACACACACACTCACTCATACGCGTGGGCACACTAAGAGCAATAAGCCAATGCAGTTGGATGAGTTGTCATTAAGTAGACGAGTTGAAGGCAACGTTTGAAATATTGCACAATCAGCGCATTAAATAATTAAGTGCTTAATTAAATGCTGACCAGGAGAATGGCCAGCAACAGAAGCTGCCCATGAAAGGCAATATAATATCCTGATTGTACTTCAGTCCACACTCCCTCTCACTCTCTCTCTCTCTGTCTGTCTGCCTGGCTGCGCTTCGACTAATTTTTGTATTGTATTTCGTGTGCTAATGGCGCATACAAATGCGAATCGTTAGTGGCATGAGATGAGCTGGAGCAGGACATTATCTGTTGGTCATCTCGTGGAAATGGAAATACCATGCGCATAGCATGGCACGGCATGCACATCACGTGCGTCCTCAAATTTGTAATGAAAATTAAATAAGAGTCGAATAAATGGACTAAATGTCGGCATTAGTTGCGCTAGTTTGTTGTCAGCCTGCCCAGCCGAGTCTCGCCTGTTGCATGTCTCATGGATACGCCCATTAACTTGTATGGCAATTGGCCCCAAGCGATAGCCGAGATATGGAGATAGCACCGCCCGCCGAGTCAGCTAATGACTGTAATTAATTATAAGCGCCACAGTGAGAGGCTCAATAGATGCAGGTAATAATGAGACAGCTTCCATAGCTATAATTGTCTGAATATCGAAACTGTGGTAAATGCGAGACTCTGACACGTTTATTCGAACACTTTTTGTAGGACATTTTCTTTTAGAATTTAGTACAGTAGAAGATAGATTAATAGATAGCATAGATTAAATTTACTCGATACCATTTTGCAGCAGCTGAAGTTTAGAATTGAAATATTGAACTGAGACTAATGGGACACTCTGACATCGAACTGCTGGGCTTGGGGCGTGGTTTCTTGGCTCGTGGTTTTTTGGGTTTCGGTAGGCCAGTGCGATTCATAGATCCTCTTAAGCGAGGTACGCTGTCCATGATGTAGACGTCTTGAGCCTGTTTAAGTGCCGCGTGTAGCTCCTTCTGACTACTATGGCGCATTGGGGGATTATTCGGGTCTTCGTAGATGATGAGCTCCATCGGAATGCCGAACTTGAGCTGCAGAGATGATCCGGACCTGCTCATGCTCAAAAAGTTCTTAACCTCCGCGTCACGCAGCAACAGGTAATTGTCCTCATTCGGCAGAAATTCGCTGGGATTCTGTGTTTGAGTGTAATCGCGCACCACACGAATAACACTGCGTGAATTCAAATAATAACGATCATAGATTGTTAGTGTATAGTAGAGTTTGCGTGTTGTTTTCGGTGCCACCAGCCAAAACACGTAGATGCCGGCCTTGCGAGCGTTCAATGACACCAGCTGGGACTCTAGAAGCTTGTCCTTGAGCTGGGCATACCAGGTGGTGCGGCAGACCATCAGCATAATGGGCAGAAAGTTATCGAAGCGATGATGATCGTTTATCAGCGCTGAATTCGGATTGCTCAGATAGCTATGGCCCGGCCGCGTCGACAATCGACCCTTCACTCCGCCATACATCAGCGTAGCCAAGCAGTTGTTAACGCCAAACTCTGAGAACTTGTTTGGATCGAAGCACATTATAAGAGGCTTGTGCTCATAGATCTCAGAGTTAATGGCGCCAACCGCATTTGTATGCTTGTGCAGCATGTGCATCATCAAATTCGATGGGAATATGATCTCACGGCATCGGCTCACTGGGCAGCCGCCTGGCACTCGGGATAGGTGGCGCACGGCTTCTCGGTATTGTAGATTTTTGTTCTCGATTTCTTTGGTTAGCTGTAATTTCTCTTCCATTAATTTCTCATTCTGCTGCTGCATCTGTCTTAGTGAAGCTTTGACGTTATTCATTTTGGCGGCTTCAATTTAATTTAATTAGCATATCTTAAAAATAAATCTTTTCACTGAGATATTTTTGAAGAACTAATGCGAGTTCTCTAAAAACTAAAACTGGTTACGTTGACGGAATTGGAAAAGATTGCTTTAGATGAATCCTTTTTCCCAGAGTTTTTTCCCCTAGAATAATTATTTGTTGAGGAGAGTCCTCAAATGGTAGTTCATGGCCGTACAAATCTTTTGCCAACAGTTGACCTCGAGCCAGACTGAAGGCCTCTGTTTTAGTGATTCAGTTTTGGGTGCTTTATCATTGTGTTGTTGCGGCTTGTTTATTCTTCTCACTTGGAGTTTTCTTTTGAACAGTCAGCGTCAAGTTTGGGAAAGAATGAAATGAAAATTGGATTGGACTGCGAGTACAAAGAGCAAAAATGGTTGGCATTCAAAACCATTTAGAGAGGTGCGCGGGTAATTTAAAAACTTTGTGCATTGCCGCCAAACGGACAGCAAACAGAGCTCCGCAGAGCAGAGCACTTCAATTTAAACTTTTTGGCTGTTTGCAAGTTGCTTTTCTGGCCCAGAGACTGGAAAGATGTTGCGTAAAATTAGACGAGTATGACAGCAGGATGTTGCTGTTGTTGTTAGGCCTTGGGTTAGAGCATATCATTTTGGCTGGGTTTCGCTCTCTATCAAAAAAGGGTCGCGAGTCCGACTTTAATTAATGAAAGTAAATTAATTGCTTCACTAATCGCCTTTGATTAGCCAACTATAGCACAAAATAAGGAAGAAGAAGAGAGAAATTTACTTAATTATTTATGCAAAAATGTGCGTATACATATGTATCTGAGTAAAACTACATAATATTGGCTTTCGTTACGGTAATCGCATTACTTCCTGGCCGAGCAATGTGCATGATCCGTGTCCCATTTGGCCCTGAAACATGTCCAATTTTGATGTGGGTGCGTGGCACCTATATCTCAATTTGACCACAAAAGCTAGCACTCTAATGCCATGAGCTGCGAAAAGGTCGACTCGGCCGGCTCTTCCCTTTTCAAATTAGGTTCAATTCGCTTAGCTCCAAACTTTGCAACAGAATTCAATTCACAAAAATTTTCACACACACTCACACACGAATTACGCCAGTGTCAATAGTTCCAAGTTGGTTTTTTTCTTTCTTCTATTTGGCTTTTGCAGCGCCTCTAACTTTATCGAGACTTTGAAGTGAGTTGAATAGGTGCGTGTCTAATTTGGGACTGCTCGCTCTAGCTTTGACAGCTTCGAAGCGCCGGCCGTAAAATTGAGAATCGCCCACTTTTGGGTTGGAAAAACTTAAATGCGAATGCAAAGGGAAACACGAGTATGCATGGCCAAGGAAAAAAACATGAAATGCCATTGCCGAAAGGGCAATTCAAGACAAGTCAAGTATGCTCGAATAGCAGGTGAAGTATGCGAGGAATTTTATTCTGCTGACAGTTTTGCATATTGATGGCAAATAGTACTTGAGGCAAATATAAAATGCATGAAGAGTATATTTATTTATTTATTTATTTTTTATTGATAAACATGAGAAAATTAAATGCATTTTTTTGTAATATGTAAGCTGCTGGAATATTAATATACATATCATTATTATGATAAGTTCATATTAAATTCAATTTCGTTAATCATCCAACGATTTAATATCAGATTATGGAATCAATCAAAATGATGAGTATTTCATTCAAGCATCGATTCACCCAATCAGATATGTTCATAATTATTCCAAATATATTCATGCACTCGCTACACGCCTGACACGAACATTAATCAAAAATGTTCTGAATGACATTGAAGCTTTTACATGTGACATCCGGACAATGGGTTCAATCAGCAAAAATATTGATTGACATATCAAATTTTTGGAAACTAATAATGTGTGACACTCAATGCGGGCGAACAGAGCGAGTGCACATTCGAGTAGCGCATAATGCGATAGTTAAGAGTGTAATGCGAACTCAATGCGCAATTACCCAAACAAGAATCATCGAGTTATGTAAACTGCAGTTTCGCATTTGCATGCGAGCACAAACACAAGCACAAACACGAACACAAATACAAACTCAAATTGAAGCAGAACTGCTAATGCAAATACAAATACACAGTCACGGCCAGTGCAAGGACAAACACACACACATACACACACACACACACACAGTCAGACTCCACTTAATTTGTTAATAGATGTGGCTATACGAACTAAAGTTGTTTGGCATACAAACCGGGCGCATGTCGGTTGCCAATTTGAAGTTGATTTTGAAAACCCACTTAGAGTGGCACAATATCGTGCAATGGTTTGTAAAATTCGTTGAATGGATGCAAATGAGCTGCGATACGAGCGCTCGCTCAAACGGCGAAGGGCTCATAAAATGTAACAAAAACCCAATAGCGGACGATTCGATAATGATGTTCTATAGCACTGTTCAGTTTGCGTTTCGGCGTGCCGCAAAATGCAAAACATGATGGTTATCTGCACTGGGGCAATGCGAGCGCACAAAGGTTGCACATAAATTTACAAATTCTATAGAAAGTGAGTTTGTATGTGAGCTTTTATAATTAAGAAATTGTAATATTGGCCGGGCAACAAAGGCTTTTCAAAATGGCAAATAAATAATACAATAAAATACAGATAAAGTGCATCAAATAATCAAAAAGGATTCCAATATTGGCCAAACAATTATTAAATAATAAGTCTAAAATTGTGTATTTATTGTCGCATCTCAGAGGTACGAGAAATATGCCAATATATACATATATATATTTCTATATATGCTCAGCACATTTCCATTGACATAATCAATAAAAACAATCAGTTGTTCTTAAAGAATGATGTGTATATATTTAATTGCCATGCGAGAGCAAGATGAATCGACATTGTTGCATGCGCCACAGCTTCATCGTGCGGCTATATACTTTATCGTTAAGTACAGACACGTATCTGCGAAATGCTATGGCCCAAATCCACTTGAAGGCCAACGTATGCACGCAAACGATGATAAATGATGACAGAGATGCTGTTAATGCAAAAGAGAATACGAAAAAAAAAGAGCAGAAAATCGACTGACCCATAAATACGCCTTCGCTTAATATGTTATGTCTATATCTATGTTGTCGCCAGAGCCACGTGATGGCCTCCAGCAACAGCCGATATAAATTCGAAGCAGACGTCGGGCCGCCCTTGAGCATCATTAATATTCTTGTATGCATTACGAAATTTATTTATTGATTTTATGACGCAAAAATGTGCGTGCCCTCTGATTTGGTTGCCTTTGATAAAATGGGCGCGGTCGATTTAAATCCAATGCTGTGCAGAAAATGCGTTAACAAACGTTGTTCAACTCATACATACATACATACACATACTAATTGGCTAAATTATGTGCAGCCAAAAAATGTGCATGCAGCAGAATGAAAGCCAAAGAGAGTTTGAAAAACTACAAAGACTACGAATGGTGAATGCCCTAAAGAAAATAGTGAAGAGATGAGCAAGTATCAAATGTAATATTAAAGAAATCATTTGAAATAAATGTATACAAATATTTAGTAAAACTTGCATAGCCAGCTGATATACCCTTTAGTTGTGGCATAGCAGAGGACGTTCTGTGTAGAACTGAGTAAAGCTTGTGGCTAAAAGTGCTGCCAATTGCAGTTGAGCTGTGGTGTTGCTGGTGCTGTGGCTATGCGTCAATGCGAGGTATTTTTTTAAATATTTTTTTTTTGGTTTTTGTGTTGAACTGGAACAGCGTTTAATTTTAAATGAAATACATCATGCTGGCCAATTATTTCGGCAATTTTACAAATTAGTGGCAGGGACTATTGCTCTGGCCCAAAAAGCCAAAAAGCGACCAATTATCAAGCAAGCGACTGTCTCTATCCATCAACTTGTTCTCGCTGTGCGTGTGGGTGTGAGCGAATTTCCGTAGCATACTTTTTAGCAGCTGGCGCTAATTACGAATGGGAAAAAGTAATTGCAAAAGTTAAAACGGGCAAAGAAAGTCGGGCGGGCCACAATGCAAGCCTAACAAGTGGCCATTGTCTATGTCTCAAGGGTCCTGGCAAACAATATGACAAGGGCCAAACGCATTAGCACAAAAACAATTGTTTAACTGACGAAGGAGTTAAATCAGAATGTGAATGAAAACACAAAATACAAAAATAAAAAAAATAAAATGAGAAAAGCAGTAAAAGGTGAACCACATACAATGAAATTTTAATTAAGTCTGAGTCGGTTCGCTTTTGTGCTGATGCAGCCAAATGAAAATGCCACTGATTATATACGTGTGTGTGTGTGTGTGTGTGTGTATCTAGCTAGCTCTCGCTCGCACTCATTCGGTCTCTCTGTCTCGCTTGCTCTATGTGTGTGCGACCGAGTGTATCTAAAATGTTGGCATACATGTATGTGTGTGCATACATATTTTGTTTACACTTTGCTTTATGTACTTTTACTTTTCTGTCTGTGTGTGTGTGTTTGAGTTTTGTTGTGTTTTGTTCTGTTCTGAATGGCTGCACAAATACAAAACGTCTGCAGCTTTGTGTGCGTGTGTGTGTGAATGTGTTTCGGTCTCTGTGCAACATAAATGCATTTGTGTAATTACACAACAAATACAATTGTATCTATATCATGTACTTTGTAGCATTTTAGCCTTGTTGCCGTTTAAAGCCTTTTTCCCTAATTGAAGTAAATGTGCTATAAAGACTCTACAACTTATGGCAATAAGAAAATATCTTCAACATTGTTTCTAATTTTGGCTCATTAGCCAATTTTGTGCACTGGCATTGGGTTGAACCCATTTCTGCAAACAATCCCAAATATTATAAGCGTTTGCAACAATCCGGGCTACTCAAAAGATTTTCAGCGCCCCACAAAGCAGCAATGGTATGAAATTCTGCTGGAATTTTTGCATTAAACCAAACGAACTGTAATGTTCATTATAGGGAATGCAATGCTGTCCGAGAAAATCTTTTGGTGGCCAACGTCAGAGTTCGAAAACTTGCAATGTTATAAGCATTTGCAGCCAGTTTAATTATTAAAGGAGAATTTATCGAAATGAATTTAGTTTCATCTCCATGTACAAGTTAAACTTATACCCCGATGTGAGGTCAGTGAGTTTTCTATAAAATTTCGGTGAATGAAGGAAAAAGTGAAACGCAATTGGCTCTCAAAATGCTTCAGCCTCAATTGAAAATGCTGACGGCCTTCAAAAGGGCTTCCCGTGGCCGAGTGCGTCTGTTTTACTTCAATTAATTAAAAATGCAACTCAATGCATGTTGAATGCGCTGAGAATTACCAAGCCCAGAGCAGCGTGCTGACCCTGGTTGCGAAACTGTGTCGAGAAAGGCAAAAAGTAAAACGCGTTATTAATTTGACCTTTGTGCCAAGGGTGGAAAGGACATGCGGACGGATGAAGTTGTTGCTCTTGTTGCTGAGTGAACTGAATAAGGCCCTCGCAGCCGGTGGCACTTGAGCGGTAAGCCGGCGCGTTAAATGGCTCCAATTAATCAGCGCAGAGATTGCCACAGCAGAAGAAGATGAAATTGCAGCTTAAAGACACTTAAATCGCCTTCCAACGGCCTGACACTTACATGCCACGAAGGTCAAGGATCAGCCGAAAAGGAAAGAGACAAAGCAAGGGAATCTGAATGACTCCTGCTCTATGTTGTTTATATTAATTTGTCAATTTGTTTGCTTAAAGTTAGCAAATTTGCATAGGTCGCAGCATTTTCATATGCATACATATATTTAGTTGTATGTTTTTCTCTGTTTCTCTTTCAGTCTTGTGATAAAAGAGAAATATTTTGTGATAAATGCACAAAAATGTCAATTGGCTCGCCTGCGAAAGAGCAGCTGAATTTCATAAATAAATAAAAAGCAGGTCATGCCAAATGTGACCGAATCGCACATATACACATGCACGCACACATACATGAAGGAAGGACAGGAAGCATAAACAGAGGCACTCACACGCAAACAAGCTCAGAGACGATTTATTTCAATCAGGCTGGAAAATTGCGCATACGCCCCGTCAGCCAGGGCCAACAACATCTGACAACTGAAATCATTATAGTAAAGGCAGCAAAATAGACGCTAAAGAATATATCGACATGCAGTTTGACAGTTTGACTATTTGACTTGAACGAACTCGGATGCCGGCAGACATCAGACAGCCAACAGCCGACAGCAGACAGCGGCTAGCTGTTAGTAGAAGAAGCTTGGTATTTCCGTAAATTCCATATAACTTCCATGCGAAATGACGTTGCAACGGGCTGCCAAACGAACAGTGTGCGAACCCATTGAGCCAGGGGGCTGGCACTAAATAAACTCGCACAAGATGAAAATCGCAAACATGCTGCTGTTGCTCTATTCCTTAGCTCCCAATGGCGGCCATAGCCGTTGGCAATGGCAAAACTTTTCCTCAATGTGTGAGCAAATAAAATATGTTTAGTGCACAGGCGCAAAACTGCAACTGCCAGCCTTGTTGACGTGTTGCATTGTCGTTTGTTTACACAGCCACACAGCGTCAAGAGCAGGCAGCAAAACTTTTCGACATGCTCCAAAAAATGCGCCACACTCGCAGTCGCAGTCGCAGTCGCAGTCGCTCTTAAATGGGCTCTGCTTTAAATTCGAGTCGAAATTTGCAAACAAATCTCAAATGATTTCCATGCATTTGCTTTTTATTTATTATTCACTGTTCTTGCGAAATTCGCTATAAATGGGATGGTTCTTATAAACTAATGCACGTATTCTCTATGCATTCATTTTCTCTGCCTGACTCATCAATCCACTTTATGCCGGCTTCTTGCATACCATGCATAATAAACAAAAACAAGTGGAAAACGTTTCTGGCGCGACTCACGCGTTTCAAATAAAATGCTGCCAATAAAATGTCATAACGCGCCAACGTGTATGTGCACAATTGTGAGACACTGTACGTGTATATCAGTCTGTGTGTGTGTGTGTGTGCTTTTGTTTATGGTTGTTGCGATCACGTGCTGGAAAGTTTGTCGGGCCGACAGTACCCAATCCCTTTATGCGGCTCACGCAGCTCGCTCTAACTGTAAAAATGTATAAACAAAGCAAATAGAATCAGGGCAAAGTAACAGCGATAGCAATGCCAATAAATGTACAATCCATATGTGTATATTTATTTACAAAAATATATACTTTTTTTCATATAAATGTCTGCGCTGAAAACAATAAAAGTAACCACGATTGCTGTAAGTCGCAAAACACAGCTCTATAAAGCTGATGGCATTAAATGTAATTTATACGTGTAATTTCTTAAATGGGACAAAAATTTCATATCCAAACTATATGAATGAGTGCAACATCAATAGATTGGCAGTAGATATAGAGACAGTTGAGTAGAGAATTTGACGTCACGTTTGCAACTGTTACGACACCTGCTTATCAATCAGCTTTCAATTGAAATGTGTCGGATGTGTCCTTATCACAGCTTAATAAAGAATAAGAGACTTGGCTTTGCCTAGCCGAAGCATCAATATTCTAGTGGAAATATTGGAAATGTACTAATGGATATGTTAGGATATAATTCAATTTGCTGCATATACGAAAGTAATAATATCTCTAAAGATAATAATAATATTAAAATATATATATATAATAATAATATTAAAATATATATAATAGTAAAAAACAAATTTATTTATTTATTATTTATTGTTATTAAATTTTTTATGATATATTATTATTTACTCTATAAAAAATGAAAAATACTTTTGGTTGATTATCTTATATCTGCAAAATAATCAATGTTGATTTTACGAACATTTATTTTGCATAAATCTATATTTTTATATTGTTTTATTCGCATTTTATTTTAATAATGTTTCAACATAAAAAAATAATAAAATGTTTATGTTTCAAATATTTTTATGTGGATTTATTTTGTTTTTAATTTTTTCTAATTTTTCTGGAGAAAATAATAATAAAATGTATATTTTAAATTTATATATATTTTGCTTAAATAAAGATTTATTTTGTTTTAATTAAATTTTCTTTTAATTTTCGTTAAGAAAAAAAAATAATCAAATGTTTATTTTTCAAATATTTTTGTATGTAGATTTATCTTCTATCTATTTTTTTTTTTTATTTTTCATAATTTTCTAGAGCAAATAATAATAAAAAATATATTTTACAAATAATTTGTTTTATGTAGATTTATTTTGTTTTTAATCTTATTTTATTTCAATAATTTTTCTGCAGAAAATAATAATAAAAAGTTTATTTTAAAAAAATTTTGTTTTATGCTGATTTATTTTATTTTTAATTTTTTTTATTTAAATTTTTCTGCAAAACATGAAAACTTTTTAATAACAATATTTTTATATAATTTCTAATTATATATTATTATATGCTATATAGATAGTAAATAATATTATAATTATTCAATTAATTGAATTAATAATAAAATTTGATTAAATAAATATCAATAATATAATTCTCCATCCCTTACTTATTTGTTCACTAAAACAAGATGCTCTTTTGGAAGAGTAACAAACCCTTCTGCTGTCATTACATATCTAATTAAAATTGTTTTTGCTGATATTTATATTCATGTTAGATTATTTAGATTCAGTTAGCCGGCAGAGCTTATGCAATTCATCGGCATTGACAAATATTAATTTGTTAAATAAAATGGCTTGAAAACTCTGTAAATTATTTCATTTATGCAAGAGAAACAATTTTTGTGCAGTTTATTTGATTGCATTAAAATAGTTGGCAATATATGAAAATTGATTGCATTACATTTATTAAATAATCCTTTTTAATGAATCACAATTAAATGTTGCCCAATAACTTGCAAAATTCCTCTTTTGCAGTCTGCACTGGCATTGGTCCTGGTTCTCGTCCTGCTCCTGGGACCAGTTAGATTTACAAAACACCGCACACAAATATAATTAAGCGACCAGCAAATAAGCAAACATTGGCAAACAATAGACAAATCGAGTGTTGGGCGGGCGTGGAATTTCGGGTTGGCTGTGCAAATGTGCTAGGTGGACGTTGTTTGCCTCGCATTGCGTATACGCCGTGTATTGCGCCAGAAAATAAAGCAGCGCTTGCAAATTGCAATGTTAAGTGCGTCAACATGGACCACGAACATTATCCAATCCTCACTTCCACCCAACCCAATCAGCTCCGGTTCACACCCTGCCACCGCCGCGGCGCGCCGTGGCATAATGACACCAACAAATCGACGACAAATGTGCTGGCAGTTACACAACTGCTGCTGTCTTCTGCCCCGGGGCCGCCCCGGGGCCAACGAGCTGGCTGCAATAACAAATATTGGTCGCTGGCAAAGTGCTAGCGCATTTTCAATTGCAACTGCGATATGGGGTTTTTGTTGATATCTATCAGATACTCGCAGCGGTTCTCGTATTATTTGTAGTTGAGCTATTTGTCATGTGACTTTCCTGCTGTTTATTTTGCCAGCGCGAGTGAAATGCATACCAAAAGTGCTTGGCACATTACTTAACAAAGTAATTGAAAATGATTTGTACGCTCTTATTGTGTGAAATATGATCGATTAACTAAATTATCTCAGAGTTTGTCGTGGCTGCAGAGCGAGTAGCCAGCGTCGCTTACTCAAGCTTATATATCTAGGGGCAATCAATGAGCGGAAGGATTCCTGGCAAAACTCGTTAGGCTGCCAGTCATGAGGCGCAGCCAATGATTACAATCAACATTGACGCGGGCGAAATGCAATTGCTGTTAATACCAGAAACTCGTTGCAGCGAGTCATTGTCCCAAATGGATGGCACGGAAATCGATTTGCGCTTTGATTGACTCCTCAATGCAAGCCATTGCATGTGGCCTGTGCGTGTCTCTCTCTGTGTGTGTGTGTGTGTGTGTGTGTGTGTGGGTATGGCAACAAAATGGCGGCACTGGCAAACACATGACTCGGACCATAACGCAGCGAAATTAACAAAAGTCAACGCATAGTCAATTACTGGCAGCCGATGTTGACCATGTCGAGGACATGGTGTCTCATCAGCCAAATGGCTGACTACGCCTAGCCCAGAGCCTCAGCTGGTCAGCCCACTTATCGTAAAGTACGTACCCACGCACAATGCATACACACACACACAAACACATGTACACACACACACACAGAGAAGCACACACGCACTCGTGCAATCGTAACCAATTTGTGGGCAGGATTTTCCGGCTGTCCTCGACTAAGTTCTGGTTCGTAGTTTGCGGCTTGCATGCTCAATGCTCATTGATCGCTGCACAAAAGTTTAGAAATAATTAGTAAACTTTTAATTGGAAACTAGTACGCAATGCTAAATCGATTGGTTCGCCTTTGCTCCAGCTGCAGCTCCAGCTACTGCTGCTGCTGCTGCTGTTACTGCTGCTGCATTCCCAGTTTTCAGTTCCATTCATTGAATGGATGCCTCCAGTCCATTGAGAGCCCCTTCGCTTTTGGTATTTGCCGCTGATTTTTCGAGTGCTTTCTACTTTGATTGCATTTTCGGTGTTCTTTTCATGTTGTTTTCTTGTTCCTGAAATTGTTGTTTATTTGTTGTTGCATATATTAGTGTATCTGTGTGTGTGTGTGTGTGTGTGTTTGTGGAAGTTTATTTCGTTGCAATTTTATTCCCATGAAATTTGTGGCTCCGCACAAATTTTCAAGTCTTTTGTGGCTTACAAGGATTTCCTAACGAAATATGCACTGCGTGCTGTCGGGCTTAGCAGTTGCTGCAAAACTTTATGGCCCATACTTTTAAGAGGGATTGCCACCGGAATGACGCAAGTTGGCGTGGGGTTGCGGCGATGCGGCGATGCGGGGTGCGGAGTGCGTGTGCTACGAAATTAGCAGCAAAAATAGCAACATTTGCCCTTGCACTTTGTACGACACTGTGCGTATACGTAATTTCTATTTCGTTACGCCCTTTCGACTAGTAGTTCGGCATTTGGGTCAGTGCAGAGTCAAATGTGAATTGCGGTCGATAATAATTCTTAAAGCGAGCATAGTTTTTAGCTGTGTGTAAATTCGCTGTTTAATATTTTTTGTTTTTTGCATTCGTAATTTGTTTCAGCCAAGTTAAGAATTCTTTTTCAGCCTATTGGCACTTCCTTAGGAAACTTGGTGCACTTCCTTCCGCCTGCTAACAAATTGGATTACAAATTATTATATTAAGTAGCACAGGCTAAATAGAATTTGTGCAGTGCACTTTAAATCTTAAGCGTAATTTAATTTCCAATGCAAAGCAACAGTCGGGCGTACAACGCACCTGGGGCACTCGCCTAAGCGTACGAATCCATTGGAGTGGGAAACATGGATGCAGAAGACAGGTGTGAGGTTTCCGGAAGGAGAGCGCAAAGGCAAACAGAGGGTTGCATATTAGCAGTTGGGACAGCTTCTTTCTATCCATTCCGATGCGCAACACTTGCTGAGAGTTATTTATATATATATAAACAAGCAGAAATGCTGCAGCAGATGCTGATAGACCACAAAATACCCTGTGCGCAAGCTAACTAAAATATATAGATATTTGATTCTTGTTAAACATTAAATTATATTAAGTAAGTCTTAAGGAAAAACGCATTGGTGCATGCCAAGAAAAATAAATGTTTTTATTCTTAATATAATAATATAAAATATTATATCTTAAGTAAAAGTTATTTCAATATACACATTTGCAATAGGCATTTACAAGGTATATTAAATGCTCAAGCATTCAGAACGCATTAGCGTGAATGTTCATAACTGTCGTCCTGTGCAAGAATGTGTGTGTTTCTCTGTGTGCGTGTGTGTGTGTGTGATTGTGGGTAGGTGAATTCATCTGGCAGCCACTACGACGACGACGACGACGACGACTGCTCGGACGGTGCCTCCTACTCTGACTCCGGTTTGGACGCCGGCTCTAAACTGTGCCTGTCTCTAATGCGTACCTCAAGGCTTCGTTGGCAATGCTCGCTAACGGTAACGGCCGCCATTTTAAACTCGTTTCGCATGCAGCAGTTTTTGCATTCTTATTTCATGCCCAACGTGAAAATGCCGCATGCTATAATGAAATGAAATGTAATTTGCATTTAAACACACACCCACATGCCCATCCACCCACATTCCCTCCCACACACACACACACACACATAAATATATATATAAAAGGCGGAAAAAAAAAATGTTGAAAGGCATGCAGGGCTCGTTGAGATGGACGGGGGACTGTTGGACGTGCGTGTCAGGCGGCGCATTTACATTTACACCGCTGAGCCTGAGCTCGAGCCCGAACCCAAGCCTGAGCTGGAGCCCTAGCCCGAGCCCACATGCATTTCATTTCATTAAAATTGCAAAAATACATTTAAACTGAAGTTGGTTACATTTTTTGCTTTACATTTTTTACCCTGCACTCATTGAAAAGTCAAAAGGGGTATAAACAAGCCGTGCATGTGCATGTGCCCGACAAAACCTTGACTTCTGATATACAAATAGCTCACCCTGCGCACGGTAAATGGTCAATCTTTGGCATAATGAAGGGAGAAGTTAATTAAAATTAAATAATTAATTATGTGGGGGTATCTCTTAGCCGCACATTGCCAACCAGGACTTTTTTCGGTTTAGTTTTTCTTTATTATTATTATTTTTTGGTATTCACCGTTGTTGCTGTGATCTTTACATCTTTTTCATATTGACAGTTACAGCATTTGCTCTTTCATATTTACCTTTTGCTTGTTTTAATACGTAACTTTCGTTTAATTAATTTTTTATACAGAATATTTGTGTGAACATTTTTATAGCTATGCGCGCAATAAAAATGCATACAAATATAAGGAATTTCAAATGGACAGCACATATGGAATTTTCAGATAATATTATTATCCATGGTGCAAGTCGAGCGTAGTATTTATTAATTAATAATAATTGAAACATTATACATTTTAAATGTATTTATTTAACAAACTCATTTACATTTAAATATCTATACATTTAAAATATAAATAAATATTTTTAAATATTTAATTTATCCAATAGTAGAATGGGTATTTGCAAGTCGAGTTTCTCGTTCTCTAACATACTCTTATTTGTTTTTATTTGCATATCATGTGTAGCCATAAAAAAGTTATTTTTAGCTAACGCTTTGTTTTTCCTTTAGCAATAGTCGTGACAATTTAGAATTTCATATTTTGCGTTTTATTTTCTAGCTGAAGTACGGTTGGTAGCTTTTAAAATGTGTATTGATTGGAACAATATAGTTGTATTTATTTTAGACGGAATGTGTTCTCCACACTCCGCAATATGTTGCACAATTTCGGAGATCCCAAAAACTTCGTCAGCATTAAATAAATATTATACTCTACATTAAAATTAATGTAGGTATAGGTATATATTAATTTATTTAATTCATGTAATACACGTAATCTATGATTATATATATGCACATCTTCTATATTTATTTATAGCTCAGTTATTTTGTAGAGAAATATTTGAGTGTATTAATTTGAACCTGTTGTCCTTTGCCATTGAACTGAAAACTATTATTTTTTAACGAACTAACGAACTCGGATGATTGAACACCAGCAAAGCGTAAAACTGGCCGATGACATGGACATGGACAACAAGTAAAAAATATATACATACATATATATATATTTGTGTTTACTGTATAAATGGATTATGAGACGACGCTTCGTGCATACTGCGGATAGCTCTGAAAATATTTTTCTTTTATTTCGACAAAAATGAAAAGCGAAACTACAGTAATTCGATTCGATGCCAAACAGAACGCAAATAGTTGTTAGTTTTTGTTTCTTTGTTTTTAGCCATCTATAGGTCATAAATTCAGTTTGTGTAAATATTTGATTGTTTTAAATATTGAGTTTGATTGATTTGGGAGCTGCTGTTGCAGGTAGACACTCTAATCAATTAGGCACATTTGTGAGAGAGTAATTCAATCATGTTTTCAGTCGGATCTTAATTTGAACAACTTTTAAATTGGGATAGTATCCATTCCAGCCTTGACAGACCAGGCCTTCCATTGCATCAGAGTTGTGCATGCCAATTAAATTACTGCAAATTACAAATGCTGAATGTAATTATGCCGCATGTCCAATGTAAATCGATAACTCAGCTGTAAGCCTCAACGGCTACTGTACCACCAGCCACCCGCACGTTCACAATTTTGACAATTATCACTGTCACTGTCAGGTAAACAATTGATGTCCTCCGTTCCTACGCATTAAGTTGCCGGCATTGTCTTTGTATTCACCTAGCCACCTTAGTATGTAATCTACGCTCTGGCTGCCTAATTGAAAATTATCATAATGAGCATATCGAATGTTTCCCAGAAAGTCCTTCAGCTGTATATGAAGCTCTTGAGATTGCTGATAGCTTTTGAAGACCTATGAAAAAGTCTCCTAAGTCACCAAATCCATTTTTATAAGCTCTAAAACTACGATTAAAGTCCATGCTGACACTGGCACAATTTTTCGATTGATTCACATGATTTTGGATATCGCCAGATCCTTGCCAGTAAAGCTTTTAATTAAGTTTTGTCAGAGAAAAGCTTGTTATTTATTAAGCTTGTTATTTATAATAGTTATGCTTAGGCTCAAAGTTTCTTGTTAAAGTTAAAATTTTATTATTTAGCCTCCAGAGATTTCATTTTAGACTCAGATTTGAATATAGCATTATTTAGTTGACTTTTGCTCATCTCGAGCTACTTTACTTTAGATACATTGCTTAACAGCTCGTTTTCTCGTGTTTTATAATTGAATTCTTTTAAATGTAATTCAGCTGTTGAATTACAATGTTACTATATGTTTTTTAACATCGCGGCTTCTCATCGTACGAGTTTGTGGCTCAGAGCTTAAAGTACTCATCAGATTATCTTTTTCGATTAACTTCAACTTTTAAAATATCATCTCTTGATTTGCTCTCAGACTTTAGACTTTGAATTTGGCTAGTTTTGTCATTGACTTGAATACTTTGGTATTCAATTATTAACTGTAGCTCCTTTTATTTTAATAGAAGAGGTTTCATCCTCAGATATGCATATACCCATGCATTTCCGAAGTCGTAGTTACGTTGCACTGTAAAATAAATAAGCTCTCTATAACACTTACTGGTATGTTGAACTTATTTGCTTGTGAACAGCATGTACGAAGCCTTAGTAGAAGTAAACAAAATATAGAAATAGGTGTTGCGTATTGCTTGAATGGCAATAGACTAATCTATGATTGCTTACAAAAAAATGAGGGAGATCAAATCATGATCCTTTGTGCAAACATTCTTAACAGTATTTCAGAGACAATATGGGATTAACTATAAGAGGGGAGTCCAATTCTGCTTAGAACGACGTCTGTCATAATTCCTTACTGTTGCTTCTCTCTTCATAATCGGCTCATATTTGGTTCGATTTAACCATTCAAGCGACTCTCTTATTGTCAAGCTTCGCTCCTTGCGCGAATTTCATAATACTAATAATTGACTATATGCTTTATCTATTGCATCGTTATTTTTGATTGCTGCATTTTGTTTTCACTCTTATTATGAAACATTGTGCTAAATGAAACAATAACAATCTTACTAATGTCGTGTCGAATATCAATCGTTGTTTATATTAATTGTCTATTTAGTTTAGAGTTTGTCCAATCTTGCGGAATTCGGAAATCTAATGAAAAACAATCTAGTTATAGTCAGTCAAAATTAAAAAAAGTAAGTTGTCATTTATCAACTACTTATATTTTCTATGAATTACATTTGTAGTATTTGAGTTTGCGACATAATTTCGATTTATGTATGTTAATTATTAGCTTTTGATACTGATTTTCATACATTTTCTTCCATTTGCGTCACAATTTGAGGGTTACAAAAATAAGATTTTTGTTGTGAACTGAATCATTTCGAACCCAAATTTATATTTGCTTTGTAGCCTTGTATGCTATCGATAGCAGCCCTGAAATCCAGCTTCGATATGTCAGTTGAGTAAGTTATTAGAAAAAGCCTAAGAGCGGCAGTTCAACATATAAAAATAAATTCGTTCAAGATTTGTTAATTCGTAATAGATTCGTAAAAATTCGTTAAAATATATAAAAATAGTTATGTTAACTGCGTAGAATTTGTAGAATTACGCAATAAGGCGTAAAAAGGTTTATAATGAATAAACTTGTAGAAAACTAGTGAAAATAATATAAACTTATTCTATTTTTGTGATGAAATAAAATGAAATTACTTGCTAGTTAGAGTAGCAGCAATATTATTTCCTTAACTAATGATATATATTAATATTTATATCATTTTTACAGAGTATTTATTTATATTATTTATAGGAGTATAATAGGAATAAGAGATATATAGTTAGCTATGCTCAGCCTACAAATTTCATTAATTTAAAATACTGCCAAAAAGTCTGCTACAATTTAAAAGCGAGACGTCTAAGCTGCCTTATCCCAGACACAAACCAGTTTGCTTACTTATCTGATACACTTTAAGCTAAGCTCATAGTAATGACAACTTTTGAGTTAAATATATTGTAAGCTTTGTCGATTAACTAAAAATAATAGTTAATTAGATAAACATCAATTCAATCACATTTAATTTAACCGTAGGCTGTTCATATTATATATGAGACAGTGAGAATTAACAAGAGTGAGAATTAACATTGCTCAAGAATGAAACATAAGTTAAGTTCTTAACAATGACGAAAGTCCAAAGAATGAAAAACAAATATACAAAATATATATCGTATGATTACAAGAAAATCATAAATCATAATAAAAGTGCGGATAGATCGATGGATACACAAGGTTAAGAGTTTTCACAGAATTATGGAAAAAGAAAAAATAAAGAAATAAAAAATTATAAGCTAACGTTGGTATAGAATAAAAATTGAAAACTCGGCTTACATTTTACATATGGCATTGCTGCCAAATGCAGAAGCAGCCCACACTACATGTGTCTGTTGTAGATGAATAAAATATACATATATAATGATATAATATGTGAGCTGAATAGAAAGCAAATTTGTTCACGTATCGCCAAACGATCTATGATAATTGTAGAAATTCAATTCTAAAGCATATTAAAGCTGATATGGAAATTTAAGATATTTTAAAGTTTTTGGCGAAAATAAATAAAAGTATGTACATTTTGTTTTCAATAACTTCACTTATATATTGTTGAAATGTTTACTTTACAAAACAAAATTCACAACTTAAATTAGCATTCATATAATTATTATCGAAGATGTTTTTCTTTCAGTTTCTTTTTTTTTTTTCCATCCATCAACTGTACAAACTAAATTTGTTTAGCTAACTAGCAAGTGTTTCACATTCTAGTTATGCTGATACTTTAGTAGTGTGCCGCATAGGGACTGGTGTAGTGTCCATAGTGTCCTGCATCGTACTGTGGCACATATTCGTATTGGGCCTGGTTGTAATAGCTGCCGTCGTCGTAGTCGTAGTGGATGGGCGCTGCAGCGGGCGCATATTGCTTGGTGACTGTGAATAGGAAGATATAAATGTGTATATAAATAACATGAAGCAAAATTGGGTTCACTTAAAGCTTGTATACCTAAGCAAAATTTGCAAAATGATTCAACAGAAAATGTAAAGTAAAGTAAAGTGAGGTAAAGCAGCTGCTGCTGCGTCTTTATATTTTTGTTGGTGCTGATCAAATTTTTGTTTCAAACTAGTTCAGTGCAGCTGACGAAATAATTTCTCAGTTTGTCACGAATTCGTAAGCACCAAAGTCAATTGGTCACAGGTGTTGTTGTTGCTCGTTGAATTTCCTTTCAGGTATTTTGCATCTAACTACAGAGGTTCGTTGCCTAAGTCTTTTGTTTTGCCAAAGTCTTTTGGTTTTGTGTGTGAGTGCGCCTCTTATGATTCTTAAATATGAAAATGGCAGCCACAATCAAAATAATTTTCACATGCAGTCACAACAATAAAAACAACAACAGCAACAACATCAGCAATTCCCACGAAAATTCGCATTACGACATTGAGAAAAGATGTAGGCTTTTGGCTTGCAAATGAAAATGAAATGTTCAACATAATTTCCCGTACAACTCTTACGCCTGTGGCAAAAGTTGATGCGACTGCTACTGTTGCTGCCACTGTTGCTGCTACTGTTGCTGCTGCTGCTGCTGCTGCTGCTGCAGGTGACATAATTAGTGTGGGAATATTATGGAAAATATGAGAGCAAAGCTGCTGCTAATCTCTTGATTAAAGTTGAGGAAAACGTACTCATGACATAATTAACATGAGCTGCAGGGGCGTGGCAGCTGCTGCTGCATTAGTCAACAAAATGCTAGCTTTGTAATTTAACATACATTTCACGATGCGATGATTCAGTTTACATGCCCCAACGCACACGCTCTCGAACTAATTGCAAATGCAAAGTGAACTAAAGCGCTTTAATAATAAATTTTAAAAAATATATTGTTAGATATGTATGTATGTATGTGTAGATATGATGGGAAACTGATTCAGTAGGCTGCATAATAATCGGCATCGGTAATAGCCTCCGCATCAGCGATGTCATCATAGACGTCTGGGCGTAATTTGCGATATTGATTGTTAATATAGTTGGCGTGACGCCTGAACAGCTTGAGCATGCGATACGTGTTCATGCCTAGAAGAGCAAGAGTAGCAAATCAGTGCGCAGAATGCTTCGACTGATGTATTGAGAGTGCTACCAAAACAACAACAACAACAACTAACTGAATGTGCTCTGAGGGATTATCCATAAATGTGTATACCCGATACGACTACGATATATATAAGGATGCGCTAGATATAAGATAATAGTTCAATGTCTGCTTCCCACTTACCAAAAGGCGCTGGCGAGGCGGCGACAACAACTGGAGCTGCCACCTGAGCCACATGAGGTTGGTAGTGGCTCAGAATGGGCTTGTGCGCCACAATTGGCTTGGTGACTAGCGATTGGGCATGCACAGTGGGTCCAGATTTGGTGACAACAGCATTGAAGCCATGAATGGGATCAGCTGTGTAGTCCACGGTGCGAATGGAACCATCGGGCTCAACCAGAGAGTATTGGCCTAAACGAGATGGTGATAAACAATAAAGAATGGATAATGTCATAGTGTGTGTTGTGTATGTGATTGTTCATGTAGTGGAACCTACCCTTGACCACATCGCCATCACGAGTTTCATGCTGTGACTTGACATCGCCTGTGCTATGATCAGCAACGCCATAGTTAAAGGAATATTTGGGATGATCCTATAAATTTTATAGAAATATGTAGGAAATAAAAAAAATGTATAAGATTAGTATATATAAATAGTATATATAAATAAAATTAAGTATAAATAAATTCTAATAAAAAATATTTAAAAAAAAATTAAAGTCTGGGAAAATTCTAGATTCCAAATGTACAAACATTTTCCAATAAGATATTAAATAATAATATTGATAATGAAAAATAATGGAAAATTATTAAATTAATTTATTAATAAATTGTTAATATATTTTTAACATAAAAAAGCAGTAAATAATTATTATATATTTTTAAAAATATAAATATTATTTTTTGAGTTTTACTCCATATGCATATATCTAGTTTAATAATATTTTCCATTGTCCTTTATAAAAGTTAATACTTTTAGTTGTCCTACGAATACTAAGACTCATCACACATTGGCTTAGTCTCTTCAACACTGTTTCTATCTGTCACTGATTCACTTGTATTTCTCGAACTCACATAGTAATCCACAGCATATCCAGGACGCGCCACGGCTGCGGTGGCGAAGAGCGCCAGAGAGAGGATAACGAAGCACATGAAATTTGCCATTTTATGGAGATTTTTTGATATCTTTTATGATATTTGCGATTACAGACTTATTTCGATAATTTGCTAAAAGTAAACAAACACAAAAGTTAAATTTATTGAAAGCACATCACTTGAATCCTTAGTTTTGAGGATTTACTTTTAGTACTGCAACGGCAACAGATACAAACAACGCCAAGTTCACCGGAATACTGTGGCTATTCTTGAGTCAAGTTGCCATTTAAATAAGCGCAAAAGCAGCGACGCAGCTGCGCAGCTGCGCAGCCAACTCTTCAAGACACTGGGCCTTTTCTCAGTCAGTCAACTGTAGCGATGTCGACGTCGCGTCGCTGCCGCCGCCTCAGTCAACGTCACTACTGGCGTGGTGAGTACGACGATAGCTTGGCGGGGGCCATGGGAATGAAGTTGCAGCATGAATCGGGATGTTGCTACACAAGCCTCGCTGAATGGGGTCGGGTTGTACTATATGTATATATGTTTGTCTATGTGTAAGTAGTGCAAATTGGCGACAGACTGGCTATAGATCTCTAGCGTGAATATCTATGTAACTCTATGTAACACAATGTGACTATCCGCTGGCTGTCACTACAGAATTGTGTTATTAATCATAGATTTTGTCATTAATTCCGCACGGCACAAAACAAATGACTTGGGCAACAAGCTAGCGAGCTCCAATAATTATGGACCTAGACCAAAACAAATAGTGGCCAATAAACAGCAATTTATTTAACAACTTAATTCAATAATAAAATATCTCGACTATCCAAATCAAGTTCGGGTCAAGTTGTTGCACTAGCAAAGAGCACCCTATATGTGAAATTCTGACTGAATACCAACAAGATGTAGTTACGACTATACTCCTCTCTCTCTCTCTCTCACAGTTGCCTCTTGCTACTTTTTTGTCTTAGCCATCAATGCCGAAGGTCAAGCGCGCAGAACTGTTCGAATCTGACTTCCATTCTTGGCAAGAAATGAAAGCAAAAGTTGCTTGCGGCATACGAAAAGCAAAAAATATAAAGTTATGACACCAGAGCAATTTAAACTAATTTATATCTTTATCTATAATAATGCTGACTGACTAGTGACTAGTGCTGACTCAATCAATGATTAATTGACTACTCCCCGGTCTCATATGTCCAATCATGTTAGCCAAGACGCATTATAGGCAAGTTATATTGGAGTTGGTTCTAATTGTTGTCGACGCACAAGCAAAGGATCTGAAATTGTAGCTTGGGTGTTCTTTCAACTCAATGTTCCCACGGGTTCAGTGAATAATATATTGAATTAATTACGAATAATAAAAGGTGTAGGTTGTGTGCATGCAGACGAATGAATACCCTGCTGCATGACGTAAAGGCAAAGCTCCTTGTTTATTAAATGTAAATACTTTAGTCATATCAGAATATTATAGCTTAATGTATGTTAAAATAGCTTAACAATTTATATTTTTAAAGAGTTAGTCTCGATAGAGATGGATAGTATTTTGGAAACATTAATAAATATCATTGTTTTATGAATGTCTTGACTTTCCTTGAGCTGCCTCACGAAACACATTGTGCTTTAAAGCTACCCACCGCAAGAGTATATTGTCTGACTAATAAAAAGTAGGAAAGGTAGTTAGAAAAAAATAAAATTGTTTTGTAGCACTTAAAGTCAGTATATTTAATGCAAAATTGTTAATTGAGTAATTTGTCGTTATGAAGTGCATGAGAACTGAACAGACAGTTTATATCAGAGTAAACCGATCAGGAATACATATGCTTTTATCTAGTGATTTATGAGCTTGCGGCCAAGATAGCTGAGACAAATTTAAGCTTAGTTGGCTGAAGTTAAGTTCATCCTTGAACCACGTTGAGAACGTGCCAATTGAGGTTGGCGGCTAACAAATTTATCAGAAATATTGACAAACCGCAAGACTCCCAGTCGCAATTGCAGCAATTGAAAAAAAAAGCAAACAACAAATATAACAAAAGCGCTAGTCAAAACAATTTGTGTGGCCCACTATACAAGATGATAATGTGTGGTAGTTTATGTCTGGGTCAGCGCTGCGGACTGCCCTTTTTCACACAATTAAATACGACGGGGCGTACTAAAGACTTTAATTAGAGCAAGCTCCAAGTGCAGAGAATTACGCGAAAACTTACCAAAAAACGAAAAAAAAAAAAAAATGAAAAATGTAAAAAAAAAATTAACCTTGAGCACTTGCATACAATTGTCTCAATGCGCTACGCCTCCGTTTTTTCCTCACTCCGGAGCTTGAGTTTCCAATTCGAGTTCGGCCTGCGGTTTGTCGGCAGCTAAACAAAAAAAACTAAAACTAAATACTAGATTAAGACAATTTGCATGTTTGCGAGCGCCGCCAAAGCATTTGCTACGCAGACATGATAACTCGACTCTGGCCAAGATTCGACTCGACGTTGCTACTCTCAAGGGGCTGGGAAAATCTCAAGCGATTGTCGGCATTTTCCGAAGGTTTTTCATATGTAGCTTGACAGATTTTTAGCCACATATGCGTGGCTTCCTCCAATACCATTGGCCAGCAGTAAATAGCTATATTAACCAAACTACCCAGAATGGAAACTGACTTAGAGTCTAAGCAGCAGCATAATACAAATATATATATAAATGTTCATGTTAAATGTAGCGTGCAGCTCAACTTCAGTTTAATGACAAATCGTGGCAGCTGGGAATGGAATTTAATATATGTGTAAACATTTCACATAAACTTTACTCAGTTTTAGTTATTATAATTAGGAGAATAGTAAAAATATGAAATGTGATTTGTTCGTTTTATGAATCGAGCATAAAAGGTATATAATACGACATAAATATAAAACTGAAAACTGAAAATGAATGAATGTGAATTTTTTTAAAATTCTAAAGTAAGAACTATGCTGTTGAAAACTTAGAAGAATAGAGTAGTATATTGTATACATAGTTATCATAGTTCTATAATATATGTATACATATGTTTATTTATAATAAATGTAAATTTTTATGTATTGTATATGAGTTGCTATAGCATCAAGCTTCAATTCCAGCATAGCTCAACCATCATCTGCTGGTATTGAAGCTATTTGGCAGTAACGACGACAATGATGGCGACTTTGACTTGGTTTACTTTGGTCACCTAATTTCAGTTTGTTTGCACAGACTAATTTGACAATGGGCAATGACCAGTGCTGAGGCATTGCTGGGGGTACGTTGTCGCTTGCAACACGCGACAACTTCAAGGTGCAAATGTTGCAAGTCAGGCCAAGGAAAGAGAGAAAGAGTGGAGGTTGATACAGAGTGTGGGTGGGTGTGGGCGGGGATCATTGTTGTCGCTTAGTTGGGCATGCTTCAGTGCTTTGGAGACTACCGCATCTGCAGTCCGAGCCAATTGACTGGCCATTGTTAACAAGAGATGTTTTTCTGTAACGCGCCATGAAAATGACCCGTGGCAAATGCGGCCGCTGTAATAAAATGCAAATTAATGTGCTTCCAGACCCGAGGAGGTGCTATAAATTTCCAGTTGTTTAGCCTGAGCTCCAGAAAGAGATGGAAATGGATTCTCGCACCTTTTTGGCCAATTTGTTGCAGACTGCTGAGCTGGTGAGCTGCCGTTGCTGCTGCTGTTACTACTACCTGTCATGCATCAAATTAACCCTCAAATAATCCAGTTAACTCTCGTTATATAATTGCCGCTGACAGGCGGCATGCATAACTACAAAGATACACATCTCCGCCAGCCTCCAGTGAGTCCGCACGGCGAACTGTTGAAATGTTTATTTATGCGCGGCAAAGCACAAATCTCTTATACTTGTAATTATCTCTGCCCAGTTGCCTAGTTGCTCGACTATTCAGTCGCTCAATTGCCAAGTTGCTCATCTACTAGGCAATCGCTAATTATTAATGCTATTTTTCAATTACGCAGACAGGCGGCGACATTTACATGGCACAGTGGCTCGTGGCTCCAAATTGGTAATGTGAAGAGTATTTATAATAGTAAAACTAATGTTAATAAGGTTAATCTTACTATGCAAACTAATACTTATAAAAATGTCACTGTTACTAAGAGCAATATTAATATTAATGCTAATACCAACACATACCTACACTAAAACGAAATTTAAATAATAATATTAAAAATATTTTAAATAATTATATCACTACTATAAAAATAAATTGAAAATTCATATATATAAGTAAACCACTATGCATTCTCGATTCTCAAACGATGCATCTCCAAATGGTGGTCAGCACGCTAAGAGCTTCGGTAGCCAGACGCTGTTTGTGATTATCTATAAATTGTATCAACGACTTTGACTGTCGATGCATATCTGCGACTTGTATCTTAATGGTACGCGACATACTAGTAGCAAAACAAATCCAGTGCAATTCAATCCAAGCACGTGTTGAGGGGGCAGGATGTGGAGCTGCACTTGAATGTCAACTGCTCGATTCAGTTGGCCAAGTGCAGCAAAAAGTAGTTAGCAACTGTCGCTTCAATGATGAAGAAGACTTCAGACTTCAGCAATGTCGCATAGCTGATATTTCGCTCACATCTTTATTTCGTATGCTGCAAATGAAATGTGGTTATGAAAAGGTTATTGGAGCAGCAGCGAGCAGTTTTTTTTCTTACATTTTCATTTTATTTTTGCTAGTCACTGAGTTAGACATTTGGCTGACTAACTTAAGCTTTCGGGTATTATGCATAAGTAAATACTGGGGCGTTGGGTTAGTCAGCTGCCGGCACTTCCTTCCGGCATTTCCTAGCAACGTGAAAACCCCAATTGAGATGACCTTAACTGTTAAAGAACCCAGCCAGAGGGCAGCTGCCAACAACAACTGCCCGATCGCTCGGACGAGTCGCTGTCTAATTAATGGAGTGCACGTATAACTTACTTTGGTATGTTTTTGCTTTACTTTTTCCATGTATTCTTTTTGTGTGTTTTTAGCGCACATTTAAACGCTTCGCTGGTTTTTGATTTTCAGTCTATGATAAATACGTATTTTTGCGCCAGTTTTCAAGCGACTTGTGAGCTCTTTATTTTGTTTTGGTTTTGTTTTCATTCTTTTTTTTTTTCTTATTGTGTCCAAATATCTGCGTTCATTAAGAGATCAATATGTCGCTTTCTTGTTGCTGTGGGCTGTTCAGACATAAAAGTGACGGAAATGCGAAGATTTGTGGATGGCGGAAGCAACTAACTCGGCTGACTTTTGTTTTAAATGTTCATAACTTCTGCTATTTACATGAAGTATCGCCCACCGGGGGAAAAGAAATACATTTGCTATCAAATATGAGCTGATAAAAGGTAGCGTTTATGTATCAAGTACAAATCTAATGGCAACACATGCGGTTTAATGTATAACAATACAAATTGTTGAGAGAATGAACCAAATCTTGTTAATAAAAATAATAACTATAAAATAATAATGGAATTTACAACGTTGTGAATATATTTTTAATATTAATGAAAATATACAGCGACTTATTTATGTTCCATAAACTATGCTTAGAAATTAAGAATTTCATACATAATACATCTAGATTCTTATTCACTTCTATTTGTATAGCTGTTTATTTTTTTTGTCGCAGTTGTCTCGCTTGTCTGCTACGCTGTCTGACTAGTATGTCACTGTATCAGCTCGTGTGCCTACCAATGTGTTCCTCTGCTGTATGCAGATTCAGATTCAAGGTAGAGCGTACATACCAGGGGCAGTTTGTAATTTGCCGCATAGCTCGGTTTTAAAGGACCTGTATGCGTTTATAGTTACTTTTTGCAGCTATTCCCCAAATCTGCACACCAAAGAGCCAATTCGGAGCCATACCGTGGACGTAGAATATAGCTGATATTAAATCATATGATGCGTTTTTGAAGTTTGGAAAAACCGCAGTAAAGCACTTATTATGTTCTAATAATTTATTTATTAAAATAATTTAACTATTTTTAGTTGTATCTACAACTACATTGTAAAATGTGGAAGATAAAAAATATATAAAATAAGATCCACATTCTAGCCTAAGAGTAGACTTTAAGTTAATTTTAAAAAAGCTCAGCCTGAAAGTAGGCTAAATAAATAAGAAATTCAATGCAGCTTTTTTTTCTCTATTTTCTCTTTTTATTTATGGTCATACTTCAATAAGCCCTTTGTAGACATCGTCTTCTATTAGTTCTGCCCCTTAGGGCTTAAATGAAACTGTGAGTGGATATATCTCTGGTCAATGTATGTGATATTAGAAAACTCTGAACCACAAAATGACAGCGTATAAACAGATTCTAGCGCCGATATGGAAATATGGCTGCCAAATCTCGGGCCTGGCTTGCGAATATACTTAGAAATAATTAGATTGATTATCGGCTGCGAATGGATTATTAGAAACTCCATATTCAACCGAGACCTTAAACTGACCACCATTTTTGACTTGAGTGGCATAGAAACCGGCTAGCAAATATGTTTAACACACGCTGAACTCCAAGGAGGCTCAACCGCAGGCAACCAATAGACTCAGTTAATAGATCTCATAACTGGCAATATAATTGATATTATAAAGTTGTAAATAATATAGTAGTAGTAGTAGTGTAAGAAACGGCAACAGCTAAACTTTAAAGTTAGCCGGCGAGCCTAAAAGGGAAAAATTTTTGAAGACGAAGTCCACAAAGCGATTATTGTAGTTCCGTATGACTTATATAAATAAGCAGAAAAAAAAGAAAAAAGATATTTGATCAAATACAACAAAGATACTTCATAGCTATTTAGCATCACACATCAAAAGCATACATTCATTTATTTCAATCAATTCACTTTTCATAAATAAATGATTCATAGATAAATGATTCTTAGTTTGAAAGTGTTTACTAGTACTAATAGCTCGATGGGTTTCAGCTAACCTATAATTGTCAATCATGAGATCATGATTATGATCATGAGCTGTGCAATTATCATATCTTAGCTAGATATATTAGGTAAATGCAAAGACTTGTACAGATGATGAACAATTAAATGGCAATTGCTTTCGCATAAATTAAATGCTGAGAACTATCTGAAACTATAATTATGTACAATATACAATATGTATTTGTATCCGATGGAAAAGTAAAAGTTGTTATTGTTTTGGATTGTTGTAAATCATTACATTTTATATTTATAGCATTTTCCTTTTTGCAGTTTGAAATAAAACTTAGAAATAATGAGACACGTTACAAAATATAAATTCCCAATTTATATTTGTGTATGTACATTCCATGCGGAGTTCTTCGGTTCATCATCATCTTCTACTTCATAATCATCTTTCGTTTATGCAATTACGTGGTTTGTGGTTTTGTGGGCGTGGCTTTGTTGATGGGCGTTGTATGTTTGCAGTATGTACAATAGGAGAAGTTTAATGTTGTATGCGAGTGTATGTGAAAGTGTAAGTGAGACAGAGACGGCATATGCAAGTATGAGCAAGATGAATGCCATTCGATGGTTCCGTATTCGTGAACTTGAGTGACTTGAGTATTGAGCAGGCGATGCAGGAAGCCAAGGCGCATTGGTTAGGTCGTCAACGTGTGTTTAATAAATATGAAAGAATTGGCGAGACAAATGGGTTGCTGGAGGGTGGGTGGTGTATTACTGTTTCAAGTAGATTCCTTAGTAGTGGGCGACATGCGCATGAGCATTGTGGGTGGCATAGCCGTAAGCGGGCACAGCGGCGGCATGATGCGCCAGAGAGCCGCCATAAGTCACAGCTGGAGCGGCAGACACATGGTGAGCGATGGCAGGAGCGTGGGCAACCAATGGAGCAGCATGGGCCACCAATGGAGCGGCGTGGACGGCAGGCGCAGCATGGACAGTGGGCGCACTCTTGTGCACGACAGCGTTGAAGCCATTGTGATCATCGGCGGTGTACTCCACGGTGCGCACTGAACCATCAGGCTCCACCAGAGAGTAGGAGCCCTTGACAACATCGCCATCGCGCACCTCATGCTGGGATTTCACATCGCCAGTGTGGGAGTCAGCAACGCCATAGTTGTAGTGATACTTCGGATAGGCCTGTCAAGCGATGAGAACAAAAGTGAAGATTTTGTGTCAGCTAAGCACGAATGCAAGATGCACGCGATGCCAATTGGCCCACAATATGCTAATGGGCTAATGCACAATCGTGAGAAAACGCGCACTAAATGTCAGCATGACATCTGACCCTGGCACACAGCTTTAATTACAGCAGCTGCAATTCACTCACATGATAGTCCAGACCCTCGTCAGGGTGTCCATGAGCAGCGTAGCTCAGAGCAGGTGCGGCACCATAGAGAGCGGGATTGCCATGCAGGACACCGGCGGAGGCAATGCTCACAATAGCCAAGCAGATCAGAGACTGTCACCAAAATAGAGCACAATTATTAAATTATAGACACTAGACACAGTACTGCTGGCTGGCACTGTAAGCAGTCGCACTCACTTTGAAGAAAACCATTTTAAGGATTTAGAGCTGGTCTTTTGTATTTGTTTTATTTGCTTGTTAGCGGCGCGTGCTTGCGATACGTTGAGCTTAATTCAACTGATAACTAGAACCAAGAAGGCAGTCGCTTTTATATACAAAGCCACCGCCCGAACGATCGTGCCAAAAGCCACACGATTACCCCCGAGCTAAGAGAGCGAACTCAACGAACGAGTGGTCGACGCCAGCAGCGGTGGCAGCGTTGGCAACAATAATTGCCATTTGCAAGTAAAGCTTAAGAAGTTGCAACAGCAACAGCAACAACAACTACGATGATAGCGACTGCAGCGTAGAGCGACCACAACGCCGACGCTGACTGTGAAAACGAGAGTGAAGTTTAGTCGTTACTTTGTTGTTGCTGCTGCTGCTCTGTGGTGGTTGTTGTAGTTGTTATTGTGGTTTGTGTCTTGGCTTTGTCAGCTAAAATACAATATTATTAATTATTTGAAGTAATTGGAATTAAAATGTGATTATTTTATATTTATATTTATATTTATATTTATATTTATATTTATATTTATATTTATATTTATATTTATATTTATATTTATATTTATATTTATATTTATATTTATATTTATATTTATATTTATATTTATATTTATATTTATATTTATATTTATATTTATATTTATATTTATATTTATATTTATATTTATATTTATATTTATATTTATATTTATATTTATATTTATATTTATATTTATATTTATATTTATATTATTACATGTTAAGTATTTGTAGTTAATATTACCTAAATAAGCAATAATTCTATATATAATTATTCTATAAATATATATTCTATAATATATATATATAAATATTATTATATCATCTATTTTAGTTTAGAGTGCATTTATATATAACATATAGAATGTATAGTATTGTTTAATTTGAAGACAAGTAAACTTTGAAACTTGTATACAAGTTCTATAAATTGCCTAACAACTATATTAAATAAGTAACTTAATTCTATTATAATTGTTAGGCAATTAATTGAGTAATCTTATTGGTTCTCAAACAATAAACTTGAAGCTCAAATCAATTTAAATCTAATAGTAAATCATGCATAATTCAGATATAACTATTTAATCTGAAAAATCAAAATTTTTCATATTGTAAATCAGGCAACACGAAATAATTACTTTGGCCTCTCCCTGGCAAAAATTTAAAATAAAGAATCACGATATAAGCTGGCAAAACAACTGATGTATACATATAAATATTTTATATATATACATATATTTGTAAATGTGTATAATGAAACATTGTTTGGTGGGCGGAGGTGTTGCCTCTCTCATAATGTAACGTAGATTGCATGCGCTTGTTGTAGTTGTTGCTCATGTTGTAGTTTCATGTTGTAGTTGCTGTCTAGGCATTACAAACTGTCTGTTCTTGTGCTTCATCTAGTGACACGCCCCTCGCCTCCGGCAGCTCTCCTACCCCATCGACCTTCTCTGCAGCAGCAGCTCACATGATTCATTTAAGTTTGTAGCATACTCCGCGCACTTTTGATTACCATGTAGGTCGTTCGGCTTATTAAACATAAAAATGCTTGCGCAAAAGAGTTGAGCATGGTGCAGGTGGCACGGAATGGAGTGGGAATGGGTAGAGGAGGGGGAGGGGAGGAGACTGTGCGCCCTCATAGTACATACATATATGACCAGCGGTCAGTTTACCGTATTCCATTGTTTATGACACTTTTTTTAATTGTTGTTGTAGTTGTTGTTGCTTTGCTTTGCTCATTTAATTAATTGTCTCGAATTGGTAGCTCCAGCTGTGACTCTGACTTTGGCTCACATCCAAGAGGCTGTAGAACCGAGGGGATAGGCATATGGCATGATCTGCATGGCTGGCCAGCGTGAACTTACAAAATTGTAGCAATCATCTCAAGGTTAGCACGACGGCAACGTGCAACGGATCACTAACTGTCGCGACAACAATTACTTACAGCAAAACTTGTAGCTCTCATTGGATTTTTAGAGCTGAAACAATACCAACGAAAATAAGTGCTTACTGCCTGAATGAGAGCACGATTTGATTACAAATTTTTAACAATTTATTTGCAATGTTTTTCTTTGCTTATTTGACTTTGCTGTGCCATAGAAAATATACTATGCAAATGTATGATGAATGCAGGCATGCTTGGGTCTGGGAAATTAATAAAAGTCCATATGGGATCATATAATATAGTACTAATATAGATAGATATATATTGTAGTAGTATATGAGCCCATGTAATGAAGTGCTAATAAATATATATATTGCAGAAAAAACAAAATATATAAAATAATAAGCTCTTGTTTTCATTCCATGGGTCTCACTCTAATTAGGCTTCATTAACCTTGCGCTACAATATAAATCATAAAAAGCAACTTAAGTACATATTTACTTTACTTTAATTATTTAACTATTTTTTTTTTAGATGAACTTAATTTTTAAAGTTTTTATTAATCAAAGGGCTTCAAACATTAACTGATATGTGATTAAATTAAAATTCATTAGGCATCTGCTCTATTTGAAAAGACTTTAACTATGTACAAGTAGCTTACTCATTGAGTAAGCTACAGATCATCTCAGCTATTTGTTTACATAACTAAAACATGCACAAATAGTGATTTGACAACCACTGTGCCTCTAGCTGGACAGTGTGCTGTGCTTGGGCTAGACAACGACGAGACCACGTTGACAATTACAAACAAACGTGTTTATGGTTGCTGCTGCTGCTCTCATTGCTATTGGAGTTTTGCCACATTTTACGCTTCATTTGTATATAATTATGCGGGCCAGGCAGCAAACGCTTACGTTTTGCTGTGCTTTAGATCCGGTCTACGAAATGCACAAAGCTAGAAGTCCAGAAGCAGCGAAGCAACAGAGTTGCAATCGGATTCGTGGAAACGACCAAGCTGAAAGCTTGAACATCGCAAGCCGACTCTCTTGGGTGTTGGGTGTTGGGAATTGCAGTTAGCATTGCAGTAAAACACTTCAAACCTGAGCATATTTCTAGTTGCGGGTGCTTGACTCTAATAATTGTTGACTTATCTTGCGGCAACCTGGTTAGTCGGCTACCTGCCGGTTCGTAATCTCCATAAACTTACCATCAGACTTCAAGTTGTTGTCGACTGCTCGTAAAATTTGTTGCAATTAAACACAATTTGTGTGCGTTGTCAGTTGTTGTTGTTGTTGTTGTTGTTGTCTGTAGTTGTCAGTTGATTGAGCGGCAAATTTGTTGCTTGTTGTTTTGTAATATATGCAAAGACCAAAACAAGCTCCTGGCCTGTGCCTCGCTCTGCAATAGTATTTGGCTTTGAGCAATTGTATTAGAGCACTCAGGTAGTCTCACATTAACCAAGTTATGAATTAAAATAATTGCATCTGAATTATAATAAGCATTTTATTGGGTCAACAAAGTACCCACAAATCCAATTTACCTAACAAAAGAACTGCATTTGAAATATATTAATTTGTGTATTACGCTGCGACCTTGAACTGCGGTTACGAATGGAAATGGGCAAGTCGATGAATTGAAATACCACAAAGATTGACCAAAAGCGCATGGAAAAATCATTCATAAGAGCGCCGAGCGGCATTAAAGGTGTTTCACGAAAATGCAGGTCATTATCACTAGGCATTGAGTGAGCTTGGGCATTTATAAGATCTGATTGATTTGATATCAAATTTCGAAATCTATTTAATATGATAATCTCTTTGCCTTTACATATTTTAGAAAGGTCTTGTGGCAGTCGAAAGCTCTTACAATTTTAGTACATATTCAGAGTAGAGTATAGCATTAATTTTAAAAAAATGATGAGAGTCTTTGTTGCATATGTAAATCTTTGGATGAAAAGTCTTGCACTGTAAGGTAAACAATGTTAATGCTGCACAATATTACCTTGTTATTGACAGCTTTTCATCTCGCACAATGTTCAATAACAAATTGAAATTTCGTTGGTTTCTCTGACAGCTTAATGTCAAAGTCAGCTCAGCTGTGGGCGTGCCCGATCGGCTGTTCAATTACATAGGGCGCGCAGACAAAGCTCAAATAGCATAATGTAATCTATGCAATTATGTCCCATAGTAGATCACGATGGCTGTTGTGAGGGAGACCCGCAATGGCCTTGGCGGGTGCCCAGAATGCGCTGCAGCCAAGCAAATGGACTGGGATTAGAGGTGAAGGGAGAGAGCTGTGTGCCAAGGCAGCTCGAGCAAACGCTCGAATTGCTATGACCGGAGAGCCAAAGCGAGCTACGAAAGTCAAACCGGCCCATTGCCTTACCACTGGGTATACATACAATTTGTGTTTTCAGCTTTGGATTTTTGTTGCTTTTCGCAATGCTGCACACTCATCGACCTGGGCAGTGGGCGTGGCAGCCAGAGCCAGCCTTACAACATTTCCGCTTTAAGTTGGCGTATCGAATTCGTTTCTAATAATTGCTGGGCATTACCATTGTCTGTACTCATTGTTCTGGTTTTCGAAAATGTAGCTTGGCTTGCTGATTTATTGGCTGCAGTTATTGCCTAGACCATTGTTAGGTCCGCATATCGATCTGCTGATTGTTGATCGCATTGTTACAAACTTTCAAAAGCCGCAGCAGGCGAATTTCAACTTTTCATTAAATTTAGTTTTAGTTAATAAAAATGTATAATAAATGTTGGACTTGAGTGAAGAATGAAATTATGTTGCATTTTCTGAATTGAATCTCAACAACTGTGCGCTGGTATTATTCGCACACTGTTGATACATCGCTTGACCGTTTACCATTTGCATTTGCAAGTTTTTCCATGCAATTTAGCTCTTTCGCCTGGCCAAGAGCAGTTGGCTGCGTGTTTGCATAGTTTACCTTAAGTAGCGGTATGGCCAGCAGTTGGGCACGCCCACACGCCCACACGCCCATGCCCCTGTTGCCTGTAGCATTTTATTTTCACATTTTCAGGCGTCTCGTTTTGGGTTATTTATGCAGCAACCCTTCGGCCTGGCCCCGACCACACTTTTAATGCTATTTGCTTGCCATTTGGGCCAATAAATCATTTTGGGCGCAGATAAGTAATTTTTTACAGCGTTACGTCTACATTTTCTTACCAGTGCGCAGCTTGTGCACTCAGCTTTTCTTCTTTTACAATTTTTTCATTTTTCTTGTCTTTTCTTTTTGTTTTCATTTTGCTTCCGTTCGGTTGGCTTCTGCTTTTGCTTTACATCTGACGATGTTTTTCTTAGCAGCAATGCGATTTTTGGGTCTGTTTTGCCCTTGTCTTCAAATTCCTTTCCACAGCGGGAAGCAGGACTCTTGATTCATGACGTTGCTGTTTGCTCGAAACACAGCTCGATATCTGAATGGTACATGGCTCTCGAGCTGGGACCGTGCTACAGAGGAGTCGACTGCTTATTGTGCTCTTGTGCGTAAAATTATTTGTGCTGCCTTCACCAAAAGTAGGCAAACGTCGAGTACACTTTGCTTTTAAATGACCTTTATCGAAACTGCGCAGCTATTTCAAATTTATCATAAAATTGCAATAAGTTCTTTCCGTTCGTCTCTCGCCCTCATAGTTTTCCATTCATAAATTGTCGTGAGTAACAAAGTAACAAAGCTGCTCGCAAATAAAAGTGAACTGCATACTTTCATTATGAATTCATAAGTCAAGTTGCAAACAAATACGATTCATGAATGTAAAAGGGAATAGGCAAGATGCTTTAATGAATCCTTTAAAGAAATGATGCTGCCCCTGTGTCTAAACTGAACTGACATACTTTATAAACTACCCAACCGGCGCAGCCATATTTGATTAGCTCTGGGAACTAGTTTGTGTTTGTCATTTGCTGCCGCTGGCAAAATATTAATATTAATGTAATTTTAGCATCTGCGCTTAGAAGTGCCTAAATATGCCCAATCAAGCGGCTTGTAGTTAGCAACACCTGCGGATATACACAGCCAGACACACTGTGCATGTGTGTGTGTGCGTGAGTGTGTGAGTGAGTGGTTAGGTGGCTGGATGCTTAGGTAGTAGCCTGAATGTGTATCTCACGAAATTTCACAGACAATTTGTTTGTGGGCGTTGTACCGGTAAAGTGGCACGCATTAAGCGGTCTGATTGAAATTTACGCCTGAAAGTTTTTGGGATTCTGTGGTCGTGTCTTTGTTGGGGTCGTGGCAATGAATGCGTAAGCGGGGGGCTGCGTACAAGACAGCTTAAGAGAGCTTCGCTGTGAGCTGTTTAAAAATAGGTTAAATGGGATATGTATCTAAGATACTTGTATATATCACATACTTAATATATAACAAACTTGTACAATGCGTTTCGATCTCTATAGAAATATTTAAGGTCGATCAAGGAATTTCTTATCAAGCAAGGAAGGGGCACAGTCTATTTAAATTTATTTGAATTTTTCATTTTCTTCCTCTCAAGGATTCGGCATAGTCTCTTCGACAGGATTGCCAAGCAAAATGCAATCAAGGCGCAAGCTGCATAAGAAATAAGATTGCGAGTAGCGCAAAATGTTAATATTCTACCCAAAACTTACCACAATTGCGCTTGTTTGTTTGTGTAATGCATGTTGCCTGTTTGTTTACCTTACCGAAAGTATACGTTTATTATTCGTAGCTGTCAGAAACGCTCGGCGCACATTTGCCAAGTTATTTTCTAAACTGACTTGATGCAAACCGCATTTTCAGTTTGTGTTTTCTTTTCTTCAAAATGCGAACTCAACTTGACATCAGCCTCAACCATTTGGCAACAGCAACAGCTGCAGCAACAGCAACAGCAACAGCAGTCAAGGCATACATAGAACAAGTTTTCATGTTTTACGTAAGCAAAGTTTATAGAAGCTTTTTATTTTGATTTCTTGTTCCATTATATAGGATATATAAGAGCATGTATTTTTAAAAATCATATATTAGATTCACTAATTGAAGCCACAGTTAAATGTATTTAGCTCAGTATGACATCCGAGTGGACTAACTTTTTTGCTGGCTAACAGAGTTGAAACATGATCTATGACAGCCAATGCATGCCAAGTTCATTACACGCTTTTTACCTTGACTTTTATTACATTTATTTGCATATGCCATAAGCAAAAACTTTTGCTAACATTTTGTGTGGGGGGAAAAAAAAGTTGGACTCAAACTTTTGGATGTATGTAAGTTATTTCATGCCTAATTGTTGGCCATTTATATTGCGGCTATCCACTCAAAGTTGTTTTATGGTCTACGCCCATTATATATCATTGCATCTAAAATATGCAAACCGAATGTACGTACGGCAGCTCTGCCGGCACTGCCAGTTCCGGCTCAGATCCGAATTCATAATAATTAGCAAATTGGAACCAAACTGACCGCAACTCGTAAGCTTGACCCACAGAGATGTTGCTAATTTCTGCAACATATTAAACGTGATTAATATTTTCTTGGACTTTTCTTTTTTTTTTTGCCCGCTCGTCTAGCTTGTTGCTGTCGTTGTTGTAATTGTGGTTGTGGTTGTGGCACTCGCATCCTGCTGTGCCCAACATTTTCGTTAGGGCTCTTTATTAATGAGCACTGTTGTGTCTGGGCTGGACTTGGCTATTTGTTGCTGTGTTGTTGTTGTTATTTATTATACGAGTGCCATGTTGATTGCGTTGAGGTTAAATGCGTTTACTTTTTGTATCGCCCCTTTCAGCTGACTTGCTTTACGGTCTAGCCGCCAACGCCTAAATTTTGGCCCACAAAGGCCAAACAGCCCCAAGCGTTAAGTGTGTTCTCATTTGCGTGATGTGGAATGGGCCTTAATTAATATGAATTAATTTAAGTGTTAATTGCGAGCGGATGGGTGTTCCATACGCTCTCGATGTGCTGACGCCGTCTGCTCAACTAGACATACACTGAGAGAAAACTTGCATACAACTGTATATGTGATATACAAAAAGTTCAACTAGATTTCTTTAGGCATTTCCATCTATGAATTTGAGGCCTGTTCTCAGTTGAGCCTTATGCATGTTGCTTTAATGGCTGTCTTTCATGTGTAGCCAGTACGTGGCCCATCAATCACTGTGGGTTCGCCTCATTTTCCCCATATTGTAATGTATTGTTGCAGCAAAAGGCGATAAGAGCATTACTCAAGCGAGTTCGGTTAAAGTAATTTAGCTAACGACTTAATAATATAATTAACTCGACCAACTACAGGGGCCGATGGCACAATGTACTAGGTAATTCTTTCAGTGTAGCAGGACAGCTTTGAAGATGTTTATCATTGAAGCATAGAAGCAGCAGCTTTCAGTTACTTTGTTTTCAAATGTTTGCTGGATTTTGTGTGATTTTTAGTGTGACAGTCAAAGATTAGTAACAGGCCAAGGCATAGTTCGTGTGCTGTGCTTTGCTTTGTGCTGGCGATGTAATTAATATTAAGTATACGCCGTGCTTGACAGCTTTTCGTTCGTGCACGATGGTTGAACGGCACGTAGCCGGAGCAGGACACCAAAGATCCTCGGCTGGCAGCAATGTCAAGTCAATTTTTTGTTGGTCAACAAGGTGAGCCCTAGGACGATCACAGGAGTAAATAATAAATAAATATTTACGAAAACGTTTCGGCAGCAGGACACGTACTGGGGATTAGCTGGAGCAACAGCACCAAACGCTGCTGCCAAGACGTGCGGGCTATCTGCCCAAATCTCTGACCAAAACTCAGCACAGAAAACTTTTCTAGCTATTAAACTTTAAAGATGAAAGTGACAGCTGCCGCAACTGCTGTTACTGTTCCGGCACCGACTCCTGCTCCTACTCTTGGTCCTGCTCGTGGTTGCTGCTGGTAAGGCAGCCGAGACCGCAAGCGCTGACCCCCAGCGGCAATAACCGCAGGGAAACGGCCTAGGGATTGGTTGCCCGCATAGATTTACAATCAGCTGCTGCCGGTGCTGCTGCTGCTGCTACTGCTGCTGCTCGTTGCTCGTTGCTTGGCTGGCGTTATGCCACAAATCATAAAAGCGCATCTAGTATACACGCCAGTTACGCGTGTTCTTGTTCTTGTGTGCGGCTTCGTCCTTCTGCTTTCTGGGCTGTGCGTATACGTGATATTTTATGGGTCACTCGTTTCGCAAACGTCTCATAATTTTATGACCACGCCCCAAGCGTGGGCAACAATAGCGGCCGTAAGGCTCTGCTTGTAACTGTTACTGTATCTCATTACAGTTGATTTACAGATTGGGTAAGCGCGAAGCTATTGAAATATTATCAACACCTTTGTCTGAAGCGTTTGCTTTCTCTTCTTGCAAATGGCACTTAAGTGACGGGCAGGACTTCCACGTCCGCCTATTATGGCGAACTCAAGAGAGTTTTTAAAAAGAAACTCTGTAATTACTTATGAATGACCAAAGCATGTTAAGTACAATATTTTTAAATAGTCATATGTGCATTTGGAATACATTTAATGGATATTTAATATATTATTTAAATATAATAAATTATTAAACTATATATGCTAGCTTAAATAATTATATAAACGGCATGAAATCTTTTGAGCAGAAAAATTATCTGAATTTGAAGCTGAACTCTAAAACGGCTCAGGGAAGTGGAAGCACAAATCCATTTATAAGAAAGAGCCAATCCTACATATATTGATAGCACAAATAAAGTAAATATTCAAAAATAGCTAACAAAATTGTCGTATGCAGCAATTCAATTAGTGAAATGAATTCATTTTCACACTTTGTTAAATGCCAAAATGCGGACGACTGCTCACACTGAAGTAAAACATGCTTTGGCAATCATTCATTGTAGAAAGAGTAAAGAATCTATAATGATCGACTATTAAATACTTATTTAATCTAATTAATTAAGTATGATCAAAAGCAGTGCTTCGTTTTAGTATATTAGTAGTAGTAGCAGAAGCTATATTTAAGAATATTATTATTAATATTATTATCATTTTTTTGATTATTAGTATCAGCACGTTCAGCTATTCAATTATTCAAGGCTTTTAAGTCTCTTTGCTTTGCCGCCTCAATATTCACAATTATTCACATCATTGCGCGCTCGACACACAAAAACTCTTCATACACAATTGAATGTTGAAAAAATATTGTGTGAAAAATTCCAACGTGTGCATACACGAATTTTTCATGTATGTATGCATGTTGTAAAGCAAAAAGAAAAAGTTCTTTTATATACTAAAAATACAAACATATGGAATATACTGTTTGATGTATCAGCGGCTACAAATCTTTATTGCTATAAAATTGACTGAACTGCTTACAGAGTATTGACGAGTCTGACACTCTCAGCATGAGTTGATTTATTTGCGCACTTTAAAATTCATTTGCAAGTTTCCCAACTGACGAATAATTTATTGAGATGTTGAGATGTTGAGCTTGACTTGCCCTGAGCAGGCGACATTTCCGAGAGTGCTTAAATTAGTTGATCTAATTTGAATATACTCTTTTACTAATGTTTTTCCATCGAAATAAATAAGTTGAGGTGTTAAATTAAATTCTTCTACTTAATGCTACTTAATAATACAAAATTGCACTTGAAGATGCGTTCAATAATTGAAAATCAAATTGTCAGTGGAGTGCACTGTGTAAATGTTTATGGGATTTGAAGCAGTTATATTTGAAAAGTAAAATTGAAAAGAGCACCAATGGAAGCCACACACTTGAAGAGATTGCACAGAAATGTGTGCGAAATTAAAAAGAGCTTGATGTTGAAATAAATTGAGCAAAATAGTGGCAGCTACTTAAGTGAAAATATTTTTTTTTTTGGCGCTTGTAATAACTTGACTGCTGCTCTAGCATTATGTCCTCCAACGTTGTGGGGAGGATACGAGTCGAAAAAGAGCAATATGAAAGGGACTTAAGTGCAGTGAGTGTTGCGGCTTTGGCTGCAGATGCCGGTTGCTGGCTGCCTCCTGCCAGCTGCCTTCTGCCTTCTGCCTCCTGCTTCTTGCCGGCTGCCCCAAAAGTATTTTGGAATGGGCCATGTCTTATGCCTGTGCTACATTCATACGTTTTCGATTAAGCGGCTCTGGACTGGTTCGACGCTGGCAGCCAACAAACACTTTCCAAAGGGAAGCGGAAATTTACACAAAGACAGGATGTAGCAAAACTTGCAGTTGTAAGTGGCCAAGCTGCAGCCGAAATGAGGCAAAATTGCAGCGTGCCAGAACAGGCGCCGAAAGGCCAAACACGTGGCTGTTGCCTGTGCCGTGGCGGCTCTGACTGACAGGCCATTAATTTTGGATTACCCAAGCACTACAAGCACCGCCACCAAATCCGTCGACTGACGTGCCCCAGTCCAACCTGGAAATTCACAAGCTTGCGGCTTGCCACTTAGCCGGGCTGTTAAGCATTTCATAATGCCCTCAACATGCCTAGTTTTCTTCCTTTATTTCCTTTTATTTTTTATTTTTATTTTTATTTTTATTTTTGGGTTTTTCGTTGCTTCTTGGCCAGGTCGTTAACGTTAATGACAACTTAAGTGGTCATATATAATTTCTGAAAATTATTTCTACCTGTGCAACAAAGTGGCACAAAGCAGCAGACTGCGCTATTATTGCAGGGATAATAAGCTGCAATCCTCGCATTGCCGTAAACGTGCACTAAAACATAGCCCGTTTTTAATTACAGCATTCTCATGTTGAATGGCCAAAAACAATATTGAAATGCCTTTAAAACTTTTGTGCACACATCCGCAAAAGTCAACAAGCAGCAGAAATCAAAGGTGAAATCATTTCGCATAAATATCATTTGCATTGCAAGTCGCCTTCAATGCCCGAGTAAACACTTGTTCAGACTTCAAAAGTTTCAGCTAGTTTAGTTGGAAAAAGTATTTACTTTCCTTTTTGTGCTGTTTGGCATAATGCGAAGAATGTGTAAATATTAAAAATATTTGACGACTAAATACGTATTGGTTTCCATCAAGAAAGCTAAGAGCTGAGCATACAAACAGTTTTGAGCAAAATTTAATGAAATAAATTGACATACAAAATAATACAAATAAACCTAAGAATTCTGCGCACCAACGACTGCAAAATACGCTACATAAATAGTTGAAGCTACTAAAAATCGATTTTGAATGAGGTTTGGTTATAATCTAATATACATAAATGTGTTGTTAAAGTACTAAATTTGATTGTACCGTTTCCACACTAAATAAAATTAAAAAAAAAAAAAAAAAAAAAAAACTAAAAATCGATATGGTATACCTAAAAGTGCAGTCGATGTATGGAGCAGGTCGAAGAAGCTTGAATATATAGTATTTAATAATATGCTTCGCCCACATTAGACATTGATAACATGGCTTGCCCACATAATACACACACACATTGATATATAATTTTTAAAGGGTTACAAAATAACATTACTTTAGAACAGATGTTCGTACAGCAAGATAAAATTGTACATAGTTTATATACTCTATGCATATATATCGTGGCGATAATAAAATTTGAAATAAATGAATTCAGGCAAAAGTTGGTGTTTACATTTCAGGAAATGCCAGAAAAGAAAATTGGTTAAAGTGCGTTTTGGGCATCTTAAAAATATAACGTATACTTTTTGGAGCCAAGCAACGCATTCGCCCAGTTGTCCAAACTACTTTCGCCTAATTTATCTTGTTGTCAGCCTGGCAGCAACAAATGCAGCCGCAATAGTTGAATTACTTCACATATAGCCGAACACCCACATACACCCACACACACACACATGCACATAGAGACACACAGAGACGCATGGGCAGGTGGCGTAAAGTGCTAGAAAGTGTAACTGGGTCGTTGGTAAGTAACTAAGTAGGCGAACTAAAAGCAAAAGCAAAAACAGCCGAGAAAAGTTTTTCACTCGATGTTACAGCTTTTTGGGGCCAACGAGATAAAATGGACACACCTTATGTGTTTTCTGTTCGGGACCAAGTGTGAAATAAAGTGAAGAAAATTGCAGGTAGCTAGCTGCCTACCAACTGCTGCCTACTTATAAGCAGTCAACTCAGCCCGAAAGCGAAATGCCATAGCAATTTGTTAGCGGGTCGGTGGAGCGTCGTGCAAATGTAATTTACTGGTTGCTCTTGCCTCATGCCGCCAAAAGAATGTTGCCGGAATTTATTTGCGGCTATTTGGTAAAGTGAAAGCAAATTAAAGTCTGCGCATACAAAGAAAATGCCAACGATTGCTTTAAGAAAAAAAAAATGAAAATGAAAATGTCCAGAAAATCGTTAAATAGCCAATTGAACATTTGATTTGAATCATCTTTTAGACAGCAATTCGAAAAGTATATTTTCACATGTTCCAAACTTATATATAACTAAACAGAGCTGTGATACATAAATGTATGAAACCCAAGCCTCAGAGTCCTCTAGTCGTTTATACAAATGTGTTTTAGATCGCAGTGCCAAACATTCCTTTGGCATCCTTTGAATGTCGTGACGGCTCTTGTCCTGCTAGCAACAAGCAAGAAATTGTTGAGCTACGACTAAGGAAAGTACACTGAAAAAAATGTTTTTAAAAAAAAAACAATTTAACAGAAATCAATTTTTATAAAATAAAATAAATTAAATTAAATATTAACAAAATATAATTATTATTTAACATTTAAATAAATTTAACAGAAGTAAATTTTTATAAAAAAAAATAAATAAATAAATAAAAATATAAACAAATTAAATAAATTAAATATTAACAAAATATAAATATTATTTAACATATAAATAAATTTAACAGAAGTAAATTTTTATAAAATAAAATAAATAAAAATTAAATTAAATTAAATTAAATAAATTAAATATTAACAAAATATAAATATTATTTCTAAAGTATGCTTATTTGAATATAATACATTTTTATATTCCCTTTTAAATTTATTTTTGGCAGTTCATAATTTTGTATTCTTCATTTAAATTTTTCATCATAATTTGCATCATCAATAATATTTAAAGTGAAACTTTTAGTTTTGTGGCAGTGTTCGCGGTTTGCTTTCTCTGGTGTCCTTGCCACATTCGCTTGTACTGTCGCCATTACACCCATTTGAATTCAGGGCCCATGGTGTTTAGGAAGCAAAGCCCAACGCTTTTGCTTCATCATCAACTTCAGAAGTGGCGCAAATCTTTGCGGTCCCGTCTTAATGGCTAAGAAATTGTGATTTATGCCTTCACTTGTACATGTGTATATATTCCATGCTTGGCGTAGGTTTATCTGTGTGTAAGCCTGTTTGTGAGTGTGCTGGTGCGTGATTTACATGCTCGTTAGATTTCACTAAAAGGGTATATGAGCTATGGGCGCATTTCTTTTGATCTGCATACAAATTGTATTAACAACAGAAGGATGCGAATTCGTGGGCCGGCCGGCAGCTTTAAGGCGTTTCGTTACCTAATTAGCCTGAAATTAATTGCCATCTGAAGGTGTTCAAAAGAGTTTCAAAGTAAGCTACTCCTTTCTTTGATTTAGCTTCATGGCTTTTACTTTTACCAGTCATTTTGTTCGCGAAATAAGTTTTTTTGAATTACAAAAATTGAGATTGGGAGCAATCTTTTCGTTGAGTGCCAAACTGGAATGTTTCTCAAATAAACTTAGCAAATTAAAATTGGTATTAAGTAATTAGATTCTGATGAGCTTCAAGCTGCATTTCGGAATATTTTTTGCAAAGTTCAGAAAGTAGTTTCAGTTTGGATAAGTAGCAGTTTCACTTTGCCAAAATAATAATTATATTGGAAGACGGAGCTAAATATGTTTGATATTTGTTTGAGGCTGTCATTAATTTAGAAGTCTCAATCTCAAAAAACAATAGGAAACCATACGTAGAATTAAAAATCAATGCCATTAAATTTAATATGATTTATCTATTTTCGATGTTAAAAATTAATTTGTTTTTATATACTTGCAGAAAGGCAATAATTATTTAGTTGCTTTGCATTTGATTCAAGCGTATATAATTATTTGGAATATGAATGTTTTAATATTACTTAAGAACAAATGTAAACTTAATGTACTTAGCTTTGCACTAAATAAAAAGTTGTGAAAGCGTAGTATAAATTGGAAGAGGATATGAACAGAAAAGTGAAGCATCCTTCTTGCTTTGTGGCTTCGACTATAGAGAGAACTAAGAGTGAGTCTGAATTCCAGTGGAAGATTAATGAAGAAACGAATAATAGAAGATGAATGCAGAAATTAATATTTTCTTTTGCTTACATTTTCTATGAGAGGAACAAACACGCGGATATGAAGACAGATACCAGAAATGTTACAAATATTTATATATGTACATTACACTATTTTTTATTTAAAATATAAATTATTAATATACACTATTCACATCTTTATTCAAAAATATATTTTTTTTTAGAATTCATTCTCAAATTTAGATATTTTCAAGTATTCTTCTGGCTTTAAAGCAATCTGCAAGAAAAATAAGAAAAAATATAAACACTATTTTTATAGTTTGAGTTCCATTATGCACTTACTTGTTCCGGCGTTAAGCTTCCAAAGTATGGAACACGGAACTCTAGCGGAGCTTGTTCTTTTGGATTCCTGACTGCTTTAAGGGTCTTTAAGGCTTCAATGAGAAACTCAATACTTAAATATCGCGATCCATAATGAAAATTAATAGTTTTCAATTTACTGCACTTTTCGAACGTTCGTAAAAGGCCTTGGGAAATATCATTATAGTCATGATACGAAGTGAAATCGAGCTCTTCAAGATCAATCAGCTGTGACAAGTATTGGTAGTCTTGCTTTTTAACTAATCCACACTTTAGTCTTCGAAGAGAATATATTTTAGTTATTCCCAGAATCTCTGCTGTGCAGACGTCATGTTCTGTAATGTCCAGGTTCTGTAATACTTGCACCGAGCGTAGCGACATCTTTTCAAAGAGACCCGTTAGAGATCCGACTGCTGGTGATTCTATCTTTAGATCCGTTAAGTTATTTAACTGTGCCAGGCAATAAATGCTTTCGTCATCCGACTGGTGATGAATTAATTGTAAATCAAGCTGGCGAAGCTGTGGTAACTCAGCAGCTAAGAGCTCGCAGCTGCTGTTGTCATTGAATGCACAATGCAAACTACGTAATGTTCGGATTCCTACAAGAGCTTTGACGTCGTCATAGTCTAGTGGTGTATATATAACATTTAATAAATGTAGATTTTCTGGACCCTCTGCAGCCAATACTTTAAATAATTTCAACAATCTATCTCTTTCTAGTGATGTTATAGTGAGTTCTTCCAGTTGAGTCATCTGAGCAAGTAGTTTAATATTCTTTCCAGCAAATCCACATTGCAATTTTTTCAATGTTTTGACCTTTGCAATTTCAGCAGTTTCTTTAGCAGTAAGTTTACATTCTTCTATGGCCAAACTTTGAAGATTTGATGATTTTCGCAAAGCCAGAGCTTGGAAGAACGGCGTAAGAGAGCCCTGTTTATAGGTTGTTATAACAAATTCTTCAAGCCCTGTGAGCTGCAGCAACTCCTCAATATCATTCGCATCTGAGAATCCGCATTTTAGTTTGCGGAGACTCATTAGTTTTGCAATTGCCTTAGTTTCCTCTAAGTTTATAATGGGCAGTGGAAACGTAAGAGAAATCTCGCACCGGATTATAAGAAGCTCCTGAAGACTTGAATGATTGGCTGAAGCAAGTGCCTCGAACAAATACTTGAGTGATCCAAGCGTGTGCTCTCCTTGTATATGTAGAAAATGCAAATCTGGTAGCACAGCCAGCAGCGCATACTCCTGCGCGTCATAGACTGCTTCGTCATACGAAGTGTTTGAGATCAAAAGTTTATGAAGATTTTTGTTATACGTTATCTCTCGGAAATCTCGAATAACACGTACTTGATTTCTGCATCCTAACAGAACACACAAAACGCCATCCGCAACTTCATGCAAATTCTGCACCGAATTGATGCGCAATTCTTCCAGAACCGGCAGGCTCGCCAGTAGCTTGATACTTCGAGGATCCATGAATTCACACTCGACATATTTTAATGTTTTTATTTTACACATTTGAACAACATCGTATGGGAGTATGGGATCCATTTCAATGCATATCTCTTGAAGGACCGTCGATGGGTTGGCAACAAATGCTTTCAATAGTGGGGTCACAGCGCCAATGGTATGTCGTCCGTGTATTAATAGATAAGGTAAATTCGGAATCCTTGTTAAGGGTTCGAGGTCTTCAGAATTCTGAATTTCACTCATTTGTATTGAGAGCGATCGAATATGCTTATCTATACTAATGCAATTCGAATAACAAATACTTAACTTTCCATTAAATGAAATATATAAGTCTAGTATATATTCTGAAATATCGTTAAGCTCATGCTGAGAGTTTATCTCAAATATGTCTAGATTTGTTAGTTGGGCGACCAAACCAATGTTTTTCATGTCGGCAAATCCACATCTTAAGTCTTTTAAAGTCAATAGCTTAGAAATTTCAGAAATCTCTTCGAAATCGAGCAGATGATTCGTTATGATTAATGTATTAAGCTTTGAATCTTCCTGTAATGCTAATGCACGCAAAAGATTTACCAAAGATCCGCCTCCGTGAGTTCTCATGGACAATTCTTCGAGTTGAGGCAATTGGGTAGGAAATTGTATTGCTCGTGGATCATAGATTTGGCAATCTATAAACTTCAGTGATTTGATCTTTAAAAGCTCTATCATTTCATCATTATTAAAGTTTGTAAACTTGCTAACTGACATTTGGCTTCGAAAATCATCGTCGCCATCATTGCAGTCGCGTTCAAAATACACAGTTGACTTTGTGGTTACTCGTTTCAGTCCCGGTGACTTTTGTAATGATAAAGCCTTGAAGACTGGCTTTAATGTTCCGATTTTGTGATTTCCAACAAGTAATAGAGAAGTGAAGTTTACCACATCAGTCAAACCAGCCAAGTCCGAGACATCGATATGCTTTTGAAAGTACATTATCACATCTGCTGCCTTTTGATCGAATTTTATTGATCTAAAGATTAGTGAAACACCGGCGGCACCATCGATCTGAAGGTATTCTAAGATTGGTATTTTGAGCAGTTTTGAAATCTGTTCGATATTAATGCTTGCTTGATCGACAATTAATTTGTTAAGTCCCTTCGGCTGTGTTCGTCTTAGTGCCATTATAAGTGCGTTTATATTCTCTTCTCCCTGAATTGACAACTCACTCAAATTTGGTAACTTTGCTATTGATGTATATTCCGAGTCAGTAAGATCCCGCTTCAGTTTAAGTCTGAGTGTTTGTAGCTGATGGCAATAAGATAGAAAGTCACTCAACTTTCCATAAATCTCACTATTTATCTCTAAGTAGATTAGTTTGGGATTTGCACTGCAGTAATCACCTAACTCTGCAGCATTAACTGTTGTCTTTAAAGTGAGATGCTCAACCTTGGGAAAGTCTCGAACACAATTCAAACTGGATCCTGCGAATGCAAAAGTGTAAGTAACACTTGATAAACGTATAAGCTTAAAAAATAATAAAAACTCACCTTTTATGAAGAAATGTAATATTTTTAGTATTGGTTTGCTGTGAATGGCTTGTATGAGCCTACTGAAAATGTTGTTATAGTCGTCGTAAGATGTATTGGAGAGATATATTATACTGATTTGTTCAAGCATGTTGTTCGCTTGGATTGCTTCGATAAACATTTTCCAAAATTGGTTTTTATCATCTGGCGTTGAATTTTGCAGTCGCTCAAAGAGCTTGTCAAAATTAACAATGACTTCAGAAGACATTGTTAAATATTTTTGATCAATTCCAAGTCTGTCATAGAAGCTTGAATCCCATTTCCAAAAAATATCGCGAAACCACTCACAGGCAAGTGTAAAATTAATGAGATCAGTGTAATTAGATATGTCAAACCTTTTTTGATCTTCACATGTTTCACAATTTCTTTTAATATGCTTTATTATTTCAAGAATACAATATTCATTTAGTTGCCTTATTCTTTTTGACTGGTACATATTGAATTAAATAGATTAGAGTCTCAATTGCTTAACTTTGTTACCTTTAATACACAATAATTTCATTACATGACTCATACCATGATAGAAATTAATATTGATAAGTTTTTTGTTTATCTGTGTAATTAGAAGCAAAATTTATTTGTATAACAAGCGCATGGCGTGTCAACACGATGACGATTTGCCGAAAACTAAATGGACAGCCGGCGCACACAAATGAGTAGAGCCCAATCAAACTCAAAGAGAGAGAGAGAGCGAGAGATAGCCGAGCTCATAGGGAGAGAGAGAGAGAGAGGGAGACTGAGAGCGAGAGCAAGAGCGAGAGCGAGAGCTTACGATTTAACTCACCCAACGGTGAATCAGATCACATGCGCTCTTCAATAATATTTGTAATCGAGTAAGAGTGAGTGGAAGACAGCAAGAGAGCAAATATGAGAGTATTGGATTTTTTATGGTTTACGCTCCACTCTAGAAGCATGAAATTCTTTTTGTGCCGAGAGAGAAATAATAAATTCTTTATATATTAATGCTTTCCGCTCGGCGTGGGCCGAAGAGCGATGTTATCGGCAATTGGATGTCTTCTTGGATGAAATGATGTGAATATAGTTGTTTATCGTCAGATTAGGTCAGGTCCATGAGAGTGGAGTGTTTGTTAGGAATAAAGAGTAATAAAAAGTAAATTTTTACTACGAATAGGCAAACTGCTAAGCTTGCAATGGAACAGATTGCCAAGTCGTAATAATAAATCCAATAAAAGCAAATAAATTCTTTCTTCTTAAATAATGGATAAATTAATCTTAATTTACAAATTTTTTCGGCTCTGCTTTTCACACTATTTTTGCAGAATAGTTGGAAAGTTGAATGTAGAGGCAGCTGTGCTGCTCGCAAACTGGAAAATCCGTTTAATTTTCATGGGCGATGCACATAAATTTCGCCGCCTGGGCATCATTGGCGAAAGAGTGAAGGTGATGTATGAGAGAGGGAATGGAGAGCGGGGAGGTCTGGGAAATCTTGTAAACAACACGAATACGAACAAAAGTTGCCGCTTGAAATTTAGTTTCGATTGAATTTATAGCTGCTGACCAAGCTCTGAAATGGGTCATTCGCTTGCTGTCGGCCCAACCAAATCCAAACCCAATCTAAGTGTTTTGGTAATTTATTTAAGCTGCGGCCAAAAACAAGCGCGTAATTTTCAGAAATCTCCTCTAAATTAGTAGCATGTGTTGGCTGCTCCTGGCCTGGATGTGAACAAGTGCTGCTCCAAGCCTAATTAGTTTAAAAGGCTGCCCTCCTCCAACGGATCGATAAATCCAACAGTTGGACGCACTTCTTTACAGTTGTCAGTGGCCAAGATGGATGCTAGTACCATTGCCATTGCCATTGGCTGCCAAGTATTCAAAGTGACTACCAGGCAAGTGGCATTTGGCTGGACTCCGTCCATAAATTCCAGGCGGACACGCTGCCAGCCAAAACTATTACTCACACTCACGCCGCCTTCCCCGTCCCGTCCACCTTCGATAGCCGTTATGCCGGCCGCCTTCACTTGGTTATAATTTAGATTGTCTATTTCGCGCAGCTGCCGCTCGACTTGAGCTTCAGCAGAGTCCTGGCAATTGACGTTGTGTACGTGCCGCACTCGAGATCCATCTATGGGGCAAGTCTATTTGGCCAGAACAACATTGTTGCCGTTGCCAAATTTTCGCCATTCAGTTTATCTTGGCCGTGCACGCGCCGAGCACAAATGGCGTCCAAAGTAGCTAAAAGCATCAGTTCGCTTTTACATAATGCGAAAAACTGCAACTGACCCATTGGTTCAATAAAAATATATATATGTGAAACATTTACATATAAAGTGCACAGGTAGAGATAGTATATATACGTTAACGAGTTAACGTCTGTTCTGTTCCATATTAAATAACTATTTTGGCACCTGTTAGTTCAATTAGAGTTTCGATTTGACAGCAACAAATGTTTTCGATGCGAGAAATGGCAAAAGAATTTCCACTGGAATTGTCCATCAAGTGGAACTCGTTAGAAGCTAGCTGTGTACTGGCAAAATTGACGCTAACTCTGTCAATCAATAAAAACAATTTAAAAGCAATCAAAGTTTAATTACCACAACAATCGACCGGCAAGAGGTGACGCGCAGAAAAAAAAAAAAAAAAACAATAAACACTAACGAATTCACAAGGATAAAGAAACACAATGACTGAAGCATAAAGCGAAAGGGCCAAGCCAAGGCAAACTCATAGACATAGAGACTCCCCTCAGAGTCAACACACAGACTTACCATATGAGGCGCGACCGTACAAAACCACATAAATATAAAAGCGACAATCAGAAAGCTGCGGTGGGGCGATGCAAAAGAAAAAAGAGAGAAAGAGAAAGAGAAAAAAATAAGAAAAGGAGGCAGCCATAAAAACAAGAATGGCCATAAACAAAGAAATAAACAAGGCATCAAGCGGTAAGTACGAAACATATACGAGTGCACGCCGAATCTGACTGTTTGCCACAAAGCTTCCGGCGGAAATGGAGTGTGCACACACACACACACACACACACACACATACATACGAAAGAAATAGACGCACAATAATGCCTGGCAGCGCTGGTGGCAACAGCGACAGCAGCGGGCTAAATATAAAAGACTGATAGCCGGCTTAAAGGCATCACATTATGAGGTTGACACAAATATAAAAGAAATAAACAAACGACTGTCTTCGTTATTTGCTTGTCAGAAGCTTCTTGATGTAGACAGTGCCTCAAAACGACAACGCACAAACACATCAAAACATATTTACAGCCATAAATGCCGGCAAGCAAACACACACCTGATCACTTTAATAGAAACTGCGCAAATTATATCTTCAAGTTTTCACATTTCTCAGTAACGAACATTCCAGTTTGTGCATAAAGAATGGTTTTAGCCAAAGGGGACACAGTTGCCTAATGCATTTAAATCGAGTCGAATATTTTGCAAATCAACTGAGCTTAATAAACTATCAAAGTTTTTATTTTCAAATGCAATTTGCAGAAGCTTCACTTCAACTTCCTCTTTGATTGTGTTCGGCACTTAATCCAGGCCAAGTGCAAGCTCATCTTTGGCATTCACACCTCCATTTCATATCCTGCTGTGCTAGCCAAACTGATGGCGGCCAGTTACATTTCTATTATGGAGAATATCTGACTTTAGCCATGGCAATGGCAGGCAGCGGCAGCGGCAGCAGCGGTGATAAATCTGCACAGTGCTCTCAGAACTTTGGCAATTTTTCAGCAGAGACGAAACTTGAACACTTACCGAACGCCAAATAGAAATATTAAATATTTAAAAGTACTTTGGTTCGCCTTTTTATATTAATATTTAAAGTGCTTGCAGCCTTGGCTAAACGTTCATGCAAATGGGACAAGTTGCGAGCACCTAAATGATTATTTTTTTGAGAATTGATGTGAAGCGAAGGTTGCCCTGGCTGTTGGCTGCCCGTAAATCCAATCGATCAGATGCGTTTTCCCAGGAGCTCATTAGGTACTTTTTTTATTACGTGGATATCTAAGCAAATTGCTCAATACCAAAGCAGAGAAAATTGCTTAATGAGTACTTTGATTAGGCGCAAAATGCCGCCGCCTCATATTGGCAGCTATAAAAGCTGGCGCCAACTGATTTGGCTAGCTATAACATTTTGAGTCGTGCAACATGCAGCTTCAGGATTTCATGCATTATCCGAGCATTGGCTGTCGACTGGCTATGATGCGGCGCTACGAGTGGCATGGCAGCGAATTGCCTAATGTTCATCGCACGTTGCTACAGCGTCTGTGGTTTCAATTTGGCTCATTGAATTTGATCTATCAGAACGTGGGCATGGTCATCTATCTGTTCCTGGCGGAGGCACCGGACGAGCAACTGGGCGCTTATGTTGCACAAATTTCAGAAACATGCAGCGTGATGGGCCTAACGCTGGTCGGCGCCTGCAACATGTGGATGCTGATGCACCATCGCACCGACATAGAGTCCATGCTCGCTCAGTTGCAACAGCTGTATCCGGCGCAAGGTAATCAAAGCCGAATCTATCGCATTGCCCATTACTATGAAAAGTCCACGCGCCTAATGAGATACACAGCCATCTTCTTCATCTCCGCCTATGGCTACTATAATGCATTGCCCGTTGTGGAACTGATGTACGAGTTGCTCTCCGAGTCGCAGCATGTCCGATATAAATACCAGAGCAATACCTGGTATCCCTGGCAACTAATATCCGATCCGCACTCATCAGTTAGCTTTATGGCATCATATCTCTGCCAGGCGCTCTCCTCGCTGGTGGGCGTCGCATTCATTATGGCGAGCCAGTTTCTGCTCTGCTTTTTCATTACTCAAGTGCAGCTGCATTTCGATGCTCTGGCCAATGGCCTGCGCCTGCTAGATGCTGGCCAACCTGGTGCTAATGAAGAACTCAAGGCGTTGATTTCGTATCACAGTCGCTTGCTGTGCATTGCGAATAAGGTCAATCACATCTTCAATTTTACATTCCTAATCAATTTCACAACATCGACAATTGCCATCTGCCTGATGGGCTTTGCCATGGTCATGATCAGTGTGGCCTCAGCCTTTAAGTACTCTGTGGGACTGCTCGCATTTCTGGTATTTACACTTTTCATCTGTTACAATGGCACCGAGTTCACTTCGGCGGTAAGTTCTTGCCCTGAACGCATCAAAATATATAGAGTGGATTTTCTTATAGAGCGACAAACTGCTGCCGGCTGCCTTCTACAATAATTGGTATGAAGGCGATTTGGTCTACAGAAAGATGCTGCTCATCTTTATGATGTGCTCCTGCGAGTCCCGAGTATTGCGCGCCTACAAATTCACGCCCGTTTCCATGGCTACCTACATGGCCGTAAGTTAATGAATCTAAATAATTTGATAAATCAAACTTTTGTTTATATCTTCCTGGCAGATCTTAAAGTTTTCGTATCAGCTGTTTACCTTTGTGCGTGCGATGATATAGTCAAGTTTACCAGCCAATTATAGCTGAATTTAGCAAAGTAGTTTGAAATAAATTAGATGAGAATAAAATAAATGGCTCTCATAACGAAATTTAGCCTTTAAATACACAGAGTATTCGCAATGAAAATCAATATTCATATAAACTCAAGACAATCTCAAAGTCAGTAATCGAATTAAAATTTGTATTTTTAAACTTGAAATTGAATTGCGTTAAGGTATTTGCTTTAATGTGCTGAGTGGGTGCCAAGGCAGCAGGCAAACTTATTAAAATTGGATCAGCTCCAAAGGTTGTGCGTCTGGCTTTCGTTTAAGCAAGTGAATTCCTTCAATGCCATTTGCCAGCGCCCGTATTAGAGACGTTCGTGTGCTCTGTCCCTTGGTTATTTACGCTAACATAGAATGCAAAAGCGTAAAATTAAGTTCGGCACAAAGGAGGAGAGAAGTAAAAATTGAGAATTATGTACAAGTCACCTGCCTGTTATTATGTCTATCTGACTGTCTGTCATGCAGTAGCCGTGTTGACTGTACAGGTTGTGCTGGCGTGTGATTATCGCGTCGTTATCCGGGATCAGTGGCTGGCCTCGGCGGCAGCCACTTGGCACCCCGACACTACCCGCCCACGGCCCGTGTCCCGTGTCCCGTGTCCCGAGCCCCTACTTTTATTTTATATAATAACATTTTAATTCCCTTAATACACGCTACGCTGCCTGTAAAGCTAAACAAACTGAAAGCCGCAGCCCCGCAGCCCCACAGCCCCACAGCCCTTGGCTGTTGAGGTTGGACGTTGCCAGCTCTTAGGCGCACAAGCTGCGCGCACAGTTTTAGGCGTTTTTTTTCTCCTTTCTCCTTTCTCTTTTGTGTTTATTTTTTTGCCTTCTGTTTTTTGTTTTTTTTTTGCTTGTTGGCGTAAATCATTAATCATAAGCTGCGCATATTTATTGTATTTTGCCCCTGTTGACAGCTTTTAGTTGCGCCTGGGCATGACCACGGATAGTCCCGTGTTCGCCATTTACCACGTGCACTCACAGCACTCAGCTAGAATTTATGGTTTTGCTCAGAGTCGCTAGGCGCTCGCATCGGTAATTCAGCATTAAAAATCTGAAAGCATTCGCCTTTGACATAAGCAACTGATTTACTAAACTAAAAATTCGAAAAGCTACGATTAGATGCCTGAAACATGAAACGAATAAAAATGATTTTGCTGCCAATCTACAAGCAAATGCAGCCAACTAGCATTGACAAGTGCTTGGGACACTATGAGAGTTTCTTGCTCAATCTGAACACGACTATAAATATTGCTGGCAATATGTAACTAGCAAAAGTAAGAGTTGAGCACCATATGTGCACATACATATGTGCAGATAATTGCAGTATTTATTAGAAATCAAGAGCTAGCAATCCCTGGTGTTTGGGCTAAACTACTTACTAAAACTAAAGCCGATTGGCTGTACACTTTAAAAAGTGCTTTTCAGCATCGCTTTTCTAAGTTCTTATGGGTATTGTGTGGGCACATTGAAAACCCAAACACAAAATGCGATGTGTGCCAGTTAATTTACCCATCAGCTTTTGGGGGAGCTTAGACAATACCCAGTTGCAAATTGCCCAATCAAGTGAACTGACCAGCAAACCCTCCAAGAGAACACACGCACACACGTACACACAAGCAAACACACACGCACACACACACAGACATTACTATACATACAAACAGAGTGCACATGATGACCATGTGCAGAGGGTACACGATATCGACAGTGGCTATAAAAGTTGACTATGCACTGAATTGGGCCAGATCAATGCAGCTTCAAGCATTTTGCTGCCTGTTTGAGGTGGCCCGCTGCTCTTAGCTATCCACTTGCTATGGCCTTGATAAGTTTTAAGCAAACAAAGTCGGCTCGTTACAGTACATGAATTTTTGGGCAGGGACTGTTACGTAGAGCATTTCCTCTCTTCTACTCTCCAGAATTGTGCCGCTTAAGCAAACCGCAAAATGTAGTTAAGCAACATGTCTCAATTTCCTACTGCAAGGCGAAGCGAGTCTACGGCAAAAGGCCAAAAACCTCAGGTGCAGTTTGAACTAACTATAGGTAATTATCCGTGGCTGTGAGCATTGGCTTGTATGCATGGCTAAAGAGCTCTTAATTGCATTAGCATATACCCATTGATTTGGCTAAACAATTTATGAAACTTACAACAAGCAAAATAAAAAGTCCAGAAGCATCTGAAAGCAAGGATAATCACCTATCAGATCACTGATAAAACAAGAAGCTGACCGCTGATTAATAAAAGGGACAATAATTAAAGCTCAAAAAAGAGAGAGAGAGTGAATGGAGAAAATATTATAAGAGTATAATAGTGGATAATGAACGCTAAGAAGTATTAACCACTTATATGACATCACGAACGATATTAACTGGAATTCTATTAGTTTAAAGCGCGGAAGGATGAAGTGATGTAGTTCACGTTAATGCAAATATGTCTCTATTTATGTGCACCAAGCTAATGCATATGTTTATTTATGCGCTGTAATATGGAAGAGCATTTTTGTTTGCATTTGACTTTCGCAGTGTCCATCATTTACTTAGTCTTATCTGCGGGGGCCATATGGTGTCGCCGCGCGCGAAGAGAGAATAAAACAAATAACGAGAAACCAAAATTTTTACACACAATTTAGAGACATTTCCGCACGTAGCCAACTACGGACTCCCCTAAGCTCCAACTGCGCCATGATGTCGCGTTAGAAAATAGCGACAAAAAAAAATGTATATAAAAATATATTCCCACTGCGGAGAAAGCCATGAGATGTGAGTTTAAGCAAAAAAGCGAAAACCATGAAAAAAATCGAAACTTGCAATTAAATGAACGAAGCGAATATACACTGTAAAAAAAGTGATGAAAATATTTATGTTATTTCTTATTATAAATTTTGGTAATATTAAGATAGATAATACTTTCTTATAAAATATATTTTTATGATTTTATTTTATTTTATTTTTAATTATATATTTATATAAAACTTTTTGTATTATTGCGTTTAATACATATTTTTAAATATTTATTTTTATATTTTATATATTTTTTTTATATATTGTAATTTCGTCATTATTATAGGCAGTGCATAAAGAAGTCGTGGAGGAGAGAAATAAAAGCGAATTATTTCAGTATGCACGAATGTACCTATTTGGCCGCCTGCTGTTGCCGTTGCTGTTGCTGTTGCTGCTGTTGCTGTTGCTGCTGTTGCTGTTGCTGCTGTTGGTGTTGCTGTTGCTGCTGTTGGTGTTGCTGCTGGGTAGTTGGAGGTTCTGGAACGATGGATTCAAAACAATGTGGTGCTCGTGGCATGGCAGCATTTATGTCTATTAAACAAGTAATAAACTTCATAAATTTTACAAATTAGAATTATTAAATTTCGTGTTTGTGGCGTTTTTAGTGACAGGCGCGTTTGCATTAACGTTAATGGAATTCCTCAATGGCTCACTCAAGCAAGCCGAATAATTGATGGGTCGTAATTTGCCAAAGCTGTGGCAGCATGGCCCAAAGGCAGCCTACTTTAAACTTAATCTCTGGCAACAGGTGCCCACAGTGCGAGCGACTCGCCACTTATATTTGTCAAAGTGTATTTGCAGTGCCAAAAATAAATCGTAATTATGTCACGTTCGACCATGGTTGCTCAGGCGTTAGTTGTTCATTGATCGAATGCTCATTATTTGAATGCTGCTCATACGCCACGTGGCACGCTAATAAAGTCATCAACATGACTGAGAGCCCGACACAGCGCGTCATGTGATACTCTTTGAGTTGCAACCGCAATACAGTGGTGGCGGCGCGAGTTGACGAGCTGACCACGCCGTCAGAACGCCACCTATTTCCAATTACCGCTGACGCTGCAGCTCCGCGTGGAATGGTGTGTCAGTGCCCTGGATCTGCCGCCGACACTGGCCATGATTGATTGCAACAAAACCAGATTTTGGTTGCTGTCATTTAAGCGCCGGCTAACTTTCGACATCGTCCGAATACATTATTGATATGAGCGACCTTTTGCTTGCTAGCACGATACGGCTCATTGCGTCCATAAGGCGGATCACAATTTAAATTACGGCACGGCTGCATTTTTTAATTAAGCTCAAATTAAAAATTGATTGCTTTTTGTCGCTGTAACTCACAGGCGATAATGCGATGTCGGCCAGCCAGCCAGCCAACCAGCCGGCCAGCCAGGCAGTGAGTTCGATAATTCTGGCATACTTTCAGGCGCGAATATATCAACATATTTTTCTGATTTCATATTCTGCTTCTTACTCGTTGATTACACGTTTTAACACAATACAGCGAAAGTTGAACGTTAAATCGCCTATGCGTGCCACATGCGATGCGAAAAGTTTGAGTATTTTCTGCTTGCAGATTTTGCTCTTTGCTGCCTTTGTTGTTGTACACATTTTAGCTGCATTGCAAACCGGAAGTGAAAGGTTTTAAGCGGAAGTGCGCAGAGTTGTAACGTCATTTGTGTGTGCGTGCAAGGTATTGTATGCACATGTACACATATTTATATTCCTATACAAGTGTGTATTGGTAATTACATGGCCTGACTGCTAAATGTTGCCGTCACATGCAAACTCGCAAACGGTTTGTTTTTCGAACACCAAAAAATACTCGTTATAGTGCAGTAAAAATGTGCAAATAATGAGATGTGTAAAAAAAAAATGAAGATTAAATACTGCAATAAATGAACAAAAAAGTTGATAACCTCTGCTAAATGCGCTTGCTTTGTAATCAACTGCTGGCAGTCGACCTAATTCCTCCCTTTTTTTTTATTCAAACTATATTCGTGACTATTAAAAAATGAGGTGATTACAATTCAATTGGAAAATAGGCATTTAAATCACACAAAAGATTGCAATCTCTAATACATAATGCATACATTTTAATATGTATATTATATACGTGCATATAATTACTATTTATATTTCGTTTGTTTGTGTTTTTTTTTTTTTTTTTTCAATCAGTCGCCCTTAATTGGATTTATTGTCTGGAGCCAAATGCATAATGGCACAATTAATTATTTACATTTAAATGTGCATTCATTTTGCCATTTTGGCATACAATTAACGTAAATTTTGTTATGGAAATTAATTATAACGAACGGACGGATGCATTTAAATTTAGTTGCGAGTTAAATATATAAATGGCGACACTGTCAATATGCCGACTGCACGTACTTGATTAATGTAAAATGTTAATGAATTACTTGCCAATAAATAAATATGCTCAGCCTCCTTATTGAAATAATGCTGCATTATCGGAATTTGTAAACAGCATATTTAATCAAAAAATCAACAAGTCGCAAATTAATTAAATTTCAATTGCAGTCGCCACTTATCCTATAGAACTGATAAGCAATGGAAATTGATGCTGAACTATATCACGATTTATTTCAATTTATTTACTTGCTCTTAATAGGAGCCAAATACTTGACTTATTTGTTAAGAGTTCCCAAAGTTCCTTTTCTTTTCTCTATTTTTTTCAATTTAACATGCTCTTAATGTTGCATGGCGTGAGACTGGCTAAATACCCCTTACAGAAATTGAATTCCCCCAACGAATTTGGTGTGACTTTCGACCCTCGATCCCATCGCATCTCGTCTCATCTCTCTCGTCTAGTGTAGTCTAGTCTAGAGAGTGCAGTTGCCAGCTGGAACGAGCTTGGCTGCCATGCAAAGGCGGAAGCACTTAAATTGGGCGTAACAAAATGTCTGACACGCCAATTATTTTGCTTTTTATATAACAGACAGCCAGACAGTCAGACGGACAGACAGACAGAGTGAGACGGGCAGGCGTGTTTGTTGTTGTTGCCCTTCCTGCTGTTCTGCTATGCTATGCTGCGTGTTAGTTTTTATACTCACGACTATGTGGGTGACTCGCAGTTTGGAGTTCGTCTTGCCTGCTGGTTGCTTTTTAAGTGGTTTTATCGTTTACTTGTTTGTATTTTATGTTAACCTACTCCACGTTTCGGCTTAACCCATATAAACTGTTGCCCGTTATTGGCCACTTTGCTGGCGCAGTGGAGTGCGTGAATGTATGAAAACTGCATTATTTTCTTCAATAATAAACCTGTTTGTTATTTGGCAAGTAGCAATTGGATCTGCTTGAAGAGTATATTCAAATTCATTTACTCGAATCAATTTTCAATTAATTTTTAATTCAAGTCTCATTTACAAACTCATTTGCCCTCAACTAAATTATTTAAATACATTGCATTATTATTTTTTAATTACAAGCTAAAGAGTTTATCATGACAATTCGCATGCGTAATAAATATTGACCCTAATAGACTGCTCCAAGCACTTCTAAATGAAAGCTATTTAACCTGTGCCACACACAGCACAATTTTATTCTGGTTTGCCCTGTGCAGCGCACAATCGTGTTTTAGTTACTCAGTTTGGTTAGTTGGCTTTCAGAAAAGTTGTTATAACCGTTTTGTTGTTGTTTGTAAACAAAGGAATAAATGAACAAACAAAAACAAATGAATGAGCAACAACAGCATATTGGAGTATTTTTTGTCTTTGTTGTGTTTCATTTGTAGAAAAGTTTTCATTTTAATTAGGTTTAGGTTTTTTTCTTTCCAACTGCATTTTTTTGGCTTTAATTGTGCATTTAACATAGTTATCCTGTTAATTGTTAATCCAAAAAAGCTATTAACTATTAATTACAAAAAAACAACTTTATCATGTTTTGAGAACTTCATATATGTATAAATATAGCAAACTTAATCGACTTACATACAAATATGAAAAGCATTTCAAAGAGCTTGTCGAACATCAAAGTCTATGCACATGCATTGCAAGTAGTTGCTGAGGCAGTTACTCAAGTAATGAAACAGACGACGCGGGTGGGCGGAGCTTTGGCAGACATACATATATGTATATCGGGTATATTGAAGCCTGTTTTATGATTATGTGTGCTCTGCAAAGATATTCATGAGGTGTATGTTGGAATGGTCTTTTAAGTGTGCCTCCTGGCATATTAATTTGTGATTGCTGTGCTCACAAACACCTGCAGAACTCTTACAGCCGAACGCTTCCATAATAAGTAGTACACAGAGTCCTGACATTATGCGAGTTAGCTGTTCAGGACACGAGCTCTGTGTACCAGAGCCTGTTTACCTTCGTTGGCTCTGGCCTCCTTGATTAAATGTATGTGTGTGTGTGTGTGTGTGAGTGTGAGTGCCTGCTGCACACATGATGTGCCAGGACATTTGCTTACACTTACTGTCAGTTTCCATGCAACTGTTCGAACTTTGTCTGTCAATTGGGGCAGGGCGGCAGCTTGTTTAGACAGTTCATTTGATTTCATGCTGGATCTAATTCGATATCGCTCCAATGTTGTTCAGGCAATTAGAAAATGAGCAGATTAAATGTCATGAGCTCACAGAGTGAGGCAAGCCCTTTCAAATAAATTTCAATCAATAAATTCTTGCTTGTAATTTTATTTACAGATCAAGAGACTCTCCAAGCTCTCTGGCTAACAATTTAAGGTTTCAGTCCATTAGTGTTGGTTGCATTCCAGCTAAAAGTTTTCTGCACTCGGAGCTATTCAGCTGAGTCCACCTCAACAAGAACTGTTACAAATTAGCGCACTGCTGTTTAGAATTAAAAGCTAAAACCCGAAATGGGCAACTGCGATGCAGTTAATCACAGCGCCAATCGGCGCATTGTTGTCGTCATTGTCCTCATCGATGTGGTTGCCCTTGGCTCTGGCAATCGCAATGGGACCGTAGAAGTGGCATTCGCTTCGGCCATCGCCATCGCCATCGCCATCGCCATCGCCACAGCCATTACAAATGGATGTCAACCGTGCCGCGCTTTCATTATGCCAAAGCAAGAACTGCGAGCACAGTTACAAACGGGCTCCTGCGGCCGCATTCGGCTCGGTCCTATGAATGAGAAATTTTCAGAGAATTCGTACGCATGGCATAATTGTTGCTGCGATGGCATCGCTGTTGCTGGCCAGGCACAGATTAAATCGACGCTCCACAAGCGCACAAAACGGAAATGCAAAAATGGCACTAAGCTGCCAAATGAACCCGGCTCTCGACGATTGCCCCGCATCAATGATTGCAAAAATGTGCATGCAGTTTACCGTAAATTTACAATGAAACACGAAAATATATTTTAAAACAATTAAAATGTTTTTTAAAGCACGTTCAATTGGCAATAAATTAAATTTTCACAGTTGCTACAAGTTTTCGATAAAGCTCATGCAGATGGCCCGTATTTGTAGAGTTTTTAACAATAAAATTTTACGGTTTGTGTCGACAAAATGTAAATCCAATTAGATCATCTTAATTAGAAATTTATTGAGTTAAATAAGCTCAAATAATAAACAAAAATTCACATTGCAACTATTATTTCACTTCTTCCAAACAGTTCTAGTCCACTAGCTAGAAGCGCTTCCAAGTGCAGGGGCGAACATCGCTAGAGCTTAATAATTTGAGTATATTCAAATGGTATTCATTACGCAGTCAAAGCTGTGCACCATTTCCGCTGATATAACAATAATCCAGCATAATGAACACATGCATATTCATAACACACAGAGACAGCGCACACCTACACACACACACACACACGCACACACACACACACACTACTCGTGCCTGCATGTGACATAAATCTTGGGCATATAAATCCGGCAAGAGGAAAAAATGTATGCACGTAAAAACTCCAGCATACGCAGAAGACAGCAAATGAAAACTCACGCGCAGCTGTAAATAACCCGAAAGGGGGCGTGGCAGCTGCTTGGCATAGCAATCATGAACACCTAGCCGCCTATAAACGCAACTGTCGACGGTTTTTGCATTTAAATGTGCGCAATTTGCTCTGAGCGTGCCAAAAAAGAGAAAAAGAAAAGGAACCGCCATAGAAAGGGAAGAGAGAACTGACTGTTGCCTACTTGGCCGGGCAAGTTAAGGAAATGGTGTTAACGGATGTGAAACATGTGCGATCCCCACACTCAAATTTGTACAGCAACAGGAGCACGAATAAAAAAAAAAAAACAAGTAAGAAGGCTCTAGTCGAGACGGCTCGACTACGAGATACCCTGAACCCTGCAAAAAAGTGATACTCTTCTTCTTTACGCACGTATAAGCACGCGCTCTGCTAACCGCGCAGTTGCTCTTGTATCTTCGAAAATCAAATAGAAAAGAATAAATAATAATAAAAAAGAAAGAAATAATAAAAAAAATAAAAATAAAAATAATAAATTATGAAGGGCTTAGGCGAGGCTAGAACCTCCGACACCCTAACATTCGGTGCATCCGTCTAGCCATCTACACCACGGCTCACTTAAACGGCAAAGTAGCGAAAACGAATGAAATTCGCCATATACGAAAGAAACACTAAAGCAGTGGCTGAAAATACAAATACAATTCAAAGACAATTCTAACGGAATTCAAAAACAATTGTGATTCTTAGAATATACACGCATAGCAACATAGAAAACAGCCCAAGACTTTTTGTGTGTATACATACATACATACATACATACATATGTGCACACGCATACGAAAATTGATTTGCATTGCTGAACGTTGCTTGCATTTCCATTGTTATTTTAATTGTTTTAAAATTTTTTAAATATATAATGGAATGTAATGAGAGTTCAGCATATGATATACATATTCTATTTAACATTTTAGGTTTTTTTTTTAGAAATCATAACTCTTTTACAATTAGCTTTACATGCACAAATATGTACATATGTACATATGTATGTACGATTGCAACCACACGCTGATCTACGCTTGCACACATATACATACATACATACATACATATGTATGCATGTATGTATGTATGTATGTGCGCCCGCGTCTTGCTGTATCGCTGCCTTGCTTGCTGCGCCACATGGGTTTTGATGAGAAAACTTTATGGACTAATAATTCTGTTTCTAGATGGACAATCATATTGATATGTTCAGATTAAGATTATGTTATTAATATCTATATGCCAAACCAAACTGTATGTCTCTAGTATTTGAAATGCATTTTTTACACATTTGGGGGTGGTGGGGATAATTGGGGACCGGAATCCAAAATCTGACAAAAACCGAAATTGTATTAAATTAGTATCTATATATATGCAGAAGACTTGGAGACTCTAACTCTAAAGATGAATTAGCTAGAATTTTAAAACTGGTTCCCGATAAATTCGTTTATCGATAACTTGCCAAATATACAAGTTATCGAATTTCTGAAACAAACTCGTACTGCGCGTGCAATATACGAACCTAACACAAAAAGAATGAACTCTCTAGCTTTTGTATCTTCGGAAATCGACGCGTTCAAACATACGGACAGACGGACAGACGGACAGACGGACAGACGGACGGACAGACAGACGGACATGGCTATATCAACTTTTCTCGTCACCCTGATCAAGAATATATATACTTTATGGGGTCTGCCACGCCTCCTTCTGCCTGTTACATACTTTTAACAAAACCATTATACCCTGATTTCCCATTTTCAATGGGCTCAGGGTATAAAAAGCGAAGACCCTTAGAAAAGGAGAAATGGAAAACGAAATCCGTGCTGGCAGCGGAAGCACAAAATGAAAATGATAATAACAATGCTGCGGCGGGAGTTCAATTATTCGATATGCCACGATTTGCATGGTAAGCATTTCATTTGACAGCGGAAGTTCATTAGCGTCGGGCGAGAAGCAGGCATGCTCCCGCACAACAATCGACAAAGCCTCAGCTCGACAATGTGTGTGAGTCGGCAAAAAAAAAAAAAAAAAGAAAGAGCATAAAAAAACCCTAAACACTTAATTTGAAACCAGCAAGTCGAGGGACAAAAAGAAACAGCACAATGTAACCGCTGAGATTCACTTATTTCATTTTTATTTTTGTCAAGTGTCTGCTCTATGGGCGAGCAGCATGAAGCAAGTTTGCCAAATGACAGCCATTAGGGAACATTATGGAGATTTATTTAATAATTTAGCTCGAGCAGTATTTATTAGAATATTATTTATTGTGTGTAGTCCAAGTAACTATATCATTCATTTCAGCATATATATAAAAAAAAAAACTAATTCAATTAGAAGCGCATGTGTGCAGTGAGCATTATTCAATTTCGCTGGAAACTTTTTTTAGCCACCGTCACAGCTTCGACAATCTCACTTTGTCCTTTGCAATTGCTTTGGCAGCTGATAAGAGGATGCAGCGCAACTTTATTCAACATTAATTACGCTCGCGGTTGGAATTCGATTGGATATATATATACATATATACATATATATTTTGTGATTTCTTTTTGTTTCGCTGCGCATTTAAATCACTGCCACAAGCTCTTGGCTCGTACAGCTTGATATGCACGTCCATCATAGACGTCACTTTGGCGCTCGTCGACCACATCAGGCTGCAGAAAAAAGGGCTGTGGCTACGTAATCCACTTGGCTGCCAAATGCAGTCTTCGCTTCAATTGAATTGAATAATTTGTTGTGCTCGATGTGTATGAGTGTGTGTGTGTGTGTGTGTGTGTGGGTGTGGGTGTGCGTTTTATATGCTCTTAACTTTTGATTGCCCTTTTTTATTGCAGTTAGTGCTTTGTCGTTTGGCCATTTTGAATAAAAATGATATTTTTCTATTAGCTGAACATTATTACCTGCGTTTTATTTTATGGCTGACACTTAACGGTTTAATTGCAGTTTGCAAGTTGTTTTTAATATCCACTTTTGTATATCCGGCTTGACGAATGAAAATCTAGATAAAAATGTATATATAAAAGAGAATGTCACAGTGGAACCAAAGAAACAATAAATATTTTACAAGAAGAATAAATCATTTAAAAATTTAAACAACCATTGATAAGATCTATTTGATTTTCAAATCCATTTCCATTTATCTCTCTTATATATTGCTACTTATATTAGTTTTTCTTACATTAGTTTTTAGTTTCAAAAATATTGTCTCCCGAAACACTGACATTGCTTTCAATAGTTTAGCTTTCTGTAAATTTCACAACACATCGTATTGTCGTACGTTAACATAGAATTATGGGGGATACAGATCAGAACAATACAAGCGTGGATGCGCTATGCGAGGTATGGGAGCAGAAGCAGCATAAGTTTGAAATGGATATTCGGATATTACTCGACAAGGCAAAGGAGTTGGCAGTGCAACTTAGTAAGGCTGTAGAGTCATCAGCAGAGCCGATGGATAGGATACGTTCGCAGCAGCAATATAAGCTAAATTACTTGATGATCCACTTGACAGAGGAGCTGCAGCGACAGAGCGACAAGGCAGGCACCAAAAGGCGACTCCAGGAGTGGAACAAGTCCTTGGACAAGATGCGACACAAGATCACCGTGCTGTCAGAGAGCTTGGGAAAACTGAATCTGATCGATGTATTGGCCATGAAAAAACTCTGTGAAGTGCCAGATAATTCGCAGCAAAACTTTGAGAAGCTCAGCCAGACGGTGCAACGTTGCGAAGCGCTGCGTACTGAGAATCTGTCGGCTCTCATCGAGCACGTACACACGGAGATTAACGAATGGTGTGATCTTACCCTGCAGTACCCAAGTGCTCGAACTTATCAAAAGGATTGTTGCACAGAGGAACTTCTGGGGTTACTAGAGCAGCAGCTGAAGGACATTAAATACTATTACAATTCCAACAAGGTCATTTTCGAGATGTACGCCAAACGCATGAGACTCTGGATGCGCATGGAGGCACTTGACGAGAAGGCTAAGAAACCCAATCGCTATCAAAATCGAGGTGGCGCCCTGCTACGTGAGGAGCGAGAGCGCAAAGCTATCAACATTAAACTACCTAGGATCGAGCAGCAGCTTGGGGAGCTGGCGCAGGCTTATGAGCAGCGCAATGGACGGCCATTTCTGGTGCAAGGCGAAGACATAATGGGACGCATTGCGAACGACTGGGACGACTATCGAATGGCCAAAGAGCAGGAGTCTGCTGCACGAAAAAAGGCAGCATCCGACAACGTCGTGGAGCCCCTGAGCTCGGCCCGTTCAAGTTTTCTATCGCTTCGCAAGACGACATCAGTTCCATACTTCAATTCAACAGCAGTTGCCGGCGCAGCCTCGGCATCTACTGCGAAGCGGAAGCCAGACAAGAGGCAGCGAGAGCGTTCGAAATAGTTTCAATTTGTTAGGCACAAACTTGCATTGCGCAAGTGTTGAATTAGGTCGGTTTTTCAATCTTGTATATGAGTCTATTTATAAATTGGTTGTATAGGGTTATGTCAATACAACTTATAATCTGAACTTTATTTAGTAAGCTAAAAGCCGACAGGACACAAATAAATGAATGAAAAGCCCATAATTGAATTCAGGCTTGATTTGCATTTCGATTTTAGCTACAAGTATGACGGCTAGTCTTTATTAATACTTTGTCTTAGCCCGAAATACACTTTGATACCTAGTGCTTGCGCTAAGCTGTCACTCAGCCATTTTGACAGGCATTTGGCAATTTCAGTGTTCGCCACTAATCCAGGCAAACTCGGCTTAATTACTTGCAAGCAAATTGAACCCATAAATAAAATACGACAAAGCAGCCGCTGAGACGAGAACTTCATCGGCCGATCAATGTGAAATTCTGGGAGTGGTAACAGAGTCGAAGTTAATGCTCATATTGATAACATAAGCTGCAAGATATACTGATATATATGTATGTATTTATATTTCACGCAGTTGCATGGGATGTTGAGCAGCTCTCACTCAATCAACAGTCGAATTGTGGCTCCGACTTGTGCGACGGATAAGTCGTATCGATTCGACTTTTGATTGATACACAAGTTGGTTTTCATACTAAACTGGCCAGAAGCGCACACGCGTTGTCAGGCTGTTTATTTGATTAGGCCAACACATAAATCCCCTCAAATGAAGTTGGTAAGCTCGCGCGTCTGGCTCAGCGTATCAATTTTAATAAATTTACACATGCTCCGCCATTAATTTGAGTTAATTTGCAATTTTTCATGCCTACCGCATGACATTCAGCACGGCTACGGCTACGGCTACCCCCAATCACCCACGCCTGGCCGTGCATCTGGCCAACACGGTTATCTTTTGCATACGCCAGCCGTACATCAATGACACACAGGTGAGCAGACAGTGCCGTAAATATCCACGAAGGCAGGCAATATGTTTACACGCACACAATTTCAGCGCCTGAGCGGTTTTAGGCTTCCGCATTTGGTCTTAGCTCTTGTGATTTTCCGGCGCAGTCGGCGCAGTCGGCCCAGCCGTGCAGCCCATTCAATGGATCATAAATTCTCCGATGTGTCGTAATTCTTCAACCGAGCTCTCCATAAAGCGAGTCGGTTGGAGCGACAGCAGAGCCGGGAGCTACAAGTTATTCGGCTTATTGGCGCTTAGCAGAAGCGATTTGGCTAATAGTTGGCAAAACTTTTGCAGTCTGCAGTAAAAGACATTCAACTTCGACTCGGCTAAATATTGAAATTGTCAAAACTTTGCCAGCAGCTTCAACATGCTGCTCCTTAACTCAACTCAACATGAAAAAAATATCGAAAACTTTAAAGCCCCAGCAATTATTACAGGTTCATCCAAGCGGATACTTGGGAACTCCTTTCGGACCATGAAAAGTACAAGTTTTTATTTGATTTTTTTTTAAGAGTCTATTATGATGGCTTGACTGAATTATATGATTTATATAATATTGTTTTGGGTCGCTCCCTTTGAAAAATGAAAGGAGTGAAAAATGAAAAGCAAACCAAAATTTATGCGTTCGTCGCAACTTTTGCGATTAGTTTTTAGTTGGTTGCGTGTTGGCAAGCTTAATGTGCGGCTCCGTGTTAATAAATATGCCGCGGGAGGAATCCATAACCGACGAGAGCTCGGGAATAGTTAAAATTTTCGACGTAGGCGCTTAACTAATTTGAAATTAATTAAGAACCTGTCAGAAACAGATGGAGAGGCTGACGAGTGCCGGAGGCGTGCCAAGGCACATTCAGCGTGAAGCCATAGCGAATTTACACGCGCGACGTTCATGTGTTAAGTATACGCCCCGTGCGCCATTGACGATGGAAAGAATTTCATCTGCCGGAAATTACCAGGTGAGTCAACAGTTCTGTTTTTTCATATACATATATTTTTTGTTCACCTTCGTATTCTGCGGCCCCATTATCAAGAAAACCTTTTAAAACGCATAACAATAACGAAAATTTGAAAGAGATAAAAGACGTACGTGGGCCGGCAACGGAAATGATTATATCTCCTTGCGAGCTGGCGCCAGGTGGAGGGCTACCATTGTTGGCAGCAACGCTGTTGTCATTGCGTTCCATTGTTCCATTGCCATGCCATTGCAATTTTCATTTGGTCGTGTCTGGCCGTCGTCCTCCACTTGCGCCGTTATCAGTGACAAACGGCCAGGTCGTAAACTGTGAGAGCGAACCGGAGAAATCAAGCAACACGAGCACAATTTACACATTTAAAATTCAAATAAAGTCATTTGCATGCAGACACAATGAGTAGAGCAGTGGACCAGCCGACAAGCCGACAGCGGACAGGACGACAGCCGACAGGACGACAAGCTGGACACTGTCGCACCATGCATATGCGACTATTTTGACCGTCTGACCTTTGAAGCGCGGCCCAGGCATCCACCGAAATGGCCGTCTGCTATTTTTGCTTTATATACATTTGTCATCATTAGTCCCCCGGCCTAACAAGACTGTCAAAAAAGGTGGGCAGGATAATGAAATGGCAGCTGCATGGTGACTAGACCAGAATCCGCTATCAGACCGGACCGAAACAGCTAGAGCAACAGGGAGCTATCCTTGTTTTGGGTCAATGCTCAACAAGGGTGGCGAAAACTGTACAAAGCTAAAAAAAAGAAGCCAAATGTATATCAAAACAAAAAGCTGCAAATTACAGAAAACTCACTGAACTATAAATCACCAAAAACTTTGACCTTTAATTCAAATGAACTTGGCTTATGAATCGGTGCGAATGTTACAAGTATATACATATATTTGAAATTAAAGCCAGTCAGCAAATAGATACGCATGCAGAACGAATATTCAATTATTTGAAACGTAAAATGAGTGCCGGACAAATATTTGGTTTGCTGCGTAAAAATGCATTTAAGCAAATATCAAGTAGTATTTGTGATGACTTTTTGCTGACTGCTGACACATTACTGTCCGTATGGGCCATTGGCAATGATTTATTAACTGACTCCATTGAGACTTTGAACTATTTTGACCATTTTTCATTTCGGTTTGGCTTGCAGCCCGCATGACTTCGGCATGCCAAAAGGCTTTCTGACAATTTTGGCTAGAAAGTAAATATTATTTTGCTACTTCTCTCCATGTGGCACGCACAAAATATGGAAAATTCAGTTAGCCTGGCCCAGTGTCTGAGGCCATGTCAAAAAAGTTTTCACTGAGCAGACGTATATGTGTCTAACACACACACACACACACACAGACACAAAACAAAAACTCGTACAGCCACACACATTTACAGTTTGTGCCTGTTTATTCAATCAACAAACAGCAACTTGATAAGAGTGGAACAGGAACTCAGACGCAATGCTAAAAGCACATGACAAACGTTAGATGACAGTTGCCATGTTGGAAAATGTCCCAACTACACCGACGAGCGTTCCTCTGTTTGTGTGCGTGTGTGAGTGAGTCTGCGGGTACGAGAGTTTTTTTTTTTTTTGACATTTGTGCCAGGTGTCTTGTCAAGGCTCCAAAAAGTTTTTCTGCCATTTAAATCATGTCAGTTTATCTAAGCAACACCTAACAATCCACCCTCGGCAACAGTTGCCACGCCTACACGGTACGCCCCACATAGGCCCTTTTTATATTGCGGCCACAACATTTTCCGCTGTTTTTGGCATCTTGTCAAGTTTACCATCAGTGGGCAACATTGTCTGTGTGTGTGTGTGTGTGTGTGTGTGGTTTCCTTGTTCGCTTTGCCTGACTTGCAATTTCAATTGCGTGCAGAGCGGACATAAACATTTTATCCTCCAACTTTTATTTCTATACAAACTGTGCTTAGTAGTTGCTCCTCATACAACTGCAGTTGGTCATTTCGATTTTGTTGGCTGCCGCACATATAGAGGATTTTTTAGAGTCTGCTGTTTACAGTGCCTGGCGGAGTAAGCTATCAAAGGCCTTTTATGATTTGGCAACCTAGAAAGGGAGCACACTTTTTTAATTTAAATATATTCGAGTGCAAAAAACAAAACTAAATAATGTTAATTTTCATTGTCCGCGCACTGCATAGTCAATTATTTTAATTGGAAAATGCATGGCAAAAGGATATTAAATAATTGACAATATTTTCGCAACTGTTGAACTGGCAATGCAATGCATTGATCAACAATTGCTAATTAAACAGAAACAGTTAATTACTCAGCTTACAATGTGTGCATTTGTGCTGCTGATGTTTGTTGAATTAATTTCAAAGCTAGCACTGTAATTAAACAATAAATATGAGCATGTTCAATGTTGTAAATAAAAATGGAAACTCACAAAACTGTCGACACTCAGAGAGAACGCTGGCTGGCTGCAGCAGAGCAGATGAGACAGGACAGTAATCAACGGAGAAATGTCTGTGACAAATGTATGTGTGTGGCTCTGTGGCTCTTGGCTCTGTGCAGCTGTCTGTGTGAGAAGACACACTCACTTGCATTTAAAATTAATTATACGGCGAGTGTGGCAGCCAACAGCTATGCGTCATTCAGTTAAGCGCCTCATTTGCTGACCCTGCCCTGCGCTGCGCTGTCCGCTGTCCGCTGCAGCTAAGAAATACAGACAGCAAGCAGCAGAAATGTATGAGCACATTTTAAATTCACTTTAGTATCTAATTAATGAGAGCTGAGACTTCATTTGCCTTGTTTTATGGTCACTTGCGTGCCTCTTGTTTCTTGCTCTCTAGCTTTATAGCTGCGTTTAAGCAGCTCATAACTTGCTCTCCTCGCACTGCGCTTCCATTACTATTATTTATGCAAAACCAACTCTGATTGCACATTGGAAAAACTAATTATGAGTCATGTTAATAAGCATAACTAAAGACTTTGCTTGTCTTTAATTGTTTCCACTCATCTTCATCTGTGAGCCAAAGTTGTCTTCAAGCAAATCTAAAAAATACTTTGTCAAACCTTTAGGCAGCTAAGAAGAGTAATTAAGTGTAATTTATTGAAATACAAATACCAACTGCCAGCACAGCGGCACAGACTTGATGTGCGCACAGCTACTGCACTGAGCCTTGGACAGACATCCTGACATGTCTCATAAGAGTTGAGCTCTGGGCTGCCATGGGCTGAAGCAAGCTGAACCAATTCAAACACAGACAGTTAATGATGCTGCAGCTCAATCCATTTAAACATTGTGTATGCTTGAAGAAACTTTAGTCTACTTATTTATTTTTTTTTAAATATGTAAAACATATGTATATATAAGTAAGTGGCCGTGTTCTAATAGTATCGTTTGTGTAAAATATATCCTGCATTTATTGCTTGACTCTTTGTCTACTATTTGCTATTAATATTGTTATATTATAATTATTCAGCTCGATATTAATTTTGATAATTATAATGCATTAATAATGTGCATCTTAGGCTCATTATTATCATCATTGAATTTTTTTTTTTTAAATTTACATTTTAACCTATAATATATAATTTAATTTGTTAAATATTCAAATAATATAATATAATATTTTAACTACTTATCAAAGTATTTTAGAAAACTGACGATAAACTCCGCTGAAGGCTGCTCCTTTTATACCACTAAACTAAATTCCTGAATATGTACAGCTAGTTTAAGTACTCAAACTGTCTAGAGATATGTGTGCAGGCGCTCATATAGTAACATATGAATAAATGAAATTCTAATAGCCAATTTCATACATTTGACACTCCCATGTATTATACAAAATGCATTATACCCTTTTTTGTCATTTCAACTGATTACAGGATATGAATATCCTTCATATAAATATACAACACAATGGCTATGGCATTTGCGATTTGACCCCGCAAGGAAATTGAAAGCATATCGAAAACTCAGCCACGCGGTCAATGTGGCAAAACAACGCAAACAAAAGTTTTTTTTGGCTTCTCTTTTTATACCCTGAGCCCATTGAAAATGGGAAATCAGGGTATAATGGTTTTGTTTTTTGTGGATTTGTGTGTGTGGGGCCATAAAATAGAAATTAGTTGCAATTGGAGTTTGCGTTTTGCTTTTGGTTTTACGGTTTTGTTGCGGTCGATTTTTCAGTGACCATCGTCATGTAGTTGCAGCTGCTGCCCCAAACAAACCGTGTCCGTTGCCCCAGTCCGGCTGTCCTGTCTGCCCAGCTTGCATTTCCGCTTTGGATTGCCAGAGGGCAAACTATTGGGCTGCCTTGAAACTACAATTTCACATACTAATTTACAATTTTTCTATGCCATGGCAGCAGACAACGGAGCAGGGCATACAGTTGTTGTCCAAAAAGTTGAGCTGCTCAATATATTTATGTACATATATAAATGTATATATTTCAGGTTATTTCTGGTTTGCTGGCTCTGTTCAATTTTATAGCTTTAACATGGATGCCGGAAATACGTGTTAATCGAACAGGAAGAGGAAATGCCATCTAGTGTTTGTTGCCAATTTCATTTGTATTCTAGTTTATTGATATAATTGTAATTAAAGATGGAGCTCGTCTCGTTTTTGATACTACTTTGCATTTGCAATTTGTTGACAAATCGATTTAGCTTTAAGTTGAAACGCATTTCCGACTAAATTGATGTTATTACCGATAATTGATTGGCATCCATTGATGCGAACATTTCCATTCAAGCTAATTATCAAAATTAAAAGCAATTTTAATCGTTCTGCCCAAAATCCATTTAAGCAAATTGCTGACTAATTCAACAGTTATGGTCGCTTGTTACATTATGTTGCTTAACGCATGAAGCGTATGCGCTAACAGCGCTCGCCTGTAGCTATTGTACTTTCAGGAAAATCATTTTAAAATTTGTATTCAGCCTACGCTTGCATTGCACTATCGTTAACTTTTTCTATTTTCCCATTTAAGTCTTGCAATAAAGCAATAAATTTCCCAGGATTGTTTTGATGACTTTTTGTTGGCTAAAAACCTAAATAAAAAAGTTTTGTTGACCGCATTATAAATATGTCCTCACATGGCAATCAATAAAATCAAACAAATATTTTTAACGCCATTCCAAATTGACAGAAACAACAAATCAAAAAGCGCGTCCATCAATACAGCGTTTATCGCACACAAATACACAAACTTTGCCCAAAAGCCAAATACAAGTGCCACACGAGACACTTGACTGCTTTCGAAAATATGCAATATTTTGCTTTTTTCGTTTTAGCATTTTTGCCTGGCACAGTTCGTCGCCATTTGTAGGACATCATTTTTTTTATTTATTTATTTTATTTACTTCTTTTTTTTTTTGGTATGAAATGAAAAACGTTTTGGGCATATGTGCGATAAATATAATATTTTTTGGTATTTTCATTCTGCGTTTATCTGCTGCTATTTTCATTGGTAATATGCACCTGGGTTAACGTTTTTTGTCGGCTCCATGACCTGACAACTGACAGGTGTATGGTGCGCTTGGTTATTTCAATTAGCCTTATCACTTTTCATGGCCTTACATGGCCAGGCACTGTACCGCGTAAATTTTAAATATGTATTTAAAACTCATTAATTGACAACTTTATAAGCCATTTATTGCATATTCGTTTTAAGCTCGCCTGACAATGTGAGCTTTTGTCGTATTGATAGCACAGATATTGAATGCTTCAGCTTATTTGTATTGATTGAAATTCAATTTAGCTCTTCGGGCTCCAGGGTATTACACAGTGAAGCACATGAAATTTTCTTTTCTTTTTGGTTTTTTTTTGTGCATTTTTGCAATATTTCAATGATTTTCAAACGCGACAAATTGATTTATGTATGTATTAATTGGCCCAATTTATTTATAGGTACAGAAATACCTACCTACAGATATTTTGTTTTTAGGTTTCATTTTGCAGTTCACGAAAGTTCAATTTTAAAGGTTATTAAAAAATTCATGCTTTTTATTATATGTTAAATCTCGATATAATATGTCGCTCAATTAAATATTTAAAGCGCAGCCAATCACTTTAGAAACACTCTGTGGCCAACGGATAAATCGCAGATATGTTATGGCTGCATGTAAATAAAAAAGTAACTATTTTCCTAATTTTTGTTTGACAACATCAATAAAAGCGAAAAAGCGATTCGGAAAGGGGAAAATAACGAACGCTTTTATCTTGTGATATCATTCATTTCCACGCGGAAATCAGCTTAAAGTATTTGCAAAAATACGTGAATTTATGTATTTATATAAGCGATTGCATGGTTAGACTTAAATATGGTTTTTCCATTGCAAGCGCAATAAATAAAATATTACAAATAAAAAACTCTTCTGTATATACTAAAAATGCGCTTAAAGGCTTAGAGCAAACTCACCCAACGCTTTTTGTACATTTTGTGTGTGGCTGCTTTTTATATCGTAGTTTGCCAGCATATTGACGACACGGATTTCAATGACTAAAGTACACTGTAACGAGGTGTTGTTTATTTTTCTTGTTTGAAAAGCTGTGCTTAAGCGCTTTTAATATGACGATAGTACAATGTAGCCACATAACGATAGTACACTTTAGCCATGAGTCGAACTGTTGTTCCAGCTGAAAAAAAGTCAGTTAAGAGCAAGAACTCATGGAATAATATTTAACATCATGTTGACTAATAACCGAATCAGTTTAGCCATTTCGCTCATTGCACAAACAGCATCGAAAGTAAATTAGAAACAAGCTAAAATCAATATTTCATCGGCAATGGCTCATGTAATTGAATTCAAATGTTTAAGTTTAAATTCTGCCCATTAGCTCATTATACAAACAGTTTCAATAGCAAATTGTTTATTCTATTTTCCACAATTGCCTCGGGCAAGTGGAAATTATGCTTGTAAACGGACTGCGAGGAAAAACAAAAGGCAAACACAATGAGCAGCATTGCGAATGCTGTACATTCCTTCTAAAAGCAGAAAGATATTTTCTTATTTGAATCTAATTTTGTTTGATGAGATTTCACATCTTCTTCAAAGGCAATAATTATGCTTAAATTATGTAAAATACATATATTAACTTGCTTGTTATTGTTGTGCCCTTACTGTACATTCGAGATGAGAGAACCGTTTGATGCTACTAATTTAATATTGCCACACACACACACACACACATACATCCAGCCACTCGCATGCACATACATAAATTCCCTTCGTTTATGTTGTTTATTTAACTCATTTACCATGTTGACTTTCATGCGCGTAATTTGTATGTCAACAAGCCGTATGCGGGGGCTTCCCACTTCAGCTCTCTCCGTTTTTTAGTGCGCCAACTAAGCACTTTTTAATGAATAAGCCAGCGAATTACCTGGGTGTGGTTAACAGCAAAAACACACTCATCTGGCTACTGGCTGAGGTCAAATGCGCAGCGATCAACATGCGACCATAACTGTGTAAATTGTAATATATACCATCTCTAGACTTTAAGGTGAATTGTTTTGATGTTGACTTATCTACTCTGTCTGTGTGTGTGTGTGTGTAGGCGCAGCTGTTGCTAGCATGTTGTTGGTGCCATTGTAGTTGATATACTTCCTTGTGCCATATGTGTCGCATAATAATTAGAAATTTAATTGGATTTGAAAGAAAATGAAATTTTAATGTGTTGGCTATGCAATTACATTAAAAACAAGCAACGCACACACACAAAGACACGCTCACACCCACGTAGCCACACACATATGGCATGGCATGGCAAGCACATACATGAATAATAAGGCACACACCAAGCTCAGGTGTAAGGAAAGCAAAAGATAAATGGACAAAAATGAGTATGCCAAGCAAGTACAACTTGCACTAATTAACTAGGAACTAATTTTAATATATTGCCTATACGACACGGCTGTCAGTGGCATGTCAAACGGTTACCGGGGCAAATGTCTGAACTTTGACAACTCCAAATAATCACACCTGGGAGTGAAAAAGTGTGTAAATTTTATAAAACTCAAGTGATCAGAGGTAGTTGACAGAGCGACACCCTGTACCAAGTATCCATATCAATTCTTCTAATGCAGAACCAGTAATTAAAGTCACTCGAAGCAACAATTACGCTCGTGAATTGTTGCTCTGGGTGATAATAGAGCGAAGCGCGCGCCACATCACTGTGGATACATTTTTATGTGGGGCAACAGCCGAAGCAACAACAATTAGGCGCAGCGCCATTTTGTGTGCCAACAGGAAACTCAACGGAAAACGTGAAGAGGCGCAAAATCAAAGCACGCACAAAATTATAATTATTTCATGTGTGGAATATGTGTGGCATACATAAACAGAAAACCACGCAACCAAAGCCGAGGGGCAAACGAACAGTTTGCGACAAGCGCAACATACTTAGATAAACAAAGCATTTCGAATAGGTTGTGAAAATGCAAAAAAATATCTTAGACTGATTCAATTAGAAATTAATTTAATTTTCAACTTATTCTTATGAAATTATTGCGTAAACTTTTCAAGTAAATTCTAGGAGCGGCCCCCTTTAAAAGTTTTGAATTTAATTTCATGAAAATTAACAGAGTGTGTCGCATTTGTGTTTTACATAATGCAGGTTAAGCATGAACAAACGGGCAGGCACTCGCATCGGCGTAGATGTGCGAATACAGTTTTACAGCTATCGCACAGGCATACAAATACCTATACATGTACATGTATGTGTATGTATGTGTATATGGTAATCATCTATCAAATATTACGTTGTGGTAGTCCGTTCCGTATTCACATGGATTCATATGCACGCTTATTTTAATTGTTGCTTTCGCTGTTGCTTTTGATATGCAAAATTGTGCACAGTTTATTATCTACGGTACGCAGGTTCTTTTATCCTTGGTCCGGTTTTTGGGTTTTTGTGCTTTGTGTGGCTCGTTGACAAAATTGAAATATAATTTTCCGCAGTTTAGACAGCACATAATAATAAAAATGCATTTGGCGAGCCATTAAAACGGTTCTAAATTTTAATTAAAATTGCGCATACGCCATGTGAGCTATTATCCAGTGTGCGCTAAAGCATTTCGCGTGACAAGCATATTCATGAATATAAAACACGCAATAAACAGCCCCAAACTGTCTCTGTCCCTGTAAAGCGCAAAAATGGCACAATTCAAAATACTAAAATATTTCTTATGCCTAATTTTAAGTAAAGAGCACAAAGGTAAACGAAACTACTTTAAAAGCCAGCCAGATAATGAAAGCACAAACAAACAAACAAAAAAATATATATAATTTGCATTGTATTACAAGTCTGTGCAAACTGCACCGAAGCGAGATTCGCTCTGCAAAATATGTCCATAGCAACAACAAGCAAAGAGTGCAAGAGCCATGACCCCGACCTCTGGTTGCGCTGCATGCAGACAAATTTTTTAATCAAAATGTAGCAAATCATGAATAATTAACTTTAATAATAAATCTTTGCTTAAAGCAGTTTTCATAATTATATGCCCGATTAATTTATGGCAGTCGATTGTTTGCTAAAAAAAAAAAAACAATAAATAAATAAATATATAAAAAATAAATATTTGCATGATTCAATAAGCACGAATTATGTTAATCAGTCTATGAAAGTCAATGAATTATTAAAATCACAAAAATAAACTTTTTACAGGAAAAACAGCTGCAGCTTTTGACATTTTCCCGTCGTCATTTGACCACTTTGTGCTGATGCTGTGACTGCTGAAAATTGAGCTAAAAATTAATAACTGACAGCGGGAAACTCGGAGCCACATTAACGGACTACGTAATGCTGCCAAAATAGAAATAGGAAAAAAAAAAAAGGATTCCAATGGTAGCTTTGGGTTTCATTGTTGAACTCGCAGCTGCGTTGACTTTTCCGTGCACAGAATTACAGAAATTGTTGTTTGAGCTGGCTGATGCCGTACTATACAGCTGCATCTATCTAGGATTTTCCAGCTGCACAGGACAATTGTGGCTGGCTGTATTATCTAGCGCTTTTGCCGCCCTGGCATGCTTACTGCTGCTGCTGCTGCTGCTGTTGCAATTGTGTCCTTGTATTCGTCGCTATAGAGACGTATTTGATATCTGTGTAGCTGTATCTGTTGCTAAATATGCATCTAGAGTTGCTCAATTGTTTGCCTTGTGAATGGTCGGCTGGGTGTTGTCTCTGCTCTTGGCCTGCTTGGTTAGCTCTCGTTCTGTGAATTTGCGCATCACGTGGCACTAACAAAACAAATGGCAACTGTCTGCGCTTGGACGATCATCATCGTTGTCATCATTATCATCGGCATCATCATCAACATCATCAACATCATAATCAGCTGTGGATGACGGGCTGAAAGGCGACGAATTCTGTTGCTGTTGCTGTTGCTGTTGGCCTGTTTTGTTGTCTTTTCGTTGCTTAATTAAAAAGTCATCATAACTCTTGTTGCAGCTGCCTTCGACTTGCGACTTTGTTATAATTTTCTAAAGCTAATAAAATTGCTTTGTAGCTCAAAATGGGAATAAAGCATTTTAAGTGCTCCGCGCTTATCGCAGACGCAGTATTCAAAAATTTGTGCTCAATGCAACGAGCCTCAATTTTACCACGCCTCTTTCTCTCACTCTCTCTCACTCTCTCTCTCTCTGACGCTACCCCGCTTTGGCCAACAAGTTAAAGTACTTGTTGAAAATTTTATGACATTTTAAAACTTGAAGAAGGACGTCCAATGGCAACGCAGCAGCCAGTTCCGAGGCCATTAAAATGTTATAAAGCTACATTTAAGCACTTAACTTGATATCTTTCAATCTCTTCAACTTAGTCTACACATAAAATGCTGAACAAGTCTAAGCCGGGCCAAAAAAGTTATTATTACAATGCGGGCTAAACAACAAAGATAAATATCAAGCATAGAATCGCTTGTTTGCATTTTTTGGGCATAAAAGTTAACAATTAACTGGCATCAGCCTCCTCAAACCTCAAACCCTGACCCTGCACACAAGAAGAAGAAGAAAAAAACACTCCAAATGAAATTGCTCAATTGGTTGCATGCGAAAGAATATCATAAATTTGAACAGGATAATGTTTATTTAGTCTACAGCACAACATTCGCACTACAAAGAATGCTTGCTATAAGAACCTCTGAGTCAACGCCGAAATTAGACTTTTTAAGCAGGATTTATTTAAGACCTGAAAAATAATTGAAAATTATTCTTAAAATTTGATTTGCCTACTTAGACTTAGCCGTAGGTCAAGATAATGAGTGGAAAGTTTATTTAATTTCTTATTAACAATTATGAAATATTAAGTAATACATAAATTATATGAATATGAATAAAGTGAATAATGTAACTCTGTAGACAGCGCAAATTACTTGACTTTATTGTAGAGACTTTAAGAGCTTAGTCTTATGTTAAATATTTTTGAAGCAAGATAAAAAGATATTCCCTCTTGGGTAAGTCAGCATGGAATAACAAACTAGCATTTGAGAAATGTTCTTCTAACTGCAAAATATATTCTATTTAAAGTGATTTTCATGTACTCTACGATATGACGAGTTTATCAATTTTTTTTATTGTGTCATGCGTAGCTGAGATGCAAGTTGAAATTGAGTTTGAAGTATGAGTGAAAAGTTTTGGGCACCTCGCTCGTTTTTATTCTCCCTTATATTAATATGAAAAATTTGTGCAGAAATTGAATGTAAGTTGCAGCGCCAGAGTCAGCCCGCATTGTTGCATTGCATTGAAAGTTTTTGAGTCATGTGGCGCCCGCAGGTATGCAACACGCAACGTGCAACTTGCGCACACTGCGCCCACATGGCGTTTGCGTAATAATATTTCAAACAGAGCGCTGCGAATTTTGCATAATTTCAACTTATAAACTTTTGCGTGTGAGGGAGAACGCGACGCGCCAAGGGCGTGAGGAAAACGCGCGAGTGCCACAAACAGAAAATTAAATTTTATCAACTAATTTTAATAAAAAACAACTTCAAATTGCAACAAATTAGAAATATGAGGTCAGGGCGATGCAGAGTGTGCCAGAGTGTGAGCGATAAAATTCCTTTTAAACTGAGCTGCGCTCCATCGAAAAACATTTGGCACTTGAGTAGCTTGCGACATTGCCTTTGTTCAGCTCAACTTGACTTTTGCTTTAGCTTCAGCTTCTGCCACATGTTGAGTGGCGCAAAATTGTGTCACAGCTTAGCCAGCGGGTGGGCGTTGGTGGTGTTGCTTCGGCTACACTTGCTGGCTGTACTGGCGGTTAGAATGTCACGCGTAGCATAAAATTTGCATAAATTAAAGAGCGCAAGCTCAGCAATGGCGGCTCGGAAAAATACTTATAAGCAAAAAGGCAATAAGTTGTTTAATTTTGCGTAACAATTTTATGGCTCCTCGTCGCTACTTGTTGCTCTCGCCACATCTTAGTCTCCTTCTCTCACTGGATACAAATGTGTAGTAAGAGTTGAAGTAGCCTGACTCCAGAGCATTAACTAAGCACAGTCAAATAAGTATTTTTCTGCGTTTTGCCGCTCAATTAAAGTCAGTTATGGATATTTCAAATCATATTGTGTTTTTATTGAATGTGAACGAATGAGAAATGCAAATATTTCAATTGCTTAACTTTATGCCTAATACAATTAAATTAGCAAAGTTCAATCTGTCGAGAGTAATTGAAATGTATTTCGATTTCTCTAAAAACTCTGCTCAATATACATAGTTTCAAAATTGAACATAGTTTATTTTCCCTACTACAAGCTCTCTATTCATGCTCACATTACAAAACAAACACTCAACTTTTATTGTATAGACACTCCCACACACACACACACACACCCTTGCCTCTTGGAGAGGAACTTTATCTGCATTTTCACTTGCGTGGCAGAAAAAATGAAACAAGTAAAAACCGAAAACCGCACAGAATATTTTTCCTTATATATATTTCTTTTTACTATTCCTTTCTTTTTTTTGCACATTAAGCGTTTTTCCCCACAGCATAATATAATATTTAAAAAGCAACAGCCAAAATCAAATGAGCATGAGAGCGTCCAAAAAAAGGGCAACAGCTAGCAAAAAGTAAGCGCAGTGCATAAAAGAATTGGAGAAATAAGATTTTTGCTGAGATTTGACTGCTTCATTAAATGCTCGAGCACATGGCACAGAAATGGAAACACGCTGCGTTCGCACAAGCGGAAGGAGTTGAGCGAGTTGGGTTTGAGTCATGAATATGCACAGATATCCTGTATGCGTAACGATTAAATCAATCCTTCCTGTAGTAACGGCGCAACAAAATGTTAAACTAACGTTTTAATTCTTTTTTTGTTTTGTTAACTTTTTTTTTTTTTTTCTCTCTCATCCACTAACGGCTAAATAAGCCCCAGGCTACTGGCAACTGCCAACTGACGCAAAGTTGTACAACTTGCTCCTGTGCCCAACATCGTCCAACTCCCGCCTACCGCCCGCTGTGACTACGCCAGTGCCAGTGCCAGTGCCTGGGCCTGTGCCTGTGCCCGAAAGCGCTGCGAAGCGGAAATGTCAATGCAGCGGCACTTGCACTTCCGTTGCCTACTTTTGTGCGTCGGCAACGCCGTCACCAAACTTTGCCTGCGCCTCAACTTTTTGTTCTAGCGCGCTCAGCTTGCTGACGTTAACACAAAATGGAAACAAATGGCAGCCGTCGTCATCGTCGTCGCTGCAGCACTCCCTCGGGGGGGCTTCCACACAAAACTTCGATTATGATAAATGCGAGTATGTGTGCCACACACGACTAAAACAAAAAAAGAAAAGAAAAAAAAAATGTAGGCAGCCCATCTGGAGAAATGCACGCCGAGAAGCTTCCCTGCGAAAAAGCCACGAGTGATATATTAGTTTTACTTGAAAGGGATATAAGCCATTGTCGCTTGGGTGTTGCCAGGAGATAAACTCGATGCTGCTGCATGTATGTGAGTTTTAATTTCAGCAAAAAGTAAATAATATCGTGAATTGACATTAAGTGAATGTGACACTGTAAGCAGCTTAAGTTGAGTTGTCATCGCAAATAAATTTATTGAAAATATCATCGTAAATACTGCGCTGCAGTCAAATTTCATAAACACCCCATAACTCTGATCGCGTACAGAGCATACAAATTACACGAGAGTGCTGCTGTATTGGAATACAAGTTTTTAAAATTGCCAACGTCGCTTTTTACGCGTCATCAATTTGCGTTTATTTAGTAGCCATTGGGGCGTTGTCGCATGTGTCTGCTATGGTTGTTGGTATGGAGTAGTTTTCTTAGATATTGACCGGCAGCTGTCTTTTGTTTGTAGGCCATAAATTTGCTCTTGGTGACAACATTGTGGAGTCGACAGTCCTGGCAGCTATGCAAGACGCGCATAAATTACAGGGGCAAGGGTGCGTAGTGGCCTGGGCGTGCCATTTTATTGTATCAGACTCAGAAATGGCATCAGAAAGCTCGTTGTGCAATTGCCGCATACTTAAGGTAATCTCGTAGAGCGTTGTGCTTACTTCTAATGGCCATTCATCAGCTCGTTGAATGCAAACGGCAAATAAATGGCAGCCCTGACCAAAGCAAAAGAACAGAGCATAACAGGGCAGCAGACCGGGCCAACAACAATGGGGCTGACCAGCCAGCAATTGTCATACAAAACTGTCGACTCGAGTCCACTTGCTGAAGCATGGTAACAGACAGACAAACACAGAGCGAGAAAGAGAGAGAGAGAGAGCGGGAGGGAGAGAGAAGGAATAAAAAGAAGAGTACAGATAGAGAGAGAGAGCTGAAGGCCAGGGGCACTGCGGGTCGCGGTCTGTAATTGCAACTATAGCTGCACACTTAGCGCTATTTTACTTTAATGCGACTTTCTTTGCAATTCTCAAATGCCATTGTGCCTTTGTGCTGGATAAATGTTTTGAAAACTATTTCCATTTGCAACAAAATGCGTGTCAATAGAAAGCAGCTATGCGAGCTTAAAGGATTTGCCAGAACTACACTGACAAATACTTATTACAAGACTGTTAAATGTAGTTGTGCAACTTTTTGGATGGCAACTTCAACAGAACTTGGCCAAGCTTCGATAATTAAAGAGTAAATATATATTATTAAGAATCTTGGCACTTATCTAGTAAGCAGCTCATTTCACTTGACAGCAGACACCACTGCTCTGTTTGCTAAGCACAATAATAAAGTAATTATAGTCAGTGTACTTTGTAGTTGTGTAGTTGTTGACCCAAGACCTATTAGGTATAACTGCTGACTAACCTGGCCAGAATTAAGTATACGTTGCAAGTAATATATTTATTAATGACAGAATTCGGGCTAAAATACTTTTATGGAATTTCAAATACTTAATTCAAATAAAATATTCTTTACGCGCATAGCTTAAGCTTATGGAAACTAATGGGATTTTTTTGAACAATATTTAACTAATCTGTAGTTGCAAGTTACGAGCAAATGATATTGCGAGAAAAAGTCTTAATCCCAGAATATCAAAAGCGTATGCGACTGCCAAGAAATGGCCACATGCCGCTGGCTTAGCGCCAGTTGCTCTAACAAGTTTAGCCACTTTTTGATGGCCATAATTCAAATTAGGACGCCAGCAGTTCGTCGTTGGGGTGAAGGGGGCGCGCTGTGAACGCGACGGTCATCTGACAAATAGGCCGGACAGAAGTCGCCTTTAAGCGTACTTTAAGTTGGTCGAAATTGGGTCGCAGATTGCCTGAGACAATGGACAACGCATCCTCGCAGCGGTTACGACTGCGGCCGAAACAGCGGAAACGGAAGCGAGCAATGGCGAGCGCGGCCTAATGTTCGGTGGGCGTTAGTTGATGGGCAGCTAGACGGATGGGTATATGGGTGGTTGGATAAATGGCTGGCACTGGGCGGCGGTAACGGAAGCTTTCAATTTCAAGCTGCAATGCAAAAGGAGCCACGACAGCCTCGGACTGCAGCTCAAAGCAGAAAAAGTAATTTATTTCGTATTGCGGTTTTTAACCACATTTTCCACTTTGTACAGCAGCAACGACAGTCAAAAAAGGCAGCACCAGCAGTAGCAGTAGCTCCAGCTCCAGTTCCAGCAGTAGCCAAGACTATATTCTCTCTATGCCAGCGCCAAGCGCTCCGTCCACGGCTCCATGACTATAATATAAATTTGCTTTGCTCTGCACTGCCGCCCTGTCTGTATAGCTCGATAAAAAAGGCTCAAATGCGGTTCCGCTTTTTCTTTTGCCCTCTTTTCAGCACATTTTCTTGCCATTTTTTGCCGCTCACGAAAAATTTCATCGTTTAAATTGCATTTGACCCAAAAAGTGTACCAAGTGCGAAGAGTTTTCTATTTCGTTTTGTCCTCATCTCCTTTTCACCTGAACAAAGCGCCAACTAACTTGAAGTTGAAGTTATGAGCGACAAGTGTGCGAATGCGACTTCCGGTAGAACTGGCCGTGCTAGCGTCTGCCGTGTGGCTTTCCGGTCCGGGCCAGATATACTTCTTGATGTCTACTATTTGGTATGCAAGGCGCAGACGAGAAGAGTTATTCATTGGGAAACTCGAGCCGAACAGTTGGCCAGCATTAATAGACACGCACAGAGGCGCAAAGGCTGCATGATGAATGAAGAGATAACTGCATAGTTGTCAAAGGGAGAACATTGCATTAGTCAGAGACACAGCCAAAAAGTTCTGGAGCATGGACGGAAGGAATTAACATTCGAGTAATCACTTGGCCCCAGAGGGGTCCTGTACATTCAAGGAAACTAATTTGAATATAAAATTAATTTACTCAACCAAAGTGCAGTCTCAGTCCTTAATTTGCCTATTCACCAAGGATATATTTCCGAGCAAATTGAATATAGAATAAAAGCTCCCTCCACTGCTGATAATCAAATTTCCAGGCACATCTAACACTTTGCTTTGTATTCTCTTCGCAGTCGGCCATATTTACTTGTAATTTACAATATACAAAGTCCATTCCAATCAATTGTACCAAAGAGTAAAGCAAACAAACAAAGAGGCTGGCCATGTAATTTCTTTTGCTCTTTTCAAGCAACCGTGACAACACAGAACCGCCAAAGAGAAACGTACTCGGAGTGTACAAAAACCTAACCACACTCAACCAAAAGCCAAATAAAAGCCAACTAAAAAGAATTGATTTGGGGCAACAGTATGCTGAAAGAAACTCACTTGATTGGGGACTCTGGTGCAATCAAACTGCTTAATGTGCAGTTAACGCCAAGAGGAGCCCTAACACAGCAGCAACGACAACAATAACAAGAACAACGACAACGACAACGAGAAAAACAATAACAACAACAAAAGCAGCAACGACATCAACAGCTACAAAAACTAAGTGAAATCAAATCGCAACTTCGAAGGGAGCAGCACTGCTGAGCTAATTCAATTGGCAATGTCAATGTAGGTGAAGAAACAAGCAAACAGGCGCAAGTAGTCGAGAATAAGTAGCCAACAGCCAATAGCTAGGAGTTGGAAGCTTCCACCAACCCACTTAGCTGATCGATTTCACAACGCCTCACAGACTGCCAGTTGTGGTTGGATGTTGCTGTTGCTGTTGCTGTTGCAGTTGCTGTTGCCTCAATTGAAGCTGATGACTTGACTTTCAGCATAGCTTAAGCCTGACCGAAGGGCACACACAGCTGCCGAACAGCATTAAGTTGCATGCAATGTGCTCTGTGTTCTGTGCTACACAGATATTTGTTGCTGCCGAGCCGTTTCTCTTGCTGGGACAGCTTAAGTACTATATACAGATGTTTCGAGTAAATTGCGCATACGTCACGTGGTCTGTGTGTGATGCTGTAATAATAAATGACAAGTGTCAGATTCAAATGTTTCAATATTTAATTTAATTTATATTTAAGTAAGTTCAACTAGAATGTTCTCCTCCAGATTGGTATATAAACTAAAGGTGCAATTGCATGAATATATTCAATAAAGTCTTTCAGTTTTCTTTTATGTTTTCAAGCTAGACACACATTGCTTTAAACGTTACGAGCCGCTCCGTCATGCAATGTGGCTTGCATGCCATAAATGTGCTCTCAAATATTTGCATATTAATGCAACAAATGTGAATCGTGCGTGTGTGGGTGTGGGTGCGGATGTGGGTATGCGTGTCCTCTGTGTCCACGTATGTGACATATTTGTGCAAACTCCTGACCCCTTTGTCATTGCCGCTGTTCAACTTTGTTCTGCCACTCGTGCAGACAGCTCAAACATTTACATACAAAATACAACACGAAAAATAAAAACAAAAAATAAAAAACCTGAGATAGACATGCAAAACCAGCTAAGCTCACTTTGCGGAACTGTGGAATACGTGATTTTCAAACTTCACTATTGCATTCGGATTTTTGGGCACCTTTTGACATTTCAGTTTATTAATGACTATGGATCTTAAATCGTTTAAAAAAATACAAAATGTATGCATATTTGTGACATAAATCATGCAAATGCTCTTGGCTAAGACTCAACTCGCTGCTCTTTCATCATATATTACCTTGAAATCTGTGACATTTGTGTGTCGAAATGCTGCTCACCTCTAAGTTGAAATTTATGTATGCATGCATATGCGTCCCTTCGTGTGCTCCAGCGGGTTTTCGTTTTCGTTTTCGTTTTTTGTTTTTCTTTTCGGCTTAACCCTTTTGTAAATTGTTACATTTTCGCACGTACGTATGCGCCTTGTATTTTTCTGACTGCATGTGTCTGTGTGTGAGTGTGCGTGTGTCTGTGTGTGTGTCTAAGTATAAATTGAGGTGTTTTTGGGTGCACACCTTTGCTTTTTAGGCCATTTGAAGTGCGCATGCATCTGCCTCATGTATTTAGATGTATTCTGTGTGTGTGTGTGGACATGTTTCCCATTAGGCTACAGACCGAAAATGTATTTTCGTATGCTTTAATGGACTTTTCTGGTTAAGTCTGTAATAATTTAGTTCTTTTGCATTGCTTTAATCCTTATCCGTGTAATTGGCTGATCAGCTTTTGTATATTTGGAGGTAAGCACTGATAGGAAACTGTAGTTAAACACAATTCGCATTCAACGTGTGCTTGCGAATAAATATTTGATTTAAGAAAAAACAAAATGTTGCTCAAGCAAAGCCTTGGACATATTCGAAACAATATTGACAAGTTTTAAATTCTGCTGCATGCAGCTCTTTAATATTTGAATAAAAATAACAGAAAAGTGGAAACATAAGTTGAAAAGACACCTGAACCTGAGCTGAACACAACATAGGCACGTCTAAAACGTTTTTCATTTTTTAAAAATCCCTAACAAACATTTTTGTTTCTGATTTGCCATAGACTAACAGGGAGCTGCATACGCCTATAGAGATATATATGTATATATGTATGTATGAGCCTACCGTAGGCGAGCTCTTCAATATTCTGTTGTAAGCCGCTTTATTGCCAGCCTGGGGCAATATGCAAACTCTGTTGCAATCCCCAGACAGAAAAACGCTTGCCTATGCAAATTTTGAAAGCATCAAAACAGCCAAACAAGCGAACACACTCAAATCAAACGCGAGCAACATTTCCAAATGGGAGTAACGGCTAGAAGCAAACCCTTTTTGCTTTTTGCTTTTTGCTTTTTGATTTTTGATTTTTGCCTTTTGCCATGCATGAAAAACAGCAAACAGAGAACAGTAGTAGTTCGATGAGCAAACAATTGAAGCAGTTTGAACAATTGGAAGCATAGTTTATTTTATTATTGTTTGTATTGGTTTTGGTTTTGGTTTTCGTTTTGTTTTTCGTTTTGTTTTGTTTTGTTTTTGCTCTCTCCCAGAGGTGCACGTGCTTGAAAGGCAAACAATGCGGTCGCACAATAGCCCCATCAGAAGAGCAAACTAATTAAAATTAAAGCCACACTTTAACACCATCTGGGCAATAACTCATCTTTAATGCAGCACGGCAAATTCACTTGCATTGGCTTTTGCTAAATTTATGACCGTAATAAAAGCCAGCACAATAATTCTAATTTCCCGTTCAAGTGATAAGGCCAGCCGGAACCGTAAACCTGCACACCATAACACCAATAATATACAATTGCAGAGCATTAAAGAATACTTCATTCTGTTTCGTCGCCCCCAGTTTAACATTTTGAAATTCGAATGGCATCATAAATTCCAACAATATTTCTAAATAACTAAACTTTTTCATTCCTGGCAATTTTGTTGTGCGAATGTGGGTGACATATCTCATGGATATATCGTTTGAGCATTTAAGCCAATTGTTGTCATAAATTTGAAATGATTACACTGAAAAGACATAAAATACAATTTCACTTATTTGGACGATCTGCACGATTTACTAAATAAATTGAAATTAAAATTAATTAAATGCGTATCGAGCATCAACCTTGTCTTCGACTGTTGCCTAGCAGCCTTAAACGTTATTATTTGCAACAGCTTTAATGGAAGCAACCAATCATCGGCCTCAACCAAGTCGCTTGTAAACAGAAACCGCAGCCAAGAAAACGCATGTAACAAGCTTCAAACAAGTTAGTTGGCAAGCCAGCTTGACTTGCAAAGCAAACTTTCCATTCCTTTAGGGACCCTTGCTGAACACTTAGCTCTATTAATAATGTTATATTGTAGCTGTCGTTATTGTTGCTGTTGGCCTGCCTGCTGAAGCTCCTTGCACTTTAAGCTCCCACTTCTTGAGCTATTTATCATTAGTAGCAAAGTGTTAATGTTCATGTACGGCAAACATAAACAAAGTGAGGCAGGTCTGTTTGCTCTATGCAATACAACCAATCTGCGCACTTACATTCCCTCAATTTCATGCTTACACTTACATATATACATATATATGTTTGATACGGCAAGTGAATTGGGAACTCAATGAGCACTGAATTGAATATGCACACGTAGCCATAATTATTGGCTTTATCATTGCGTTTGGCATGATTATTATTATTATAAGCAATTATTTTTGTGGCAGGGGCAGCCACAGCATTTCATGATTAAGTAGCTGCCATTGAGGAGTCAAATTGAATTTAGCACTGACTAAAATCTGTCTCTGTTCAGAGCTAAAAATTCTATCATATATAACATACTTATTTGTGTTCATTTTATACATAGTACTATATGTAGATATGCATGAACTGACATGTTAATGACTTTTTGGGACTGGCATGTCAAATTGAAATTGTTATTGCCGGCAGCAAAATGGCCACATCAGTCTTACGACGTTGCAACATTTTGTGTGCACTTCTTTCACTTGCCACTAACATCATTGTGTGCCACACATCTTTCGAACATTCGGCTAATCCCCGACCGATCCAACTGAGCTGGTATTTTCCCATGCCGGCGACTTCAAGTGCTGCAGTTGCAGCTGCAGCTGCAGCCTCTTGGCAGCATTTTCTTTTTTCATCCTATGCTGCTCACATTGTCACTGCCGGCAGCCCAAAGATGACAGTTTGGATGGCAAAACGTATATCACAAAAGCACATGGACAGATTCTGCGTGAAGGTTGCGGGAACAAAAACTGCAAGCAGGCAGTAAACAATATATCTTTGCATGTAAGTATGTATGTACAGGGCGAAGCCAGCTGCCGAGAATGTGATAAAGCGCATGGGTAGGTGGTGGAACGAGCCAATGCTCGTGGGCGTTTTTTACATTGCCCTGAATTTGTCGAGCAGTCGAGCACTTGAATCGTTTTCCTGGCATTCACATTCGTTATACGCAACCGTTTTTACTGTTACTCACTAAAAAAAAAACCATCAGCTTTTGACATTTGTGGAGTGGAAGAAAAAATATATATAAATTGCAATATATTAACCCAAACAATAGAGTCGCCTTGTGGTTCTTGTTGTTGTCAACACAATTCAGGTGAGCATTCGAGTAAGCACCATTCATTGTGCCAATTTCTACTTATGGATTATATCGATAGAACTAATGTACTGTGAGTATTGATAATATATAAAAATGCAATTTATCTTATCTCAGTTCTGCCCTTATCTTTCTCAATCATTATCTCTCCCACTTTCTCTCTCTCACATTCTTTATCTATCTTGCTTTATTTATTTATATGGCATAACCTAATCATATCATATCATATATACACTAGATCTACAATATTTTGCCAATCGCTCATGGCATATAAATGTTAGATTAGATGTGAACGACCTCAACTCGGCTACAAATTTCAATGTTTTTATTTTCATATTAATAATAATGATATAATATTCACAGCTGGCAAAGAACTGTTTTCACTCACTCATACTCAAAGAGCAACCAATGTACTTTGCTTTTGCAACGATTCGTTTGCGATCTGAGAGAAACTCTTTATACTTGCAAATAAAACGTCTTCTTTGTATGTATTGATATGTTCTCATGAGTGAGTTTAAAACAGTGTCACACGAATAGCGCTCAGACGAAAGCCGAAACGAGAAGAAGAAACCGAAGTGTCTAGCTCAGAGCGAGAGTCAGGTGAATAGGGTTTCTTTCGGTTCTTGGCAAGCAGAATCATCACATTTTTAAAATTGTTTTCCTTGACTTACCTTGAGCTCAGATTAAATTTATAATATATTAAATCAAATAATTTTTAATTACATTTTTGTATACCATAATTTTCAGAGTGAACTAAAGGTCTGCCCACAGCCCAACGGATTAGTGGTATGCGTTCAGCACAAACGCAGTTACCACTGGCTGTTGCAGTTGCAGCTGCAGTCGAATTACAGCAGGCTTGTGGCATGGGCCGCTTTGCCAGCATTCTTATCCAACCACCGATAACAGTGAATAACTACTCTGAAAGGCATAATTTAAGTGGGTGCGGGCTGCTTACCGCATTTACTGCACTTACCCAAACCATTCAATGGCCACGCTCCATCATCGTGGCTGCAGCGCACAGTACATATTTCTCATGATTAAAATTGCATGTGTGGCAAGTGGTTGGCTGCACTTGTTGTTGGTTGGGTGGTGCGGGCAGCGAGTGCCTATACTTCCCCGAGCTGGCGCAGCTCAAATGCGCAACAATTGCTCCAGCCCCTGGCGCAACTGTATACTCCATATAATATCCGAGCTAAGCGGTTTGTGATTTGCCATTGCCCGCTTTTAGGCATTCAAGCAAATTGTAATACAATTAGCGTCATTTACATGGAATGCTGAATTCTTGCATGCGTATTCAAGTGTCTGTGTGTGTATGTGTGTGTGTGTGTGTGCGTGTGGGTGCATGCACAAAAGCTGCTTAGTTCACACACCTTGCGGCTGTGGGAAGGCTCCGTCCTTTGGCAATTTATGCGCACTTCGTTTTCAATCAGCTGTCTGCCTATTATATAATAATGCGCTGAGCACTCAAATTGAACCAATGCTGCAGATTTCCAGGCAACAGTCTAATCTATATTATTTTCCTGTAATAGAAACACTCAAGGTCATATCTCATATATCATTTTATTAGATTCAACATAAAATTTAAAAGCAGACGATCCTGTTGCAGAGATTCTAGATAGAAACATTTAACCTAAATGGTGAACTAAACCAGCTTTTGTCGTGGATAGCGGCTTTCTGGTAAGCGAAAGCTTGCCGGAAACTTCCCGTTTAACAGTCCCTTTGGTGCGTGGCATTATGTAATTGGAATATATATTCTGGGCCTCTTCCAGTGCGACCTGTAGCTCGGCCTGACTATTAAGTACGCTCGTGGGCTTCAGTGGGACTTGATAGACAATCAGTTCCATTGGTATACCGTGTGGCAGCGGCTTTCCGTTGTTGTCCAAAACCGATTTACTGATGCTCATTAGCTCGAGTACCTCAGAGTCACGTAATAGTACATAGTTCTCGTCGATGGGTAAAAAATCGCTGGGATTCTGAGAGCTTGTGAAGTCGCGCACCGTACGAATCAAACTACGCGAACTAATATAGTGACGATCGAAGATGGTTAGCGTGTAATACATCTTGCGGGTGGTAATGGGAGACACCAGCCACAATACATAGAGGCCGGCATTGCCTTTGTGTTTTGCGAGCATCTCGGCTTCCAGCTTCTTGTCCTCCAATTGAGCAAACCAGGTGCTTCGGCAGACCATCATCATGATAGGCAAGTGTCTCTCGTACTTCTGAAAATCGTTCATCAGACCCGAATTCGGCAAGCTCACATTGTCAAGACCAGGCCGCGTATGTGGTTTCCCCTTTATGCCTCCATACATGAGAGTGGCCACGCAGCAGTTGTCTCCATATTCCAAGCCAGTCGGATCGAAGGACATCAGCAGCGGCCGATGCTCGAATATCTCTGCGGCAATGCATTTCGGATGATTAGCGTGCTTGTGCAGCATATGCATCATTACATTGGATGGAAATACGATGTCAGAACAGATGCCCACTGGACAATGGCCAGGCATTCGAGATAAGTTCTGCACTTGAATTTGCTGTTTCTTTTCTTTTCCATCTTTTTGTTTTGTGTGACGTCGTCCCCTTGGTGATTCCATGTTTCTCTTCATATCCGTTTCCATAAATGATTTTAAAAACTATTCATATTTATTAAAATCAAGAAAATTAGTATTCAGTCAGTGTTACTCTCAAATGCAAATTAAAAACTATTTTTCAATCTCGATGACATGAAATATGAAGCTTGTCCTAAATACTATCAGAAATAATATACAAATGTTCCTTATTTCTCACAAAAAAATATAAAACAAGGTTTCAGAGTTTTATCTTAAGCATATAAATAGAAGAATACACTTTGGCACTGCAATTAAACCAGGACGTAGAGTAAAGTTTCTTCTACCCACTTGCAACAAAATATCCGCACTCTCTGGTCTTGCGGCACGTTAAGCCTCTGCAGCATACATACATATATGCAGACATATGCACTAGGAGACACAGCTGCTGTACGGCATCTCTAAAGCTAGTAAATTGCCGTCCTTCTTTTTTTTTTCTCACATGCGAATGTTGCAGAGTATAAAAACTGCAAAGTCTGTGAATGTGTGTGGGGAAATAAACAAAAAACGGAATTAGTCGACAAAAGGCTAAAGCAAAGTGCCAAAATATTCGGTTTTACTACATTTTTTTTTTTTTTTGTCTTCCTTTGAGTGCCTCAAAAACCACAAAACTTGAAATGCCTAAAGCTTTGAGCCAGCTGTTGCTAAGTTAACCGTTGTTGACGTTAAAAGCCTTTCGACCAACACAACGAAAGAGCCAAAAAAAGCCACAGCTGAAAGTACTAAGACAGTGTGCAAAGCCTCCGGCTCAGACATTCATACATATCAATATTTACTGTGCCATAGAATTGAGTTTTGATTATGACCATTGCACTCCGAGTAGCTGAATTAGTCAGAGCGATGCAACTTTAAATAATACTTTGTTCGTTGGCAGCCGTTGTTAAGATGATGATGAAAAATATCATGTGTTGCGCTCTCACAATGGCAGTCAGCAGTCAAAGTTTGAGCCAGCTTCAATGTTGGTTTATGCAAATCGGCATAAACTAATTTTAGATTGTATGACAGCCGCAAATTAATTCAAATTGAGTGATCACCGCAAGGCAAACAATGGCAACAATGTGGCCGAGCAGCGTATAGTGAGAGGACCGAGCCAATTGCAGTCCATATACTTAAGCGTCCGGCGCCGGACCCAGTGTGAGAGAAACTGTTAGCAAAGCCTCTAATATATGGCACAATATATATGCCATAATATATGCAGCCTTATTACACACACACAGTGCAGGCACTCGAATGGAATCGCATGCACATGCATTGTATATCAGTGCGATGTGGGGTGTGGGCCATCGCCTGGGTCAGCTGGTGCCAGTTCAGCAGGTCAGGCGAGGTCAAACGCCATTGTTCAGCAATCTTAAATTTCCATTGCATGTTGCTAACAAAATTAATGTGCGCTCGGACAAACGGTGCTTAAAATGAATTTTAGCCAACTTTCATGCATACCGACCGACCTAACATATTTGACCGTTAGTGCTTGAGCTGAATGTAGGTTAATGTTGGCAGCTTATCGTTAATATTGATATAATTATTGAATTTAAACTCCAGCAGCTTGCGAGCTTTAATGCCAGCAGACTTTGCTTGCTGGCCAAATGGTTGTTTGATTTGTCAACAGCAGTTAACTGGCATTATTGCTCAATTGTTGGCCGAGTCATGTCATCGACGGACATTGATCTGAGACAAAGGACTCGGGCAACTAGCAGGCCGCCCATTTGTCATTGGAACAGCTCGACATGCCCAACCTGGGATGCTGTTTGCTGTCTGTAACTGGTCTGCAATTTGCGTCACGCACATCTTGGAGCCAGCTTCCGCCTTGGCTTCCTTGGCTATGTGTCACAAGCAGCCGACCGATAATCAGTCAAACTGTGCGGGCGTGCCTTATTCAAGGGGCGCTGAATCCATGGCTAAGGATCTCGCTGGTCACGTAGCCAAAGTAGCCATTTTTGTTTGATTTATTTACCTGGCACGCTGCTAACTGTTAACTGTCATCTGTGGCGACATTAGCCACTCGCCGCCTGACCAAGATGATGCTCTGCTCCCTCTCTCTCTCTCTCTGTGTCTGTGTGTGTGTGTTGGTTTGTTGGGATTTGGTTAACAGCAGCTGTGACCATGCCACAGACTAGGATAACGCCACGCATGCCAAATATCTGAACGTCACGGTTGAACAACTGCCTGACGAGGTAGGTGACTGGCTGACTGACTGCCTCACTCACTGACTGGTTGAATGAGTGATTTTTTGTTGTTCTTGCTGCTGCTGCTGCTGTTGCTGTTGCTGTTTGTGTCCACTGTCTTGGTTATCAACTCGCTTCCACGTGTGTTCTGCGGTTTGCTTTGTACTCAGCGCACATGGCGTACACGTATCGTCTATTTGTTATGCTCTTTGGCTCTGCTGGCAAATTCAATTTGAACGTTGGCCATGTTGCATATGTTTGTTTATTTAGCCTCGGGCCTCGGGCCTCGCCCCTCAGCCCAGCCAAACTTCATCTTTATTTGCCGTCCAGCGTGTAAACACCTTTAAATCAGTACCGAACTCTACATTTTGTGAACCTTTATGAACTGTGTAAGTAGAGATACAAAGCGCACGAGACGCAAGCAGACATTTAAAATGGAGTTGGGTCAGCTTATTAATGCCAGGGTCAAAAGGGTACTCATTAATTTTTCAGCTAAGCCAAAGATAATTTTAAAGTCTTTAAATATTTTTGTACAGTATCTTTTAATTGACTTTAATTTGGGAGCATGAGATTATTTTCATGTTGTCTGACCAGAAGAAAAGGCCTAAATATAATTTAGGTATCATTCTTTTATACCCAGCATCCATTGAAAATGGCAATTCAGGGTAGAAGGAGACAGGCTGGGAGAGAGAGAGAGAGAGAGAGAGACAGAGAGAGGGAGGGAGGCAGCGAGAGAACGCCTAATCAAAGTGAAGACAAAGTCTGTCAACATCAATGCAGGAAATATACTACTAAGACTAGGTAAATATCATGATTTGACCAGGTAATATCTGTTCATCAATGAAACTAGTCGAGCAATCTCGACTAAAGTTTTCGTACTTGTTTCTTTTTGAGTTCGTTAGCGACTTTTTACCAGGCTTTTTTATCCAAATAAGCTGAATGTATATATTTGCAAGAGTTTGGGCAATGTTCTTTTCAAATTAGTTTATCGCGTGACGCCTGCATAATTTGTGTCCAAATTGAGTATACGCCATGTGTTGCCGAGCTGCCGATTTGCATGTTAGTGGAGTGGCAATTTCGGTGTCTACTGCTCTACTGCTCTACTGCTCTACTGCTGTGCTGCTGTCCCTCGCTGATTGCAGCAACAAATTGCAAACTTATTAAGTTTATTAAAAACAACAGCGGCTACAAAGACATCACTGGTAGAAGTAGGAAGCCGGAATAAATTCCACTTTGTTGTGCGCTTAACTTTCGCTGCTGCAATTCTGCATAATTTACTTGAAGCATTTTGCAAACAATGCAAACAGCACTGGAGCCCCTCAACCCCAGCCCCAGTCCAGCTGCCAAGCACCAATTTGCAGTTTCAACTGTGAGTCGCAAGTTTTTCGCAGATGCTCGTTAATGTTTGGGCAATTTTTAGTTGCCAGCAGCTCGTCCAATGCTCGGCCCTGTTATTCATTATCAAAACAAGAGGCCAGCAGCCTTTTAACGTCCTTAGATGCCTGCTACATCGCATTGTCACAGTCAGCTCTTCGAGGCATTTGCGTGGTTGTCTGTTTGCTTCGTTATGTAGTGGGTCTGCTTCATACTGCTTTCGTTCCATTTCTACTTTAAATTTTTGGCCTTATTTGTTGTACTGCTGCTATACGCCTGAATGTATGTAAATATCTTCTTTTTTCTGCTTCTGTCGGAGCAGTAAGTGAGCAAAGTTTTTGGCGCTGTTTGTTTTAAATTATTTTTAATGACAGTCTTAATGCAATTGTCTTCAATTTTATTGTTTCGCTTTTATTTTCAAGTAATTATGCGAAATCGGGACTCTTCATTTATTTTCTTATTTCTATGTTAATTTAACCGTTGTCCTTTTAGGACAAATAACAACAAAAAAGTTTCGCATCTTCTAAATTTCGATGAGCCTGCAGATTGTTTTCTTGTTGGCTGCATGTTAGATGATTTGTTTGTGTTAGAAAGTTGCTCTACGATTTCTGTTTCAATTTGTTCCATCGCCTACAGCTGCATGCTGAGCCTGTTGCAATTTACGCCGGCTCACAGCAACTTTCTTGTTCTGGGCCTTGGCTCTGCCGTTGCCTTACTCGGAAAAGATGGCAAGGATCAGGTAAATTTCTGTGCACATTTTCTACATTAGTCAACATTAAAAATTTATTTGCTTTGAGTAGATTACACGCATACAGCGCGTTATGGATAAGCAGAGGCAGCTGGAGCAGAGAGCGTGGCGGCAAGTAACTGGGGTCTAAGTTTTTGCATATTCCCTTATAACCCACACAGAAGATGTAAATAAATGGTAGGAATATAAAGAAAAGGAACTGAGAGTATAGTGGCCGCCAGCACAAATGAGCTGCCAGCAAATTAAGTGCAGCTGGCAGCTTCGCCTCGGCTCGGCAACTACTTTAACAAACTTTTCAAACTTGCTGCGCTTTAAGTTTTCCATTAAAAGTCGCGGCTTCAATGAATCCATGGATTGCGGTCCAGCAGCTTGTATACCAGAACTTAATGACGCCAGCCAGCCAGGCAGCCAGCCAGTGGGCACATAGTTAATCACCAATGGCTTTCCACGGCTGCTGCAGCCTCCAGTCGAATTGAAACATGTTTTCAATTCAACGCCCCGTAGCTGCCTAGCTGAGCGGGAGAATTATTGCCAACAGGTGAGGCTCCGGGCACTCTGATATGTGTTAAATTTTGTGTGAAAATTGTTGTTCGCAGCGGGAATGGGAAATGAACATTTTAATTTTTTCAATATTTTCTCATTTATAGTTTTTATTGAGCTGCATAATACATATAATCAAAGACAAATAATAAATATATATTTAATATTTTATAGCAGCGTAATTGCTTTCTGCAATATTCATGTGTTTTTCCAGAATTAAATATATATATATATATGAATAATCTTTTGCCAGATGCAATCGAATAACTTAAACTGCAATTTATTGAAATTCAATTCACTTTTAAGAGTATATATTAAATATATTTAAGGAAATAACATTCAATAGTGAAATACTTAGAACTAAGCATTGCGTAAGCTCTTTTTTAATCATAAATACTCACAAATTAATGTATTAATATCACAAATGTCATAAATAACAAGCAAAACTTGCACGACTAGCAAATAAATAAAGTGCAATTTAAGCCTGAAAATAATGCCAATTTAGTTGTTAGTTGTGATTTACAAGCTTCGGATTGCAAACATTGGCACATTGCGAATGCCAAAATGAGGAAAACAATTGTTTGCCAAGTTGTATTGAGGTCAATAATAACTTAAACGCATTTATTTATTTATTTATTTTGCATTTGAGTTGCATTTTAATCACAGGCAACCGCAACTAGGCGGAGAAAATCGGGCGGGCTTTTCAATCAACGACAGGTATTTATTTTCGAGAATGCAATTGAGTGGAATTTGGCCGACAAGACATTTTGTCAGCTGCTCTGCGGCTTGAGTAATAATTAAATCAATTACGCATGAGAAACTAAATGCATGCATGCCTATCGGTGGGAAGAGAACTTTTCAATTAGAATATATCATATTAAGTGAATAGCAAATTAGTTGCGGCTGCTAAAATTAGTGTTTTAATGAATATCTCTTTAATTTGTTGCGTGTTTGTAAAACAAATCAAATAATAAATTCATTTAATATCTATTGGGTCTACAACAATTGGAGCAACTCTCGCATTTGTGCTGAAATTGCAGTTTTTCCTTGGCTACAAATGGAAATTGCCATCTAATAAACAAAAGACATCTGCCTGTTGTCTGGCACTGCGTGTGCGATGAAAGCCGCTCGGGGCGGATGCGATATATGCAAATTGAGTATACGCAGCGTGACAAATGCATGCGATGCGAACAACAACGAAACTATGCGTTTCATTCACGCACTGAAAACTCAGGCACAATGCCAGAGATCAATTATTCAGGCCCAGTGCATTAACGCTCAGCCCACATTGGCATAATTTGTCAGCTGTCGGGAGTCCTGCCCGCCTATTAAATATGCCAACGTGCAAAATAAATTGCCAAAGTGCTTGTCACTGAGTGCTAAACAAATAGCAAACGAATCACAACCAAATGCTTAACGGCATGACATTCCGCATTTCTCTTTCAGCTGAGTCCGAGCCAAACCAAACCAAACCAAACCAAACCAAATGAAATCAAACAATTCGCCAGTCGCCAAGAACTGGCCAAGTAAATGTATTGCACTTTGTTTTGTGGTCTGCTGAATTGCAATTGCCAATCAGACAATGTCAGCACTTCTCTGACACAATTTCCAAATGTTAGTTTGTTGTTTTTTGACTCAATCTTCTCTTGGACTAAGCTAATTTCATCGAAGTTACTAACTGATGCTGGCATCCGCTTACACAGAAATTGAATTATTTACGATGCTTGCCATTTTATAAAGTCTACAGCGCTATAAAATGATTACTGTCTGGAAATCCAATATTTTTTTTTTTTACATTTTCAACTATTCATTTTTGATTCAATAATTTTCATTAAAATATTTTAGATTACGAGTATTTCTTAATATTTTCAAACAATTTGAGCTGCACACACATTACACATAATTATTGTCTGGAACTTTTCATCTGTAAATATTTCCATCAAGTCCATTAAAATGCTTGGCGAGCTACGCTATACTAATTATGTATTAAAGAGTAATTCATAATTTTCCCTTACGAAGCATACATAATTACAGAATGCGAAAAATTATTAACTTTTGATTGCTGGTTCGTTGAGCTCGCAAAAATTGAGTAAAAGTTACTTTTAATTTTTGTACGCTTTATTTTTTACATCAACAGCTGAGTTCATGTTAATTAGGTAACGAGGCGTATGATTTACTTGCTTTCAAATTATGCATATTCTGAAAAATGTGAAAAAGTAAATTATTATCTTAATTATCATTTCATATTTAATACAAATTTAAATACATTGTTTTTTAATCTAGTCTTTGGCTAAAAATAAAACATAAATTCGTGCTCGAATGACCTATAGCTATTGATTCAAGTCGACTTGGCAAATTTAAAGTAAACGAAGGACTTTATTTGTCGATGATGCCCTGCACTCGATCCCCTATCAAGTTACAAGTGTATAACAGACATTAGAAGCCATTGGCGCACATTCAATTAGATTTTCTGATTGGTCGTTAGCCACATGGCAATTATGTTACCTTTCTCGAAAACCAATTAGCCATTTTATATATCCAGCCGTGAGTGGCTGCCACGAGCTGAAACTTCAAACCGGGCACCGACGGCAATTTGACTGGCTTGATGAAACCTTTACCTTTGCCGTAAACCAATTAGGACTCAAAAGGAACAGCGCGTTGTCCTTGTGCATTAATTGGATTAAATATGTCTAGTTTGAGCGAAACAAAACGGTTTGGCTTTTAAATGGGCTACATGGCGATAGCTCACGAGAGAAAATATAATTTTCCAAACAATTATTGCATGTAACCTGACCTTTGTTACAATTCATTGTTCGTTGACAAGAGCCCTTCATATACACATGCGTATGTATCTTTGCCTAACACAAACAGCACAAATTGTAAATTCATGTTAGAACAAACCCATTCAATAACAATAATAATAACAAGCAGCAAGTAAAAAGAATATGCGACAGCATGTTGCACAACATTTTGAGTAAACTTTATGCATATTTTAGTTGTGAGCACATTTAAAATATTCAAACATACAATTTCATGTTTTCTTACTGCTTAATACATACATACGTGCATATTTCTAAACATAAGTATATAAATGCAACTTAAACAGTTCAATATACCTTTAGGCGTTGTGGAAAACAGGGTATGTATTTGCTCTCATTAACATTTTGCATTTATTATTTTGCCATATATTAAATTCCAAATTATTGTATTAGCATAATCAAAATAAATTAATTACATTGTTGGCCAAATCAAATAAATGACCACAAATAGAACATTTTCTGCATAACGTAAACTGTTTCTGTTCGTAAATTAAAATATGTTTGACTATATAGAATAAAGTTGCAAATTTTAATGGAAGGCTTAAAGCTGCAACTGCCTTATTGAGAGTTTCATCAAAAATTGTTGCTGAAAACAACAAAATGTTTATAAATATTAAAATTATTTGAAGGGCAGCCTCGCAACGCAATGAAGACCGGATGATTTACATAGGGACACAAAGTGCCAATGCAAACATCTTTCCATTAAGCTATGGAAACTGACATACGGTAAGCCTTATGCCAACTTCAGTGTGTATGTGTGTGTGTATGTGTAGAGCCTGGTGTATCGACACTTGACATGTGCCTTGAAGGCTGACATTGCCTGTTTTTCAGTGTTCAATAAATGTCAACAAGTTTTCAAGTTATAATTGAAGCACTTCAACAAGTTTACATGGAGCTTCAAAGAAATTCGCACAATATCCACACAATTTTACATACCCATGAGGCTGCTGTGATGCTGCTGCCAAAAAATCTGCATCAGCTGCAGGCTGTCAAGTAAGTTCAAGAGTCAACAAGGCTTACGAAGAGTTTTCCTTTTGGCTAAGCTGCCGGCCCTGCCGTAGACCGCCGTACATAAGTCAAGACTATAAACTGTCAAAAGGTCATATAGTTGGGTCTTTGTCAAGCAATGTAATTTTCAAGAAAATCTCAAACAACAACAGCAACCGCAACAAGAGCAATTTGTCTCCAACTTCCCGTTCACTACAACTTAATTAATGAATACCAAATGCAGACAAAATACTTTCTTCACACAGAAAACAATGAATTTTCATGAATTTTTTATTATTATTAAATTTTATTTTCGCTTTAAGATATCAGTAATTGAAGTGATTTCTTCTCAAACTTCGGCTTTATTATTGCACTTTTGGCATATGCAAGCTATAATAATAAGATATCGAAGAATGATATAAACCAATAAATTGGGTTCAAACTTTTATCATAATCGTTAAAGATTTTCTACAAAAGCAAATAAAAGAAACTTTTCAAAAGCTAGTTGCATGATGATGTACAGATATCTTTGCATGCATATATCTGGATCAACTTCAAACAGAAAGTATATGAGAGTTTATTTGAATAAGAGTATAAGCTGCGATAAAGTCAAATAAAGCTTCGAACATAAAGTGCAAGGGCGAGTATTTGGGTAAGCTGGGATAAAGTTAATTAGACGAACTATCCAGAACGGCAAGACGTGAAATTACTTTGATGATACTGACATTAATTGAATTCAGTCTCATAGCACTTACTGTCTCCGCTGTGCGCTGACTAGCAACATTTTATATATTATATATAAGTATGTTAAATAGTAGCCTTACAAGCTAGAGACCAAAAGGTCAGCTTGACACATTTGATTTAAAGTAAGCTTTAAGTCTTGAAAATCACACTCTATGTCTGGGTCTCTGCCAGACCCGCAAAGCCTGGCAGTGTTTGCCATAATCTTAGCTGAAAAGCTGTCCCACAGAACACGCTGCTCACAATATTTGAAAATAAGAATAGAAACAATAATTTCCGTTATTGTCAACGCTTCACTCCACAGCGCACAATGGTGGCATCGAGGAAGCTGTCGCCTGGCCGTTTCCTGGCCATCTTTACCCGCTATCCGGCTACCCAGCTCATCTCAGCACTCATCTCATCGAAGGCTTTCAGTGCTCACACTTGATGTATTTCCGACTCCGACAGTTGCTATTTTGTTGCGTAGACATTTCATTTGTCAGTCCCTGGGGACGCAATCGCATTGTTTGCGCTTGAATTGCTAATACCCTGTGCCATGACACATAGTCTATATTTGTTTTTTTATATCAACTTGGTGAAATGCGATATAGAGTTTATATATTTTTGCTGAGCACAGAGGCCTTCATAGTCGAGCATATTATTTTTATATTGTCGGTTGTATAGATTTGCACGTTCGCTAATTAAAAATTTCTTCTTTTTTTTTCTTTAACTTCATTATTTCTAAATATACACGTTGTTGGCGGCTGTTAAGTGAAAATGTTCCCTAATTGTTTTTGACAGATTTAATTAACAGTTCGAAGTTTAGCATAATTGAAAATGAATTATATTGTGAGGTTCTCTTTATAAATTTAACTTTGAAGTTTTTCTTTTTCGATGCCGAAGGACATTTTCAAGCTTCTACGGCACAATATTAAGAGGAAATGTTTTGAATTGTCTCCATACTTGAAGCATAAGTATCCTGCTGAATAATGGGCTAAAAAATTAAACAAAATTTATAGTTGAGCAACAATAGTTTTATTGTTTCCTGACAACTCATAACTTGGTAAATTATCTGGTTTGAATCTATCTTCGGTGCATTAGCATCGATGGTCGATTTCCGATGTCCATAGATTAGTAATGTCAAGGGCCGCCTATCGACAAACTCTTTCTGCACTCTAGCCACCTGCAATGCGAAATCGTTTGGTATGTTATTATCCATTATGCTCAGCAAATATAGTTTAGGGCAATCCTTGATTAGTTCTAAGTAATAGGAAGAATAGTCATTGGAATAAATGGACACAATTCTGAACTCTTCCAGAAGACTAAGCTGTCTAAGAGCCCGAACATACTCGGCATTGGAGAAATTGCACTTGAGTATCTTCAGCGAACCAATACTCGCCAGTTGTGACTTCTTTTGTGGCCTAATATGAAAACTGAGCTCATGCAGATATGGACAGTAGTGTATAACATCTTTCAAAGTCGATATGCTTACTTCATCCGTCACCTTCAAGATAGAAACTCCAGTTTTTTAAAACGTCGCAAAAGTGCAGCTTCGCATTCTGAAAATATACCAAAATATTTATTTATTCTATCTAAATGTGTAATTGTGTGTACTTACTCTGGCCTGAAATTTGTAAGTGTTGCAGTCCTTTAGAGCTAACAATATTTTTTTTAACAAAGTCTTTTTTATCATCTTCACGCAAAGTGACACTTTGTAGACAATGCATTCCCTTAAGAAGTCTACAAAATTTCGTAAGAAAATATTTTTGATTCTTATTGTAGCTACTAGATAAGAATATACTCAAGTCGTCAACATCGATACACAGTTCTCGTATATTTTCGCTATTAATAGACAACAACTTGAGTTCATAGCTATAAATGCCTGACAAGAGCCAATAGTTGCCATATTTTACCCTGACCCAATGCTTAAATACATGGCGAATATAAGAACAGGTATCTGCAAAATTAAGAGCTTCTTTTATATCTTAATAGTTCAAAATACATTCCAAACAATATGTGTTGAGAATTAATATAGAATCATCGAATGTAGCACTCATCTCAACAGTTTGCAATTTACTAAAAAAGTTTGCAATAGTACCAAAAATAATATCTTATCGTAAGAAGAGATATGTAAATTATGTTAGGCATATTGCATCCGCCTTTCCCACGATCAGTGTCATTCTCGTTCTCAGGGCGGTAAATATTACGTGAAGCTCAACTGAACAATTACCTAAATCATTGATAGCCAGAAGTTGATTAAAGTGTTAATAATAAGTTATGATGGCTTTTTCCGAGTCGATTTCAAATATATGATACAATTTGCAGTCGGCGCAGTTTTCCGTAAATGTGTTAACTGTTATTTTAAAATTCCATAAATATTAAAAAATATCAACAAGGTAGCGCAAATACCGGTATTCCATATGCCATTCACACACGGTCGCATTAACTTTTATTGGCATCACATATACAACGACTGACCTACTTTATAATGCCGAAGCGGGCTGGCTACTGGACCCGTACAAATGCACACGCTTCCAGCACACACACACACGCTAGTACACCTGCTGACAAGGCACACACAGAGTTCACATACAGAAGTGCAACCTGAGATGAGTTGCGACGATGCACAGCATGAGAGCTGCTTTGATCTATGGCTCGTCCCTGAAGCCTTCTGCCAGCCGGGCTAAACAAACAGAAAAAACTTTTCAGAAAGTAATTTCAGCCATTTGCACGTTAATTTAATTAACAGAGCAAGTGCTCATCATCAGCCACAAAGGAGCTGGCGCCCCGGAACTAAGCAAAGAATAGAGTATAGAATAAGCTGAAAAGGAACATATATTTACCCGCTCTTTATTATATCCTATTCAGCCGCAATGTAAGCTTATCTATAGAAAATAAAATTCACAAAAAGGTTTGTTTTTTTTTCTAATGAAAACCAAAGCTGTTCAGCAATCGACCCACAGTCCATTAAATTGGGCGCTTAAGCATCTGCAAGATTAAATTCTGATAGAAATCCGCATACAAAACTCTAAATCACAGTTTATGGCCCTTTGGCAAATGCAAAGACGGGCGCAGCCATTATTTTATTTTTATTTTATTTCGTCTTATAGATGTGCACGCATATGAATACATAAAAACTCGATCAAAATGCATGGCAGAAACAATTTAAAATAATTCAAGAGACCCTTGCGGGCAGCCACAAACAAGCAACTGGCAGATGGCCTCACAAGCCCAGTGGATACGCAGGATTATCTTGCAGATACTCGTACTTACTTATCGTACATGCGAGCATATCCCAGCCAGAGTGCGTGTATGCAAGGAATTATCAAGTGTTTGTCAACACACTCGCACAAAAACACACGCCCACGCAGCCCAACACTCACATACTCAGACACTCAGAGGGGTGTCAGCCAGTAAGCACTACAAAGAGCTTATGTAAAGTGAAAGTGTGCGCGGTCGTGTTATAAGAAAGTGTCCGTCTTGTCGCTCAGCTCGTCCCTCGGACCGCTTAAGTATATGTGGTACAAGAAAATGCGTAAGCCAAACGACCGGAAAGATACACACACACATATGTATATGTATATATATTGGCGAACACATATATGCTTCTGCACATACATAAATAAGTTTCCGGATTAAACACACACCTCGGCCGCCATTGTCATCAGCCCAAGTTGGCGCAATAAAACCAATCTGAAACTGTGCATGAAACTTTTCCTTTGCCCTGCTGACTCTAAGTAGGTAAAGTATGTCATTTTGTCTGATACATACATATATTGCGTCTGTATATACATGTGTGTGGCTGAGTATGTGTGTGTGTACGCGTATGATATTGCTATCTTATGAGCAGACATCAAAGGCATAAGTTACATGCGTGAGCCATTCGTACAGCACGCATATGGCATTTATATACATATCTTACCAAATGTAAATTAATGCTAAATTTATTGCCTTTCGCCAAATTAAGTACCTCAAAAATACAAATCTCGAATCTTTTTAAAAATACTTCTGTAAGCTTTAATTATGATTCTATAAATATTCTGCTCTGACATTAAATTGTACACAATTACGGAGAGAACTCAAAGGTAGTTCAAGTAAAAGTTGTACATTTTGGTATGAATAGATGCTAGAACACTGTGCAATTCAATGGATCCACTGATCAAATACATTTCAGCATCACTCATAAAGGACTTTTCTTCGAAGATTCGTAGCGAAGAAATGATTTATAAAAGTTTTACTCTCTCGCTTCAGACACATACATACATATAAATATTATTTTTCCAGCTAAGCAATTTGAGCAGAATTATGTGCATTAATATATAAGTCTGAATATATACGTTTATTCGTACTTTTACATGCTATTCGCATTGTCCTTGTTTCTGTTAATACGGAAATATTTCATTTTTATTATGTATTTGTTTTTGTGTCTACTCGTTTTTCTTGGTCCACATACAATATTTAACAGTCTCAACAAATTACTTTAACCCTTTTCAAAACTGCGTACCCTTAAGGCTTTAAGTCATTTGTCAAAAACTGCAAAAACGGCTTACGGAAAACTCAAGCCCGCAAACACACTCACACACACATACACACACACATACTTAGTCTTGGTGCGACTTTCACACTTTCTTATGCAAATTTTCTGCTTATTCTCATGTCTTTAAGGCTATTCTAGTGAAGCCAAAGAAACGTATCCATACACATGCAAGTATATATATGAATATACATAAGTACGTATAAATTTAGCTCTGTAGCAGCTGAGAACTGCCGAAGGGCGCATTTCAAACACGTCGCTGTCAACTTCTTCACACATTAAACCTATTTATTTTTGGCTCTTGTCAGATTAAATTACTTGGCCAGTCGACAGGCGTTGAAATGCCATTCTCTGCCTTAACTATTCCCATTGACACAAAGCAACATTAATTCCTGTGTGAAAATAAAAAGAAATCAATCAAATCCATGTCAAACATCCCAGATCAATTTTTTTAACAATAATATAAGTATTGAATTTTTGAGTTCAAGTGAAGAAGAGATTATTATTATCGCTCGACTGTTGAATGGAATATAAAATATATTTTAATTAATTTAAAAATACTTGACATATTACAAAGTAAACTAATTATGCCAGGCTGACACTTGAGCAGCCTTGAAGAATAGCTAAAAATAAAACTCACAGTATGATAATATTCAAATTAATTTGCATTATAAAAAGCACAATTATAAGAGAGTAAGAGATAAACAGTCATAAGAGAAGTAAAGCTAATTCTGTAATATGATGTAAAATGTTCATTATCAAGCTTTGCCATAAACTACCTCTAACAATAGTTATATGCTAAATAAATAAAACATATATTTTCATATCAAATCATTTCGCATGCATGAATTAAATTTAAAAATCAATCTAAAGATGCGTCAACTAACTTATATAGCCATAGCTTTAATGTAATCAAGCCTACACAACGAGGAGCCAGTAGATATATTACTAATGTGCATTCTTTCGTACTTGCAGTAGTGTAGGAGTCAAGCCTACGCTATTATAAATGCTTATAATTGAATTTTTTATATTTCGCTGAGCTAGGCAACCAAGCAACGGACCAGCTGAAATAACTTTGACCAACCGAAAGCGGTTGTCGGTTTTTTGCGCTCAAGCATGCTGTCCGCCCAACTCCATTTACGTGGACCACATAAAACACACCCGGCGCGCGGCCAGTGAAACTCGGAGGTTTAATAGTTGGGACCATAAATTCGCCTGCTCTTTGATACAATTAGAAAAAATGCTGGGATTGGATTCTGGTACATCGCTGATAGCCTTACGTGGCTCGTTTGTGGTTTTCTTTATTGGTTGGCTCCTGTGAATGGAACGCGAATTAGAGCTATTCAATTTAGCAGACTTGGTGCTGATATTAAATGTCATTTGGAGGTTAACCCAATGGGATATTATAGATGTCTGCATAACATTTACATACACATATCGGTATAAATAATTACAATTCGATTTTACCCTTAATTGAAAATGCTCTCTGCCCTGGCTGGCCACAATTATTGTGGCATACGTGTAGAAAGTATTTAATCTGGCTCATCAGACCACTTTGAGAATATAATCAATAGTAAGCGACATGTTGCTCGAATCACAAATAACAAAATAAACCTTTTGGATATATGATAAATCTGAGATTAACAATTGTACTAACAGTCCCACTGAGAAGAGGCAGAGCCAATTCCAGTTGATAATTTTGGAACGTATCAAATTCCAGTTGTAACTAACAACACCTGTTGCTCTCAAGTTTTTAAATATGTGCAGTAGCACTGAATCCACAAACAAATCTAGATTTCACATACAGTTGCTGGCTGACAAGAGTCTTGTCTTAGTGAATGCGCGTGGATATGAATCTGAAATATTTCTGCCCGAGCTGCAGAAGGGCCGAGTCTGTTTAAGGAATGTCATATTCAGCCGCCAGCCCGGGTCACCGCCAGGTGAGATAAACTCCCGCTCATCATCGTCAAATCATCAATGCCAGAGGATGGGGAGCGTCAAGCTGACCACTGCAACGGCTGGCTTAGCACCAAATCCTGGAAGGATTGATAACATTGGCGAGCTACGCTTCGAGCTTAAGCTTATATCGAATGGAAATGTGGTGCTTGTGGAATGTAAGGGCTATGAATCTGAGATTTTTCTTCCTCATATTTTTAGCCATTGCGTTGCCATGAAGCGCATCTCTGCTTACGAGCTGGCGCAATGTTCATCTCTAAGATCGAGTACAACGAAATCCAGCAACGATTCGCCTGCTTCCATTGCTGCCTCTTCGGGAACCCAGACTGCTGGGCTACCCAAATGTTTGATAACTCCAATCAAGGCAGGCAATGTTCTGAATAAAGAGAAACGTGGACAAAGGCTACACAAAAGCCAACAAGTGACAAAAACTAAAAAACCGCAAAAAGACAAATCTTCACCTAGACAAAAAAAGAAACGCTGCAAGCAGATTTGAAGGAACACATAGATGTGTCAAGTTAATATATTAAAGTTCCTGACTCAAGCTCAATAGAAATCGTATAAGTTGACAAAACAAACGGGTGCTAAACTTCAATAAATTTTCATACATAATATTTTGATGTGTAAATAGCAACAACATTTCTCAGTTCAGTAATGTAAAAGTTTGTCTATAATAAAATAAAGATTTGGCCAAACCAATGCATTTCAAAACCAACCAGTTAAAATATTCTCTGAAGCTAATACTAAACCAAAGCGCTATTTTGGTTGAGTATCCAGGGCATGAACCGCAACTATTTATGCCAACATTGGTCCACAATAAAGTCGTATTACGAAACATCATATTTGATCATATCAACCCACCGGATAGTGATGAGAAGCCAAAGCATAAGAGGTGTCGTTCCGAAGCGGACACCGTTAGGTCGAAGCGCAGGGGTAAGCGACAAAGTAGCTCAGCTAGCGGCGATAGCTCTGGAGTGTGCGGCGTTACTGTAACCAATGGTGATAGGAACCATGAGAAAACTGAAAGTCTGAAACACGAACGCGCCGAATCGATGCATTTCCCCAATAACACTGACTCCAGAACAGTACCGCCAAACATCGATAGACTCAAATCGGTGCAGCCTGGCGATAACTATAATGGTAAAACTTTAATGCCGGAAAACGACAGTTTCAATTGGGTGCGTTCTGGCAAAACCAAGAAATCATCACCACACGCGAAGGACAAGCTGAATAGCTCTGAGAAGACTCTGCCGATTATGGGTGCGGCAATCGAACCGTCGATTACAGACTACAATGAGCAATTACAGCTGCAGCTGAAGGTGCCTTCTCATGTGATATGCAATCCGTTACCGCCGTTCGATGGCTTGCGAAATTCTTACCTGAATAAAGAGTTCAAATCAGCCCGTGCACCAGGCCTAAAAAAAAGACGAACACTCTTTGCTTAGTCTTTCATAATTCAGTTTTTAAGAGTTAGTATAGTCTATAAATTTTCGTTTTAATAAATTTTAACAGTTAAATACATACATTGAATTCATTTGTAAAAATTAAATATACTATAAATATTATGTACTGATTATTAATAACTGTTGTAAACCGAGTCATTTCGAACCTTATCGCAGCCAGTGCTGCCAACTTAGCCATTTTCCGGCCAGATCTGGCATATTTCAACTGCCAAATCAAACTGGCATTTTATGGCCGCACTCCTTAAAATTATGTAACGTGGACATCACATTAATCGATAGCTGTTGCAAAATAAAATCGATGAAGCCTTCTTGCCATGTTTTTGTATATTTCTCCATCACTAACAAGAATCGTTGAAATGCCGAAATATTAGTACAAAAAGAAACCGCGTGACAGCTGGTTGCCAGATCCATCGCTTAAGCATTTATCAACAATAGATCCGAATGATGTTATTGCAGATATAATTTTAAAAAATTACTAATTGCGTATTTTGTGAGCCACAAAATTCGAGTCCACAGTTATATATTGCGTAGATCAAATAAATGTTCAAGTGCCTCCAAAGTATTTATATTTGATTGGATCAAACAACTCCTACACTCCTGAGGAGAACTTTATTTACCTTGATAATTGTCTATCAATTTTCAAATACAAAAATTTTCTTTAAAACAAAACTGACCATTATTATGACTTTTTTATTCCCTGAGCCCATTGAAAATGGGAAATCAAGGTATAATGGTTTTGATTAAATTTGATCTAGCCGTGTCTAGCACGTTTACAACGTTAATTTAGCATTTTTTAGCCCGGAAGAGTTGGCAGCACTGATGACAGCATTGAAATCTAGCTTCGATATGTCGATTCAATAGTCATTGAAAAAAGCTTAAGAGCGGCAGTTCAACCCATAAAAATAAATGTTTTTGTTTTCTGTTTATTTCGTTCAAGATCCTAAAATTCGTAAACGTAAAATAGTTCAGCTGAATTTGAAGAACAATTTGTAGAATTAGAAGTTAGAAAATTATGACGAATAAACTTATTGAAATATAGTGAAAATGATATAAACGTATTTAATTTTTGTGTTGAAATAAGATGAAATTACTTGCCAGCTAGAGTAGCAACAGTTTATTGCAATTGGAAACAGTTTTATTGCAGTCAACAACAATAACTAACAGGTTCTACTATTACAACGACTTACATGACGTCATCATGCAGTGCTTTTCGCTGTGAAATTAAAACAGCTTGTAAATAACAACAGTTGACCGTATGGCTCTTTATCATATTATTTCTCTCTCGCTCTACGTTTAGAGAGCGAGAAATCATATTATCTCTGTCTCGCTCTTCGTTTAGAGAGCGATACGATTGACTTGAACACAATGAGACTCAGTAAGTGAGCAGATAACACATGCGCTCTTAATGTATATAGCGAACACACGATTGAGAAATATTTAGTTGACATTAAAAGTAATCGAACTGCACTTGCCTTAACCCATCAGAGCGTAAACGTAATTTAAACCAATACATATACAAGTGACTTTTCAGAGTGTAAACAAATTTTAAATTATTCATGCCGATCGTGAACGATCGACGAAGAATTTTTTGCAAGCTATGCCAACTAGTATTATTACTACAGCGAGAGAACTTACTTTTTCTAGCGATGTTATTTGTTGTGATATTAGAAATAAATGAAATAAATTGGGAAATTCAAGAAAAGTATTTCGCAATAAATTGTAAACTGCTCTGCTGCGGAAGGTCAGTTTCGTCAGTCTCGTAATCAAAGCGCGACATGCTACACGTTTGCAAAAATGAGCGCTTCAAATATATTGGATTTGCAGGATGACTGTCTGAGATATCTTTTGGATTATCTGTCTATTGAGGATCAAATAAGCTATGCACAAGTCTGTCAACGATTTCGCGACGTGTTCACAGCTTGGGCCGGCAGACATTATCGTCACTTTACGATTGAAGCGAATAGCTCAAAGCAGGAGCTGATCAGATTTTGCATTTGCCGCGCATCAGTCGAGGAGCTGACCATTGATCTGGATCACTTTGATACGTCAAGAGCATTTAGAAACTACGGATGCGTAGCGCCTTTAAACTGCTTCAGCATATTAAGCTTAGCATTGACAGGAATGAATAACCTAGAGAGATTAATAGTTAAACAGCTTAAATTTATGCTCTTTCCAATCGAGCAACCCTTTGAGAAAATATTAACTTCAGTTAAAGACTTAAACCAGCTGAAATTCTTAGAGTTGCGTGCGATTGATGGTAAGTAAATAAATATATTACAGCAAAGCTCACACAGCGAATAGTTTTTAAAGCGTTCCGGTATCGACTTTTCAGATTTCACCTTTGACAACTTAAGCCAACTCAAACACCTGGAGGGATTACATTTAATTTTAAAGCAATTAAGCGCTTCAGCTCTAGCCAATTGTTGCAAGTCAAATACCAATCTGCGTTATCTTCACCTCGGATTTTCCAGTGTGCAGCGGATTCTAAACGATATTGTACATCACTGCTCTAACCTGGAAACTCTTCATTTTGGCATGATGGGAGAAGCGCCGGCATACAAAGCGCTCGCCGAACTGCCCAAGCTCAGGCAGCTCATTTATTATGGCATTCGGAGCACCAACTCTTTTCTGCCGCTACTCACTGGTTTGGCTAGACGAGCTCAGCTTCAACGTCTCGTCATCGACGGAGGCACCCTTAGCACTGAAGAGACTCAACAAATAGTTAGACTGAGCGGATTGCAGCACTTGAAGTGTTTCTGCTCGACAGCAGAGTGCGTGGAGATGCTGGCGCAACTAACACAGCTGCAGGAACTCAGTATATGGATGTCAAGCAGAGTCGACATTTCTGCTGCTCTGCTAAAAGTGATAAGAGAATGCAAGCAACTGCAGCGCCTGCGCATTGCATCGGGCAACCTAAGCCCTAATTTTATTGATGATGTCGCTGAACTACTCTTTGCAATCGGAACAGGACCTGATCGACGATCGCTGAAACTCGAAGCTCCAATTTCGAAATATGCGAGTTCTAAAGAGGTAAAATGTTGTTACCCACGAGATCTCTCCGAATTAACTTGAATCATTTATAGAAAATCATCGAAGGAAACGCAATTCTCAGCTGCTCAGAGTTTGAGCTTGCCTCATGGAAAAACTGAATTTAAATTAATAATAGGGTTCACTGAAAGCAGGATTTTCTACATCATTATATACATTTATGTACATAATATTTGTAACAATTATTCCGCTAAGCGCGAACTCGACATGTCGAGTCTGATCCGCAACATAATTCGATTATAGATATTCAACCTTTCACTCACTTAAAAAGGTAAAAGTTACAATGCAAATGAAATAATTTATTTAATATTCACATTCAATGATAATAAATTAATGCAAGTGCGGCAGGGCCAGGCGAAAAGCTTTGACTTAATTAAAGACTGATTGATTATTGGTCAGGATTCAATTTCAATTTCATTCGCGGCCACTGCAAGCAATGGAATTAAAATCAAATTAAATGAGAGAATTTAAATTTAACATTTCCATTGTCGCAGCTGCTGAAGGGACTGCCTCATGCACGTGAAATGATATATGTATAATGATGATGCTGCTGCTGCCTGTATTTGTCAGGCAGACAGGCACTGTTGAAGTGGTTCGATCGTCGGCAAGTGGAACCCATCAGTCAGTCAGTTGTGCAGCCATTGCTTATTTGTTTCAATTTAAATTTGTTTTTCTGCTTTTTCGCATGCTGGGCACGCTTTAACACGTTTACATTGAATTAAACGTTGCAGCGAGCACAATGGCAACATTACAGATACCAACAATAGTGCGCACAAAAGCAACAGCAACGGCAACAGCAACGGCAACAGCAACATCAACTGCAACAACATGGTAAAGTTAAAATCAACATACATTGTTGCTGGAAATTTCCTTTTGTGCCCGAGCACAGTGCTCAGGGAAACCAAAAGCCGGAAAGTGAAGCGAGCTACGTCTGAAGTGAAAGAAAAATAGCAACAGGCAACAAACAACAGCACACAACACACTCGAGTGCCAACAATGGCAACAGTGCAGTTGGGGCCACCCTCTTATCGAAATGTATTACATGTAAATTTACTTATTATTCCATTACTTCAGCCGAATACTTATTTCGCTCAGTACTTGTGCTAATTGAAGCCAACAGAAATCTATGAAATTATCATTCTTCAATTTATGTCAATTCATTTCATATTCTTGATGATGCAATTGTGAATGCAACTCCAACTCCAACTCCAAGATGCAATCTTGAATCACACGTTATAAGCTCAGACTGAGCTCGAACATGCTTAATAAAAGCTGAAGCTAAGCAGCCAAAGGCACTCGTAATTTTATCAATAAAATTCAACGACAGTCTAAAGTACCCACTGAGCCAGCATGCATATTTTATGGCAATGTGTGAAGCCGCACATTATTAATTAAAATTTGCTCCATCAACAGCAACAACAACAATAACAACGCGCCACGAGCACAAGCAACAGCGTGCGCGGAATTACGGCAAACGAGGCGGCAGTAAAAACTTCCAATTACTCAAGCGTGCCCTCATCCTTCTTCAACAACGGCAGCAAACACAACACAGGGACATCACATAAACGTCCATGTGTGCGTGTGTGTGTGTGTGTGTCTGTGTATTTGCATTTAATATCCTTTTCTTTGAATAATTCATGCATACAGGGCTGACCAAACGACTGAACAGCATCAACTGCACATAGCGGCGTTGCAGGTCACAGGCAAAAGGCTGATGACCGGGAAGCTTTCATTTGATTGTTGTTGTTGTTGTTGTTGTTGCTGCTGCTGCTGGGCTTTTTTTTACGCATACCGATGGCGAAACTTATTAATTGGCACTTGAGCTGTGGTTACCACAGCTCGACAGAGTCCACGTTTATTTTATTTTTTGCCCTGGGCTCAACCAAAGCGCGCCGTCATTCAAATTTTTGAGCAGGCATAATTTAACAACTTTTTCGTCCAATGGCTGCACCCATCCCCTTGGATATTGGATGTTGAACATCGCTGGTAATCCACTCAAGTAACAAGCTATAACAACCACAACCACAACAGCAACAGCAACAGCAACAGCAACAGCAACAGCAACAATAACAGTAGCAAAATTTACACGAGACTGACAATGACAGAGCAACAAGATTGGCGGGCAGGCAGAAGCAGCAACACTAACAAGGAAATACCCTACAAATGATGAAAGACGATGCTAGAGTACTGGACGTTTAGTAGCAATTGCAACTCTTTGACAATACACTCTGTTCCAGATAAGTAGTTATTGCAACAAGTGAGTTGTTAACTTTAAAGCTGACTGCTGGTATAGTTGGTATAAGGATAAGTGCATGTGTCGTTGACTGACTGACACTTTGACGCACAGGAGACAGCCTCATATCCCCCAGTGACTGCGCTATCGTCACGTTTTAACATTTAAATTAAAATGTTTCGCTTAAAAGAAAGAGAGCTGCAAAAATTGCTTACGCCTGGCAAGAGCACAAAAAAATCTCAGCCACATCCCCTTCAAAAAATTTAAAAACAAAAAAAAAAAAAGAAAAATGTATAAAAAATGAGTGCGCTGCTTTTTTCGCTGTCCTGTTTGGCGCTGTCTTTTGCAGTTGGCGCGTTTGCCAGCTGCACTTGAAAGCCGCCTTGTTGGCCATCAGTGCCAGAGGCAGTGGCCGGTTTGGCCATCGCCTGCGCTATCGCCTGCGCCAACGCCAACGCCATCTACATTTATTCTTCTTCTTCATTTATTCAATGCCGCGCTGTTGCCATCAACAGCGTCGGTCACACGGCGTATCAGTGTTATTCGAGGAGGCTTATACGCTACACAAGAGCTTTTCAGCTCACTTTCCAGCAAACGAGCAAGAAGATGAAATAAAGCTACAACTATATATGCATGCATATTTTTGTAACCGATTTAATTTCCCATGAACATTAAAGATATCAAATGAGAGTGATTTATATAAATACTAATATTAAATCGAAATTAGTCTCATATTCATACTAAACATGTTTGTCTAGAGAAGATTATAATTAGTAACTAAAATATATATTGAAATATTTATGGAATGCAATCATATGCCATAATTGAGATCATACACAAAAGTCTCAATATTTCAATTTTCTATCTTCTGCTTTCATATTTTAATTGCAACAATGTGCACAGAAATTATTTGCAGCAAGATTCAATGTCGTTTACTGCATCTGTCCCTGACGAATTAAGCACTTTCATTAAGTGACTGCAATCAGGTAAGAAATTATCAGCCAGCACCTGGCGCCTTAACATTGGCGACTTGCCCTGCGATATCTTAATGCACTTTTAATTGAGCAGAGTCCTGCGAGCTGCACTGAGCAGCCAGCTGTCAAGGGCGATGGGGTGAACATTGAAAAGAAGTGCAAATGAAAAATTATAATTAACGTGGCCATTAGCAAGAGCAAGCCAAGTGGCAGATGCTGTTGCTGTTGCAGTTGCCGTTGCTGTTGCTATAGCTGTTGCACTCCTCCCATCCCTATTTCAATTTGGGCAACTATTTTAATTGGCAGCCAATGACAGGGACAATGCGTATACGCCATGTGTTACCATTAGTTAACATAAATTATTGAAAATCATAATTTATGCGCAAGTTGTCATTGTCAGTTGCCTAGCTAAATATGCTGGCCCCGTTGTAAGGCACGAAAATAAATACAAGCCCAATTAACTCATTCATTTGCAGCATTTAGGTAGCAACTATGGCAATTGGACATGGATTTTGCGTTCGAATGTTCATAAATAAATCAAGCTAATTAATAGGCTGTAGATGCGTCTAACTGCGTGACAATGACACTCTAAATGCTTTCGCTGTTAAATCAGAAATTCGGTATCTGTTATCAGCGAGGAACATTGACAAGCGCCCATTGATTAGCACTTGCTTAGAGCAACTATGTGAATTAAATAAACAACTACGTCAAGCGCCATTCTATTGATAAATATTTCCTTTCGACTCAATTGACATGCATCGAGAAGTGTTCACTTATTTATTGCATTTTATTGGCAGAACCTCTGTGAGTAGCAGCTGTCAGCAACAAATGCGAATAAATTGTATTTCTGCAAATCCAATTACCAAATGATTTGTTTTTACATATGATTTCGATGTTTTTCTTTTCTTTTATGTAATATACCCATGCCCACAGAATGACTGATGTGGGCTATAATAGAATGCGGAAAATGTTTGCTTTGTGCTTGGTTCTGTGTGCAGGGTATTAGCTAGTCGTGCCATTTGTGTGGACAGACGCTCTGCTTTTTTACCACGAAAATTGAAGAATTCCATTGCCGAAATTCGCACGCACGTACAGTGCTGCAAATTAGTCTACATACGCATCGGTAGGTTATTTGGTGTGGGTCTTTAGTGCAAATAATCGCATGAAGTGCCATTGCCTGTCGTTGATTTTGATGGTATTTATTCGGATGTTTTTTGGGGGCCCCAAATAAATATTTGATTCCTCTGCTCATAAATGGCTTGTAAATTGCAAATGTCGGCAAAGAAAATCAATTAGTGTTTGACAGATCGTTTTCGTGTTGCTTTTGTGGTCATGAGTGATTTGGAAATATGCCAATTTCACTTCCCAATAAAAACATTTATATAATCTTATTATTGTTCCATAAACTGTGTTAGACCAGCTAGATAAGCATTTATTATGGCTAACTAGCGTTAATTATGAAATATACTATAGTCGCTGAACATTTTACTTTTTAAGACATTCTGAGCATATCCAGCCATATATAGTCGTATGACGCGATCTAATGGTGGATAAGTCAATATTTAGATATAGACAGCTGTTCAATATTGTGGATTGAACAGCTGTCAGCTCTTAAGTGGCTTGTATTAAAAATTCCAATTCGTAAGTTAAATTCACTTTGTGGGCAATGTTTTGGTATTTACGCTGTCGAAATCGTAATCTACAATATAATCAATTGTCATAAATAAGTGCGTTGAGCGCTTTACTATGATAACGATTTGAACAACATAGTGTTGGCCATATAAAAACGTTATTGAGCAACAAAGGGGTTGGCATAACGAACTCACATGTAGCACTATGAGGTGCGACGTGACTGTGATCTTAATCCTCGAGCTGCTGGTCGGCTTCAGTTCCGCCGCACAGCGGCTATCGCGCGTGTTGCCCTTTGCCGAAGGTGAACAAGGTGTGCCCGTGTTTGGCGATTGCGAGTTTCGAGTAAATGGCGATCTCAATGATCCAGCTCCGCTCTTTGCGCGACATAACTTTTTCGAGATCGTCGTGCCAGACCCTACGGATACAGTGCATTTGAAAAATGGCGAGCTGCTGGACATGTTCTGCCCTGGCGCTGGTTTTGCGCCACCCTTTCAAACCCGTACTCAGTTAACGGTGCAGTGTCTGCAGAATAAGTATTTCCTGGTCGATGGCCTGATCTACCCTTTCGCCAACTTTAGCTGCGCGGCATGGCCGACCTTCACGGCCCTGCGCACTGGGCGTCAGTGCAACGGTGGCACAGATCTAGTGAAAGTGGGCTTCGAGCTGGATGACGACGGATTTCTGCAGACCTTCGACGTGTGTCACGACGAGCTCGCTGAGGTGACGCGCTATGTGCACCATGTGCTGTATCCATCCAGCTACGACTATCAGCACGGTGTAGCGCGACCCAGTTTCGTTGAGCTAGATTTTTACGGTGGCCGAGATGTTAATAAAAAGTACACGCAAATAGAGCAGAACATCACAATAAGCAACATCTTGGGCATGGATGCCAGCCCATACTTTAACTATAGCGAGGATCGGATATTGGCACGCGGCCACATGGTTGCGAAAACGGATCAGATCTTTGGCGCAGCTCAGATGTCGACCTTTGTCTTCATCAATGTGGCGCCTCAGTGGCAGAGCTTCAATGGCGGCAACTGGGAGCGTGTTGAGTCCAGCGTTCGCAAATTTGTTGCCGATCAGCAGCTGACTGTTGACTGCTACACCGGAACCTGGGGCGTGTCCACGCTGCCCGACTTCGAAGGCATCGAACGTGAACTTTACCTTGACTTTGATGAGAACAACAATGGCTTGATACCAGTCCCCAAATTGTATTTCCGCGTCATTATCGATCGTGCTAGTCGAGAGGGCATTGTCCTGGTTGGTGTTAACAACCCTTACGTCACTTTGGAACAAATTCAAAGTGAATATATACTGTGTGAGGATATTGGACATCAGCTAAGTTGGGTTTCATGGATCAAGGAGGATCTGCATGAGGGCTATTCATATGCGTGTTCTGTGGAGGATTTCACGGAAGTGGTAAAGGACTTGCCACTTGACGATCTGCAAACGAATGGTATCCTTGGCTTAGATAAGGATATAAGTACCACCACCGATTCCCCAACCACTGTCAGCAGCACTGAACTGCCTTCTTCAACGACTACTGAGAGCACCACTATCAGCACCACTGAGCTGCCTGTTACAACTCCTGAAAGTTCCACGGATATTCCAAGCACCACTGAGCTGCCTGTTACAACTCCTGAAAGTTCTACGGACATTCCAAGCACCACTATCAGCACCACTGAGTTGCCTGCTACAACTGCTTCTGTTAGCACCACTGACACTCCAAGCACCACTATCAGCACCACTGAGTTACCAGCTACAACTTCTGACAGCACCACTTCTGCACCCGTCACACCTAGTCCAACTCCTACTCCTAAGCCCAACCAGTGCTACTTCAATATCAATGGGGACCTCAACGATCCTGCCCCACTGCTTACGCCAGAAGGTGCACTGAGTTGGCTTTTGCCAAATGAATCGGGTATTTATACGGTAGACGATGGAACAAGCATTGATTTGCACTGCACCGCTGCACTGGCCAGTCCATTCAATAGATACACCGCATTGACAGCTCGCTGCGTGGGCAATCAGATGTACGAGGCAGAAGGCCAGACTGTTCAAATAGCAGAGTTCAGCTGTCAGACTTGGCCTAGCTATGAAGCCGTTCGAACCGGCATCCCGTGTGAGGGCGGCACTGAACTACTGCAGATTGGCTTCAATGTGGCTGCCGGCCTGCTGCCGCAGCTGGAACTGTGCTACGACGAGGATGCGCAGATCACACGCTACGCGCGCTACGAGCTGACGCCAGCTAACATTGCCTATCAACGGAACGTGGCACAGCCAGGCTATCTGCGCGCCGGCTTCTATGCGGGCAAAGACGTTAATATACTCTATGGCCTGCCGCATCAGTACGAGATGCTTGGCGAAACTCTTGGCCTGGATGCCAGTCAGTACCTGGACAGCAGTCGGGACTTGTATCTGACTCGTGGTCAGCTCGGTGCACGTCAAGATTTTGTGCATGGCTCGGCGCAGCGCGCGACCCACTTTTATGTGAATGCGGTGCCCCAGTGGCGCAGCATTACTATAGGCAACTGGCAAGCCTTAGAGCGTAGTCTGCGCCAGTTTGTGGCCAATGAGGCGCTCAACGTTAGCGTGCATGCAGGCAGCTGGGGCATAGCTACTCTGCCAAATGTCGATGGTAAACAAACCCCGATCTATTTGAATGCAGACACGCAGCAGTTGCCAGTTCCACGACTTGTGTATCGCATTGTAATTGACCAAGAGAGTCGCAAGGGCATTGCCTTAGTGGTGGTCAACAATCCACATGCCAGCCTTGCCGAAATCCTGCAGGATTATGTCGTCTGTGAGGATGTGGGTGCGCAGCTAGATTGGCTGGACTGGGAGAAGACCAACATAGAGAAGGGTTATGCTTACGCATGCGCTGTGGAAGATTTCACTGATGTCGTCACAGATCTACCATTGAATCAACTGGATACGACTGGGTTGCTTGGAGTACCTGAAGATCAATTAGAGCATCTGTGCAGTTTTCGTGTAAATGGTGATCTCAAAGATCCAGCTCCGCTCTTTGTGGTGCGCGACGAGCAGGGCACAGCTCAATATCTGGAGCCCAATGCACAAGGAGTGGTAGAACTGCAGCATGGCCAGGCAATAGAGCTGCACTGCAGTGGCCCAAAGTCCTTCCAGGGACAGTTCGCCGGAATTTCTCGACTAAGTGCCAGTTGCTGGCAACAAGAAAACTTCCTAGTGCAGGGAAGTGTCTACCATATCAACGACTTTGTGTGCACCTCGTGGCCTGGCTACACTGCGCGACGTACAGATCGTGAGTGCAATGGAGGCACCAATCTTTTGGAAGTTGGCTTTCAACTAGCCGCTGATGATAGCTCTGATGACTTCCTGCAAACGTACGATGTGTGCCACGATGAGCTCGCAGAGGTAACACGCTATGTGCATCATGTGCTGACGCCCAGCAGTGCCCAGTATCAGCGGTCAGTGAGTCGACCAAGCTTTATAACGGGTGACTTCTACGGCGGCAAGGACGTCAATCAAAAATATACCCAGGTGCAGCAAAATATTACAGTTAGTGAAATTCTGGGCATGGATGCCTCGCCATACTTCGATATAGGCAGCAACGTATACCTGGCCAGGGGTCATCTATCCGCCAAGACTGACTTCATATTTGGTGCCGCACAGCAGGCGAGCTTCTTCTTCGTGAATGCCGCACCTCAATGGCAGACTTTCAATGCGGGCAACTGGGAGCGTATTGAGGATAGCGTGCGAAAATTCGTTGCTGACGAAAATATAACCGTTGATTGCTACACTGGAACGTGGGGTGTATCCACGCTGCCCGATGGAGAGGGCGTGCCCCAGGAACTCTACCTCGACTTTGATGAGAACAACAATGGCCTGATACCGGTGCCAAAGTTATACTTCCGTGTGATTATCGATCGGGATAGCCGCAAAGGCATTGTGCTGGTGGGCGTCAACAATCCCCATATTGGCTTGCAAGAGATTGAGCAAGACTATATTATCTGTCCCGACATCGGTGATCAAATTAGCTGGATTAGTTGGTCAAGGCAAGACTTAAAGAAGGGCTATTCATATGCCTGCACTGTGGATGATTTCATAGCTGTTGTGAAACACTTGCCATTGGACGATCTGCAAACGAGTGGCGTTTTGGGTGTCTAGAAGTAGCTTTAACTATCAAATCTAATCAACTGAGCATACAATATATTATAATAAAAATTAATTACTAACCAACGAACGATAAGCTGTCTTTGGAATTACCATCCCACAATTGCTCACGTGCCACACGTTTCACATTACCGTCATATATCATATCAGCACCTTGATCTCTTGTAACATCAACAAAAACGTTTTTTTTTTTTTAATCTTATCTCTAAAAAACATTTACGTCTGGCATTCATGAATATCAAAAGTCAATGGCATTTGGTATTTTAATGGTTGCTGTAAATAAACTAAACATATGATTTTTGAAAACTCAAAATAATATTATTACGTAGTTGAAATACTCTGTTAAATCACCCATTACTATCAGGACTACAACATTTAATCTGTAAAGTTAAATTAAATTAAGTAAGCTTCGCTTAATTCATTAGTACATTAAATGCTCAAAGTTGTTCAAGCATATCTTGCAAATCATATAAAATAAAGCTTCATTGAGAACAGAATTCAGTTATCGAAACAAAACTATTGGAAGCATTTGGAATATGTTTATAAAGTGGCAAGTCGGCTACATAGCCTGTTGTGTATTGGCCATGATTGTGGCCGTAACGGCCCATGTCAATGCCTACAAAAGTAAGTGATGGCAGTTTCTGTATTCAAGCCGCAGTCACTTGACAATTTTATTGACCTTGTCAGAGTTTGGACGCGATTGTCGCGATATTAGTTGTGTGCCCACTGAAAGATGCATTTTAGCCAGTGTGGCTTGTGAAAAGGATCAACAGGAAGGCGTACACTGTGGCCAGTATCCAAAATGTGTCGAGCGTTCAAGTAGCTCAGGTGTGTAAAACTCACTGAACCCAATCACCATTTAGCGACACACACTCATAGCAAACCTCTTACTGATCCGTTTCAGATCAGCATTTGAATCGGTTCACGATCGACACCACATCCACCACAGCTAACACTCGTAGCATCAGCGCACCCATCTCCGGTCCCATCACCAGCACGCTCCATTTGAATCACCAACTGTACCCTGAGTCGTACCCAGACAGAGACACTGGCTTTGAGCTCCTTAAAGGCGTGGCCGGGCCTATGCCCGATGCCAGTCATGCCGATCAGCGACAGGCGAATGTTCTGGTCATTGTGCAGGACGGATCCCAGCAACCCATGCCAAATCCGAATCCCAACTATAATAGACAGCCCATGCCAAATCCGAATCCCAACTATAATAGACAGCCCTGGCAGCAACCGTGCATTGTTAGTCCGTATTATCCGTATGCGTGCACTAATGTGCTACCGCCATATATGCCCGCCTCGAGATCTGTTTCACCTTACGGCAACGCACGTACCGCCACCAGGCCGCAGTTAGTGCCACCCACTCCGCCGTGTTATTTCAATTGCTATCCCAGACTGGCAGCTGGGTATCCGCTTGCGAGATCCTCTAGTCCTGCCGCATCAACAAGCAACTATTTGCTTTACATCAATATTTAGTTTCTGCTCTTTTTCCACCAGACTTGGGGTCTGAATACCAGAAACAATATAAAGATACTTTTCTCCTGATCAGTCTTTCTCTCTCTTTTTCTTTTGGCAATCCATCTTCCCAGATTCTCCAGACTTCATTGACTTGGAATTTGAATCATCCTATCCACTACATAATGTATCCGCTCGACAAGTCTACATGCCTGGACGCATGCCTATGCCTATGCCAGTCCCAATGCCAATGCCAATGCCAATGCCGATGCCAATGGCAAGACCCCCTCCCGCTCCGGTACCCATTCCCGGTCGTCTGTACTATCCTCCAGTACAACGCAGACCAATGCCAATGCCAATGCCAATGCCAATGCCTCCACCTCCGCTTCCCATTGTCATCCTGCCCATTGGTGTGGGCAGTTTCTCTAGCATGGGGTACAATTACAATCAGTATTATGGGCCAGGTGGCATTTATCCCACTAATAACCAATTCAGCACCCAAAGTCCCAATTATGACTATTATAACAACAACAATAATAATAATAATTACAATTATGTCAACAATAATAACGATTACAACTCATATGGATGATTAATCAATTAAATAAATATCTTAAAAATCAACTGATCCCCACAGTAAAACTTTCTTTTTAATTCTTATCAACATTGCTTTCAGGGTTTCTACTAGGAAGGCGTAAGCGACAAGCTAGGCAGATGGGTGGGCAAGGAAATGCGAATGGAATGGGGGGAACCAATGGAAATGGTAATGGGTATAGCATGGGTGGTAGAGGTGGAAATGGCGTAGGAGCCAATGGAAATGCCAATGGATATGGCATGGCTGGTAGAGGTGGCAACGGAATGGGAGGGAATGGAAATGCCAATGGAATGGGTGGTAATGGAATGGGCATGGGAAGAAATGGAAATGGAATGGGAGGGAATGGAAATGGAAATGGCAATGGATACGGTATGGGAGGTGGAAGAGGTGGAAATGGAATGGGTGCCAATGGAAATGTAAATGGAATGGGTGGTAATGGAATGGGCATGGGAAGAAACGGTAATGGAATGGGAGGGAATGGAAATGGCAATGGATACGGTATGGGAGGTGGAAGAGGTGGAAATGGAATGGGTGCCAATGGAAATGTAAATGGAATGGGTGGTAATGGAATGGGCATGGGAAGAAACGGTAATGGAATGGGAGGGAATGGAAATGGCAATGGATACGGTATGGGTGGTGGAAGAGGTGGAAATGGAATGGGTGCCAATGGAAATGTAAATGGAATGGGTGGTAATGGAATGGGCATGGGAAGAAACGGTAATGGAATGGGAGGGAATGGAAATGGCAATGGATACGGTATGGGAGGTGGAAGAGGTGGAAATGGAATGGGTGCCAATGGAAATGTAAATGGAATGGGTGGTAATGGAATGGGCATGGGAAGAAACGGTAATGGAATGGGAGGGAATGGAAATGGCAATGGATACGGTATGGGTGGTGGAAGAGGTGGAAATGGAATGGGTGGCAATGGAAATGGCAATGGAATGGGTGGTAATGGAATGGGTATGGGAAGAAATGGAAATGGAATGGGAGGGAATGGAAATGGAAATGGCAATGGCAATGGATACGGTATGGGTGGTGGAAGAGGTGGAAATGGAATGGGGGGCAATGGATACGGTATGGGTGGTGGTAGAGGCGGATATGGAATAGGAGCCAATGGAAATGCTAACGGAATGGGTGGAAATGGAATGGGTATGGGAAGAAACGGTAACGGAATGGGTGGTAATGCAATGGGAGGCTATGGAATGGGAATGGGAATGGGTATGGGTAGAAGAGGTGGCAATGTTAATGGAGGAATGAGTATGGGTCCTGGTGGAATGGGTCCACGAGTATATACAATGTGTGCACCTGGAATGAATGCTAGTGGAATAAATATGTATGAAATCAATGGAAACGGAATAAATGGAAATGAAACGATTGAAAACATAAGTACATCCAAACGCAAGAAAAGGAATGTACATGGATTAAACAAACGACGAGAGGCTGGCCAACATAACCAGCAGGGCGGTGGAAATAGAATGGGAGGATATGGAATGGGTGGGAATGGTATGCGCGGAATGGGCTATGGTAGAATGTGTGGACCAGGAATGGTCAGTCACGTTGGTATTGGAATGGGTGGCAATGCAATGAGGCAAATGAATGGAATGGGAACAGCACGAGCTGATCCCGGACAATGGAGCAACAACAACAACGCTGGTGCCTACATGACTCAAGTATCGTTTAATCAAAGCTCGAATGGTGCCTCTGTAGATGCCAGTGTGACAGTAAGCAGTGTAAATACTGCTAGCTCACTCAGGCCAAGACGACGCAAGAACGAAACAGAATGGTGAACAGATCAAGTTGTTCATTTTGAAATGAATTTTCAAATATATGTTGTATCACATATTCAATTTGTAAAATAAATATTCAATGTTCTAACTGCATGGAGCAAATTGTAATTGCTTTAGTCTATTAATGAGTTTAGTCGGTTGAGTTATTTATTATAGCCCGATGATTATCTGAAATGTTAAGCACATTCTGTAAATATCACGTGTGAAACATTAAATAAAGGCTATAGAAATAATTATTACATTCATTATTACACTGTATTCTACATGAAAGCATTCTTTCGTGTTTGCCATCAAAAGAATTGTCCCACTATGTGCGCCCCTCAAAATTCTAATATGACGAATCATAAGAAGCTGGCTGATAACCGGTTTGGAGAGAGTTAAATGAAATGAAAGAACCAGAGGGAGAGAGAGAGGAGGCGTAAGCAAAGCTGTGTATAAAAACACCTGTAGAAGCCAACGGTAACAGAATACGCAAACAGACGCCGCACGAGTCAGTTCGAGAGCAGAACGTTGTTAAACATGCATATATTTTTAATCGCTTTGTTGTTATTCGCGCCAACGAACGTGATTCGAGCGCGAGAAGCAATTAGACCACCAGAAGATGTAGGTCAAATAATCAAAGATCTTGCGGGAGTGAATGGGGCAACTCAACGAGGTAAGTGCAAGCATGCACTCTTTCCCAGAAGTTTACGTCAATGTCTAAAAGTGGATTTTAGAATAAACCAGTTTAATATAACCATTTCTCTCATGGGCTTTGAGCATAATATGCAGATGCATATTAGAAATATTACAATATAAATAATAGTAATAATACAATATTACTACCAATTGCTTATGGCTACTATTTATTATAGACGCTTTTTGTACTTTGGACACTAAATCGGATTTTTCAAACTCCAATCGGCAGCCGCTCTACCTGCAGCCCGGCACGAGCAACTACTGGTTGCCCAATAAAGAGGGAAAGCTCCAGATACCAAGCGGTGAAAATATAGAGCTCTATTGTGCACATAACTCATTCAAGCGAGTTCGCTGCCTGCACGACTCAAAGTTTGAATGGGAAGGTCAACAAATGAAGTTTAGCGATTTAATCTGCGACACTCCACAGATCTATACAGTGGAGGACATGAAACAGCCGTGCAGGGATGCAGATGACAACTCCTCTGCGCGCAAATATCGTGTGGGCTATAACATCAGCGAGGGTCGATTTGTGCAAACCATGGAGCTGTGCCACGATGCAGATCAACTGCGCACACATTACGCTTTCTATCAATTGCTCCCAGCCAATGCGCGCTTTCAACCACGTGTTAAACGCATTAAGTTTAGTGCCACAGGCCACTTTTCTGGTAACGATATGAAGTACTACTATTCAAAGAAAGGTCAGCTAAATCGAGTGGCAGCGCTGTTTCAACAACCCAATATTACGAAGTTCGTGTCCAGTTTCCTGGAAAAGGGGCAATTCCTCACACGCGGCCATCTGGCTGCCAAGGCAGATTTCATTTATGCCAGCCAGCAACGCACGAGCTTTAATTACATGAATGTGGCGCCGCAGTGGCAAGTATTCAATAATGGACATTGGAAAATTGTAGAGGAAAAAATGCGTGAGCTCGTATCTCGCTTAGACATCTCAGTGAGCGTCTATACGGGCACCTACGGAGTCATGCCGTTATCAAAACAGATTAACTTCCATTTGGCCAATGCAAATGGCACAGACGTGCTGCCCGTTCCGCTGCTCTACTATCGATTGCTTATAGATAATCAGAATCAAAGTCGTGGCTTGGCGCTCATAGGTGTCAACAATCCACATGCCACGCCGAGTGAGATAGAAGAGTCATATATTATATGTCCGCCAGTGGGCGAGCAGCATCTACCCTCACTTCGTCGCTGGCTGCAGGCGAAAGATCTCAAAAAATCATATCTGTATGCGTGCCGTGTAAAAGATTTGGCCATGGCCGTTGGGCATTTGCCGCGTCACCTGATGGATGTAAGCGAACTGATAGAGGAGTCATAAAATCTTGAATTTAAATCATGGTCATGCCATTATCAAAAGGCTGTGTGCGTAAGGCTTGAGAATTTTATATAATAATAATACCAGCATACTGGGGAGACACCACAAGTAATATTTTTTCTTATTGTCGTCAATTTTTTGTTTTTCTTTCGTAAACTCGAGATGATATTGATGCATGATATTATGTGTATTCCAAGATAAAGCAAAGTAAACCGCATATTTTCATATTTACATTGTTGTTTTTTATTAATTCCCCTAAACAAATAATTTCGTACACAAAGAAATAATAATGGAATATCAGTGAGCTCTTAAGTCAACAGCCAGCTAACATGAAAAATATAATTTTCGTCACCCAGCCGCGACTTCACCTTGCCGGATGGACGCAGCAGCAAAGAATTGTAAACGTGCGGAAAGCAGTTGGAAGTACGTTTCAGCGTTTTCAAATCAGTAAATGCAAATATAAATGTATTGAAAGCTCAAATGGGACCAAATTCAAAGCGAAGCAAAAGCAAGAGGAATTTATGGTAATGCGAAAGAAAGAAGCGCAAAAAAAATGAATTCAAGGACGTAAAATACCGGAAAACGGCAACAAAGGCAACGGAAAATTTAAGAAATTGTGCCAAACGACTACGCTGTTGTATGTCTGTAGATGTATGTGTGGGAGTGTGTGTATGTAGCTGTGCGGGTGTGTGTGAAGCAGAAGAAAAGGATTAAATCAATGTTGCGGAACAAATTGTGTTATGTGGGGTGCTTTCATGGAGGTAATACAAACCTATTTCATTTCTTCAAGCCAACAAGGCATGGCCATAATGGGTAGCCGAATGTGAACCAACTTTTAGACCACAACCGACGACCCAATTTGATGGTGTCAAAGTCACACGAGCGTTAATAATGTGGGATACACGTTAGACGGCTAGTGCAAAGTCAAGAGAGAATGATATGATTAACTATATATACACATACATGCACATATACTCAATTAACTGCATATGAAACGTCACTTAGTATTGCCCAAAGTCACCTTTGTCATGAGTTTTGCTGGCAAAAAAGGTAAAGGAATGTCTGCTTCGTGAAAGACACAACAAATAAATTTGTATGACATTTATAATAAGGCTATCTCATTCCTCAAATGATTGCAAGGACCACAAATTTGGCTGAAAATGGTTTTGCAATTCAATCGATTGCGGCTGCAATGCTTGCCTAATTCAACAAGAGAATTTCTTTCCTTCCAAAACAAAGTTGAGTTCGTGAAACAATTGCAAACATCGAAGACATTGTTTGTGGGCCAGTGGATTTTGTTTTCAGGGTCGTCGACATGACTTCAAATGGCTGCCCTGGTGACTTTCGTTTTTATTATTTCTCTTTTTGGCAACAACATTTGTTGTGGGCTAAGAAGTGTGGGTTCTGTTTCAGTACAGACTTATAAACTTGATGAAAGTTTATCTGCGCGGAAACGCGGGTTAAGAGGAAGGTAGACCAGCAAGAAACCCCGATGAAAACAAAGTGAAAACGAACCAACGAAAAAAAATAATTGAACGCACTTTACACAGCTGTTGTCGGGGATTTTTTGTGTTCCTTTTTTCCTTTTCCCTTTTCGCCTTTATTTGTTACTGTGTGGAAAAGAAGGATATGTTATGTCCTGCGGTGGCCTGCGGAAATTATTATTTATATTTTCGTATTCGGTTCGTTGCATTGTTAGTGGGGTTTCATCTCGATGTACTTTTTAATATTACCACTTTTTGGTTACGCATTTTTTATTTTGATTAAAATGCATATTAAATCTTGGCAAACAAAAATTGAAACAAAAAATAAAAATAAATAAATAAATAAATTAAAATAAAAATCAGCACAAAAATAATATAAATAATTTCCTGTGACCGGCTGTGCTCTGTGCGCTGTACGCCTTGTTTCCTTCCGCCTTCAGCCGTGCAACTACAAACCCTCGAGCCACATTGCCACTCTGCATGGATCCAATGGCCCATACGTTCGAGCCAAATCGAGTCGAGCCGAGGCGACCACACTGCATGCAAAAGGCAGTCAAGTTGAAATATTTTGTTAACAGTGCGTAGGTTTCCCAAAAGACAAAAAATACATAATATTGCCTACATGCAAACACACACATTCATTCATACAAGTATGCTATATACCTACGAGCTATATACCATATGCATATAAAGTTCGCCTTCTTCGTTATTTACATGTGTAACAACAATAGGCGCTCCCAGAGGCAGGCGCCGAGGCAAGGCGGATGGGATCGGGGATTCCGACAAGACAGGCAGGAAGCACGCATGTAACAGGCATGATTTATATTGGAAAATTGAGGTATCCATTTGCCTACCCATTGAAAATGGGTAAAAAGGGGTATAATGGATTTGCGCAAATGTATTAAATAGACAATAGGAAGTATTACCACCTCCATTGAGTATAAATATATGTCCTTTATGAGGACGAACATGTTCGTGTGGCTGACGCTTCAGCGGTCTCCGCTGCAGAAGCAACTGCAGAAACAAGGTGAACTACATAACTTAAAATCAATAATAATGGTTATTGATTTTCCGTTCAGATTATCTAAGCCTATCCACTAGACTTAAAGAGCAATGAACATGCCATCCTGCACAGTATTTCTTGACAAAGTTAAAATAATAAGTGAATTATATATACAGAGTATCTCTTAAATAAAAGTCAACTTCTTGATCATTCACTTAACGTGTAATGTATTCAAATCGTCATGCAGTGTATAATTAATGCTTCATGTCAGGTCTGGAGTAGATTGAATGAATCAACCACTCGCAGTTAACAACAGTTTTGTTAATTCCACATAACTTGAATTTAATTTAATTCAAGATATGCTGAAGCAGAACAGAGCTGAACAGAACAGATAACAAGAAGGATAAAAGATGAATAAAGTACGTGCACACAATGAACAATGAACACACACACACACACACACACACAGAGACACACACACAGACACAGCAATGACTACAATATGAAAATGGCCAAGAAATTGCCGTTTCATTTTACTTGTTTGTAGGGAAAATCGAGAAGGAAAATGCATTGCAATGGAAATTGCATTGCTGAACTGTAGACTCCGAGCTACGTACAAACAAGACATGACGACAGTGACATCTAATATCCTTATTGTTAGCAAAAGGGAATTTATGGCTAACACAGTTCTTAGCTCGGTTTAACTAGGAAAGTGCCGCGTTTGTCTGACCTGCCTTCAGTTACAGACCAGACCCACTCCTAATGTTGCTAATGAGCTCTTGGTCGTTCTGAAATTTAACACTTAGCTCGCTTCTCGCCAGTTGCCTGTTGCCTGTTGCCTGTCGCCTCTGTCAACGAGTTCGAAGTGCGCAATCACCTCAATAGCTGTTTGGTTAATAGACTAACGACAGCTTACGTGCCCTGCCAGGATTGGAATACTTCAACGTAAGTGCACTCGAATTAAAGCTGTGCAAGTTTTCTTTTTTTATGCGCCCATTACAGACTATTAACAATAGCTGCAAGTGGGAATTACGGTTTTATATTCTAGTTACCTAGTCAAGCTAATAGCATCTATCAAATTGAAATGATAGCCTAGATATAAAGCAAGAGAGAGTCGGAATCGGAAATAAATATTGCTAGTAGTAAAAAGTGTAAAATGAGAGAGAGAGAGAGAGAGAGAAATACATTTATATATATTAGATTAACGTTTGCTGCTTCTAATACAGAGCTTTAAGGATGCGTCGGCAATGGCCTGGGTTGTTTGACCCCCAACTAAAATATCACAAATACCATGCCCACGGCCGATGTGGTTGTCGTTGACGTCGCCCTTTCATTCTCTCATTCGAGTTATGAAATATTTTATATATAAATATTCACACATATTAAAATTCATACCTACCGTGGCCCTTTGTGCTGGGTGCCGAGTAATGGCTTTATGCGACAGAAAGCAATTTATTCACCCATCCTGTTCCCTTTTTGAAATTACACCCAGGTGAAGTGAAGTGCCCTTAAAAATGGGCAAGACCGTGTAAAGTGGCACGAATTTAAAGTGATTTTTGCCATTGCCAGCTTAAAGCAACAAATAAGGCGTGCTTGTCTTGAATTTACAACAGAAATCAGTATACTAAGTGAAAACTCAATGACTTTAGCAGTAAAATCTGGATTCATATCCTTACAAATTGGAATGAGCTCAAATATGTGTATTTTAAGGAATATTAACAAACTAACAGGTCTTTAAGTGACAAGTGCTGTAAATCTTCTGATTATTATCTCAGCATATATAGACATGTGTCTTAATGTGCCTGGAAAGCATATAGATGCAATAAGCATCTGTCAGGATATTTTTTTAGGGGTTATCAAACGGATTTATCACTCAATAAATGAGGAAAAACATTTTAGTGCAACTTAAAGTTGAGACCTTAAATTAAATTGGCACTAAAACTAGACTCGAATCAGCAGTAACTACTCGAATAAAAGCAGCGTCAATTGACAAATTAGGTGTCAAGGAAAATAAGACGTAAATTTATATACATATAGAAAATAAAAGCGAAAAAATAAAATGTGAGCGTAAAAAATAGAGGGTAATCAAGCGAGGCGTGAAAAGTCTAAAGAATCATAAAGCACGAGTAACTCAATGAAGATGAGTCCGTGTTAGAGTTTGACGAAGGCCTCACTAAAGGCTGAAACGTGTCACAGAACAATAATAGCATATTCTAAATGGGTAAACATATTTTTAAGGCTCTCTTAGTGCGCTTGGTGATGGTATTCATATATATATTTTTTTTTTCATTTTTATGCTGTGAGCTGTGAATGCGATGCTCATTTTGTAGCTGACTTAATAGACATTTTAGGTGCAGCATTTTTCAGACCGCCCCTCAGTTTGCTGCCACGCCTTGTGTATGGCAATCTGTGCAGTGCTTTCAAACATGTTTTCGAGCTTGTTTCCCCTGTAGCACCTCAGCTGCAGAAATCCGCAACATTTGCCACAATTGGCATGTCTCTGTGGTCGGGCTGCGGGCGCTGAGCAATGCATGTGAGACCACAAAAATGCGGTAAAACGATTACCAAAACTGTGTGCAGAAATATCAAAGACAGCAGACGGCACACAGGAAACGTGCGGCAAAAGGTGAATGGGGAGCTGCATAAAAATTGCAAGAAATACGCCAGGGGTCAAAAGTGAAAATTCACGTTCTTGTGATATCTTCCATTTTGACGATAAGTCGTTTGATTTCAATTTAATTTGTCTTATTTGCAAATGTATAAACTAAATATTATTTGAATATAATGAATTGAATTATTATTTTAGCATATTAAGGATTTCATTGAATATTTCTTTTTGGAGGAGAAAGTCCTTTCAAATCGAGCACGTCAAGGGAAATTTTCTATCGCTCTTGTCAAATCGTACAACTTAATTTCATTTTAAACTACATGAATTGAGCGCAAAAGTTAAGAGGGCATAGAATGGGCAAACGCCCATGTTCTCTTCCCTCAACTGGATCAGTTGTCGCCTGAGACACTTCAAGTGTAAATTTGATGTCTTCGAGGCGTCTTAACATGTTCAATCAATGATAAAACCACACGCACACTTGACGAAAAAAAAAGAAAAGAAAACCAAAAATACTTTTGTGTCAAACATACAACTTGGAACACTTATATATATATACTATATGTACATATATACAAGACTTGACCCACACCCATTTTATTGGTTTTGATAGTATCAAAGCGATTGAATTGAATTGAATTGAAAAGCGTTGAAAAGGAATTTGGGGGAAATGTTTTTGCGCCAATCGATGTGGATTTGTAAAGGGCAGTTGAGTTCGTCAATGGCGTTCATTAGAGCGCTTTAAGGCACTGGCACTGGCACTGGCACTGGCACTGGCACTGGGTTAACCCTGGCAATGACTGGCGTCCGCAGTGTTGCTGACAAATTGCATGCTAGCAACTACAGCGAATCCCCTAGAGATCTCAAAGGACGTCTGCCAGAAAATAATAGCAAATGCGCGAAGCGGTATAAAAAATGTATTCCGTTCTATTTCGACTGCCCGAAACTGCTTCAGTTAGAGATTTATGGGCTATGCGGTTAAATACGCCAGCGGGCAATGCGAGCGCCTAAAAAGGGTTCGATTCGGGTAAATAAATTTGGGGCGCAACAGTTATATGAGTCGAGCCCTTAACTACTTATGTACATATGATATGGGTAGCATTCGAACTGTGGCCCTCCTACTCATGTCATGGCACGTAGTGAACCAAATCTGTTGCGCCCACACGATTCTAACTGAATATTTTATCATGCGTCCATAACTCGAAACTGAATACGAAAACACAAGACATGCATCTACTTTCACTATATTTATAAAAAGCCGTAACTATTTTAGTTTAGTTGCGCTCAGCGACCTCACGAGTTCAAATAGTTTTTAATTTAAAAAAGAAAACTTTTCAGGGTAAGTGTCTCTGTCTCTGAGCATGTTAATGTTTCTACACGTATAGGAGCTCATAAATGTAGGACTCTTGCATAAGTTCATACGCGTGTCGCATGCACACAAATGCAAGTATACTTAATGTCAAAACCTTTAAACTCTAGTTTAACGAGCTGTTGCCAAAAGCCCTGTCACTGTCCCTGTCCCTGTCCCTGTCCCTGTCCCTGTCCCTGTCCCCACCTAGCACATACCCATAACATAATGTCTCTTGCAGTAGAAACTGACTCTAATGTGACGTTTATAAGTGCTGTGCGACGACATGTGCGACATATGATGAGAATTACAAAGTGCATTTCTCATCACTCTGCCAAGGAGCACGAAACTTTCTCTTTTGAACTGAAAATCGTTAAATTTTATTGTTTGTCCCACTTCTCTGCTTTCACCCTTAGCATGTTAGATGAATGATGATTTTTTTGTGTCTTAGCCTAATTGGAATGTAATAATAAATGATTTTTATATCCCATTATTGATTGCCAACAATTTCAATCTTTGCAGGCTTTTGACACACCAAGTCCGTACCGGAAGGTGGAAATATGTAGATTTTATCTTTTTCAGATTCTGTCGATAGCATTACATCATGTATGGCAGCGGCCACCACATCGACATTTTCTGAATACAGTGCACCAAGATTAATGCGTCCGTTCTCGGGTACATAGACATGTTTACTACGCAGCCTTCTCAGATGAGTTGGCTTCAGATTTGTATACAGATGCGGACCAGCCTGATTTTTGATGTGATCCCACTTGCCAGGTGTTTTAAGAACCGTCAATTTATTGCTTAAGGCCAGGCGCATTTGCTGCATTCGCTGATGAACATCTCGGAGGGACAAGGACCTGGTTAAGAAAAATACGTTTTCGTTTAGGCTTAAATTATGGTAGACAATTGTTTTACCAATCACGCCGCAATGATGCATTGTTGAGTATCTTGGCCACAATACGGCTAGCAAATGCCGAGAAGCACTTTTCTTTACTCTGCAGCATCATGGCCTCAAACTGTCCACGCACCACATCCAGCTGAGTGGAATTGTTAAGGACGACCATTAAGTGACCCAGAGTCTCATCTGCATACAAATGATTCAACTTAGTGAGTGCATTGGAGCTGAGAGCGCCGTTCACACTTACTGTAGAGACCGAAATTCTTGACAAACGACTGAGCACAGAGCAAATCAAAGCCACTGTCGACAAAGTAACGCACCGCCCATGAATCCTGCACAGTATCACCACTGACGAGTCCATGCGACTCCAAGTGGAAGAGCGGCAACAGTTTCTTGCACCTAATAATGTGGGCAATCAGCTTCCACTCATCGACGGTCGGATCCAGGCCAGTGGGATTATGTGCACACGCATCCAGCACCACAACGGCACCCTCCGGTGCAGTCATGAGGTCAGCGACTAGCCCATAGATATTCAGCTCGCCCTTCTCCTCGCTGTAGTACTGATACATTTGGCAGTTGAAGCCAGCACTCTTGAATATGTGCACCCACAGGTCACAACTGGGACGAGCCAACATGCAAACGTTGCACCTCATCTTTTCACGCAGAAACTGTGCGGCCAGGCACACTGCATCAATGCTAGAACGTGTCTGGATGCCCAGCACCTGTGTTGAAAAGCAAGATAATGAGGGGGATTAACAGTGTGCTCCATTTGGTAATTTCCAACAGGCCTATGGAAGCTGCAAGTTCTGTGTATCTACCGAATGATATGACCTGAACATTTGCTTCTATTCTATGTCATTTTTTCACCCACCTACAAATCTATTTCATCACCGTCCGCACTACTCTACTCAGCTACAACTGAGCCTTGCATTCGCTACACTTTAACTTGACTCGCAAAAAAAAGGTTTTACTTACACGATTTTGCAGCATTGCTGGTGCTGCCTTATTCAAGATTAGCTCATTCGCAGCTCGTATAAAATCTGGATTGCCCAGCGGTGGGTAGGGCTCATGGGTGTACAAGTCGTCACAGGCAACACCAATTTCAGCCGTGCGCACCGCATTATGTATATGGAGTTTGCCGTCACTGTTGCGATAGACCTCTCCAGCTAGATTGACCTTTTTCGGATCGGTGTCTAGATCAAAGGCCATCTCCAGATTACTTTCCTCTGTGGGCCTCAGACGCTCGACCCGAGTGAAAGGTTGAAACTTGCTCATCGACGAGCAACGTGTTGTGGACATGCAAATCCGCTGCTGCAGAAGGGACTGCGTCAGGGCGCAGATGGTGGACATTCTAAACTAATTTTATTTTATTCAACTGAGCCGAAATGCAATACAAAAAAACTATTTTCTTTTTAAATTAGATGCCAAAGCTAAAGCGTAGTCTACTATAATATCAAATATATTTGTAGAGATGCTCAAAAATTACATTTCCATTAGAGCCAAGATTATATCACGCTATAGAAACATTTCTATGCTAGTAATTTTATTTGAATTGTTTGCAAAAATATTGTTTCTGCAAGGGGGCTGACACGCACACACACACACACACACGCACACATACTCACACTTCACTTAATCAAATGGTAACAAGTGAAAATTTGCGCGCTCAAAAATTTGTTCAATGCACACACGCAAAGCGTGGCTGGGGACAGACGGACAGACAGACAGACAGAGAGAACGGCACTGACTCAAGCTGTGCCACGCCCCTTACGGCAACAGAACAAGTATTTGCAACAGCAAGCTAGCAGCAAAGGCATTTTTGCCGCCCTCGCAATAGTTACAAGTGCCCCGCATGTGGATCCTTGGCAAGCCCGACGGCGTGACGACGTCCTTGTTTGGGCGCGTCTGTTAGTCTGTTCGTCTATACGTCTGCTCGTCCCTGAGTTTTCTTTCCGTTGCTTGCAAGTTGCTGTTGCTGTTGCCGTTGCCATTGCTGTTGCTGTTGCTGTTGCCGTTGTCGTCTTTCCACTTTCATCAACATTTGTATGTAAATAATTTCGCTAAAAAGTATGCTATACAAAAAGTTGTTTCTTGCTTCTCGTTTGCCACTGTCATTGTGTGTGCGCACGTCTGCGTGTGAGTGTGCGTTCGCGTTAGCGAATAAAAGGGCTTTCTCTTTCTCTTTCTCCTTTTTCTTATTTTATTTTTCTTGCCCATCATCATATTTCTCTGTACACGCTTTTGAGTTTGAATCAGCATATGCAAAAACTCTAGAACTCATTTCGGACTGTGGACCGAATTCACACCCTTCACATTCTGCACGGCTCACGTATAAGCCATATTAGGTTCGGTTCGCTTTATTGCCATATCAAGCAACCTTGAACTTTAGCCAATTTCCAGGCTAAGGCATTAATTATGTACGAGATTCGGTTAGTTTCACATGTGTCAAACGCTGCGATAACAATTTGCCAACATTCGCTTAATTTACGAGCCAACTCGGAGTGGTTCCGACTACTTTATTGCGGCGCAAAACTTTTAGTTAAACATGTTGGAGCATAAGTAATTCATGTATAACGAAATAAGTTTCGGCTCATTTCTGCTCGCATTTGATTGTGGTTAAAAGCTGCCGCATTCTCTTAATCAATAACTTCATAATAGCCAATCATTAGCAACTGACACTAGGAAAATGAAAAACATGTTGGAATAGCATCTATATATTGTTGAATTTATGGAAGGTAATATATTATTTATATAAAGTTATTCTTGAATACGTTTGGAGAACTTAAAACGGTTAACTTTGTTTCGAAAACTTTTTCCCTCAGCAATAAAAAACAGTTTTTTATTTCAGCGCAGTAATAAAACTATTTTGATTGAACAATCAATCAAATGCTATAAGCTGATTTAAGTTTTATGAATTCAATATTGCTTTGAAGAACTTTCAATGCAAAGCAATTCAATTGACACGCTCCGACCGCAACCGAGAGATAAGTAGAGCGCTCTACAAAGTGCAGGGCTAAGTAAGGCAAATGCAAAGGCCCAAGTGAAATGCGTTCACAATACGACCGCAAAAGCACTAACTGAGATGTGCCCATTAAATGGGAATAAGTATGTAATTATGAATCAGACTGGTACAGCCGTCTGCCCTTTATTGGCGAGGCCACGCGGCGTATGAGCAATGAACGAGCGAGCAGAAGCGTAAACGCAAGCGTAAGCGAAAGAATTGCCCTAATAAGGCAACCAGAAACGCTCGTTAAATATTTGAGCCACATTTACGACACTTATGATCCGCTTTAAGTTCTCTGCAGTCGGACCTCAAATAAGAGCAAATGTACATAGTATATGCATGCAGCTAACTTAATAACTAAACAAGCAATTTGCCTTGGCGCACAGTTTGCTCTCGCCAAATGTGAAAAGTTTTTTTGGCAAGCAAAATTTAAATATCATTAAACTTGAAGCTGCTGTGGGTTGTTTGTATAAACAACTTTAATAAACTCATATGTACTCTATATAAAGTCAAATTATTAAACTAAATTATGTTGGGATTGCCCAACTGCGGACTGGGCGCAAAAAGTTTTCCGTACTTTAGTTGCATAATTCAACTAATAAATGTTCAAGGCCCAACTTCTAATAACCTTAGCTGTAGCATAGAGCTTAATAAGTTTTATATATTAATTAAAGCACTTTCACATTTCATATTCAAATGAAATTCCAATAATTTCAAGGATTTTTCCACGGTCTGCGCTTTCATATTCTCCACTAATTCATTCAAATGCCAACAGCAAACGCTAATCTACAAATATTTTGTTGTGCAAATTGAGAATGGCGTCAAATTACATTATTACCTGGCTTCTGCCACGAGCCAGCCAATTAGATGTGAACAAAAGTACTTTAAGGAATTTAAGCTGCTGCTGCTTAAAGAGCAGCAAAGACTATTAGCAAATAGAGAACAGAGGTCGAAGAGGGTAGCTAAATTACTCTGGTCTGCATTGTTGTCCCGCTCACACAAGTAGCCAAAGCAACTGATCAATTATTTAGCTGGCATCGAACTGGGTCATGTTCAATGACTCGAGCTACCTCTGAGCCTCACACAGTCCACACTGATTGACTTAAGTTAGCCAAGGTCACATTGATTTTTCCCTGCTCCACGTTGCTAATTTTCCAAGTAATTTTTCTTTGAGCGTTTCGTTACGTTGCGCTTGCTGTAATTAAATTTGATCATGCCTAAATATAAGCTGCACAATTGTTTGGCATGCAAAGAAAAAAGAACTTCCACCACTGACAATAGGCAAATGTTGAACGGACCTTTTCACTGCTCACTCAGTCCAACTGGATACGCACAAGGACCTCAACATGGACGTGGGCTGAATAAATGGAGCGCACTGCCTCAATGGCAAATTAAATAACGCGCCTAAAGTTTGTACAACTGATGCGATTTCACGCAACGTAGCCCACCGGTTAGACAACGTCCGTCCCAGAAATGAAAAAAAAAAATTACAAAAAAAAAATAAAAAATAAAACGAAAAAGAAAAAAATACAAAAATAAATTGGAATAACTTGGCCAAAGCATTCGTTGCTGACGGAAGAGAGCAAAAAACTGAGAATGAAAATTGAAAACGTAGCGCGAAATAAACGAAATATAAATAAAAAGAATATTTCAGCAACGTGAACACCAAACGATGGCTGTGCTAAATGATTTCGTGGATGATGAAAACAAATGAACCGAAACTAAAGCAAATTCTAAGAGAAAAATTAAATAAAAGCAATCACGAGTCACGATATCTACAAATTTATGGCGAATAGATGTGGATCTAATGACTTTAAATAAAAAGAACAATGCAGCAAGTAAAATTCAAAGTTCATCTTAATTGAGAGTTGACGGAGATCCAAGTCAAATGTTAAGTTAATCAAGTCTTTGCATTGATTTCATTTTTCTCCTAATTATTTCAGCAAAGATTTACCCATTTGATCGATAAACAAACAAAATAATAAAGAAATTTAATATCGAAATCCTAAACCTACATATTTTTGTATATATTTCTTAACATAATTTGGAGGGATGCCAAAAAGAGAAGAAACAAAATCTAGCTTTATGCACAGCCCAAAAAAGAATTAGAAGGAATTAGAAATAGAAATAGAAGCAAAGCAACAAAAAACCGAATAACAAACATGTTACGAGGGGAGAGGGCGCATGACAGGGCAGAGATGCGTTAAATTTAAACAAATAAACAGCAGCAGGCACAAATAAAAAGCATACAATACACATAGATAGGTGTATGCGAGTGTATGTGTGTGTGTGTATGTATGTAGATATATCCAAATTGCTGCAGGCTGAAAAACGTGTGCAAATACACAGACCATGAGACCTGGCCCAAAAAGTTTGCTATGCACTAAACACGCACACATATATATATATATATACAGAGAGAGAGAGAGAGGGGGGGAACTATATACATATATATGTAAGCAGAGGATAAAAGCGCCGAAATGTGTGCTTCTGGGTCAAAGACGTTGGCGGCAGGGCAAACAAACAGACAGACAGACAAACAGTCGACTAAACAGGCTCGCAGAATGTGAGGAATAGACGGCGCGGCCTAGACAACAACTTGCATAATTTAAATGTAGATATGCGGTTGGATGGCGCCCAAAGATATGCTACACATACACACACACACTCGCACACATGTATAGGCACTCCAACGTCTCATAGGAAAAACCACTTGAACTGGCTGCTGCGAACGCCCATGCGACCACATCCTTAGTCGCTGTTGTTGTTATTCTTCTTGTTGTTGTTTCTGAGCAGGTTCGCTGCCAGCTGCGTGGGTGTTGATAATGAGCCATTCACTGTGCTGTGCTGTGCGTGTGCCTATGGCTGTCTGTGTGCGGTGCACATATGCTCTATATGCATGAATTTATAGTCTACTTTATGGCTTACTAATGAACTTTCAACTTTGCCTGAACGCTGAGAGCATCTTTGATCCAACCATTTGTAATGCGGCATCTGTGGTAAATTAATAGGGCTGAGCATCTCAAGTGCTTGCCAGCTGATCCATTCACTTACAAACGTGATGAAATCTATGTAATGTCGAACTATCTGAATCACATAAAATACACAGCATTCAATGGAAATTAAAGGACGATCATTAAAGGATTTCTGATTGACAGCAAAGACAGGCGAGAGTCCAAATTGGTTGCCAATTGAAATCCTAAATAAAACAAATATTGACCTTGAGAAAAAGGGAACTGAATGAAATGAATGCAGAGGAATACAGAGGAGGATGAAAAGCAAATCAATTTGCACGGGATGAGGCAGTAGGATACTGTTTTATCAATTGATAGACATTTTTTTTCTTGCGCCAGCTGCTTCCATAAATCGCTCAAAAGTGGCAAGGAAAGTTTAACAAATTGAAGTGCGGCACAACACGAAGGCAAATGCTGCATTTGTCGTGCAAAAGCGCCTGGAAAAAAGGCAAAATGGAATTGCTAGGCGCACAAATGAAGTCGTAAAGCAAACGAACTGTAGGCCATGCCCATATACCGTGCACCGTAGACCGGGGCTGGGACTGGGAGTGGGAGTGGGTCTGGTACCGTGCCTGGGCTGGCTGTTACTCACGATGCAGCATGTTGGCCGCATTTCTTGTTGCTGTTGTTTTCTGTTGTCTCCTTGGTATTCTGCATGCATATGCACGCATATTTACGAGTATGCTGCGAAATGCGCGCTGCGCCTCGGGCAGACTAGGCAGGAATTTGCGGAGCGAACCGAGCTGGCAAATATGGATTTACTAGATGCGAACTACACCAGGGAATGCACTACATATCGAAGTGATGCCAGAAATATATGAGCATTCCAAGCAAAATATCTTCCTTTCAGTCCGCTCAGTCCATCTGCATGCAACACGCTGAATTTAAAGCGACAGCGCTTCGACGCTGACTACATGTTAATTCTATTATTTCAAATATTGTAATACATATGGATTGGTGTCTGCATGCCAAATTATTATTCGCTGCGTGGAGTTGTTCTGAATAAATCGTAATTTAGCTCTCGTTCTTTCGCTCGCCTTCTTTGTGTCAATCCTTGGGCAATTTTCTATCATATTGTGTAATGGCTGTCAGTTCGTCAATTTGTCAATATGCGACTAATATGCGCAATTATTTTCCAATAAATCAAATTAAAGGCGAAATTACAAAGTCGTGCATTCAAAATAATTGCTAATAATTGACAGTAATCTGTGAAAATCATGGCGAAAAAGTTGCCCAGTGCATAACAAAAAAAAAAAAAAAGTAAGAAACGCCATTTATGATAAAGCTGTCGACTCATTAAAACGCAATTTCTCTCCATTAGCCCGGGGTTTCAAGCAGCACAGATAAGATTTGTAGGCGCAGCGGTCACTAGACAAGGAGACAGCTGAAAGGCAAAGGACAATGGTGGGAAATGAGGGTAAAAGGCAAACAAACTGATGATAAACACTCACGAGTTTCCCTTTTCCTGCTGCTGTTGTTGCTGCATGCTATAAAATCAATAGGGCAACCTTTTATTTATAGTCTATACACGCCCCCAAAGCGACATACGTCCCAGTTCCGCCCAACCTCCAAAAACAGAACTCATGCCCCACACACCACACACCACCCCCCAACCCCCACCCCCCGCCGAAAAGCAAGAACATTCGCCATTTCTGTTTGAGTTTCCATCGGTGCGCTTTTCATTTGACTTGACTTGCAGTTCAAAGGCACAACGCTACAGTCCGACTGGGCCTAAGCTGGACTGGGACTGATCCCGGCCCACTGGAGGTCAGTAGCGGCAAAGTGTTTGCCTTGGCCTGTCAAGTGTCATGTATATGTGTATATATATGTGTGTGTGTGTGTGTGTGTGTGCGTGCGTGCGTGTGTGAGCGTGTTTATATGGGTCTGTATGTTTGACTGCGTATATCGTGCATGTCCAAATGCCTTTCAATAAAAAAAACTTTTTTCATTCCTTTTCTTTTTGTTTTTCTTTTTTTTTTTCTTCTTCGTTTTCAAAAGAAAAACCATTAAGTCGATAACTGTGCGATTAGCCAAGCTCCGATGTCGATAGGCTGAGCGCCTGGTGAGTAGGCTGCCTGGCTGGATGGCTGGAGGGCTATCAACCTGACCCAGCCGGCTCGCCGCTGCCCGCCTGTCAATATTCATTTATTAGTTGTCATTGTTGGTCTACAACTTTGCCTAGAACTGAATGACTCAAACAGTTTGCCAAGTTCTTCGATATGCTCTTGGCAATACGCAGGTCCGGTAAGCAAATATAGGCTTAAACTCTGAAGTAAATAATCCTTAACGAGTGTGTGCCTCAAAACAATACATATTTATTGATTTTTCTCAAAACAAAATTTAAGTTTACCATCATAATTGGCTCCCAAGTTGATCTCTTGCGTAGCTAATAACTTTGCTTTTTGCTAGAATATCTTTAGCTTATCTTATGTGACGCATGTCAGATAGCTCAGCTGGCCACGCCCCCAACACAATTCGAAAGGCAGAGCAAGTAAACTTGAAACAAATTGCAGTACAAGACATTTTATGGCTTTTACAAATCGTCCAGCATGGATCAGGCAGCATGCCATATAGACACACACGCACATCCGCAGGAGGCGTGGCTCGAAAGGCGGTGCATGTATTACACACAATTAGGCCAATATCGTGGCCATATTTATAGCCGCAAATAAGTTTATAAATTTTTACTGGTAGCATAAAACTATGCGGCCAAAAAATGACCGCAATAAACTATGTGAACTTAAGCAACGGACGCGCCATAAAAATCGAAGCTTTATAAATGGGCCCGCATTCGAGAAAAATATAGCGAAAAAAAAAAATAAGTTGCCAACTAGAAAAAAACTAAAACAAATTTCTAGCTCTACGAGTTTGATTTTTCTTCATTTCTTTTTTTTTCTGGTTCCGCTTTGAAGTGCCGCCCACTTACACAAACTGATTAATTGGCCTGTGAAGAGCGGCTTTCAGCTGCCGGCCCCGTCGCAAGCCTTTTGTGGCCCAACGCATTGTGTGCGATTTGTGGCAGCAAGACTGAAGACCGGAGACCAAAGAGCTGCCACTCAATGCTGCGTTAACCGTGCTGCTGCTCTGCTCCTGGCCGTGCTCCTGTTCCCAGTCCCACTTGTAGCTGTAGCTGAAGCTGTAGTCGTGGCTCGTGGTTGTAGTCGTGGTCCTGGGCCTGTCACTGATTGTTGCTTTTACCCTCATCCCGACCCCAACAGGTCGGGCCAACAATGCCCGTGCCCTGGCGCTTAGCATAGCAAATTAAAATGCTGTGTGACTGCGACTGTCGTCGGCCCCTTCTCGCCTGATGAATGACAGAAAGTTAAATGAAACTTAAAATGCTGTGGGCCCACAACGTGGTTGCTTTAAAACTTATGTAAATCCAAAGAGCAGCAACAATATCAAACAAATCAAAACGAGAACAAAGCCATTTCATTTCTCTGATCTGCAGTTATTTGCCAAATAGACGTCTGCAAACAGCGAAATAGTTTCATTGCTGTGCTTGAATACATAATCAGCTTGAGCTCAATTGACGTCATTGTCGAAAAGCACAAATAAATAATTTGATTATTTATTCATATTTAGATCCACTAATCACTTCTGCCGCTGCCACATGATGCTCCACTGAAGCCAGACAGTTGCTGAAGAGGCCAGGCGAGACTATTGTGGCACCAACACCACTCAACACTCGACACTCAGCGTCAGGCAACCGCTCATTAATATGGCTTAGGCAAATGCAAATGGGCGTTGCGACGCCTCGTGACAAATGACATGCAATTTTCCGACACAACAAAAATGCAATTAAAACGAACACCTCCGCCACACGGAGTTGAAGAGCCGCAATCCACGCTCGAAGGGTTTAAAAGGGAGCAGACCCATGGCCGAAAAGAATGGCGCATTAAAAGGACTTACAAGCTGGCGCCAAACATTTGCAGACGGTCACAAAGCTGGGTGTTGGCCAGCATTAGGAACCACAATGCCAGCGTTTTCAGCTATCATCAGTATCCAAGCCCTGTCTGCCCTGCCTGCCCAGACTGCCCAGACTGCCCTGCCTGCCTGATCCAATTCCCTCCCCCTACCCAACCAGTTACCCAGTTGTTGCTGGACGAATGTGACTGCAATTTTTAGACGTTGGCGTCGCTTGGATTTTCATGTCAGCCCTGAGCAGCGGCGCAAACAAAGCGCCCGCAGTCCAAGTGCGATAAATCCTGCTGAAACACAACACACACAAATGCGAATGGAATAAAAACAATAAAACAAAAGCCCAGGCAATAAGTATGTGTAAGCCATTCACAAAACAGGGGCAAGCGCTTGCCCCAGACACGCACACACACAGAGACACTCACACACACTCAGACACATAGCTAAATATGCTTTGTATGTATTGCAATATTATTATATTTTTATTGTATGCGATATATGCATATGTATTCGACATCTACACTGAGCATGGAATTTGATTTCCAAGAAAGCACAAAATGTTTTGCACCATTGAACATCAAAAGCCTTTACCAATTCGGGTTACAAGCCGCACTCAGCCATAAAGCGAGCAATATAATTCGGTATGAGACAACACAAATTCCAAACAACCATTCCACAAATAAATCCGAAAATTTCACAGCTGACCTAATCAAAGAAATGGTTCATTCAAAATTGACGGATTATTCTATTACGATTATTTACTGCTAGAATATATCAAAATTTTCAATAATGAAAAGTAATATATTATTCAAATTGATATAAATCAAAACTAATAATATCATCAATTTCAAGTATAATTAGAATTAGATAAAGTTCAAATACTCTGGAAGACCAGAAGAACTAATGCCTGTTGTATACTCTTTTTTTTCTCATTTAAAGCTGACAAAATAAATAAATAACTGTACTATAAAATAAAATAAATTTAATTAATTAATAAAATAACAGAAAATCAGAAAGGTTAATTAAATTAATGAATAAATAAAAATAAAAATAAGAAAAATAAATAAAAAGTACATTATTTTATATTTAATGAATAAGTAAAAATAAAAATAAATAAATAATAAAAAGTAGAATGAATAAAATAAATTAAATATATATAAAAATAAAATAAAATAACAGTAAATCAAATAATTTAAATTGAATTAATGAATAAATAAAAAAATTAAAAAAAAAACACGAATAAATAAAAAGTAGAATGAATAAAATAAATTAAATATGTTAAACAAAATAACAGAAAATCAAATAATTTAAGTTGAATTAATTATTATTAAATAAAAAATTAAAAAAAAAAAACATAAATAAATAAATAAAAAGAAGAACGAATAAAATAAATTAAATATATTAAAAAAAAAAAATAATAATAAATAAATAAAAAAATAGAATAAATAAAAAATATAGATTAATAAAAATAAAATAGAGAAATATAATATATAACATAAATTAAATTAAATTACAGAAAGTAAATAGATATAAATTAAATTAAAAATACAATATAAAAATAAAAACTTTCAAAATTTCTATTATAATTTAATAATTAAATATATATAATTAAAGACTTTTATCAGAAGCATATTCATGATTAAATTCATGTTTTTATGACTCCCTTCATCGGCTCATTTGCATCTTCCAACTGAGGCGGCAACTGCCCTATGGCCATGGCCAAATCTGCAACATGACACGCATACAGATATCCTCATTGAGATCTTTCGCCTGCAGCCAGTGAAAAAGTGAGGGTACATGGTGCACGTCCGCAGACAGACAGATAATTCCCGATTTCTCGATTGCTCTCACCTGCGACTTTGATTTTGATTATCAATGAGCAGCGATAGCAGAGAAGTGGAACGGGCAGCAGCAGCATTGCCTTTGCCATTTGCATTAGTGGCCAAAGGGAAAGCGGCATGACACCATGGATGCCCCTATATGAGCTCAGGCATTTTGTTCTCTACAGTTCGCCAACGGCCATTATTGAATCCTTGCCACTGAGACGTCAGATTCAGGTGCAAAATCAAATCTGGCGCGTGTGAAGAGATGTTCCTCTTTTCTTTTTTTTTTTTGGAAACTAACGCTTGCTTTGCGTTATTGGTCTGTTGAAGCGGTTCCGCCACTTGTTTTAGCTAGTATTTCTGTGCATCGAGATCGTTCATATTGCAGCCCGAAAAGTGGCCAGCGGCGCGAAACTTAATACATTTAACTTTCGTTCAGAGAGTGCATTGGCTGTGAGCAATTGGTGGAAAGCGTAGTTGATTTGCATCGTGGCGCAGCTCTTCGGTCGGCACAAATCAAGCAGCGTAGATATTGTAGCCCAAACGATATATGCACTCAGACGAGTCGAGCTGCACAGCGTTGGTTGGTCAGTTGCTTGGCGCCCAGCTCCCCTTCGCAGCTATCCAATCTAATGTCGTGCTGCGCAGGCAGGAATGGAGGCTAAGGGAATCATTCTTGATGCTGTAGATAATTGAAAATGATTGACTGCAGCAGAGTTCGAAATTTTCGGCTGCAGCTCTCCCAAGCCAAAGGTGTCCGTGCCAGGAATGCAGGCAAAGCTGCGATAGATGGATATGGAAGTGCGGCAAATCCGTTTGAATGCCCTGCATACAAGGAATTGCTAAAGGAAGCTAGACTACTTGTAACTGCATAGAGTGTAGCTATTAATAGTAAACTGACAGTTTTAACACTTCTAGATTTATCTTTGCAGACTGGTTATATATTTGATTTTCATGTATTTCAATCTGCACCTTGCTGCATTGTTGAATGCTGCACATTGTCGATGCAACAACAAAATGTGGAAAAATATTTGCATTATTAATTAATGAGTTTGATAATTCAATAAGCTTTTCCTACGTACATAAAACTGATTAAAAAACTACAAATATTTAATTCATTTAAACTCTATTAACGTTTATTTTATGACTAATAAAGTTTTATAGAATTCAATTCGTTTTTTTTTTTTTTTTTTTGTTAGTCGCAAATGCAAAATAATTCAAAATTGTTAAAGAATTTTATCAATTTTATGATTGATAAAAAATCTATAAATATTTAATTCATTCAATTTGTTGCATATTCGCTAAAACTCTATTAACGAGTATTTTATTATTAGTAAACTTTTATAGAATTAAATTTGTTTTTTGCTGCTCGCAAATGCAAAATAATTAAAAATTGTCAAAGATTTTTATAAATCTCATGTAAATGGAAAAACGTATCATTGACACCTTGTGCGCTTGTTGTAGAGAAGCGTAGGTGTTGAGCTTCTAACTAATTGCTAGATCCACGCTTTCATGCAAACAGATAACAGCTTGAATACATATTAAGATGAATAAGGCGCAAATAATTCGGTTGCGGTTGACCATAGTATGAGCATACCTCCTGCTGCCTGTTATAAGAGCAGAATACGCTGAATTATCATATACAATGGATTGAGAGTATATTACCCTCCATTGAAGCTCATTAACGCACATTAATTAAAACGAAAGCTGACATCTTTTAAATTAATTGAATTAATTCATATATCTGATGAAAGAAAATGATAATGTAATTTCATTTTAGGCTTCCAGGCTAACATAGCACAATAGTCAGCACTCTTGAAGCCCGAAAACAAAAACAACTTTTGATGTAATATGCAATAACATTTGCTAACGATTATCCCAGCTATATAAATCGTTGATGAGTTTTATTTTATTGAGCAGCTCAACATGTTGAGGCAGCTCTTGCGAGAAAGAGAAAGAGAGAGAGAGAGAGAAGTGCCATGTAATGGTTGCTGTCCAGTCGGCCAGTCGGCCAGTAGCTCTGTGCGTATGTCGGCCAATGTAAGTTTCTTTTTTTTTTTTTTTGCTTTGTGATTGTTTCCGCTTGAGCGACAAAACACGAATTGCAAATTTCAGCCACGCATCAATGATATCTCGTCATTGGAATTCAATTTGCATTGCCCATACGCTACGAAGTCCGCCACATTGCCACAAGCCCACATTCTACAATTCATGTTTTGGCATGCCAGTGAAAGCTCTGCGTGTGTCTGTGTGTGTGTGTGTTTGTGTGTGTGTGTGGGTGTGCTGGAGGATACCATTTGGCTTTCGTCTTTTGGTCTGTTTGTGGTTCTGCTGTGTGGAGTGGCTTGACCCGCAGCTTGTGGCTATCAATTTCCGCGAACGTACATATGTATATATTTATATATATGTATGTATGTATATATTCCATTACTCTCATTAAATAAATATTCAAATAATAAATGTATATAGAGACAGTGATTTAATTTACACACACACACACACACACACACGCAGTTCACATAGTATGCGCTGGGTAATTAATTTAAATCACTTTTTGTTTTACATTTGCCCGTCAGAATATTATTATTTCAATTTAATTTTTATTTTTATTTTTATTTTTATTACTCATTCGGGCTCTTTTTATGGCCCGGTACATTGTTGGCTAATTAGGTTTACTTGTTTTGACGGCTCGTTGTAACGAATTTGCATAATTTAAATAAAGTTAAATAAAATAATGCCTCTTAATCACACACACAAAATAATAATAAGCGCGCTGCATTTGATTTCGCATTTAATTAAATTGTAACCATATCAACGCAAAGACCTTAAAAGTCAACTAAAAGCAAATAGTTGTTGCGGGGCCTATTAATCCGCATAATTTGAACAATCTGATCACTGTGTAACAGCAGTACTTATCAAGCACAGATATTATGTAGCAATTGACATTATTTGATTGATGAAAAAGCGTGTGAAAAAGCGTTTTTTATAAAGCACAATTGAATAAAGTGTATGTTTGTTCATGCATATATGTATATGTATGTGTATATATGTGTGTATGTATTGGTAGAGCAATGAAAATGAGAGTGTTATGCTCTTGTGCAGGTGTATGTAACAGACAGAGAGCGGTAGGCGTGGCAGATATCCATATAGAATAACGAATTTCCGGAGCAGAATGACGAGTTGACTCTGCTACTAATATCTATCGACAGGTCTGCCATGTCCGTATATAGCCAACGCTAGATACTAGACAGATGTAAAAAGAGTTGTTGAATTATAAATATTAAATATTAAATTAAATAATTCAATAATTAATTAAATATATTGTACCCAACTGCATGCGAAGCCTATCTCATTTTCGTTGACTAATCAATCATATCATCTATAATATTCAATCATTAAATATTCAATTTTGTTAGAACTTGATAAAATTGAATATTTAATTCTTTTTCTATTAATTTTGCAATTGAGTACACAGATTATGAATACTTTAGATATGTCTATATGCTTTTGACTTTTTGATAGAGAAAAGAGTGCCGTTAATTGAACTTCTTGCTTCATTTTTAATTTTTTACATTATACGTTTCGTGCTTAAAAAACATTAACAAAAAATAAATAAAATATAAATAAATTAAAATAAAAATTAAAGATTATGTTTATCACAAAATGCTTTGAAATAAGTCATTTAAAACCTTTCAAAACCTTTCCAACATGCATAAGACTGAAAATTAGTCTGAAAAATGGTTGCCTTTAAAATTTTTTTTTTTAAATTATTGTTCTGGCCTTCCATTATAAGTTTGCCTAATAACGAGTTCTCGGAGTCGCCCACTTCTATCAGCAAACGCCTTTCTCTCTCAACCAACTCTGATTGACTGCCCTTTTTCAGCTCTTCTGTCAAACTGCCTCTTGGTTGCATATTCTCGTTCATCAATATCATAGCAAATCTGTGCGAAGGATATAGCCCTCTCGCTCTCACTCTGCGACATCCGAGACCACGCTCAGCAAAACCCTATGGTTATCTCTTTCCTATTGATACATCCTTTAATTGTCACTTAAATGCTAACTCATTCGATTAGCGCTAGTTGTCAGTTTCTCTTTAATACTACTGCAACTGTCAATCACAACATAATAACTAACACAACGTCAAATGTCACAGCGATACGACATGTATATATTATTGAAGAAGAAAGCATATTGAAAAATATATTTATTATTTTATTTATTTTTTTTTATTTTTTTTATTTGTAATATAAAAAATAATATAATTAACCGATTCGCTGTTAATATTCGCTGTTAATATAAAAAGTTTTAATGTCATAGATTCAATACTATAAAAAATATAAAAATTTGAACAAATTCATAACACACTAAACACAAAAAATAAAATGAATTCCTGAGTAATTCTTATGAGAGAAATTTAATCAAAAACTAATGATAAGCGTAAGATGCGAATAAGCAGAGCCTGAGCATATGTGTGCCTGTATAATAGTGTGTGTGTGTGTGTGTGCGAGAGTGTATTCTAAGTTATGTATGCTTTATACACTAAAAACCAAATTATGATTGGAGTAGCAGCAGAGCGCAGCATTCAGTATATCTACTAGTCGAGCAATGCCAACTGAAATAAGTTTTTCGTTTCGTAATAGCTATGAGTGATATGCTATATGATATGATGATTTTTATTTACAGCATTTAACCTTTTTTGTGTTCCATTTAAAAGTGGTTTCTGTCTAGCTTATCACGTTTCCATTGTATTTCCAGCAAACAAACAATGTGCGTAAGTTGACTTAGCACAGACTGTAAAAGGGCATCAAATTTACATTATGCCAGCAGAAACTTTTCAAATGGTCCCAATCTCCATTTACATAACTAAATAATGTATGTGCATAAATATATATATATATTATAAATATGCATACACATGTATGTGGAGATACGTGTGTGTGTGCTTCGTTTTTGAAAAGGGCTACAAAATTTGATGCTGTCGAATGGAAATGGCGAACAAAACTCATTAGCAAATATTTGACCTTAAAAAGCTGACGACAGCAACAACAAGAACAGCAGCAGCAATGGCAGCAACAACATCAATACTAACAAGGTCTACGGCAGCAACAACAACTTGGACAACAAAAAATTCACTTAACACTTGGCCACAAAACTTTTGCGGGTTGGCAATGAGTACAGGGAATAGCCGCAAAGCCCAAAGGTCACACTGCAGTGAAGTTTGGCGAATCGTTTATAAATCGTTTTGGCTGCGGGCAGCAGCAGCAGCAGCAGCATCAGCATTCAGCTGCCCATTCAGCCAAGTGGCACAGGTGGTGCAGGTGGCACAGGTGGTGCAGATGGCCAGGTGCTGGCAACCGCAAAGGATTTTGTACAGCTTGGCCGAGGCGGAGCAACAACAGCAAGCGTAGAAAGCTTTACGAGGGCTGCGGCACACATCCGGCAGACACAGCTAGGGCTGCAGCATTTGTTGCTGCCGTCGCAAACAAAATTGTAACAAAAGGTTAATAATTTGCAATATCCGCTGCATACAGCGCCACTTCCTGTTTCCGTTGTCCAGGCTAGTGCCAACCACAAAACAATGATCCCAACGGCACACACACACACGCACAGGGAGGCACACACATATACAAGCACACACCTATACATTGACGCTTGCCCCCGCTTGCAAACAAAATCAGACAATTTTAATCCGGCTTTGATTGCGCAGTCCAACAATCACACACACACACACACTCTCTCTCCCTCACTCCATCACTCCTTCTCACGCACACACACTTAAACACATCGCGTAATTTGAACAAGCAGCAAGCGGAATCCGCGTTTATAATTTTAGCCCATTGTCTACGTGAAATGAGTGAATTTGTGGTAGGTCCGCAGCGCACGCAAAATAAATTTGTGAACGTCCCGAAGGTCCTTGCTGTTAGATTTTTCAACTTTGTGAATTTTTCATGTTTCACCGTCGGCAAATTTGGTGACGCTTGAAAAGCCAAAACGAACTTCAGGATTTCAGCAATGAATTTGACATACAAACATTTGTCCATAAGCGTTCGCATAGAACATGTTTGAGAGAGTCTGAATGCCAGCACACATGTTTGAGAGAGCAGGGCCAACATTTGAGAGAGAGAGAGAGCGTGGATAACATTCGTGTGAGAGTACCTTATGTTAAGTGATGTTGCAGGAGCAACAGTACTTGCGAAGGGGAAACACAAGTTCGTATAAGTTTGAAATGAAGGAATTTTTCCGTTTTTAGAAAAAGGAAAAATACGTGGTGTGCTCTACTACAACGCAATTATACGAATTTATTGTAGTATGCGGCTTTTGTTATTGTCGGCATCTCAGCTGTGGCGCACGTGCTACAACGGCAATGCAACAAGTTTGAAGCACCAAATGTTACACTGTCTCATAGTATTGTAAGTAACTTAATTCTAGCTACATTTTTCATTGCATACTTCTGTAACTTTGGGTAACAGTGCAACAGCTCTATTATCTCCCTCTCCCTCTTCCTCTCTTAATTTATCTCTTTCTTTGTATTTACTTAGTCGTAGCTATTGAAGGATTCCGTGGCTTTAGCATGCCATTGCTTTATCAAATTGATGTTAAATTTTAAAAATTTTTCGTGGATGCTTTAAGTCGTTCGTGCAACCGCAACGGGTGACGGGACTTGGCAGTGGATCTCGGTCTTCGCAAGAACAACATCAACACGGCTTTTGTTGTCGGGGGACAATGTCTGGGGCTGGCACAACAGCAACGCTGACGCAACAAAAACAATGCGAGTGCCGAACACACTTACAACAACAAGAACAAAGCGAATAACAACAACGTGAATAGCAGCAGGATAGCGAAAGCGGCCGCTGCTATAAACTGAAGGGACTAGGCTAGAGGCTGATAGCACGAGAGAGCTAGAGAGCAGAAGAGCTAGAGAGTGGTTGAGTGTGGGAGCGAGAGAGCGGGCGGTAATTCTAGTGCTCAAAGTAGGCTTCATTCTAACACTTAACATGTTAAAATTACATTCGCCGCTGTTATTACAGTATTTTTTCAGTTTTTTTTGTTCCTTGTTTTGCTCGTTAAATGTCAAGCAGAAGTTGAGAGAAAGTCAATGACCGACAACCCTTACGGGAGAGAAAAAAATGAAAACAAAATGCAATAACAATAGCAAAAGTTTGTTTTTGGAGTTGAATGAGCGCACTTAGTTACTGCACGAAGGGTTAGGGTTTGCTGAAGTTTGTTTTTGTTTTCTGGTTTCTCGCATGGTGTTGAAAACAAACTCCGTTATTCCGTAGGCGTGTTGACAACTTGCCAATGCGAACAATGCGAAATGAGCAAGGCGAAACGAGAGATGAATTGCATGAGGGAGCAAATAAGCTCTGATTAAATTAAGAATCGCAATTTAAATTTGTAAGTGGATGCTGCACGCGTATCCGCTTTAGCAGCACAGTAAATACATACTTACGTATACGTATGTACATATATATACTTGTGTATGTATGTATGAAAGTATATGTTTTCAGTTTTGGTTTCGCGTAATGCTTAATTAAATGCTGAGCTTATGTAAATCTCGATTAAAATGCATATTATCTTATGCTATTTCTTTCCAATATTAGAGCGAAGCTCAATTTGCATTTGCGAACTGTGTGAAAAAATTAAATTATTTATTTACCTGAAGCAAATGCAAATTTGATCAAAAAATAAAAATAAAAAATAAACACAACATAAAAAGCGCAGGTCTTCTGAAAACAACAGTTGCCTGCCAATGCTGGAAGCGTGGGACTTTGGGGCGGTGGGGCGCTTAGCGTATGACGAATAGTATGAAAACGAATACAATAGTAAACCGTTGGAAAATCAAGTAACAGTTACGTACACAGCTCTAACGGTTGCCCGCTCACCAAACTCCATTCCCATTTGGGGAATCCAGGCTTTGCCCACCTTTAAGGGGGCGGCGATGGCGGCCACGGCAAGGCTGGGGCGGTCGCATCGTAAAATCGCAGAGATCCAACCGCACTCAAAGAAATTATGCGAAAACAAAAATGTAGAGCTTGGCGGTGTACCGGCAGGTGGGACATGAGAAAAGTGTGGAATATGGCAAACAAAACGGAACAGGCAACAAAATGGCAATACAGCCAAACACCCACACACCTACACGCACACACACATACACACACGCAACCCATACCCTTGCTGGGTAAACATAAAAGCGACGCGAGCTGCCAGCGAGCGAATAAGCAAACAGCCTTAATAAAAATTTCATTTCCTTAATCAAATGCATTATCAAATTACAAAAACAACAACAACAATAGCAGCAGCAGCAACAGCAGCAACAGCAGTAGTAGCAATGTAGGCGTGTGGGCGTGCTGAAATGATGTGCAGCCACAAGAGGCAGCATAAAAAGAATTTTGTTACCCTTCAGTTCAGTCAGTTCTTTTAGCGCCCGCTTAACTTCGTCACAAAGCCAACTTCAATCGGTATCGGAGCACAGCGCACACCTCATTTCGGGTGCACATTTTAGCCGAGTGCTCCCAAAACACACAAACTCGAGCTGAAATTGTCAAGCGAAAGTTGAGATTCAACTAAAGTAGTAGCATAAAAAAGCGTATAAGTAATCAGATACCCTAACAATAATAGAGATAAGGCGTTTGACACGTTTTAAAGCAGCTTAGATTATCTAAAAAGAAAATATTTATCAAAGCATAGACGATTCTATGTACATAGCAACGTTTCAATGTTTTGCAATCTTCAATAAGGGCAATGGATATTATGCATTTATTATTAACGTTGTAGCTGCTTAAACAGAATACCCAATTAAAATTTAGCAGCGATAACAAACGACTCGCATACGTGTGCGTGAGTGTGTGTAAAAGAGAACCACTTGCTGAGTGTATGAGCTCGAAAGCAGAAGAGCCAACGGCTGCAATTTGAACCGCACTTTCAGCTTCAGCTGAGTAACGGAGCAAAGAGCGCAATATGCAGATCAGGAACAAAAGACATGTAAAGAAAGGAGACAACAGTATAAATAAAGCTGCCCACTACAACTTCATTTTAGTTAAGCCTTTGAAGAGCACTGCAGTGACAGTGAGTGGTCGATGCTGTTGTCCATGTGCATGTGTGTGTGTGTTGTTGAGAGAATTTAAGCTGGAGATCATGCCTGTATGCTTGACAGCAGAAGAGACAGCAAGTGGATTTTAGTTGAGCGTGCGAGAGCGGCATGCTGCATATGAAGTGTGATGTTGTATTTGCGAATGGGATAAATAAATCTGCACATTGCCATAAGATTTTAGTTGAGCCTGTGTAGTAGGACGGTGCAGATGTGATGGCTTGTAACGAAAACAAAAACCTGAAGCGGAAGAATATAAATAGGGAAGTACAAGGAGTTACGATGCCAATCAATTGAACTGGCAATCGAACAAAAGGCAAGTCAAAATAATTCTGTTTTCCTTCTTTTATAAAATATATAATAATTTATTTAAATTAATTGTATTAGGTATTTCATATTTTACGTTCATATTCATTCAAATTACATATTTTTAGCATTACAAGAATACCCTACATTAATGATGTCTTCGTTGTAGGCCTTGTAATATAGTTCGTTTAATAGGGACAATTGGGCCAATGTTCTATACAAACAAATACATGCGATGCACATTTCGCTTATAAGCTGAAAAATCAATGATTGCATTTGCATTTTGTTAGATTTCTGTAGTTCTGGAATTATGCCAACGTCTGGCGCGTCCTTCTACTTCTGCTGCTGCCGTTGTTGTTGTTTGTACTATTGGGGTTATTGCTTGTTGCTGTTGCTACCGGAAACATGGCCAAGAAGGCGGCGGCGGAGGCGGCAGCAATAGCACCAGCAACAGCAACTGCACCAGCAGCAGCAGGAGCAGCAGGTCCTCCTGTTAGTTGGCAACTGGAAAGTCCTTTGGCATGGTGAGGAAATTAGAAATGGAAATTATTATCGTAATTCGTAATGCTCTCGTTGTTGTTGTTGTAGTTGTTGTTGCTCTTGCAATTTCTGCTATCGCTGCTGTCATGTAATTGCACAGCAACACAACAACCCGCAGAACCCCAGACTTAACCTAATCGTTGTAATTGTTGTTGTCGATGCTTAACTGCGCTCCAATGTATATTATTAAGCAATGCAATGCCTGTGCCGCTTCAGTGTTTTGATTAAACCAGCAATTGCACGATGATTAAACTCTATGCAAAAGTTGATAGAATCAAAGAATTAGTAAACTGTTTATTTTATGAAAAATATAATAGGCTTTGCAAAATCATCATTATCAAACACAGCATGGCTGCCAACGACTTGGTTCATTCTTGGTTTACGGCAAATTTGACTCGATGCAGGCCAGACATCAATCTCTACTTTTACAATTTGCACCCTTTCTTTGTACTAGAAGCAACTACCAATATATAAATCCAGATTCGATCAAATTGCCATCCAACAGAAACACTCCGTAGAGCATCATGTAAGTGGATATCCTGTACGAGTCCTGTACGAGTAGGACTAACCAGTTAGAAAAACAAACAGTTTCGATAAGCGGCATCGTTGTACCCAGTCCCAGTCAATGATCAATCAATAGCCAATCAGAACTTTGTGAATGCCCTCCTGCTCTGCTCTTCCTCTCCGAAAGCTTAGCTATTACTCAATGCGACTGAAACGCCTTGCACATGGCGCTCCAAGCCTCCAGTGCTCTCCTTTTTTCTTTTTCTTTTTTTTTTTTTTAAATTCCAAACGTTCACGAGCTCTGCGATACTAACTAAACAAATGTGATAAAAAGTAAACATTTCTAGAGTTTTGCTGTTGTTCAGAAAACTGTCAATTCGAATGTCAAACTTGAATCGTTTTTGCTATCAGCAAATATCGCTACTAGAAATATCTAAATATCGCTACTGAAACTATCGATGCAACTGCATACATACATATCTATATACATACATATGTTAAAGCTTCTGTTTACTTCACTGTCCTTTACTCTCTGCACATTATGTCCACAAGTTATAAATCAAGAATTGCTATAGGAACTATGCATATTCATAGCAACAGCTCTATGGCATATCGACGTCCAATGCTGCATAGCATCAAAAAAAACATCGAAACTCGACACAACTTGAATAGTCTAGCACTCATTGACTCAACTGTTAGATTTTTTCTTAGTAGTTCAAGTTCAGTTCAATCAATAAGAGCTTGCTTCCCAATAGCATTTCTATATCTGAAATAAATGGTAAATTAAATTAGAAATTATTGCAAGCCTATCCTAATCCGTTCTTCTTGCACAGGATCCAAATAACCCGCTGAAAGTTAAAATTAAGATGCCGACGCGAGTGCAGCCGGACGTGTTGCCGGACCCAGGCGAGGCTGGGCGCTACACCAACAAGATACACTATTTGCGCAAGTATCTGCTGGACGAGCTGGTCACTAAGAAGTTTGCCATGGACTTCTTGGAACCCGTGGATACAACGGTGCTGCAGGTGCCCAACTACTACTCGATCATAAAGCAGCCGATGGATGTGGGCACCATCATGAAGCGGGTGCAGAATTGCTATTACCATCGTGTGGATGATCTCATCAGTGACATTCGCTTGGTCATTAGCAACTGCTTCACATTCAATAGGCCTGGGGATACGGTGTTCCGTAACTGCCAGAAGCTAGAGAAGTTCTTTCATCGAGTGCTCAGTAAGATGCCGAAGGGAGAAGAGAAGCCCAGCACCAAGGACCCCCGCACGTCGGGCCGACAGCATGGCTACGAGAGGGCCTCTGAGATCGTACAGCGACAGTGCCACGAGCATCTGGCCAAGCTGCACGCAGCCATTGACAAGGAGGAAGACCCAAGCATTAGCAAGTACTTCAATGCCAAACTGGATTACCTGTCGCAGAAAGTGGACAGATTCCACTTCAAGACCATCGAGGAATTCCGCTTCGAAGTGACGGGCATCTTCAAGAACTTTGACAGCCAGATTGAGGTGTTCCACGAGATCTTTCACAGGACCTGCGATGAAAATACGCATGCCTGCTTCGCGAACTGCCGCTGGCCGCATGAGCTTGGCGCGGCCGACCCGAGCATTAAACTGGACAAACGCGATATTACCGAGGTGCTCTTTGCACTCAAGAGAGCTGAGAGCAGTGTGGAGCACTGTCTCAAATCCTACTCCAGAGAGAAGGAACTCCGCGCCAGGGGCCTGATCGACGCATTCGATGTTACTGCCAACAATCTCAAGCAGAAGCTGATGAGCGGACGCAAGGTTTACACAACTCGTGAAGAGAGACGAGCGGACCAAAACAAGTACTATAATCTAATGAAGAAGCAGCGTTCTTCGCAGGAATTGATGTCGACTCAGGAAGAGGACTCGTCTGACCAAGAGCAGTCCGCACCCGAGCACTCCGATGATTCTGATGAGGAGCCGTTGAAGCGCGAGCCTCAAAAGAAGCAATTCAAGCCCGGGAAGGATCAGTCCTCGAGTTCGGAGTCCTCATCCGACGTGGAGCAGTCTACGTCCTCATCCGACGATGAGAACACAACTCACAACTCACAACTCCACAAAGCTCAAATCCATCTAAACGACTCGCAAAATATCGGTAATCAATGCAACTCTCAGCAGGAGAACAAGATGGATGAGGAGAAGCCGCCCGTCGAGGCAAAAAGTTCGCCAAAGCCTAGCGACTCCTCGCCGCAAGCTAACACGGATGCAGATAAACCTGCAGTTGCAACTGCTGATACTGTGGCGATCAATTCGACCATCTGGTCCGACTTGCAGATAAGCAGCAGTGACTCCAGCGACAGCGATTCGAGCGAGGAAGAGTAAGGAAGAGTCTCAGTCGCAGTCGCAGCTCGAATATAAATCTACTATAAATCGAATAATCACTATAGATCAGCTTTAGCGTACATTTAAATATCTATCAACTCACATGGCGCAGTGCAGCTCCAAACTTCTAACTCGTGTGGGTGCATTGACACCGAGACAGCCAATAAATGGAACACCTTTCTGATTGGGGGCTGCCCATCGACATCAAAGGCGCCCAAATGTAGGCAATGTGCGAACTTTGCCAATCGATAAAAGTTTCAACTTCACGTGCAACACCCACCCAACCGCCTAGTTAGTGGGTTAGTTATTTGCCATCGGCCTGTTTCTATGTAGATAAGGTTTAGCGCCTGCTGCCTCCTCTCTCCACTCTGCTCTCTGCTCTCTGCTCCACCCTAACACCACCCATCGGCGCTCTAATGCAAATGTCCATCCAGTGTTGCTTGCCATTCAAAATAAGTTTAATTGCGGAATATCTGCCGACTCCACCTAATAGCACACGAGGAAAAACAAACTGAAATGGAAAATGGAAATTCATTGATTTTCATTTTGGCAAGGCAGCAAATCTACAACAACAAAAAAATACATACAAGCAGATCGAATACCCTTTGCTGGCAGTATTATTTACAAGTTGTTTACTCAAACCTTAAATGCAATGAAAATGGATTTTGCCTTGAATTCAATCTACACTCAACTGTTACATACATTCCTACAAGCTCAAGATACCCGCTTCAAATTACCTAAATAGCACTTCAATTTGAATGTGTCGTAAGTTGACGCGGTTCTTCAAGCATCCGCTTCGATGCTGCCTAATTTATTTCATTTGTATTCATTCGAGCCCAGACAAACAGCAAATTTATTCAACCACCTGTCACCTGCCCCGGCGCGAATCTGCAATACAATTATAATACAAATCTAAACTCCAATTACACGCAAATTTTCTACATTTAAATGAAAATAAGAGCAATCCTCATTTAAACGTAAATGTTTTTTATAAAGAAAAATAATAAAAAATTTTAATAAAAAAAAATTGAATAGGTTTTAGATTTATTTATATCATTTTTTCTTTTTACTTATTTTTAACATAATATTTTCTCTTTCAATAGCTTCAATAGCTTCTTTAAATAAATGTAATTCAATTCTAATTGGAGAAATTTATTTGAATATGGCGCCCAACACATAGAATAATGCGAAATTTCCTTTTCTCCTCTCGCGTATAAGAACAAAATGTCCTTAATTCACACCCCTCAACATGAAAAAAGGACATTGAATTCATTCGTTAATATTTCCCGTAGGGGTAAATACCATTATGCATCTTCGAATATAAGACACATTATAGCTTAAGGGACTTATAGCAAATTTTCGAATTAAATATCTTAAAAGATGGCGGCACAGTGAAAGCAAAAATATTTGAATTACGCAAAAGATGGCGACAATATTTTATAGTCAGTCGAAAAGCTCTATTGGAAATTGTATAAACTTCTAAGGGAAATTTTAAATTTTATGAAATTCTCGCCAGCAAGTATTTCCCTTAATTGCTGAGGACATAACGTTAATTTCCTTTAAAAAAAATTCTTGTTTATTTATAACTATATAATTTATAGTGGAAAGAACAAATTAACTTAAAATCTTTTTTTTAACACAAATAAAAATTTTTTTAATTTTAATGAAATAAAAGATGATGTGAATAGATATTAAGTTTTTTTTTATAGTTTTATTTTTCTTTAATATTCTGAAATCTTGCTGAATTTCTTTTTAACATACAATATACATTATATTTCTTACAGTTAAACGCACTTTATTATAGTCAAAAGATTGTTACTAAAAATTGGCTAAAATATTATTGATAATTTCAAATGAATTGCAACTGAAGAGTAAACCAGATTAAGGCCCTAAAATACTTATATATATATACACACATCAACAATAACACATACATACACATACATTTATATATAGTACATAAAATTGTTACTATTTTGGAACGGATTCTCTATGACTAGCTTCAAAGATCGATTGTTTTGTTTTTGTATTTTTAAATTTTACTTTTGTTTAGAGCGTCATTAGAGCTAAGTAGCACTCGAAAAACATATAACATTTACTATTCAATCATCAATCATTAATAATTCTTTAGCAAACTATATATGCTATATATTCGCCAATAACTGATTAATAATTAAGATAAATATATGCATACATATATACTATTTTAATGTAAATTTTTATATGTATATATGTATATAAATAGACATATTTATATAATGAGCATATATGTATCTCTCACAACAATTATGTCTAGCTGTCTATAAAAAATATTCCTGATCTTCAACCAACAATATGCATATTTCCCTTATTATCCGTCTGTATCCATAACCTAATTTACATATGTATATATATGTACATACATAGAGAGACTCACACACACGCACACGCACACTCGCGAAGACACAGATAGAGATATGCACACACACTCACACAAACAGGCACACACATATAGAATTCGCTTATCTAACTGTGCTTTCTTACCTAACTCGAAATTAACTTGAATATTATAGCACTTAATTGGAGTATATGTTAACAAAATGATTAAAGTTAGTAAATATTAGCAGTACGAGTATTTGAGACAAGTACAGAAGATAATTTCATAGATTTTCTAATTTCTTTTTTTTTTATGTCTTACGATCTGATCTATGTGCATTTACCATGCATTTGAAGAGAGAAAGAGCTTCGCTATCAAAGTAGAGCTTAATCGTGAGATTTAACTCTTTTCGTTCCCACTTTCACTGCACATATACGAGGGTAGTCTGACAGTCAGAATATATCTATCTTCTCTATCTTGTCGTTCAGTTGAGACATCTTTCAGACCACACTCGTATACGTATATCCAGATATATATATAGATTTCAATATATGTATTTGGACTTATCGATCATGTCATTTAAAGATCGTCTGAGATCCATCGGATTATTTTATATGTATCTTGTAGATAATTTCAAGTCTGCACAAACAAATATTTTGACAGGAGTACCCTTTAGATATGCTGCAAGAGTGCCTCTGGCGTTTGTGGATCCGTAGTGCTGCCTCCAAGCTCGCCACTCATATCGCCCACCGATGAGGACACCGCCGACAGCATCGTGGTAACCGTGGCATTGATTAACTCCGTGCTGGTGGTAGCTACGGTGCTGTAGAGAGCCAAAGCCGTGGTGGTAATCACCGTGGCCAAGGCGGGCACGGACACAGCGCTGGTGGAGCTGGTCTCTGTGCTGCTAATGCTGGGCATTGTGGTGTTGAGCAAGAATGGAGCAAGAGTCGTGTTCGCCGTCAGCGTCGTGCTGGTGGTGGGCAGCAGCGGAGGCAGATGGCCGTGGTAATGATCCAGCATTACGGCGGTAGGCGCATACGGATACATGGGACAGGGATTCTCCAGCTGGGGCCCCAACATGTTCTCGAAGAAGTAGCCAATCATCGAGCCAGCTGTAAGTCCAATGTTGTAGGACAGTGTCATTATGTTGCCAGTGACTTCCTTGAGGGTGCCCGGCACCTTGGCCGGCGCCAGCATCATTGGCAAGCTGCCTGCCAGTCCATTGCTTATGCCCAGCGCTATGGTAAAGAGAAAGGGCGCCGTCTCTCCAGATATGATCGGGCGGTGACGCGGTGCACAGCACAGCAGAAACATAGGCACCAACACAACACGCAATCCGGACAAGAGAATGAGTTGACGTCGCGACCAGGGATATGGACTAGCTGCCAGGATCTTGCCAATCACGTCCGAAGTATTGAAGCAGAACATCAGCAGTACAGGCATCCACGAGCGCAGGGAGCAAGAATTTACCTCCACCTCGATGCCGGGATAGAGGGAAAGCGTTACACAATAAGCCAAAGCAATGCACACCATGTATGGGTAGATGACCTGGGCCACGCGCCAACGTGTTACGAATCCCTCTCGTATATCGCTCATCTTGCTGGGTCGGCAGCGACGTGGCGTTATCACGTGCTCCACCTTGAAGGCTACTGTCGTGGGTGTAGCCGGCTCATGCGGTGTGCCTGGCAGCTCAGGCATCTGTCCCAAGCCCTCAATTATGCTCTCGCCAGCCGTGGGATTGGACAGCTCATAGACAGGATTACTGAAACTCAGCGTATTGGCTGTGTTCGCATTGGAGTGATGGGGTCCAGCTGATGTGGTTGTCGTAGTGCCATCCATAGAGAGAACGCCGTACTTGGTGCTGGTGGTGGCACCATCGATCTCTTGCTACAAACACAATTTATGAATAAGATAAAGACTAAACAAATGAGAAATCCTTTCTTGCTCTCCACTTACATCATCCGGTCGCAAAACAATCTTTGAGCACGCCTCCACGTGAAAGCGCACAAACGGCGAATTGATGGTGGCCAAGTGCAGCAGGTAACTGAAGAGAATGTAGAGCGTCGAGGTCAGAAAGAAGATGACGGTCGAGACGCGATCATTGTTAATGAGCAACTTGGTAATCACGCGATTGGAAGACACCAGAAACCCGGCAATGCTCTCGCCAGCCATCACAGCCTGTGTGTATTGCTTGGGCAGCATGGAGGCGAATCCGTAGAAGCTGGACTGCTGCACAGTGCAGCCAATGGCGGTCAGCGCCACAGCCGACATGTTCACAACATACGCCGTATTCGTCGCGAACATGTGCCAGGCCACCTCGCAGACAGCCACAAAGATCAATGTGGTAAAGGACATCATGTAGCCAAAGAGCACGCGCGTCTGGAATGGTGCCAATGAGAGCACAATGTTGTTAAACAGAACCGTGAGGAAGGCCACAAAGATGTACGTCATGGACATATCCAAAGCCACGGGACGGCCTGGAAAGCGGCCTTGCCAATAATCCGCAGCAATTATGAAACTAAACAAAATATGGATTTATATTAAAAATGATTTCAATTATTTGAAGAGGCCCTCGGTAGTAATATTATATTTTATTATTTGATTGGGGATAATAAATTAGTGTACAACAATTTGGATTTGAACTACTTTAAAGAAATATTGTACATACAATTACAAAAGTAAAAGTATAATTAAATGAATTGAAGAAAAACAAAGTGTAGAAAATATTAAAAATGCGTTTTTAATATTTAATTAATATGCATTTATTTATTATTATTAAGTATACAAAAAATTATAAAACGAAATTGAATAACTTAAATATGTCTTTTAATATTATATTAAATTATAATTAAATTAATTTCAAATTTCAAACATATACAATTAAATACATTATTATAAATGTAGTTTTTTATATTATTTATTATTAAAATTAAAAGTAATATAAAAAATTAAATACAAATATTATTCTACTTATGAAAGTTAAAAATAATAAAGTTATTAAATTTGTTAGTGACTTTACATCAAATTATATACATAAAAAATTACATCAACAATAACATTTGCGCTGACTCATTCGAGTGTGCAAATTAATCCTAATAAATTACTATTCGACTACATAATTTAAGTTGATGTCAACTCTGTCTATGATAATCGCTCGCAATCAATCTTTGTCGCTTCTAAGCCCATTCACACAACGCCTACCCATTCACAAGCACATTCACATTCACATTCACACACTCACATTCACACGTACTTTCACATTCACTTTTCCCATTCTCATTTACATTTGAATTTCCATATTGGTTTTGCACTCACCTATTGTATGGCAAAACAAATCCTATGCCAGCTGCAAGCAGTGCCAGATAAACGGCATGCCGTTGGTCCTTGGGGGCGCGTGTATCATACTCGGGGCTATCGATGCTCGCTGGATGCCTCATGCCAGAGCCCGAGCCGCGTCCGCTGCGCCCCTCGAGTGGCTCGTAGGTGGTTTCTTGTGCGCCCACGTCCATTTTATTGTTGTTTTTCTTATTGTTTAATTTCGCAACTATTGTTGCGGTCGTTTTGCTGCTGCTTTTTTAGATTTTAATTTATATGTATCGCAATGCAATGGACTTTTGCATAATTTACGCCTTCAAATCGACACACCTGCACCGAAGGAACAACCAAAAGCTTAGAGTTCGTCATACGCACTAATACAGGGTGTTGTCGCTTTAGCCTGCAAGAGAACCAAGCTGGTTCGGCCAACACAAATCGATAAATAGCAGACGCAAATTGTTGCTCCAATAAATTGCAGTCAGCGTGGCAATCGATTGCAACTCAAATCATTGCAAACTTGATACACATGTGTTTCGGTCTACTTTACATTTGTGATTTCGCGTAAAGTATTTTAAATTTTTATTACTGTGCCAAATTACAATTATTTTAATTATTGATGTCGCACATCTGTTTTTATTGACTATCATTTAATTAAAACATACGGCAAGTATGCACAACTAAATAACATTCCATTGACAGTAAATATTCCAGCAAGCTCTCACTATATTTCACCACACCATGTTCACCACACCATGTTCACCACGTGCTGCGCAATGGCTGCTATTTAAATGTCGTCATTGATTTTCTAAAGTCACTTATTCCTTGTTCGCTGGATTGGATGGTAATCATTGCTTCTTAACTTTACTTAAAATTAATTCCAGACTTTGGTATGTATAACTGTGAAAAGAACCATTTTTTTTGTCTGCATCATCTATGAATATTGATTTTCATCTTTTTTTTTTAATTTATAAATTTGTTTCTACTCAATGTTAAAGTGATTTGCACATACAAAAAAAATTATTTTATATATTAGAATTAATATTGAATATTCTTCCTAAATTATAATTTACACTATGTTTAAACATTTATTCGCAGATTTGTACAAAATGAGATGATGGATGCGTATTAAATAATTTGGTAAAAAAAATTAAAGGTAAAACAGGTAAACAATATATTAACATGACGGTTTGACAGGTAAGAAAAATCCATTTTTTTACAGTTCAAACACATATACATTTGTATGTATCCAAACGTCCATTAAAAATAATTTATAGAATCGTTTGTATCCGAACAGCCACCTAAGAATTGGATACATACAAAATTACCTGTCAAAATCAGCATATAGTATATTCGTCTGTATCCGAACAACCACCTGAAAATTAGATATACATAAAATTACGCCTCGCAGGGGTTGAATCATATGTAGACATACATACATATGTATATATGTACGTCTATACCTATGCATTTAAAAGTTGATGCGACTTGCAAATTATAAATGCAAAATTAAAATTAGAATAAGAACAGAACATCCCGCCGTATCTGTCGATGCTTTAAATAGTAAAAAGACAAATATTTTTCCCAAAATTCAGCTCGGGCTCTTTTCTACTATTCAAAGCAAAGGCGATGGCGCGTTGTTCTGTTTGAAAAATTAGCTTAAACCAGTGTTCGCAAAAACTACTCCGTAGCAGCAAGAGCAATGAAAATATGATTATGCTCTGGCTACCGCTCTCGTTTATGACTGGAGCCGTAGGCAAGGCTATAGTCGAACGAAAAAATGTAACAGTTCTGCTCTGCTCTCAAAGTTTGTTATGTTCAAATCTGTAGCGGTAGTATTAGCACAAAACGAAATTAACGACTACGCTTCGACAGAGCGATGTACGTACATATGTATGTACATACATATACATATGTACGCTTTACGAACTAGCAAAAACAATCGAAGGCCAAATTGCAATAAGAATAACGGCACAAAGAGCCGTTGCTAAAAAATCAATTGCGTTTGCTCTGCTCTCATCTCGTTCTCGTTTTTCGGCTACCGCTCTGTCGAAGCGTAGTCGTTAATTTCGTTTTGTGCTATTGCTACCGCTACAGATTTGAACATAACAAACTTCGAGAGCAGAGCAGAAGTCTTTGATTTTTTCGTTCGACTATGGCTCTGCTACAGCTCCCATCATAAACGAGAGCGGTAGCCAGAGCAAAACGAAAAGCTAAGGAGTAGCGTAGCATTTTCAAACGCTGATGGAAATTCATTTTGGAGCCTGCACAAGATATTAAAGATGTGGCGCAGAAGTTCGCAACTTTAACGATATCCCGCACTTGTTGCTGGCTATCGTGCAAGTCATCGTTAATGTTGCCGGATTCTGTGACCTTAAAACACAACATAATGACCATTAGAAAATTAAATATAAATAATAAAAAAAGAACAGAAGATCACTCCGTACCTGCCGATGCTTTCAATAGTAAAAAGACAAATATTTTTCCCAAATCTCAGCATGGGTTCTTTTGTACTACTCAAAGCAAAAACGACGGCGCGTTCTTCTGTATGAAATATCAGCTTAGGTGAAGTAGTATTAAGCTAGTTGAAAAATTTAATTAATATAACAAAGTGAATTTTGCAACCACTGAAGCAGAACTATATGAAAATATGGCTCAGAAGTTTGCAACTTAAACGATATCCCGCACTTGTCGCTGGCTATCGTGCAAGTCATCGTTAATGTTGCCGAATTCTGTGACCAAAGACAACAGCAAATACGACATTGCACAATCGAGTTAAGATGCTTCTAATAAACCAGATGCGAAGCCAATCCTTTGCTACCTTAGAAAATTATTTAACAATAAATGTATTTATATTCCGCAGTTTGCTGAAAGAGTGGATCGCATTGCAACTACAATCACGGAAGGAAGACTACTTTAACAACTAAAATGAGTTTCAATCAAATGTTAGATTTATATATTTAATCCATAAAAAAAATGTTTATTTGTACTTGGGTATAACGATAATAGTTTTCGTTTATGCACGTATTTTTATGTTAATAATTATAGTAACAGAAATACAAATATTTTAACAATCTTGTGACCAAATATTTAATGTGGCTAATAAAAAATATATAATACAAACATCATCAAACATGAATTTTTAATTATTTTTCGATATATATTGCGACTAAAAGCGTGTAAAAATATAATAAAACATACGCCGATTAATTATTATCGCATTGCCGATTTCGATTTACTGTTCTAAGCAATACAAACTATACTCAAATAATGTTGTGTATAATTTTATATACCGAAACAGACCTCAATCAAAAAATGTGTTCTAAACTACTATATATATATTTTTTTTTTGTTAAATTAATCGGAATGAGCAGTTTCGTTTTGGTCTGTTTTGTTAAATACAGTATCTTTTGAATTTTGACAAGCTAGCTTTATTGTTTCTTCGAGGCTTCACTGTAGCTGGGTGGCAAGTTCTGAAATATAAAAATTATTAAATATTAATGATTAATTTAGTTAAAAATATATCAAATACATACATTATATGAGGGCGGCATATCGCTGGGACCTTGTCCCCGGGGTCCGCCTTGATTATAGGGTGTATTATAAGCGCTAGCAGCGGCCTCGGCTTCTTTGGAATCTGCGTAGATAGATTTGTAGGAAATTAATATTTCGATTTTTATATTAAAGCAAAAAATATACAAAAAATGGAATTTATACGAAATCAGTAATGTCTTACAGTCCATTTTACGGATATATAATTGGTATTGGTATAAAACACAAGGGTCTTGCAACTTGGTAACAAGTGGGATAATAATAATATTGCGTGCTGCTGGTTCCTGCAAAGTTTGCATGGAAAAATCAAAAGAAAAAGAATAAATTGTTATACAAGTTACTAAAATCAAGCTTCAATTGCGTAACTACAGGCTCGGCTTTTGTTGGAAAATTTAAGCAACTGAAATTCATGTTAACGAATATAAGCATTACAAAATCTTACTTGTTTGCTTTGCTGTAAAGTAGTTTTTGCACAAAATTCGCATTTACACTGTGGAAAAGGTAAATAAATAAAATTGTTTGAGATGCCAAATCAATGTTATTTTGAGTTTAGTAACTTGTTAGATTTCTGCACAATGAAGGGATAAGTGTACGAGAAATAATTGGGTAACTACGGATTACAAAAAATTTCAGCTTGTTCTTGTTTCTTCTTGGTCAAATATTAATGTTATCTATCATGTATAATTGGGTAATTTAAAATGTCATTAAACTAAAAACATAACTAACCATTGAATAATTACTTTATTAAGATATGCTAAGCTGGTCATTTACACATACTTGAGACCAAATTTATGCTGTGAGATGTGATCAATTAGTATGGACAACACTAAAAATGAATGATGAGATTCAACGTCATATACTCACTTCCAGGTGGCAAGCTGAAGCCCATAAAATTATTCGAAGCGTAGTCGTTAATTTCGTTTTGTGCTATTGCTACCGCTACAGATTTGAACATAACAAACTTCGAAAGCAGAGCAGAAGTCTTTGATTTTTTCGTTCGACTATGGCTATGCTACAGCTATCGTTTATGACGGCAGCTGTAGCAGAGCCATAGTCGAACGAAAAAATGTAAGAGTTCTGTTCTGCTCTCAAAGTTTGATATGTTCAAATCTGTAGCGGTAGTATTAGCACAAAACGAAATTAACGACTACGCTTCGACAGAGCGATGTACGTACATATGTATGTACATACATATACATATGTACGCTTTACGAACTAGCAAAAACAATCGAAGGCCAAATTGCAATAAGAATAACGGCACAAAGAGCCGTTGCTAAAAAATCAATTGCGTTTGCTCTGCTCTCATCTCGTTCTCGTTTTTCGGCTACCGCTCTGTCGAAGCGTAGTCGTTAATTTCGTTTTGTGCTATTGCTACCGCTACAGATTTGAACATAACAAACTTCGAGAGCAGAGCAGACATCTTTGATTTTTTCGTTCGACTATGGCTCTGCTACAGCTCCCATCATAAACGAGAGCGGTAGCCAGAGCAAAACGAAAAGCTAAGGAGTAGCGTAGCATTTTCAAACGCTGATGGAAATTCATTTTGGAGCCTGCACAAGATATTAAAGATGTGGCGCAGAAGTTCGCAACTTTAACGATATCCCGCACTTGTTGCTGGCTATCGTGCAAGTCATCGTTAATGTTGCCGGATTCTGTGACCTTAAAACACAACATAATGACCATTAGAAAATTAAATATAAATAATAAAAAAAGAACAGAAGATCACTCCGTACCTGCCGATGCTTTCAATAGTAAAAAGACAAATATTTTTCCCAAGTCTCAGCATGGGTTCTTTTGTACTACTCAAAGCAAAAACGACGGCGCGTTCTTCTGTATGAAATATCAGCTTAGGTGAAGTAGTATTATTCTGTGACCAAAGACAACAGCAAATACAACATTGCACAATCGAGTTAAGATGCTTCTAATAAACCAGATGCGAAGCCAATCCTTTGCTACCTTAGAAAATTATTTAACAATAAATGTATTTATATTCCGCAGTTTGCTGAAAGAGTGGATCGCATTGCAACTACAATCACGGAAGGAAGACTACTTTAACAACTAAAATGAGTTTCAATCAAATGTTAGATTTATATATTTAATCCATAAAAAAAATGTTTATTTGTATTACTTGGGTATAACAATAATAGTTTTCGTTTATGCACGTATTTTTATGTTAATAATTATAGTAACAGAAATACAAATATTTTAACAATCTTGTGACCAAATATTTAATGTGGCTAATAAAAAATATATAATACAAACATCATCAAACATGAATTTTTAATTATTTTTCGATATATATTGCGACTAAAAGCGTGTAAAAATATAATAAAACATACGCCGATTAATTATTATCGCATTGCCGATTTCGATTTACTGTTCTAAGCAATACAAACTATACTCAAATAATGTTGTGTATAATTTTATATACCGAAACAGACCTCAATCAAAAAATGTGTTCTAAACTACTATATATATATATTTTTTTGTTAAATTAATCGGAATGAGCAGTTTCGTTTTGGTCTGTTTTGTTAAATACAGTATCTTTTGAATTTTGACAAGCTAGCTTTATTGTTTCTTCGAGGCTTCACTGTAGCTGGGTGGCAAGTTCTGAAATATAAAAATTATTAAATATTAATGATTAATTTAGTTAAATAATCAAATATATCAAATACATACATTATATGAGGGCGGCATATCGCTGGGACCTTGTCCCCGGGGTCCGCCTTGATTATAGGGTGTATTATAAGCGCTAGCAGCGGCCTCGGCTTCTTTGGAATCTGCGTAGATTTGTAGGAAATTAATATTTCGATTTTTATATTAAAACAAAAAATATACAAAAAATGGAATTTATACGAAATCAGTAATGTCTTACAGTCCATTTTACGGATATATAATTGGTATTGGTATAAAACACAAGGGTCTTGCAACTTGGTAGCAAGTGGGATAATAATAATATTGCGTGCTGCTGGTTCCTGCAAAGTTTGCATGGAAAAATCAAAAGAAAAAGAATAAATTGTTATACAAGTTACTAAAATCAAGCTTCAATTGCGTAACTACAGGCTCGGCTTTTGTTGGAAAATTTAAGCAACTGAAATTCATGTTAACGAATATAAGCATTACAAAATCTTACTTGTTTGCTTTGCTGTAAAGTAGTTTTTGCACAAAATTCGCATTTACACTGTGGAAAAGGTAAATAAATAAAATTGTTTGAGATGCCAAATCAATGTGATTTTGAGTTTAGTAACTTGTTAGATTTCTGCACAATGAAGGGATAAGTGTACGAGAAATAATTGGGTAACTACGGATTACAAAAAATTTCAGCTTGTTCTTGTTTCTTCTTGGTCAAATATTAATGTTATCTATCATGTATAATTGGGTAATTTAAAATGTCATTAAACTAAAAATATAACTAACCATTGAATAATTACTTTATTAAGATTTGCTAATATTGACAAGCTGGTCATTTACACATACTTGAGACCAAATTTATGCTGTGATATGTGATCAATTAGTATGGACAACACTAAAAATGAATGATGTGATTCAACGTCATATACTCACTTCCAGGTGGCAAGCTGAAGCCCATAAAATTAGCTGAAGCAGAACTTCCTCCTGCATGGGCAGAAGACATTGCTGCAGAACTGTTTCCTCCAGACTGCTGTGGAGGAGCAGAGCCCGGGTAACCGTTTGGTTGCTGCGGCGGAGCAGAACCAGGATAGCCGCCGGGTTGTTGTGGCGGAATGAAATTTGGTTGCATAAAGCCACCAGGTATATTAGGATTAAAGCCTCCATAGGGAACTACGGGTGGCGGACCACTATATGGAGCTTGTGGCGGCATGTCCGGCCTACATGCTGCGTACGGCGGTGGTTGCGCATATCCACCACCCCAACCACCTTGAGGTCCATAGCCAGGCTGTTGATGAGGCTGCTGATCAGGTGGTGCTGAAAAACCGTACCAAGTGGGATCAGTTTGTTGCTCCTGCTGCTGCGGCGGACGTGGTGCAGGTTGACTGTTTGGTGGTGCTAATAAAGATACAGAAAGATATGGATTGTGCAAAGATGCGTTAGTGCTAGCAAAAGCGTGTGTGTTGCAAATATACATGCAACTTGTTGGCCAATTAAAATGCAACCGCATCGTATGTACATAAACAAAAGCCGAGTATGGAAAGGCGAAAAACTGTTTAACTAAACTTACTAATGCCAGGATATGGCGGCGGATTATCGCTTATAAACACAGTGTTTGGTGCCGGTCCACTGAAGGCATCGTGTTGCGGCAACCAGCCATAATATCCTGGTGGTGGCTGGTACGCCGGTGGTGGAGCCTCATGCCAGGCACCAGCTGGTGCATATGGTGGCGGATCATCGCCAGCAAGACCACCACGATGAAAGTTGCTTTGAGCGGTCTTCGCAGCGCGCATCAAGGCTTGGCCATACTCAATGGCTCCGCCTGACTTGAAGTACAGCTTGAACTTCACCTCGCCCACATAATTGCCATTGGGCTGGGCACGGACCTTGCCCTTAATATAGTTAGCTCCAAAAACGGGCTGTTCGATTTCCACCTAAAATACAATAAGATTAAGTTGTGGCTGATTGTAAAATGCAAAGAAATGTAACACTTACATCAGAAAGAGCTACAAACGGTGCACTAAACGATTGCATTACATCGCTTGGTTTCTTGCTATTGAAAATCATTCTATGAGATGTCAAATAAACTCGCCCTTGCTTGGAGCTTTTGAACAGGTCATTATCCTGACCAGAAAACTCCATTGTCACGCTGTCGCTGTGCAGCAGAATGCTATTGAAAAAAATATTTGGATTAACAATGGGTATTCTTTTGCAGTATCATAATATTATTTATTGTAAACAGCTGTTGGGTTTTCCACAGTATACAACACCCACGTATAATACCGTGTTCTGGCAAATAATTTCGCAATATAAATTTTGACTACTCCGTTCATTGTTCTTTTGCAAGTCTGATAGTAAATGTGAATGTAACATTTGAAATAAGGATACCAATAAAAATTCAACAATAGTTCAATAAGTTTTATATGACGTCAGAGTTCGCTGGCAGCCCCAGCAAAAGTTCGCAATTGCAAATACAATTGCAGTTTTACTTACTATTCGCCTGCGTGTATGAGCACACCATTATTTGCGTGTGCCGTATTAATCGACATATTGAATAGTTTTTTGAACAATTTACTCAAAGATTTCAAAGATTTATTGTAAACTGCGTTGTGTATTCCTGTTGTTTTCAATCTAAACTTTCTAGATTTAACGACAGCTGATGAATCATAAACAGTGTGTGCACACTTGTGACGATGCCGCATTGGAACTCCTAAAAAATACCACATTTTGGTTATGGAATTATTTACTGTAGCCCTGCATGTCAATAAAAGAAAACTGCTAAACTTCTACACGACACAGACGGAGTTAAATTTTTGAAAAACTATTTTCATAACATAAATTGGTTGCTTAAAAATATTCTTAAATGATTAATTTAGCAGTACGTATGCTGTTACAATGCAATCCTCGTGGAAATCGCAAATAACTATAACGCATCGTAACTAAATTGTTACTGTGATACTGGAAATGGTATTTTTCGTGTAGTGGGTTAAAAAAATTTTCGAATGGCGTTTAATTATGCGAATTTGGCAGATAATATGTGTAAGTCAATGCTTTCCTATGCAGTTTACTATAAAAACACACATAGCTTATTAAATTTCAATGGGTTTTTGTTCGAATCATAGTAAGAAACTATTGTTATGTATGAAACAGGGACCAGACTTCATGTCAGAACACATAATAGAAAAAAATACCGAACCACCTATCACGTTACGCTTTGTGTGCTTGGATATTGTGTCGTTTGCTTTAGTGTTTAGTTCGTTTCTGATAAACAGCTGATTTTTATTTGTATTTTTTTCCTTACTTTCATATATGCTTGTACTACCACCGGCCATACATAACGTATTTGCGTTATAGTACCAGTTTTTGGGAACTTGCCAAATGGCGTCAGTTTGCAAAACCATCCTAATTTTATTAATCAATTGGCTGCTGCCATTACAACGGGTGCGATCGGCGTTGCCACCCCCACAGCAACAAACAGCAGTGGTGCATCGGCACAAACAAGCGCTCCAACAAATAACAAAACAAAAAGCAGTAAATTAAAGCAGCACAACGCGCAGGGCATTGCTCCTATGGATTTGGAAAATGACAACGACTCAGAAAACACAGATGCCATGGCCGCTGTGAAATCAATGGAAAAATTACCGGGCTCAGGTTTGTCGCTCCCTGAGGCCCAGCAGCTTTATTTGAATGGTCTGATGCACACACCGCCTGGTTACTTGTACTTTCCAACCACACAGAGTGCTGCAGCTGCTGTAGCAGGGAATACACCAAGTGGTACAGCATCTTCATCAACTAATGCATCGAATACCAATGCACAAATGCTGCTCGATCACTCGGCGATGATGGCGGCAATGCAGCAAATGCAGCATAATTATGCAGCTGCAGGTTACGTGGCCGCAACATCAGTTGGTGGAATGCCATCCGATGGGGCAGGAACTGGCATGGATGGTACTATATCAGCTGGCAAGTATTAAATTGTATTCTGTTTCGTTAGTAGTCTGATATATTTTTATAATTTTCCCATAGATGGCACAAGCAATACTGCTGGCTTAAAAGAGGTGATCAAGACCAAGAACTGTATATTGTTTCCACCCAACCCGAATGCACCGCCGCCTACTATACGCGAACGTCCGCCAGGCTGTCGTACTGTGTTTGTGGGTGGTCTGCCAGAGAACATCACGGAAGACATTATTCGTGAGATATTCGAATCGTGTGGCGAAATCACCACACTACGTATGTCTAAGAAGAATTTTTGCCATATACGCTATCGACATGAGGCAGCTATAGATCGTGCCATTTACCTGTCGGGCTACCGACTGCGCATCTCTAGCCAAAACGAACCACCTAATTTCGGGCGCTTGCATGTTGATTACGCTCAGGCGCGAGATGATCAATACGACTACGAATGTAAGCAACGTCAATTACAGAGGGAGCAGCGTCATCGGGAACGCATGTCGCTGGATCGCATGCGTTCACAATCACCGCCACCAATACCACATTATACGGATCATGAGGCCACCGCAGTGGCGGAGCATCTGCGTAATAATGAAACGTTTGTGAAGGCCATCCAAACGATTACCGCCTGGCTGGAACGTGGCGATTGCACGAAGCGCAATGCAAACGTATTTTACTCCATGATCCAAAGCACACATGCGCATGTGCGGCGGCTGCATACGGATAAGCAGCAGCTCGAGGATGATTTGCGTAAAGCGCGCGAATGTTATCGGAAACAAATGGGCACTATGTCTACACAATGTAAGTGACACTATTTGAAAGTCTTAGTTTGTAGTTTTAGGTGGGTTTTAGGTGCGCTCCTATTAAATTTTTTTCTGTTTATGTTGCGCCCTGGTTAGCGTCTAGCGTCTGTATCATGAACAATCAATCAAATACGAAACACACTTAAACAGAACACACACGCTTACACACTCACACTATCTAGCAATTTAGTCATCGTACTCTCGCGAAAATTAAACCAATTCCACATACAAGAATTCACTGTCTAAAATTTGCTCTCAAAGTACAAGACCAAATACAAGGCGAAGGAGCAAAAGAAGAATCAGCAGCTGCAGGTAAAAGTTCAGTCACATCAATGCTGCACAGTGGCCGAAACTCGATTACGATGCGATCAAATTAATATGATTTGTTACTTGATACAGAACATGAGCAGTTGCTGTCGTTAAAGCTTAAATGAATTAAGACAGAGCCGAACTTAATTACCAGTGTTAACAGTTTTGTATTATCAGATTTTTTTTATAGTAAACAGCAACATATATTTCTTTAATAGTAAGTGCTACCGACTGTGAAAGTTACATTCGTGAATTGCAATTTGATCGCAACATCGCATTTTTAAGCCACTGTACAGTAACTCATTCTACCGTATCTGACTGTACGCCAAGTGTGATGACTTAACATATGAATAGATATATGTAAAGTGTAAGCCCAGGCCAAAGGTTTGTAAACCAAACAGACATACATATATACGATAAAGCCCTCGGACTAGACACCAACCGCCTAATTGGTTGTCTGTAGAAAACAACTAACAACTAACTGCAATTGAAGTCTTTGAATATATATATATGTATATATACATATCTATTTATTTATATATACATAAACGTATGTAGGTAACAAGCTGTTGTACAATATTCTTAGACTTTACTATATTTAAACTATACAAAATATTATGTTATGCGAGGGACTCTAAGTAGTTTTGTTCTATTTATTATTTTCCATTGATTTTATTAGAAATCACACAGACTAGTTGAACGGTGAAGAATCAAACCAAACAAAACCAAAACAAAAAAATATCTACCCTCTGCCCTCCCTTAATATTATTATATATTATTGCATTATTGTTCAGTCACTCAGATTGAAAAAGTGTTCAATGCCGCTAGTCACAAGAAGGTTTGGGACCATTTCACCAAAGCCCAAAGAAAAAACATCGACCAATGGAAGAAATTAGCGACGGTACGTACAAAACTGTTCAAAGAATGTATTACGGCAAGTTCAGCTGATGAAGATATCATTTTAAACACATACTACATGTGGTACTCGTGCCTGTTCTTATTATTCTGTCAGTATTGCTAGTCTTAAAATATCAATTAGTCTCTTTGTTATCACCCTTTCGTATCTGTTCTGCATGTTGGCTTCTGTACATACATATTCCCATATTGCTTTCCAACTTGAAATTCATGCATTCATGTGGTATTGTTTACATTGTTCAGTTAATTATTAATTAATTTCTTGATAATTCGATCGATTGACTCTCGAAATTTTGTAACACCTTAATCTGTTAATAATCATTTTTCGTACCTCTGTCTAATTCTAATTCCTCTAAAATATGTTGATCAAAACTCGCATTTTTATTGACGTCATAATTATTATTTTTTTGCTATTTAGACTATTTATATGTTTCTCGTTAATCATATATTATTTTTGTAAATAATTGAAATTGCAATCAAGGAAAACTGTTCCTCAAAATATGTTAAGCATTTGATTGTTGTTAAATATTAAATTATAGCTATTTTATGATTTTATGGAACAGTTTCCCTTTCTCATAGTTTTCTCATCTGCTTTTCATATTTAAGAATTATCTTAGAAATATTTCAATTTGGCACATTGGATAGCAATATTTATTTCTTTTTCAATTATAAATTAACTAACCATTTGCATAACGTTTTCGATAAGCTTTCAATTTCTAATTAAATCTAAAAGCAACTTGTAGCCGAATGCCAAAGAACTTCTGTAATATATATACAATTTTTTTGAAACACAAATAATTCATATATAGCTAAATTTTTTGCAAGTTTCTAACGCACTTACTGAGTTCGATTGGCTGTGCGGTTGCGTTGGTAAACAGTAAAGCCTAAACATCTTATGATAAACTCATTGTGCAATATTTAACATGTTACATGCGAATAATAAGTATAAAAAAATATATTTAAAACAATTAAAATTAACAGAACTTTTCGAAAGTAGCGAGGTAAGTAAGCGGACTGAAACAGAACGAAGAGCCAAATGAGAATTGTATGATGCATTTTCAATATACAAACCAATTTTAATACCTAGGCATAGAAATTACGATCGTAAACACTGGTTATGCAACAAAATATGTTATAACTGTATTTTATATACTATATAATGATAAAATACAAAATTTTGAAATGCCATGCAGGAACTACGCACGGTCCAAATCGACGATGATGAAATGGAAATCTCAGAAGACGAGCGCGAATACGAGAAGCGCAACAAACGAACACGCTACGACAGCGATGGATTGAAAGTAAGTGGGATTCATTGAAGTAATCTTTATGTATTAATAATATTTATATATTGATTTAAAAAAAAAAATTTCAGGATGAGAATGACTCGCTACGTTGTCAATTAGAAGCCATTCGTAATGAGATGTCAGTGGAGCGCAGCGACTGTCTGCAGCGTGAAAAACAAATCAAGGTGTTACAAGAGACAATACGTAACATGCAGACACAGTTGCTGCAAACGAAGCTGCGTGAGCAAAAAGACTGCAAAACCATCGAGCAGCTGGAACGGAATCTCAAAGAAGCGGGTGTAAAGCAGCTGCTACTTAAGACAAAAATAAAGGAGACTGCGGATAAGCTAAAAGACAGGGAAGCATACAGCACTAATGCTTCGGTTGCTTCAAATGCCGAATACAGCAGCGGTGACTCGTGCAGTAGAAATGCGGATGATCTCAGAGCAGCTGCAAAGAAAGAAGTTGCCATTGAATTAGAAATAATAGATATTGATAAAGTGGATGATGATGTCCGCATTATCGAGCATCAAAGCGGTGTTGTCGAAATTCATGAAATCGAGGATGATGAGAAACTGGAGGGAACTACAGAGTCAATAAAAGCTACTGGCAAACCCAATCAATTGCCCAAAGCCGATGAAAGTGAAAAGTCAGATACTGCGGAAATTGTAGTGCAAACAAACGTTGAACCATTACCCACACAAAAGGTAGGTCCTAATGTGATTCCATGGGTGTAAACTTGTTTCTATTGACATTAACATTTTATTTTTCTTTGCAGAGCGAGCTAATGTCGCTGGCACTTTTTGAAGCGAAGATTATTGCGTTGACGTCTGCCTATTTGGTACTGCATCCCCATGGCGTGGACATAGACGGCATTTACAGCTATTTACGTGGAATGTTGCCCAAGTCCCTTGAGTTAAAGAGCAACGATGATCTAGCAGATATACTCACAAAATATACAAATCTTTTCAAGTCTGAACAGTCAAAGTGGACATTCTGTGGTTTTACCGACGAACCTATGGATGCGGATGCAACCAAAGTAGAGTAAATCACAGGCGTTAACAAAACAAACAATTTAAGGCTTTAATTAAGTTACGACTATTGTCTATTGCCTAGCGGTAAGGAATGAGCGCCAAGTGACATATTAACCAAAAAGGTGATTGTAGCAATCACATAAATGAGACCAGTTTTCTAAACGTAGGAACTTGTAGTTAATTTAAGCTACACTGACAACAACAATTATTACAACAACAACAATGAACTACCGTTTCAATTATTTTAACAATTAGATTGTAATGTGTAAGCAAATTAATTATGTACACAAATATACTGAATACATAATGCACATTATGTAATGACACCAAACAAATGTAGCTACAATTGCTTTTAATGTAATACGAACCAATAAATTTTATGCTATATTTACCTGGAAACAACTTATTTTAACTTATTTTTCGTAAGATTTTGCGAAGCTATCCTAACTTAACTTAGGTTCTACGATATTTAATGGTCACTTTCTAGTATTTCAAACAGTAAAATTGTAAGTGTTGCTCAGATTGAATTACTCAAGCTCATGAAATAAACATGCAGCTGTCCTATAGCGCCATGACGTAAGATTGAGTCCATGTATGAAAATGTGATAAGTATTAATTTCATTTTAATCGCCAATTATAATCCATAAATACTTGACGTGGGAGTCTATATAGATAATGTTGTCAATAATAATATGCTTATCCCTAAAATTATGCCCTTTATCCTTGTCTCGTCAAAAATTCGCAACTGCTCAAAAATTACGTGCGCAGCTTACGATTCTTGCATAAGCTCTAACGAAATATGAGAGCGTCCTTTGCCAAGGACACTGAAAAGCAAAACATTTGCCACAGCATCCCTGTACGCATACACACACACACACACACACACATTCATTGTATGTTTAGTCATTCAAGTTCTCACATTCGCACATCCTGTGCAGGGGCATGACGAAAATATCGCACATTTAATTCCCGTCTCATTCCGCATTTGACGTCATGCATTCTTTCAATCTACATTTTGTTATTCGATTAGTTAAAGCCCAGCATTCAGATTAAAAACAACAAAGTTTAACAAAAATAAACGTAATTTTCCCGTTTTGACTGAGGCAGCACCACAGCTTCTTTATTTCAATGTGTTGTTGTCGAAGGCAGTGGTTCGCTTTTTAAAAACTTTTTACAGAGAGAAAAAATAATTGTAAATTAAATGTTTATATATTAATACAAAATGCAACTTTTAATTTCATATAAATTTTAATTCATTTATTTATTTATTATTATTATATTATTATTATTATTATTTTTTTTTTAAATTTAAATTTATTTCCAATCGGTCTAAACAGTGCAAATACAGTTCGAAGCTAGAGTCTGCAAATGTTATGATAGATAAGCTTCGAACTTTTTGCCTGCCAACTTGCACTGCTCGTAGCACTGTGCGCTGTCGCTTCACCGTAAAATTCTGTTGAGCTACTTACCCAACAACGGACGCCCGCCATATCAACGATATCAGTTGTTTTAGCGAATTCGTCGCGCGCGGTTACTAAAACGGGCGACGAACTGAAAGACCAGCAGCCAGAACAGATTTCGTTATCCATGTCCATGTCCATTACATAGCCCTGCGTGTGTGTGTCTGCTTGTGTTCTCCTCGAATCGTCAGTGAACTGTTTTGTAAAAATAAAATAAAAATAAAAATCAGGGTATAAAAACTGTAATTTTCTCTGCGCTGTTCTTTGTGTCTTTTCGTATATTTTAATAAAATTACGTGCACTTTCTTTTCGCCGCGTGCTGGACTACATACCCAGCCTCCAGGAAGGACGACTCAAGTTCAAAGTTTCTGCTGGAAGCTGCTGACGACCATCAGAGAGAGCTCGTGCTTGTTTTTGTTTTCTTTTTTTGGTAAGTTTTCGCCGGCATGTGTACAGTTTGACAAGCCGGACAATAGATTAGACAATTATGACAATTGTGCCGTTACTGCAAACAGAGATAAATCGGTATTACGGTGAATACAAGCAATGCAAGCGACTAAACAAATTAACAGTAGCTTCAAGAGGTTATACTCGTCGTTTACTAAACAAAATAGAAAAGCATTAAAAATAGAAATTATAACATTTTCGAATAATGTCTTTGGAAAATTTAATTTAATTTTTTTAAGTAATCAATTAAATTCATGTCTCTTTACCTGTTTGCATACTGAGATTAGATGAGATGCCAAATCTTAATTTGTTGACAACCAAATATGGGTGAAAAATTCCCATGAGCAATAACCAATACATACAAACCATGCACTCTAGAACTAAATAATATTAAGTTGTATCGTGTTACATTGGGTTTCAAGTTAAAAACATCTCTGAAATCAGCTGAAATTCAGCGAGACATTGGAACGTGCCCGTTTGCTATCTTATGGAAACAGCAAATTGATTCATAAGTACATAAGCTTACAATATATGCAAATAAATATCATCCGACATATTAATAGTCAAACTAAATCACATATCAAACTAAATAAGATTTAGTTGGGGAACAGCAGTTTTTTCTTGGAAATAATATATATTGTGCAAATTTCCCATCTATCAAAATAGGCATAAAAGCGTAGATACGTAAATTCTATTCGAACCTGAACCTGAAGTCTGGAATTCCAGTATGCAATTAGGTAGAATGATGTTACCGAAACCAAAAAAATCCCCAGCTTAGTGATACATACACGTATATATATATATATATTCATATACATGTGTAATATACATATGCGTTTACCCCAACACGTTAACCCAAGGCAAATTTTTATGGTATTTGAACTGAAAAAATTTCTACTTTCCTGAACTGATACAGAATCACGTACTTGGGGTTTTCGTGTACATGTTATACAATTTTTTGATTTGGATTTCGTTTCGCCGTCGTTTGATAAGGTTTATAAATTTTCGTAATGTTTTAATCAAGATTTTTTATTAAACTGATAAGCAATTCTTGGCAATGAATGGAACCAAATATGTGTCTCATGTACGTGCAGCTCCACCTGTACACAATTTCTTTCACAGATCCAATTAGGTAAATGGATGTGAAATTGATTCGATGTCATGTATGAAGATATACTCTCAACAACAAATAATAATTAAAATGCATTGTAAATTAGATAAATAACTGTAATTAATGATGCGCCTATAATAAGGGAACTCACATATAGGAAATTCGAATGCATTTTAATTAACTGGACGGCTTTTGTTTGAAATAAATATAAATTTGCGTTTTGTGAAAAATAAGTAATTGCGAAAATTATCAGCGGGCGGAAAATCTCAAAACGATGATCCGTTAAAAGCAACTCACGTGCACACTATGCAAATGCCAGGTGAGAGCGAGTGAGTGATGGGGCTGGCAGCGGGGCGTGGCTGTCGCAGTTCAATAGTATCCAAATGACGTCAGGTCATTTTCACAGGCAATTAGTAAACAATTTTGTGCACTTGCACCAGCTCAGATACAGATACAGTTGCAGTCACTTGCCGTTAGCCATGTTGATGTTGACTCACTACACCTGGTAATAAGTTCAGGTTTGATTGACTTTTAATCAATGAAACTAAGGTATATGTACATGTGTAGCGTAAGGGCAATAGCACTTGAAAAACTTATACATACATATATCCGAATTCACAAAAAAAAACATTTGTTATAATCCTCATATTCATATGACAAATGTCTATATATACATATATATGAATATATAAGAAAAAGGCATTCCATAGACTTTATATCTGATGGGAATAACAACCAGATCAAAAGAATTTCTTTACGTCATAGACTAAACATTGGAGGCACATAGACATCAACGCCCACACATTGGCTATGTAAGATGCTACAACTAAAAAATAGAATCTAAAAAAAAAAAAACAGATATATTTACCATAGAGAAAATATGTCAACAGCTGCAATAGTGCAAATTGTTTATTTGGCTTTCGAATAAGAATTTCAAAACTTTACGGTTTTAATATTTACTCATTTATTAGCGTGGCTCATCTATTTGTTAGCACAGCTTAGTATAAAACAAAAAGCAACGTGAAACAAAATTGTAAACAATACTTAAATCGGATGATACTGTTTTACAAAGGCTGAAAGAAAGTCACGTGTCTGCATTGTTGGGACTTGAATTTGTTTATATATTACTAAGTGTGATTCTTTTAGCATTCGTTCTTTTAGTTATTCAGCGGAAAACTTTAAGCCAGCAAAAAATATGAATCATTGCCGCGATAACGGCGCAGCTTTTCAATATACACTCTTTTTTACGACTTAAACTAATAAGACTGAACGTTGCAAAGTTTACAAGGAAATAAACTCTTATTTTCTATCCCTTATTATTTTACTGCAAAAATATGACTGTAGGTAAAAGTCAACTTATTTTTTTGGAAATATAAAGTACTCCAATACACTGCTGTTAATTATTTTTCAATCGCACGTAAACTCAAACAGCTACTTCCAAGCTTATTTTTTATTGTTTAACTTAATACAGGCGAAGGCAAAAACAAAGAAAGTTTATTTTTACATCTGTTTAATATTCCGAAAAAGCTTTAAAAAAAATGTCAACGGCTCATGACATAAACCGAAAAATCTGGTTTTGCGTTCTTAATTTAAAATTTCGTTTTGTTTGAAATATATTGAACTTGAATGCGAACATTATATTTGCTTATTTTGAGACACTTGTTATAATGTTCTGGTTCTTAATCAAATGGAAGTAAATAATTACTTTCAAAAGCCACACTCAATTCCTGATTAGAATTTAATTATTCAAGGCAAATTTTCAGCTATCTGTTTTCAAATGCTATTGATAACAACTGTTTGAGTGATCAAATGTAAGCAGAACAAAATATATTATACGTATCCGTATAAACGAATGGAGAATGTAATTGTGGACGTTTCATGACTTCCGACAGATGAGAAGCACGCAAGAAACAGTTTTTATATAATAGGCAGTTAGATGCTATTAGTATATATATCACATCAAAACCACTACACAATAAAAACAGCGTAGATCAAAACCCATTAAAGCCGATTTCAAATGCTACAAATAACAATAACAGAATCCAGCATGAAACGGGTTTAGAAAAAGGAATATATTTTAGAGTATAATAAAATCTTACAAATCAAATGTCAGTATCATAATTAATTAAATAACCTTAACCTCTGGAGTATGAATTGCATTTCATAAATTAGGAAATTGCTAATTAAATAACAGACAATGTGTAGTTGAATTTGTAATCCTTTCATATACCCGCCCTCCTCAGATCAATTGATAAGCATTTAGTTGCTAGTTGTACTTCGATAAGAGGCGAGTGATATACGCAACCCACATTAACAATGTCAAATTGATAAGGCAGTTAATAGTTGATATATTTGTGCGATAGACTTTCAATTACATTGGGAAATACAATGTGATTATAAGGTGGTTACGTTTGTGATATGATATGATAGCAACGGCTAACTGTGTACTTCAGAGCATAAGGATCAGCTCTTATCAGAAGACTCTTTATTAAGTATAATTAATTTCAACAGCTACTTAGGCTTGAGTGTCGAACTTGGCAGCAAAATCTTTGAACGGGAGCACGACCTTCAAGTGGAGGTTTAGTTCCAAACTGTCGTATCTCTTCAACATTGATGAGCACGTGTTCTAATCGTTTAATTTAATGGATTCGATCGACTTATCTGCCAAATATGAGCGCCACACGTTTCTAATCTTGCATTACTATAGAAATCGTCTAGGCTTGTTATCAATACAACTAATATAGAATTTAACTACAGCTGGGAAAGGCTTATCATAATGCATTCAGGCGCACTTTGAACGCAGCTTGATTAGTAGATCTTTCAACATTTTCCAAGAAATAGGGGCACAGCGCTTTTAGCGAGTCAAGGAAAAGTAGGCAAAAAATAAAAATGAAATCAAGCGAGTATTTAATTTAATTGATATCCCGGAGACGGGCCTCTCCCCAGGGCATTGATAACCCGCTTGATCTTTTGTCGTTGTCAGTTGTCAGAAGTCGTTTGTCGTTGTCAGTTATTATTGTTGTCAGCGTTTGGCAATGTTGTTGCACAGTTACCTCTTGAAGTGGACACACATCTACTCAAATAATACGTAGAATCCAGCGATTTCGCTCAAATTAGTATATAGCTCAGCAGATTAATTAGATTGAATAGAATATAAATGTATGACTGCCTTGTGATTTCTGCAATCTTTCCTTACGCAAATACAGACTGGGTATATGAACTTCAATTTGTGCAATTATGCTTTGCAAAACAACAATATGCTCAGGTCATGGTTGGCTAATGTCGAGAGCAGTCTATGATTAATTTCAAGAACAAATACCAGATTACGCTGCCCTATGTACTGGAAAACCACAAGCTTATTTATTTATAAAGCCCTGATACCGCTAACAAGTTAATAAACTCTTTAAATGAATATAAATAAAAAATATGTTGAGGTACCCTGTAGCTAGAAACTCTGCTCTACTATACGTAATATAAAAACTCTTGGGTTTTCTTTTATTTTAATTTTTTTTTAAAGTAAATTCTTGATTCACTCGAGTTGTATTTGCATTGCTGATATCTGGCACTGTACGTTCAATGTCTCTAGCTTTTTTTTTATATCTCAGCACGAGTGCTATAAAGATTATTTTGAATAGAACAAAAGTGTGCTCAATTGGCTCTAATAAATGCTGAGCTAGGTAAATGCTATTCCCTTAGATTTATGTACATATGTACGGCGCGTTTTCCATCTATACTATGCATCTACATACATGTATTAATTCTCAATTTTTTGTGCATCTAATAAGGAAATTACTTGTTAACGTACGCGTGTGCGTCTACTATATGTGGGCGTGTATTATTGTCGCGTTTTACTCAATGGACGAATATTTACCACTCACTATATGAGCTGTCAGTCAAGTGTGAGAACAACAATGTACTCCATAAATAATTTAGTAAATGCATATGCATACAATATGTATGTATGTATGTATAAATAGCCGAAAATAGGCGCACCATATCTGAATAACTGATATCGATAGGGCCATAAAGCGATTTAGCGGCGCATATAACACCAAATGACATAATGCGATATGGCTGGAACCTGGCGATAAGCCATTAATGATTAGTGCAATATCTCACAGCTCATGTTTGCGTACATAAATACGAGTATGCATACAAATACATATACATGCATATTTATATGTACACATATAGTATTTGGCTGCAATGTGGCATGTTTTGGTTACGCTGATAAGCACTGAATAGATTACGAAGTGCGTCTTATTGCCTGCTCCTGATTTCGTTTCTATTGCCTACAAATATTTAATCATGAGAAAAATCAACAAACTTTGACATCGCAGCGACATATTGGTTTATGATTTGATCAAGGTGCTACACGAAACCAATAAGGTTTCTTTTCTGATTTGTAAACCCCTATCGTCATTTACGTTGATTAAAAGTATTCGCTTGGCTGGATCAGTAAACATCATATATTTTATCATCTAATTTGAAGAAAAAAACATATTTTTTGCTGCTGTTTTCAGCTGCTCAATAAGTCGAAGCACATGTTTCACAAATTTGTTTTACAAAAAAAAATAAATAAAAAAATTAATAAAGAAACAAGTCAGAAGGCTCTAGTCGAGACGGTTCGACTACGAGATACCCTGAACCCAGTAAAAGAGAAACTAATACTCTTCTTTACGAACGTATGAGCGCGAGCTCTGCTAACCACACAGTTGCTGCCGTGGCTTGGGTTTGGGTTGTTGGGCTGAATTTTGGACGCTTATAACTCCATTTCTAGATGGACGATCTTAATGACATTTTCAGAGTAGATAAGAGTGTATAAATCTTTTTATTTGCCAAATTGCAAGTCGCTAGTATTTGAAATGAGTTTTTGTGAAATTGTTGGCGAAGGGGGCATGGCATCCAAAATCTGAAAATTAAGAATTATGCGTTTTCATAATATCTATCTAAATAAACAAATTTGAAGTATCTAGCTCAAACGGTTAAAAAAAAAAAACGTTGAAAATTACAATGAATTTTCTATTTTTTTTATCGATAATTTGGAAATGGGATGAGTTATCGAAAAAAAAAAAACAAACTCGTACTGCGTAACATGCGAGTATTCATGTGAAATTTCAGCTCTCTAGCTTTTGTAGTTTCCGAAATCTCGACGTTCATACGGACGGACGGACAGACGGACAGACTGACGGACGGACGGACAGACGGATGGACGGACAGACGGACGGATAGATCAACTTATTTTTTTGTGCTGATCAAGAATATATATACTTTATGGGGTCTGCGACGTCTCCTTCTGCCTGTTACATACATTTAACAAAACCATTATACCCTGATTTCCCATTTTCAATGGGTTCAGGGTATAATAAATGAAATTTTACAGTTCGGCATGAGTTGCTTCTGATCCACAGTTTGAGTTGCACTGCAGCCAAACAATGTTTTCAAACTGTATTAAAAGCTTTTGATATGAGCTTTCGTGCTGCGTGTGAGTTCAGCTTTGGACGTTAGAATTCAAATGTGAAACAGTTTAAACAAAACGTATATTAAACAGCAGAAAATATATTATATTAATGCATAATTATATTTTATATATATGCAACTAATTGTAAACTAACATAAATTAAAAAAAAAAAAAAACATCGCAAAATTATCTTATTTAATTATGAAATAATTTGGATTATTTCAATAACTTTAACAGAGAATTGTAACATTTGCTCTTGTGTTTTATCCGAATTAATTTCATGTGTATATGAAATGATATATAAGTCGCCGCACGTGCGGAGGCGTAAATAGCTTAACAGCCAGGCTGAGGGCGACATCGATTTTTTAATTTACAAAAAATATATATATATTTATATATGTACATATATGTATATCGAATTGTTACACGTGTTTCCACACAAGTTCAAATGTAGGTCATAGTAAAAAACAAGATGTTGTGTTAGTTCAGCGAAATTCAGACAACTGCACTTGAACTGACAGAAATCGCGTGATTTGCGTGGGCCAACAGCAACTAAAAAAGCTGCACAAAAATTTTAGCTCAAATGTTGAAATATACGAACATTTCTGTATGTGTGAGTGAGCGTATACGGATGTGTGAGTGAGTAAGAGGGGCCCGCTCGCGTTTGCTGATTGGCCAAGTGTTTTGGGGCTTGGCTACCGTGACGTCACGCGCACAACTAACTCAACAACCATATAAATATGTAAATATATATACAGTTGCATGACGTTGCCGGCATTGACGTAGTCAATTTCGTTGCCCTAATGAGCTTTTACATAACACTTGAATGCCGGAGGCCACTTGGTGAGTTGCGCGGGTCTAGAGTTTTGACCATGCTCTGCGTGTGGGTCGCCTGAACTCCGTAATTAGTATACATACACAGTTTGGCATTGCGTGGTGCTCTGCCCATGGCCCATAGGTTGAGCCACAGCAGCAGATACACACTATACAGCAATACCAAGAGCTACGTGCGAGCATGCTTTTAGGCGCTCTGAGCGCCTGGCCCGAGCTTGAAGCGTGCCAAATGTTTGGTTGTATTTCAGTCCCTGATTGCAACGCAACTGAACGCTGTCAGCGCAGATGTTATTGCATGTGGCGCGGGGTACTCACTATTTAAATAGTGTAAATCAGAAGAAGCTCAACACTCTTCAGTCCGTTCCAAAATATTTCGTATGCCGGATATCCTTTCTTATGTTAATCATATGAACGATTTAAGCCTCTGTTGCTGCTTGAGGTTGTTGTTTTATTCTATTTATGTGACTTGCGTATACGATGTGCTCGTTGCCCAACTCTTATCGTCAGCAGCACTTGTTTCCAGCACTGTCATGTTTATTCATTTGTAGCGATACCCTGGAAACTTAAATGATGCAGGTATATTAATTTGATTTAGTAACGATAAAGAGAATGTATTAAAAAAATTGGATATTTTTTAAATCAAATGCTTAAATCTTTAAAGTAAATAAAATTTAAATTTATTCAGTCATTGTTCAAAACGTTTTTTTTTTTTTTCAAGCTGTTCTAAAGATTTAATTTAGATTCTGCTCGGCTTCAGGAGTATACTTGCAATAGCTGAGGGATGAAATTTTGTTTACAGATTTATTTTTGGATACTACTTAGGTTTTCATATTTATGTACTATTTTGGGTTCATGCTTGAGCATATTTATAGCGTTGAATACCATATAGATTATTTGTAAGATTTGTAAATAATTTTGAATATAAGTACTTAAATTACTTAATTGGTAAAAATTATAGTTTATAGAATATGTTATAGTTGAGTATTCAAAGTAAAACAATTACAGTTCTTGACGATTCGACGCAAGTGTAATTTCTATTCGAATTTTTTGTAGTGAAAAGCACTTATGTTTACTCAAACTTTGTGGACTCATTGATTCATTACCGCACATTCACTGTGGATCTATAGTGTCTGCCTTTGTCAAGTGTCAGAAACACAAATGTGATCCATTGAGCGTATGCGCTGATGCGTAAAGAGCGACGCATTACTCGAAGACTGAAACCAAACAAGAATGAGTGCCTTTATCGAAGAGTATGATATACTATAGAAGAAAATTCTCGCATGCATTCGAATCGTATGTAAACAATATGACCAGGCACCTGGAGCTGTGTGAGTGCGCGTGTATGCATATGGAAATGCAGCTGGGGGGCTTGCTTAGTGTGTGCATCTATATATAAAATGCAAATAACACATATACATCTACAATATATCCACATATACTATGTATCCACAAGTTATTTGGAGAATGAGAAAATGTACATTTTTCCTTTACCGTATAACAATTCCGTATTTACTAAAATATGTTAACAGATTGGCCTGAATTTGCCAATTTCATAAGTGAAAAACTGAAATGCGTATTAAAAATTTACGAATTGTAAAAAATATTTCTTTATATTTTTTAAATTTATAGTATAGTAGAAAAAAAAAAAAAAACAATTTGTTGACAAAACAAGATTCTCACTGATATTTAAAATGTTGTACTGAACTAGTTTAGAGTATAATATAATTATGTATTTATAAATATAGTTTAGCAAATATAAATACGATTTATTATAATAACAACATATTTATTATTTATTAATACATTTAATAATCATTGTATAATAAATAAATAAATGAAAACAAAAACAATTCTTCAATATCAATAACTATATTTAAAGCGATTCACATCTCTTGATTGAGCCGGAAATGTTTTATAAACTGTTGTAATTGATTTATGTATGGGATCAATTGTGTAGTTTATTTTACTTAACCATCCTATAAAGGATACATATTAATATAGAGTAGCCAATAAGCTGTAAGCCAATGTAACCCAATTAAGGTCACTATACGCACGATGCAGAGGATCGTTTGCCTCTTAATGCATTCGCGTTGACTACAGAATGCACTTCTCAATTGCTTTTGTTGTTGCTAGCGATGCAAAAGCTGAAAGCAAGCTGAAACAGAATAAAGAAAAACAAAAAGGAATCAAAGCATTTCCAGTTTGTGTTGCACTGCAAGTCAATAGCCTCGAAGTCGTCGATGGCCACCCCATGTCAACCGCTGAGAGAGCGTCTCCACCAGACGCACTGAGAGCATAAAACAGAGAGAGAGTCAAAGACTGAGAGTGCTGGGAGAAAGGAAATGAGAGAGGGAGAGAGAGAGTCCACATACAGTACAGAGCCCGGCGTGGCTGGTTTTATTTTATATTTTGGCGCGTCATTTGACAGCAAACAGTCGCTGCGTGCAGTTAAGAGATACAGATACATAGCCGCTTCAGAGACAAGCGGCCTAACGAACTGCCTGTGTATATTCAGAAAACGCGGCTCAGCTGAAGCTGAATGTTTATCTTGGCTAGTCTCAAATGCAGTTTGTGAACAGCAACATGTTTGCTATGCATTGCGCATGCGCTTAAAAGTATTCTATGTGGCTACGTGGGTGGGCCAGTTGTGTTAAAGGACAAACTGCCAAAGGACATTGAAACGCGCACGTATTATTCAACAAACGAACAGTGAAAAATGCACAGCTAAGCGCGAAAAAGCACAGAAAAAATCAAAAATATATTAAAAAACCTTAAAATGAACTTCACAACTTAAGCAATTAAAAACAACGCGTTGAATACTAAACATATCCACAAGTGACACAATACACATCATAAACAAAAACGAGCTTTGCATTTGTTTAAAAAATTAGTGTCAATACACACGAATTATATCAGTTATACAAGAGATACAAAATTAGAGCAACATGTCAACCGTATCCTCCAGCAACTCAAGCGGGGATGAGCCCAACAAAAAGCCCGGTGTCAACAGCGAGGAGAGTTCCCACCTGCTAGAGGCCACTGAAAACGGTGCCAAATATGGTTCCCGGCAAGCGGTAAAAATCATCAAGACCCAAGTCAATGTCAATGATAGTGCCAATGCCAGACCTCAAGTAGGCTCAATCAAAATTTTATTCAAATTTCCTAACTGGTGTTGGTACTAAAACCATTAATAATTTAAGTAACTCTAGCTGTGTATCTATATATCAACGTTTGACCTTGACAAAGGTACAGAAAAAATGAAGTACCACCGCGCACCCAATTAGCGGTGTGCGAAGCGAAACTAGCTTTACTTGTTTAGCCAGGGCAAACAATCTTTAATGTGTGTTTAGTACAAAGTATCTGTAGAGAATTCAAACAGATACGAAATTTAGAGCATTTTCTTAGTCATAAAGCAGAAATAATATGTGATAAAGAGCAGAAGACAATTGTCTCTTATCTACAAAACTAGTCCAACAAATTAAACTTGTATTTCCCTACAGTACGTTGTCTTCTTTTTTTTTAGGAATACACATATAATATAGACGAATCCAATCATTCCAGAACCAGAATTTAAAAATATTATGCTTTAATTCCCTGAAATCGTAAACCGGCTTACGATTTGTGACCGTGAAAATTGTCAATTCATTCGAAGCATTCTCTGGAACGAGTCTGAAATTAAATATCCATTTTTATTTTTTTATATTTTAAATATATAAAAATGTATAAGCGTACATTGGGTTTATTATTATTTTAAATTACGCATTAATTATTCAGATATGTTTTGATTTCTACGCCCCTTAATATGACAGCAACCTCTTATCATATTTGGTTTTTCGCGAAATTGGTTAACAATAATTGATTCCGTTGTTAATGAGCTATTTTGTTTGTCTCCATCCGGCCATGGCCAGCATGGCATAGAAAACTGAATAAAACTGGAAAGTTATGAAATATTTATGCCCCTATTATCCAATTAACTGATAAGCCTAACAAGATACCACATAAAAAGAGACAACAAAAGCATGAAGTAAACAAAAATATTTTATTTGGGAAATTTGAATAAATATCTGTTTAAGTTCAACAAATTGAATTATTTATTCAATGCGATTCACCTGCAAAACTAATTACGATTGTTTCAAACAAAGACATTATCTTTACAATGCTGGAAAAATGTCACCCTGTATATCGTATTTAAATACATAGTATGACGTTCTCGTGTGTTTAAAAATATCCAGAAAATAAGGAAGGAAATTATTTTCTGCATTGAATGTATAGACATTTATTATGCATAAAATCTTGATGTATAAAATTGAATCTTTATTATGGGGCTTATTCGCATACCTGAATATCAGAAGCTGTGGGCATTCATCAGAATTTTTTTTATAAATTTAAAATAGTTAAAGGAAACCAGTTTATCGCTTTGACAGTGAGACTAAAAGAATGTTAATGGAAATTCTTAAAATGCAATTTCATTACTTCTTAATGAATGTGGCTCACACAAATGCGTAGTGCTTGACATTGAAATGAACTTGGACCTGGCCAACGATGACAATGACATTTGGCGTTCGCTTAGCTATTGTCCTGACCGCCTTAAAGCTTCAAGCTGGCGTCGTTAATGCGTGGGCGCCCAACAAGTTATTGGCTTGGTTGACTGCCAACGTAAATCTAAATATAGTTGCGCACATTGGTAGCAGCAGCAGCAGCAGCAGCAGCCGTCGCAGTGACCACATAAACAACACCAACAGCGTCGCAAATATCGATTTCAGTGCAGACTTACTGCCCAGCTGGAGGTGTGTCCCAGCCACAAGCAGGAGGTGGCGTGGGCGCGCCTCTTCTCGGTTACCGGTTGGGTAACGCAACTCTTGGCCAGCATTTGCCATGTGCGGAAGTGCATTTGTAGGCATAAAGCTGCAGCAATGTGGGCTTTGATTGGATATATAAACGAGCATGTGTGTGCATGCGTGTGTGTGAGAGCAGCAGTGATTGCTGCACATTCTGTGTGTGGGCGGTAAAATGAGATAAAGTAAATGGCAAAAAGAAAAGTCAGCAAGGGAAAGGAATTTAAAAAGCACTTATCTATATAAACGTATTTAATATCTGGGCAAACTGGCATGAATGTGTGCACAGATAGAAAAATTGAGTGAAAATGCATATGCATATTAAAAGCTATTATAAATCCATTTATGAAAGATTTTGCAGAAGCTTGAAGCGTAATTGGACTGTCTTTAAGTTTGAAAATTTCGACATTTAATTATATAAAAAATAAATCAAACAACTTTACATAATCAAGAGCTAGTTATTTAAATGCTTTCATCTCTGATAAGCTGCTAGCCACAATTTCATTAACTTATAGCACTTTTATGAACACTAAACTTTTGTTGAATTAGCGTTAATTAATTAGCAGAGTTATAACAATTCCACACATATGTTATTGGAACATATTTATGTGTGGTATCTAGGTACTTGCGATATTGATTCGACACGCGATAATATTAAGTACTCTCGTACATATGTAGACATATAGTATCTATCGTGGAATATAGTTTATGGCCACGGAGCGTGCCATGGCCAAGGCAACAAACTTTTAATTGGTGCCGCTTCACTAAGCTGCAGACAATGTAAAATGCACCAATGCAATAAATTAATAATATTTAAAGTTAATTATTTATAATAAAATTTACATTGATTTATTTTATTAACTCCAAATTGTTTCAATTTCAATTCATTTAATAGTTGTTCTTGATAGAATAAAGTGTTATTTTTGATGTAAGCAGACAAAACATATAATAATAATAATAATAGCATCACGTTTTCGATATTATCATAGCAGTTCCAATTGGAAAAAGCTGTATAACTGCTCTTATAATAATCTACTTAAGTCTTTATCGCAAATCTAATCTTAAAAAATTCCATCCCAGTTTCTCGATTCTCAAATATGTAGAATCGCTATAAAACTTTTCATTGACGCATATTCTCAAATATGAATGCATAAGTGTGTTTTTATTGCAATTAACTCTGAGTATATTTGTAGCATTATAATGCAGGAAGTTAACACTTTGGCTTATCAGTACAATGGTAAATAAACATATCGAGTGCTATGAATTCTTAGTTGAGCCATTAAACATTTTCCCTTATCAATCAACATTTGATACCCACCCATGAAGACATTTCGCTAGCCAACTTGGACTTTTGGGAATTTCTCTTTGGTACTACAATCATTATCGTGCCGCAATAAAGTCTGCAATCGCAGGTGCTGGGCATTATCGTGGCTTACTTGTTGTCGATGCGACTAAACTTATGTGATAATACGCTTTAACTGCAGTTCTTGTTAGTTAGCCGAACCGTCAAGTATCCTAATACTAAACACGCTTTTCTTGTTTTCCACTGATTTGCAGGATCAGGAAAATCTGCTTGGCGAAATGGTGCACACGTCCACCGAGAACAGGTCGAACACCTTGCCGCAGTATATTGCCGCTCTGGCAGCAGCTGGCGGTGCTTTTGCAGCCGGTACACTGCTCGGCTGGACTTCACCGGCTGAGACAGACATAGTTAAGAATGGCACTGCTTATGACTTTTATGTGAGCAGTGAGCAATACTCGTGGGTCAGTTCGTTTATGACCTTGGGTGCCGCCTGTGTGTGCATACCGATTGGCTTTCTGATCAATTTAATTGGACGCAAATGGACTATGCTGCTGCTGGTCGCACCCTTCGTGGTGGGCTGGGCCATGCTGATCTGGGCACAGAACGTGATTATGATGTACGTTGCCCGCTTCATTCTGGGTATCGCTGGCGGTGCCTTCTGCGTAACTGCGCCCATGTACACTGGCGAAATCGCTCAAAAGGACATTCGCGGCACACTTGGCAGTTTCTTCCAACTGATGATCACCATTGGTATACTGTTTGTATATGGCATTGGTGCGGGTCTCAGCGTCTTCTGGATGAGCATCGTGTGCGGCCTGCTGCCCATTATCTTTGGCGTCATATTCTTTTTCATGCCGGAATCTCCCACATATTTGGTAAGTTCAGAATGGGTAATATTTGAAGAAGTGTTAATCTAGTCTATACCGCCACTCTGTAACAGGTGTCAAAGAATCGCTCAGAGGCCGCTGTGAAATCTATTCAATGGCTGCGTGGCACGGAATACGATTATGGACCAGAAATGGAGGAACTGCATCAGACCGACCGCGAAATCCGTGAAAACAAGGTTAATGTCTTGGCAGCCTTGGCTCGTCCCGTCACCATCAAGGCCTTGTGCATCAGCTTGGGCCTGATGTTCTTCCAGCAGCTGAGCGGTATTAATGCTGTCATTTTCTACTCGGAAGCCATCTTTGAGGTAAGTGTTCAAGCATAACAGATCTATTATGTGCTAAACTTATAATCAATTTTGTTGAATAGGATGCCAACACTGGCATAAGCGCCAGCATGTCTACAATTCTGATTGGTGTGATGCAGGTCGTCGCCACGTTTGTATCCACAATGGTGGTGGATAAGCTGGGACGTCGCATCCTGTTGCTTGCCTCGGGAGCTGTTATGGCGCTGTCAACCACCGCAATTGGCGTGTACTTTTATATGAAGGATCAAAATGCGGACAGCGTAGAGGATTTGGGTTGGCTACCCGTGGGCAGTTTGTGTATTTTCATGATCATGTTCTCGATTGGATATGGCCCGGTGCCATGGTTGATGATGGGCGAGCTTTTTGCCACCGATATCAAGGGCTTTGCCGGCTCTATTGCGGGCACCACCAACTGGGTGCTCGCCTTCATAGTGACAAAAACGTTTAAGAATCTTAATGAATCGTTGGGCAATGGCGGCACCTTCTGGTTATTCGCTGGCGTTACTTTTGTTGGCGTAATCTTCGTCTTCTTGGCTGTTCCCGAGACAAAGGGCAAGAGCCTGAACGAGATTCAAATAGAATTGGCAGGCAATCGAAAAGTGTCCAGCCAGCCAGCGAATGGTGACCCCAAGTAAATCATCAGAGCTCAACTCTGTTAAATTTTACAATTTTTTATTTTATTTAAATGTAACTTTCTGTTAAGTGAAAAGTCAAGTTCCGTTTTGCAATTGATGAATTTGTTAAAAATTTAATGTCTAAAATCAGTTACATTGGCGCAGCTAACAGATATAAAGACAGACAGAAAGACAGTAAGGACAGAAGAGTACTAAGAATGAAGACTGAAGGTCAAGTGCATAATAGGCAGATATATTAGGGCTCTCTTGAATTAAACCACTCCTAGCTCAGCCTCATGCCATACTATCGCTACTATCGCAATTTATGTTAACTGCTGCCTTCGAGTGGTACATAGAAAAGACAACAGATATCAACAGTAACTATTATTCATACGCATAGACACATGGGATTACACAATAAAAATTACTCATTAAATGATTGTGTAGCCTGGCCTGGTATATGTGCATTTGGGTATATCGAAACCTGTTCCGTGTGTTATTCGAAACATTCAGTTTTCTTTTTTTATATAAGCATTTTAGCCTGTTTAGTTTTAAGCCACGCATTTTGCCAACATATTTATTTACTTAGCGGTTTTCTAACATTTTATATACAAATATTATTTTAACATTATTTGATATCAAACATTTCGAATCGCAAGCATTACAAAATAAAACTATTCAATCGCGATAGCTACTTATCAAAAAGCTCAACAATAAAAGCGTTATATCATTGTTAATGCATCTGCATTCATTATGCAAATATTGATGTAAATTTAATATATAAATATATATATTCATGCCGGTACCATATATAATGCAGATCAAATGTAGTGTGAAATATATGAAATATATATATATCTATGTTGTAAATAAAATTTTGTTGTTTTAATATGATATATCAAAAGTCCCATGCGGCATAGCAAAACTAATTCTTCATAGAATTCTCTGTTTCCTGGCATTTGATTTCTAGTTCCTTCTCGATGATTTCGTTTATATCAGTCTCAACATCTTTGTCTTCTTTAGACTGCTGCTCATCGTGAGTGTTCTCCTCCAGCATATACTTCTCTTCAGTATACATGTTGTTTGCACGACTGGCCAAAGGAATTGATTCCAAAGATGCTTCCAGTCGCTCCATGCGCTCCAGCAATTGTATTAATCGTCGATGATAATCATCCAGCGTGCGTTGATCAATGGCATAATTCTTTTCTTGAATTTGTATATCCATATCAACAGTCCTATTGACGTTTTCCCTTCAGGATTGAAATATAGAATTTACTTATTTATCGAATTTTGAAATATCCAGAGTTTGTCAATTACAAATTTATATTTTTCAATGATTTACTGATTTTTTGTTTGATTATATTCATTTTAACGAAGCTAATGATGGACTACAAAAGAATTAAGTATATATTGAAGATCGTCCTTCCACTTTTCCTTCTTTTCTCATCATCTGATTTTATCTTTCTTGCTTTAAAGGGAAAAACAGGCATACAAATATTTTTCATTATACATTTATATATTAAATATTTTATCATAAATAATTTTAACATTTATGATTTATATTCGAAATTGTATTTATAAATGTAATAAATATATTTTAATTATATTAATGTATTACATACTTTCAGTAATGTAATTACAGGATACCAAATACATATATCTTTATATACATTTCATTGCCTATGGTTATAACAGCTATCAATAAATTATTACAATTTAATCGAAAAATATTTTTAAAGCTTCAAAACTTCATAAACCGTAACTTTTATAAAAGCATTAAACATAATTATTTATTACAATTAAAATCTCAAAAGTGTGTGTATCAAAAATATTTAAAGTGTTTATCCGCCTCAAATTTGATTATACGAAGTAAGCCGTGCTCAGCACCTACGGCTAACCAGTTACGCGCACCATCATTCAAGTTCCATCGTACACAATTGAGGCGCATAAGGTTTAACAAATCAAAGTTTGGTCGCCTCTTTATGTCTAAATAAGTTGACTTCTTGTTCTTCTGAGCAACTTTTGTAAGTGGCTTCAGGAGCAAGCCGTAGTTTTGCTTAAATTCTTCTGGGGTAACGCACTTCGATTCCGCATTTCCGCTCAAGCAACACACATCCATTGTCAATACGGAACGACAGTCCAATGATCGTTTATGTACCAAATTTAATTGATCAGAATACAAGAAGTCCACATCTCCGTTATCCGTCACTGTGGCCAATATCAATTGTTCAAAATTAAAATGCAACGAACGTGAAGTATTTAACGTTAAATCGAAAGTAGCGTGGCTAAAGTTAATGCCCGAAGGATTCAGCGTTATCACGCGCGGAAATTCTAAAAATTAAACATTAAATATGTGTTTATGAATATGTATATGTAAGCTTACGAGATTTGTAAACCTCAGAACAACCAATGACCAGTGTCTCCCACAAGGGAGGCCAGGTAACGGCACCTAAATACATATTGAACACGGTGTCACCAATAATTGGCAACGGCTGCGATAAGTTGGCTATGTCATAGACCTCCAGCTTACGCACTATGGTGCCAACAGCCAGCCAACGGACTCCATTCGTATCATAATGCAGCTCCAGAACTTAAAAAAAATTACAGATTAGATAAAGGTATATTATAAGAGAAATTTTGTAATTACAATATATATTTCTTTCGCCAAAATAAAAGAAATGTACAGGTACACAGAAACGTTGATTATTACGCTCCATGCAATTCAGTCCATGATCATCCGAAATGTCATAAAATGCCACGTTTCCACTGGCATAGCCGCACACTAACAAACTATGACCAGAGCTCTAAGAATAGAATGATAGAATAAGATTCAATTATTGCATTTACCATAATACACTAAACATTCTCTTACCTCAGACCAACTAATTTTAGTGCACGCATCCTGCATCGGATTATCTATATCCAAAATAAGTGTAAGCAACGGTTGCAAATCGATGACATCACATTGTTTATTAATTTGCTCGCTCTCGCTTTTCAGTCGTAATGGCAGCCCATAAATAACAGTACCCGATATACTGCCCACGGCAAGCAGACCTAATCGGTTTATAGATTCATCGTAACCGCCGCTTGGCATAAATGCTATGCTATGCACCGGACCGTGGGGCACACATATGCTATAATGCAGTCGAATTTGTAGCGGAAAAACGCTATCCTCACCATCAGGCGACATTTTACACTCGAGCAATAACAGCAACGATTTCTCCGGGGTATCCTTAAATTGACGGGAATAACCGAGCACTTTACGACGTTGGGAGCATAACAAATACTGTGTGTTTACGGTCGATGGTAAAGGCACCCATGCTAGCTCCTTAATAGGTGTGCCAAGATAGCAGACAGATTCATCTGGAATAAATCAAATTATTAAAAATCAAATTAACTTATATAACTTAATAGCATGATTAAATTACCCTTTTTGTTGAAACCCTCCTGTGGTCGTAATTGTATCCAGGCATTCTCATTTACTTCGCCATAGGCGTAACGCATGGAAATGGACTCCATAAACGATAGCAGGTCTTTGGCATCGGCAGGCGAAAGCATTTCATAGCGAGGCAGTAAATGCGGGTACAAAGTGCTTTTGGCATAATTCTTTTCGGCACTAAAAAATATAAAAATTTTGATATAAAAATGAGGTAAAATTAGGAACAAATAAATAAATAAATAAAATACTGGTTGCATATTATTCTTAGTTGACTTACAAATAATTACTGTGCTTCTTCATCGCTTTTCTAATATCAATTCGACCGCATACTATAATATAATATATATTTAATTAGTAAACATTAAAAAGTAATTAATTATTAAACCAACTTACAAATCTTTTCTTTTCTGAGTACTGGTCTATGATGCTCTTGAGTTATATTTGAAGTATCAGAAACTACTTCTTCATCGTCAGATGATTCTTTATCCGCAGTAATGTCGTAGTCGGATGCATCGTCATCGCAATCTTTGACGTTTGCCGTTTGACTAGCAATCTTCTCCAACTTTGTTTCAGCTCTAAAAATATTAATGCAAATATTAAATACATTTTGTAATAAATATATTATATTCAACATACCTTAATGTGGACTTGCGCTTTGCGCGACCTGTATTACTATAACGTTTACTATTATCTGGTTCTCCCTCAGGTGCCTGTTCCTCACGCTTGACGCAGATGCGAGTATGTAACGGGAAAGAAAGCTTGGTATAGCTACCTTTGCATTTCTCACACACTCTGCGTTCGTTAGAACCACAACCTTCCACGTGCACTATCAAGCCCAGAGCGGAAGTCAGTTGATTTTTGCATAAACGACAGCTTAATCGCTTAGTGCCCGCATCCAAATAACTTTTAATCATTTTCGTCACGGTGCTGCGATTGAGCAGCTGCAAGAAATGCATTAGTATAACGATAAATCTACGATAATATAAATGTGCTTACCGGAGCTGGCTCATCGATAGGCCAACCAACACCGTAGTGTTCTCGGAGATGCACTTGCCAGGTGTCGCTATTGCAACGCACAAGACACAAGCCACATTGTAGATCGCCCTCACCTCGACCGTCTTCTCGCAACTCTTCATCGGTCTCCAATTGCGATCGCTTGCGTATGAGCAACAGTCGCTTGTAGTAATCGTTGGTCTGCTTGCAGGATTCGGGGGTATCATTGACGCCTTCCATTTGTTTGGGCTTTCGACCACGGCGTTTAGGCGTCGGCGTTACAAATTGATTTGGTGTGGATGTGACAGCCGGTGATAAGCTGTTGTTCATATCTACCGATTGCATTGAAGTGTTTGGCGTACTCATCTGAACAGAAGAGACTAACTTTTTGGATTTTGGGGGCCGACCTCGTCGTTTCTTGATTTGACTTGGTTCGGTCGTTTCTACTTGAACTGGTGTATTTGTTTCCGAGACCTCTTCAACTTCCATACCTTCTGTAAAAGGATTCACATCCTTCGGCTCGAGACTTTCCACTTTTACTACCGTCTCCGACGCAATGCTCGCTTCATTTTTTTTCATAGTCCTACGTGCACGTTTGGCCTTAGTTTGTAACACTGCGTCCTGAATGTCAGCGTTTCTCTTAGATGCCTTGCTTTTCAAAGACTGTTCTGTGGCGTGCTCAACTTGGGCGACGTCTTTTTGGCTTACGGGTACCGCCTCTACTTCCTTGTAAATTGTTTCATTGCTCATACTATTATTAACAACAGATTCAGTCTTTGGTTCATTGGCAAGCAATTCGCTGTCCGAGTGGGGCTCATCTTCCGTCTCATCATAGTCCGGCGAGGCATCATCACTTATGTCCGTTTCTTTAGCCTTGGAGTGCTTGAAACGTTTGCTCGATGTCTCTTCGAATCCATGGAAAAAGTCACCATCATCATCACTAGTGCTGGAAGTCTTAGGTCGATGAGCCCCATTCGCTTTGCTCCCAACATGAAGAGGCCTTTTTATTGAATGAAGTGATTGTGTTTCCTCAGAAGTGGCAGTCTTTGCTTGTACTTGTGCTTGGGCAGCTTTTACAGGTCTCTTAGCCGTCAACACCGGTCTTGTTTTCACTAGCTTTTTTTTGGGCGGTTTAGCTGCCGGCTCCGGCTTAACCTCGTTATTACACGGCACCACGTTCTCTGCAGCCAAGTGAGTTACAAGATTTTGGATTCCCAGAGCTTCTGCAAACGCATTATCCATGGATACTGATTTATTAGTTTTCAGCTCGGATTTTCTAAAAGGTAATTGCGGCTCACCTTGCGGCGGAGGTGGCTTTTGATTGACAACATCGATAAGCGACACACCTGATGGAGGCGTGGATGCTGGAATATCCTCCTCATTAACTGAGCCTTCATGATTATCCTTTTGGTTTGATTGACCAGATTTGAGCACCTTCTGAGGATGATAAAGCTGTGATAGGTCTCTTTCTTTGGTAGGATTCATTTGAAACGAATGGGTAACAACCTGATTTACGTCTTCATCATCATGAGTTATCACACTTTCTGTTTCTTTTGAGATCACAATTTTATCACTTGATGTTCTGGACAAACTTCCAATGGGTTTCTTAATTATTTCTTCTGCATTTGAATTTTTCTCCATAGAATTATTTAGCTTTTCCATAGTCTGTCCACTGTCCACTACTTCTATATTTTTTTCTCTTCTACTTTCGTTTAACTCTTCTACTTTATTTTCAATATTTTGTGGATTTATGTTCGATGAATTTTTCTTTAAATCGATCTCTGATTGATTCTCTGTTTGTTTCTTACTGTCGGCTATATTTTCAAGCGATTCATTTATTACATTTTGAGCTGGCTGTGCATCTTTCAACTCTGTACTATCGGATGAGATATCGATATTAGAAGCGACTGATTGTTCTTTAGCTTTTTTCCCTATATTTTTATTAGGTTTAGAATTATTAGCTTTTTTGTTACGTTGTACCAAATTAATTTTAGCTCTTTTTGGTTTGTAGGGTATAGGCTTAGAAACCTCGCTTTTTTCATCGACACTATGATCCTTAATATCAGAAACTGCAACTGTTTGCTTTTCGTATGTCTCACCCATAGTCTTCGATACAAGATTTTGCTTTTTTGTATTGGTATATACATGCTTCGGTGTTGTTACCTTCAAAGGCTTAAACTTGAGCATGCTTGACTCATTATTTTTATCAATGGGCGGAGTTTCAGTCTCGTTTAAACATGTGCTATTCTCCAATTTTGTAGCATTTGGACTAATAGATAGGACATTGGGCTCTTTGCCATTCATATTTAATGTGGCATGCAAAATGTCCATTTCCTGCATTTGTAATATCTTGCCTATTGCCAAGTCGTCCTCTGGTTTTGTTATTTGTATAGGTGGAATTGTGGATTGAGGGCCAAATTTGGCGCTCAGACTCATCTCCTCAGGCGACAGCTCAAAATAGTTATTTGAATCGCTCTCCTCTTTTGCCGTCAGCTGTGCTATGAAATCCACGGCGGACAGTTCATCACTTGTTGGCTCGTTCTTCACCTCCGCTGATGCTGCTAATATAGTTGGCGGGGGTGGTGATAGTGGTAGAGCGGATGAAGAAGACAATGGAGAGGCTATCTCCATAGTTGATTTGTTTGATGTGCTGTTGTTGACTTTGATTGGTGATGTAAGTGACAGGGTTCTTGCGGAAGCCTCAGTCGGAGTTATTAAAGTTTCGGAAATATTATCTGTGTGTGGTATTGTTGTAACTAGGGTTCTCGACTCCGTTGAATACGAAACAGAAGGTTCTAAGCTAGTAGAAACTTGAGAGGCTGGAATTATCGACGAAGCTATTGTTGCTGAGAATGAACCAAGTTTTAAGTTCGATGAAATCTCAACAGCAGGAGTTATTAACGACGTTGAAGGTTGTGGACTTGTGATAGTTTCAGTAACTGGAGTTATCAACGTTGATGATGATGATACAGAAGGTTTCGGCCGAGTTATTGTTTCAATAACTGGATTCATCAACAATGATGGTATTGCACATGAGGGAGAAGATTTTGCACTCGTAGTTTCAGTGACTGGAGTATTTGAAGGTGGATAATTCGCATTGATAGGCGGCACGATAGTCATATTGCTGGCAATTGAGCCTAATGCTTGCAACGGTTTTATTGCTTGAGAGTCTGTGCTTAGCGGCTTTTTGTGCTGTACATGCTGCATAGCCTGCTTGTGCACTTCTTTGGCCAATTGAGCAATTTGCTCGCGTGGCAGTTTTCGCTTATTGACATTAAGTATGATCTTCTTGATGGCAGCAGCGGGTTTCTTAGCTGTCGCCTTCTCTTTATCCGCCTGTTCCAACTCTATTGAGGATGACGCTAACGGCGCTACAATGGATGGTACATTAGCCGGAACTACTGGAACGGGTTGGCCATTTGGCAGCCGTAAGACCCTTAAATCAATCTTCTCCTCAGGGGCCAACACCTTGTTTTCTAGCACAATCAGCGGCGGCGGAGATTTTGATTGCTGTGCAGGTTCTGGCATTTGTGAGGTTCGAACTTGTGAAGATTCTGTTGAACTTGGTACAGATCGAACTTGTGATATTGCTGATGCTGGTGTTCCGCCTAATGACGCTCGTGGCGAATCCTGTTGCTTTTTTTGCGGTTCTTTCGTACTTCCACACATTGAACGTTGTCTAGGCAACTGATTAACCAGATTGAGCAACAATGGCGGATTGGAACGCACCGTCAAGTCAGCTTTGGCTATGGGAACTGTAAAGCCACTTGAATGACCAGAACGATTACTTATAGTTCCCGAGCTTGTTACTCCTGCTGTTGTCTGTTGATATTGTTCCCGTTTTTGTTGCTGTTGTGGTTCCAATTTCGCGGATTTGTTCAGAATTTTATTTTTTATAAGCTTTTTAACATGTGACGATTGTTCACTACTGGATATCGGTTTATTATTCAAGGTATGCATTGGAACTGAAAATAAATTAAAAATGTAAACATGAGCATTTTTCGAATCATACTGAATTCATATTTTTTAAAAGACATTTAACACAATAACTTGTATGTGCTGCAAATCTACTCGACATACATCCACACAATGTTTATATGCGTATAATTATATTAATTTTTATAAATATTTTAAAAACAAAACCGGAAGCGAAATGTTAAAAAATTTACAAAGGCTGCGATGCGAGTTGAACCTAGTCCACGTGTCTAAGCCTAAAATACTCATACATCCTACCATGCATATTATCGTGCTACACCATCGAAAGCGTCTGAGAATTGGGGTTGAATGTAATACTTCAATCAACCTTCTGCAGTTCGGGCTCAAAAAAAAATTAATACCCTACATAATATTTTAGGATTATTTTTTAATGACTCAAAGTTGTTATGAACTAATATTAAAATTAATTTTTATGATAAAAATTTGTATACTACTAAATTTTTAATCAAAACGAATAATAAAAATAAAAACAAAATGCAATTTGAACCTTTTTAAATAAAAAAAAAATGAAATGAAATTGGCTTATAACAAAGACCCTTGTTCGGCTCTCGATACGAACCAGGGCCGAATGCCCTCTCGCAACATTAAAATACAAGAACTTAAGCAACAGCGCCATTGACGAATAAACGAATTATATAGCCAACACGGCTACATAATGGCATAGCTAATGAAAACTTCTTAACGAAATACCCCAATAAAAAAATAATAATTTCACTTGAATAATAATTTATTTTAAATACCATTCTGTTGCTCGCATTGTTGCTGCCCCTGTGTGTGTGATTGTGTCTGTGTTGCAGGCGTTGTCACATTTGTCGGCGCAGCTGCAGGCAGTATTACCGAGTTTGATGTCGACGCTTTTGTTTCTGATGCAATACTTGTTGTTCCAGGCCCATTTTGTTTGTTTAATGCCTCTGCCAGTTTTCTATGCAAGCCTGCATCTTTTAGTTTCTTAAAATCCAATGGAATTTGATTGATAACACGTCTAGGAAATGATCTTCCTGTATCAAGATCCTGTGGTGACGACGGCGACGTAGATGGGGGCAAAGGTATTTTTTTGTTCTTTGCTTGGCCCTGTCCAGAATTGGGAATCGTTGCCGGAGTTTTTAAACATTGCTTTTTCACTTCATCCATATTAAAAATAAACCCAGTCTGCAGTCAAATTACGCAGCGAATTGACGCAAATTACAAGATTTACATTCACTATTTAATTTCGCAATGCATATTTTCATGCATCCAAGCTTTGCAACAGGCACGATTTAGGTATCTTATATTTATATAAAATACGATTACTAATCTCACTTATTTCTTGTAAATAAATGACCAATCTTTTAATATATTTCCTCTTGTATGCAAAAAATACGAACATGTGCAACTCTTAGCGCTGACCAGAGTGCCTGCATCTGGAAAATAGAAAAACCTTCCCTTATTATTACAACTGTTTAAATTATCGATATATCAATGTTTCAAATTTATAACTAAATATGAATTAATCATTACTGAATACCATGACAAAAAAGAAGTTTCCGCATTATCTTTAACAATAAATAAGAAGTTTGTTTCAATTGACAGTTCATAATTATAATATTTCTTTATATCGATATCTACAGTAATCGATATTATAGTAATATATATCACAAACCGAGATAGTCTGACAACCCTGCTGACTAGTATCAGAGATACGGCGTTTATTTTTCCTGTAAAACGTTTTTGTAAAGTTGAACTAAAACATGGATTTCCAAAATCGCGCCGGTGGTAAAACCGGTAGCGGTGGCGTCGCCTCCTGGTCAGAGACAAATCGTGAGCGAAAGGAACGACTCCGGCAGCTAGCGCTAGAAACCATCGATCTGAACAAGGATCCGTATTTTATGAAAAACCATCTTGGTTCTTATGAGTGTAAATTATGCTTAACACTGCACAACAATGAGGGTAGCTACTTAGCTCACACGCAAGGCAAAAAGCATCAAGAAAATTTGGCACGGCGTGCAGCCAAAGAGGCTAAGGATGCTCCCTCTTCGCTTCTGGCTCCAGAAAAACCTCGCGTCGAGCCCAAAAAGTTTGTGAAAATTGGGCGTCCCGGTTACCGTGTGACCAAACAAAGAGATCCGACAAATGGCCAGCAGTCGCTCCTCTTCCAGATAGACTATCCAGAGATTAGCGAAGGTATTGTGCCGCGCCATCGCTTCATGTCCGCCTATGAGCAAAAGATTGAGCCCCCAGATCGCAAATGGCAATATTTACTCTTCGCTTCTGAGCCATATGAAACAATCGGTTTTAAGGTGCCTTCAAGGGAGGTGGAGAAAACCGAGGGCAAGTTCTGGACGCACTGGAATCGAGATACCAAACAGTTCTTTTTGCAGTTTGCATTCAAATTCGAACCCAAGATATTGCCACCACCGCCACCGAATTTGCATCGCGCTTTGGGTCCGCCAGCTGGATTCCCCATGCCCGGTCCACCACGTCCGGCAATGCATCCCATGTTCAATGGTGTACCGCCTCCACCCCCCATGTAATAGCTCTGGTAACATAATAAAAGGCAATAACTTTTGTATAGTTCTTGTGTTTTCTCTCGGTGGGAGTATAATAATCAGTGTATATACAGTGGCTGCAAAAATAATGACACCAATTGTTTAATACAAAAATAGGATTTTAAAACATTATTAATCAGTTCTTGGTTATTAAAAAAATTATATTGTCATTTAAACATAAAAAAAAAAAATAAAATGAATTACATAGTTTAGCTTTTACGCAAAAAATAGAACATATTTTATGATGTATTATGGCTCTCGATGCATTTGTTTTTCAATTCAAAAGGAAAACTCGTGAAATATGTCGTAAATAATAATAGCACCAGCTACTCATATTATTCCATTTAAATCTTAATATTTCATTTAAAATAAAATACATTCAATAAAGAAAAGTCAGTCAACTAGCTCCATATTTGATCTACAAGACCAAAAACCATTCTTTCCCGCAACACAGCTCAAAAAGGAACCCAAATGAACGGAGCCAATAGTTTGCAAATTCCTGAGAGAGCATAATCAACAATTATCGAAGACTTTATGTTCGCAAGGGACAATTTAAATTGGCTAGCTGACAAATGGCGAAATTTCTTAAGAACCAATATTAGTAAAGTAATTATGTATGGGGTGGCTAAGACTCTCGTTCTAAAATCAGGCATAATTGAAATTTTGAATATGCTTTAAACAACGTTAAATATGACATGAGCTGGTTAACCTTGCTATGGAGTAGGTCATTTTTATCAGGTGATGAAATTGGCCTAATACTGGTTTACTTAAATACTTTGTAAACTGATACCAATACAACTAAGGAAACGTACAAACATGGCATGAATCAACCCTCATCGAAAATTACAACTAGTTAGGAAACGCTCGCTTCAATGTGATATTCAAGACTCCTTAAACAACATATTATTACTCGACTGAATCGTTGTGCAGCTCTCAGTGACAAGAAAAATCGTCTTGTTGGGTAATTAAAAAAGCTTGTAAATGTCAAATCAAATATTATTATTTCATTTTAAGAACTTGAAAAAATATTACATACTTAATTTAAATTGTAATTTAGTTTTTTTTGTCGTGTGTGATTCCTCTTTCTTATGCATTTTTTGTAAAGTGTATCTTACAAACTTGTATGCGTTCGTAAAATTAATTACATCTAATGACGTACATAGTTATCTTAGGCAATATACAAACTTATCATTATTTCTATTAATAACTAAGGCTCAACATGTTGTATTTTCTCAAAAATGATTTACATTTTGACACAAACATATGTATTTAAAGTTTCTCGCGTTTCTTGAAATTGCGCTTCGATTGCAAACGATTGATGATGTCCGAGACATGAGGTTGATGGTCAAAGATCTTCATTAGTTGATTTTGCGCCTCATTGATGCCATCGGTAATAATCTTGCTACGTTGTATGTTGCCCTATAGATGAAAATAATTAATTAAATTATTTATATATATTGATTACGAAAAACAAGTTTTTATCTTACCTTTAAAAGCTCGCTGATGCGTTCAATTTCGGCGAGCTTATCTTTGTCCTTTTCCAAAACCTTTAACATAGATTCCAGTTGGCTTAAACTCACCATTTCTGAATCATTCTGTTAATTGAAATTGATTTAATAAACTTGTTGCTCGTTGCTCATTATTTATTAGTCTTACCAGATCCTCCATCTGTGAGCGTAAATGATGAATCTTCCAGCCACTAATTTTCTTCTGCACATTTGGTTGATTGGCCAGATCAATTACTGTCGCGCGTCGCTCATCGCGTGGCTTTACATCTGTATACCGATGAAAATGATTGTTTGCCAGCTTGTGCGTTGGCTTGTATGTCTGCATAATGTAGAAGAAACATATAATCACAAATATTTATAGATTTCCATTCGTTAAAATAACTTACATTGAGCAGCGCACAATTACGCGGCCGTCGCAGCACAAAGTCCACCGGATTGGCGTTCTCTTTATTGCCAGCAACAGGCGGTGCACCACCCAGTCGATGATTGTTTACATCGCCAGTGCCACTGGCAGTAGGTGTAGTGCTCGCGCTACCTGCGGCTGCCAGTAGCAGACCCCCATTGTTAATGCTCGACTGATGCGGCTGCTGCTGTTGCTGTTGCATGAAAGTCGATGCTGCCTCTTGTGTGGTGCTGCTGCTGTGGCTGCCCATGCTGCCCATGGGAGGCGGTAGCGACAGCGATAACGATGTCTGACTCTGATTGGACTGCTGGCTATCGTTGCTGTAGATGTAAACAAGAGTTTATTTTAGCTTTTATATGTACACATGGTAAAAGTCATTCACAACTCACGTGGATCGTCGCGGCTTCTTACGCGCCAAGCTGTAATCAGAATTGCTGCCACTGCCACCGGTTCCGTTCATGCGCGCCTGTTGCAATTGGCTGGACGTCAGTGTAGTGGCTTGTGTTGCCACAAGATGCGAACTATGTTGCTGGGGCACATCCACAAATGCGCTAGCAACACCGCTGCCACGAGAACCTAGTGTTGGATGTGTAACACTCGATGGATGCGTGGGGTACAGCTGTTAAACAATACAACAATTTATTATGGAATAGTTCAAAGAAGCAAAAACTCACCTCATTTATGGGGTTGAAGTGTGTTGTGTTGTCGCGCACAGCTGTGTTAGTTGGTTCATCTCCGATCCGATTAATAGACAGATTACTGTCCTGCAATTGCTGATCCACGCCGGGAGAAGAATTTGCCGAGACAGTCGTTGAACCATCTGATGAAGCGGGCGAATCAGCACGCACATTCCGTGTGCTTACAATACTGCCACCTGTAGTCGAGACAGATGCTGTAGATGCCGACGAAGCACCCACTATTGTAACAGCTGTCGCTGCAACAGAGCTGACACGTTCACGCTCCTTTTTGGCAAGTGCCTCAACGGTTAGAGCCGAGCCACTCACAGTGGTTGTGGTTGGTGGTTGCGTTGACGGAGCCACCGAAACAGGTTGTATATTAAAGGCGGAGCCACCAGCTAGATTTACGGCTGTAACATTACCCACCGAGGCTGAGGCATTGCTATTGCTGCTCATCGAGAGCAGCGTGGGAGCCAGATTCTTGACACCGCGAATAGGCGAGCCCTCGGCATCACGTTTGCGCATGAAATTGGACACAAGTGTATTAGCGCCTACCGGCACCGGCATCTGCATGGGTAGTGCACTAACTGTGGCACCGCCGCCTGTCGTCGTGGGCACAGCGCCCGTGGTCACCTTGACGGATGTGTGCAACGGTATCACCATATGCTGAGGCGGTCCACCTGTCGCATGAGCAGCACTCGCTGGTATGATAAGCTGCTGATGTCCAATGGCCCGATTACCTCCAGCGGCTGCCGACGATGGGAGCACTGTGAAAGTGGCCGTGGATCCTGCACCAGTTCCCACTTGCTGTGCATGGCTGGCAAAGGGCAGCGAGGATACCGAGAGGCTGCTGTTTCCGGTGCTTGCCACTAGCTGGGCCTGAGCCTGGGCCTGCGCTTGCGCCTGAGCTTGGCCATGTGTATGTGTACTCTGCGTGACCGTTGTAGTGGTCAGTGATAGAACGCCCGTAGAAGCTGGCATAGATTCATAGTAGATGGCTGAGCTGCCCGGTGGCAAAAATGATGTACCTGCCGCAGACGTCGCCACAGATGATGCTGCTGATGTTACGCTAACGCTACTGCCGCCTCCACTGCGTTGCTGTATGAATACGTTTGTGCCCGCACCGCTTGGTTGTAAGCCACTGCTGGATGCTGCAGCATCTACTCCGGCCGACTGAGTCATCATCATTTTCCCCACAGTTATGCCGCTGGCATTCTTAATGGGTGTCAGTGTGCCCGTCAATATATTGCTTGCGGGTCCACCACGTCCGCCAATCGTCAAAGGTAGCACCGTGGCGGAACCGCCAGCAGAGGCAGCTGCTGCGGCTCCACTGGACACCGAACTGGTCGTAACACTAGCCGAAACACTCGGCACAGCCTGTATGCTGGCCACACCTTGCGCGGTCATTGTGGGTCCAGCACTTGCCGCCGACAGTTTTCCAATGGGATTCAATTGCGTTATGGTCAGTGAAGGCTGCACTTTGGCTGTCATCGTAACCGGCGGTCTAATGCCTGTAAGAATTAAATAAATGCTTATTATCTCTTTGAGAATCTGTATGTCAATGGAATACTCATGGCCTACTTTTTATGAAAATTCTTATATAGAATATTTCGGTACGTGTCTCTTACTATACGCACGTCTGTTAACACGAATAGTACTGCTTATGAATCTATCGATTAATTGTTTCGCTGTCATGAAATCAATTTTGTGTCTCTAATCAATTCATCAAAAAAAAGAAAGGAGGCCATAACAGTTGTAGCAGCACATTTGGCAGATCTTATATTAGATACAAATTGTTTTACTCTTTGACACTGAAAAGTGCAATTTAATTCTATAATTTAAAATTACTTTTGATAGAACTCAAAAGGGTCAATAAGAAACCTGACATTTCTCACTACAAATAAGAATAATAGAAGGCAAAAGGGTCAATAAGAAGCCTGACATTTCTCACTACAATCTAAGATTATGTCTATATAAAAGATGTAAAAGTTTACATTTACAATTAATTTAATTTGGTAATTAAAATCAGTTTTGAAATTATATAATTTTCTCTTTAAATATTCAATTATCTCTTCATCTTTATCATGTACATATTTATTGATATTAATCTAAATCTCTTACCCATTTTAGCTGCTGCGCTGGTGCTCATCAAAAACGGCTGCAGCATAACATTCGCGGCCAGACGTGTAGTTGACCCAATTATTTGCTGACCACCACCCGTTGCTGGCTGCTGCAGCTGTATGATGCGTGTGGTTGGCAGATTCGCAGCAGTTAGTGCAACTGGAGCAACGCCTGCGGCTCCACTACTGCCGCCCGGGCCACGGCCAGCCACAGTGACGCCGCCCGAGACGCTCACTGGTGTAGGCGGCGCAACGTTGGAGTTGAGTTGCGGTATGCTGGGCGCACGAATGCTGATGCTTGTGGTGTTCAGCTTGGTTGCTGGGAAACTCTTGCCCAATGGTATGGGACGCACTTGACGAGGCGTAACTGTGGTTCCGCCTGGCGTAGTGGCAGCACCGCTTGTGGCGCTGCCTATTGGCGTGGCCACAGCAAATCGAGGATTGAACTGTGGATTTGGATTCGTGTTGGGCGCGCTAGTGGCAGACACGTTTGAAGAATAGACCAGAGTAGCCTGATGTTGACGTGGCGGCAGAACCGTAGCCACATAAGCTTGCGGCACTCCCGTCGGTCCTGAAGGCTGCGTTGGCATAGACTGTGCCGCAGAGACGGTAAGAGCTGGCAAAAAGAGTATAAAATTAGCTTATTCAGAAGTTGTAATAGAATTTGATTATATTTACCTGTGGGCGCCTGCACAGGTGTTGCTGTTGTGGAAACGCTGGCACTACTCACGCCCGCCGATGTCGTTATGAGACGCTGCCTTGGCTGATGAATGGCACGAATGAGTTGCACCTGCCCATTGCTCTGCATCCAGGCTGTTGCACCGGGAGTATTTGCCGACGAGATGACTGTTGAAGGTTGCGAGGTACGTACAAAATTACTCGTACTGCTGAGGCCCGATGGCGCTGGGCTGACGCTTGCCGAGGATGTGGCACGCAAGGGGGTGACAAGGCGTTGAGCACCCGTCACGCCCACGCCGCTCATCTGCGTGGCCGTTACGCTTGCACGCGGCAAATACGTGGCCTGTGTAACGGGTCGAGTTACTGTAATCGATGCATTCGATACGCTACGTGCCGGCGCCGCCGGTATGGCTGTGATTTGTGTACGGCCCGTGGCTGTCACATTTTCCAGCTGCTTGATCATGGGCATGACGACGCGCACCTGTGTCGAGGGACCGGTCGATGCCAAAGTCCGTATAGAAGCGGCAGTAGTCGCTTGACCACTGTTTAAGGCAATGGGCGTACCGCTGAGCGATGTTTGTACCGTATTGCCGGTAGTGGCCACTTTAATGGTGCCACCGCTGATGATGGGCGTGCCAGTTATGGAAATACCTCCGTCAGTCTTGACGTGCGTGATCTTGGCGGCAACTGTGGAGTGTGCTGCTGATGGCAAATGGGGTAATGAATATCTATGTATAGCGCCACGCAATTGTACGTGCGATTGTGTGAGTGATGATGATGCCATTGCATTTGATTTTGTTGCTGTTGTGTTGTGTGCTATCAAGTGCATTGTGTTCAGATGAGGATGAGTGCGTATTTTAACGGCTTTTAAATTGGCTGTTTTAGATAAATAAAAAACTGAATGGAGCAACACTTTTCTAGCTTAAGCTAATTGGCAACGCCACGAAAAGTACTATTCACTCTGGCATCACTACGGCGAGTACACAATAACAACAAACTTACACATACACATTCAGCCATATGCTACGAATGTGATTGAAAAGCAAAGCGTAACAAACACTGCGCGCGTTTGGGATGGCAAAAGAGAACTAACAAGAAAGTACACTGGCACAAACACACACACATGCACATATGCATATATGTATATATGCATATATACACGTGTAATTGCAAAGCACAAAAATGTTATGAATACACACTAATGCAAACACATATATATAAATACACATACGTATTTATATCTACCTATGGACGTACATACATTGTAGATATCAAATACATACCAGGCGCCGTTGTCGTAGCTGTACCTCCAGTGCTGCCACCCACCGCACCGCCTCCTCCACCCTCACTTGACGCACTCATGCTTTCCAAATTTCCAGGAAATTTATTGATGAAAATACTGCAAAGTATACAAGTAATTAAACATTTTTGATATGGGTCTATACTGTTGCGTTTTTATTTTCTTATCAAACCACGGTTCTTACATATACACTTACGTATGTATACATTTGCATACGTTTATATATATGTATTGAGTATTTAAACGCAAATATACACAAACTGTGCACTCTTTTGTAATGATTCTGTACTTATGCACATTTTTACCTTGCTCTTCACAATTTCTTTTCTGTGTACGTTCTGTACGATGCAAAAGTTCTCACTATCTGTTGTGTACCCTTCTGTTTATTTTAATGGTAATGCTCCTTCTTAGAGACGTATACATATCGTTAGCAGCCTATCGATATATCTGTACAAGTATATCAATAGTTTTCCAGTGAAATTTGGATTCGATGTATTGGTGCGTTCAATTTGTATAATTTCTTACAATTATGTTTTGCATAAAATTAATTGAAGGTGTCTTATATATACATAAATATACGTATATATTCTCTAATGAGGTCGTCATCAACTATTTAAATGCTATAAATCTGACATGACAACTCTAGTCGATACAGCTAGCAGTACGTTTCGAGTATAACAGATCCGATGCATTGGAACTGTATCAAGAAGAAGAAAAATGTTGAGTATTCCTAAAAGAAGAAGTAATGCTGTAAAGCATAACATTGCCAATCGCGAAGTAGAAAAAGACATACACAATTGAGAGTAATTGGAAAAATTAAAAATTATAGAAATCAGATTGTCTCCAAAATATACAGGCCGGGATTGAGTAACTCATTTTTCTTTTGTGCGCGCGTGTGTGTGTGTGTCAGTGTGAGTGTGTGTGTGGAAACCTAATAAATTGCACACACAGCAGTACTAGCACACAGTAATACACTAGTTTTATTTAATTACAAGCAAAAAGTAAAGTCAGGTGTATGTGTGTGCGTGAGTGAGTGCGCTCGATAATTGTTTATGGCAAGTGCAAGCTAAAAAACAGCTGGCAATAACTAGCCCCAGCTCGTAAAGGTTCACGAAAAAGCTATCTGTAGCTCTTAGTTATGCGAAAAAATTGATTTTCCACAACGATTGCAGTTGCAGAAGGCAGCACAAAAACCAGCTGAAAAATAACCTCTCGCCCAACACCCCCAATCTGTGAGTGTGTGAGTGCCCGTGTGAGTCGTGTTAGTAAGGGCTGCAAGTGATAAAGGCATAGAAAAATACGATAAAAAAAGAATCAAAGAGCGTCTTTGCCGGCGCATGCAATGAATATTGTCGGGGAATATGAATACAGCCCCAAGGATATGCTTGGCCATGGCGCCTTCGCCGTGGTCTATAAAGGACGCCATCGCAAGGTAAGAAAACGTCATGTAATGTGACTAATTACATGTTCAACTTTAAGACCTTTGCGTAAAGACTCGAGTGTGTGTAAATGTATTTGCGATTTGTTATTGTTAATTTCAGTATGTGGGCTTGGCTCGAATTTCTAAAAATAACAACAATATTATTAACAATGCGCCATTGTCAAAGCAAACAACGCAAACACCAAACGACCTGCCATGCGAATTTCGCATAAAACGCAATTAAGAAATGAAAAGTGTACCCACACCTACATACATATATATTTAACTTCTGTAGTATCTTCCGCTCCTGCTTTGTGTGTTACGCTTGCCAAATGTCAAAGGCAGCCTAAAAAGTGACAGCGCGACTTCAGCTAACGCGAACGTCACTGCCAGCGCCAGCGCGTTGCCTCTTTGTATGTAAACACATGCAAACCAAAATATGTACATACATACAAATATAGAACTATTATTTCCTATTTTCAACTCCTTATGCTACGCTCTCTATCTCTCTCTATATATGTATCTTTGTTATTGCCAATGTGTTTTTGCATTCGCGGTGCTTTTATTCTTATCTCACTTTTTTTCTTACAATAAATAATTTCAAGAGAATAAATTCTATGAAAACAAGTCGAAACACGTGCGTTTGTTAGTTTCGCTTTGTATTTCTGTTTTCGTTTTGCGACGCTTTTCGAGGCCTATGTACACTGATACATACGTAATATATAATATACATACATACATACATATGTGCGTGTGTTCGTTTCTGCGTGTTGAATTTCGAGTGTTTTGAACTAATTCAGGGTCGTGTCAAACAATATTTTTCACATGCGTTTGATTGCTTTTAATGTAGGCCGAATTTTAGGAGTTGGCGAAACTCATCAAATTTAATTTAAATAAGTTTTATCTTTAAACTAGATAGCTGTAGGTTTATTTATTGCATTTATTTTTTTATTATTAGATATTTCTTGAGCTTTGTTTCTTTTTTGAGTAAAATTATGCTGAATTTTTCTATAGAATCTGAACCGGACGTATTTATAAAAAGTCTGCAATAATAATAATCAATATAGTTTTGTTTTTATTTTACACAATTTAAGTTGACAGTTATAAAGACCTATTTAAACAATAGATCTCGCTAAAAGCCTTTTTGGATGAACTGTTAATGTCAACGAAGATACATATAATGCAATATTGAAGCCGAAAACAAAAAGGAAAATGAAAACAGGTTCCTCCAATCTTTCACCTACATGTTCATGTATAGTATGCATGTATGTGTGTATAAAAAATCAAAAGTTACAGACAGCTCTTGTGAAAAAGACACTTTTTACTAATCAGCCGGAAGATAAAGTGAAAATAAGAGATGGCTACATAAAGAGCAAGCGAGACAAAACTATTGTTGTTGTAGGTGCTGTTTGTAAATACATTGTAATTGACACGAACGAAACAAATCTAATGGCAAAAACAAATTTATGTGTTCGTCATTATTATATTTTATTTTTTTCTACCTCAATTGATAAGCATTGGGATTTTCATATAGAGCTCTAGTTTTTTTTTTTTTGCTTGTACTCGTTGGCCCAGTTTCTTGTGTTTGTTATAAACAAATTGAATTTACTCTCACACAAATCGGTTTGCTGCTCTTTGGGGCCATTGGGTTTGTAAGCACTAAAATCAGTTTGAATATACATGTATGTATATATTTATGTACTTTTGTATGGGGAGAGACAAAGAGAGAGAGAGAGAGAGAGAGAGAGATACTTTGTATCTGATGGATACACAAAAAACAGCTGATGCAATCGCGGGCAGCTGTTGCCGTAAATGTTTTCGTTTAAAGCTTTTTTATACTACGGCATTGTGTGTTTTGATTATTGCTTTGGGAGTTTTATAAGTTTTACTTTTACCTTGATATCAGTTGGTTATGTGATTTTTTATTTTACGCATTTATGTTCGCATAATATTTACTTATATTTTGTTTGAGTTGATTTGATTGACAAATTTAAATACCTTAAAAATCACAATATCTCAATGTAATTTTATTTTAATTTGTTATACACCCTTCTAAGATATCTTATATATGTGATATATATATGTACGTATATAGTGTTGGCCATATATTAAGCAGTCAACTTCACAGTTAATTTATTGCTGTCGCATTCTTGTGTGCTCGAATTTTCGCTTACTCTTTGCTTTGCTGCAGATAGAATAATACTCCTTAATCTATGACATTTGTTCTTAATGTTGGCACACAGATGTACGTGTAGTGCATGCTAGCCTCGCTCTATAAATAGTTGACCGCATGGAACATGTGCAGCAGACAATAGACAACAAAAGATACAGATTATCTATATATACATATGCCAAGGGCCAGATAGGGAACGATATTGCAGCCAGCAGACATGTGCGGCAGTCCTTGCCAGACTTGTGACATAAAATAAACACACGTCTTTATATGGGGCTGAAAAGAAAAACTGAATGAATATATTCATATTTAACAGATACGCACTCACAGACATGTGTGAATCTTTAGCGGTTGACACGTGTTCCAATATTATTTTGGTTTTTGTCTGGTTGTTTCTACTTCTCACAATAGAATTATCTATGACTGTGGTTGTGCTCATGGCATTGCATAATACACACACACACAAACATATCCCCCACATTGAGAATCATGCAAAAATGTCACATTGCGATATATGCATAAACGAGGGCTGATCGACAAGTAGAACATGTTTAAAATGAATTTACCATATACTGAGGAGATTTTGTATATAAGAAAATTAAAGATATTTTCATCAGTCATGCAAAAATGTCATTTTGTGAGATGTGCATAAACGAAGGGTGTTCAACAAGTAGCAAATATTTAAAAATTAATGTATATATAAATATATATAAAATATTATTATTTCAGCAATAAATGCAATATTGTTTGATAAGTTGCGCTAGCAAATTAGTCAAACCTAAAGTTTAAGCAAATTAATTAAAGAATTAATATATATTTCTCTACATATTGAATTTTCGCATCGCCCTCGTAGCCGTTCTTTATGTTTTATAAAATAAGGCAAGGTTTCGTAATACCCTTTCGCCCCGCTGTTTTTTTTTTTTTTTTTCTGTTTTCCTATCTGTCTGCCGCACTGGCTGCACGCGTTTCAATTCTGTCGCTTGTTATTATTGTTATTGCTTTTGTTTACACTGTGCTTATATTTACTTTTCATAATTGTGTAATTGCATTTTGCATTTGATTTGGTCACAGTTTGTTGTTTTTGCTTTTTATTGGTGCATTATTCAGTTGTTTTAAATGCGTTTCTAGGAATTGACAATTTTTAAATATGTGATGAGCAGCGTCTAATCGAAATAGAACTATACAAGTTTTTAGATTAAATTCAATTGTGCTATAATAATTACTAAAGTAAGCAGAAAAAGTAAATGGGAAAGAAATCAATGAATTTATTTATTTTAAAAGTTAAGTTCGTTGTTATAAAAGGTTTCTAAACTATTCAAAAAAGCTTTAAAAAATACACACATACATACATATATAATATATATATGTTCTGAATAAGAATAATAATAATCTGTAGAATAATAATCGGTAGTCAATATAAAGTAATTAGATTTAGGGCAAGTACGGAAGGTACTTGGATTGCCATTGAGTTCAATGTTGTGCTAAATTCTTGACCCATATGGAGGAAATGAGTACATAACATATGCTCGAAACTCGAGCTAAGCAATAAATGAATACCAAATGCTTTGCAAATGCTGTTGAAACGTGAACGTGAAAGTTGATGACTCTTTAAAACGGAAGCTGACACCGCTCGACCCCTCCTTAATACACCGTTCCTAAAAAACACATTTGAATTGTGCTAAATTAGTTTGTGCATATGACGAATGATGATTGGGGTTCAATGTGCCGTGCGGCTTTGATAAGGCTAACAGGCCACATAAAAAACAATTGCGAAGAGCAAAAGAAATTCCACCCAAAGTGCATTGGCCCCCAACTAAGAGAGGAAAACAAATTTTGTTTTTGGACAGAAATGGCAAAAAGAAAGAAAAAAATAATTGCGCAGAAAATGCAAAAAAAAAAATCAAGCAAAAACAAAACAAAGCCTCAGCCACAAAGTATCTGACAGATATAAAGATACACACACACATACATGCACACAGATACATATATAGAGACAGAGATACACTTGAGCCATTGGGCGCTGCTGCAACTGGTTTGCCTCGGTGAAAATGTAGCTGGAAAAGCAAGCCAAAGCGCCTGGCGGAAAACTCTTTTTGGCAAAACTACGTCGCAGCCTTTGAATTTCGCGCAACGCGTGATTGACGGAATATAAGAAAAGATGTGAGCAATGCGGCAGTCGAATGTGCATGACCACGAAATACCCTATGTTTGAATTTTACTTGGATATATAGCTTTTAAGATGAAAACAAATAAAATAAGTATTAAATGGCAGATCAAATACAAGTATAATATTTTGTATATGTACTGATATACCTGTTAACTGGCCTTAACACAGGGTATATGAAAAAACCTCTACCGGGTATTGTTTCCTACATATTAAGTCTTATGAATGGATTAACTGAATATATAGAACATCAGCGAACTGAAACTACTGCGAATTGTTTGCTAAACCAGTTTGTATGCGAAGTCTGATCTGACTGCTATGAATTAATATATTATATGGATATTTATATATTATATGTATGTATATATAGCGTGGGTATTTAATTCAAGACCAGACAAGTTATGCGCATATTCTAATAAGTCTGTCTGCTCATGGAAGCTGTTTAATCTCTGGAACATGATTGAAATTCGATCGATTCATCATTGATAATAGCTTTCGTTTCAGAATGTTTGTTTTGATTATGTAACAAAAGCTGATGTAACTTCCGTTTTGTTAAAATAAAGAAATGTAAATAAAAAAATATATAGGATGAATACAAATTGACCTATTAGCTATGTTCAGTCAAAGATTTCAGCAAAATCTAATTCCAAAAATGGAATTTGAATCGTATAATATATGTTAAATATTCTATTACACAGATATGTACTTTGTTGTCATATACCAGCTTTGCTTATTATAATTTTCTTTATTATATGTTTGTGCTTATTAATTTTGTTTGGTTTCATTTTAATATTATCTCATGATTTTGTCCTCCCTTCGTAACTCTGACCTATGGCAGAGTGTGTAATCTCTTGCAAGTAATCACCTTATCTCCTAGTGAACCCCACGACGAGCTGCTGGAGTACCGTTAAACAATTTTGTTTATTTTTGCTTTGCTCTTAATTGAGATGCCGTGGGGCATTAAAGGCAATTTATAATATATGTAATAAAGTAAAAATGAGCTCGGCTATCGGTCAAGTTGGAAGTATTTCTTGATTGTCAATATGTATTTATAGAAAATACAATTGTTTTAAATAAATAATTCTCTTATCACTTGAGAGTTGAGATGTTGCAAAGTGAGAGATTCCATAGAAAGTTATATTTTTAATGTCAAGTTTAACAGGACAAAGAGTGAAACAGAATAGCAGTAAACAAGAATATAGATTTAATAGCGAAGCGTAAAATCCGCATGAAATTAAACATTGAAAACGTTAATAAAGAAAAGAATAAGAGCTGTATTTGGTAACACCATGTAAGTTGTTAGCACAATCAATAATATGAAGAGTTATCGCATCGTACCATACAAGTATTTTATGAGTGTGCGAAATGAAAGGTTGTTACACAAATTAACACTTTCCTTTGTTGATTAGGCGGGTGGTAGACGGAACATGGCAACAGGTAAACACAGACAAAGAGTCATTGTCGTTTGTTAAGTGCCAAGTAAATAAATAACATGCTGGGAAGACAAAGGGGGAACGTTACTGTTATCAGTTAAGGTAAAGTAAAGACTAGTCAATGGTAAAGCGCAGATATCCCACAATGTCTGGCAGACAGACAGTCATGCGCTTAGACTGTCTACTCAATTTAATGCATTTTGCGTATATAATTGAACAGCGAGACACGATTGAATTTATTTATATAACACACATATATAATAAGACAGTCTGGCAAACTCTGTTGTAATTCAGCAAACTTTTGTGCTTGAATTGAATTGGGGTTTTTATTAACTTGAAATTACAATGAATTACTGAAAATGTGCCCAACAAATTAAAGAAATCGTACTACAAAATCATTTAATATTTGAATTTCAATTTTGCATAAATATGCAGAAAATGCGAATACTAATTTCTACGTGACACCTTGATTACAATTGAATCATGAATATTCTGCAAAAAAATAATTATTTCATATCTAACTAAACAATTCAATTTGAATGTTTATTAAGAATAATAAAAAAATGCATAATTCAAATATAAATGGCTTGTTTACACTAATAAAATCATCAATTGTCTGCAGACTTTTTGTATAACCCTATTGAAAGCGTCATATAGAGAAGGAGGTAACACTAGTTTATTGTCTGTTGGGTATTGTCAATCAGATTAACGGTAGTTGACACGTGACTCACACAAATCAAGCAGTGAACCCAGACTTGATTGTTAACTTTCCCAAAGAGCATTACGCCTAAATCGTATAGAATTTCCCTTGGTTATTGACAAGTCACCATTTTTTTTATTAATTAAATTAAAAATAAGTAAAAGCTTTTATGGTTGTCGTTCAATGACTTTAGTACGTTAAGCAACACTAATGAATGTTAATTTATACTCTGTTTTCACCCCTCAGAAACACATGCCCGTGGCCATCAAATGTATATCCAAGAAGGGGCTCACCAAGACGCAGAATTTACTCGGCAAGGAGATTAAAATTCTAAAGGAACTAACTGAGCTGCATCATGAGAACGTTGTGGCCCTGTTGGATTGCAAGGAGTCGCAGGACTGTGTGAATCTGGTCATGGAGGTAAGTGCTACCATAAATATATAGATATATATATATATATATATATATGTACATATATCTCCCTGCTTTTTGCTATCAGTTACCTAGTTCAAAAAAAGCCTAATCAGCAGTTCTACCCGAAAAGTGTTGTGTCATTGTTTATGTCTTCCAACTTTTAGTTATTACACTACTGCGCCTTGGTCATCATTAATGAAATGTGGCCTAATCGTATGACTCAGTTCGTTCGCTGTCCGATGCAAAAAAGTGCACGTAGGCAAGGTTGTCGTCATTGAGCAGCGTTCCACATCCCGCGTTTCATGAGGGCACTTTTAGCTAAAAACACTACGCATTTAATTGCGGAAGTTGCAAAGTGTGTGTGAAAACAAAATAAATATGCAGAAGCTAAACGAAACGAAGCATTTAAGAAGCTTGCTCAACTATAGAATACCCTTTAATTAATATCAAACGAATCACGGCAATTCCTATGAGTAGTAATAAAGAGATTCTATCAGATATTATTGATCTTATTAATTTTATAAAATTCCTCTTAGTGCAGTATGCCTGCTTAATACAGCATACCCCACAATGTGTTTAGTATTTACATATAGCGCAAATACGACTTTCCTTTGTATTCGGAATCATTGTATATATTTCTAAATTTATAATACATAATATACATAAATTATTGTACATTTTCATTCTACGACATTTCTATTTATCCATTTAATCAATATATTTACTAATCTGTTTCTCTAAATATACCTGTTTCGCATATGTAAACAGGTTCTTCTTTTGCAAATTTCGCAATTATTTGAAAATATTTCTCACCCAAAGATTGTTTTGTTTATTGATTTATTCATTTGACTATATACTTCCTATTTATATATGTGTGCGTAGTTCTGCGACAGGTGTTTATAGACTTTAAGCACGCAGTGTTTAATGATTAAATATGAAAATAGGTCAGATTCCCGTACGAAGCATTAGTTGAGGCCTCGTTGATAAGATTAGATGGCATTGCTTTGTTGTGCGCACATTTATTTACATAGATATCAAGATCATTTATGAGAGAGAAATGCGGATGTTTATATTTTGTCTACGATTATTGCAATCCAAGTGCATATTCTTCAATTATCTAAATTTAGTTGAATGCAAATACGAAATAATATTTAAACATTCAATTAGTTCCGTTTGCTTTGGCTGATTTTGACCTCATTCCGATGTCTGCTACGCCGTGTTTACCCGACTTTTCTCTGTTTTTCTACTGCGCGGGCTCTAATTTCTAGTGTAATCAGTTTATTTTCGTAGTACTTATTGAAACTGTTGAAATGTTGAATTTTTGATTTATAAAATGCAATGAAATATGATTAATGTTCAATTTGTTTATACAGTGGGTTTAGTATAGTTTTTATTTCTCTCATGAAATCCCTAAATCAACGATAACCAAATGGCTTCTCATTAAAAATGAGCATTAGTAAAAAGCAGGATATGGGTTTATACTATTTACAACAATTAATTTTATTGCATGATTGGCAAAGTATCTATTATTAAGAGTAGGGAAATTTCTAACAGCTATAACAATTTGCATTAGATAATATCGATATGATGTTTAATAATGTGCTTGAAACGTAACCACAGAAGATATCTATTATTTTAGTTGTTTGCTACCCGAAAACACAAAAATGTGAACGAACTACAAATGTCCATGAAATCAATAACTAGACGACTAGGTGACTTACAACTAATAGGGGAGCTATTAACTAAAATTTCCGCTACAATTCGGAAATTTATATTGAATACAATGCAAACACAGTTCAAGTCTCGTAACGTTGGCAAATGCTGCTGGCTGTATTGACAATGTGGTTTCTCATTTTTTAATCATTCTAAGGCAGCGAGCGAGTCGGTGTATTTGTGTGTGTGTGTGTGCGTGTCTCATATTTTAGGCTAGCTTATTTAACGGTATTTCCTCAGTGGGATGCACCTGATCCTTTGGCTCCGGTTTGCTAGTGCGGCAGCATTTCGTTTTAATGCCGCCCAGATCTTTGCGACATATCAAGCCCACAATAATGCCCACAACGGCAACGACCATGATGCCTGCAAATTGTCGAATAAACAAATTAAATGTTTATCAAAATATTTGTATGGCCATGCACTCACATATGAGAAGTATATTGATGGTCTCCTGTGAGATGGGCACTTGATATGGCTCCTCCTTGTCTGTGGGTTTATCGCTGCTGCTCTCAGTCATGACGCCCGCCTTGGCTACGCTGGCCGTCTCGTTGGCCATCCGATTGCGATTGCGATTGGCTGCTGAAGCAATATTTGCACAATTACTTAAATGTCAATATATATTTACTTATATTCGAGTTTTTGTTTATTACCTGTGCGCGGCGGCGCTGGCGTCGTTGGTTTCGGAGTACTGGGCAGCGCAGTCACTCCCTTGAAAGGTGGATCTGATGCTTGGATGAGGCTGTCGTTAAATGATGTTCCTAGTACCAGCTCGAAGCAGCTGACATCAAAATTCTTGAAGCTGATGTTGTCAATCGATTTGAGCAGATTACACAGCTCCTCAATATTCGCTTGGTCCAGTTCCGGCAATTTCAGTTTAATTATATATTTAAGCGGCGTGAAAGCTCTCGTATTGATTTGCTGTCAAAAAATTAAATTAAAGAGGAGACAGTGTACTATGCGCAAGCAAGTGTCAGAGCGAGACAACTATATAGGCTCACTTTGCAGTACTGCCAACTTATCTACTGACTGCTATCGCCTATCGATAGATATATGCGATAGTTTGGCGCGTAACTTACTCGTTTGAATTCGTTGTTATCCAAGCGTAGTGCCTTTAGTGCGCTCATATTCATGAATATTTGCTCCGGCAACTCCGTCCAGCTGCAGTTCGAGCAACTGAACTCATTCAAACTGGGCTGATTCAAAAACGAACCATCTGTGCGCTGAACTATGCTATTATTACTCAAGTCCAGCAAAGCCAAATCAGTGGCCCCTACAAAAGTATCTGGATCGATTTTGGTCAACTGATTGTTCGCCAAGCGAAGGCGTTGCAAACGTTCCATGCCAGTGAATGCCTAAACAATACAAATATTAATTAAATATATATTTGTATAGGAATATGTATGACTGACCTCCTTGTCAAGGCGTCTGATCAAATTGTGATTCAAATTGATTTCGACTACTTTGGACAAATTAGCAAAATCTTCGGCACGCAGCTCCGAAATCACGTTGTGGCTCAAATCAATAATAGCGGCCATTTTTGGCAAGTCCAATGGCACATGAGTCAAATGTGCATTGGTGCATTGCACATACTTGAAATCCTCCAAGCATAGGCAATGCCGTGGACAACTTGGCTCCAGCACATGGCTGCTGCGTCGTGGAATGCCTGTAAGCAATGACAATAAGTTAGAATTGAGCAATTTTCTACTCTATTCTACCTACAACTTGCTATGACTTACTGAAAATGGGTCTAAATGTGGTTGTTGTTGTCGATGAGGCTATGCCCGATTGTCGATTTGCTGCAATCTCTGGTTGTATTTTATCCGACGATTCATAGCTCTGCACTTCATCAGCATAATCATCATCGTCATATTCGTAATCATCATTAAAACTATTGTTGTTGCTGTTGCCTTTTTGGCTTTTGTCCGCGGGTGCTGTTTGGCTTATGCTGAAAGAAGTAAATAGAAAATGAACAAAATTAGAAGCGAACGCAAACATGTACACCCAATTTGGCTATTAGCCGAGGTAAGCGGGCTTAATTAGCAATTGCTGGCCAAGTGGTTTGGCCCAAAAATAAAGAAACTCAATTGACTGCAAATGTTTGCCAATTCGAGATAATACACGATTACATCATAAACAGACACACCCAGCAATTTGTCCTGAAACCGCTCTTGACCCATTAGCAAACACGCTATCAATGATGCCCTGTAATAGTTGTCAAATGGGATATAGCAAACTAATAGTTTATGCAATAGCAATAACTATTAGTTCTTATTAGATTTTTAGAAAAGGAGAAAGTAGCATTGAATAGTATTGCATATATAGTCAATATCTATATATTAATATATTATTTAACGAAATAATAGTACTATTTTTAATGCACTGAATTTGGTATTATCTGTATTTATTTGTAGGGCATTTTTTAGTCAAAAATACCTGAAGAACATGTTGCGTTGCTCTTCTTGCTAGTATTTCTTTTGGTTTCGTGCCTTTTTGCCATCTGTTCGCTCTTTATCATTATTCGCTTTTGTTTGATATAGTTAGCTGGGCTTTTCGAGTCATATGAATGAAAACAAGCGGGAAACCTGTTTACGTCATGGTTACAGCGAAATCTTGGCCGGTTTTTTCTCCGTTCGCTCTCTCTCTCTCTTCTCGTGGATTCGTCTTCGTCTCACTCTCACTTTCGTTCTGTTAGGTTGTCGTGATTTTGTGACCAAATAACTTGGCGAATTCTGAAACCTTCATTAGGAGCGCGTCAGATTGCGCGAGAAGTAAGTAGCTTTCCTTACAGATTATGAGTAAGAAAAAAAGCATTACGAGTTGACATATATTAAATATATATGTATGTATGAATATTGATGCGTGTTTGTGTGTCAGTTCAAGTGCTTCTTATAATCACCCGTTGCTACTTCTATAAATTGCGTGACTGTTGGATTCTCGAGTATATACTATATGACAGAGCTTTGTCTGAGCAGCTAGGAATTAGTAGCTTGTTAACAAAATTATTCGCTGTTTATAGTTTATGGAATGAGTAAGTATAGCTCTAGTTAGTGCTATAAATAACTGATTTTTAGTTTGTTTACTCTACAGTTAATTTAGAAATTCAAGTATAACTATTAAGTCAACCTGCAGTTGATATCTGTTCTGCCCTTAGTTGCATACCTTTTAGATTGACTAACTGCAGGTGAAATAAATAGTCGACCTTCAGAAATGTATTTTCACACATATACTCTCAAATACTCAAGAAATTTTATAGTTTGCGAAATAAATCGATAGAGTAGCTCCCTTTTGGTCTTGCTAAATGTCTGTAAATAGAGCCATGCTTGAGTCATAAAATGGTTCGTTTTGTTTGCACTAAAACGCTTTGAATGTTTTCCGCATTAAATAAACATAGTTGATAAGTGGAAATTATCGGTGCAACTGTTGACTGGCCTTATCAATGGGTCGATTAGGGAATTCATACATAGCTACATAATAACATTAATTGCGGGTGGGACTTGTGTCACTGTTACCGTGCCGGCCATAAATAAAAAGGTATTTAATACAACGAAAATTGAGTTTGATATAATGCCGGTTCAAGGTTCGTTTAACCGAAGTGTCGGAGGCTTTTATTTTTTCAACAGGTTTACGTTTCAATTTATACGAATGCATATCTAAACACATGGAACTTTGTACTTTGTCTTAGTGCTCTGTAATAGGTTGTCACTCGTCAACAATGCGAAAGGTTGATCGATGTGTCAGGGATGATTTGATGAATGAGTTAGACGAGCCCAAATTTACTTTGGGAATTTATTTTATTAATAAAATAAAAGTGCATAGTTGGGGCTAATACAGATTGCAGATTTTATATTATTTTATGTTTATTCATATTTGTGTTTACCTTACGCTCAGCAGAAATATTAGAAGTAATCCAAATTTGTAGTAAACATGCATATTGCTTATTATTTTTTGCCTTTTAATGATAAGTGCTTAGAAATGTTTTATAATTTTATATTACTTAATATGTTTATTCACGGCATTAATTTCATGTCATTGTTGAATCACTTTTTATGCTGTTGGATAAAGTTGAAGAAATTTAATTATATAACACACTTATACAGTTAAGTCGTTTTGTTTCTTTTTTCTTTTGTTTCTTAATATGCACAGTTTTGTAATAATTCGCTTATTTATAAACGGCAAGTGTTTTCGTATATATACATATATAATTCATATTCCAAAAAATATGTAACTTTGAAGCACACTTGTAAGATTCACATTGAGAGTCATGCTGTAATCATGAGAACTGCAGTTAGCACACTTGCGTATCAATTCATTTATATATAATATATATGATTTATATATGTATATATATTTTGCTGTACATCATTTAATACCAAAATAATCGTGCAATATTTGTTTCACTGCTATATTTTCCGTTAGATTTTCCAAAATACTGCGATATAAATTATATGTATATAAATTCCTAAACACAAATTGCCGCTATTTTATATTTATATGTATATACATATGTCTATCATATATAAATGATTTTGGCATGTGTCTCTTTGTGCGTACGAACGCAACAAACCGAACACGCTCACTGCCAACTTGTGACTAAATGGATAAAAAAAAAGGTGAGCGCAAAGCAAAACAAAAAACTTTGCTCAATGCATCAACAACGAGGCAAATTTTACTTTATGCTGAGCAGGTGTTTGCCAGAGAGAGATAGAGAGTGCATGGGATTTTTTTTCTTTTTTGCTTTTGCTTTTGCTTGTGAGCGAAGTGAGCCTGAGTCTCTCACGTTTGCGCCTCACTAACGTTGGCAGCACATTTTGCACGTCATCTCTCTCATCTTCATTTCTTTTAGCCGCTCTCTGCGTTAGACATTTTACTTTTACTTGATTGTTGGACCGCCTGTTGTTGTTAGTAAAAGTTTGCTTTGCCTAGTTGTTAGAATGTTTAATTGCTAATCTTATCAAATTATGAGTAGCGCTTATTATGAATGCTTTCATTAAAAAATAAGCGTATTTTGTTGTCAACTGATATGTATTTCGTTATACATTTGTTATGGTGCATATAATATATTCAGTTTCAATTTTCTTTTTTATTTCTCATCTTACAAAGAACAGAAACACACACAGAATCATTTGAAGTCTGTTAATATTCCACAATACGCAGTTTTGTAATATATATATATATATATATATATATATATTTTTTTTAATAATTCTTTATCACTAATGTGATTTTCTTTAAGCTAGACACTACTGTTTGCTTTATGTGGAAGTCATGTTGTGTTTATCGCCTCAGATTCGCTACAAAATGATTGACCTTTAGTCGCTGGGTAGCGGCAAGTATTTCTATGTGATTGGTTGTTCAATTCTACATAGTTGTTTTGTTAAAACGCACTCAATGTTTGAAGTCTACAAATTCCGCAAGCATTTGTTGTTGCTTAACACATGCTCAGATTTCTTTAAGTTTAGCGCGAGTCATGCGAACGGTGCGAACGTCCCTGACAAACTGAGAAGCGTGCGATTGCCGCGGCGATGTGAGTGCTTTAAAGCTTCAACTTGGAGAGCGAGGCAGTTATTCTGCTCTCTTTGCCTCTCTGTCTCTTACTCAGTCTTTCGGCACAACTCTTTTTGGTTCTCTATATTTTATTTCATTTACCATGTAATGTATTTTATTACAATTGAGCAACTGCTTTTGACGTTACCGATACACTGACTCATGCGCAGTTGTTGCATTGTTACTATTAATTTTATTTTTATTGCTATAGTTTATATTTTAATTTTGTATAGATGATACATTGATTATAGGAATATTGTTCAAAGTACACATGAAATGGCACTCTTCCATCTGTGCGCTTTACATGTCATTGACTTTTTATATCTCTCTTTATTCTGAGTGGTTTTTGTTTTGTAAATGTGCCTGCGCCCGGCTGCCCAAACTCAGTCTTTTGTCATTTTTAATTGCTTAATGTTGTTGTTGCTTTTATTTTTATTAGAGCACATTGTATGCTGATTACAGTGGAAGTGGCCCACACATTTTGTCAGTTTTATCAAACAACCATGAAAAATGTTGCTTGTGCTTATTACTCATAATATTTCTCAGCAGAAGCATTTGCTTTTCCTGCAAAGGAAATTTGTTTTGGTGAAACTCAATTTTTGTGCCTGAAGGTTAGATGAATCTTTTATCTCCTCAGATATCAAAAGCGGCGCTTGTTTCTTGTGTGTGCTATAATATAATTAAATCAGCGAAGGCTGCCTTTACCATTCACATGTGTAGATTCTATAAAAGAAAAAAAAGTACTCGCCTTTACTCTTGCCCCTCAGCTCCTAGTATATCTCTCTTATATAATTTATTTCTCTATACGCGATTCTCACGGAATCGGGCTTGACAATATAATATAATAACTTCAACTCTAAAAATGTCTCCAAAAAAGGAAATCTGCTCTTCAATTTTTATTTTGCCAGGAAACCAGCCAGCTGCTCTTGATGTATAAAAGAAGTTCTGTATAACTAGAACTGATTATAGCTGCTGCAGACTCTCACAAGCTGTACCAGTAGCCCTTTTAAGAAATGAGAACAAGACGAAGGGGTTAATCAGCTTTTTTGATTTCTAAATTGTCGGAAATAATTTCACTTTGACCTTGAGCTAACATCATAGTCGGCAAACCTATAGAGATGTCGTTTGCACACACATTTATTCCATAATTGTCTGACGGGCAAACAAAAGACCTCGTTGATCTTGAGGAGCCAGCTGGAAAGAGAATCCATGCATAATTCACAAACTACAATCTCGTGTGTTTTCACTTGATTGAGCTTAATTCATTCGCATAGTATGCTATTTGCTTGTCGCAGCTTCTCGTTCAGAGAATTTAATTCTTATAAATTTTCTGTTCCTTTTTTTTTCTTTTTCTTTTTTTTTTTTTTTCTTTTTGTTGTATTCTTTTGAGAACTTTGCATTAAGATTAGTTTTTAATATAGAGGGCACACAAATAATTGGTTTGTTATAGTAAAACAATGGCTTAATTATTACGCATTCAGACAGCTTTCGTTGAGGTCATATATCAGGCGTAGATCGGTTTCATGGTCGTTTGGGTTGTTGTCAGCGTTGTCCGCAATCGAGAATCCTTTTTGTCATCAACGTAGGTCAGCTTAAGCTGCAGTTGTTTGCTGTTGCTCCTGGGTTGTTGTTGATGCCGCAGAGCTGGCCTCGGGTGCCTTCTCATTGATGGCCAGCCAGGGGCAACGCTTCTGCAATTCCATGCGGTACCTCGGGTGACTGATGGCATACACAAATGGATCTATGCAGGCCACCAGCTTACAGGTGCAGGCCGGTATCATTGTAGCTCCAGGTGTCAGCAAGCTTTTATCGCCGAAAGCTCCAATGAGGGACATCACGCCGTATGGTGTCCAGGATACAAAGAATAGAAAGCATATGGTAATGGCTGCCTTTGCAATGCGTATCTCAGCCGTATCTTTGCTCTTGTCCACATTGGAGCGTAGTGACTCAACGTTCATCTTCTTGGCCTGGTCGCGCAACGCCTGCTCATGGCTGAAAACATGTCCCACAATCTGGCTATAGTAGTAGATTATCATCAAAGTGGGGCACACGAAGCTGAAGACAAAAATGGTGCCCACAAATAGGCGCGTATCAAAGTTATCCGTTAGGTAATCGAAGGAGCAGGATGTCAGATAACCCTCAGGCACGAATCGATCCCAGAACTGTGTAAGCGGCAAAACTACCCATGGAGTGCAATAGAGCCATATGATTATGTTCATAACAATCGCCTTGGTGAAGGTCATATTGCGATTCATGGGCTTCGTGATGACATTGAAGCGATCGTAGCCAATGGCCGCATTGGTCATTCCAGCCCCAATGCCCGAGTACGATCCAATGGCCGCGAAGATCTGGCAGCCAGTGTTGCCTAGAGCGAAACCTCGATGGAAACTGTTGTAGATGAAGATGGGCGCTTTCAGGCACATTATTAAGTCAAAAACAGCCAGATTCAGCACAAACATATTGGAGGGCGTGCGTAGCGATTTAGAAGTCGAAAAGATCCAGATGACCATGCCGTTGCCCACGGTCGATGCGCAAAACAGGAATATGTAAAAAATGCCGAGCATGTAATGCATTGAGGCCGGCGGCTCTAGCTGGGTGAGCCAATGCTCCGGTATATACTGTATCTGATCCGGCGGCACATTCCAGCCCAAGAACTGCAGATCACCGTTGCCCGAAATGCGTGCCTCCGGCCTTAGAACAGGACTCACGCTGGCGTTGCACAGCGGCCCCGCGGCGTCCACCATGTCGCGTTTACGAGCTGCGGTTCGAATTTGTGGCTTGTGCTCTATCCGAGCCACAGCGTCTTTTATACTATTGACAGACCTTTGGCTAATTGAATTTGGTCGTCAGCTTGCGTGCTGCCAAATACCTTTTTTTGCCAATTGTGCATTTACCACAAATGCCCAACAACAAGCTGGCTTAAATGCATCGCAGTGATTTGAGTTTTGCAGGCCAATGTCTAGATTGTATGATATATAGCTGATATGGCTGATACATTATTATTATTCTCCAATATCTATAGAAAATGTGCAAAAATGTATTTTAATAAATTATTTGAATATTTATATATATAATATTTATGTATTCTTAAATAGTTTAAATGTTTTTTTTTTTTAGTTAAGTTCCTCTCTCATTCTCTCGCTCATTTCTCCGCTTGCTTATTTTTTTTTTAGTATTGCAATGGCGGCGATTTGGCGGATTATCTGAGTGTTAAGGGCACACTAAGCGAGGATACTGTCAGGCTGTTTCTCATACAACTAGGTAAGTAATTCATGGAGTTATATTAATATATGATTTTTGACATCATTTATTCTTTAATTAATTAATAGCTGGTGCAATGAAAGCACTTTATACCAAAGGAATTGTGCATCGTGATCTCAAACCACAAAACATTCTGTTATCGCACAACTATGGCAAGACATTGCCAGCGCCATCCAAAATTACACTGAAAATTGGTAAGTTATATAGATTGGATCTCCAAAAATATAACTGAAATGTTTGAATTAATTATTATACTAAAAGAATAAAGGCAATATGAGAAGATGCAAAATTAGAATAAAAAAATAAATAAATCAAATGCAGAATTCAGTTGATAATTGCATTGAACCAACTGGATTTTGCTGTCCAAAATTAAATGTATCAATTGAACTAAATAATTCGTATTTCGCCATCTTTTCATATTTTATCAGATTTTCCTCCAATATTATTGTAAGTTTAACACGACTAGAAAAAGTTTATAGTTGTTTATTGAACAACTTTTACTTATATATTATTATTAATTATTCAAATTTATTGCTGCAGCTGATTTTGGTTTTGCGCGCTTCTTGAACGAGGGCGTCATGGCAGCCACGCTGTGCGGTTCACCCATGTATATGGTAAGCGTTGAATTTCATCTTAAACTATTTTTATTTGTATAATATTCTAAATACATTTTATTGATAGGCACCGGAAGTGATTATGTCATTGCAATATGATGCAAAGGCCGACCTCTGGTCGCTGGGCACTATTGTCTATCAATGCCTGACAGGCAAGGCTCCATTCTATGCTCAAACACCCAATGAGCTAAAGTTTTACTATGAGCAGAACGCGAATCTGGCACCAAAGTAAGTGAGATTTTATATTACATATTGTTTAAAACAATTCCACTGCGCAAACATTTAGAATCACTTGGTTATTAGCTATAAAGATTAACTTGAACATGAATTCCTTTTATTTTATTTTTCAGAATACCGCACGGTGTGTCTCCGGATTTGCGCGATTTATTGCTCTGCCTGCTGCGTCGTAATTCCAAGGATCGTATATCCTATGAAAGCTTCTTTGTGCATCCTTTCCTGCAGGGCAAGAAGTCACCCGTGTCGCCAGGTAAGATTTTAATATTTTAATAAATTAAAATCAAAAGCTTATTAACTGTATTTTATGCAACAGTCGATATGCCACCGCTGTCCAGTGGCACTCCACCAGTGAAGGCCAAGAGTCCGTTACAGCAGCAAATGGAGCAGGAGCTGCAGCTGGTCAAACTGGCCGAGCAGCAGCAAAAGGAGCGCGAGGAGCAGGAAGCGGCATTGGAAGAAGAGAATACCAGTATGCTGAATGTTTTGAATGTTTATGAATGTCCAATATAACAGTTTTGCTTCTTGTAGTTTCTGTGGTTGCTAATCCTGCAATTTGCGCCACCATTACCAATGTGGGTGTGCTGTGCGACAGTGAGAACAATAGTGCTTCCTGTAGCTCTCATGAGGACTCGGATGACTTTGTGTTGGTGTCGAAGAATCTGCCCGAGGATCAGCGCCAGAGTCAGGGCCATGCTGTGGCTACTCAGCCACGGCAGCAGCAACAGCCCATACAAAATCAATCGAGTCCACCGCGTCCCAGCAGCTTGCCCATTTCTGAACCCAAACCTGTGCCGGCACCGGCACGACGACAGCTGCCTAATGCTGGCGGTGCCGCTGGCTCTCCGGGCAGGCAGGGTGGAATGCCGTTGACTGTGGCCACTTTGGCGGCTGGCGGACATCAAATTCCTCGCTCTCAGCCAATTAGTGTCAAGCAGCCGCGTGCCGATCAGCGGAAGAGTAGCGTGAGCAGCGACATCAATTCGATTTCGCCGCCGGCGGTGCAATTTGCAATTGGCACCCCGCCAACACGAGTGCGCTCAGCGTCTGGCGGCTCTCTATCAGAGACACCGCCAGCACATGCACCTAGTACATGGCAAGTGTCGCCCGGGCACTCTCAGTCGCCATTGCGTCGCAGTGGCAACAGTTCGCCGGTACTTCCGTCCGCAGCTCTGACCAAGTTGCCAACGCTGTCCAGTCCCACATTGCTAGTAGCTCCAGGATCGCTCGGCTCGATTGGTTCTGCGGGCAGTGGTTCCGAGAACAACAATCAACATCATATGTTGGGACCGCGTGCCTTTACGCTGCCCGAATTGGGTGCCACCGGCGGTTTGCAGAGCCTGTTAGATACTGCCGTTGGCGGGCCAGGCGCAGAACCGCAATCATTCCAAGCACCAGAGCTTTCTGAGGAGACACTGATGGATCGCGAGCACAACGAAACTCTCTCCAAACTGAACTTTGTGGTGGCACTCACCGATTGCATCCAGGAGGTGGCCGACTCACGCTGTGCACCCCTCTCCACACTTATGGTTGGCGGCAGCCAGGCTACGGATCAGCACCAGATACCACCTCATGCCCCGGAGCACTGCAAGCGAGCAGAGCGCTTGGTGTTACTTGTGCGCGCCCTCCAACTGCTGTCGTCCGGCCTTAATTTGGCCTCGCAGCAGCTACGCAATGGTCAGTTGAAGCCGTCATCGAACGTTAAGAATGGTAAGTCGAAGAAATGCAAATATGATCTTTAGCTCCAGCTTAATTCTCTATTGTCATCTGCACTGCACTGTAGCGCTGCTCACTATGAATAATAAATATCGCAGCATTTTGTTCGAGTCGAAGCGTCTGAATGGCAGCGGTCTCCTTCAAAAGGCAAATGCATTTAACATAACAGCGGATAAAATACTCTATGATTATGCGCTGGATATGGTGAGTTTATTAGTAAGCAATCAGATGTCTGATCCTAACTGTCTACTGTTGCCTTTGCAGTGCCAGGCTGCGGCCCTGGATGAGTTGTTGAAGAACACCAAGAACTGTTTTGAGCGCTATAACACGGCACACATATTGTTACACTCCTTGGTGCAGAAGTGCAATCATCCACAGGATAAAATGCAATTGAATAAATGTGAGTTTTCTTTGGTAATTCTACTTATTGAATTAAATTCTTAATATATCTACTCTTTCAGATCGCGATGCCGTCGAGAAACGTTTGAGTATATTGCAACAACATGGTTACATCTATGTCACCGATGAGAATACTTAAAAGCAAAGAGCGAAGAGCATCCATTCGTCGATAATTCCTTAAATTATTTAACCCATTTTCGTTGAGCGTACAACATGTGATTAAAGCAGAACTACGAGTACTCTATATATCCATAAATGCATACATAAATAGAGACATACATAGCTAAAAGTAATTAAAATACATAACATGTCATTTCAAGTGCAACAAGATATTAGATAAAGACTTGAAAACATTTTTTAATAGACAGGCTAACTGACCATTGTTCAATGTAAATAGTTTGAAATATGTACGTAGTTTTTGTTTAACTTTTTATTTTATATATATATAAATATATGCATACACATATATTTAATTTTTGTTAGAGGTTATAAATGCGCCTGCGCTCGACGCCCATTTAGTCTTTAAGTTTAACAATAATATATAAACACACACATTATATATAGAAATATATGTACGTTTATACATATGTATATATATGTATACACAAACACATACACGACAACAAACGGATAATCAATTAATGTTTATGGGCAAAATGCAAGCCAAACTCAGTTTAGTCTATGTTTTTAAGCTTCTTAGGTGCAGGCAACTTTTAATAGGTTTGTTCGCATAGTTCTTATGTCTTCAATATAACTTAAATATTTAATTTTCTCATAACAATGTGCATATAAATATTCCTTTATTCAATACGCATATTTATGGCTGCACTACACAAACACTTATTAATGTGCTATGTTCATAGTCTTTAGTTAGGTTTTCTCTTAAAAAGAAATAAATAAAATAAAAAATATGAACAATTAATTTTATGTAAAAAATACTTTAAACAAACCTAAGTTTTTCTACAATGCCCACAAATTAAATAAGATCTATGTATATTATATACAAACAAACACATACGAAGTGTATAAAATAAATGCAAATTAAAACTAATAAAAAATAAATGAAAGCTGTTTGGTTTTTTGTCTAAACTATTCGATTTGCATATTTTTTCAATTGCTAAGTAGCAACACCTTTCTTTTTTGTTTTTTAACAATTTATTTTTGAACTATACAATTTTGTAAAATGGAGCTATTGCGCTATCGATAGATTTGATATGGTTGATATAATCTATCAAAGCTACCGATAGGTTTCAAGCTCTGTTAACATGGTAGACGGAATCTGATATATATAAAAACTATTTCACTAACTAATTTATCGAGTGGACATATTTAAAAGCACTAAACTGGCTCCCAGTCAAAGTTTTTTGCCTGCGGCTATTACATCATCATTGATGCCATCCGCGATCCTTCCTTTTTCAATGCTCGCTGCTGCTCATGTGGTTGCTGTTGCTGTTGCTGCTGCTGAGAAAATGGTGACTCAACTGGCCCTGAAGAATAAAGCAGATTACTGTAGTCTGGAGATGGTGGCCCTGTAGGCAGTATGGATAGTCCATTGTCCATGTACTGATTGTATCCCATCCAAGCATCGCCTTCCGGCTGGAATGGCCCTATATCTCCGGCCATAAAGCGATCGTCTTTTTTCGAGATTTCCTTGGGCGGGGCCTGGCTTTTCGATGATTTCGAACCATTCTGCTTTGAGTTTGGCTTTGATTGCTGCTCTTTGGATGGTAAGGGACAGCAACCGGGCGAATTATTACAGCCATTGGAGCAGCCATTGGAACAGCAGCAATTATTATACCAACAATAGCGACCATTATAAGGATTATAGTAGCATGCGCGTCGAGGCCAACGACAGCAACCAGACCCACAACCAGAGCCATTGGCATTATTATCATCTCCAATATTGTCATTTCCGCCTCCGTTACCCCTGTCCTGAGAGCTATGCACGGAATTTAACAATAAGAATGGATACACGAACTTCTTTTTTGGAACTTACTTTCCACTGATATCAGTATTGCAGGCGCAGGTGCGCATATTCCGTGGTACGCAATCATTTTGGGATTTCCTTTCGGGTCTACCATGGCCATTGGCAGCAGGATCGTATTCCCCATCATTGTTGATATTGCCCTGATTATAACCTTTAGCATTTTGCCTAGTTTCGTCTTTACCCTTGGTGGACATTGTAATTGGTAGCAAGAGGTAGCAGCTTTCCGGTGGACGTGGAACTTGCAGCGAGTTACAAATGCTGCCAAATAGAATGTCTACATGAGCAATATTGCCTCAGAGAGGGGCTATTTCATTGTGTGTGCAAAGGTAATTTTGAAGTTGTTTTTTATTGAAATTGACTGAGCTTGTGTGTAGTGCTATGAACTGTAATGTGTGTTGTGATGAATGTGTGTGCTGAGACTGGGGTATATTTATATAATAAATATACTTATGTATGTGTGGTGACATATAACTCACCGAGTCATGAGATCGGGGCTCGCATTGCAGCAGTTGACAACTTGAACCTCATTGTTGCCTTGTTGTTTGCTCTTATTATTGTTGGGCTTGCTCGATTTGTTTTTATACATCGAACTAAAGACAGAGACATTAGCATCAGGACGGGGAAGAATATCGATATTACTTACTTCTTAGAGGCTGCCGGCTTTTTAGTAGGATAATCAGAGGTAGGCGTTTTGGCCGTGTTTGCCATTTTGCTGTTTGGGCAACAACAACAAATATCATTTTGCTTTGGGTCTGCTGATGCGGATCTTTTGCTTTTTTGCCATAAGCCTTTGTTTACGCCTTTGCCTTGGGTATAGCTGTTGGTTTTTTTGACTTTCTTCTTGGCTTTACCTAGGGCGTTAGTGCTCGAGTTTTTATTTTTGCCCTTGGACTTGCCCAAGCTGACACCCGATGAGGTTTGTTTGGGCGTACTTTGCATTTCTTGCCACGGAGGACAAGGTGGACAGCAGCCAAATTGCATATTAGGACCAAACGTGCTATTTATGCTTTGCATTGAAAATGGTGATGCCATAGATTGAGGACCGCTCATTTGCTGTCCTGGTTGGACTTGGCGCCATAATTCCACGCCTGTACAGGGATCAAAGGGTGGGTGTTTCTTGCTAGGTAAACCTGCCGGTCGAACCCTTTGTTGTGACTGATTAGGTTCCATAGGATTTTGTGGATTCCCCTGAGGACCATTTAATTGATTCATAAAACCATCAGCGGAAGACCACATCGGTGTAAATTCAGGCATACTAGCTAGTTGGCCACAACAGTTGCAGACAGGTGGATACTCGAAGTTCGATGGTTCAGAAGTATTACATGCGACATCTTTGCATGGACAGCACTTTTTTTTATTAGGACAACCTTTGGATTTTGATTTTGGCTTCGGTTTCACGCGACTGGTCAGAAAGCTTGGCACAACCACTTTTGAGAATTTCGTCTCATTGTAGTTTTTTAGAGACAAATTGGACCTGGGAAAGCTAAGACAAGAGAGTTGAATAATACAAGTTATTAGAAACAATTGAAATAAGATTTACTTACCCATTATCTTGATAAGAAGACCCTCCGCTGGAAAGTGAAAAGCAGAAACAAAAAAATTCTCCAATATTAGTTAATAAAAAAAATAATTGCAATAGAATTTGACTTACACATTATCTTGATAAAGATTTCCTCCAGAACTCGTATAGCTGAAACAAGAAAAGATTAAAATATAAGTTAGTAGAAACAAGTAGGAAATACCCTGAGCCATGCAAAAAACTAATGCTCTTCTTATATACGCTTAGATACAAATTTCAAGTATGAAAATACTTAGCAAAAAGTAAGCGAATTTTTGATAGATAATTAGATAATAGGATGAGTTATCGAAAAAATTTCAGTTCTCTAGCTTTTGTAGTTTCCGAAATCTCGACGTTTATACGCACGGATGGCTACAGACAGGTTATATCAACTTATTTTTTTGCGATCAAGAATATATATACTTTATGGAGTCTGCGACGTCTCCTTTTGCCTGTTACATGCATTTTCACAAAACTATTATACCCTGTATTTCCATTTTCAATGGTACCTAACTTACCCGGAGCCCTGATATGGATTCCCGATTCCAGAACTCGTAAAGCTAAAACAAGATAATAATAATAATTATTACATATGATTGGAATATAATTTTAGTTACCTATTATCTTGATAAGGAGACGCCCCAATTGAATTCATAAAGCTAAAACGAGAAAAGTTACCGATAGAAGATATAAAATAAATTCGAATAAAACTTGACTTACCTATTACCTTGGCAAGAAGATCCACCGGAATTCGGAATTCTAAAATGAGACAATTTACCAATACAAACTTAAAAAACAATCTGTTGAATTTGTCTTACCTATTATCTTGAGAAAGACAACTATAATTACTTAATAGAGAAAAATAGAAAATATATTAAGTAAAAGTAGTAAGTTTCAGGCTAATTAACTACGATAAACTCACTTCTCCATATAACAGGCACACATTTTAAAAGCAATTTGTCCACCTAAAAGTTCATCGTAAAAACATTAACTCATAATTTTTTCTAAGATAAAAAATAAATAAATATTTGATGTTTAGATCAAGGATTGTTTCCATAATGCTACAGATATTTCAGGAAGTTGAAAAACTAGTTTAACCGTAACCCAGCACGAAAGAAATACTTACATAAATGAAGATTTTTGTTGGCTTGAGCTGGTTTATAATTGTTTAAATAATCTATGTTGGTTATCTTTATGATCGCATTGTCCACATCAACTAAAAGAAGTATTTCAGTTTATGTATATGTTTCTATTTATACTAAAAGAGGAATCGAAAGATATTATTTCCAACTGCATTCCACTTTCTTATTAAAGATGATAAATAGTTAAAGTGCATACCAAATTCAATTCCGCACTAATAAATAAATATTCATATTTTATATTTTTCATACAGCTATTACTAAAGATCTAAGATAGCTCTTGTGTGTACCTGATGCAAGGACGTCAACCCTCTTCGCTATATTAACATTTATTGTTTGTTTTTAAAAAATTCTGCATGAATGCCTCTGATTGATTCATCGGCATTTCAAAATATGTTTCCTACACATCAAAGTTGTTTATTGAAATTTTGTAATATGGTAACAAATAAATTAGGACGGAAGTGTTGTTGAACTCGGTTGCATGCGGTCAACAAAATGCGCAGAAATCATAGCAGATGCCAAGCAAGAGGTGTTAGTCCTATGTGGTATAACTCAGATGCGTACTATGCAGAGAAGATGTATCCAATGTCTTTCAATGGTAGCCGGGCTCCTTTAAGATGTATGGCCGGACAGGCCAATCCATTTCTAGCTCCACACTATCCGTCGAGAAGCAGTAGTTATTCGCCTCAAGGGCGTCGCCTACTTGGCTCCAGGAGAAACATGTTCTTGGCATCCACGCCTAGACTACAAACGATATCCCGAACACCAGCGCCTTGTGTAGTGGATATGCAATTACCAATTCATAACTTTGAAGCTGTACAGCTAAATCATAATCCTCGATCGAATGGCAGCAAGCAGGATGAAAAGTTGCAGTGTGTGGTGTCCCTGACAACAAAAACTTTGGAAAGTACTGAGTCAAAGGACATATTGATGCCAGATGCGTTACCGCTCATTATGGTGGATACGCAACAAAAGAGAAGAAAGCCCATAAAGACATCACGAGTTGGCAAAAAAAGACGATATTCGAAAACGTCCGTGACTAGCAAGGAAAGAGAGGATATGCTGGAGCAACAGACCACAGATGTAAAGAAGCCCACTGAGCCAGAAAATGGCGAGGCCGCTGACGAAATCAAATCGGAGCCCCAAACAGAAACCGAAACCGAAGTAGAAGCAAATGCTACAAAAGCTGATGATGAATTGGAAAAGAATATTGATTTTAACCATACAGTTAAATTCGATTGCTTAGAATTTCAGGAAAATCAAATGACTGTGCACGAAGAGATCGAGAATGATTTGGACGTGGTAGCCGCCTGTGAAGTAACCGAAGCACAATATATAAGGTAAATGACTATAATTTGAATCTAGAAATACGCTAATTGCATTCTCTGCATGTGTATAGCTTTGACTGTGAAGACCTGAACCAAGGGAATGCAGAGGAGCTAGATTTGGCAGAAAGCAGCTTCTGGAAACCAGCACCAGCATTTTATATGTCGCCATTCAGGTCGCCCGGTCAGCTGGGAAAAACATCCTGCATGAATGAGGCGAATAGCTTTGGATGTCAGCACTGCCAGTCGCAGTCAATCAACCGAATGAATAGCAGCTATCCATGTAACAATTTTGGCTTTAACAGGCCGTCGTGCATGCAACAGCAGCAATACAGCAGCTATCCAGACCAACAGATGCAACAAAACTCATTCTGTAATATGGCCAGCCATCAGAGGCAGTCATCCAATCCAAGACCAATGCTCCATCAAGTGCCGGTTCAGAGTAAACCATGTGGTCTAACGGAAATGCTAGCCCAACAGCTGCAGAATCAAATGAAGCAGGCTCAGGCTCACATCGATCGGGTTCAAATGCAATTAAATCAAGTCTGCGCCACAAAACGAATGCAAGCTCTGCCTGACAGAAATGAGAATACGTGTTGCAATTCGAAGGCGAATGAAATCGAAAGAAATGCTCCAATGCAGAACCTCCAAAAGCCAACCCGAAGACATTCAATGCCGTGTGCTATGAAACCTCGGCTCATGTCATCAATAGACGCTGTAAATGGTTCGGCTGAAAATAAACTTTTGACGGGACCAGAACCGCAACTGCTAACATTTGGTTTCTATCCCATGCACGATGAAAATAAGCCACACACGTCGTGCTTCAATACAGCAGCTTTTCCACAACACCAACGATTATATACGCCGCAACAGAATCCAATGCCATTTTTACAACAGCAACAATTTCAACTACAACAGCAGCAGCAACAGCCACAGTTGTCGGGCAATCAATATAGACCGCCCTGTTTCCGGCCACGTTTTGCCAAGATGCGTTTCACGATGCCGCGCTGCTGGCAGGGTGGCCAATAGGGCGGCTTTTGGCTTTATCCACAAAGAGAAGTTCGTAAGGTAGCGTGCCGTGTACAGCAAAAGGGGAGTGCAACAGCGACTTTTTGGTATAAAGTACGGTACATTACAAACTCCATTTAACGGAGAGCTGCATGCAGATGCTTCCGTTACAAATCAAATAGTTGAATTATATTCTCTATATATCACAAAATTTGTTCAGTAAGAATAAAATACTTTGTGGGCTTCCAGCAACAATTACCTTAATATAATGTTGTTCTTGAACTGATGTGAAATATTATGAAATACCATGAATTGAAAATGCTGTCAATCGTTTCACATATTCCATACTTTTAGGTCCAAAATTTTGGGGTTTCCTTTCGATTTGGGAACTTTTTGCATATGTGAATAGGATTGACGACATATTTCATTTGAATTATATATTTTTTATGCGAAAAAGCCAATTTGAAAGACTTTTTTAAAAAATGTATAATTGGAATGCAATAAGTTCCTATCCACATGAATGGTGTAACTGCTCCCGCTGTTGCGTCCATCGGCAAAAATCACATCGGATGGCAAGCCACATGGAAAATTCTCATAAAAAGGGACAGAAGGACAATTTAGAACAGCCCAAAACAAATTCTAATGACGCATCGACCAAGCAAAAGGCGACGAAATGTTATTGTAGAGCAACACGTACATTTGTTGTTTTGCCGATAAGATGTAATGAAGCGGCAACTTCTAAGGACTCTAAAACAATTAAATATACACAAACGTGCACTATGACATCTGAATGTTCTTGTAGAACAGAAACTGCAAACGAGAGAGACGTGGAATTCCAAGGTAATAATATAACTCAAGCAGCTTCCAACAAGGGACCATCGGAGCCCGGCTTACCTCTTACTGTTCCTAGCGAACAGCTAGTGGAGGATGTTCCCAAGGATGAAGTAGTGGAGGCTGCATCGAGAATGGGGCCTCAGTCGTCTGGTTTAGCAGTTCGCAACGAAGAAAATCTTCAGCCCTCCTCAAAAAGGGAGTCTAAGTCGTCAAGTCTTGCAGAGTCAAATAGAGAAGTACTGAAGAACTCTTTGAAAAGGTCGTCGTCATATGTAACAGCCCCAAACGGAATAGTAGAGACTTCCTCAAAAAAGGGGTCTAAGTCATGTCTAACAGCTGCCAAAGGAGAATCAGGTTTCCTCTCGACAACGGGATCAATTGGGGATATTTCAAAGTCATCATTTCCTAACGCAGATTGTGTGAAAAGCGCTTCGTTATACCTTTCAGCATACGAAGGAACAACAGATACTGTTTCAGAAATTGAGTCAAAGTTGGCACCTCTAAATGTTATTGGCGCAGAGTCAAAGGAGGCCGCTTCAATATTGTGGTCTAAGCCGTCACCTGTTAAAGTTAGCAATGGAAGAATAGTGGAGTCTGCTGCGGGAATATGCTCGTGCTCGTCTCTGCCAAAAAAGTCTACCAAAGGATCTGCAGAGGCTGCTTCGAGGATATACCCGCAGTCGTCGCCTCTAACAATTCCTAAAGAACGCTCAGCAAACAATTGTTCACTAAACGGATGTCGGTTGTCACCTCTAACAACTTCCAATAGAGAATCCAAATCGGTGCCGCTTAGCAAAAGATTTTTCTCAGTTCCCAAAGATAGATTGGACACTTCTTACAAAAATTCAAAAAAAGAGTCTTTACTTAACAGTCGATCGAACGCTTTGAAGTCCACGATAATACCTAATCGAGCTCCTCCAAAAATGAATACGCAAAAACCAATGAAAAGAATAACTAATAATAATAATAAATCTTCAGAATTTGGCTTTAATTCAAAAATGTTTGAAGAACTGAAAAACTATTTAAATGAGAAATGTTTTTGTGGCTTTCCCTTTAAGTCCAATTTATTAAAGCAACCAACAAAATCCAAGGAAATAAAGCAAAATCAAACTAAATTGAACAGTGAGGAACTGGAGAAGGTTAAACCAAAGACCAAACCCAAAAAACTGAAGAAGAAAGCCGCTCAATCTCTTCCTCCTGCTGTACCATCTTCCACGTTAGAGGCCCTGAATGATATCTGGTGAGTATTGAGAGTATAAATTGTCGCTTTGTATTTATTAAGATGTGCTCTATGACCTGAAATAGCTTTGATTGCAATGTGCCTATAAAAATTTGTATACCTATTTCCAAATGTATCGAAAGTATTTGTAACATGAATACGAAATTTGATACAACAAGCGATGTTGCAAAGCCACAATCTAATCAATGCGCCGGGGCCTTGGTCAAGGCAGACAAGGTCGACAAGGTACCCTCGCCAGCATCATTAATTGAATCGGCGCTCAAATTGTGCATCACATTGTGTCCAATGGGCTACTGCCCAGTTGGAGCTGCACCTTCTGTTGCACCGCCTCCTGCTCCTGCTGCGCCAACTAAGCTTGCACAGTCTAATCAGTCAACGTCAACTGATTCAGAGAAAGCCTCAAAGAAAAAGAAAAAATTAATGCAACGAAAGGAATTAACAACGCAACCGAAGGAACTACCAAAGCAGCCGAGGGAATTCAGAAGGCAACTAAAGGAATTTCCAAGGCAACCAAAGGCTTTTCCAACGCAGTTTGGAATTTGCAATTGCTGTAAAAATTCTCAACAAACTAATAAGCATTACTTGAGCTCGCACAATGATGAAAACATGTCCAGTTTATTGAATTTTAACAAAACTGCTACTCGAACTCCAGCAAACTCTTTTATGGCAATGGCATCCAACATGCAAATTCAAGAGATGATCCAATCCGAAAGGTCAAAATTAAACACTAATAAGTATAAGAAGAACCATCGTCCGTTGCCAAGTCTTGCATCCCTGGATATAAAATCGAACAATAACCAGCAGATGAACACAATATCAGCTTCAGATATTGAAGAAGAATCTCCGCCTGTTGCATTGCCTGAGCCGAAGAAGGCAGCTAGTGCTAAGCAGATAACTGATCCGTCATTTGCTGGGCCTCAAATTAAGTTAATAAGTTCTAGACAGAAAATAGATGCTTCTATTGCTGAGCCTCAAAGCCAATTGAGCTGTGTACTTGCACAACAAAACAATGTAAATAAGAGTTTCTCATCATTAGAAGGCTCACAGGCGAGTTCAATCAAATCTGAAGTTCTTAAGGAGCTGTTAGCTTCCATTAAACCGCCAATAATAAATAGTATTATTGATGCTAACGCCAAAACGAACAGATGTGCAGAGGTATCAAATAACCAAAAACAATCCGAGCAGGCGGAAAGTCTTTTCACTCAGCTGGTTCGCAAGTGCAACTCACAATGTGAAAAGACATTTCTAGCTACTCAAGAGATTTTGAAACGCCTTAACGACGTAGGCAATAGCCGTGTCATTGACACAGATTATTCAAAAAATCAAATATCTTTTTGTGACGAAAAGCAGATGGAAGTGAAGGCAGACATAGCAAGTGTGGATAAATCAGTTGAGTCTATGAATCAACTGCCAAAGCAATGTCTCTCAGCATGCCAGCCAGAAGATGAAGCTGATCTGATTTCATTGAACAGCGATTGCAGAAGATGCCGTGCAGTGAAAAATTCATTGGATCTGAAACAATGTCGTATGAAACAAGATAAAAATGACTGCTTATCCACATTCGTAGAATATAGTGTGGAGGCAATTACACGTTGGCCCAGCAAGGACTTTAATTCAAAGTGTGATCTTCTAGAGCTGAATGAATCCAATATAGAAGAACTGATGGAAGACATGAAAAAATGTTGCCATCAGACGCACTCCAAGTATGTCTACATTAAAAACAATAACAAAATGAAAATAATAAATTTTCCTTCCATTTTTTGCAGCTCGAACAGCAAATCAAAAGTTCCGCTGCTGCTTTTGCCTTTTGAGAATGCAGATGGAAATATGGGCACCATTTGCCAACCGGATGAGTGGTAAGTAAGCAGTTGAATACCTTTTCCATTCATCATAATAATCCTATTTAAATAGGCAAGAACTAGATGAAAGTCAGTTGCCGAAGATTTTCAATAGCGCCACCAGTCAGCGATCGTCGGAATGTTTGGGTTTTTCAAGCTATTGTCCAGAGGCTGATAAACTGGGCTCTGATATGGAGAAGAGCACTCGAGTCGACTCTCAGACATACTTAAAGGCAAGAGAAGCTATAAGTAAAACAGATCAGTTTACAGTAAAGTGTGATTCCAGTGTGAACTCAAATTCAAAAGATTCTATAAATCAAATCGAACCAAAAATTAATGCTATGGAGCCAATCTGTAATGATGCACGCCTTAATGAGGAATTTCAAGCATTCCTTGAGGCTAGGCGTTTAGACAGCTCCCAAAACTCCCACACTATTGAAAAACAAACAATTCAAGTGCAAAAAGACCTTAATGAATCCAAAGAATGTGAAAAATGCGATGCTTATGAGCAAGAGTTGTTGCTGAAGTCAACTCGCTATGATGCTGTTGACAGAGGCTCGAATCACAGAGAATCTTATGATGCTAGGGGCAATAAAATAAGTCAAGCTGTTGCAAATGATAAAAATGTCATTGTACTGATGAAAATACGCAAGTTGCGAAGTCCAAGCAGAGGCGTCAAAGACATCAATGAACTTAAACCAAGCAGAAACAATGAGTATCCTCAGAGTAGCAGGGAACTTGTTGCTGAAGATATTGGCAATAGGAGAAGCCAACAGGAGCAACAGTTGCAAGCGCAGGAGGCTCAACGGGGTAATTTATATACAACATTGGAGCAAACTTATCAACAGCTCCATGCTGATTATCAACAACAAGGGGAAACACAATGTCCACCATCACGAACACAACGGTCACAGATGATGCCACCAACAACCAATGAAGTTGCAAGAAATATTACGGAATCCTTCTATCAGCGAACCTTGGCCAAATATGGCCTGCTGCGCATGCCCAGGCAATTCTCCAACTGTTTTTAGAAAATAAATTGCAAAAAAAAAGCAAAATTCGGATCGACCTTAGCTTTATTTTAGTTCTTTTCCAATTTGTTTGACCAGGTGTAGCGACAGATGCGGCTGGTCAAAAGCCGTGGCGGCGCTGTAGTTGAGGTGGGCTTCAATATCAGACAGGTGCGTCCAAAGCGCGCCATAAAAAGCTTTCCAGCCGGACACGAACTGCCCGTCTTGTTGCGCGAATGGTGCTCCTTTTGCAGTGAATTGTCCGACTTCTGCTCACTTTTGCGCTTGTAGCTGCATGTTTTCATATGTCTGACTGTCGTTTGGGATACGTTGCAATGCAGCTCCCTTCCTGCTGACTCCTGGACGTCATCATCCTGCATATCTTCATGTACATCTTGCTGCGCCTCCGCCAGTATATCCGCCTTAATATCGCCCTGTATGTCTTGCTGTATGAACGCCTTTGGTTCTTCTGGTATGTTTGCTGGATTCCTAGAATTCTCGTGCTGCAACTGCCGTTTAGATGACTTTATTGCCATCATACTTGACGGCTTGGCATCTAGACAGCTCCTGTCGCAAAGGCAGACATTTTGATTTTGTAACAGCTTCTGTTGCTGTTGCTGCTGTTGCTGTAGTTGCTGCTGTTCCTGCTGTTGCAACAGCTGTTGCTGCTGGCAATCATTGCAGAGAGCTACGCAAGAATGGGGCTGCATTTGGCAGTGTGAGCAGTGCGGTGTGTTGCAGGTGGTCATACTGACCTTTGGCGTTCTATAGCACAGGCAAGGAGATGAGCAGCCTCTTACTGGCTGCAATCTCTGTTGTAGTGCAAACGAATCAGGCGTCGGCAACATATGATGACTGCAATGGCCAGGTATCACCGGTACATGGCCAAAGCCGAGCATGGTTTGTGCCATTGTTGGTTTCAACAAACAGCAGCTGCTGCAGCAGTGGCCATAAGTTGCTGCTAAGCCAGGATGTTGCTGTTGTGCATAAGCTTGAAATTGTTGTTGTTGTTGCTGCTGGTGCTGCTGGCAACAGTGACAGCATTTGCAACAATCGCTGTAGCTGCCAGTGGGCTGCAAGTGTGGACAATTTGCACAACTATGAGCGTAGTTCATTGCTGGCAAGAATTGTTGTTGCTTTAGGGATTGCTGCTGTGCACTAATTGTCGATGCTTTTTGTGTGGCGACTGGCAGGAAGCTGATAGTCACGTGTGGCGTCGTCCCAGCCTGTGTCCGTTCATTCCAGGTTGCAGCATTCGTAGCAACAGCTGGCGTTTGCTTCAACTTGTTGGCCATTTGGACGGCGCACATCTCGCTCAGTCTTCGCAGCGATGGCACATTTATGTTATCCGGCAATGTGCAGGTCACGTCTGTCGCCTGGCAGCCTCGACTCCTGCCCTTGTTGAGCGCGGTCGCTCGGAGCGCGCATTGCAGCAGAAACTCGTCCGTCTGGGAGCCCATATGAGCGCTCATATCGGCTGGCGTCGTCTGCTGCTCGGCATGTGAGTGGTTGCTGGGCACTTGAAGTGTTTCCTCCATTCGCTTGCGTATCAGCGCATCCTCAAGCACCACAAAGCTCGGCTTGCCGCGCAGCTTCTTATTGTAGATTTTGACAAAGCGATCGTGCATTGTCTCCAATGAGCGCGCATCAATGCTGATCATATCGTTCGTCTCCTCACTGTCTTCCATCTCGGTATCCGAACTGCCGGTGTTCTCTTCGAGCAGCGCTATGCGTATGCGCTGCTTTCCCTTCTTAGACGATGTGCGAGATCCATTGTGCATCTTCTTTGGGCTACTCATTTGCTCACGCTGGCCGCTGGGTTGAACTTCGATTTTACCGTTATCATCCACCGTGACTATAAAGCTGCGTTTTCCATTATTCAGATTGGATTGGCTGACGTTAATGTCGTTAGACACATGCTCCCCGGTGGACATTATATTATTGTCGATTTTTTGGGATCCGAAAAAAAAACTTTTTTATATAATTTTATATATAAAGTTAGTTACATCTGAATTTTGTTATGAGTTCAGGCTGCAAAAGATTCCTGACTACTAGATCTTACACTGATATTTTTTTAACATAATAGGCCGAAAGAAGAAAGTATTTTGTATTCTGTATTGTATTATAATGAGCAAAATTAGTTAAATATTTATTTACAAGTCATCTGTTGCAGCTGCCTCGCAGTCCATTGTATCAACTAGAGTGAGCGTAAGTTAGAGTGAGATCGTGTGCAGAAATGTTTTGTACTCAGAGCTGTGAGCATCACATCAATGCGACCTCTTCGGGTCGAGTTTTGGGTTCAAATGGGACGCAGCAGCAGCAGCAGCAACAAGTGCAACCGCCAGAGCAACAATATGTAAACAAGAGCTTTGCTCTGATACCAGCGCCAGGACTCGAGGCAGTTTCATCCCAGATAGGCGTATGTGTTGTTACTGAGACTCCAGAGGGTTTAAGGTACAGCAGCCACAGCAGTAACTTTTAAACAATTGATATTTAATGCACTTTATCTTTTGAAGCTTCGACTGCAATGTGCCACTTCCTAATTGCTACGATTTTGATGCAGGCAACCAGTCCATGCCAGCTAAAACCCCGCCTGGCTGTGTAGTTTCTTCTCATAATATCGAGAGCCCAGTCGAGCCGAAGCACAGCCCGTATATTCAGTGTGGCAATGAATATCAAGTGGATCGTTCGCAAACAAAAAAGCCAGAACAGCAACCAGCAGTGCATAACATCCAATCCGTTCAGCAAACGCAGCCTCGACAATTTCATTTGCAATTGCCCATTTTCTTTGGCAACATGCAATCAGCACCTGCTCCATGCACACATCAGCTGACTTCATTTTGCGATTTGTGCCAAGCTCTTAGCCAACAGCCTTGGCAATCGCAAGCGCAACAGCTACAGCTACAGCTACACCAACAGCCACAGCAGCAGTCGCAGCAGCCCGCCCAATGGCAGTGTCCACTACAGCAACAGCTACCACGGCAACAGGTGCACAGTCAACAGATGCAGCAACAATTACCACCCTTTCTGGGTGACCAGTCTGTGACTGTGAGGAGCTTTGATGTACCCTGTCGGATTATGGAAGTCCACGGAACTAATGCAGGCTCTAACCCGATGCAGCCAATGTTTATTCTAGAAATCCTGCCGCAAGAGCATGCCACACAAGAAATTAACAAACTGAATCAGCAAACATTACCAATGCCTAGTATGTCTTCGTTTGCAAGATGCTCAACAGAAACATCAAGAAAATCGACCACCTGTGCTCCAATGAATATGTGCTATCCATGCACATCCTTATCACCACCAAAGCCGCCAAATTCGATATTTAAGAGAGTGCCACCCAATGGAACGGCTGTGAGCAATGGCCAAGAATCTCGAAAATCAGAAACTTGTTTTTCGCATAGACTGTCGAGTTGTAGAGCTCGAATGGCGAATGGCATGGGGAACATCAATGAGAGTGGGAATGTAACTAGAATTGGGAATGCACCAGGAAGTAGAAATGGAAATTCCCAAAACAATGGAAACAGATTTGTACACAGAAGTGGAATAGGTTTTGGAAGTAGAAATAATAAAGACGCTTATAAATCAAGCAATGGATACACGATGGGAAGTAGAAATGGGAATGAAAGTGCATGTGGACATGGTAATGGGACGACTTTTGGACGGACCAATGCATATGGGCATGCAAGGGGCAATGTAAGCGAATATACTAACAATGGCTGGCACCATGCGCACTGCTCTTATTGGCGTTATCCGGCAACCGTACGTCCAAGCACTGAATGGAATCAGAGATTCTAAAGACTTATCAAAATCCCACTCCAAAAGGTAATAGTTTTCGTGCACTTGCAAATAAAATTAAATAAATACAGATATAAATATTTAAATAAAAAAAAACATGCATTTGCTTAGTTAACTCTAGTCAGTGGTATCTCCAATACAATCCTTTCGTTAATTATCAAGATAGTCTTGCCTCAGCAATCTGCTGCAACAACAAACTAAAATATTAAATTCAATTATGTAGACCAACGTCAGACTCATTCGAGCGTGTAGCTTTCACCCACGGTCTGACAATTTAATTTATTAAGAAATCCATTTTACAGTGGGCGAGGCAAGGAACTTTTGAGTTGACATTAAATGGCAGCTGACCAGGAGCTTATCTTGATCTCCCATAGCGTTTAAGATTCTAGATTATTTCCGTTTTTGCAATTGTGCCCTTAATCGATTCCTATCAAAAATTAATTGAATGTTTAACATAATATTAACATAAATATATATTTATACATAAATACATATTTCAATTATAATAATAATTGTAATAGGAACACTCATCTCATTTAAAGCACTTACTTATATAAGAGATCACAAATAAATCGAGTTATTAGCTACAAGTATTCGATGCTTAGGAATTATTTGACTCCATATCGTTCAGATAATTTGAGACATAGTTGTCCATAATGGACGTTATCGCAGTTTGTTCGATTGCTTGATTCAACTGATTTCTGGCTTCAGGGGCTGGAGTTTCAGGCCGCGTGAAATGATTGGCAGTTGAGATGATATTGCTTGTCGCTGTTGCCGGAACAATGCTTAAGCAGTTTGCTCTGCGACGACTCACAGGGGCATTCGTTGTGGATCGCTGTGGATACGGATCGATGCTTCTGTAGTCGACAACAGTGTGTCGATGTGGCATAATGCTGTCGTTGTGGGATTGGCAGTCACTGGAGCTAGTTGTCATCGGTGGTTGCATATAGATAACTGGCGGCACTGCTCGTATCAGTCGACGCTGTGCCCCCACTTGTGGACTTCGCATTTGCAAGCTCTGTGCAAATGCATCCTGAAAGCATTGCAAACGCGGCTGGTAGGCGGGTGGCGGCAAACGTTGAAGAAAATGGGGATGTTGTTGTTGACTGAATGCAAAATGCTGTTGTTGTTGATGCTGCTGATGTTGCTGCTGGCATTCATATTGTTGCCGCTGTAGTTGCAATGAGCGCGTACACTCATGCAGCTGGCGATGTTTGTTAGCAATGAGCTGTTCCAAGCTGTTTGCTTCAGTATCTAGCTGCCTTTTTAGTTCGCTCTTACGTGCCTGAATAGATTCCTCCTGGTTTTTGCTCTCAATCATTTTGTTCATGAATTTTCTATGTAGGTCAGCATGTTGGCGTTCACAAATTAGCCGATCCGCATAGACTTCCTTGAGTGCCTTGTTCAAACTCTTAAACTGTTCATCCTCATGGCTCTTCAATTTATGATATTGTGCATTGAGTTGCTGCAACTCCTTTTGACATGCCTCCAAGTGTTGGTCTTGCAAGAAAGCTTGATGTTGCTGCTGTCGCAAAGCTTCCGCTTGCGCATGAGCCTGCGCCTGAGCCTGAGCCTGCGCCTGAGCTTGTGCCTGAGCTTGCGCCTGAGCCTGCGCTTCCGCCTGCTGCTGCTGCTGTTGCCAGTCATGTGACAATTGTTGCTGTGCAGTTGGCTGTGAGTAGGGGTACTTGTCAAAGTTCCAATGTTGCATATATTCGGGTGGATCCATAAAATGCTGTTGCATGTTTTCGTTCGGCAATAGATTGTTGTTACTAGCGTTAGTTGATTGTAGTTGATCTCCGGGGTAAAGAGGCGGCAGGATAATACGTTGCATCATTTTTTGCGTATAACTTGAGGCATTCAGTCTCTCAGCGGGCATATAGTGTGCATTAGGAATAGATTGCATACTTGCTGCAGGCAAATATTGTTGCTGCGACATATCCAGCTCCTGCAATTGTTGCTCTGCTACAGATTCGTCACCTTGCTGCTGTACTTCTGCTTCTTCTGGCTGCAGTACTTCCAGTTGCTCAATTATTTCTGGCATCGATTGTTCTAGAGACACATCCCCAATATGTTCATTGAGCTGTTCCTGTTGTTGCGCTGCATCAGCTCCTATGCCTTGGTTAAAGCTCAAATTATTCGACAAACTTATATGGTCCAACTCCTCCATAATGCCCATTTTTATATCCTCATCATTCCCATTCGGGTTATGCCAACGTAAGTGTGGCAACTGGGACAGCTCTTGCTTATCCGCCAGCAGCTGATCTTCACTCTTGGGGCTGCAAGCAATATAAAGTAAGTACACATACATACATCAATCGAGAGCCGCTCTTTGCTTACTTTAAATCTAAACACACAGCTTGGCTTTGTTGACGATTGGACACGACCTCTATAAATTCGTCGGTGCCATCCTCTTTAGGGTCGGGCAAAGACGAATTGAGTACCTCTTCGATTATGGTGCAACTCTCATCATAGCTGTACAGTTGACTCCTATTCTCATGCTCCGAATTGAGGTTGGACATGCTCAGAGACTGAATGTCATCTAAGTTATCTCTTTCGGGGCTTTCAGTTGGCTCCTGCTTGATGGACAACTCTTCATCTCTGCTGCCTACAGTGATCTCAAAGTTTTCTTTTGACTTTGGCTCCTCGGCGCACTCATTTGGAACTTCCTTTAATTTCGTCGATTTTTTCCTCTTCAATTGCTGGGCTACGTAGCGAGCCCGACCCGATCCAACCGGAAATTTTAGCATTCTCATGCAATAATCACTGTTTTTGCTAATTTGATCCAAATACTGATACTTCCGCATATGAAGTTCACCCCGAGCCAACTCCTTAGGTATGAACAGGTTTTCGTGGGAGTAGACGCTGGCTCGGCGCTTCTTCGTTTCGGCTCTGTGTGAAGGTAAAAGCGAAAGCGTTGTCAGTCTATCAAATTATCATTATCAGTATTTATTCACATGGAAAGTGAGTGCCTTTCTTCCAGAACTAGCGGTCTTTCCTCACGCTCTTTCGGACGACTATCCTTTGGCTTCTTAGACTCTTGTCCAGAGTTATCAGTTTCATTGATTTGCCTATACAGCCAAATAAATTAGTTATTTTATACACACTAGCAGAGATTTTATATACACGACTTACTCAACGGTTGGCAGTTCTACGTTATTAGTATCATTGTTCGAGTTAGAGTCTAACTCCGACTCAAGTTTTGCTTCGGTCGCCGCCATATCCGTTTGGCAACTGCTCTCACAGAGCTCAATGCGTTTGTCTTTTATAGTATTTATCAATGTTTACAGCAATCTCACATTTAATAGTGTGGCTAATTCACTTGAAACCTCTCCGATTTGGAAATCTGATTTTTGTTTACATTCAACTTGTCAAGCTCCGCACGTTACGACTTACCCATCCGTGCTAAAGGAAAAAAAAAGAAATAACAACTTAACGCAAACTCAAACTTTTCATATTTATGTATATATGTATGTGTGTACATAAGTATATATGCCGGTTAATAAATGATTATTTATTATTGTAATTTGCTTCGATTTTTGTGTTCTGCACTGCTTCTCAAATTTCTATCTTGGGTCTGCCAACAAAACTCTTATTTACGTCACTTTTCACATGTCAGCTATTCTCAGGAGCAGATCATAATGCGCTTCTAATTTTTTGATAATATAATTTAACAGATTCGAAACAGTATTTAAAATACTGCATTCGAAATGTTGCCTAAATTAATATACATAAATAATAATAATAATACATAATAAAACAATACTAAAACAAATATGTGAATATTTATTATGGACAAATTTATATTCCTTTTTATACACCAATTAGAATTAAACTATGGTAAAATACTACAATAGAATGTAGAATAACCATTGTCAATGACATAGTTTTGAGTGCAGATTCACTATTACAGTCATTTAGTGAACAAGTTAATAAATATTTGATAAAGACTACATTAAACACAATAACCCTATGCTTAAGTATTTAATTTATAAATTTGGAGGGAATATAAATAAGTTGATTTGTAATACTCGTTTTATGAATTAAATGCTTGAGCATAAGCTTATTTCATTATGAATGAATATTTGTGTACGAAACCGACTTAACGTCTATAATTTGCTCGTGTTTTCCGCGAACGGGTGATTAGGCATAATTTTGTTTATTTACAATCGCGACTCGTTACTCTCACAGACACAGACAAATAATAAACATAACATTCCCCTTTCGTAGGTCGCGTATGATTTTGGTTTAGGCTCTCGATACCGACGCTGGCGCGACGAAATTCGAGTTAGCCGATGCCGACAAAACGGACGCGTCGTGTTGCAGCGCCGAAAACTGAATGAATGCAACGGTTTCAGTTAATATTATTTGTATGCATTCTTATTAGTGTTAGGAAAACTGCTGTACCCCTCACCGACCATACAATTATGGCGCATTATATTTATAAAATAGAAACAAATAGTGTACCAATCATGTGCGCTCGAGTAAACCGTTATAGATTTGACAGCAGAGATATTACCATACAGCAATGAGTTCGTATTATAATACCACCAATAACACAGGATAAACGGTGCTTGCCCAACGGTAAGGACACGTCAGCGTAGTTCCTTTACGGCAAAATCACCCGGCGTATTCTGAAGAATATAATTTTTTGTTACGTGCAATTGTAATTGTAATTGTATTTCAAACACTTTCGCCGCACCTGGCACACTGCAACGTAGACTTGTCGGACATCAATTTTAAATGACAATTTTTTATTGTTCTATTAATAGCTGTTCTACATGTATTAAAATAGCTAAGAGTGCCTTGGATGCGAACTATAGATAAGTGATCCTAGGCTTTATTGATTTAGCTGTCAAACTTACATTTGGTAATAGATTAAATTCAGTAGCATTATTATACACATTGACATATATTTATTATAGATCGAATCTAATTTAATTAAATTAATTAATTTGAAATGGAGGTTATTTTCTCTATCATTCCTTTAAGTCGAATAGTAACCTAACGGACGATTATTTTCAACTAAATTTGACTTATAAAATATCGTATAATCGATAAGAAGGCCAAAACCTTTGGCAGAGTTGGCAGCCCTGTTGCAACTAGTATTTTCGATTTCGGTTTTTCTGGTCACACTGTCGCGTAAAAAGTGGAAGCAATTGGAATATAATAAAGAAATTACTGATTAAAGTGAAATCGTGCAATAAATATGGATAAATTAACAACAATAAGTGCCACGCTGTTCATGGCAGCCGATGTGTTTGCCATTGTTAGTCTGGCTCTGCCCGATTGGATAATTACAGAGGAAGCTGGTAGCCGCTGTATACAATGCCAACAAGAGCTAAATAATAACAATTTGTTTGTGTTTTACAGGAGACATACGTCTGGGACTCATGTGGACTTGCATGACTCTGTATAACCGCCCTCAGGTTTGCTACACTCCAGATCTACAGCCGGAATGGCTAATCGCGCTCGTTTGCATTTTCATTGGCTGCATTTGCATCACCACGACAATTATATTGCTGGCATCCAGCACTTGGGACCGCAACGTTATTCCATATGCTCGCTGGGTGGGCTTTGCTGCAATGGTTCTGTTCTGTATGGCAGCTGTTGTGTTTCCCTTGGGATTCCATATTGAGGAGATTGGCGGGCAGGCATATCAACTGCCAAATACGTTTAAAATTGGCATATCATACATAATGTTTGTATTAGCGCTGTGGATAACAGTTGTCTCCGAACTGTTTGCCGGCAAAGTATGCTTGCCGCACTTCTAGAGCGTTCAGTTCATTAAATAGATTTATGTGTATATAGAAGTCGCCTAGTAATAAGTTCTGAAGTACAATTTGTTTACATATTTTCTGTGATTTGTTACATATATTGTTTTTATGTATACTTTGATGTACTTGATATTAACAATTTATACAATTTTTTTAATTTTGAATATTTTATGCAACTTATGCAACACAGAACTGTCCTGTGACAAATATTGAAATCTCCTTAGTATTTAAGTGTTTGATTTTATATACATACATATGTATTTAAATATATATACATTTCGTCTAGGCATTTACATTTTTCACACTTAAATAAACCAATTAAAAAGAATAACTCTTCATTACTCGCACATCAAATACACTAATTTTGTATACTCTCTTGGATGTACAATGTAAAAGACGGCGCACTTCATGAACGGTCGAATGACAACTGGATAGCCACCGCCTTTGCGCCTGCGTTGTGTAAACATGTATAAAAGACCGCCTTGAAAGAAACAACAGAAACAACTTCAGAAATACGACACAATGGGCAATGCCGAGTTAAACCAAATGCACTGCCATGTATTAATTTTCTGCTGATTGAAGACATTTGCAACTGGACACCACTTGACGGCTGTCCACTTAAGATATCCAGGGTTGAAGACCATAAATATAATTTGAAGATCTTTGTGGGTTGAAGACCATAAATATAATTTGAAGATCTTTGTGCGCATAGCAAGTAATAAATTTTAGGTTTGATAATCTTGGCCATTCACCAACAGCTTGTAATAGTTCTTGGTCAGAGTGTCCTCTTCCATCCAGCATATAATTGCGAATATAAAGACAGTTGTTTGCCAAACGAACTGAAATTTTAAGATAGTCAACATATTATCGACATTATCCAGGCGCAAGCCCTTAGTGGCCATGAAGAGCTGATGATGGGCATACAGAATCGAGACGAATCCTATTATATACAAAACAAACCAAAGAATCTTGGAGAACCAGAAAAGCCTTATCGTCAATTTCCACAAGCGGCAATGGTACTCTTTGGATAAGATTAGGAGACACACCGAGTGCAGAGTATCACAGCCCACGCAAGCCAATGCGGCAGCTATTGCTGGCAGCGTATACTCATATTCTCGTTCGTGGATCTCCAGAACTTGGTGTGTCGCATAAGGAATACCAAAAAATGTCTTATACTGGTTGGCTAGCGTGAAGGGGTGCTTGGCCGTAATGTTAGCCAGATTCAGGAAGCACAGATACGCGGTGAATATCTTAAATAGAAAATCACAAGCAAAAACAGACATCATTAAACGGAATACTGACTGCTCGGAGAACGATTTGAATTGACGTTAATTTTGTTTTGCAATAAATAAAGCTGTATAATATTATAACGAACTTCTAATACCTGACGAAAGTAGAGCAAGTACACTTTATTGTAGTTAAGTTCAATCAATGACACTTTCTCCAGTGACAACTTAAAAATCTCAAATATATGAATTAAAACTCTGTTTTGTCTTTCATTGTATATTTTATTTAATAAATAGTATTTGATAAAATTATTGAATTACAATAATCGAATATTTTCTAAATAGCCAAACAACTTGAAGTACTTAATAATATTTTTATATGTGTATAAAAAAAAGCACAGCAATCTCTATGTATGTGTAGTTATATATATTTTTGTCAAATTCAAATGAATATATATATTTATTACATTCGTAAATATTTCGATTATATTTTGGTGGATATTTGTAAATCTTGATAGCAAATAGACAGATATGCACATATTAATTTTTCATAGATAAGAAACAATCATCAGAATAGTTTTAATCGGAGGTTTAGTTTCTATTTGATGGGATATGTTAAGTTAGGGACTCTTTGTGTTGCTCGGTTTGGGTGTTTATATTCAGAAAGAGTGGCACAATATCAAAAATTATTTGGTAAAAAAATATACAGTTTCATAAATAGTTTGAGGTCTTCAACATTTGGTGAACCGTGTTGTTGTTAGAGCTCTGATGGCACATAGTTTGTTTAACTTGCAAGGATTAAATTAACTGGAGTGTTCCAATAGATAACGTTATAGAGTCATATATCAGTTAGTTGAGTGAACAGAAATATTGGCAATTAGCCCAAGTACATATCTATTGGAACACACTCTCAATAAATACGGTTAAGCCCTATAATAATTTGATTAATGTTGATTATTTACTTTGAGGTGGGCTAATTTGCATTTGTTATTTAAAATTGGTTAGTATAACTGTATTTATGTAAGCAATATTTTCTATATAATTATTCGCTGTTTAAGTGAGCTACGCAATTTGTGCTAAATAACAATTAAACATTAACTAAGCCAAATACTTAATGCGTATAATTCTTAATGTGCAACGCAAATTAAATGCTTAAAATTCATTAAATCACTTAAATAACATAATTTCAAAAATAAATAACAACACGCCTTAACATAATATTTAACTATACACAAACAGCATTTACTATTAACAACAACGAATTGCGCGAATTGCTTTTTACTGGATCGCTTCCAATTACAATTTGCCGTCGAAAGGTGTCTTTACAAAGTATGTGACTAGATTGCCTTTGCCCTTGACGTAGGTGAGGCCCCGGCATTCGCACTCATATCCGGCGGCCATTAATATCTTAGCTGTATTCTCCGTTGTCTGGCGCATAAAAGAATTTCAATGAGCTGCAGGTTGGGCGGAGGAAGATGTCACAATTGTTACTCACCTGGAGGCGGCCCATGACGCCGCATGAGTCCATGCGGGATGCCACATTAACGGTGTTGCTCCAGATATCGTACTGTGGCTTCTGGGCGCCAATCACGCCCGCAATTACCGGACCATGATTCAAGCCGATGCGTAAGCGGAAGCGCTGGAACGACTCGCGATTAATTGAATCCAATATGGACATCAAAGCAATCGCAAATTCAACCAATATGACCACATTGTGCTCCTCGGTACGTTTCTCATCCTAAACAAAAAATGTCAGAAAATAAAAAAGGAAAGAAACGAGTATGAACAAAAGTTACTGAGCGTTGGCTTTTGGGTATTTTCATTATGCTCGTTGTCGCTTTTATTGGCCTGGTCAGCCGACGTGAAAGCCAATTGAGCGTATGCTGCCCAAAGTTTGGCTAATCCCTGCCCAATGGCAACCCGCATTTAGTATCCCTTTTTCATTTTCTTTCTTTTTTGCTTTTATTCCCTATTATGTGAAGGGTCATTGTTTGATTTAACTGCTGGGTACGCCTTGTGTGTGTGCCAACACGGTTTAATTAAACTACTAAGCTGCGATTAAAAGACATTTAAACAGTAAATAAGATTCGAGCAGTTGAAATTGGTCTTTTGCTGCTAGCTAAGTGAAATTGAGGAAATTCCGAATCAGATCAAAACGAGTTTGCAGATATATCAAAAAATGTGTTTTAGTATAGAATTGCATAATTATATGATAAGAGCAGAGTATACTTTAGTATAAAATACTATATTATAAATATATTACATATATATAAGCACACTTTATAGCTGACTTCGATTTTATAGACATTTAATACATAGTTGAACTTACCGCAAAGCTACGCGACTATATATATTGCATGCCAGGTAATCACAATGTTGTTATTTATAGTATTAGTCAAGCGTTAAAGAAATATTAATTAATTTACATAGACATTCCACAGATAAAAGAATTTTATTAATTTACTGCAGCAACTTACCGTGGCGCCATCCTCCTTGCCAGGTCGCAGGCCAGATGCACACATATAGGTGCTGGCAATGGTTTTAATCTTTTCGATGCCACTGAATTTCGGTTTTAAAAGTAACTGCAAGATACGCTCCAATGTGAAATAGATCTCAGAGATGATTCTTAAATGCGACACTCACCTTATCGAAGTCGCAAATGATCTCGTTCAACAGACGCAAGCACTCCAGGCCCTGCTTATTAACGTCTGTCTCGTCATAGAACTCCTTGTAGTTGGGTATGGACGCAAACATGACGGCCACGCAGGAGTAGCTTTCGTGATACAGTTCCGTGGAGCGTTCCAGATGCAGAAAGTGGGTGGCCACGTGAGCCGGCAGAATGTTCTCCAACAGAATCTGAGAGCGTAGTTAGAAGATGAATAAAACAACTCACTTGCAAATTATGAATCAACTTTACCTTATTGATGCCTCGCATTGTTTCAACCTCCTCTTGCTCGACCTTGAGCTTGGCCTTCCACAGAAAGTCGGTGCGTGCCACATATTCACCCTGGCGATCCAGAGTGTGCAGCACGGCAATCACGAGCAACAGCAGCAAGAATCCTTTGACCTCCAAAGGTAGTCTAACAGTACAAAGAGAAGCTTTAGCTTTGACTGATCCCAGTTCGATTCGTTCAAGACTCACCCATTGTTATAGTTGACCACATTGTAATGCTCAAATAAATCGCTATAGCTGAGCACAATCGTCTGTCCGATCAGGGCCACTATCATGGCAATCAGCTTGAGTATGAATCCAGATCTCAGGAAAGCCGAAATGGCCGCCAAGCTGACGGCGCAGCAGCAAAGAAATATGGGAGCTTTTGGTATGGCATTGGCAATATCCAGGGGTTGCATGTCGTCCGGTGCTGTGCTGTTGCTGAAGGTATCGTTGCTGATATTAGTTGCATTGCTCTCCACATTGGACATGTCGTCGGGCAGCGAATAGTTGATCTATAATAAAGTATGACTAACGACCCGTCGATTCACACATCAAGATAACTCTTTCGCTTACCACACTGAATACGGCACAGGCTGAGATGAGTATGTTGACAATGATGAACATGGCCATGCGCAAAAATCGACTGCTGGCCACCACCTGGCCAGGCCCATTACGCTCTGTGTTCGAGGCATGCACATCCGGCACGGACATATTGCTCAAATAGAGGAACAGCGCAAGGGATATGAAGCTGGCCAGCAGTGAGCCCAGCATCGCCAGATTCCTGTCAGGGGGCATTCAAGTCTGAGTTAAATAAATCGTTATTGGTATTGGATCTCACCTACAGTTCAATAACAATCAGCTGCACCACGGCCAGCGAGAGGAAGAGCACGAAGGCGCATATCAGATCGAAGCGGAAGTGCGTGTCCGGCTGTTCTCGGTACATGGCCTCCCGAGGCGTGTTCCGGTACCACATGGTGAATGGCTTTAGCTCTGTGGGCGGTCCCAAGAAGTTAAAATTGAAACATTTACGCTCGGGCGGCAGCAAATTTGATTCAATCATGGCAATGCTCTGCAAGGGATAATAGAGGTTTGTCAACTTGATGGAGGCGATGGCGGAGTAAGCAACAGCAGCAGCCGGTGCCCAATGGCTCCGAAATCAAGCCTGTTGCTTGCTGTTTATTTAATTTGACCAAACGACCAAGTCCGCAAAACAAATTGAGTTTAATTCAATTTAATTTTAATGTCATTCCCGGCTGTTGCTGCTTGACCCCAGGCAGTTGGCAGAAACTATGGTCCACACCCAGAACCAGAACCAGACCCAGACCCAAACCAACACTCACAGGCATCCATCTACATTCACTCACCGCCAGTCCAATGTTTTTCACCAGCTTGGATTCGGCAATGTTGGCAAAAGGTCGATCGGCACCCCAGCATTCCACATATTTGGTCATCTTTGAAGAGGGACGATTGCGTGTGACATGGCCTGTTAAAAATAAAGCAATTCAATTGGTTATTTATTTAATAGATTTACGGCTTGAAGAGTTTGCCTTGAAAATTAGAAATAAATTTGCATGCAATAAACAATAACTGCGATAAGTAGAAAAGCGAGAACTCGCTTAGAAAAGAGAAATTTATTTAGTCAAATTTAAAAATTGTTAAACTCGTGATATCTTAAATATATTTATGTACAAGAAACATGACTAAAATAAGCAAAATATACTACATTGTTCTTGCTTGTCTTTCTGCTATACATTTGCAATCAAATTGCTTTAAATTTGGTTTTCTTACAATTCACTGTCATTATATTTACCACGTTATTATATTTAATCCTTGACTTTTAAGCTACGTGTTAATTCGTTTGTCGACTTGCCACACAATATTTAATCAGTTTTATTCGTGTCCGAGCTCGCATTAAAAATGCCATCAAATTATCCATTTGGCAGCCGGAGGCACGTGACGCTCCCATATAAAAAGCCATAAAACGAACAATGGACCACAGCTGCGCTGGCAGTGGCAACGAGCACATAGCTCAGTTGGCTGTCAAAAGAAGCTTAATTGCCATCGTTGGCCAGGTGCTGTGCTATCCGTACACACCTGGAAGCGCCCGGGCCAATTCGCAGCGTGCATGGTCATGGCTAACTTGGCACAAAGGCCAACCAACAACCAACAGCCAACAAGTACAACAACAACGACAACAACAAGCGCAAGCTTATGATGCAAAAGTTGGAATACTGACGATAAAATTATGCATAAACTGGAGCTCATTTTCGAAAGTGATTTTCAACTGTTGCGCTTAATGGGCTTCCCCTTCCACAGGCCCCTACCTCACCCAATGCCCGTTGCAATCTTCACTCCGTCTCTGGCAACTCACCTGCATGACTGCGAAAACTTTCGCCGCTGTGTATGGATAATTTGCGTCCCTCGATAAAGGCGCCAGAGGAACGGCGTCTGTCTGCGAAGGACATCAGGCCTGAATGGAATAAAGAAAATTCAAGAAGTTCAATATTTCAATTCATCTCTAATTTTGTAAAATTTTGTTTTAAATTTAATTTTTATTTAAATATATGTGGAATAATTTTTATAGTATATATATACTTATCAATATAAAAGTTATAAGCTGTCTTTTCAAGTTGCTTACATGCAATTTCAACTGAGTTTGTGCAAACTTTCAACTGTTTCAACTTACCCTGCACGGATAACTTGCGTCGGGAGCGCTCAGGTGCTTCGGCCACAGTTAAACTATTGGCGCCAGTTGCTGCTCCTGCTGCTGTAGCTGTTGTTGATGTGGGCGTAAGGTTGGCCGCATTGGCTGTTGCTGCTGCTGCTGCTGCTGCGGCTGCCTGGGTGCCGCTGTTGGAAATGCCACTCTCGCTGCCACTCATACTAAGCAGATCCTCGGCGGGCAAGGACAATGCGGCCGACTTGGCTACTGATTCGGAGGCCGCGGAGTCGCCGCTGCCGCGATGTGCCACATTTGGTGTTGCCTCATTGTTGATTTCTGGTTCGCTGCACTTGCCAACCAACGGTTCAGTGGCAATAGCATCATCCTCCTCTTCGGACAGTTCCTTAATGGACATGGATGCAGCTGAGGTGAGCGGAGCGTGCAGTACACCATCCTGGCTGTTCGTCGATGTGGGTGAGAGCCGGTCAGCTGCATCGGACGCAGTAACTGGTGATCGAGTTTCAGCAGGTAGAAGCTTCTCTGTTACATCGATATCTTCCTTGACAGTATGTTCTTCGACTGGCTCCGTATGCTCAATGCACTCCACAACTCGCGGCACACTGTGCATATAGGCAGGCTGTCGAGTCGATGGTTAACTGAGTGCCTCGCATTCGAATGAATGAAACAAAGAAACTTACCTTGGGCGGCACAATGAGATAAGTTTCAATTTTATGATCCGCCAGATATGCATCTCGGCCACCGCCCTCGCCCTGCTCCACCTCAAACTTGTCGCCCAGAAAGTCCAAAGTTTGCTTTGTGATGTGCACGCGACTGTGAATTATATGTGGATTCATTGAATATATTACTTCCCCGCTTCATTGTTCTATTGTATATACATGTATAGGCATATAAATTAAAGAACCTCTCCACAATGCGTGTGGTCTCTCTCCACTTGGCATCCATTTCCGTGCTCTCAATTGTAATTTTATTTTATTTTATTTTATTTATGCCTCTGTTGCGCACTCCTCAAAGAATTCGTGCGTAACACGCAAAATGAGCTCCTAACTTTTATGCGGCTCATTGAACAACGTTTCAATCCAATTTCAAATAATTGCAAGCCAACGAAATATCTGAGAAGATGTCAACTAAATAGAAACGTGTGTCTAATGCCATGGGCAAAAGAATAAATTCAAATTTTATTTTTGCAATTTAATTCAATTTTGTTATTTTAGCTAAAAGTATCTTTAAGTAAAACTTCAGTCAAGAACTGCCTGAATTATGTCTCACAAAATATAATCGCGTCACTCTGTTGTTTGATTAACCTTTTGTTAACCTCTTGACACGGCCACAATTATCTGTACTTAGAAAGAGCAACTTTAATTGTAGATTAAACTCCCTCTCAAATTGGATAAATCGCTTTATAATGACCAGTCCTTGTCAGTTGTCTGTGCGTTTATTCTATTCTCAGGTCAGACACAACTCTAATTACAGCTACCTTCGCGTCCGGCAAGCCGAGCCGCCTCGTGCTGCAGTTGAAGGTAGGACCCGAGGCTAAAGGCGTGTTTAATTGCAATGCCCATGAAGACACATTAAAAATGGTATTATGACGTGTAGGCCAGCACCAGCAGCTTGTTCACCTGCTGCCTGAGGGAGGCTCGCGTTTGTTTTCGTCTGGTTAGTTGGCTTTGTGTGGAATTAAAGGACAAAAAAAATGACACACTTACCCCGCAACGCCGCCGCTCTCCATGTGGTTGGCCAGGGTAACATCATCGCTCCAAACATCAAATTGCCACTTGCGTAGGCCAAGGACGCCGCAGAGCACGTTGCCCGTGTGTATGCCAATTCGCATGTCAACATTTATGCCGGTCGCCTCACGCACGTGTCTGCCGGAACGAAAGCAAACGAAGGACAAACAATGAAACTCGTCCAGTTGAGCCGGGCATGTACAGAAATATTTACATACTTATATACTAACTAGTTCTAGAATTGCGTAACGAGCACAACTTTATGTGCCATAAAACAACAGGCCAACAACAGGCCAGCCTTTGTGAGCCCTGATATATGACATGCGGCCGACCGACCACTCACAGAAACACACACGTGTACACACAGCAACGAGCTGTTGAACAAGTCCTTCGGCCGGTATTTAACAACAAATAGTATTCTTGTAGTGCAGTGTGATGTGTTTGCTGCGGCAAATGAATCGCAACAGAAGTAAATTGTCTTGGAAAACAAATCACATGGGCGTCCTTTAAGTTGATTTGTTTTCATTTCTTTTGTTTTGTTTTTACTTTGGGTCATTTGCTTTGCTCAACGATTGTAACACTTATGTACATACTCAAGCAACAGCCTCTACTGGCCAGACACATGAAAAGCCTCAGGTTTTCTTAATGCCAAAGTTTCAGAGCGCCCCCCTTTATGAATTTGTAAAGTTTTGGGAATTAAATTTAATTATGCAGGAGTGCGATTACTTGGGTATGCCTTATTTTGTAAAGTTCCAGCAGTGAGTACTCAAAATAAATGTATATATGGGCACACATTATCAACATGCTGCGCTCAGCAAAGTGAGATAAGAGCTCACAAATGTGCTGAGAATGCGGGCAGGCCTAGCATTTGTTTGTGCTCAGGTGAATGAAAAATAATATTGCCTACTTTTGTGCGCAAAGAAATGTACGCAAGGTATTCACATTAAAGTATTTGCCAAAAAATACAATACAGCAGACAGTCTGTTTCGCCTCACAATTAAACTGTTTCCCTCTCACACACACACACACAACACACTCACGCCACACACACTCAAACACTCACACACACACACGAGATGCAAGCATTTTGGCATTTTCATGAGGAGAAAATTGAAAAAAAAACCCGCACTGCTTAATGGGCTGCATCTGCATGGCACAAACAAAGCGAAAAAGCAACTTGAGCAACAAAAATCGGCCAGAGAAAGAGAGAAAGAGAGAATGAGCGGGAGAGAGAGAGAAGGGGGCGTAAGAGAGATTGAAAAGCCAAATGCCTTCCGGCGAAGAACAAAAGAAATACTTAAAGTGAAATGAAATGAAATGAAATGTTAGAGAGCGGCCAAGCCAGAACAATATAATAAACACAATAGGAATGCGCGTTGGCGAGTAAAAAATAAAAGAATTGTGCGAAAATATAACAACTCAAATGCCGAAATTTAAATACCCTAAAGTGCTTAAAGCTACACAACTTAAATGCATTGAGCATGGAAGGAAATAAAAAAGGTATTTCTAAATATATTTAATATGACTAATAAAAAGATTTAAGTGAACATTCATTCTCATACAATACCTTGAATATGTGCCTAAGTGTCGAACAACATTACGGACAATATTCGTACGTATTTGCAACTGGGGCACTGTCGCATAATTTTGAGCCTTAATAAAATTGGCTTTTGTGTCGATATTGTATAAAATATTTTGTTCTACATATTTTATGTTACTTCGCTTTTTTTTGTATTGTTCGACCTATTCTTTTTATTTTCTGGGGTCTTTTATTGCATAATACCTTTTTAATAGGCGACATAAAAGCTGGATATATATCCGTCTACTGGCATTTAAAGCTGACATGCCAAAGCAATAAGCTGACAGCCAGGAGAAGACGATAAAAACAATAGATGGCATCTATTTAGGCACAAATTAAAGCTTAACATGAATCTACTTAATACTTGATGTTCTGAGCAAAAAGTGTGCACAATTTATAGTTGCATGTGTCACTATCCGTGCATGCTAGTGTTTACTCTCAAGCCATTGATGCGTGTGTGTGCGTGTGTGCTTATCCACCTGTAACCCGACGGCCCACAGAAACTATCAAAGTGCTGAAAGTAAAACAAACGTTTGCATAAAGGCTGGCGGCAACTAAAGCACACAGGCACACGTCCACACACAGAGGCACGCTCGCTCATGCACAGAAAAACCAAACACCAAACAGCAAGTCAAAAGGGTCGACCAACGGCAAACATGTCGTATGCGTAACGCGCGTTCAATGTTGACTCTTTAAAGGGCAACTCACCTGATGGCATCGATCATTTGCAGGCCCATGTTGACACAATTTGTAGCATGCTGCGGCCGTGAGATGGGCAGCCCGGACACGCAATAATAGCAATCGCCCAGAATTTTGATGCGCAGGCATTGATTTTCCTATGTGTCAGAGGCAGAGGCAGATTCAGTAAGATAAATGATTAATGCACTCATGCATGCATCGCCAGCTGCTGCTACTCACCTGAGCTATTTGATCGAAGCGTCCGAAAAGATCGTTTAGTGTCTTGACCAAATCACTGGCCGTCAAGGAGGACGAGAGCGGCGTAAAGTTAACAATGTCTGCAAAGAGTATGGTGACATTTGTATGCCGCTGCACGTGCAGCTCGTGGAAACGTGTGGCTGATGTTGATGCCTGGCCTCCAGCACGCTGGCACGCATCCGCCATCTTCAGCATGATGCTCCGCTTGACCTGCACGCAAATACATATATTATAGCGACAATAGCAAATCAGAACACTTGCCATCATTTGCTCACCTCGGCGGCTATGTAGGCGGGTATGACGCTCAGAAGCAGCTGCTCCTGCTGCTCGCGTTCGCACTCGAGCTTGACGCGTTGCTCGATGCCCGTGCGTGTTCCATCGACGGTGCGATTGTGGGCGGCATCCGACATGATGCGATAATAAAGACCGGAAACGGATGCGCTAGCCAGCATAACAATCTCGCCAAATAGCTAAGAGTGCCCGGGTAAGAGAAACGAAGAGTGCGCAATGAAAGTTAAACGGGGTCATGCCAAGAACTGTTGAATAATAGTGTCTATTGGCAGGACGACAACCAGGACCAACAATATTTCTCCACAGACCCCTAATCGGAATTCCCAACATACAATTGTGTCCCAGCTAATTAACTCTGCCACAATGCCCTGCGATGGGCATGGAATAAATGAGTGAGCGGGCAAGCGAGCGAGAGAGCGAAAGAGTGAGTGAGTGAGTGAGTGGATGAGTAAGTGAGCTGCCACAGCACACAAATTGTGATGCGGAAAATAAGCCAGGAGAGAAACTAAACAAGTAATTAAAGCGACAGCTTTAAAAGTTGTTGAATTTCAATTTTGTCTGCAATTTCCAATAGTTTGGAATACAAATTGACAAATTTTAATTAAACAAACAATAATTAAAAGTTGACACTGTTAATGAGTAAAGTTTATGTAAAGATAATTATCAAATATTACCTTGTCTTGAATCTAAATAATTATTTTAGAATTTAAAAAAAAAATTAGATTTATTTACTGCAAAGATTACTGCGTAAAAAGAGACTCAGAAATTCAATCAGACTTGGTAGAGTGAAAGGCGTCTAAGGAGTAGCTGCTGAAAGCTACTAATTCAACACCTAATTTCTTTCTCTTTTATTGTGATGTTTTAATCTATCTCAAAATAGATTTGCTATACAATTATATTGCAACAAAGTCAAGCTCTTTTTAGTTACTTTTATTTTTTATTTTATAACCAAATTAATTATTATAATGCTAGAAGAATTTTATTGAAGCAAAGATTTTTAATAATTCTTGTAACAAAATTAATTTATACAAAAAAAAAATTATTTTTTAATCATTCTACATCCATATGCTCTAAAAAGCTGATGGTCTCTCAGTTTGCATTAAAATGTTCGTCCTTATAAATTTTCAATTTTAGCGTACATTGAATAGCAACATAAAAAATTGCATATAACCTTAAAAGCTTAGTTCTCTATGAACCGTGTAAACTATAGTAAACCCAATACTTTTTCCGCCCATTTGTTCTGAACTTTTACGGAAAAAGTATAATCCCAGCTCATTGCAGAACTGTTGCCACAGCTTTATGGTAATGCAAACAAAAAACTTACCATGGGCAAATTGCACGCGTAGTCCGGGCTGGTGCCGATTCTATAAACGATGTGTATGGCTGTCATAAATAAGGCTAACACCACAGAGACCGGCCAGGAAATGGGCAGCATCGTGTGGATGCCCTGCAATGCAATGCAATGCAATTCATAATCGACGTATTAAAAGCATAGCCCACAATCAGGGCTCGCAGCTCCGACCAGCACTTACCAGAAACAGGGCATACATGGGCAAGGGAGCCAGTTCGCCGCCCGTGATGGCCGCAATGGTGCCCAGCGAGAAGGTGGTGACAATGGCAAAGGCCAATGCGGCCGCTGGAGAGCTAAGCACCGCCGGAAACTGCAGAGCCGTCAGTATTGAGCCAGAGATTACGGCTGCCAATGCCAGTAGCAGTGTCTGCAGCAGGTGCTGTAAACCATAATAAACACAAGCGCACAGTTGTTATTTTACTTGACTAAGTGTTAGTGCCATGGCTAATGCTCTTACCTGCTCGTAATAGACGCCAATTGCTATGGACACAACACATGCTACCAGCGATGTGAACAGGCCCGATCTGAAGAGCGACTTGCGCAGCCTCTGCCGGTAGCGTGTATATAAATCGTTCAGGTGTATATCCTCAGCTGCAAAATACAGAAAAGTCAAGTGCTTGAGCCATTAGTGTTGCGTGTTAAATGGGTAATTCGCTTCAAGTACAAGGCCAAGTGTGACACAGCTAAAAGCAGCCCAACATTTTGATTGTGACATCAAAATGACACGAATGAAATGTATTTGCTGCGAGTGCTATGGCTATTAATTATACAAATGGGCTATATATATATACAATCGATATTTAAGCAATTTCAAGGTAAGTTCAAGGAAATATAGAAATCGATACTAAGTGGACATATACATATACATTGGAATGCTCATTTTTTCATGAGACAGTATTTTCCTCAACTCTCAGAACAAATAACAATCAATATTTGTTAAGATTTGAAAGAACCAAATAGAAATGAATTTACAATTCTAATTATATTATTTTCTATTCATGATTCTATATATATATTTAGTTAGATGAACCTTACATAGTAGTTGATAGACTCTGCTAAAGCATTATGGTCTACCACGTCTCCTGCTGACTGTTACATATATTTTATCAAACCCATTATATCCCGATTGCCCATGCTCAATGCTATTAAAATGATGTGAAGTCCATATATAAATTATCTACTAAGCCGATATCATATATCTTACGCTCTGTCAAAGCAAATTACAATGCGGCCAAAAACAAACTTTCCATAGCCAAAACACGTCAAACTTAACATATTGTATTTTTTTGTATTCTATTTCGTCTACGTTAATCGATATGTAGAGTACCCGTGTGGCCTGCTAATTGTCGGCATTTAAGTGCTTTGATTTATTTATGGCGCAAACATTGTTGGACAGTGCTCGCATCAAAGTGTGTTGTGTGAGTTGTTTATTTTTAGGGGCTATACCTGCGCCAGGTGTTTATTGTTTATATTGCTTAAATTTTCGACTACACGGACGAGGTCAACATTGATTTTTGTTCCGGCATAAATATATATGTATATGTATTTATAAATATATATAGGTGTTTTTGAGCCCATGTAAACCAGCAGACAAATCAATACGTTTGCGTTTATAAACATAACATGTATTGGAAAAGTTTTGTGAATGGCCGAAATACTCTTAGAGGGTCAAGTGCGTCTGGGTGCTGGCGTCTGCTGTTGACAGCCAGCCTGATTAATTAACTGAATGGCAACTGAATTGGTCAAATTACTTGCCAGAAAACCAGCAAAATAATCCAATCCTATGCAACGAAAATTAAATTCTCTCTTAGACCTCTTTAGTGTAAGGAAACCAATCGAAAAATTCTATTGAAAGCGCAAAGAGCTGACCAGCGGAGAAGAAAACAAGAATTTTTTATCGAATCAGCCAATTGTACTGATTACTTCTCAATAAGGAATTACAATTGTTACAAGTGTACTACAAGCTGCTTAGCCCGCCCAAAGCCAAAGTTTTTGTCCGCTTTCAACTCAATAAAGAACCCAACATCAACGTAAATCAACGATAAAAATGATTTTAAATACATTTATATTAATGTAATGATACTTTAAAAAATAAAATAAAATATATATATTTTAACTCCAGCGGGACATAAAAAGGAAACGCAGTTAACCGCAAGCTTGAAACGCACATTAAGGATACGAATCCCACGCCAGAGCAGAATGTGCGTAAAATTCAGCACATGCTGCAGGCAAAATGGAGCGCAAATCACCACAGTCACTTATCGACGTGGGTAGATCAACAACTAGGATGCCTAACAAAATGAATAATACATATTGATGACATATTTGTGTGCGCACAAGTTGCGAATGAATGTCTAAGACACATATCTAAATATAAATATATCAGCATGAGTATGTGCTTAATACAGCTTGTTTTGGACAAAAGAAGTTTGTCAGTCACATTTATTCATATAAATAAGTGTGCGCATTACTCAAGGAGCTGCCCTCGCAACTAGACGATGCCGAGCCACTGCTGCTGCCTTCACTTGTTTATTCTCAGCAATCAAACAGAAATTCTTTTGAAAGCGTTGGCCAAACTCACACTCTTTCACACACTGTATCAGTCGCTCATGAGTGTGTGGGGTGTGGGTGTGGCGGTGGGGGTGTATCTATATGTGTGTGTGAAAGGATGACATATGCCCTCATATGTCTATGGCATTCTTGCGCTGTAGGTCATAAAAAGTAAAGCATATAAAGCAAAACAGTTGAAGACTTTGACAGGATACAGGACGATGTTGACTGCAAAGCTTTTTGGCATAGATGTTATGCGACAGCATCGTGAATGAAAGCCGCAACGGCTTTTCACTGGGTTCTATGTGATTAAATACGTGCAGACACATATGTCAAGCCCTCAGTGCTCTGCATCCCACCCTTCCAAAAAAAAAAAAAACTGTCGAGTAAATCCCCATGCTCTGCATATGTGGATTGACAATTGGAAGGGTTAAGCTAGCAATCCTCTTAAAGTGCTTAGATCAAATTGCTTCCAAATGAAAATTCTCCTTTATACATGGCTGCAATTGAGCGAGCCATGCTAATAAAGTCAAAAAACAATTTACTCAGATTAGATTAGATTAGAATACAGGCAAGTAATAATATATAGTTTTCTTAAATTCTGGTAGACATCATGTTTAGATTTAACGGAGATTCCAATATAAATAAACTAATGTCGCAATCAACACGACGGTCCCAGGTAAGTGCCATCCCCTTAATCTTAGCTATATAATAATGCTCTTTGGGCTTCTCTGGCAGTTCTCCTCAGACAGCTCAGCTGCTGAAGAGTGTTTGAAAGACGATCGTTTTTACAATTTATTATACAAGAGCTATAATACCAATAACCTAGGAGTTAACTCTAGCCACAGAAATGAAGTCGACAAGAACAGGACTTCCAGTATGATCGACTACAGGCAAATGGATGCAGAGCTATCGCGCAGTAAGAAACTGAATCCAGATACAATAAATGTTATAATTCATATTTATTATTCCATTTAAGTACAATTTGAATGTGAGAATATGGCACACGTTGGATTGCGCACAGAAAATAGTAAGTATTATTTAATAGGTTAAAAGAAAAGCATTGTAATAGTAAATGGGGTCTAGCATGTACTCCCTTTGCAACTGAACCTAAATATAGTATTCGTTAATTATCTGTATACTCTCTCTTCAAATGCAGATAAGCTGCCCGATATATCGGATATTTATGGCAGCCGTGAATTCAATTTAATTGGCTCTGCATTAACAGCCGGTGTGCGTTCGCCAACTGCACCGATACGAGGGGCTCCGCCACGCATGGACTTTCGTCTGGCTGGTGCTTCTAGGGCAGCCCCCATTGCCACTAGATCAGTGCCACAACGCCATCATCATGTAAGAAACCTGGCAGAGATCTCATATGGCCTGCCGCCTTCGACAATGATTAGTGGAACGCAAGTAGATACAGTTCCCGATGAACTGCCTCCATTGCTACCTGTCGAGCTCGTGTCGAGCCCATCGCTATGCCCAGTTGTGGAAGAGCAGGAAGCAAAAAGAACGGACTCGGATGTGGTAATGACGCCACATTCGGATCCATACAAATGTCCGGTATGTCTGAAGTGTGTTCGCCAACGGAAGCCCGCTTCCACCGTTTGTGGGCATGTGTTCTGCAGTAGTTGCATTAAGACCGCATTGCGCGCCACATGCAAGTGCCCCGTATGCCAACGATTGATAACCACGCGACAAATTTTCCGAATATTCATATAGCTGACGTTGAGGTAACCAATTTTATTATACAACAGCAATGCTGGTGTTGGTATGACCTATTTTATCTTAAATTGAAATGTATACTGCAATTACATACATATATTAAATTCAGTCAAGTTTGTTTCGATGCGCACCTTAAAGTATGCAACGCTTTCTCTTCTGCCAACGATATTTGTCTTTACACGTGGCACATACGCCATGTGGTGCGGCAGACATAAAATGCAACAAAATACATGCGAAAATCTCAAGGGCAGCCGCAAGTGCACCTGCTATCTGCCACATCGTGCACCGGAACACCACCTGCTGCAAGATTGTAAATTACGTGCCCTGAGCAGTGGTAAGTAGCACATGGTTTACGCGGCACCGTGTGCAGCATGCCAAAACCAGCAGCTCGATTCAGTCACACACGGTTTAATCGTTAGCCATTTGTATGGCAAACATTGAACTCGATTACCGACTTGAGTCGATTTGTAACACTTAATCAAATAGAATTCAGCCGAGTGCACAAATGGGTTGCACTGCCAAGCGGGCTCTTTAACAAATATATCATGTTTATCTTTTCAATAAGCTCTATATTTTTATGCGGGTCATGCCTTGATCTTACCGCAACTCCAAAATTTGCTCAGATTTAATTGAGAACAGACACCGTAGCTTTAGACTTTACTGTTGGCCACAAAGCCACTGGCCACAAAATAAATCAACGGCTCTGCTCAACAGCTGGGCTAAAGTAATCAACAGCTTGGCCCAAATGGAATGAATAATGCGAATGCTGGCTGAAAGCTGTTAGCTGTAGCTGCTGGCTGTTAGCAGGAGTCGTGGACTCCTCTCACAAATTGGCGACACAAACGTGCCAGAGCAAAACAAATTTACCCGAAAGGGAGCGGGAACGATTGTAGAAGAAAGTGTCATGCCATGGCATTAATCAAGGTGAAGTTGAACACTTTTGTCAGAGCCAGTGTCAATGCCAAACAAATATTTTGGTCAACGAAGCACAGTGGTTAAATATTTATTGAACATAATTTACCAAGCTTAAATATTTATTTAAAAAATGTATTCTCTAGTGCATAAATTTTAGATTTGTTATAGTTAAAGTATATCTTTCTTCTATATTTAGTTTTTTATAAATCCTTTTTTCCTGTTAAGTTCCACTGTACACAGGGGCAAGGCAAAAATGTCGACTCACAGCGCACGTATTTCGCTTGTTTCTCTAGCACAATGTGCGACTATTTTGCAATGTTTTTCTGGAGAAGACAATGGGCATTCTGACATTTTGTTGTTCTACGTGTGCTCCTAAATAATGGCCATCTAAGACAAAAGCCAAGAGCCAAGCAGCCATCGAAATGCGAATGCTTCGCACTTTTTTCCAATTTCGTTTCGGTTTGTCATTTCATATTTGATACCTTTCGTTAACAGCCAGGACGAGTGAGTCAATCAGCCATTTGTGCTGGGCAAACAACTGAATTTCCTATTGCTTACGGAAGCTTTACAACTCTATTATTGTCTTTTTTTATGATATTGATGACATAAAATTTATCGAATTTTATAATGGCTTTCTTTTGCTTATATTTTTTTATTTGCAAAATTTTATTGATATTTTCAGTTTTTATTTGAGATCTTAGAGCAGCATTGTTCAAGTTAAAGCTAGACACGTTTTAAGATATATGTATATTTATATACGAGAGCTGCTCAATCGACTTGCACTCATGCCATTACGTTCAAGGTCCATTTATTTAAATACACTTGCCGCTTACTTAGCATTGCTTTTTATTAGTCACTACCTTCAGGCAGACACTTTCAGGCAGTGAAGCCTTAAAGCTCTCACAACATGCAAAGTGGCCATCAAAAAACCTGGCATAGACAAACAATAAGAGAGAGAGAGAGTGATAGAGAGAGAGAGAGAGACGTATGATGATGCAGTTTATTTACTTTCTATTGAAATCAATAGAGAAACTGAGCTTGGCCCACGGGCGAAAAACGATGCACAATTTGTCTCAAATGTAAATTTAATAGAAGCAGACTAAGCATAAGAAGAAACAGAAGAAGTAGAAGCAAAATCAGTGTCATGCAAATTGAATTTGCCACAAGCAACCAGCAAACGATTTGCCATACAAATGCGATTTATGTATTTTATGACAATACTTTCCTAAGCTGTCCACAGCAGAGACACGATCAAAAGGCGCACGCCTTGTACGCAAGTGCGGGCATAATAAGCCGAATCATGGCATCATCAAATTGTAAGTAATATGCATATATTAGTAATATAAAAAAGAAATCCCAACAATGGCTGAGGCATTTCCACTGTGACAGCAATTTGCATATATCTCTCGTATTTTTTCTTACTCTGTGCGCTCTCGTTTTAACTCACGGCAATGGCGCCTAATACCCGTTCATGTTTATAGATGTGCGGCTCTGTGGTGATACACAGCGTTAACCCCGGCATACAAATCCGTTCGTATTGTCTGATATTTCCACTGCTGGCTGAGTGGCATAAATCTCACATGTGTCGGGCCAGCAATACACGGCCACATGCATTATGAATGCAAACGAGAATTCTGGATGGCAAACAGCGGCTAGAGAGATTGCCACATGGCGCACGGAGCGGCATAATGAGTCAGTCTCACACACAAATACGTATATACAAATATATATACAGCATCACAGATATGTACATATATGAACGAATTAAATGCAGGCTGTAGGCAATTCAAATATCGTGTATGAAGCTTGCTAAACAGAGTATTGTATTCTCCTCTGGGTATACATTTCAGTTATTAATTCATCATGTTATATACCCAAGGCTTAATGGCCCCGACAATTATCTCATAGAGTTCAATTTCTGACGCATTATACTGGCCAAATGGTTTGTTTATCTCGGTTAGCCCACATTTACTGCCAATCAATTTACAACTTTTTAGTCAATCACGAGCCAAACCCTGTTGAAAAATATGTGTTAGCGCAATCAAACCAAGCCAATTGAAGGCCGAATGGATTCGTCAGCTGAAATGGGCTTGGGCTGAGGCAGTAAACGAGGCTGGGAAGTGGGCTGTCACATTGGCCTGATCGGGCAGAAGGGTGCTTTGAAATGGTGCGGGGGTTGGGGCTGTGTTTTGTCGCGTCGTTGGCGCCATCAACTGAGCGGCTCCCTGATGACGCTCCCAGAAGCAACAGCAACAGCTGAATAAACACCAGCAGCAATAATAACAACAACAACAAGGGCATCAACCAAGCTCTGTATAAACGAAGGGGGCGGAACTGGCGGCGGCATGTGGTGGTGGGTAGCTGCACACAAAGCGCTGAATACCGTTTCATCGACACTTTTTCATTGAATTCAATTAAAAGGCGAAATTGAAAATTGAAATTCAATTAAGATGCCATAAATACGCTAGGTGTGAGCTATGTATAGAGTGCAAGCTGTAGAAACAGCCATTCAATAGATAAGCTAACAGCAACTGCTGCTGCCCTCTTCGTTAGCGATTGAAGGTTGATATATGGCCAGGAGTATACTTCTGCAGCTGTTGGCTTCAAAGCCGGAAATGATCTTTTGTGTTCTGTTTACGTTGCGTATGTGCAATAGCTGTTAATTATTTAACATTTTATACTCTTTCTTTACTGTTTCAGTGAGACAGCTTTGCATTTACTTTCAGCTCGAACTTACTTTTGTTGTCTCAGTTTTCCAAGCAGTTGAATGAATAGAATGTGCCATGCCAGACGTTGTTGCTTCTGCTGCTCACTTCGTGCAGGATGCATTACAATTGCAATAATCTCTATTTTCAGCTGTGGCTTGAACATTGATTTCATTTTATCGATTGCAGATGGTAATATGATTGAAAATCTACAAATCTTTACTTTGACATTGTTCGAAAAAGTTTCATCAATATTTACTTTTTTTAGAGTCTGGTGATCTCAGGAGATATTTTCCTGGTAGTATTGAAATATAATTTTCTATTGACAAAACTTAATTCCACATTTCATTCTTATATCTTGGGCGGCACAAGTAATGCACACGAATGTCATACTCCAATTGGTACCCGAATTCGCAACGTTCGTTGCTGCAATTTCCCTATTTATTTACACTGTTGGCGTGAGTATTAAATACAAGTTAGATATCGATGAATTCCAGTTTATTTATAATTTTAGATTTACAATTTTACTTTTAGCACTGCACATTCTTTGCTCTAGCATACGTCATTATCGCTGGCACTCAATTATCGTTTTTCGTATTGTTTAGCATAATTTCGACCGCAATGGGTATCAATCCGATTGTGAATGACGGCAAAATCAAGTTAATTGCGTATTGGGTGTATGTTCCATATAATGTCGGTAATGTATACACTTATATAATAATTCAATGAAGTTTAATAATAGATTTTCAATGTTATTTTAGGAACAACGTTATATTTTATATATATCGCTCTCTCCTATTATAAGCAGACCTTGGCGCAGAGACAAAATTTGATAGAAGTCTAAAGTTTTCAAGCTAAAATTCAGTAAAAGTTTATATTAAAATATTTAGCAATATGGTGTACATTTTTTCTATGTAAGTTTCTTCGCTCCCCTGGAATCCTTTGCACACTTTATATACCTGATACTCAAACAATTGCAGTGCTTGGCTGTTGATATACAATTTGAGGAAATTGATGCTAATGGCTTCGCAAATTGTACGCGTATACGGAGCGTATGCGCAACATCTTCATCGAGCTCGACTTTTGCATTATTTGCAATTCAGGCTATTTATATAATAGCCTCATTAGCATTACGTGTGCGTGCGTGTGTGTGCTTCTCATTTTCTCTTTGAGATCCCATCGTCATGCTTATGAAATTAAAATGAAAATCAAGTCAACAATTGAATTACGCTCCACAGGATGGATGGCAGAAAAATTAGTTATAAACACGTTGGAACTTCCAAGGAATGTGCTCGGTATACATTATTTTCATTATTTTCTCGATTTAATTTTGCCCCAAGCATTTACTTTCAAATTTCAAATAATTTGGCCAGAAATGACAAGCCGGATTACAATAGCACAAGATGTTTCATGCCACTCGTTGCTGCGGTTGCTGGTCATTACTTATAGGATGCTATTTGATTGCATTAGTTACGTTTATCTATAGTGTCATGAGTATTCAATTTGTTTTGATATATCACGCTGATCAATGTAATGTAGCTGTCAATATAATACCATAACATCATAACCGTTGATATCTTTAATACGACTACTTACTTCTTTTCAGATAGTGGCGAAAGAAAAGGAACTAGAGGTGAACAAAATATGAATATTTCAAAATTCGTTTTCAAATTTGTTGACATCTTTTTTTTTTAAATAGGTGATTACGATTCGTTCATATGTTTAGTGGCCCCTGAAATCATCGTATTTTTTGCGTCATGCTCCTTAGTTCTTTACGGGTTCTTTGTAAGTATGAAGACATCAATCATCAATTTCAGATCGAATGAGATTTTGCTATGGCACTACTTTAGCGCAAGAAGTTTTTAGTCTTCATTTACATTGGCATTGTTGGTCCCCACATCATCTACTTTACATTAATGTTCATTATAACTGCAGCAATCGGCATAAATATAATTATAAATAGGGCCGGCTCACACGTTCACATATTTTGGCCTTTTTGCCTGTTTCGATTCGGTAAGTGATATTTTCTCATTTCAAATGTAATTGATAAGTGATTTCGAATGTAATTTCAGCAACTACTGCATATTTTTTATATGTCGTCATGTCCTTCTATAAAAAAAATGAAGCTGATGAATACATAATATAGAATGTCCTATATTATTACGAAAAGTCAAGCCATCTATCAAAATTAGTATCTAATAGTACAGTATTAACAGGATAATTAAGATTTTAATAATTCTAAATTCCAACCGCATTAAATATAACCTCGAATTTATTTAGTTTATCCGCAACTCGTTGGTTTTATTTTATAGATACCGGATACCAATTAACAGCGTACTTCATTTGTTAATCCGACAAGGCCAGAGCCGAACAGATGCCCCTAATTTAAGCAATAAGGAAAGTAACAATGAAGCCAGCAAAATGTACAAAACTTCTGAATATAAAGTACATGAGGTTGCCAGAACTTTGTGGAAGTTGGTGTAGCAAATTGTAAGCCGGCGGATATGCTAGGCTAGTTCTTCCCACAGCATTGCCAGCAAACCCAGTCCACAACTTTGCTCGGGCAGTTTAAGTTCTTTAGCATAAGATAAAGACTCAAACTTAATAATGGAAATAAACACTTGCATTAATATTTCACATTTAATAGTCTGCGAATTAACCACAATTTGAAACGATTTATTTTAGTTTTGAATATGGCGTATACTACCTAAGCATATACTTTCAAATTTAACTATAATAATACTTATATCAAAAGGATGTTCAATGCCAAACGTTTTTGCTGCTGCTTTTCATTACGCATGGGATGTTTTATTGTTCTCGTATTTACAGCGTTTTTTGCTGTTGCATGCTCAAAATTCATTTTAGTTTTTTATAACATCGAGTGTAAGACATTCCAATTATTATTTGGACTTATCTGGTTTTAATGCTTCTAATACTTTCAGATCCAGGAAAAATGAAAGGAAGTACAGGTAATATCAATAAAACATATTTGAAAACTTTAACTCTCTACTCGCTATGTCCAATGTAAGCCGATCATACTTCTTTGCTACTGCATTTGGTGCCCGAAGTTATAATTATTCTATCCTCGATACTCCTAATCCTTTACGAAATGTGTGTAAGTTCTATGCAAATAATTGAGAATTTTAACAAAGCCAATTTACCACTTTATTATAGCCCAAGACGGCTTTTGTCATACTATTTGTAGCAATAAATGGTATCCATATTGTATATTTTATTATAATATCCATTGTAACAATTACACTGGGCACACATATTATTGTAAATTATGCTGGCATGTTGATTCATCTGTATTGGCCTATTTGCCTTTTACGAATAGGTAAGTTGTTTTTCTTTTCAAATACAAGTGGCAAATGATGGCAAATGTAATTTCAGGAACAATACTTTATTTTCTTTATATTGTAATATCTTACTGGAAGCAAAGGGGGAAAGAACTGCAAAAACGTGATCCATAAAATCTGTCTGTCAAAATTGGAAAACCGTAAATCGTATATCACTAAACAGGTAAATAAATAGACCCTTGGGCAATTTGTCTTTTATTTGAAAAGTTAATGTTATTCACTCCCTTCAACATTGATCCACCACATGACCAATAGCCGAAATATGTTAATCTATATAATAGGCAGAGACTCTAGTATAGAGATACTCAATCGATTCTACTCATTTTTAGCTACTCGCTTATCTACTCTTAGCACTTCAGTCAATATTATTGGCCGTCTTCTGGTCAACTTCAGATACGTTTATCACTCACATTCATTTATATTTGATTTATGTTCAACAGCTCGACAAATCTTAATTGATGACAAGCATGCTCCTACGTAAGCGTCTATATTCAAATTAAACTAGTAAATTATTTAATTTTTTAAATTGTAATGTGCCTTTCCTCTGAAAGGATTTTTAACGCAAAGCATTTTTGTGGTTGTTTTTCATTACATGCTGGATGGCTTGTTTCTGCAGCCCTGACATTTCTTTATTGTTCTCTAAGTGGATTTTTTATGTGGATAATTTTTGCCGATAATTGTAATATGATCTCGTATAACTCCAAGTTTTAGACGACTATTTCTAATAGAAGTTTCTCTATTTTCAGCTCATCGCGTAGAAGGAGGTAATGTTAAAGTCAGATCAAAACAACAGAACATTTCTTTATATTCTCTTCTTATTTATATGTAAGCCGATTTACGATATTTTGGATTTCATTTTTTGGGCGATGTCATAGTTGGTATATCTACAGTCAGCCTATACATTCACGAATTTAGCGTAAATGCAAACAGAGGTGAAGGATCGTGATGAATGTAGCTTTATTTATTTCATTTATTATTTTAGCCAAAAAAGGCGTATGTCCTAATTTATGTGTGTGTAACTGGTCTGCATATTATCTATTACACTTTGATGTTTATCATAACGCTCTCTATGGGTACAAACAGCATTGTGAATTTTGGTGGATATTGGCTTCATTTGTTTTGGACTTTTTGCTTAGTAAGATTCTGTAAGTGGTATTCAATTTAACGTATGATTGATTACTGGCATCACAAATATTTTTAGCGACGACTCTTTATTTTATATATATTGTACTATCCCACCACAATAAAATCAAGGGAAGAAACGACTTTTAAACCATTTAATGTTGTCTACAAATCATTCAAGAATTGCATTAGTTACAAATGGAAAAGGTCGAATTCCGATGGCCGTTTCGTGATCGAGCCAAATTTTCAGTAATTCATTAATTTATACTTTTTGTTAGGCATTTAAAAATGTTAAACATTAAAAAAAAAAATTACTTAAAATATTTTTCATTAACTTTTAGCCAAATTATGAAGAAAAAAAAAACACACACACAATTGTAATTTATTATTTTTAAAATCATTGTTAAACTGACATTTAAATGTGAAAAAATAAATGCAATAGTCAAAATTATTTATTTTCTTTATTAAAATTTGAATACTTGCTTCTAACTTTTGAACTTTTGATTTGAGCACACAATGAGTTCAATAAACTTTCAATTATATATCCGTTCACTCAACATCCTTTTAATTTTTAAACGCATTTCCCGAAGTTTCTCGGTTGTAATGATACACTCAACAAGGTGTCACAGGCATCAACCACGTTGACGAAATAAAAAAAAAACAATTTTCGTATTCACTTTGACGCCTATTTAAAGCACAGCAAATTTCAATCAATAAATTCGCCCCCAACGCCCAGTCACTCGACCGTTTGTTCATTCATAAAACTTTTGCCCAGTTCTTACGCTTCAGTCAATATTGTGGCTCAGACTGTCAACAGGTTTTTCATTCTTAATATAAATACAGCATTATATACAACCTTAGCTATTGGATATAACAGTTATGATTAGATGAATGGGATGGTTAAAGCTGTTTGACAGATCATTGAAGAATCAACACTTATCTCTCTCTGCATTAAATGTTTCATAGGCTTGACAGTTACAGTGAATCCATCTTTCATTATGTCGCCGAATTTATTCATTTGTGTTTTGCAACATGATATGAATCGTTTATCTGCCTCACTCAGTCACACACATACCATGACTTTGTTTTATTGCTACTATGCCCATAAATCGACAGGCGTGTGCGAGATATCTTCTTTTTCCTCCATATTTTGCCTTATACTCAATTTAAGCAATTTATATAATAGCCTCATTAGCATCACATGCACATGTGTATATGTTTATACATACATGCATGTGTCGCCCATTTGGCACATCTTAAAATTCCCTTCATCATGCTAATGGAATTAAAATGAAAATTGAGTCAACAATTTAAGACAGTGTGAGAGAAAAATTAGTTGAGATTGAGACAAAGAATATGGTTCAGTTCAACAGAATATGATAGTTAACTTTAGTCAATAGTTAAAGCTTTTTATACTAACATTTTCAGTCATTTAATTGATGCTACATATACATATATCGCATCAAAATAGGTGACTAGGTAATATTGTAATTTTGTATCAATAAAATTTTCTGATATAAAATATTTTAGCTTTTTAAATGTATTTAAAAACTGTGAATGTCAATATTTTTCTATGCATTATAATTTATTAAATAAAAAGAAATTTATTAATTGAAGTATCTTAAGGAATGCCACAGTTAATTAAAATAAATAACTTAAATTATAATTAAAGTCTATATATTTTATTATAAGTATAGTAGTTTCGTAAGTAAATTATTTATGTTACTTTTTTATATAAATTTGTCCCCGTCATGCTCATTTTATCTTTTTGGCAAACAACTTGTCCTTTTATGTAAACTAAATGTCTAGAAAGAAAAGGTCAAAGTTGTATGTGTAAAACACACAGACTTATGTAATATCTAAATTTAAGTGTCCCATACTTATATTTCCAGTCTAGACAACCCTAAGCCCCTTCATCAAATATGTATGCATCCAGGCAATGTTCATTGGCATTCCGAAATTGTAAATCTATCAGATATTTTTAACGAATTGACCACGTAAATACATAATTAAATATATATTAGCAATGTTAAGTATTTAAGGATATTTCATATATATTTTTGAAGCTTCTATATTCCATTTTCAGAATTTGCGAACGTTCCATTATCTGTTGCTTCATTAGCTATAAGCTGTTTTTTTTTTCCTAGAACCGTGTTTAAGGCAAAGTATTCCAACAATTTCTCTGCTGCTTTCAAACTCAATGTTATCTCAAATTAAATCAGACCCTAATAAACTTTCATAATTCAATTAAATTTTATTTAAGTTTTATCACATATTTTAAAGCGAACAAAATTCCAATCAATTTGCAAGACTCTCAATACCCAGTAGCTCGGCCCAGTTGCTTATTCAATTATTAAATTTGACTTTTCTTAACCTATTGATTTGAACGGCCAACAGGTTGCCTTTGAAGCAACATAATATTCTAGATGGCAGATACTAACTTAGAAAATACATTAAACTAGATAAGACTAGAAAAGTTGCATATAAAATCAAAGTGAACATTTTAAGCTAAGCCATAATTATGTTTAGTATCGAGTTGGCTTTTAGCTAAACAGCGTAGGTCGAGCAGTACTGAAGGGAATTATAATTATTTTAACTCTGCCACACTGAAAGCTATTTAATTAATATAACAACTGCGACAAAGTCAAAGAAATATCCGCCAAAGGCTGGGCGTGGGTTGATGCTATCGTGACAAGCCCAAATTAACAAACGTCGGGGTTACATCAGCCTAGGGCAGTGGCAAGTGGAAAGTTGGTGCTGCGGCTGCGACTATAACCCACGGCCAACGCCATAACTCAATTTAGTAATATAACAAGCACAAAGGCCAACTAATAGGGTTCAAAGAGCAAGGGATGCGTCTGACATAGTTTTTTTTTTAAATAAACTTAAATGAGCTGGCATTAATTTATTAAAGAAAATACATTTTTAAAATATTATTTTATTTATGATTATACTATAGTAAATTAATTTAAGAATTTCAACAGGGTATGCCACAGTTGAGCCCTTTTTTTGTTCTGCACTCTGTTGTAAGATTTCTTGTTGGTATTAGAGAGCTCGGCAGAGCGTTTAGTAGTGGAAGTGCGAACATATTGAAAGGACATCCTTTACGAAACTAATTTGATTTGCAGCAGCTTCTGCATTTGCCTCTCTATCACCATCTGCGAACAGCGAACTAGCCTGCCCGTCTTGGCGCGTTTTCATGGATTAGCTAAGAGGCGTGAGCGCGTGAAACAAGAACACTTCGCACTTACCAGTCGTCCCATTCTCCTGGTCGCTCAGGTCGGTCTGCGATGCCGACAATGTTGTTGCCATCATCGTCAGCGGCGTCGTTGCTGTCGTTGTCTTCACAGGTTGCACTGCATTGCTGCCGTCTGTTACAATAATAGATGCGTTCGTGCCATTTTCCGTTTTCACAATTTTCGCATTGCGGCTTACCATGGCAAACGGGAAAACCCAGCAACTCAACGAAAACTCACAGCCGCCAGCTGCGCATTAAGATTGCCTGCCCAATGCAGGCGACTCGCTGCACTTGTTGCCGCCCACTGTAAGGAGATCAACAGATAGAGAGAGAAAGAGAGAACGAGTGAGAAATGATAAGAAAAAAAGAAAAAGAGAATACATTAACATGATTTTTCGACCAGTAAACGACAAACTATTATGCATTTAGCGTTGTTTACAGGGTTTTATTGAATAATTCAATTTGAATTACATAAGCTTACATTTATTCATAAATATATTTAATACGCTCACAGCTGGACTTGACATATGGAGTGATAAATGCAGCATCAAAAGCGGAGATTGTCGCTTATATAAAAATAAATACATATTTCTGGCAAAATTTGTGCTTAAACCAACTGCAGACAAAGTTTTTTCTACTTTTTTTCAAATTTCAATTGAAGAAATAAAAATATATTTGAAGTACAGCTTAAAATTTCTCTTCACTTGAATTTTTGTATTCAAGTTTTCTACTGTGTGAGCAGAGAAAGTTTACGAAATCCTTTTCAATTGCAACATGCTTCACACATAGCTGACCTAGGTTCAAACAGGTAAGTAAACTCTGATTATACTTGACAATATGTATATACGTACACATGTAGTATATACAAACATATTTATACGCAGGCACACTATTAAGTTGAAGTTGTTCTTTCATTTGATATTTAATGCCTGGGGACTAGAGAAACATTTGCTATATTTCAAAGCTTTTATGCCAACGAGCCAGAGCCCGTTTTACTTGGAACCCTTTCACGCTCTTAAAGCATACAAAAAACACACACAAAAATGAAAGCATTTTAACGAACGCCAACACTTGTCCTGTGCAACAAAGAAATTTGTTTTCTCTATTTTATAGCTCGCAGTACACAAACAAGCAGCAACAGGATGTGGCAGGTTTTCGATGTTACATTTTGCTTTCACTTGACAAAGTAGACGCATACACATACATGTGTACGTAACTATGTGTATTTAAATTTGTCAAATGTGAGCAACACTTGGCTGTCTCCTTGACTCAATTAAAAAAGTTTCGTTTAAAGCATTTGAGTGCAGGCAACAGAGCAGGCACAGAAAAAGGATACTCTTCCAGGTACATTCGACAAGTGTTGTGAAGTGCTTCAGATTCCCAACCAGTTTAGTTACCTTGTTACGAATTTCTTCTTGTCTAGATAGCATTATGTAAAGCTTTCTTAAAGTTAGTAATTGAAACAGAATTTTAAAACAAAGAGCCCTTTATTGTAGGCTTAAGTTTTACTCTCCAAGTTTATCAAAGAGCTGAAGACACTTCCGACTCTTCTTCTTTTACCGCCAGCAGGCCGTTGCCAACTGCTTTGTATTGCTTGAGTATTGCAGCTCTAGTTGCATCTTTAAATTATATTTAAGCTGAAACTGAATAACGGAGATGCACACAAATTTGGAAAATGCATTGGATAAGAATGTGCCCAATTGTTGGCATAAGTGATGCGTGATTAAATTCAAACAATATTTATGAACGCCAATGGCCTCAAATTCGCTGAGCACGAAACACAATTGTGTGCAACGGGGCGTATGCGTTATTTCACAAAAATTCATTAAACCGCCAATGCAACAAGTTATGTGCATAATAAATGAATGCAAACAATGCGAACCAAATATTCCATGGCAAATATTATAAGTACTGCAATCGAAATTCAATATCAATTTAATTGGCTTTTTGCTATCATTTTAATCACTTATTAAAATTATTGAAAGTTAACTTATTAAATAAATAATTCTATTTGCGACACAGTTCATTAATTTAAAGCTATTCCAATGGCATTTTCACTTGAGCCTTATTGTTATTTTTATTTTTATTCTCTCTTTTTCGTTTCGTTTTTATTTTTTGCTATTTACTTTTTGCTTTGTTCGCCAACCACTTGTAGATTTTCGCATTTTTAAACAGCCAACGAGCAAAAGGCGGCCACGCGTTTGACCTGCACACAATACAATAATACAGCAAAAGCGACAACAAAAAACAAAAACTTGGAAAAACTACTCATAAATAAACACACACACACACTCGCACACACATACATATAGACAGGCATTGTTCTTCTTTCTCTTTCTGTTTTTTTTTTTTCACTTCTGTTTCGTTTTGCTTGGCTTTGCGCGCTAGAGCGATTGTTTTGTTATTTTTGTTCCTTTCTCTATATGCATATATATGCACTATATATATATATTTCCAAGTATATATATTTATATACAGTTTGCTGTTTACCCCACAAAATCGCCAACAGCACCACAACGTTTAGCTAGTTTGTTTAAGTTAGTGCAACCGAGTAGCACCTGGAGTGAAATGAAAACAAATAAATTTAATAGCCGGGCATGCCAGCAGGCGGTTTCAGTTTCCACCAGACTCGGCAATAAAATTCGTTTTCATACATATTTAATGTGCAATAGAATGGCACAGAATAAATGCACATTAAAATTAAAATCGAATACATTTAAATGAACTGAACTCTTATATTTATTTTATATCTTTGTTTATTGCACTCAATTTCGAGCGTCGAGTAATTGCTATTTACATTTGAGTTTTACAGTTAATCTGTTCTATAAATAGGTTGGCCCAGCACTTGAACTCTAATACTTTCGGGTCATATTTATGACGTCAGCAGTACGTCGTATACATAATATTAATTACGTATGCCATGCTCTGATAAGGTTTGGCGCAACAAATAAAAAAAATCTATAGCAAACGAACTAGAACGGAATGTTAGTCAATTATCATTAATTTGCATCTAAGTTATTATCGAAATCATCGTTAGGGGCAGCAGCTAGCGCAACGAAATCAACACAAATGACGCTCGTAAAATGACAAATCATCAATTTTCGCAACAATTCAGTTCAGCTGTACAAACTGAGGCAAGCATAAATTTAACAAAACAACTCAACAACAATAATGAAAATAGTTTGATCAAATCGCAAGAAATTACGCGCGTAATTTTACCAATTTTGCAAAATATGTGATTTCGTCCATTTGCAATTGCCGTGCTCGCACTTATTGCCCCCATATCTTGCACCACTGTCTTCCTTTGCACTTAGCACGCTCTTTCCGCTTTTTCCGCCCCTAATTGCCCCGTCTCTCTATCAATAGACATTGTATACAAACCATACGAAATATATTTGCCTTCATAACCTTGCGTTCTTTTGGCGCTGCGCGTCGTTTTCCAAGTGTTTGTTGTTTGGAATTGATTAAGGCAGCCCCCAGCCAACGACCCGAGGCCTTTTCCCTAAACACTCGTGCACACATGATTGAGTGAGTGTGGGATCGTGTGCGCAGCGCTGTGAGTGAGTGTATATGTAACTCACTGTGTGTATATATTTCTGTTGCTGTATCTTTGACTTTGAGCTCTGATGATTAATGATTACGCCTGTGTTTATTGCCACTGCTACCTTACACGATCTCATATGCCGGCAGATATAACAGTTTTTATCGCTCTCGGGGGTTTCCTGCAATGCAATGGTGTCATATTTCAATTGAAGCACACACGCAAATGTCTTGAACGTATTGGGTATACACGAGCTGTCCTCACTCAAGTAGCTGACACACAGAATCGTTATGTGTATGTTAAATTTGTACTATTACATGAGATAAATGATTCAGTAAAAAAATCGGGTTTCTTGAGTAATATATGACTCTTATTATATATCCTCGTTACTTTTTAGCCTTTTAAGCCAGCCATTTCTATAATACATAAATATTTATCTCATGTTTATGTTATTAACATTTGTCTGCAAATCATTGAGTTAAAGTTTCGCCGTTAACTCTTTCAGTGTGTTAACGCAATCTTCGTCTGTCAGCAACAGTAAAAGCCTAGCTGTTAATAACGTATTTATGTTAATAAAATTAAAGACTCGCTGTTAACTCTTTCAGTGTGTTAGCTCAATCTTCGTCTGTCAGCAACAGTAAAAGCCTAGCCCTGTTAATAACTATTTATGTTAATCAAATTAATTGCGCTCTCCATTAAATATACATTTTTAATATTTATTTATAAAACCTGTTTATTTTAAATAAATATTAATATAGTTCCATTCTATTCATCCTATTCGAAATCAAATTTTTGGCATATTGATTGTTTATCTTAAGTTTGACCAGCACTAAAATTGAATAAACACTTTGTTGAAGAACTGAATAACTTTATTAATTGCTTGCAAAATAAGTTTGTGGCCTGCAGAGAGCACACTGTCATGCAGTTCTAAGGCAATTAGATTGAGTGCACTTGAGTTTCCTTCAACCAGTGAAAGTTACCAGGTTGAATTTAATTTTTGGACAAAAACATTGCATATACTCAGCGTTGGCTCACTCGCGACAGCAAACAGCGTTCAAAGCTCACAGAATGTGAATGGCGGGCTAATTTTTAGTTTTCAAAACCAAAATCGCAGCCAAACGTGGATATGGGCATAAATGGTTGTCGGCTTGTTTGGATTTAGTTTTTGTGGTTTTTTTTTTTTTTTTTTTTTAATTTCGTATTTTTGTTTTCGGCATGCGGCGTTGTGCCCATGAATGCTGATTCATTAGGAAGTCCCATGCACATGGTCGCGCACACACATAGACACAAACTGAGCTACTTAAATGCGCATTAGTTTAACCGCTTTTAAGCCTTGCTCATAGCTGACTGTGGTTCTGCGGCTTAGCATTCAGGCTACTGCAGCCAGGCATCCGCCATGGCACGTAGTCGTATCCCAACACAAGGATTTGGCCAAACGAATCGCCAGAAACGTGACTTTCACCCTGATTTAATTTGTTGTTACTTTGGGCTCAAGCAATAAAGAGCGTTTAATTGAAGAACAATGCAATCAAATCGGTTTGTTAATGATGTATGGTTAGCAGGTGACTATTATAAAAGCATTTAAGAAGTTCCCACGTTATCCCGATGCAAGGCAATAAACCGAATCTGAATCCTGGCACAGATGCACTTAAGTGTTAACATTACGAAATTTCAATTGTAGATTTATGGCGCTGAGAAAATGTTTTCAAACATGTGCTAAGCGATTTTATTAGCTGCACGGCCAACATCAAAAGTCTATAAATAATTCAGGCTAATAAAAGCCCAAAAGTCGAGCAACGGCAACGGCAACGGCAACGGCAACGGCTATGGGAAAGGCAAGAAATGTAATTAACAAACGAAATAAACAAAAGTAAGAGTAAGCTCTGAAGAAGAGAAAGAAATTTGTTTTAATTTGCACGCGACCTTTAAAATTACCAAGCAATTCATTTTCATTCTTTAATACTATTCTCTGTGCGTGTGTGTGTCGAAATGAAAAATTTATGCAACGTGCAAGCCAAACCTGATTTGCCATAAAATAAAATTTCTCGCCCATTTGGTCGTCGCTAGTCAACCGGTGAACCAATGGACCAATGGACCCGTGGACAACAGCTAACCGAACGGCCCAAAGATTTGTGCAAATGCGTGCGATTTGCCAATGATAATGATGATGATGATAATGTTGATGCTGATGATGACGATGATGATGTTGATGATGCTGATGACGACGTCAACTTGCATTCAGTTGGCAATTTTTGGTTTTGCAGCATTCTCTAAATTATGGTCAAAATATTATGGGCAAATAAATCAATTTTGTGAAACTGTGATAAATGCTGTAAGATTTTTTTCGACATTTTAACGCGCTACAAGTGTGAAAAGTGCAAAAACAAATCTTCGACGATTGACAGCAGCAGCCAGAAATAGAGCAAAAACTGCCATTAGCAGCAAATGGCAAAAAAAAAAAAAATAATAATAACTATAATATTGAGAAGGTTCTAATTAGCTGATCACGCTAATAAGATACCCTGTTCATAATTTTATGAAGTTTCTAAATAACCAAATAGAATTTGAATTCATATTTATTTATCTAGTTGATTTTACTTACATACTATATAAATAAAGTGTTACTCTGCTAAAATCGTCTAACTAATGCTGATTGAAGCTCAGACCAAAGAATCAAGGCGAAAAAGCTGAGAGCTACTTGCATGTATTTACGTATGAATAAATGAAAATGTATGTATGAATGTATGTATATATGTAAATACGAATTTATAACGTGTTATGTGTGTGTGTGTATGTTTATATGAATTTATGTATACATGTAGAGATCTGACATGTAGACCAATTTCACTTGTCGCTGCAATGCGACATCAAGTCTTGGCATTACTTAAAACTACTATTATTTACTTATTTATTTATTTATAGTAGTTAAAAATAATTAAAATGAGAACTAACTATGACTAAAGCAGTGACTGCTAGGGCCTTCGACTTGAAAACGAGTATTGCTTATTCTATATTATATATATAAACTAGTATTATATACATGTATTAAATATGTTAAAAGATATCTATTTCCCCGTCTTCTTTCTCTCACTCTTGTAATTTTTCTCTATCTTTCTCGGCTCTCTCACTCTTTGTTGTGCTCTTGTTCTGTAGATCTTTCTTTCCCTCTATTTAATTTTCCAATTTCTTGCTGTTTTCTCTTTTTCACTATTTTGATCTCACTCACTCTCTCTCTCTCTCTCTTTTTCGTAATCAGTATAACTATCTTTCGCTATATCGCAGCATTATTTCTCTCTGTCCATCTCTCTCTTTCTCTCCCTCTCTCTAACTCTCTTCTTCTCTCCATCTCTGTGTCTCCCTATCTGTAAACATCTACAGAAATATCAATTTTACTTTAAAATAAACACACATTCAGTTTGTATACATGAATTGATGAGTATTTGCCTTATTTACACTCCTTTGTTGTCTGATATTATACACGTAATATTCTAAATGGCTTTTACTGTACAAAGGGGTTCTGGAAACACAATATACACTCAATATACAAGTGTTATGGCATAACATTTATTTTTAGCCCAAAATGATGACAAGCTGTTGCATCTCAATATATTTGCTGGATGGGTCATTTGCGTTTAATGTATCAATTGTTTTCATCAAGCCTGATTTGATCAGAATTTCATTGAATTATCTTCTTATCATTATTATATTTACTTGTTTGGTAACAGATAATCTACTTTTTCTCTTAATAAGATTTTCATTCTTATAGATATATATAAACAAAATGAGATATATTTAATTATAAATTCTAATTTTAAATTTCAACAGACTTATATGTCAATATGGATTGTAAACCTTCTCCTCTGTCCCACTCTGACATTGCAAAATAAATTAGACTTTTAATTACGCTTAATTAAGAGCAATTAAAAAACATATTTTTCGTGCACTCCCGTTTGCTCAAACATCGCTTGGCTGGGCAGCAAATTAGGGAAATAAGTAAATAATGTTTAAATGTTTTTTCTCCTACTCATTTTTTGGCAATTGGCGATCACATAAAAATAATTTTGTGGGACTTTTTCAATAAGCCACGAGCAGCTTATTGAATCTTTTTTTTTTTCTGTCTCACATATTTTGTTATTATTGTTGCTATATCTTTTGTTGTTGCTGTTGTTGTTGTCGTCTATGTTTCACCTTCATAACGAATGTTTATTATATTTTATATTTATTTTTTGCACAGAGGGCTTTGAATTTTTGGCTGTCGCCGCTGTTGCTGTTGCTGTTGTTTGATTAGGCGTCTAGGCTGACACATGGGGGGCACTTAGTCACACACATACAGCAACAGATATAGATACAGATACAGATACAGTTACAGATACAAATGCCAAATCTCCGTCACAGACACGCCCCGTGTTCGCCCCATACGAACGACACATGTATATGATATTTTACACAAATGTGCAAATTTAATTAAATTCAAACGAGAAATAAATATAAAACACTTTGCCTCGACATAAATATATATATTTGTATATATAGTATATATGTATATAGAAATATATTTATCTCTAAATGATGTGTTATAATGTGCGGTAGTTCATGAAAATAAGAAGCTGCGGATAAACATGAATAGCAACAACAGCATCAACATCAACTCAAAATAAGCGTACAAATAAAGCATTTTTACACATTATTTATAAACTCAGCGGAACCATATCGCTTGGAGATATACATCAGAAACGAGTAGTTGAGCTCTAGAGTCAGAAATATCCTAAGCAGCTATCTAGCAATCAGCTTTCGCAAAAACTCCAGCTTAAGATAAACTTTAGGTGCATATGGACTTAAGCAGAGCTTTCTATCTTTTTGGAAAGATTATTGCGATATGTGTTTATCTGCGTATAATATAGATATAAAATATATATAACTTAGTAACTCTATTCTAGTTCTTAGCTGTTTGGCTCTCAATATTCCAGATATTTTGTTACATTTCCTGACCATAAGCAAAATACAACCATGACTAAATCTACCTAATAATTGCAGCTACATGTAAATACAATATATTTTCGTAACTTTAGCAAACTTGATATACCCTTAATTTACATTTGCAATGGAATTCGTTTATGAAAAATAACTGAAAATAAATAAAAATTTTGTATATACATTTAACAAAAAAATTTTAATTATTAACAATTTCCCAATAATTTTATTATTATTTTTTTTTATTTTTTTTTTTCATAAATAAAATAAATACATAATACGAAGAAAAATTATATATAATATTAAGTTATTTGCGTTTCTGGCTACCGCAAATGAAAACAAATGTTCTATTTCTTTGTTAAATAGTGTACATAAAATTTCAAAATGTTTACCTTTGTCGAAAGGCAAACAAATAAAAAAAAACTTCTATTTAAAAATGTATGTGAAATTCGTTCACATCACACAAATGCAATTTGATATATGAGATTTATGCGAATGATTACATCTGCTACACCTATACTAAGAATACCTGAAGGAATCGTGCCAGCATTGGCGCTCTCAGCTATGTATATTATGCATCTCGTATTTATTTAGAGCACATTTGAAAGAAAATAAAATATTGTGGAATATGCTCATAATTTATAAAACCTAATCTACAACTATGTCAACTAAATGATAACATCGTTCACTTGGGTTTCCGAATCAAGTGAATCATAATTGAAATTGAGAATCGAGTACAGGTCTGAATGACTCAATAGTTAAATATATATATACAGAAAATAAAATTAATATTAATATATATTTATGTGTATAAATTATCATTTAATTAATTTCTTGATTGAGCTGAATTGAGAGTTTATAATACGAAGAATTCGCAGTTGTCGACTTCATCTATTTAAATACGAAATGTGAAATATAATTTGTCTCATTGCGCTTTATGGGTCTTTCAATTCAAGTATTTTATCGACGCTATCGGCTCTGATAATAGACGAGCCCAAATATAAATTTAGAATTGAACTCTGAAACGGCGCTTCCTCGATTAGTTATCAGATAAACTAAGTAATTTCGCCTACTGGGCGTTGATGCCTCTATATAGCGCATGGCGGTTATTTTCTTTAAGAATTTCAAAATTCGTTGTCTCGCCATAAAGATAATGATATATATATATATATATATATATATATATATAATAGAATAAATAAATAAAAAAGCCAAGTGTGGGTGGTAATTTATTAACACTCAGCCATGAGCCAAAAAGAAAAAAAAAGAGAAACCAACGCGAACATTTTTATAACTTGATTTATTTAAAGACAACATTTGGCAAATGATTTTGCGACCAAGTAAATGATTATTTTTATACCCTTCGCAGTGGGAATTATATGATGAATATTTACTTTTTTGCTCACGATCAGATTACTATTAACAAGCGTTAAGTTGTAGAAACGTTACATTCCTATTGGAATTGATTTCAATAGGGAATTTTGTATAAAGCTCTTAGACAGAGAATGTAATACAGCATAAATGTAGCAATACTTTTTGACCTCTAAGGAATAAGAAAATACCAAAACTAAAGTTTTTAATGCTAATATTTATGATAATTATAATCATGCCAAAGTCAATGCCACCCACAAATTGTCGAGATAGTTATGCATATAGAGCCGGCAAAATATCTCTAGTCGCTAACTAAATTTATTTGTGCCGCCTTTGTATCATTTCTTTCATCACACCATCATACACACACACTCGTCCGGCCGTCACAAATAACGAAAAAAAAATTGCAAAAAAGCAACAAAAAGCATGAGAAAACATATTTAAAAAAAAAAAGTGAACTGACGCAACGTGTCGCCAACAGCTGACAAATCGAGAGCAAGACACAATTTTTTATTACTTATTTTTTAAACATTTCATTTGTGCATACGTAGATATATGTGTATAAATATATTTAATTTTATACAATTTGGTTGGGTTAAAAGAACAAAAAAACAGCCTTCGGGCGTTTTGAATTAGTTCATAAGATTAATTATAGAAATCTCAAATCAGAAATCACAACCGATTAGCGGTTATCGGAGGGCTCCCAAAAGGCGTTTAAACTTGATTTGGCCTTTTGTTTTGTTTCTATTTCTTTTCTTTCTCTTTATTATTATTATTTTCCTTCTTTTTTTGTTGCTTTTTTTATGTGTTCTATTTTAGTTTAATTTTAGTTGCTATTGAACTTAGCAATTAGTTGGCGCCGATTTTCGCCGGCTCGCCTGCATTTTGCTAGTTGTTTTCTTGAGCTCTTGCGTTAATTAAAACTTCTCATTGTGTGAAAAAACAGATACAATACCTAAATGATTGGAAGCTGCCGTGGCTTCTCTATTGTTGTTGTTATTGTGATTCAGTTTTTTTTTTTTTTCTTTTTGGTGTTGGTCTTGGCAATTCAAACAAATTTCACATGTGTATTTGAATATATAACTTAATTATTTATATCAATATATATTTATATATATGCATATGTGTATATTATGTTTAACAGCGTGCGTTGTTAAATTAAATCATATGCACACACAGACTTCATACATTAACACACATGCACCACACTAGCACTAACACTAACACACAAGCGCGCGGTCGCACAAACGCGCGAAATCAAAATCAGATCGAACTCGAAATCGCGAAACGAGCACGAGCACGAGAACGCGAATGGAAACACGAAATGTGAACCGCACGCCCGCACGGTCTAATCAGAACTGAGCGCAAATTCTAATCAGAATCGAGCAATGTCCAACAGGCAGTGGCCAGTGTTGTCGTGCGCTCACATCAACAGAAGCCGAAGGCTTCCGGCAATCGTGCCTCTGCAATCGTTTACTAAATACACTGCGCGCAAAATGTGTTTACTCAGACTATTACCTTTTGAACAATTATTATAATTAATATTTAGTTAAATTTAAAATATTTGCAATATATTAATAATAATCATCAAAATGAAAAGTACATATTTTTTAAAACTATAATAATATGGGCCTATTTCTTACAGTGGCTTACTCAAAAACATGTAAACACATTCAACGCTCTCTTGTTGCATGTGCTTGGCGCGAAGCAAAAAGCCAAATGTTGCCGACCTTGCCTCAAATGTTGCTGAGCGCACGCAACAGGAGAGCGCGAGAGAGAGTGTGAGAACCAAGTGCTGAGAGCGCTGGCAGTCTGTTGCTCTGTTTTGGTTTTTATCACTGGTGCCGGCAAATCGCACACACACACACACACACACACACATGCACACACACTCTCTCAAATAAACACATATGCAGACGCTTGGTGAATGAAACGCACACATTTGCGTGCTCACATACAAAGACACGAACAATTTGATTCGTCACACGTTACGTATGGTTAATATTTGATGTGGCATTTTTTTTCAAGTAGCTTTCGGTCAAGCGACATTTGTTACATATTTACTCACATAGACGCTATCTTTTTCCCGTTAATCAATTAATCAATCAACATAAAGTCGATTTAATGCTTTATTAAGCCAAAGTTAATTTGAAATACTCATTAGCTAATTGGAATTTCGTTTATGCGAAAGATTTTATGAACTTGAGAAAGCAACGATGTTAAAGTGAAAAGAATTGACCAATACATAAATATATTCACATATTATATATGACTTTCAGATATTATCTATGCAATTCCACAAACTATACTTCCGCTTAATTGAATTTATTGATTTCCATTTGAACTGGGGACAACTGCACTAATTCTTTTAGCAGTTGCTAGCGTTGATTTCAATGAAACTCGAAACGCAATTGCCGTCTGCACTTCAACCTCAATTTCCACAAGCTGTCAGTGGAGCTTAAATTAAATTATATATACATTGCAGTAACGAGTCGGTGCGGTTCAGTTGCCTGAGCACTTGTTAATGCCAGCTTAACAGGATATTGTCAACATTGCCTTCCGGTTGCGTAAAGCGTTAGTCTAAGAAAATGTCGACGGGCAAAAATTCCGTTAGCACGCAAACACACACACACACACACACACATACATACTTATACTAGCACACAGAGATATGTCAAACTGTGTTGAAGTTTGTTTGCAGACTTCTGCAATTTCCGCATGACAATCCGTGGCGTATACGCAACGCGAGCCAATAAAATTCAAACATTTCTTAGATCAGCTCTACACAAGGCTAGCTAAAAATAAGAAAAGTCGAGCTTTAAAATTTTTCATTTTATGAATATTGAATTGGACAACAATTAAATAAAAAACTGAAAAATACTATTTCTCATTTAATTCATGTTATTTATTTTAAATAAATTGTAATACAAAATATTGAAATGTTATTTAAAATTTTTATATGTATTTTTATAAAATTTATAAAAAAATAAATAAAATTATGTTTGTAAAAGCATTCAACTTTTTAATTATGTGCAACCTCTGGCGTATTCCTAAGGTAATTACAGCGTTTGCATAAATTATGAGCACAACAAGCAGAAACACATATTACATGCATGCAAATACTCGAACTTCCACACCCGCACAAGCGCAATATACACCAACGGGGCTTTTGTTATTTGCATAAATCAAACAAAGTTCAAATTTTAAATCTATAAAACAAAACAAAAATAAACTCCAAAAATATTTTCTAGGAGATTTAACTAAACGAAGAGCAAATGGATTCAGCATAAATTTGATATTAAAGCCAACTTGCGTCAATCCCTTGTCAATGATACGCATCAAAGATTATTTTCATGCCATGCATAAGTCATGGTCTTATTGAAGTCAAACCATATTTAAGTTTGGACCAACGCGCGCCCTACTACGAAAAGTTGTCCAAGCTTAATTTTTGGGCAGGCGAGGGAAACCTTTCAAGAATATTGAGTTGCTGATGAATTTATAATGAGTCAATGACTGTGTATGTGTGTCTATGTGCCTGTGTGTGTATTGCGCTTTGATCAGGATTGCTGATGAGTCTCTGTGGACAAGACCTGGCACTTTAAACACACTTCTGATTGGTATATTCGGTGCTTGCGCAATTAGAATATTGGTAGTGTCAGAGAACGGTGTTTAACAGCTGAAAGCACTTTCTGTTATCCTTGACTCAACTAAACTGCAAAATAACTATTTTTAATGGACAGCGACCTAGACACGTTCAATGTTATCACACGGCCATTAAGACTTTTGCATTAATAATAAAAGGATGGCGTGATCCTTGAACTTTGTGCAAGGCGCAACCCCAAGAAAATCAATTGCATGAAACGACTTTGGGGAACTTTTCAGTGAATTAAAAAAAAAAATCCCTAATAAAATACGAGTTTGGTTGCAGCAAGCAGGATGTCAGTTGTGCACAGCATAAAACCTAATTACGGAATTTGCCTTAATTAGTGCGCCCGACTTAATTACAAAACAGCAAAAACTGCACAGTCAACAAAGGCCACAGCAGCAACATGCTGTGTGTGTATGTGTGCTTGTATGTATGTGTGTGTGTGTGTCAACAGCTTGTCATATTTAGCGTGTACAACGCCCGAGCGTGTGCTTTGCTTTTGTTTATTCACATATACCCCGACCCACTTTGTGACAGCTTGAAAATTTTGTGAACTATCCGAACAAAATAACTTCAGAGCTTAACGATAAAATTTAAGTGTTAAAAGCGAACCCAAAAATGACGTACGAATTGTGCTAATACACCCTGTAAAATGAATAACAAGTAAATTGGATAGTCTATAAAAGCAGTCAAAAATGCTTCAATATATATTTAAAGTCTCAATGATTTAAGTTGAACAACTTATGATTACGACCCATTATCGTATTTTACTGATTGACACAAAAATCTTGAATATCTAAAATCAATGTCCTTAAAAAATGCAGATGAGTTGAGCTATTTGAATAAATATATTCACAAATCACACAAATCGCAAAAGGAACCCGCAAAAAAATTTCAATATAAATGAAAATTATTCTGCTGTCCAATGGGGAGAAAGAATACCTACAAAAGCGTCGCACACGCCCTCGACCCACAACTCGGCATTGACGCAAAGGTCATGAGCCCACAGCAAACTTTGGCTAACATTCGAAAAAGGAAAAACTGAGTCGTGTTTGTATTCTGTCGGTCCCCCCAATAATTCTCAATGTCCGCTCTCATAGCTTGGCGGGCGTGTCCGGTGCGTGCCTTTCAGCCCATTTGCCGGCTTATCTGTGGATACCTTTAAACGACTTACGGGAAGTCTCTTTAAAGCTATCCTTTTCTCATGTCCTGAGACAATTGAAAATCGGTGAAGAGTAAATGTATGTAAAAGACAGAAGTCAGACAGGAAATTTCTCTGATTCCATAGAGTATATTTCAAAATTATGTTTGTATATACATATAATATTAAATATAATATTATATATAAAATAATATAAAATATAAATGAATACTAGCTAATTTTAGCTAGATTTTCCACTAAATATGCCAGGCGAGGCCACTTATATCCTCATATGCTTCAGTTCATACTCGGACAAGACAGACAGACATATTTGTTGCTAAATTATACAATATTATTTAAACTACATTATTTTATTGAATCCAAGTTTATTTCTCTAAGCGAAAATATAACTCAGCAATGCTAATCACTAGTCGTAGTAACGAGGGCGGCTTTAACTCATAACTTAAACTTACTTAACTTACTATATATATATTTTCGTTAAAAATTAAAGCCTCTTTATTACAATTGCTATCGTTGACTTCTATTCAAACATAAAAGCTTGAAACTTATGTTTTTATACGCTTCCTGCTTGATAAATTATGCAGCTAGTCCAAATCTCGTAAGTATATTAATATAATCTGATGACAAAAGAATACAATACTTACCAATTTATTGTAGTTCACTTGAAAATACCCTGTGGAATGAATCAATACTTGTATAGTAGTAAAAAATAAAATTATATCCCATGTATACATAACATGACAAGCATAACGTGTTCTGCAAAAGATAAACTACTTATTTTCCAATCTGGAAAAATCACATTAAAAAACTATACAATTATTTAAATACTACCATTTAGACACTAAGCTGTCTTTGGGAAACTATGCCTATGCTGCGTGATATACACAAAAATATATTCATCATACGCCACGTCGTCCGCATTGGCAAGGAGCAAAAACTTTTGCACGTTCGCTCGCCTCTCGGCATACGAAATGAACCGCACGCACAAATCTTTGGCATATTCAATTAAGTTTTAATAGACACTTTTTGAAGGCAACAGGGACAATATGAAATAATAAAATGTTTGAATTTTACGAGCAAGGCGAAAAGGATTTTCAGTTAGTTAGCCAAACTAAAAGTCATATAATGTGAAAGTATTTAATGTGTGCGTAAATTGCAATGTTTAAAGTTTTTTAAGCTCAAGTTAAAAAGAGTAATGTAGGTAATAAAAAGACTAAAGTTTAAAACTTAAATTTAAATTTAAAGCCAAAAACTTAAAAGAAAAATTTAAAATTAAAAGCTGCAAGTTTCTGAAAAGTTTATACTTTTTAAAGCAACAACAAAGATTACATTTAAAAGTTAAAAAATAAAAGTCAAACAATTAAAATTAACAAATATTTCCCAACCATTTTTCATTATTATCTTAAACATTGACAACAAAATATCATCTATTAAATATGTATGTCAAAAATTACAAAACCTTTTATAATTAACTACTTTAAAGTGAAGAATGTGAATATTATGAACTTCAAGTTTTTTACCCAGTAGAGAATGTAACGTGAAATTGACGTGGTTAATAATCGTAGTTAATAAATATGGACAAAATATATGAGAGAAAGCTGCTATGTATTGTTCAATCTATATTATCAAAGGCAGAGAGAAAAGCTCGCACTATATTTAAATTTTAAAAACAAAATTTCCAATGATAATTAAAATGTATGTAGATACAAATTATATACAAAAATAAATATTTAAAAAAAACACACACACTCACTTTAAAAATAAATGCATAACACACAAATGTACGCCCCCCGGTTAATTGCTTTTCAAATTTATTAGAGTAAATGCCTGCAGGTTATTATTGTTGTAATGTTCCATTATGCGCATTTCGTTTAGTATCCAGCCCAAAATTCCCTTAAGGCATTTCCTCTTCATATTTAAATGCAATTTAATTTGTCATGTAATTGTTAGTGAATTTTTTCCCAATTCGTCTTAATATATCCAATTTCTTATTTTTAGCATTTCAGATGGCATTCGCGCCAGGCAACATGTTAATAACAAATGTAAACATTACTAGTAGATGCTCAACCTCTATCTCTTTCGCTCACACACTTATTCACGGCGTTTTATACAGCTTGAAGAAAAAGCCTGTATACATTTGCCTGAACTCACCACATGTGAGCAATGGAAACGAAATAAAATGAAGACGTGAAAGATATATTTAAATACATTTTATTCTCATTGCTTTTCAGTTGCTTTTCCTGCTTCCACTTATATTGTACACAAATTACACAGACAGATTAGAATAGAATACAGAGGGTAGCATTTTAATGTTTGCAGATTTTAAAATTAATTATCAAATGCATTAAATGGTTTTTTTTTACAGCTAAAGTACATACATATGTTATTTGTATTGTTCTCATGTTTTATTTGAATACTTATCAAATCAAGGTTATTTTTTCATTACTTTAACGCTTTTAATACAAGGCAAAATGCACAAAACTTTCATAAAGTTTCTCATCTATCTCTTTCATCTTTAGAACATTTCGAAAATTTATGTTAAACATATCCAATGGCATTTGAATTTGACTGAGTTTTGGTGGTACGAATGACTGACTGACTGGTTGATTGATTGACTGACTGTTCAACGACTGACTTTATTTTATAGCAACAAAGGCGTGACTTGCCTATTGTTAACACACATTCCATTTACATGTAGTATCAAAAATACTTTATATGACTTCATTTACAAATTTTTAAAAATATTTTAGATAATACCGTTAACAAAAATACTTGACAAATAGGAATTTCGCTTTTCATTTCTTGACAAATTCACAAAAATAGTTTACATTAATTTCAAACCACAAATTAGGTGACTTGTATGCATATATATATGTGTGGGTGTGTGTGTGTGTGTGATTTAGTGTCTGTGCGAAGTTGTTTCTCTGTGTGTGGTGTGCCTTATGCCCAGTCCTTCTTGATCTCAAAGGTCCAATCCCACTTAAGATGTATGTGCTTGTCATCATCCGTGAATACCGATGAAACAGAGTAGGTGCCCCTCGACACCATACCCGAAGGCGCCTCCTCAGCTGGCGTCAAATAGAATTGAATTTCCTTCTTGGGGGGATAGGATCCAACCATATGCGTCATTTTATCCACTGCGATAAAGAAGGCCATATTATTATTTATTATAATTATAATTATAAGTACAATTATAAGAAGCAACAAAGCAGGCTTACCAACAACTTAATGCAATAAAAATCAATTATCCAGAATGTGTTAGACATTAAAGTTATAAAGATATTTCGTATTTAATATTGTCTTAGCACATTATTAAAGTAAATATAGCAAATGTTATTAGCACTATATAAACCACACTAACTACGCCACAGAACAAAGCTGTGCCATCGAAACTGCTGCCCATTATAATTATAAAATACAAATGTGCTCTGCGTGAAGGTATAAAGCATACTAACTATCTAGTTAGGTAGAGCACAACAAAACCAGCCGGGTATGACAATTCAAAGCCCTAAAAGTGCATTCGTCAAGGCTAAACGAAAATGGTCAATTGCTATACAAGCACTATTCAAACATATTCCGATGTTTGATAGAAAATATATTTACTATATAATGGTAAATATCTATTTATTAAGGACAACCTTACAATTTCTGATTTCTATTAACCAATCAAGTCAAAGACGTTCTTTTAATATTGTTCAATATACGAATGATATGCTTACCTGGTACTCCCATTCGATAGGTCTTTTGCACATACTTAAGCCCATGAACAATTTCACGTTGCACAATAAAATCGATGCGCACCTTGTATTGAACACCTTCCTTAATCACAAAGAGCTGAGGTGAAAGTCCAGCAATCAGTTATGTCTGCATATAGTCGCTTTATAGAAAACTCACCTGCTTTTTCAGCTGACTAATATCTCCACTCAAATCCAATTCCATATCATCACGTCCATCAACGACAAGCGCCAGTTTCTTAACAATCACTTTTCGGTTATCATTAGGATCTTTTTATATAAATTAAAATACACGGTTTTAATAAACTGCTATAAATATTAATGTATCTATATTTACCAACTATTATAGTTTCGGCTTGAGCTGCACCCAGCAAAGCCTCCTTATAACGACGCAAACTTTCATCTTCCTGATCGGCAGCCATTATCTCCTCAATTGTCTTCTCCGGTGGAGCCTGATAATTGGCATCGTGCACATCCTCATCATGTGGCTCAGGATGTTCGTGCGTCTCTGTTTCAGCCATGGCAATCTAACTGAAAATAATCACGTTACAAAATATTCATATTTTAATCTACATATATATGATTGCAAATCTTGTGGTGTAAGCAATAACAATAAAAAATTGAATTTCTATTTTGAATAGCATTTTCATTAAGTAGGCGATAATATATAAAATATATAATATAATTACTTATGCACGCAATGGTGAGTATATATACATATGTATATATTTATTATCGTAGCTTTGTTGTAAAATCTAACTCTCTTAAGAGCTTTATTTATTGTTGCCCATCGAAATATTTAACTGTTTTAAATATTATTTGTCGACATACTCCAAATAATTTCATGACGTTCAATAATATTGATTAAAATCGCATTATTAACGCATAAGTGAACGCTGCTTAGCCACAGAAAGAAAGCTGGTCAACACATGAATGCAGCTGAGCTCGTATACATACATAAATACAATTACACATATACATACATAAATATATATACATATATAGACCTGGCCGAATACGGGCCCGCATGGGCAGATAAGGCAAAAAACATTTACACAGCGATAGAGCGAAAAGGCATGAGGGAGAGGGTGCTCGACCGGCATTGAATAATATTGACCAGAATGGGTTGACTGCTATCGCCCCCCACACGCATACACAAACAAACACACACATATATATTGAACTTTTCTTGTTTTATCTGTTTTTTGTTGCTGGCATTGTTGTTCATTATCTAAATACACGTTGCTTAGCTTTATGCCCACTTCCTTTTCTGTAAAACATTTAGTTTATTCAATTTCAATTACAATTTACTTAAAAGGTTTTCTATATGCACCATGTATTAATTTAAATATACTTGTTGACTTATTGTGGGCATAATAATAATATTTGTTATTCTGACGCATGGCCAGCGACAAACCAGATAATAAAATTATATTTTTATACAACTTTATATATTTTACTTTCCGACTTTATACATATTACTCGAATAAAGAAAACAAAAAATACGAGAAAATACGAATTCTATGGAAAAAAATTTTGTTTCTTATTTTTTTTTTCGTTTGGCAACACAAATTCCAGTTTGCCATTGTATTTGAATTGGAATTACGAAACGAAAATTAATTAAGTGTGAATGCAAAATAAGCAGGCCACAGGCAAAGTGAAATAAGAACATTTAGAATCCACCACACGATCAAAAGAAACAAATTTCAAACACACACAATTCCAGACAAGCGATTGATAGAAAAGCAACAATGGAGAAAAAATAGCCTAGACGACGACCCCCCGTCAAACTGTGAGCAATTTTGTCAGAAGAAATTTTGTTCAAGGAAATTAAAGCAACGATGACGCTGCTGCGTAGACAGCCTGATAAAATAATGCACGGCACGAAGCGGCAGAAACCCAGACGCATGAATCACACACACTAACACAAACGCATACACCCGCACCTACACGCATTGAGGCCGGTGTTCTCCGTTGGCTCTGTTGGCCAGCAACATATTTTCGGGAGTGGCGTAGCTATGGCTATGGCTAAAGATAAGCGTTTGTTTCAAAATTTTCAACTTAACATTATTATTTTGCCTGCGCACACATGTGTAAGCACACTGTGTACGTTCTTAACAACTTACCTCTATATTCTTCGAATATTGGTTTTATAGCTTAAATACGCAAGTATTTTTCTACAATATATTTATAACACAAATAATTTTAATATTTTAATATAAACAAGAAAAACAACAAAAAACGCGCAGCAAAAGGTGCAAGCTGTGACAATCTGCTAGAGATGAGTGATGGTCTTTTGTACTCGATACTTTAAAAAAATATATATACTTATCGACTTATACTATTGAATCACACATTTCTAGTAACTAATAAATAACAACTCTTTTACAGATATATTAGCAGTTATTATAGAATTTTTAAAAATTTCGTTATAAATAAGATAAACCTGACCTAAAATGATATTCAGATACTAATTATTGGAAAAGTACGCCGTTAGTCAAACAGTTACAGCGATTGGTACTTGTTTTTAAACTAGCAGGTATTTCTAGTGCTCTGTCCTGTAAGTAATCGTTAGTGTAACTAACCAAAGCCGCATCAGCTGTGGATTACTTCATCGCCAAATTAAAATCGTAACAATAATCAACACAAAATGCAAACTTCACAATACTTAAATCAACTACATACCGCTGACAAACTGTCCGAAGAACCGTGGCCAGAAGATGCGACACTCTATCAGGTAAAAGGAGAGCGGCATAATAATACTCAATATTTATATGTGTTCTTATTCCTACCAGCCCTTTGAGGCGGAGCAGATATTATTACCAGAGAGCGCCAGCTGCTTGGCTGTGAAGGCATATTTAAAAATGTGCAACTTGCCGTTTGGTATTCGCACTTGCGCAAATGCGGAGCACATGTCCCCCGGCGGCCGAATGACCAAATTACCATTCATCCGCGCGGGTGCCTTCTTATTTGCAGAGTTCGAGCCAATTGTGAATTTTGTGGAGCAGAAAGATATGGCTATTGGCAGCTGGCAGGATGAGGATGAAAAGGCAGATATGCGTACATATGTCTCGCTTGTAGAAAACATCTTCACTATGGCGGAACTGTATGTTAGCTTTAAAAACGAACGTGTCTACAAAGAGGTTACTGCACCACGTAATGGAGCTGTATATCCATGGCCATTGAATGTGATGCAAAATTACAGCAAACGTCGCAATGCACTGCGTCAATTGAAGGTCTATCAGTGGCACGACCTGAATATCGATCAAGTCATCGACAAGGTGGCCAAATGTTGTGAAACACTCGAATATAAACTGAAAGAATCACCAGATACACCTTTCTTCTTTGGTGATCAGCCCTGTGAATTGGATGCTATTGCCTTTGGCCATTTGTTTACTATCTTAACAACAAGGCTGCCAAATATGGCACTGGCACAAACTGTACAAAAATTTGGTCATTTGGTGTCATTTTGTCGATTCATCGATGAGAAATACTTTCAAATGAGGTGCTTGCAAGAATAGCTTTTAAATGGTTCACGCTTTTATCATTTTGTATATAAAGAATGTGCGAGAAAATTAAATTAATTTGTTTAAGTTTCGCTTATTTTTAGTCCGCAATCGTACCGTTTGTTAATACTGTTTGTGTTGTAGCATTTACCCACCACCGTTAAAGCATTTACCATGTAGAATACAATTGCCTTATAGAAGTTGGTTTATAATTTATCTCACGGCTTCGCTTCAACAAAACCAAACCTCAATTAAATTTTCTTTGAACTTGACTTAATAACTCAATATATTCTTTTACAGAAAATAAATACTTTATCTCTGGGCGCAACTAATAAGTATTTTTCAAGAAAATCTTAAATAGTTTTGATAACAATAGTAAATTATTTTGTATAATAAATGTTAAATAAATATAAATGTTTATTAAACTGTAGCTAATTTCTGTTTACACCGAAGGCATAGACAACTCATTCTAAATGCATTAATTAACCAGAATTGATTGACTTGGAAGGTGGACCGCCCAAGACATTATTATTTAAATTTAAAATCCAAATAAAATATATTGCCATTTCTGAAACAAAACTGAACTTATTTCTTTTCGTTGCTTGTTTTTTATTTAATTCGTCGTAATTTGTCCGTTTCTAAATGTGAATCCGCAATCTTTAAATTATTTATCCTTATTTATATAAGGATTTCTCCAAGAATTTCAAATTCCAAGAATTCTTGGATTTTCTACATAAATAACAAGCAAAGCACATACACTAACATATACTATTGGGCACTAGTTCCCACAGTTTCAAATCGACTTGGCTTTGAGCAGGAATATATGTATATTTTATGGGGTGTGCTACGCCTCCTGCATGCAATTACTAAACTCTTTCCATGATTTCCCATTTTCAATATATGCAAGATAAAATCATTAACAGGCACAGCAAAGCTACATGTTTACGACAAATCAATATTCATTGATTCATAGTTAGGTAGATTTTATTCTTTCTTTTAGCTTTTAAATCCATTTGACAATCAATATACTTGAGCTTCCCTTTTCTATTGAACTATAACTTGAATTGAGATTGACTATACTTTTAAATCCTAATTATTGGATTTTCTTATTCGAATGGCTGATCTTGCTATCGTAAAGATCTTCTTTTAAACGTTTAAGTACCAAATGTGACCATAATCCCACATAAGCCCATAGCTTCCTTCACATAACGGAAGAGAAACGTTTCTGACTTAAAGAAATTAACGATTTGAGTGCACTGTAAAAATATATATGCAACATTTTATTCAGCGTAGCTTAAATAGATTTTTGTTTATTCATTTCCTAAATGGTTTGATGGTTTGCATTTCGCCTTTCTGTAAACTTTGTTAGTGCTAATTTACATAATATTTTATAAATATTGAATTCGTATGGAATTCAATAGAATTGCATACATAAATTCATTTTGCAATGTACATAGGTTTGTTTGTAAAATAGTCATACATAATTATTACAATTGTTTAAATGGAAATATTTGCATCATAATCGTTAAGTAACTTGCATTCAAATATATTTATAAATATGGGTGAATATATAAATATATATTTGTCGCTGCATTCAAATTTATTTGGTACCTCAACTTTAAAATTGATATTTGTTTATTATTATTGTTATATATAGTTTTTTTTTTTTTTTTTTTTTTTTTTTTTTTTTTTTTGAATGATGTTACTGAACACATTACAAATGTCCAATACGCTAAGTAATACAATTAACACAACACAATAATAATAAAAATAATAATGATAATTATGATACAAATTATGCATTTTTTATAAACTTGATGCGAAAATCGAAATTTGTAATTTAAAATTGAATTTGAAGACTTAAAAAACCAAACCACAAAATCTAACGAAACGCCATCGTCCTCGATTGCCTCCTTTTCGTCCCCATTCCGATGCACTTGGTTTCTCAGTTGCAACAACAGCAGCAGCGCCGCTTGCGTCAGCGCCTTTCGTATTTGGTCACTGGCACAGACAGACGCGTACGCAATCCATGGGGCTGGGCTGCGGTGCTGCTGCTGCGCTCCATTGCGGAACGACGCCGTTTATTATTGTTGTTGTTGATGCTGTTGCTATTTGCTGGCAGTGAAAGATTATTGCTTTTGTTGCGCGTCGATGATCCGTTACCAGTGGCGTTACCCTCGCTGTAGCGCTGCCTTTTACTAATCACAGCAGTATCTGTATGTGCGTGTGCATATGTGTGTATGAAAGAGAATGTGTGTAAAATATTTGGTAATATGAATGCAAATGTTAAATGCGATTTACGAATTACATTTTCTAGCTTAATTATCTTTAACGGGGACAGTAGGACTCCCAGGTACATCAACATCAACTTCATTATCAACACCATCATCAACATCACCATCATCAGCATCCTCAATATCATCAATATCACCATCAATATGATTAACTGCTGCATCAACATCATTAACACCATTCCCATTGACATTCTCATTGTCATTGCCATTGCCATTGTCATTGTCATTGTCATTGTCAGCAGCTAATACCTGAGGCGCATCCACAGCGGCCAGTTCTTCCAACTGCTCCACATCAGTAATTTCTGCTGTTAGCCAAAGCACATTGTAAAACAAATGTAAATCCGAAACAAACAAAAGATGGAAAACAAATAGAAAGAGAGAAAAAACATTGGGCAATTTGCCATGGTAATAATAAATTTTGATACAAATTTTGAATAAATTTGGTTTTTTTTCTTGTTTACTGGTCATTTGGCGTTATCAATGAGAACTTCCCATGGATATGACTATGACGTTGGCACTGTGATCCTTAAGAAGTTAGTGTAAGAACATATATGCATATAAATGAATGGTTAGACATGTACTGAAATGTACTGAAATACACACATACATAAAAATTAGTTATTTACGACTGACTGACTGGCTGGTTAACTGACTACGCTGACATAGAAAATGTGTTATTTAATAATTATTAAAACAAAAAGCTATTCACACACATCTTTACAAAACAAATAAGTCAACTAAATAAAGGACACGTTACTTAATTCATGGCACTCAATTGTCATTAAACTATTTTTACTACACTGAAACTATGAGTATGATGAAGCAGAATGATGTGATTATGATGAATGATGAATGTTAGATGATTGAAATTAGCTTAGCCCGCAATTGGCCGTCACTTACCTTTAGCGATCAATTTGCGTTTTGCTAAAGAGTTGGCAGTTCTGTTTTCGGAGGCACTTAGTCGTCCGCCGTTGGCGTTGCGCTTGAGGCCCGGATCGGAACGCCGTTCGCGTGTGGTAGCCAAATTGGCAGTGATTGGTTGATCGGCACTCTTTTTGGCCACATTTTTGCTGCCATTCGCCGCCGAACTATCCTGACCGTCAAGCGCTGCTGCAGCTGCGGCGGCGGCTGCGGCGTTGGCTCGCTTAAGATTAGCCGGCATGCGCTTGGGTGGCTGCATGGCGTTGGGAGTATTGCCCGATGAGGTAGTTGCTATATCATTGCTAGAGTTTGTCGCTAGTTTCTGTGGCGACCTTTGCTTTAGATCGTCCTGCTTCTTGTGCATGCCCACATCTAACCAGTATTTAAGTTGCGCCTCGCGCTGTCGCTGCATCAGCTCTTGGCCGGCAGCATATTGGCTGAGCAAACCCTGTAGCTTCTGAACAGTCTTGTAAACTGTTTCTGCCGCAATCAGACCGTAATCGAACAGCGAGCACATATGCAGTATAAAATTGCGATAGAGATTCTTACGTATAATCTCATGGCCTTTGGCATCCAGGAACATTTCGCAGGCCAAGGGCAGCTGGCAGTCACCCACAAAGCCATGCCGCATCACATGCAAATTCCAAAGCTTCATTAGCTCCTTCTCGCCTTCGTTGACATCGGAAAACTCATCAATCATTTGTATGGTCTTTTGGCGCAGCCAAAGTGGATCACTCTCGCCTTCCGAATCAATGTCCAGCTCTTTTGGATGTACCGGCAGGCAGGTCTCCGTATGATGATACAATCTATAGTAATTTTTTATAGAATTTTCATCGTAATTACGAATTTAAGTTATGTGCTCACCTATTGTGTCCGGTTATGTATGAACGCTGATTGCTAATGTCATCCTCATCCAACTCAAGAAATTCATCGAGGCAGGTCTTCTGTCGCCTGGGCCTACATACCATCAAGCTAGTAACAGACGTGCGTCTTACCGGACCACATGTGCGCGCAAACGATGAGCCTGATGGTCCGGCCAAATCATAGGGTGAACCGGCATATGAACCATCGTACGCATCATTGATGGTCACATCGATACGAGCACCGCTGCCCGCCGGTTGATACGTAAAATTGAAGCGTGCATGGCACAACTTGAGATGCTTTAACAGCGCATACAAGCGCAGACAGTCTAATCCACACCATGGACAGTTCAACTCCTGTGTGTACTCTGTCTGCTGACGCGTATTGTTGCTGTACATAAAATTGTATACGATTTGTATGAGCTCCGGTACTGCCTTGCAGACACTGCCGTTCTTAAGGCCGCTACAGTTATTGTTATTATTATTGTTATTGTTATTGTTGATATTGATGTGATCCGCGTCGACATCCAAATGCTGTACATAACGTTGTAACTCGGGTGCTGCAATAACATCGGGTAACTGCTCATTCGACAAAGTCAAATGGAATTTCAGCATAGGACTCTGCTGGTACACATCGTAGGTCAATGAAAGTGGAATGTAGCTTTCAGGCATGGTCTCCCAGGTGCATTTCTTTGGTGAGAACGATTTAATGCTCGACGAATTCAACGGCTGCAGCATTGCCTCGTACTCGCCTTCAGTGATAAAACCACTCGATTTTTCATACAGTATCAACTCCGAGCCATACATCTTCTCATTGCTGCGTGATCGTTTGCTTGGCGGCGTTGCTGTTGGAAAGTAAATCACATAAATAAATAAATATTCAACTATATTTCACCGCCCTATCTCACCTGCATTTTCATCGTTGCACGTCTGTGGTTGCATTTTGATGCGAAAGAGCAGCTTGTAGAGCGTATGCTGATCGCCCATGGGTCGCATTGTCTGCAGAGGAATGCTAATGGTGGCATGCTCATTGACTCCCTCATTTGGATTGTAAACTATTTGGCAGCTTTTGCTCAACAGCTCCTGAAAGTCCAGTGTGCTGTCCTTGCGCTTGCTGCGCGTGATCTTATAGAGGGTTGTCTCCACGCAGACCCTTTCGCCCGCTTGGCAGAGTAGCTGATCCTGTCCCTGCCTCAGCAGCTCATCGGTGTCTTGCGGCTTAAGCTTCTCATGTAGCGAATCATATATTATATGCAGGTAGTTTTGGGTTACAGCCTCAGACTTTTGTGTGATTATATCCAAAATGGAGTCGATTTTGAAATTTGCACGTTTCTTGTTATTCCGTGACATACGCTCCTTCATATAACTAAGTGTTCGATTTAGAAATATGGGCTGCAAAAAAAGAAACACAATTTAACTAAAGTTGAATTCAAAAATAAATAATTAGCTTACGTTTGTCTCGTGCCGATTGCGTAGGTAGCGATAGATTTGTGTGGGTTCTGTAATAGTTTATTTATTAGTAACACTGCAGCTGAAAATGTGTAAAACTTTCAAACATACTTTCAAATGCCTGTAAAAAGAGTTCCTGCTCTTGTTGATGTCCATTCAGTTTTGCATGGGTTTCATTTGTTGTTGATAGATTTGCTGCTGCTGCCGCAGCCGCTGCCGACGCTGGCGCTGCCAACGCTTCGTTTGTGGCAGCATCTGCATGTCTACTTACATTGTTTATACCATTTATATTGTTCGCAACAGCACCCGCATTATCGCCATTGTCCCTTTCACGTTTCTTAGTAGGTGCCATTGTTTTGGGGGGAGGTGGAGGGTGCTACCTTTGCCTCAGCCGTTTTACAAACACACCGCCGCTTGCTCACACACACGCACTTACACACTTTGCCCTGATGCCTGCTGTAGCGTTGCTGCACTTTCAGCAAACACAATTTATCATTGCATTTGGTTGTTAACACATTTTTATGTTTTGTTCAGTGCAGGAATTTTGTTTGTTTCGTTTTTTCCGTATTTTCTTGAGTGTTTTCGCGTTTTTCTTTTTCGGCGCGAAACCGTATGCTTTGTGCAGCGTTTCTGGTGTTATTATAGCAGCCCTGTCACGATACAACTGCATGATACGTACTAATAAATTTGATATTTGACAATAATAGAGTCAGAGCCATTGGTTGATATATTTATATAGTATTACAATTCTTGCTTTTTATATAGTTTCAATAAATCAAGTTTAATAAGCTTGAAATAAAATAATTATTTTAATTAATGTACAAATCGTACCGTGCAAGTGGCCTTTCAACTTAAACACACCCCTACGATGTTTCACAACATTGTATTTGTTTGAGTGTAAATTCAGCATTTATTTATTTAGTTGTTATATTTAAGAGAACCGTATTACTTTTAATATTTTCAGAATAAGGCAAATCGATTCTGATTATGAATTAACTCAATGTCTGTAATGCTCCAAAAATATGTAATCTTTAATTTCCTATCAGCTGTTTTCTAGTGTTGTATTATGTTAGGGCTGACAGTCATCGCCCTAACTCTTAGCAGAAAAGCGTGCGCTGTTGGTTTTGCAGCTTTCAGTAGTCTTCGACATTATCTTTTTTTATTTTACGGAAATAGGTAAATATTAATATTTAATACTGCTGAAATCGTATTAGTGTTTAATGAAAATAAGCAATAAGCTGAAATAACGAATTACACTCAGCGATAACTTGGCGATAACTTACACTTGGGCACACATACATACATATATGTGTGAGCAATGCATTTGGTTGATTTTGTTTAACAAATTATTTTACAGGCCCAGACCGGCAACTGTTTAAAAACTTCAAGAAATCTCAAAAATTCCAAATATTTATCGTACAAAATGGATAAAAATAACACAGCCCTGTATAAAAAAATGCAAGCCGAGGTTGAGGCATATCAAAACCTACAAAAATGTAAGAAAATTACAATTTTCTGTAATCGGTATTCAAATAATATGAAATTTTTTCATTTACAGCTTGTGTGAAGGTAGTTAAGCAACGAGCACTTCTGGAGAGCCAGCTAAATGAAAATAAATGTGTGCTAGAGGAATTAAATTTACTTGGCCCCGACAACAAAGTCTTTAAACTATTTGGTCCTGTCCTTGTGAAACAGGAACTGGAGGATTCACGTCAAAACGTTGGGAAACGCATTGAATACATCTCTAAAGAATTAAAAAGTTCCACGGATACACTGGAAAATATGTATGTTAATTGATTACGACCACTATTGAAATATATTAATTATTTTTTCTTTGTAGGGAAAAAGATATGCTGAAACATCGCGAGGCTGTCTCTAAGTACCAGCAGCAATGGCAAGTCGCGGCAGCCATGAAATAATACGAAGTGCTTTACTTGTTATTTACTACTTTTTGTCATTTTTAATCGACATTCGCATTGACTTAAAAATAAAACAATTAAATTAAATTTTTTGTGTGTTCCATATATCAGTAAGTGTATTAACATTTCGCTGTCTCTAATATATATATTCCTATGTTTATTTCCAATTTGTTCCTCTGTTAGTGTCATAGGGATAGAATCGATTTTCGATAACATTTATAACATCAGTATCGCATCCCTGGGTGGTGTGCGAGCGAGATGCATTAATCGAGAGCATTTAAAACACTGAAATTTGTACCACAAAAATTGCCACGAAGAACAGAACTCTCTTTAGTGCCGCATCAAAATTAAACATTTGGAGCTGTTTTGTCAGCAAATCAAGTCCCTTACATATTTGTTATTTAAAGTGATAAAACAATGGGGTCAAGTCACAGCGTTCACGTACCCGGCGGCGGCACTGAAGGTAAAATACACAACCACGTAAACTGTGTCAATTACTCTAGAAGAATTGACAACCAATCATATGCATACACGCATACACGCACACACTCACGTAAATGAAAAATAAACACAATTTTTGTATTTTCAAACACAACAATAGGTTACCACGTACTCAAGGTGCAAGACAACTCGCCCGGCCAAAAGGCTGGCTTGGAGGCCTTCTTTGACTTTATAGTAGCAATAGCAGGCACACGTCTCGACCAGGACAATGATATGCTAAAGGAGCTGCTACGTCAGAATGTGGACAAGCCAGTTCGCATCACCGTCTATTCGAGCAAAACACAAACTGTACGCGAGCTGACATTGACGCCCAGCAACAGCTGGGGTGGGCAAGGGTTGTTGGGTGTTAGCATACGCTTCTGCTCGTTCGAGGGTGCCAATGAGAGTGTCTGGCACATTTTGGAGGTGCATCCCAATTCACCGGCTGAGCTTGCGGGACTTCGTGCATACAGCGATTATGTGATCGGCGCTGATGCTATTCGCCATGAGAACGACGATCTATTCACACTAATCGAGACTCACGAGCAGCAGCCGCTTAAGATGTACGTCTACAATCTGGACGATGATGCTTGCAGAGAGGTTACCATCAAGCCGAACACAGCTTGGGGCGGCGAGGGAGCTCTTGGCTGTGGCATTGGTTATGGCTATCTGCACCGCATACCAGTGCAGCCTGCACCTGCACCACCTCCTTCAACGGGACCTGCTGCCGCGGCTACATCAAGTGGTCAATCGAATCCAGTTGTGCCGCCTGTTGTAGCCACCAGTGCTGTTGTTGCACCAACGTTGCCTTACATACCGCCACTGGCAAACACATTTGGCTCGACTAACGCCGAGATCCGGCCGCCAACTGTTGAGCCACCGGCACAGAGCATATTTAAAACCTATTTCAATCCGGACGATGCAACAGATGCATTAAGCGCAGCCCTTGAGAGCCAGGCAACAATTGATGAACCCCAGGTAGCCACCCCTGCCGACAACATTGCACCGCCCGCAGTTCCAGCTCCAGCTCCAGTTGCTGTTTCTGAGGCCCCAGCAGTGCCGCAACAACAACCACTTGCACCCCCAGCGAACATCTATATACCCGGCGTCTTCGATCCCAATGTCCCACAACAGAGTACGAATGTGAGCGTTGGCGGCATACCGGCTGCCCAATTGCCTTTCCCACAAGCAACTGCAGCAACGCTTCCACCACCAGCCGTACCCATGTTCTCGATGGCCGGATTGCCGCAGCAACAACAACAGCAGATCTATATGACCGCACCGGCAGCTCTATCGTATCCAGCTGCTGGATCCGCTGCCCAGACCGTGCCTACATATCCTCAGGTGCAGCCATCTATGGGCGGTCTATTTCCTACTCAACCAACACCGCTGCCGCCGCAAATGACGCATGTATTTGCTCCGCCGCCACAGTCGCAGCAACAGCCGGCGCAAGCCGCAGCAGCCAGCACTGAACAAACACAGCTAGGAACGCCACAAGCGGCAACCGCTCCACCACCTGCAATGTCAAGTGCTTAGGCTCCACTCACCAGGCAGTTATATTTACCAATTTGAACTTCTGTACGTCGTTGGCGACTTTGCATAAATTGTCGTTAAGTTTAATAATGTGATTTGTTTTTATGATTCTTATTGCGATGAACCGAAATCACAAGTGACAACTGTCAAACATTTCAGTGCATAAATGCATAAATATAAAACGATACATTTACATTTATTATTATTAAAACAAATATTATATAAATATATAATATACATATGTATGTATATTTACAAAGTACTGTAACATATGAATAAACTTTGTATGTGGAGAGAAATGCGCACTGTGAGCTACATCAAGGATTAGTAAAAAATTTGATTACTTGTGCAATATTTAATGATGTTTTTTACTCTCAATAATACATATGCTGTATACTAGATTTACGGTATACATTATTTAGCACATTGAGCCATCCATCGTCTGTTTTTGAGCTGAATGGTGGGATTGAAGAATTTGTTATAATTAGGTTTCGAACACGGTTATTAAACTTTGCATTTCAAGATTAAAACCATAAATAATGTGGACTATCATTTCGTTGGATTTATATAATCGTGTATTTCGAAGGTCAAACACAGATTTGGTCTCCCTTCTAGTCTTTGTCAATTATTTTATAAGGGTGACGGTTACGGTTTAATGTCTTCAGATTTTAAGGATTATCATATTTAACGCTCAAGCTTCAAAATATAAAATTCAATTCACTTGTAGCTGTATTCTCGACTAGACCTCAAGCGAAATGAAGTTCGCTCTATTAATTGCAGTAGCTGGAATTTCACTGGCATCTGCTCAAATACCGACTGTAAGTGCTTATAGAATAGGAAAATTATTTATTTGATTAATTATAACATAATTATTATATAGGATCCCGTTGTGCTCAATACACAAGTGCTGCAACTCGGGAACCTGAATGAGCAGCTGCAGCAGAAAGTAATCGAGTTGAATATGAATGGAATTTCACTGGCATCTGCTCAAATACCGATTGTAAGTGCTAATAGAATAGGAAATTATTTATTTGAATAATTATAACATAATTATTATAAAGGATCCCATTGTGCTCAGTACACAAGTGCTGCAACTCGGGAAACTGAATGAGCAGCTGCAGCAGAAACTAAACGACTTGAATATAAGAATAGCTGAACTTCGTTACAAGAATCAGCTAATTGAAAAGCTAAAGGTTATTAAAACAATACTTCAGAATAAATGCAATATAATTGGATCCGTTGGATCAGTTGGATCATCGAACAACGGATTAACCCAGCAATTAGTATATAAAGTGCAGCAACTGAAGTCCACCGTCGACAATACACATAATAATCTGCAAACGACTAAATACATATTGCTGAACTTCTTGGATCAATTGAAAAAGAAGTGCGATAGGTACTCTGGCACGCCTTTTGCAAGAACTAATGGAAATAATGAAAATAATGGATATATTGGATATAATGAAACTAATAAGAGTAATGTCTTTAATGTTAATGTTGGAATTCATGGATTAGATGGATTTGGTGGATTTGGAGGAATTAATAACCACCCACAGCAAAATGGATAAATATATTTGATACCTTAGCGTTCATTACAAAAACATATATGTATATATAGCTCATATATATACACGCTTTTCGTAAATATATATGTATTTGCAATGTACTGTATCACATGAATAAACTTGTATATGGGAAAAACCATAACAACAATTTGTTGGATTTTGTACATAAGACACTTATTCATATGCTATACACATTGGGCAAAGCATCGTCTGTTTATGCCCTGAACCCATTTAAATGGCAAATCATCGTATAATTGTTTTGTAAAATGAATGTAACGGGCAGAAGGAGGTGTGGCTGACCCCTTAAAGAACGTTTATTCTTGATCAAGGGGATAAGCTGAGTCGATATGGTCCAGTCCGTCAGTCAGTTTTAACGTATTGATCTCATAACCTATAAAAGCAAGGGACTTCAAATCTTTTTTTTTTTTTTTTTTGGGTCCATATATTGTCAGCGTAAATCAAGTTTATTTTAAAACAACGATTAAAGATGATTAAAGACAATAATAAAAAGGCATTATAAAATGAAATCTCATTCTTCTTTTAAGATAGCGTCTTCAAATTTTAAATAATTTCAATTTCTCATGTATGCAATTTTGATTGTATGTTTAAATTGTAGAAATCTCAAATAGTATAGTCTTGTGCACATAATTCTTATTATCTCGCTCTGAAAGATTGATGAAGATAGTTTCTCTACAGGAGGATTTATTCAACAATTTAATATCCATTATAGCCAAATCGTCTGCTTAAAAGCGGAATATCCGTTTTTTCCAGGTTTCAGGAGATGTCCTATTCGAGCAATCTCGACTTAAAGGATTACTGGATTATATTACGTTTCTTGTATGCTAATTAAACTTTGCATTTTAAGATAAAACAAGACTAATGTGGATTATATAATCCTTCCACACTCCCCCATCACTGCCAATTATTTGATAAGGGTGACGGTTACGGTTTGAAGTCTTTAGCTGCGAGTTGCAAACTGCGAGCTGCGAGATTTAAAATGCAGTTCACTTGTAGCTGTATTCTCGACTAGACCTCAAGCGAAATGAAGTTCGCTCTATTAATTGCAGTAGCTGGAATTTCACTGGCATCTGCTCAAATACCGACTGTAAGTTCTTATAGAATAGGAAATTATTTATTTGAATAATTTTAACATAATTATTATAAAGGATCCCATTGTGCTCAGTACACAAGTGCTGCAACTCGGGAAACTGAATGAGCAGCTGCAGCAGAAAGTAAACGACTTGAATATAAGAATAGCTGAACTTCGTTACAAGAATCAGCTAATTGAAAAGCTAAAGGTTATTAAAACAATACTTCAGAATAAATGCAATATAATTGGATCCGTTGGATCAGTTGGATCAGTTGGATCATCGAACAACAGATTAACCCAGCAATTAGTATATAATGTGCAGCAACTGAAGTCCACCGTCGACAGTACACATAATAATCTGCAATCGACTAAATATATATTGATTAACTTCTTGGATCAATTGAAAAAGAAGTGCAATAGTTACTCTAGCCCGTTCACTGTAAAAGCTAGTGAAAATACTGGAAATGGGAAAAATGAAGTTAACGTAATTGTTGGAATCGGTGGATTTGGTGGAATTGGTGGATTTAGTGGATTTGGAGGAATTAATAACTACCCAGAACAAAATGGCTAAATGTAAAGGGAGCTCATTATTAAAACATATAAAAATATATTTATATGTGCATATATTTAAACATATATTTATATAAATTCTATTTATACATATGTGCACTATAAAATATGAATAAACTTTGTTTTTGGAGAGAAATTAGCACTGCGAACTGATCAAGCATTAATATACAATTTAATGAATTATGTTTTATAAGAAATATGCTTTATACAAGATCTACTACTGCACAGGCTTTTACGATGTTTATTAGATATTTATTTATTGAGAAACGAGTATTTCTTAGGTCAGAGCTTAACTAGGGCCTTCTTTGCAAACCATTCGATAAGGCTGATGGTTACGGTTAGATGTCTTTAGATCCCAATGATATAACAAATTTTAACTTCAAGCTTCCTGTTTGAAATTCATTGTATTCCCGATCAATTCTCTATCGAAGTGAGGTTCACTCTATTAATCGCAGTATTGGGTTGTCTGTGGCTGAGAATTATCCGCCGAGTGAGAATTATACGCCGACTGTAAGTACTAATATAAAATTAAAATGAATTATTTATATAATTAAATTAAATGAATATTATATAGAATTCAGTGAGTCATTTGCTGCAACTCGAGATGTGAATGCCAAGCTGCGGGATTAACTAAGCACATTAGTAATGCAATTAACTGGCCTCTCTCTGAAAGATCAACAAAGTAATCGTCTGAAATCCATGAAAGAAGTGTTGGCCAGTTGGAAATACTGCACTGGAGACCACAATATTGAACCAAAATTTGGAGTTTAAAGTAGCCCAATTGAATTCAAGTAATCATTGTAAGGAACAATGTACAAACTAGTCAAAGCACGCTACTAAACTTCTTGAATCACTTGGCAAGCAAGTAATGCAATCCCCAACAACCCATCCCCTCCACCTACTCCACCACCACCATGATATTTAGCAATCTTAATGGCCAACATTTCACTTATGAAACCAGCAATATGCAGGCCATGAGCTGGATGAATGGCATATCAACAATAACAATTTAATTTTCCTATCTTTAATTAATTGTAAGAAAAATAAATATACGCAGTCTCATAAATTCAGCTATGTATCAAAAAGTATGTATTTGAACATCGAAGCATGCTGATGACGATTATATGAGCTCATGCATATCAATTAATTTTTTCATTGTGACAAGTGCTAATGGGCTTAGTATATCGAAAAAAAAAAATCAAAATATTCTATAACTTCCTAAAAAAGCTTAACAAATTCAAATTTCTTCTGCATGTTCCGGCCAAACTGCTGCCTTCGGAGCTATATATATATATATATATATATATATATATAGTCATGTATATAATATAGGATTTTCCATTAAAAAATTTCAATCAATACTAAAAAAAAATGGCAACAATATTTGTATATTTAAGTTTTTATTTATTATTGTATACCATTTGCGCCAATGAAGAGACGACCATTTCTTTTAAGAAGTTAGGTTTAATTTTGGACTTTTCGTAAATGGGCAATATTTTTAAATAGACTTGAAACTACTTGACAAAATTAGGATTCTTCTTCAATATGACAAAGCCTTCCATGACGGGTGTTAGCGAGATATACTCATCGGTGGCCAATTCGGCACGCTCGCCAATCGCCAGCAGCACGGGCGTGGTGTGTGTTTGGAAGCCGGTTATGGTCTTCGGTTTGCCCGCCTGACCAACCACATCGATGGCAATGCCCACACGGACCGGCACCTGCAGCTGGTTGAGTTCCTCATCGAAGGTGATCAGCATGCGTGCCTGCATTGCAGGCACCAGTGTGTACAACAGATAATGAGAACGATTGAGGATTAGATTCTTGACATCAAGAAGCGATACCAACGTGGCCATCAAGCCAGCAACAGCCATTGGATTCATCAACTGGCGATCGCTGTGATACGGGCTTAGGGAGAGAGTACCCTTGCCCAAATGCGTCAGACTCTGAGCAATGCGCACCATAAACAAATTGCTCGGATCCTTCGAGTGGTACTGGGCCAGCTGGCGGAGCATTGAGGCGAGACGTGCATTATTGGTGCCAGCACCCACCAGACCCATAGCAAAGATGGCATTGTGCGCGACTTCTGCATCGCTGTCGTGTGAGAACTTGCTCAACGTATCGAGAATGTTCAGCTTAGGATTCGAAGCAGATATCAGACCCAGAGCGAGTGGCACTGCACGACGAATAGAGGGCTCGCAGTAGCGCAACAGATTGCCAAACGAACGATACGCCATCTCGGCACCAATATCTTCACCCATGGCAATGAGAGCAATGCCCAACACAGCGATCGATTGTGTAGCCGACAGATCCTTCTCGCGTTCCTTTTCCTTTTCCTTTTCTTTCTCCTTATCCTTATCCTTCTCCTTCAATGAAAACATAATTAACGAAAAGTAAAATCAGTTAAATTAGGCATTTATTTACCTTCTCCTTGCTCTTGTCCTTCTTGCTCTTCTCTTTCTCCTCATCGGCGTTGGAGGATTCGTAATGGTCAGAGCAGATGTGAAGCAGCTGTTGAATTTTGAGCACATTGCCAGTGCCAGCATAAGCACAGATATCCACCATAGTGGTTGCCATGCTGCGATAGGGCTCCTCCAACACCTCCAGGGTCATCATCACGGCCTCTGTGGATTTCTGACGTCCCAGATAGAGGAGGCCCAAGCCAAGCCAAAGGAAACGTGTATAGGTATCCTTCAAATCCGCCTTAGTTAGACCCATGATAGTCTGCAGCAAAATCTCGGTAATCTCGGCATTGCACGAGCCAACGCTTATCAATCCCAGCGATAGTGCTGTTATGCCCAGAATCTCAACACTGGGTGCTGTCTTGCCATTGTTGGAAAATATCGTCTTCAACGTATCGATGACAATGGCCCGATTCGAGCCGGCGTAGGCGATGCCCAAGCCCAAGATAGCGCCAATGCGCATGCACGAATTCGGGTTATCAATATAATCGGAGAGCAAAGCATGTGCGGGATCCACTTCGTTGCGTATGCCGCAGTTCACAATGCCGCAAGCCAGCAAAGCGCCCGACTTAATATTGTCGTCGGTGGAGTAAAGGTATTTATCAATCATGGTCAAGCCACCGTCGACATCCCAAAGCAGAATCAGACCCAGGGAAGCAGTGGCCGAAAGCATACCATGTTCCTTATTCTTATACAACCACTTATTGCCATCCTCCGACAGCAATTTGTCCACACCGAATCCGGCATTGACAAAACCATTGACAAAGCTGGCAGCCAAATTCTGCTTAGCCGAATCCACCTGAATGGATGCAAAGCGTGAACGAGAATTATCCAAATGCGATTTGTAGATATCTTCGGGAGTCTTTGGCTCCATAATGTCCAGCTCACGGGCCAAGTTCAAGAAATGCTTATTCAAATTTGCGTTTGACATGATTTCCATTAAATCATCATAGTCCGGCAGCGACTCATCCAGATCCAGGCAAACCTGTTGACGTGCGAGCATAAAAGCCAGTTGTTTCTGCATTGCAGGCTCCTTGGGCTCCTTGAATATTTCGCCAATCTTGCCCATGTCGTTTAACATCAAGGCCAGCCTCATGGCCTGCGTATGCTGGTGGAACTTCCGGGCCAGCTGTAGGGCCGTCTCTAGAATGATCGTGTTGTCCGGCTCGGGAACGTAGGGATAGCAGGACTGCAAATACAGGCAGACACGCGGATAGGCGGACTCATCCACATACTCGGCCAGCAAATGCAAATGGTCAATCTCGATGAGCAAGTCGCAGGCGTCAGCCTCTGCGTTATGCTCCATGTTGTACGGTATGATCTGCTTAACCAACTGGATAAGCTGAGTACGGAACTCACCCGTAGTGTCGTGATAGTGTGCCGATATTTCGCCAGACAAATGGCGCACATACTCATGACCCCAGTCGCCGATGGCCTGGGTACGATCGCAGAGGAAACGATAGGCCAGACAGTCTTTGCCGCTGCCCATGGTCATAGAAAGCACTGAGATGATGTCAGCGCATAGCTGTCGCGAGCGCTCATCAGGCATATGCTTGTACACCTTCTTCATGGTCTCGTAGTGTGGACGCATGAATTTCAGCGGCTTGGGCACCGATGTCATAGATGTCGTTGAAGCGCGGATCAGCTTGGCCATCATTTCAAGTGCTGGCTGATACATTTGCTTGTCTTTTTCCTGCAAACGCAACACCAACATCTCCAACTCTTCCTGCAGCTGCTGGTCCTCATCGGAGAGCTCAGGCTGCTGCTCTTTTTCATCCTTTTTGGCTTTGCCAGCTTCGTTTCCCTTGCTTTTCAAGTCCTTGGCATCGCCAAGAGGCTTTTTCTCCAGCTTGGTTTCACCAGTCATGCTGTGTGAGCCCTTTGTTTAATTTTACAATTTTTATATTAATGTATTTTGTTAATAATTCGGCGTACACTTTTCTCCACTTTTTCTCTTTTTCTTCGCTTTACTACTCAGCAGAATTACAAAGCGCTTTTTGAGCTGTCAAAAGCATGAATTGCCAACCATGTTTTATTAGTGATGCGAGTGAAGCGAAAAATCATTGTTATCCAACAACAATTATTATCGATATTTTCAGTATCAATATATAGCCCCACTAAAATGCATTTTACAGCACTAACTGCAGTTTTGAAACACATGTTTTGATTTAATTTTGCGGCATTTTGTGGGAAAAATATGTTGCGAATAACACAAACTAAAAACACGCTGCTGGATGGAGCAACCATAGCAGATCAACTATATGCAACACCCAAGGATTGTGAAGATTTCTTTGAGAGCATTGAGAAACCCACTCAGGTAGTTGCTGCTCCACGCTCCACCTGTAAGTAGCAAAATGTACAATTTTAGTGTGTTTGTTTACAAACTCATCTCGTTTGCAGTTATACGCGCTGGCGTTTTAACAACAGTTCGCGGCTCTGCGTACATGGAATATGGAAATACCAAGCTGATGGCAATAGTGGCGCCACCCCGTGAACTGGTTCGTTCGAACGCACGCCGTGTAAACATGGGCGTCATCAATTGCTATGTGAATTTCGCGGCCTTTGCCAGCGGAGAGCTGGAATCAGTACCAGAGCGGGAGAAGCATTTGGGCAGTATGCTGACAAAGGCATTAGAACCGCTTGTTTGTCGCAATGAGTTTCTCAATTTCCAGCTGGACATACGAGTGCTTATATTGGATGACGACGGTTGCCTGCTGAGTACCGCAATCAATTGCTGTGGCGTTGCGCTCATTGAGTGCGGAATATCCACATACGATTTGATAACGGCATCCACGGCGTGCATCTATCGTGGCTATGTGTTTGTCAATCCCAGCGCCAAGGTCGAAGAACTCCTCTGGCAGCATCGAGGCGGCAACGCCTTGCTGGGTAGCAGCGCAAACAACAATGATGATGCGATACAAGAGCACGGCCTGCTCATCAATGCAAGCATGGACAGCTTTGAGCAGCTGGCACAGTGTCAGCAGTGCGGCTACCTGAAGCCCGAAACGTATGTGCGACTGCTCGACTACACAATGGAGATCAACAAGTCGCTGAGGCATCTGATTCGACGAGTGCTCAGTGAGCGAGTCAAGGAGCAGCACTTATTGGATATGCGGGAGCAAGAAGAAGAGCGCCTTGAGGATAAACGTCTGGCGACAATTATCGAAAGGCTAAAGCAACAAGGTCTCCATGAATTCATTCAGTCCAATATTAAGGAAGATCCATATACAAAGAAATAAATACTTCGTCTCGTTTTACATTAAACTGAATGTTTATAATTTTAAGCTTATCACCTAAACTTGTAACAAATTTTGTGGCCTAAACAGCTGTGTGATAATATTGTTTACAATCACCAGCAGCACTACTGCTGATCTGTGGAGGCCTCCAGCACGGCGCCCGAGTAGGCCAGATCCCAGTAGTGTTCTACCTGATGCTTTTGAAAGAATTCGCGCGCCATTTTCTCCATGGGAAAGATTTTGAATTTGATTTCGCCGAAATGACGACGCTGACTTGTGCCCTCCCAGACGAGCACACACGAGTTGGGAACATCCTGGCCATCGTTGCCATTGACCATGTCTTCCTCCCACTTAATGCGATGCAGCATGAGCCGGCGGTACTTTTTCTGCTGCTTTGGTCCACCTTCGACGACAACGACACAGCAGTCGCGAAACAGGACGACGCTGCCAGTCATTTGCAATTGTTTAGCATTGGTTTCGACTTTGAACTTTTTGCTTTGGTTATCTTGCAGATCACGTATACGATAGACGCTAACGTGGACGCCGCAGCTGGTGTCTTCCTTCAGTTTTCGCTGTTTCTTTTCGCTCTTCTGTTCGCTGGTCAGTTTCCGTGCGTTGTTCGCATCCTCGTGCGCCTTCTGACGCTTGGCCATTTGCTCGCGCACGTGTGCCTCGATTTTGGTCGGGTCCTGCACTGCATCTGTGCCCAGCACACGCATCAGATTTGATATGCGCAGCTTTGGCTCCGGTGGCGCCACCAGACCCAATCGTATCTTTTCCTGCTCTTCCTTCCAGGCTTCACGGCGATTCTGTCGGCGCAGTTTTTTGCGTTCCTTTTTGGTCAGAAAAACGGGCAAGTAAACAGGTTTCAGCGGTTCATCTGTGAATGGAAGTGGCATTATTGATATGGCTGTAATGTTGGCTTTGATACCTGGAAAATTTCTACTCACTTGGCGGCTTCATTTGTGTGGGATGTTCGATAAGATTACTGATGGCCGTCTTACGAATGCTAATCTTGCCACTCGTCTCATCCAATGTCTGCAAATCCTGAGTGAGTATGACAGAGTCCCACCACTCCATAGCCGGCACATCGTCAGGCATATCCTGCTTGGGGGCAATCAATGCCAGCTTGGTGGCCGACGAAATTCCCGTCTTGCGGGCTATTTGTGATATCTCATTTTGAAGCCGCTCTAATTGGCTCTTCATGCGCATACGCTCCGCCAATTGCTGGAATTTCCCAGGCTCGTGGAAGCGCAATGTACGCTTATTGCGTAAAATGGGTTTCTGAGCAATCCGATCATCAAAATATTTAATGCCATCGTCCTGAGCAGCACTAGCCGTACCGCTGTGACTGTTGACTTCGCTGCCCGTTGTCTGACGCTGAAATACTTCACGCTTCTTGGCACGTATATTCGCCTTAAGCGTGGGAGTAACTGTAGGTATATTAATGGCACGTCCACTCTTGTCCACTGTTCGTCCTTCCTCGTCCAGAATTAGAGGTTTAGGTCTCTCCTGCTGCTGTTGGGCAGCGGCAGCTGCTGCTGCCGCCACTGCTGTTGGCTGCTGCTGGATTAGATTGGCCAGATTTCCAGTTAGCTTTGCGCGTATTTGCGCTTGGAGTTCTGCAATCTTTTTGGCCTTGTCCGCATCTTCAGGCGTGGGTTTCTTGGCTAGAGCTTGAGTGGCCAGCGCCACAGGCATTCCAATTTGAGGTACAGACGCCAGCAAAGGATCCTTATCACGAAGATTATTAAGAGCACGCTTACGCTCCTCGATCTCGCGTTGCGCATGCGCCATCATGAGTTTGATTTGTGTGGAGCTCAGCGGGGAGGCCATCCCATCGATGGGCGGTGCTCCACCATTCTTCTCCTTGACATCGAAACGTGACTTCTTAGGCACCGCATCGACGCCGACGTCGGGGCCAGCAGCGCTGCGTTTGTTGGCTGTAGCTGAAGCTGCTTTTGTTTTCTGTTCGTCGGCGTCGGCGCTTTCTGCATCCTTGCGCGTTATAATGGACGACATAATATTCGCAATTAAATAGATCTGGCTAAAGACGTTAAAGTTATTTACCAAAAAACTTTGCACATTCCGCTTTATCCGCAATGCTTTTTGTTTTTGGTATTTAGTGAATGTTTATCTGCAAAAACGTTTACGTGAAAATTTCTTTAGCAAAAAGACAGGGTTGCCCCATTCTTCTTTCCACTGACAGCAAGAGTTACTGAGTTCATTTTTGAGCTAGCCTAATCGAACTGGTAACAAGAATTGAACTATACATGAAAAATACTTTAAAAATATAACATAACTTACTATCGTGTTACAAATAAATAGCTCGATTTCAAAAATAGTTTCTAATTGAACAGAAGTTTGTGCTTAAAACCTTTGCAGTTGGCCAGTTTCGGTATATTTTCATCGATAAGTATTCTTGGATTTCATTTTCGTCGCTACACGCCACATTTTCTATAGCGGACCAGCGATACTTTAAGTTATCGATTATGGTTCAAGAATCTGTATTTCATTAATACATTACAAATTAGATTATTTGTATTTTAATAAGCGAATCCTACCTTCATTTAATTCGTTTTTGGTTTCTTACCAGACAATGCCTACACAATAGAATAACCGATAACATCGAATTTATCGATATTTCCCCATCTCTATAGAGAAGCGTTTCGTATATTTTTTTCTCGTCGTGTCTGTGTGTGCTTAATTATTTGTTGTGAAAATTAGGCGTTTTTATTGTGCAGAAAACGGTAAAAAGTTGCATTAAACTGCAAGCATGGCATCAGAGGAAGAGAATGACGATAATTTCCAGGGTGAGTGCAGTTTTTTTATCCGTTTTTTATTGTGCTGAAAATTTTTCGGCAGAATCTGAATACCCAACCGTGGTCATGTTCAAGCGAGCAGCAGGCGTCAGCGGCGGTGTCGCGTTGCCGCTGCCGCGCTTCACTCGTTTTCTTATTATTGTTTTCATTTGTTTTTGTTGTGACTATGAATTATCTACGTTAAAAAATAATGTTTTGATTGTTGTGGGGGCATATTATTACATATTTTTGTGAAATTTTATATATGACGCGCGATATTCCCAATTTTTTGCCTCCGTCATTCTACATAAATTTATTATTGCATTTTTTGTGCCGTGTTTCGCAAATGCAGCTCCGATTCAAAATATAGCTATCCCACTCGCACATAAAAAGTGTTGGCGAGCACAAAACATATGTTTCACAGTCTTGTTTTGGTCGTTCTTTCTGTTTGAAATAAGGGCGCGCAATAGGCACGAAAAATGTTAAATAAGAAACAATATAAAAATGTCTGCGATATACATAAGATACAAATGATTTATGTATATTTTAATAATGTTGATTGAATCATGAAAACCCGTAAAAATTGATTTGAGTATTTTCGAATTTATGTCAACTTGATAGTTTTTAAAAGGAACATATGTTGATTTTCCAATAAACGCTGCATAATGCATTTTGTTTTCGAAAATTTATAATTTTTTTAACCATGTCTTAATATTTATCGGTCTTATAGTATAATATTTATTTGTATATTTACAAATCACGTGCTTAATTGTAATTATTATTAAAATAAAATATAAATATATTGCTTCAGAAATAGCCGCTTTTGCGATAAAATGTGGCACTAAATAATCCAGCTATATGAAAACAAGTGTTTGCATTTATTTGCAAATTATTGGTTATTTATACGTAAGGGGCAATATGGTTGGCTCGCTCTATCTCATATAATTTCATATGAGAGAATATTTATATGTCAAATACGTGTGTACACACTGCACTTGCGCGATGTCCGCAGCACTCGTTCACTCTCTCAGCTCACAAACGTACTCGCAACCACAACCGACGATAACGCCGCGTGAAGTGGGCTGCTTTGGAAATTTTACGATTCATTGTTGCTTGGACGTGGCAGCCATGACGTGATTTCTGAGTTTGACTAAGAAAATTTTTTGTTAAAATTACATTTGTAAATTATAGAAAATAACTTAAGGGGAATACGTGCATTATTAAGCCAGCAACAACAGCTCAATTAAGTGTAAAATAAAGTGTGTGACAACTATTGCAATTTATACAAAAATTTTATTGTGTAAGAAAAATGAGAGAAATAATAATACATACATATACACATGCATATGCATACATATGCATATGCAAAAAAAAAAAAAAAGTTAACGAATTTAAATGTGTCCAATATGGAAAATTTTAAATTCAAATTCTGGTTTCCGCTTCTTCCCGTTATGCCGTGTTTTACTTGATTGATTTCTCCACTTTTGTCTACGTCTCGGGCGGATCGACGTTTAAATGTGACACAGACAGTTGCCACCATTTACATTTATATTTGCAGTGGCCGTTCAATATCGTTAACGTAGCCGTGTATTATATTTTATTTAAGTGTATACATATATACAGACATATATTTACGTCTGCTTGCGTTAGAGAGCAACTCCCTCACTCTGAGGAAGCTTACGTACATACATATGTATGTTTGTATATGTGTGTTATACACGCGCGCGCTCCAGCAGCACTCGTCCTCGTCGTCGTTGTCATTGCCCTGTCTCGCTCGCGCTCAACCACCAAAAACGTCACCCAACCGCTCTTTCAACGTCGTCGTCGTCTTGTCGCCGACGAAAATCAGCCGCTGTCGATGTCGCCACCACCACTACCGCTGCTGTCGTTATTTTCGCGATTTCAATTAATTTATAAATAATTATTTTTCCGACAATCACATGCACAAATCGCCAGCAATATCAACTTATGCATGTATAACAATTGAAAAAAAAGTGCTTCAACTTAAAAACACAGTAATAAGAAAAAAGTAAGGTGGTAGAAAGGAGAACTAAATTTGTTGGAATATTGACAACAACAATAACAAAACACCGGTTCAAACAAATATATTCAAGGAAATATGTGAATTTAAAATATTGTCACTCGATAGCTAACGTTTTCTATTCTTAATGTTTATATGCATGTTTCGATAATTTCCCCTGCAAATGAGTATGAAAAAAAGCCATCAAACGCTGTTGCATTTACCTGCTAATGCGTACGTGAAAATATATCCTATGATTGTACGTGGGCAGCAATTTTCCATATCTAAATTTAACATGTGATGTGCGCGCATATCATATTGTTGTTGTTTTTGTTCAGGGTTCTATCGATTAGATGGCCCACCTATCGATATTCAGTCTATGCAAATTGTTGAAATTGATGTAGCATTTCTTCTAATAACAATAACAAACACTGCACTCGAAGTGACGTCAGTATGTATATGCTTGCTCTCTTTTCTCTCATTGTGTCGTCTCGCTTATTTCCCAACTCGGCATTCCAACAGCTGTCTGTGCGCATCAGTCTATGGTATGAGAGTGGATTGTATATCGTGCAAGGCCTAATTCACGCCAAATACAGCAAAAATAAGAAATAATAAATAATAATAAAAACGGCAGGTCTTTCACCAGCATTAATTTGTATAAATTTAGTGTTATTTCATTCATTATTATAATTTCTTCTGTTTCTCAGCCGATCTATTGGTTGTTAATAAAAAGAAAGTGTTTCATACTATTCAGTATATAGTATATATATATATATATGTATATATGTACATATATATGTACATATATGCATTTGGTATTTGGGCTTTTAGGTAAACACGTACATATTGATTAGGCATTTCATAAATTGCTGAAACCCCTAAGAGTAAACGAGAGAGTGAGTGACATTCGAGACAAAACGTCCACGCGTCGTCTACTAAAAGAGAGAATGAAAAAGAGAGGGAAAGAAAAAGATTGAGTGGTGGGAGTGTCTCACAGTGAGTGCAGTCCAGTTGTTTGCTGATATTGCTTAGAATATACACTGATACACATATGAAAGGGAAGGAACCGAGAGCTGGGAGCTCTCTCAGCACAGTAAAATGCGAGTGTAAATGTATGTGAATACTCCATATGCCATGTGCCAGGTGCCAAGTGCTTTGACGCATGTAGTTGTTACTTGTGTACTTTGTGCTTGTGCAGATAAGCACTCAGTGCACTTTTCGCTAAACGTTGCTTAAAATGAAGCAATAAATTAAAATAAACATTTCCGTTTGTTTGTTTTTTTTTTTTTTTTTTTTTTCGAAGTATTTATTAAATTGGAGTCAAAAACAAAAGATCACATTTAAGGTCAAACTGCCAAAGGTCATTTAGTTTTTTAATATGTTACGATTTTATCATATTAATCCAATTTATAGGCATTTCGATATTCTTTTTGTTTCGATAACCCAAATTCAAATGCAAATCTCGATCACATTGCGCACACACGAAAACAGCTTTTTTTTTTTTTTCTTACCTACCTTTGTCATTTGTGTGTGGAGACGCTGATTTTCTATAATTTGTATTTTCACTCGCTGTTGCTGAGGGCCTCAACAACTAGGCACACGCATTTATACACACACAAGCTTACACATGTGCATGTGCGTTAACATATACAAACGCAGAAAACTTGCATAAATCTGTTGAAAAAATATAAAAACCACAACAAAAACATCGCCGTGGCGCCCCAACCAAAATTAAATTCAATACAAGAAGTGAAAGTATTTTGTATGTGTAAGTTTGAGTGTATGCGTGCAGTGTGTGTATCGGATCTTGCCTTGCTTTTGAGCATGAAAGAGAGCAAGTAGCAGTGTTGATAATCATGCATTGTGATGCTGTCACGCTCGCACATATTGCATTTAATTATGCCAAAACAAGAAGCAGCCAACAAGTGGTATTATTTTCTGTCCATGTATTTCAGTGGTTTAAGTTGGCATTTAAAAAGTTTTCTTGAGCTTAACCGATCTACAATGTAAAACAAAAACATTTTAAAACAACGGACAACCCGCTGCTAGGTTAAGCTGCATTAGAAAAAAATTACTAGAGGTATTTTTCTTGCAAATCACTTTATTTTGTTGGAATTTCCGACAAATATTTTGTCCACACGTTCGTGTCTAGTTCAGAGAACCGCTCTCTCGACGATACTTGTAGGGGATTTTCTCACTTGGTTTTTAGTTGTATTTAACGCGAATTTGTCGACATATGTGTGCGTGTGTGTGTATGAGGTGTGTTTTGTGTCAGTTGCTATTGCTCTTAAATTGCTTTTGTGTTGTACAAGTACACAATAATACAACGAGACAGACAGACGGATATTGTTGTTGCTTGCTGTGCATGCGAATGAAATCGGCAGCGTTTGACATTGATTACCGTAATACCTTGTATATGTATATGTGTGTCTGTGCTTTGCGGTTGCTTTTTATTTTATATTTGTGCAACTGCGCGCTGTTGTTTTTCACCTATTTACTGTAATTGTGTTGCTCGATCACGAGCGGAGAAGGAGAAGGCCGTATCGCTACTCGTTATATATATATATAGATGTACATTCACACTTGCAAACATACTTGTGTGTGGGATAGTGTGTATGTATGTATGGTAGCTACAGTAGTGCTTTTCATTTTTGTTGTTTCAGTTGATTTGTCACAAATATTTATGTACATTCGTATGTGTGAGACATATACAGGCACCCTCAACTCGCTCTAGTGCACAGTGTAACTAAATAACAATTGATATTTTGTAATTTTATTCGAACATTCCACATTGCATACATACATATGTATATAAAAAGAAGGCATATTTAAACTTTAATCGAAAATCGAAACAGTCTCAGATATTTATTGAAATGTTCAGGACTAGATTAATTACATTCTTATTAATATACATACATACAAAAATTGGGCCAACGAATGCAGTGTACCTTGTTTTGGCCTCAGCCCTCTACTACACAACAAAAGGTGAAAGTGAAGGTCATTAATATTTGCATATGGGAATATTTACGCATTAAGAGTGCAAGACAGTGATAAAAATGCGAATATGCCAAAAACTTCAAATTGATAATATTTATGTGTGTATGTAAATGCTTATGCCATATGCATAAGTAATATATACTATAATACTTGTGCGTGTATGTGTATGTGTATCGTTCCCGTGGGTCTGTCTGTTTGACTATTTTTGTCGCCATTGTGGCTTTGCACGCTCTCACCACCTACATACCAATACATGCATATGTTTGTATATAAGTATATACATACATTAAAAGCGTTGCTCTCCCTCAAAAATACACATACATACATACCCGTAATTTTGTTACGCGTCGCTTTGTATATGTCGCTGGAAAACATGGTTTGTTGATTTTGTTTTTAAATAGAACTCTTTGCTTAATTAGTTCAATAGTTTTTTAATTGCCAGCGTGTTCTAAATAACACAATTTTTGTGGCCCTAAGACAGCTTGGTTTATGTTTAATTTTGTTTCTTTATGTCAATAGGAAGGTATCAATTTTTCTGTTATAGGTGTGTCAAACACCAAGTTATTGCACATTGCATATATGTACATACGTATAGCTCGTAGAGCTCGAGATGTGTGTATGATATTTGTTCATTAAGACAGTCTTGCAAACTGTCAGTTCGACGAGTGCTGCGCGTTGCCAACCAACTGCATAATTGTCGCACATTAAGATTATTGGATGTATGGATGTATGCTTTTCTTTCTGTGTATGTAAATAAAATATTGTTTCTACGTTTTGATTAGTGTAGTCCTTCGTTAACTTTGGCACAATTTTCTGAAGTAGTAGTAGTCAAAGAGCAAAAATTAACAGAAAATAACAGCGGCATTAAAATTACCAGCCAAAAATAACAATGAGGTACAAGAGCTGCACTGTTGTCAACAACATTATTATTGTTGTTACTTTTCGTGGTGCTCGGCCCTCGTTTTTATAGAGCCACCCGACTTGTTACATATGGCTGTTGCTACTGTTACTGTTTCGCGGTTGCTTTAGTCATACAGCCGTAGCTGCCTATAATGTTTATATAATTTTCGTATCTTTTTTCCCACTTGCATACCGAGGTTTCTTATTGGTTGTGCACCGTTGTTGTAAGTTGTTGGACATTATTGTGGGTTGGGTTGAATTGCTTTGTTTCATTTAATTTTACTGAGTGAAGCCATGTTCGGTAGTTCACTGGAATTAAGCGTATTTAGGTTCACGTTTCGTATTTTTTGTTTGCCAACCTATTTAGGAATTTTTATTGATTATATTCTAAAGTCAGAATTCCTATTGTTCAACTATTAATAAAATTGTATAGTTTTAGTTCGGTTAACGACTAGAAATAAATCAAATTAGATTTCGACTCTAAAAACGTTTCCAAGATATCTCACCTGTAAGCGTATTTAAATTTACTTTATTATGTCTTATATCTGCAAACATGACCATAAAAGGCAAATAAGACAAAGGTGAGGGATTTGACGTTGACGTTCTACTTTTAAAGTATTAACACGTGGAAATACAGATATAGTAAATAACACACCATATAGAACTCAATAATAATAAATGCATTCCTTTAAACGGAGTTCAACATTCTGAGGCAGACAAACATAAAATGGAGCTATCAATAAAAGGTTTCATTCATATATGCAGTATTAATTGTATGTTTTTCGATAAATCAGAGAACTAAAGACTTGCAATTTGGAAAGCTTTTAACATATGTATGTGTGTAATCAACACTGTATGTATGCAAAATGCATTCTTATTTGAGACAGTAACAAACAAGAAATAAATATTTAATGAATTATAAAAAAAAAGTATATTGTACGCTCAATTTGGCTGACCTTCAGTCATTTTTAAACATATAGCTATAATATAATGTCGAATACAATATGAAGATATACATATATGAATATATATTTAAAGTATATGTATACGTAAGTATAGAGACAAGCAATTGACAACAAGCTAGCTGGTTGGGGGAATACCAGTCTCTGGGGCTCAGTTCAGTTAACGGCTGTATGTTGTTTTATTTCTGATTTTTATTTTTGTCGTCTGTTTGGTGTCCGTTTTTAGTCCAGTTCCAAATTGCCAACGTTGCCATCTCTGTCTCTGTCGACTTGCCTCTCGCTCTTGCTCTAATAAGAAGAAATAATCCAACTGAATCTGGGAAGACAAGTTTTTTGAGAGCTTGCAAAGCTTTGAGCTGTGCTTTGCTTTGGTTCGTTTTGCCGCTCACTCCACTTAACAAACGTGATGGTCGCTTCTCGCTCACTTGCTTACTTCTCTCTGTCTGTAGCTTTGACTTGGTTACGGATTGAGCCTTCTAGCTATATATATTTTTTTTTTAAATCAAGTTTTATTTTTTTTAAATTTGGGTGTTGTTGCTGATTAGCATTCACATCTAGCTATCTGTGCCTATGTATGTGTGTAAGAGGCAGAAGATATCGACGCGACGATCGATCGGCGGGCAGCATTACGAAACAACAACACATTGAAAAATAATAGTAGTTCGCTGTTTTTATATGAATTTTATTTAAGTTTTGGCTTGCAAGACAGAAAATAAAACTACTTAATTGGGAAACAAACAAGTCCATAAGCTTCGAACCAGTTGTCAACGTAATTAGTCTGCATTGACGCAAATAGTGAATACATTTATTATCATTTGAAAAACATTTTAGACATTCAATTTATTTCGAATACTCTTAGCAAAACTCTTCAAGTATTATTTTGAATATGAGCGTCGTCTCGTGAATTGTTAATTATATATAGAAAAATAATTTGCAGGCTGGAAATTTAGAAAGAAATAAAATAAATAAATAACAGATTTCGAATATTCTGAATATGTACATTAAACTTAAAAAATTATACTTTTAATATTTGTTGAGTTCGCTTATAACATAGATATTATTAAAAAATATATATATATATTTTAAAACAGGCTTTATTAATTTTAACCGACTGTAATTAAAATAAATACAAGCACCTTCAAGCAATTAACGAAGATAATATATATATTTATACGAAGCTCAATTGAGCGCTCTACGTCTTTATTTCTCTTTGATTTGTTGTTCTCATTCTGTAGTAGCAGCGAGTACAGTTTCTCTTACGTTTTCGGTACTGTTTTTAAAATTAATAAGATAAGAATGTCCAGTGGAAGATCTCACATACGAATTGCGTATCTTATCAAAATAAATGAAAACTAAATTTTATGCCCATTCACGGTCAATGTTTTTCATTTTGATTACAATTATATTAGTCAAATTTGTTGTTTTGGCATGCGGTTAGAAGAGAGAAAGCAATAAAAACGCATTTTCGTTGTACTTTTGAAACAAAAAAAAATTATGCAATGACCATCGCGTTGTTGCTTAAATCGGTCATTGAACGTTTGTTCGGCGAGTTCGAGAACGAACCATTTGTTTTTGGTGTTTTATTTTATTTTATTTTGTTGCTCAGTGAGATCTCCATATTTTGTTGGCGGGGGCTGTCGAGGGCAAATTGAAGTCCGTTTGGCCCACAGTTCATTGTACGCCTGCTTTGTTTCTCTCTCTCTCTCTCTCTCTCTCTCTCTCTCTCTCTCTCTCTTTGCCATTCCTCTGTCCCTTTTCAAGTATTTGATATAGTTTATATGATAAAAGTAAACAGTTTTTATTACCTTGGCCTTGCCCCCCAGTTAGAATAATGATTCATTGGATTCATTACTAATCTATTTGAATTAATCAATAATAATAGTCACATAACTGTATTGTAAATGCTTCACGGGATTGGAATACGTTGCAAAAATCATAAACACTGAGTAGTGAATGACAGATTGAAGACGATTTTTCTTTAAAATATATTTAAAATAGCTTGAAAGATTCACTTATAATTTTACAAACAATTACATACATTTTTATATCAGCATTAATATTAAATGTTAAAAAATTATACAGAATTAGAAAATGGTAGCTGATTACAGAGTAACCTAATAAAGATCACGACTGAATAGATTTTGAGATCGCCATCGTTGTTATTTCTATGCACGCGTATTTGTTGTAATTGTATTTATCGATAATTTAGCGACACTCTGATGCCTCAATATGAAAATAAATAAATGCATATTTTCACATTATTCTGTGATGCTTGTTCAATGAGTCACATTTTCATTATAATGCTGTTATTTCATTATTAATGTTATTTCTAGGCTAAAAATAGCAAGCGTTGAATAAACGGAATTCAAAATATTGTCATAGCATACATATATAGACACATGTATTGATGCATGTGCAAATGTGTGTGCGTCTGGTATGTTGCCTTTTGTCGCATTTATTGTTGCTATCGAAAGTGCACCATATACAAAATGCTCATGTTGAAAATTTGGGATTCCCATGTGGCCAATTACCGATGCAGAGGCAGATACAAAGAGAGAGAGAGAGAGAGAGAGAGAGACAGAGAGAGAGACAGTGTGTGAGAGTAAACCGTAGCGTCGGCTGATACTTATGTTTGTAGCGACAATTGATTATTAATTTTACACCCAAATATATGTACATACATACACACACATGTTTGGACAACTATGTGTGCGTGTGTGTACTTTTGTCAAGCACGAGAGACTTGCACTCCACAGCGCCCTCTTTTTATCGTGTAAAACCATTTCATTTTTTGTCGTGTTTCTGCTCGGTTTTTAAACATCTGTTCCCAGTTGGTCACAGTCTTTGTTGCTGTGCGACATTTATAAAGTGTAAGTTTTATATGGTTTGCACGTACATATAATATACCCCTTATATTTGCATATGCTGGCGATTATGTGTGTACTTATGAATGTGTGAATGGCTTTCAGAGTTGCATGCGTTTTGTGAATGCGTGAAATGCGCTTTGTTGTTGGTTTGTCTATTTATCGATTTAACTGAACTTCGATCGGTTTAGCGAAGGTGGCAACGCCGCCGGTGCACAGATAGCCCCGATTATTGCTAGTCTTGGTCTCTCTCTCTCTCTCTCTCTCTCTCTCTCTCTCTCTCTCTCTCTCTCTCTCTATCTCATTGTCTTATTCTCGCATTTGACATTGTTATCAATGGTTTATTGTTGTTGTCATAAACAAGCGCAACACAAAGCAAAAAGCAAAAACTGTCTACACAGCTGTCAGCTGCTCGTGTGCGTTGTGTGTATGTATGTGTGAGTGTGCACTAGAATTTACGTATAAATTTTTGTTCTTCTTGAAACGTGTAAGATTTTTCCTACCGCCCTTTTTCTCGAGCATTCCGCTGCACACGTTCTCACGTTTTTCATAGGTTTCCTCCATGCACATATAATTCTTTTCGGTGGTTGTTGCTCCTGCTTGAGGCCTGCGGCCAGCTGTTGGCTGCGTGAACTCGTCCTCAACACACAAAAGGCACTCTCACACACACACTTACACCCAGACTTAGGCACAGGCACAGGCACATTGCGTCTCCTCTGTTGGCTGTCTCGTCTCGTCGTTGTCGTCACGAGCAGTGCATTGGCCTTTCGCTCGCCAGGCAGGGCTCTCAATGCTATTTAAGCGGCGTTCCTCCTCCGAACAACATTTTAACAAATGGCTGCCAACAACGTCGTCGCCCGCTTCAAACTTGAATTTGTATTATTATTATTATTGTTGTTTCTTCATTTTAAGTTTTGTGGGTTTTTTATTCGGCTAATTTGTTTAACGTTGACTGCAAATTTGTTGTTTTTGGAACTGAGGAACGCACACATGCACAGACACATACTAACACAAACACTGACGTAGACACTGTCAAACCAGGGACAGAGTTATTATTTTTGTTGTTTGCTTAAATGAACTTCAAAGTGTTGCCTTGGCTCAAAACTTTTATTAGTGACTGTGCCTGTTCTGCTTTTATGGCTCTTAATAAATTTTGCGGATTGGCTGGCCATTAAATTCATCCTGTTTGGCTCAACTCATACTCAACACACAAACATAGGCACACACAACATAAAGACTACCTCACGTATTATCCAGTGAACGACAAGACGGATGTAAGCGAAAGAGGGACAAAGATAGTTTACCTGAATTTTATAGTTTTGTTTTGCTGACACTTTGAGAGTTGCGGTGAACCTGATCGCCAGATTTGCTTCCTGACTGACTGAATGTAAAATATCCTCAGGAAAGAATCAAGTGTACTGTGGGTTTATTATTTACAGTGAATATTTTTCACAATATAAATAAATATATATTTGCACGCATTACACGCATGTATGTATTCGTAGGTGTGCGATAGCTCAAATTCCTATCAAAATAAATAAGAGATAAGCCCACCACACGGGGAAACTAAAAACAAAATTCAGGCACGACAGACGCGAACAAACGAGCACACAACTAAATTACTAATACGGCCAGCGAACATACATACTTAGGCACATATACACAGGGGCATACATGTCCACATATGTACACTCAATCATACACAAGCGCATCGGCAAGATCTCTGCTGCCTACGGTAAATCTACCTGAAAGCGGAAAATTTTCGTATGCAAAAATGTCAAAAGTGAACAAAAATTAACAGCACGCTGAAAAAATTTACAATCGGGTGTCCGAATCGGGTGCTCTTGCGTTCCCTTGATCTGTTTGCTCTGTACATAAAGAGAGTGAGTCGGTTAAGAGAAGTTTTTGTCACGTAACGGTGTGCAACGTAAACATAAAACAGCTGTGATGCACGTAACAAAAACGTATGATCGCGTGCGCGTAACGTAAACAAACACAAGTGAACCAACTCTGACAAACATAATTCGATAAATAACGGAAGGAAGCAAAACCCTATATAAGTGAAAAAAACAAAAAAAAAAAAACAAAATTGTGAAAATTTTTGACATTTGTTTTCCATAAAAATGTAGAGTGAAATTTAAAGCAAATGCATAGTTTTAATTGAAAGCAACAAATCTGAATACACAACGACACCAACAAAATAACTAGCAACTGAAAAATCTACTCATCAAATATATATCAAGCTGTAGCACCAAGAATAACAACAAAGTATGTAAAAATACTTGTACTATATAAAAGTGATTTTCACTTAAACTGGTCACTATTTTTGTAGAACAACCATCGGCCGTAGCAATAAAAGCATCGCCCAATTGCAAAGCTATAAAATAAACAAGAATAAACAACGAACTTCGTATCGATTGGTCATCAAAGCGATATATACGCACGGTTTACAACACTATTCAGCTGAACAGCGAGAGCACAGCTGATTGTGCTTGACTGGCTGGCTGTTTGGTTGAGTTTTATTGTGTGCGGGGAGGCAGTGGAAGGTTTTCTGCGCTCGTTGTGACCGAGAAGTAACAGTTCAACAACAAAAACATCAACAGTAGCACCAAGAACCATACTGTATGTGACGTGTTGGAAACATCAGCAACGGCGACAACACACACACACACCCACAACTACAGCACGCAGGTGGCAGTTAAGAACAGCTGTTTCAACGCATCAAAACCACGATTATAAGCCATTGAAATCTACAAAGCACTATTTAATGTAATTACATACATACAATCATACCTATATTGTAAGTACCTGAGAAGTTGCGTCTTGTGCTTTATTACAATTTGTTTAAATATTTTGTTTTCATTTTGTTGTGGCGCGTGCCCCTACGTACGCCTCTAGCTTTTCCAGCATTGGGTGAGATAAATACACACACGTATACATTCAACCGTAACAACAACAACAAGAACCAAGTAAGCTAAAGCTCTTATGTTTTTGCTCAGACGTGCATCGGGTAGCAAGCTTTTTTAGATAGACATACACACACAAACACAAGTATTTAAAAAATAAGAAAAAAAAAAAAATATATTATATATAAGATAAGCGATTGCTTTTCAAAAATAAAAAAATAAAAAAACAGACTCAACGCATCGCGCTCTCTTAGATTTCGATTAAAAGAGGCTCAGAGTAAAGAGCGCATATCAATGTGAATAACGGACTAGCCAACGGCCACCGGCAGAGTGCCAAGTGCGCACATTAAATTGCAAACTTGTTTTGCTCTGCGCTTCACTTCCATAATAACTATATTACAACAACAACAACAACAACGAATGATTTTCAGCAATAGTAGTAGTAGTAGCAACAGCAAGCAGTAGCAGCAGCAACTGATACAAGGCACGTACGTATTTCAAACGAAACATCGAGATGTTGTTTGGTCGCTGATTTTCAAGACTGAATAGCGTGAGCGAGCGAGTGAACAAGCGAGCGTGAGAGAGTAAAACGAAAGAGCACAAATTGAGCGCGTACCGTGTGAGACACACGACAACGACGACTACTGCTGTTGATCTACTCCGTCGCGTCACACTCGTCGACGTCGCTGTCTTAGCATTGTCCACGGGGTGGAGGTGAGCGGTGTAATAATAAACGAGTGCACAGCAGCAAAGCAGCAACGGCAACCACTTGAAAGCAACTCGTTTCGATTTCATTTAGCAGATACCTTTTGTACGTTGATTAAGATACCTTGGACACACAGACACGGGCAAAATTCATGTGAAAAAGGAAATAAACTGAAATTTTACAATAAACATATAACAAAACAAAAGAAAAAATACAATACGAGAATAGTAAAAATTATTGAATTCCAGTGTGTCAGCAAATGGGTTGAAAAAATATAACGAAGCTAAATTCCTCAGTAAAAATGTCTTGAGTAAAAGTGTTGGCGTAAAAACCCAAAATTCATGCATATCTGTATATACTGTGTAAATAGTGAATACTCACGCACACAAAAGTAAATGAAAATCAACAAGAAATAAGTGGTAAAAAGGCATTAAATATTTAACATTATTTTGAGTGAACTCTGTGCCTATAATTTTCGACATACATAGATAGTGTGAGTGTGAGCGTGTGCAAAGAAAGAGATATTCACCCATATGTATGTATATATATGCAACTAATATAGAAGTGGACACAAAATATAATAAGCAACAGCAGAAAAAATTATATATATATATATATAAAATCAACGTACAAACACAGATGATTTTTAGCAAAAAATAAAAAAGGGAAAAGAAAAAAGATCAAACAGAAACAACAACAGCAATAGTGAGTGCCAATCAAAACAGCAGTTGTCTCGCTTCTACACATTGAGATCGACGAGAGCAAGAGAGCAAAACCAACAAAACCAACAAACCAGCGAGCGCGCACATACAACTAAAAGCAGTCAAGCGACGTGTGTCCATATTGGTGTGTGACAGTGTATGGGTGTGCGTGTGCATATGTGTACGAACAGCATTGATTGCTCGCTCTGCTGTCTTTGATTTTGCTTATAGCTGCCGCCTGACTTTTGAGCGACTCACGCACATATACAAATTCAACTTGGACTCACACATTGACAAGTTGAGCACCTGGCGCAGGAGTTATACTTTCAACTCAAGCGAGCAAAAGTTACAACAGCCATTCGCACACTTCGCACACCAACATGTCAAATCAGCAGCAGCAGCAACAACAACGACTACGACAAGAATAACAACAACAAGGGCATAAACATACATGCCTACCTTAACCCAATTAAAATACATACCATATTATTTAACAAAAGAAATTGTGTTATTTGCAAGTAGCACACAAAGAGAGCAGCAGCAACGTGAAGTGCAAATATGAACAAGACTTGATAAAAGTTAAGAGGCAGAGATAGGACAGAGAGGGAGAGAAGAGAAAAGGAGCGAGTGAGAAATGAGACCTATGTATACGGAAGTGAAATTCTCAAGCAACATAAAAATTATTAAGAGTTGTGAATGTATTTGTATTCGTGCCTGCATTTCAAATAAAAATTTGAAAGAAAAGAAACGCAACGACAACGGCATCAACAGCAGCAGCAACAGCAAGTTTGCAACGCAGCTCAAAACTCTCAAGAGAGCGAGTTCAGTTGCATACGCATACATGTGCACGTAGTTAGTTGTACTTGTGTTAATGTGTGAGTGTGTGGTGTGTTTTATGTGTGTAAAGCTATGCATTTAGCTCGGTTCACGTCTTAGCAACAACGTAAATTTTACATGCGATTACAACATATTAAACAACAAACATTATTAAATTGTACAGAAACTAAATCAACAATAAATTACCGTTGGGCCCCAGGCTTGTTCTACGTCACATTTCGTGATCGGGAGTGGTACCAACAGCAGCAGCAGAATCAGAAGTAGAGACGCATTCAACATTATTCTGCAACATCTCTAATCAAAGTGCATTCGACGACAACAGTTACAAGCACAACAACTTCCAGTTACAGTAACTTCCATAAGTTTCTTCCCTTTAAATAATTGTTGTGCAGCACTGGCGTACAGGCCAACAAAAAAAGAAAAAGAAACAAAATCAAATTTTTGCCATTCGCTACGCAACGTCACAACGACTAAGCAGCCAACTAGTAACTAACGAAAGTAGTTCAAGAATTAGACAAAGTTAGCATTAATATTGTGATCCACATCTACACATCCTCAAGAAGAACATTATTGTGGGGGGCGGACGCGTTATGAGCAATTCGATTGCATCAACAAAATGCCTGCCCAATGTCTCGTTCTCGTCCGGCAATTATGGTATGTCACAAAGCCACCGTTACACCGATGATACAAAGGAGTACATATTTCTCAAGCTTACTGACTCTGCCTTCCGTGCCATCGAGGAGTATATAAGAAATGAGAATGCCAAACGATTGGCGCCCGGCCAATGTGCCAAGATTCAATGCAATGGCAACACTGGTTTCATCCACTTCCCGCTGCCCAGCAGCGATAGCAGTAATTCTGTTAATAACGGCAGCGGGGGTGGGATGGAAGCAGGACGCAAATTTGGCTTTACCATTGACGAACTGGAAGGCACTTTGGAGTGTATACAGCAGCAGCGACAGGAGCTTGATGTCCTTGGTGCATTGGCGCGGCGCATGCGTATCCATGCCAACGATGATGTCTATGACACGACGCGCTCGAAAATGGCTCGAGTTGAGGAGACGGAGAAGAGCAAATGTATACGGGAGATCAAGCCAAATCAATCGGATATTGGGCGTAAGGTGAAGAAGCCGGCCTCGGCATCATCACATCACAGTGGGAACAACAACAACAGCAACAGCAGTAGCAGCAATAGTTTTAACAGTAACAATAGTCGTAAGTTAGTTTCATCGCCATTTAATGGTATGACGTCGTCATCATCAGTTGCAACAGCAGCCACAGCCGCAACAGCAACATCAATCGCCTCACGCTCGCCCAATCCCAATATTTTGGGTGCCAGCGGCACAGTCAATGGAAGTCGTAGCACAGCCCTGGCCAACACATTCGCCAATGGTATCTCCCAGGGGTATGCGCTGAGCGGTAGCTCGCCGAGAGACAACAATAGCACAACAGCAGCAACTGTTGCGGGAACAGTTCTATCTGGATCATTCAACAGCAACAGTAGCAATGGACGCAATAAAATGCTCAATGGCAGCGGCAACAATTCACGCAGTGGCAACGCCAAATCGGGTGGTTGTGCGAGCGGCAACGGTAGCGGTGGTGGTGGTGGCGGTGGCAACGGTAACAAAATGTCCGATGTATCACGGCGTAGCATACGTGAGCGATTAATACATTTGTTGGCATTGAAGCCGTTCAAGAAGCCGGAGCTTTATGCGCGCCTCAAGAACGAGGGCATCAAGGATCGGGAGCGCAACTTAATTGGCAATATACTCACGGATATAAGCACAATGTCCCACAATACCTTCAATTTGCGACGCCAGATGTGGAACGATGTCGATGAGAATTGGGCGTTCTTCAGCGAGCAGGAGCTGCAGCAATTGAAGCGTCGCAAGCCACAGAATCTGACGCCCCCCATGAGCTCCGATGCGGGCAGTTCGACCTCCGGCCAAAGTCCAACGTCCACCCATACAGGCAGCCCGCCGCCCCTGCTGAGCATGCCAACAAGTGTGAGCCAGCAATTGGCCAACCACGGCGGCGGATCAGGCAGCAACAGTTTGAAGCGGAGCAGCATTGAGTACGATGAAATGTTCAGTACTGTGCATCCGAAAAAGCAGCGCATCAGTCACTACACAAGGGAGTCGGGACCCCAATTTACATCGTCCGCCGGCTGTCCCTCTGGCAACTCCTCGGGCTCGGGATCGGGTTCGTATCGCAATCGCACGGCTGCCTATACGCCGCCGCAAAGACAGCAGCCTCAGTTGGAGGATCACAGCAGCAGCGACTTAACGTACAGTGTGCTGGACAACATGGACGAGTTCAGGAGCATGACTACAGCATCTGCTGTCGAGCAACATCAGCATCAACAGCAACGAAGCAGTAGCAGCAACAGCAACAGTCGCCGCGGTAGCGGCAGCTCATCCAAGCAAACCAGCAGCGGCGGCGGCGGCAACATTGACAAGCGCAATTCAACGGGTAGCAACTCGAGCAGTTCCAGTGGCTATGAGACGCAACAGGAGCGTAACAGTCGCCAATTGTCTGCAGCTCAGCAGCAGCAGTCGGCGCACAGTCGCAAATCGTCAACGACGCCGCCCAAATTGACTGCGAGCTTTGTACGTCAATCGACACCAACAGCAGCAACGCAGCAACACCAACACCAACAGCAGCAACAGCAACGCAACAACAATGCGCACGATGAGTACAATTCATACAATAACAACACGCATGCCGCGTCCAATAGCAAGAAGCGCACGAGTAGCAGCAATAGCAACGGGCAACGTCAGCGCAGCAGCAATAGTAATAGTAGCAACAACATTTATGCACAACAGCAGCAACAACAGCAACAGCTGCCAGCGCCTGTGCAGGCGCAACAGCTCCATCATCATCACCAACAGCAACTGCAGCAGCAACACCAACAATTGCAGCAGCAACACCAACAACAACAACAACTGCAGCAGCAGCAGCAGCCTTATCATAATAATCGCGAATCGGGATCAAGCGGAACTACTGCAAAACATCCATCTCCCACACAGCAACTGGCAGCGGCTGCGCATGCGTACGCAGCTGCCACAGCCGATGCTGATGCGAATGCCACGCCCCGTTATGACTTCAGCCAATATGCGCCCATACGCACGCTGGAGGTGCGCAGACGCTACAAGACTGAATTTGAAAGCGACTATGATGAGTACCGCAAACTGTTGACCAGCGTGGAGGATGTGCGCAATCGTTTCCAGGATCTGTCCAAGCGCTTGGAGGGTGCCAGACGACGCGGAGGTGGGGACTACGATCAGATCAAGCGTCAGATTGTCAGCGAGTACGAGCGGATCAACAGTGATCGTAGCATCCACAAGGATAAGCTTCGATTTGACTACTTGCATGCGAAATTGGCGCACATCAAGCAGTTGGTAATGGATTATGACAAGACTTTGATGAGTGCTTCGGCAGCGACATCATCAATGCCAGAGGCGGTAGCAGCAACAACTGCAGCTGAAGCGCAAGCAGCGGCCGCCGCAGCAGCAGCTGCTGCTGCAACAGCCCCAACACGTTTAACGGAAAATAGCAACATACAACAGCAACATCAATATCAGCAACAGGAGCAACAGCAACAGCATCGGCAACAGCAACATCATGCAGTAGAAACGATACAGCAGCAGCAGCAACAACATTACAACAACAATAACAACGGCAGCCACGAGACCGACTCTGATGACAGTTCTGTCAGCTCCGATTCCAATGATGATGATGACGATGATTGCGATGATTCCAACTCCAATACTGACGATGACGAACGCTACTGATTAAATGAATAATCCAACAATAACAAATCGGCCACAACACAAAGCTACTTCTTGATAAAACGATACAAAAACAACAACAACAAAACACCAGCGGCTGCAGTTGCAGTTGCAAACAATGTAAAAAGGCAAAAAAAGAAACTATTATAAATAAATATATATTATTATATATATATACACCTAATATAGTAAAAGCAACTCCAACAACAAAAAGCAAAAAAAAAAAAAAAACTACGTTCTAAAGGAAAATGTACTAAGATGGAAGTAAGAAATATAAAAGCAAAAAAAAAAAAAATTGTTAAAGTTATGTTAACAATTAAACACACAACAAACGAAAAGAAGAAAAAACAATTATTTGTAAAAGAAAGAAAAAAAAAACCAAAAAAAAAACGGCGTAACAAGCAATAGAAAAACACGCATATATTTTATGAACAAGAAATCAATTTTGTAAAAGATACGATTGAAAAGAATGTAGTACGTTTTATAATTGTTTTTAATTTTTTTAAACGTTTTGTGTGTAATAATAATTTAAATATTATTTCAAACAACTTTTTAAATATATACTTTTATATACATATATAGAACGAGAGAGAGCGTATGTTTCTTCATTTAAAGCACTAGAAATGTTTTTTCTTTTTTTAAACTGTTTTCCTTTTTATGTTTTAAAACACCAATTTGTTATAAATACCCATATCCATACCCATATTCATACCCCCCTCACACACACACACACACACACTGGCTTCATTATTATCATTGTTTTTTCTTTGATGCATAACACAATATGTATTCGAGTTTCCTACTATCCAAATAAACCCATGTACTCTGATATACCAAGAACAACCACAACAAAAATAATGATTTAATGTTTGCACAGTTGGCCAAGAACGGTTTGGTTTTGCATTGCGCCTGTGCAGCTGACACACACACAGACTACATACATTCAACATGCAAACAAACATACACACACACGCACATACAGAGAGATACACAGATGCAGATAAAGAGACACATATATATATATATTTTCTTGTGGTGTTGCATGCGGGCGTGCCTCTTTAACAATAGACTGAACTTTTAAACGGCTTGTTAATTTCTCTTAATTGTAGCAACTTGTGTAGAAAAAATTGATTTAATTTTTAATGTTTTTCTTCTGTGTAACTAGTTAATTTTTTGTTATAATATAATTTTTGTTAAATACATAATTTTTGATTGTGTGAAATTTTATATCGCCAATTTAATTTTTTTCTAATCCAAAACGTTTTAAAGCTATTTAAACAACAATTATTTATTGTTTCGTTTGCCTTTACATAAATTTTTGCTCAAAACAAAAAAAAAGTTTATACAAAATTTACTATGCAAATGAGTACGGTTGTATTTCAGAGCTATGCGACCACAAATTATAAAAAGTAAATGAATACAAGAAAATACAATGTAAAAAACATAAAGATAAAAAATACAAAGAAGCTGTTTCTAGTTTTAGTAAACAATTTAAAAAGCATACGCTTCCTTAAAATATTGGTGTGTAAGGAAACAAAATATCAAGTCAAATATTTTGCTTGAGAAATTATTAAAAATAATTTGCTGAAACACTCTAGCGTGTCCCAAAACGAAACAAAAGAAAACATAAAGAACATTTAAGAAATTTAATTGGAAGATGCAAACACACCAAAATTGTAAGTAAACAGCAAAGAAAGCAAGAATGAAACGACCGACAAATTTTTTGTTAGCTATTTCGTTGCAATATTTTTTATATACCATATTTAAGAAGTAGGGAGAGAATAAATAAATGAAGCAGAAAACAAACGAAACGAAAAGGGAAAATCAAATGAAACAATGAGATCAAGTTGCAAAAATCATGCGTTTAAAATCGATTTCTAGCAATTACAAAATAACAAAAATGAAAATCATATATACAATTTATATACAAACAAATACAAAATAATTAAAAAAAAAAAAAAAAAAGAAACAAAAAACTATATATACCTATATACAACAATGACATTTGATAAGAGAAGAGATGAGAAGATTGGGGGAAACTTACTAGTTTTATATGCATAAATGCCACGCCCACACACCACATACAAAGCAGACGTTCACACACACTCACTTATATACACACTCACACGCAAACACATACATATATAAACTAATTTACTGCAATTTGAAGAAAAAACATATGGATAAACAAAAGAAAAAAATATTGTGTAAGCCGCAAGGAGAAAAGGAGTAGAACCAGATCAAGAGACATGAGAAAATTATTATTATTATTAAAATTATTATTATTGTAAGTTTAAGAGCAAAATCGCTGACAAAACCAGCAGAATTAAAAATCTTAAAAAAAATGAGATATTGTTATATACTAGTAATTATTAAGGCGACAAACAAAACAACAAAAAAAGAAAAAGAAAAAAAAACTTAACAAAAAAAAGCAAAGAAAAATAGAGTCAAATAAAATATTGAATCGAAAAAAAATCACCCGTATTTTGTGTTTTTCCTTTTTTCTAAATGAGCAATCAAAGGCAAAGAAATTTTTATTCGTCATTGTATGGAATTGGGTTGAATAATCTATCTTATTCATATTAAATATTCACTATATAAGTGAATAATTAGGTCGCTTCATAGGTTTTTTGAAGATGTTTTATTTGAACAGCTTTTCGTTTGAACATGAACCACGGTAAAACTTGCGTGAGTGATCTCACTGCGATAGATTTATGAACGTAATCATTAATCGGTAAAATATTTTACTTACAACTTATAGAAGAGGAAGAAGCAGTTGAGGACAATGCTCAAGTAGCGGAGCTTTCCAACGATTCTGATGCCCCACTGAAGCCCAATGTAAGTAGATCATTATCATATACATAGATTATAAAATATGAACTAATGAATTATGCTGCTCTGTAGAATGACGAAGATGATGACTACGATCCGGAGGATAATCGCAAGAAGAAAAAGGGCAAGAAACGCAAGACCAGAAAGGGAGAGGAGAAGGGACGCAAAAAGAAGAAGCGCAAGAAGAATGAGAGCGAGGAGGACAGCGACTTTGTGCAGCATGACGAGGAGGTGGAGTATCCCAGCACTTCATCGAAACGTGGACGCAAGCGCAAAGAGGAGAAGCAAGCTCAAAAGGAAAAGGAAAAGGAATCGGCATCTTCGGGTGAGTTGTAATATAAAGATTTATATATTTGTTAATAGGTAGATTAATAATCTAAATTATATTGTAGGCATGCCTTCTGTGGAAGACGTCTGCTCGGCGTTTAGTGTGTGCGATGTAGATATCGAGTACAGTGAGGAGGAGCTACAGAGCCTGACTACATACAAGGCATTCATGCAGCATGTGCGGCCCATATTGCAAAAGGAAAATCCGAAAATTGCTGCACCCAAGCTAATGATGCTTGTGGCTGCTAAGTGGCGCGAGTTCTGTGAGAGTAATCCGCATATACAGCAGGACCAGCAGCAGGGCGGTCAAGCGCAGGCAGCAGCGGCTGCTCCTGAAGCTGAAGAGCCGCGTTCGTCGCGTTCATCGCGTAACGAGAAGCCGGACGACATTTACGAAGAGGAGGAGGATGAAGAGGAAGAGGAGGAGGAGAAAAAGCCACGACGCAAACGCAGCGGACGCAGCAGCAATAAAAAGGGACGTCGACCATCGGGCAAAGTGCCCACATTGAAGATCAAATTTGGCAAGCGTAAGCGCGACAGTTCCGATGAGGAACCCGATGCAAGTGGCGCCTCCGAACGCGATTCGGACTTGGAGTTTGAGCGCATGTTGCAAAAATCTGACGATAGCGCCGATGAAAAGGAAAAGGAGAAGGAGAAGACTAAGCAACCGGCTGAGGCGGATGCTGCAGCTGCGGCTCAGGACGATGGAGCACCGGTTGTGCGCAAGAAGGCCAAAACCAAGATTGGCAACAAGTTCAAGAAGAAGAACAAAATAAAGAAGACAAAGAACTTCCCGGAGGGCGAAGATGGCGAGCATGAGCACCAGGATTATTGCGAGGTATGCCAACAGGGCGGTGAGATCATTCTCTGCGACACCTGTCCACGAGCGTACCACTTGGTCTGCCTGGAGCCGGAACTGGACGAGCCCCCAGAGGGTAAATGGTCGTGCCCCCACTGCGAGGCCGACGGCGGCGCTGCCGAGGAAGAGGATGACGATGAACATCAGGAGTTTTGTCGTGTGTGCAAAGATGGCGGCGAGTTGCTCTGTTGCGACTCTTGCCCATCGGCATATCATACTTTCTGTTTGAATCCGCCGTTGGACACCATACCGGATGGCGATTGGCGGTGTCCCCGCTGCAGCTGCCCTCCATTGATTGGCAAGGCCGAGAAGATCATCACCTGGCGCTGGGCCGTACAGCGCCGTGGTAGCAGCGAGGCATCCACCTCGAAGAGTGCCAAGCAGGGCAGCCGTGTGCGCGAGTACTTCATCAAGTGGCATAACATGTCCTACTGGCACTGTGACTGGGTCTCTGAGGTGCAGCTGGACGTGCATCATCCGCTGATGATACGCTCGTTTCAGCGCAAATACGATATGGAGGAGCCTCCCAAATTTGAGGAATCTTTGGACGAAGCCGATACACGTTTCAAGCGCATACAGCGCCACAAGGACAAGGTGGGCATGAAGGGCAACGACGACGATGATGAGGCCGCACTCGAGGAGCGGTTCTACAAGAATGGCGTCAAGCCCGAATGGTTGATTGTGCAGCGCGTCATCAATCATCGCACCGCACGCGACGGTAGCACCATGTATCTGGTGAAATGGCGTGAGCTGCCCTACGACAAGTCCACCTGGGAGGAGGAGGGCGACGATATACCCGGCCTACGACAAGCCATCGATTACTATCAGGATCTGCGTGCAGTGTGCACTTCGGAGCAGTCTCGTGGCTCCAGCAGCAAGAAGAATAAAAAGGGTCGCAAAACCAAGCATAAGCTGGAACTCGATGATGAGGATCGTCCCGTTAAGCATTACACACCGCCGCCAGAGAAGCCAACCACAGATTTGAAGAAGAAGTATGAGGGTCAGCCAGCGTTCCTTGAGGATACCGGCATGCAGCTGCATCCGTATCAGATTGAGGGCATTAACTGGTTGCGCTACAGTTGGGGCCAGGGAATCGATACCATTCTGGCCGATGAGATGGGTCTGGGCAAGACCATCCAGACTGTAACGTTTCTCTATTCGCTCTACAAGGAGGGCCATTGCCGTGGCCCGTTCCTGGTGGCCGTGCCCCTTTCCACCCTGGTCAACTGGGAGCGTGAGTTTGAGCTGTGGGCGCCCGACTTCTATTGCATCACATACATCGGCGATAAGGACTCGCGCGCCGTGATACGCGAGAACGAACTGACCTTCGAAGAGGGCGCCATACGGGGCACAAAGGTCTCGCGCCTGCGCACAACCCAATACAAATTTAATGTGCTGCTCACCAGCTACGAGCTGATCTCTATGGATGCGCCCTGCTTGGGCAGCATTGACTGGGCGGTGCTGGTGGTCGATGAGGCGCATCGCCTGAAGAGCAATCAGAGCAAATTCTTTCGCATCTTGAACAGCTATTCGATTGCCTACAAGCTGTTGTTGACTGGAACCCCATTGCAGAATAATCTGGAGGAGTTGTTCCACTTGCTGAACTTTTTGAGCCGCGACAAATTCAACGATTTGCAGGCATTCCAGAACGAGTTCGCGGACGTGTCTAAGGAGGAGCAGGTGAAGCGTTTGCACGAAATGTTGGGCCCGCACATGCTGCGTCGTCTGAAGACAGACGTGTTGAAGAACATGCCCTCCAAGTCGGAGTTTATTGTGCGTGTCGAGCTGTCGGCCATGCAGAAGAAGTTCTACAAGTTTATCTTGACAAAGAATTATGAGGCACTCAACTCAAAGAGCGGCGGAGGCTCTTGTTCGTTGATCAACATCATGATGGATCTGAAGAAGTGCTGCAATCATCCATATCTATTCCCTTCGGGCTCCGAAGAGGCGCCCACCTCTGCTGGAGGCATCTACGAAATCAACTCACTAACAAAGGCAGCTGGCAAGCTGGTGCTGCTCTCGAAGATGCTGAAACAGCTGAAGGCGCAGAATCATCGTGTCTTGATTTTCTCACAAATGACCAAAATGTTGGACATACTCGAGGACTTCCTCGAAGGCGAACAGTACAAGTACGAGCGCATTGATGGCAGCATTACGGGTACTGTCCGCCAGGAGGCCATCGATCGATTCAATGCACCCGGAGCACAACAATTTGTTTTTTTGCTGAGTACACGCGCCGGTGGCTTGGGTATTAACCTGGCCACAGCCGATACGGTTATTATATATGACTCCGATTGGAATCCTCACAATGATATACAGGCATTTTCTCGTGCCCATCGTATTGGCCAGGCCAACAAGGTGATGATATATCGCTTTGTCACGCGCAATTCGGTAGAGGAGCGCGTCACACAGGTCGCCAAGCGCAAGATGATGTTGACCCATTTGGTGGTGCGCCCCGGCATGGGTGGCAAAGGAGCCAATTTCACAAAACAAGAGTTGGACGATATTCTGCGCTTTGGAACTGAGGATCTCTTCAAGGAGGATGACAAAGAGGAGGCCATTCATTATGATGACAAGGCCGTAGCTGAGTTGCTCGATCGTTCCAATCGCGGCATTGAGGAGAAGGAATCGTGGGCAAATGAGTATTTGTCCTCCTTTAAGGTGGCATCCTATGCCACTAAAGAGGAGGAGGAAGAGGAGGAAACGGAAATCATTAAGCAAGATGCCGAGAACTCAGATCCCGCTTATTGGGTCAAACTGCTGCGTCACCACTACGAACAGCATCAGGAGGACGTGGGTCGCACTCTGGGCAAAGGCAAGCGTGTACGCAAGCAGGTCAACTACACGGACGGAGGTGTAGTTGCAGCAGACACCTCACGCGACGACACCAACTGGCAAGACAATGGCAGCGAATATAACTCTGAATACTCTGGTGGCAGCGACGAAGATGGCGGCGACGATGACTTTGATGAACAGAACGGCGAGCGCAAGGCCAAGCGACGATTGGAGCGACGCGACGATCGTCCGTTGCCCCCTCTGCTGGCACGTGTTGGTGGCAACATTGAGGTGCTGGGCTTCAATGCCAGACAGCGCAAAAGCTTTCTCAATGCCATTATGCGATATGGCATGCCGCCCCAGGATGCATTCAATTCGCAGTGGCTGGTGCGTGATTTACGTGGCAAGTCCGAGCGGAACTTCAAGGCCTACGTCTCGCTCTTTATGCGGCATCTTTGTGAGCCGGGCGCCGACAATGCCGAAACCTTTGCGGATGGTGTTCCAAGGGAGGGTCTCTCCCGTCAACATGTGCTCACACGCATTGGTGTCATGTCGCTTATACGCAAGAAGGTGCAGGAATTCGAGCACATCAATGGCTACTACAGCATGCCTGAGCTGATACTCAAACCCTGCGAGCCAGTGCGTTCGGCTGGCAAGCAGGAGGCAGCTGCAGCGGATACTGCTGCAACGGCCGCCGCTAAACCCCCGGCAGAGAGCGCTACGACCAGCAATAGCGCGACTCCAGCGACGAGTGCAGCGCCCAGTCCAGCGCCTGCTTCAGAGAAGAGCGAAGATAAGACAACCGTGGAAAAGGCAACGCCTGAGAAGCAGGAACCAAAGTCTGAGCCAGATACTGAAGATGATAAAAAGGCGGTTGATGCATCTGTGAAGCAAGAGAAGGCTGAAGAGTCATCGGAGGCCGAGACCAAGTCTGGTGAGGCAAGTGTGAAGAGCGAAACACCTAAAGTGGAGCCCAAAGAGGAGAGTAAATTGCAGCCAGATGCAACGCCCAAAGAGGAGCCCAAGACCGAACAGATCGACGACAAAGAAAAGGAGAAAGAGAAGGCAACCGAAGAGAAGCCGGCAACTAATCCGAGCAGCACCACCACCACTACAAATATTATTGATGATGATGACGACGACGTCATGATTGTCAAGGAGGACGGTGAGCTGGAGAAGCCCAATGCCAGCGCCAATGCCAATTCGCCCAAGGATCAAAAGAATGCTGCTGTCGCAGGCACAGGTGCCGGAGGCAAAGTGGCAGAGGATAGTCTCGAGGTGTTGAAGCGCAAATTCATGTTCAACATTGCCGATGGAGGCTTTACCGAGCTGCATACCTTATGGCTGAATGAAGAGAAAGCGGCCGTGCCCGGCCGCGAATACGAGATCTGGCATCGTCGCCACGATTACTGGCTGCTAGCCGGCATTGTCACACATGGATACGGACGTTGGCAGGACATTCAAAACGACATTCGTTTTGCCATTATCAATGAACCGTTCAAAATGGACGTGGGCAAGGGAAATTTCCTGGAGATTAAGAACAAATTCTTGGCACGTCGCTTCAAGCTGCTGGAACAGGCGCTGGTTATTGAAGAGCAGTTGCGGCGTGCAGCATTTCTGAATCTTGCCCAGGATCCCAGCCATCCGGCTATGTCGCTAAATGCACGTTTTGCAGAGGTCGAATGCTTGGCTGAGTCGCATCAGCATCTGAGCAAGGAATCGCTGGCCGGCAACAAGCCAGCCAATGCGGTGCTGCACAAAGTGCTCAACCAGCTGGAGGAACTATTGTCTGACATGAAGAGCGATGTTTCTCGCTTGCCCGCCACCTTGGCACGCATACCACCAGTGGCGCAACGCTTGCAAATGTCGGAGCGTTCCATTCTATCGCGTTTGGCTGCCACAGCTGGCAACGCCTCCAATGCGGGTAAGTTTGACAAACTTTCCGAATATATATTTTTTGGTTAACCCATTTGTTTTTCTTGATTTTACAGCTCAATTGATGGCACAATTTCCGGCGGGCTTTCATGGCACCACCTTGCCGGCATTCACGGGGGGGCCAGCTGGGAACTTTGCCAACTTTCGACCACAGTTCTCTGTGCCCGGGCAGCTATCCAACACCGCTGGCGGCACCTGAGCATCATAAACGCATTCAAATTCCATGGAAATTAATTACTCTTCAGCTAAGAATTTTACGCTACGTATATTAAACAAGGAAAATAATACATACCTACCCAATACATACTTAAAATATTTATCAAAAAACTCTTGCAATGAAATGAAATTAATTAACCGCTCTCAACTTACCGTATTCTATAAATATTAAATTTGGGCTGCTTCTGGTCGATTATAAATGACAATTATATTAAATGCTTATTTACCTACTATGTGAATTCATTTTACATGGCTTCATATACAATATATAAATCCGATTCCATTGCAAACCAAAATGATACTTGGCGTTTTTCTTTATGTACTCATCAAATACTGGGAGATGAGAACTTAGAAAGAAACTGAGATGAAATAACAAATATAGTCAACTAATTAATGGTAAGTTGCTCCGCCGTTGATTATAAAATAAAACAACATTTATTCAAGCGACAGACTTTTATTTGATTTGATACTCGTAACTTTGTTGCTTTGTATTAATATTGTATATTAAGTATAAATTAGTTAAGTTTGTATGTGTATACATATGTATATATGCAATTTGTAAATATCAAATACAATGTTAGTAATCATAATGAAGTCATCTGATAAGCGCAACACAGATCGCAGAAATTTGAGTAGGGCTCAGAAATAAGTGCGAATTCTGGGTGTTTCATTCGTAGCATCTTGCTAATAAAATATTGCTAATTAATATCAAGGTTTCGACAACATTTGACGAACAATTACCGACCATGGGTCTTTCGATTTCTTAATTGGAATATCATTCTCCATTTCAATATTTACAATAATTACAAATAAATGGAATTACATATTTTGTATATGCATATACAAATACGAGTAATTATAATTAATTACAAGCGGGCTCTGCTGGCCTAATACATAATACGAAGTACAACAAAAAAAACGTTAAGAATAATTAAAAAATAATAATAATAAACAAATTCAACAAACTTCGCCATTAAATAATCATCTAATAATAAACTGACAGAAACAATAATTATAAGCGAGCTAAGTTTGAAATTAGACTTATAGTTACAAAATAATAATATTATATAGCATTGCATGGTACATATGGTATGGAATATGGTACATTAAACAAAATCACATTTGCAACGCGAATGTGCGACTGCTCACAACAAAAACTTCAAGCATGTTTGGATCTACAACTAGACATTGGGGTAACTTAAACTAGAACAGTAAATCAGCTTAAAATAGTAAATAACAAATAAAAAAAAAAAAAACAAAACACGCACGCACACGCACAAACACACTCTCACATAGATAATATATCAAATTAAAGACAAGCGATTGAAGAACCTCCATCATAGCCTTAAGCCCTAAGCCTGTAGTTCCGCTTCCCGCAGTTCGCAGCAATATAAATACAATATTATGATATTGTGCATAGTTTCTCTCTCTCCGACTCGTCCGTATCCAACTGCAGGTTGGCGACGTTGGGCAGCGCCCGTCCTTCAATGTTGGGTAGATAGGGTTCGTAGTCGAGACCTTGACGCTCATAGAATAGCAAATATGCTGCGCTTGGATCAATATTTGGCTTTTCCGATATTTCACGACAGGAGCTATCATTGTAACAATACCAGGAACCAGTTGTGTTTGATGCATAGGAAATGTAATGACCACCATTCAGCATGCCAGAATGGGACTACGAAAACAAAGGATCATAATTAATTGTAATCAATAAGCCAGTAGATAGTTATAACTTACCACCACAGCGTATAGCTTATACTTGGGATCGAATTTATCAACATCCGGGTGTAGTTTGTGCTGATGATAGTCCTCGAACTCCCCATCAACAATAGGTGTCTTGGTGAGGCTCGTGGAAATGAGACGCTGTCGTCTGGCTGAATTGGTCGACTTGCTCTGGCGCAGCACGCAGCCAGAGGCCTGCTTTGTTTCCTTTGCTGTGTTAGCGTCTTCGTCTGCAGCCTCTTCAACTGGAGGAGTCGGATCTTCTGCTACTTTATCGGATGCATCGACTTCATCAAGTTCGCTAGGAACTTCATTGCTGGCGATTGCTAGCTCATGCTTTAGCTCCAGTAGCTCCTTGTGCCGCAGTATGGTCTCCTGTGGCACAGAGGCCAAATAGGGCGTAGGATCAAAGTCATCGAATGGGAAATGCACAACCTTTTGCGATTTCACCCACTTGCCGTTGACACAATTGAAACGCTTCAAATGGACAATCTAAACAACAGTGACACATTTATGAATAGTGAGTTATGTTCTGCGAAAGTTGAATAATCGCTTACCAGGATCGGTGGCAGTTTCCATATTTGTAACTTCTTTGTCGCTGGCTTCTTGCCTTTGCAGTGGCTGCAGTGGTACCACTGCTCCAACTTCTCCTCGGAGGTAAAGGCGCGTAAGCAATGCTTCAGATCAACGGGTTCTACTTGTTCCCGTCGACATATCGCAACGGTTTCATGATCGACCCAAAGCTAATTGACAATAAACCAATTAATATATACAAATATATACTTAATATATACAAATACATATATATTAAAGTTAATTTACTTACTCGCTCCAAAGTGCTCTGATAACGTAAATGCAATGCAGTTGGATCCCAGTCAATGGCTATGGTAAAGTCTTCAAAATATTTTGTTGTTGGTGTGTAGGATAGCGATGTGGTGTACTCCGTTGTACGTTTGGCCTCCAGATTTGGTAGCGACGGGCATTTAGTGTTCATTTGTGGAGTGGCTGCGTTATCTAGAAGGATAATAACCGATGTATAATAATGTTATTTTTCAGATTCAAGATAACTTACTGGCCATAGAGTTAATGGGGGGCAGTGCGCCCTGGAGCACATAGTCGTTGTTGCAACGAATTTCGCAGCCGCGACAAAAACTTGACCAGGGACAAATGGCGCAGGTGAGACCGTCCGCTTTAACAGCGCGCAGTGTGAAAGGAAAATCATAGCCGAGGCTGTCATCACTGCAAGAGATAATTGGTATTAGCTTTAGAATCTAATTTAGGTAAGCATGAGCATAATTACCAGTCTGCAGCATGATTAGCTTGTTCGGTGGTGGCTGGTAGAGGACTCAGTAGGCGGCTTACTTGCTGCCAGACAGCGCAGTACAGATCCTTGTGAGTGCCACCATCACAGTTCGGTATTAGCAACGGCACACCAAACAGACTGGGCCGGGTTTTGTGGTAGGAGAGGAAATAGCTTTCGTGACGCGTAATTTTGCGATGAACAGCCACAAGATATTTGCCCACCTTGTAGGGCTGTGACGATCGGCGCGAGTACACACCGCTGGTGGTTTGATTACCGCTCGTGCTTTCCGGCTGTGAAGTGGTTATTTGTTGATCTGGCTCCTCACCCTCGATTCGCTCATCCTCATCGTCATCCACGTTGTTATCAACGTCATCATCATCTTCAACGTCTGCGTCACGATCGAAACTATTGATGCCCAGCGTATGAGCTATGCTCCTGCCACTTGACTGCTCATTCGTCGTGCGATAGGAGGCACCGTCATCGCTGTTGCTGGCATGTCGGCTGCCAGCTAGTTCCGCTAAGGGCATCGGCTCCGTTAGCGAACTCTCCATGGAGTTTTCGCCAGAGTGATTCGTGTACGAAACGGAGCTAGTGTTGCTTTCCGCATGCAGTAGCTTGGTGGATGAAATGCGCTTTTGCTGTGCGGCCGCATCGTCCATGAAAGTGTTCTCCGGGCTGCAGCTGAGGATCAGCGACTCCTGTGTCGAATGTACCAATGAAGGTGGCCGGAAGTTTTGCATTAGTTGTGCGTAACTTACATTTATGTAAGTGTGTGAGTGTGTGTGTATTTAAAAGCTCATAGAATTTAAACAATTAACAAATTACTACTCGATTAAAGGCAACAATTTTATAAACTAGGATAAACGCTCAGAAATCTACAAATATCGGAAAATATTGTATTATTGCAGGTGTTCAAAATTAGCTCATGTATAATTATATAAACTATATAAGAACATAGATTAAAAGTTGTACTTTAATTAATTAGTTGGGCATAGTTGGTAGTTTCTGTGGTGGAAATGAGTAGAATAGCATTTGCAATGCGTACAGAAAAGGATGATTCGAAATGAGAATTATATTGAAATATATTCTTTTTATTTATAATCTGTGAAATAAGTTCAATATTGAAATGAAGATTTCAGTCAAATAGTACGATGAATTACGATAATGAATTATACGATTAGCAAATTAAGAATTATCAAAAATTGCAAGAATTCTAAATTATTGTGAATCACCCTTGCGTACAATTGAAAAGCTATGAAAATGTCGATTGGCTACTTGTACCTTTGAACAGGAAGGCAAATGTACAAAAGAACGGGCACAGTTATTAAATTATAAAGTTTGCATATTCGATGTAACGATAACCGATAGCAGCAACGATAACGATAACGATAAGGGTAACGGTAACAGTAAGGATAGAAGCTAAATGGTGAGTCTAAGATATTATAAACAGTTTAAAGCAAAAATGTACAAAGAGGTAATCAATTACAGCCATCAACAAATTGTACATGTGTGTGTATTAGTAAAAGGAGGAGCATAGAAATAACAATAAACTACAAAATACGAGAATGTATATAATCAGAGATTTAGACTAGTTGAATAAGTGCATAGTATATGAAATTAAAGAACAATTAGAAAGAAGTTTAGACAGGTGTTGGTGGGTGGGTGGTCGGTCGGTTGTACATTATACTAGGTATGTGGCCCACAAACCAAACAAACAGAAACTGAAACGGCAACTGTTCTTTTAACATATTTGTATTTAATATATAGATTTGTTCGATATCGATTTAAGTATGTATTGCGACAATAGACGGAGGGGAGCGAAAATGAATGCCAGTTACGCCGGAAAATTTATTTGAAAATCTTGACAATCTTCATTTTGCAGGGGTTCGTCACTGGAGAGAGTTTATCCTAGGCAATTGGGAAATTTTACAAAATATCATTTTCAAAATGCAACCCTCGGACGGGTCCATGAATCTAACATATTAAATACGTGTATGTTAATATAGTTTAGAAGCCATACCTTGAAGCAAAAAAGACTGTGGGGCATGCACTCTCTCTTTCCAAAGCACCGGCTTACCTTTCCGGCATCATCTGGCTGCAGTTCGTGCACGTGGCCAACGCTGCCGCTGCTGTTGGTGGTATTAAGATTGCTGTATTTGCCCCCATCAGGGCCATTTGGGTCTAGCCCATCACTGATATGCCCATTGCAGATCGCACGTGACGAGGACCGATTCGATGTCTGTAGGGTGCTAAGGGATGACAGTGAGTCCTGTGTCGTAATGAGTGCTGCAGGGATGACTTCTCAGTTAACTGATAACTTATTATGGTCTATGCTTTGTTCATTTACCAGAGCTTCGCTGTATGTCCTTGAGACCCTGTTCAATGTGCATGCTGAGAGCAGAATTGGAGCGCGTTCTAACACTGCTTTGCTCCGGCAACTGATATACATATAAATCCTTAGAGCTCTGTGTGCGCAGCTTCTCCTCGTCGCCAACCACTTGGCGTATCTGCGAGTTCCAGAGCTCACAAACCAACATGAGGCTTGGCTGCAGCGGACACAGTGTGGAGAGCTTATGCTTCAAATCGCTGTACTTACATTCCGAGTTAAGCCGTAGGCCGTACTTAATTGGCACACTGCCATCCAATAGAATCACTGCGAGAATATAGACAGATAATGATACTGCATTGATAAGCGGAAGTTGTAATTGACTCACCCAGTACCTCCAGATACACATAGTTTTCCACAGGCAAGGGCAGACTCAATAAGCTAAAGGGATCGAAACGAACAGACTCGTGACCGCAACCTAGGCAGCTGACCTTTGATTTCAGCTGGCCATAGAACAGATCTATGATTATGGATTGATTACGGGCATGATGCTGGGCCCATGCCTCGGCGGCAACAATCTTGTCCGGTCGTCCATCAGAGTCTTTTAATTCGCTATATGGTTTTTCCATAACACGATTTAGGTCTTCGTGTAGCGCATCGAGCAGCCATTCAAGCAGCTCCTGCGAATCGTGCTGCCCTCCGCCAGCAAACTGTGGTGCATGTTTGTTTACACAGAAGCGCAGCTTGAGAGGCGCCACAGAGCGTGTCGTGGCCGTCCACACTTCCTTAAGCAGCTCCGCATAGCGCATAGCTAGTTGGCCTCGAGTGCCCAACTTATTGGCTGCATTCAATTCGAAGCGATGCATCTGACGATGAAAGTATTGGGCCAGTGGTTGCGTATTGAAGAGCACTTGGAGTGCCGCATTCATGAAACAGGTATTTCCTAGATTATGTAGCCCTGTGGCGCCTGGCGCGTGTACGGACATGATAGAGGTGCGAGTTAGACGTCGCCGGTCGCCAGGACTGGCACCAACTTGACCGCTTTGCGTGTTGGCTAGCGAGCTGAGCTCTTCAGGCCAGGTAAGATCTTTGTTACGTATCTCTAGCAGCAGCTGATCGTTGTCACGTATCAGCAGCTCTTTTAGGCACATGGTATCCTCCTCCAATAGTATGGCACTATTATCTAGCGATGCGCTGGACGGCGGCACATGCCACAGTCGTATATCCTCCGGCTTCAGGCGCAGCTGTTCACACAAAAACTCGCCCACTTGACGTACTGTTGCCAGCCGGCTAAATGCTGCCGTATACGCCAAATAACGTTTGGGCGGCTGAAGCACACTGCTGGCTGCAATGGCCGCATAGCCGCCGCCAGAGGCCAATACGCCGTATCCACCGCTAGTGGTTGAGCCCCAGCTTGTAATTTGTGTACCTGCGCCGCTGCTATTGGGCGCAGACTGCATCTGATGCAATAGAATGCGTAAATTCAAAGGATACAGCTCTAGCTCCACTTCCGAGTTTGGTGGTTGTATCACCTGATGGAAAGTAAAATAAGCTTAACTCAAGAAAGGAACTTTTATGGCCTGTTCTCTTACTTGTCTGGGCAATGGTAGATTATCGCCATACCAACGATTTAACGCTTTCCATAGAGACTTCGGCACAAGCTCAAAGTCGTGATTCTGTACAAGTGGCATATCGCGCTTCAGGTGACCGCCTTCTCCTGTCAGAGTGCGCACATTGCGGTAGGGATTGATTGTAATTAGATTACTATTGTCAATGGGACCCGGGCGGTGTTGACCACAGTGCCGACCAGCGGATATGCCACTACTACCGGATACAGATCCCAGTGAATAGCTGTCATGTTGCTCCAGGCTATGCGTATTGAAGCTCTCATCGCAGACGAGTGCTTCGTCTACAGCACTGCGCTGGCTGGCAGTCCGCTTACAGTAGTCGCATGTTTGAGACGTATGCTGCGTATATTGCATCCAAGTAAGCCACCAGTCACGTGAAATCAAATACCAAAACTGACCAACTCGGTAAGGGCGTCGCTCCTCGCGCTGCAACCAGCCACGCACAATATCGTATTCCATGTGCTTGCATTGCGGCCACAAACCAAACACTATGTGGCACAGCTCGAAGATGAGGTCCAAAAGTGGTTGCATCAGCCGCAGACCGCACTGCACATTCCATAGCATGAAATCCTCTGCTGTTAGCGAAACATTGTCCCGTGTTAGCGTGCTGGGCGTACCATCTGGACTCCTGCGCTGGGCAAACTCCAGCAGATCACTGATCACATGCTGTTTGGTCAAGTCCTTGAATTGCTGTGCATCGCGATTCTCCTTGGCAACGAATAGTAGTACGTTGATCATTTGCAGCGTCTCCTCATGACTGAGCACACCATCGCGATCTACGTCGAAGATCTTGAAGCAAACTATGAAGTGAAAAGAAATGGATCAGATTGAGTAATGATTTAGTTCAGAAGTACTTACAGCGGGTGCGCTCCACACCGGGCCCACGACACGCGGCACTGACGCCACAGCAGAGCTCCTTGAAATCGATGTGACCATCACGATTTTCGTCAAAGGCATTAAAGAGACCGGCCAGAGCATTCTTTGGTATCGGTGGACTAATGAGCGGTCCCAAAAATTGTAAATCGATTTGGCCATTCGGCGATGTGTTTTTCAAACGCCAGAACTCTTTCTCTAAGTCACCAATATCCTGCAGCAAAGGACAAAAATTATAAGTGTCTTTCATTATCTCATCTAGCATTGCTGACCTTTTCTTCAAGATGTGTAACACCGGCCAGACTTTGATAGAACGTGGGCGTCTCCAGCTCGGAGGTGAGACTGACGCAATTTTCGGCAAGCAGCCACTTGGACAGGACTGTTGCATTGCGATGCTTAACTATCCAATCCTGAAATTGTTCAAAGTTCACACGTTCCCCTTGAGCAAACAAGGAGACGCTCTCGAAGGGCGCCAGGTTTACATTACGCACATAATCAGATTTAATAATGTATGTTCCAGCGTCGTTGCAGTAGAGGTTCCACAGAAATCTATGGATGCCGTTAGAATACTTATAATAAATACTATAAACTTTTTAGGATCCACTCACTTGGTTTTCTCCTCCTGAGTGCCGCGTGTGATCAGCACCAGGCCGCACAGCAGGTCCTTGAAGGATATGCCGCGCTGTGTGCCACCACAGGCAACATAGAGCATGTCCGTAATCTTAGGCGGCACACCCTCACACAGCACATCCTGCTGGAATGCATTGCGACTAAGATAGAGTCGACCCACGCCAGCTGATTTTTTAAAGGCATCTTTAAGGCGCCGCAACTCGGCGTCGCTAACTGTTTAAATAAAATAACAGATTAATATCAGAGGAATGGGGTAATTTTATATTTAATATTATAGTATACATTATTATATTATAATTAATTGAAGTTCTTTGCATTTTTCATATAAAATTCGTTATAAATTATGTTTTCCACAAGAACTCTGAGCTCTGTTCAATTTAAAAATATATTTTTAACCTCAGAAAGAAATATTAATAACTCGTATAATTATAATTCAAGCAAACAGTTTTCGCACATTCAATTGGATTTAAGTATAAACTCGTTATTTGAGAAGTGCTTACTCATATATAAAATTTAAATCCCAACTGCAGCGTATATATGGTCGGGAGTCATGCATATGTCTTCTTATTATGTGTGTCCGAACGTTAAGGTAATTAAAGATCGCTACGTTAAAACCAGAAAACAGAAATACAAGCATACAAAACAGTCTCCTCCAAGCGTAATACTCGTAATCAATTAACTATACAATAAAGTCAATTTTTAATAGAGTTCTGAGAAGGGGCGATTTGAATTACTGGGCGCGGCCCAGTTAAACATAGGCAGCAATTCATAATCACAAATTGAGCATGAAAAGGCAATGCGGAATAATTTTGTAGATTGCAAAGAATTATTTACTTTGCGACGTCACGCGACCAACGGCACTTCATAGCTACATTTTGTTGTTGTTTTGTGTATGGACAGAAATTTCTGCATAGCATTGCATTATGATGTGCACTTCAAATAGCAACAGCGATAAAGAGAGATAGATAGAGAAAGAGAGAGAGAGAGAGAGAGAGAGAGAGAGAGAGAGAAATGATGGGGAGGGTGTTGGGGAAGAAACATTTCCGAAGTGGACGTGCATACGTTTTCATAAGAAACAAACCGGTCTTGAAGAGCTTTGTGTCAACAACGACGACAATGGACACCCGCACCTGGGCAGCAAGTATGGCCGCACAGGTACAGGTATATACATATGTATGCATGTACATATATAGGGGCATCTTATCAGTAACGTTCGTTTTCTTTGCCTTCGCTGCTGGCCATAAAATGACAAAACCTGCGACAAGAACAACAGGAACAAAAACAACGGCAGCAGCGAGATGAATGCCAATGCTAAGCGAGAGAAAATTAGAGAAGTCAACAAAACTTTAACGTCATTGCGTATACGACAGACTCTAAATGACTGAGAAGCAATAATAAATAGTAACTGTTTTCGTTTGATTGCATGCATTGTCTGCAATTTTGCTTTGTCTCAAGCAAAACATTCCTACCCCCGCCACGAGAAAAACGCGGTTGCTGTGCTTTTCTATTGTGACGTCACTGAAGACGACGACGCAAATACTCATACACACATGCAAACACTTCACACGGTCACTCGCACTCACACACACTCAGTGTTGAAATTTGCGAAAAAAATCCCAGTAGAATGAGACAAAAGGAAACGATTTAGCTGTGTCCAGCAAAAAATGGTAGCAATAATAGCTTGGAAGTAGAGTGGAAACAACAATAGAATCGATAGTGTAATTATAACTGTATTGGTGCATATTATTATTGTTTTTATTCTAGAACCTTAAGTACTTGAGTGACCCATTTCCATTGTCTGCATCTCACATGCACCTGCACCTGTCCTGCTGTGTATTGGGGGTTATCACTTACCACGTTTGACTGCATCCTCATAACTGATGCAAGCATGTTTAGATTCTTTTGTACCCATATTTGCCTACGGCAAATTCTTGAGTGCTGCTGCTCTGGCGTCGTCGTCTTCGTCTTGTGACTTCACTTCTTACATTTGTTTATGTTATTTGTTGCCGTTGTCGGGCCTTGGGGGTAAATCACAGACACAGAGTCATGTACATGCAAAATGAAAGTTTATGTTTTATTTTATTTTGTAAAATACTTTGCGTTTTTGTCACACTTTCATTGCTTTACTATTCGCGTTCGCTTATATTTTTAACTATCAGCGCTAAGTGTGACCACGCTCGTGGCACAAAAAATACTGTGAGTTCGGCCCATTAGAAAATAGCCAGCTGTTTGAAGGTTTTACTATGGTCGAACAGCTGTCTCAATAGTTGCCTCTGCGCATTTGCCAATACTGTTTATCGATAAATCGTCTCGTTTTCGTCCTACACAACACTGCTATGTACCAATCATTTATTGTTCGGGCGTAATTAGAAAGCAATAATTAAGCGTAATTTTTACGTGTAACCAACAACAACACAGCACAGAATTGCAAGTGCAATACATACAAGTGTAAAACAGCGCGCGTCCATTTACTATTGCAATTTAAAGTGCTTAAAACAACGTCGCCATTTTTCGACATACACACAAAAGAAAACCACAGTCTGAGCTGAAAAAACCTGTGCGTGCTTGCGTGTGTTTATTTGTGTCTGCTGTGTGTGGTTACGTCTATGAATTTTTTATACATACCGTTGCGTACATATAAATTAATACTAACTTGCAGCGGCAGTAGCAGCAATAGGCAGTTATAGTAATTTAATCATCAGCATTAACATAGTGTGTAATATTAATCGAAAGCCACTGATTACCAACCACCGCCATATAAAAAAGCATCACCAGCAGTTATCGACGTGGACGATAACGCCAAAAAAAAGGAAGTGAAGAAGTTAAAGAGCAAATAGCTGCATCTTTATAATCGTTAACAATAGAACCTGGCACAACCCGAAGCAATACTGTGATTTAATCATACAAATACAACAATAGAAATACAATGGCCAAAACGTACGACTACCTGTTCAAATTACTGCTGATCGGTGATTCTGGAGTTGGCAAAACCTGTATATTATTTCGATTCTCAGAGGATGCTTTCAATACGACGTTTATATCTACAATAGGTAAGTGTTATTCATACCCACCATAAAACCTAGAGAGGCAATATCAACAACAGAAACATCAACAACAACAATATCAACCATATCAATAACATCAGTCAGCGAACCAAACATTTCAAAGTGCATACATCATCAGTTATAGCTCTCAGTCCGTCATCCTCAGTAATCAACATTTCTCTTTCCCTCTGTCTCTCGATTACGCTCTTTTGCTCTGTGAATTTTTTTAATTAATTATGACGCTGCCGGGCAGCAATCGCAATCGCACAAACACAAACACAAATACAGACACACATTTGCGTATTCATGTTCATGCTCTCAATCTCGCCTCTTGGCTCAGCTGTAAGTAGCGTGCACACAAACAGGCATACACAAATTCGAATACGTGACTCATTTTGTATGCTCTTTTTCTTGTTTTCAGTAATGTTATTTGTCATAATTATATCGTCATTGTTGTTGTTATTGTTGTATTTTGGACAAGGACGTGGTGCAAAGGGGACCAGCAACAACGCACCATAAATAAAACGAAAGGAGAAAATGAAAGTGACCAACCTAAGACATTTTTAAATGTGTATGAAAAGAGACGCGAGTGAATAGCATATAAAATCATGTTGAAATATTATTTTGTATACGAAATAGAAATCGATAAACAGTATTTGTTAAGCCAGTGTCATTGCACCACAATTGACTGTTTTTTAGACTATCTTCCAGTCTATCGTAGAGTTACCAGCTGATAAGCACCCGTTTTACAGTCAGTCTCAATGAGAGGGGTTCTTTTAGCTAGAAGCAGCACTGAGACACAACCCACACACATGGCACGAGCTCAGCAATTTGTCTATTTATATATTTGGCACATTTCCCTGCACTAATTCCAATTTGGGTTATTTACTTAACGACGCCAACGTCTCGAATCAATTACGTATTTTCAACTGCTGTCTCCTGTGCTCTTCTATAGTCTTAGCATATGTATGTATACATACATATGGTACATAAGAGATGGAGAGGAGAGGAAGCCAGCTGCCAGCTGCCAAAATGATTTAAACTAATTTATTGCTGTGTTTTTGCTTATCACGTGTCTTCTCTCTTCTCATTATTTTACTTTATTCGCAGGTATCGATTTTAAAATTAGAACAATTGAATTGGATAACAAGAAAATAAAATTGCAAATATGGTAATTTATCAATAAAAAATAATATTTTATTATAAATGCATTAATTATAAACAATTTAAGGGACACTGCTGGCCAGGAGCGATTCCGAACAATAACCACGGCATATTACAGAGGTGCCATGGGCATTATGCTCGTGTATGACATAACACAAGAGAAATCGTTTGAGAATATCAAGAACTGGATACGAAATATCGAAGAGAATGCCGCAGCTGATGTTGAGAAAATGCTGCTAGGCAACAAATGTGAATTGAACGATAAGAGACAGGCAAGCATTATAATCAAGAGCAATTCAATTTCAAATTCTAAAAATGTAATCAACTCTATAATTTTTCAGGTTTCAAAAGAACGTGGAGAACAGTTAGCCATTGAGTATGGCATTAAATTCATGGAGACCTCCGCGAAAGCAAGCATTAATGTCGAAGAGGCTTTTCTCACGCTCGCCAGTGATATCAAAGCGAAAACGGAAAAGCGAATGGTAAGTGCCGTAGAATCGTAGCCATCATCTATTGTCACATTGTTATTGTTTACTTGTGCAGGAGGCGAACAATCCACCGAAGGGCGGTCATCAGCTGAAACTAACAGAGATTCGAACAAAGGATAGTTGGCTGTCCAGATGCAGTTTGCTTTGACGTGGCAATGTGCGTGTGGCATTGATGCGGCATGGTGGAAATAATAATGATAATATATGTGGTAGTAGTTTTCTTAACTCCTGTTAAGTCCCGATAACAACAACCAAGCGAGCAAACACCCTTGAATATGCAACATCATGAAATACTACATAATTATAATATAATAATAATAGAACAGGTATAAAATTGTATTGTAAAATATGCGAAGGAGACATGGCGATGAGATGTACGGAATATGCATCAATATACATCTATACAAATTCAATATTCATTTAACGTTAAAAAAAAGCAAAGTATAACACGAGTATTGTGAGTAGCGTAAATACTGAATGATTAACGAAAAAAAAAACACAACCCGCCTTCGGCCGCCCTCCGCTCCCATCAGTTACAGTTTTTATTTTAGATTGCTTTTCCCTTTCAATGTATAATTTACCAAATTTTCTGTCGCAAGAAATATACAGCCATTGTTGTTCACGATTTGTAAACTAAAGACAAAACAATAAAGTAGGAAATAAATATATGTATTCGTATATTATCTACATATTTCATTTCCGTTTGCTCTACATTTATGCTCATTTAAAAATATTTAATATAATTTAATTTATACACTTTTCGTTCGATAACAAAGAATTTATGAAAGGTTCACAGTTCGCAGGACGCAATTTAGACTCAGACGCACAATTTTTATATCGATCCACTTAGATATTGCAAGTTCTAATAGTTGCGGGTGCTTCATAATACATTGTCAATAAACAAAGCGTTAATCTTTAATGGAATCCATGCATATGATTAATATTTGTGCGAGTAAATGGAAATAATAATTACAAAAAGATATGCGCATATGCAATACGAAGAAAACAATGCGAAGTAAAATAATAAATGCAGAGCAGTAAAGATACATATTGTGAAATTAATTGATAACTAAATCTAAATGCATATTTGATATTAATTAATTAATTAATTATGTATGTACTTGTAATATTAATTATTAAACCTATACAATTTTATAAAATAAATCATGTGCAAAAATTCATTATTTATTACAAATTTACAATTTTTGGATTGAGTTCTATAACTTACTACAACCAGCCCACTTACCTTTATATTTAAATTAATGAATAGCTACTGCAGCTGAAACAGCTAGGATTAGAAAAAGCTCTCCATAGTTGTGATATAAATTTTGATGGTTCTTTATTAAATGCATAGATTTGGAAAAATGCATTTTAATGTTGTTGAAATCAGTTCAAGTAACTACAAGTTGTGCTTAAATTAAAACATAGAATTGGAAAACTTAAGCGTAAATACAATACAAATTAATTGTAAGATTAGAATATTGAAGCAAAACAAATCACGTACACTACATAACCACTCACAAGACACATACACACGCAGAAAGACAAAGATAAGGACAGATAAAAAGACTCGAGACAGGTATTGCGATATGCGTCTCAGATATAAGCAAATTGAATAACAAACATATATATGTAAATAGTGGAAACATATAGGACACTATAGTATATATATCTATATATATATATAGCTAAGCAAATTGCACTAATTGTTGTGCGGGGCAGCCCTCAAGATTGTTATTGATGGGCTCCGGGTTACGCCTGCGGTAGATTCTGATAGTAGGTAGCTAGTATTTTCCATGCCTGCGGCTCCATAAAGCCATCGGGCGGACTTCCTCCCGTTTTAGCCAGTGTACGCATTTTGGTGCCAGAAATAAACTCAAATTGCTCCTTGCGATGCGGTTCAAAGAAGGCCATACGGCTGGCGGACTTATCATAGGCGGCCACACGGAAAGGTAATATCTAAAAGTAAGAGAATATTTGACGAGTTAATTTATAATTCATTACAGGTTTCATTTTTACTACACCCACCTCCATGCTGTCCAAACCCTGAGCCATTTTGAGCACACGTGCACCGTGTGTTGCATCGTAGAGATTGCCGTCGGGATAAGCTTCTTTGTCTGGATGCGGCATACCGGCCGGATCGCGTCCCACAATGTAGAAGTTGGCGCCCGCATTCATGCGCGCCTTGGCATGCCATTGCACCTCCGTTGGGCCAGCGTACATCATGGGCGATGGGAATATGGCCAGAACGGTGTCCTCTCGTCGCAGTACGCCCGCATCAAGCACCGCCTGATGCTGCGCCATTCGGACCTGCAAAGGCACATCATCATCCTTGGTCCAGCCACCAAGTGGATGCAGCAGCAGCACCGGTTGCTTGAAGCCACGCTCCAGCAATTGCCGCTTGGTGTCCTGCATGAGCAGCGCGTGTCCGTTATGGATAGGATTACGCAGCTGAAAGGCAAAGATAGCATCCGCATTGAGCTCCTTGAAGCGGGAGCGCAGCTCATTCGGCGTCAGCCGATACTGATCGAGACCATCTTTCCAGCGTATTCGCTCAATGACCGACAACTCTCCACCGACCAAATATTCGCCGGATTCGTACACCTGTTTGCTGTACGGATGGTTGGGATTGCTTGTGCCAAACTGACGACACAGACGCTCTTCCTTTCGCTGGTAATAGAACTCTGGTTGACGCAGTATGGCCACCGCCTGGCCTTCATGCTGGAGCGTTATAGCTGCCTCGCCCTTCAGGCGCTGCTTGTCCGCTTCACTGGCGCTTAGCACAATGGGCACAGAGTGGTTTTCACGGTAGGAAACGTCTAAGCCACTTTGCAGCGTATTGAAATGGAGCGTCTGCAGATACTCGTCCTCCCGCATAAAGCCACGTAATGGATATGCCCAGCCTTCAGAAAGGACCTGCACCCATTGCAGCTCAACGGTGCTAATGGATAAAGCCGGTAGGGACTTCGCCTCTTGTCTCAGCTCCTCTACTTCGCTAGCCTCGCTGGGGTACAGCTCTGGCAGCTGATCCACATCCCGCAGCGAACGTGGTATAATACCCTCCTGCTCCAGCAGTGCAACGAGCTGCTGCGTAGATTCGCGCACTGTGCAGTCGTGCGTGCTGACCACTAGTTCCGGGTGCTGGGGTCGCTCATACTCCTGCGTGATGCCCGTAAAACCTTTAATGACACCCTCGCGCGCCTTCTTATACAGGCCCTTCACATCGCGCGTTTCACACACGGACAACGGCGTATCCACAAAGATCTCGAAGAACTTCAGCCCCGCATCCTTGTGTATCTTGCGGGCCATTTCGCGATCGTCTGCAAAAGGCGACACAAAACTGCAGATGGCCACAACGCCACTATCCGCAAACAGCTTAGCCACCTCGCCCACCCGCCGTATATTCTCCTCCCGCTCGGCAGGCGTAAAGCCAAGATTCTTATTCAAACCGGTCCGTATATTATCGCCATCTAAACCATAGGCGGGTATTCCTCTCGAGACCAGATACGCTTCCAGCTCAAAGGCAATCGACGTTTTGCCAGCTCCACTGAGACCTGCAACAAAATGATTGCGTCTTATATTTACAAGTAAAGATTAGGTATTAATAAAAAAAAATTACATGGTAGGAAATGCTTTCGGATTGATAAGTAAGTAAAGTAATTACATCGTAGGAATATATTTTATACGAAATGCATTCGGATTGCTGAATTGAATTTATCAACTCTACATAGTCACTAGCATTTAATAACTAAGTAAGCAGTACAACATCCCTAATTCATATATACGTAGCGGATATACGTACTATTCCATCAAATATATATTACATATATTCTTAATCAAAATCTACACTTGAATCAATCGAAAGCAATGCAGAAGTCCTCAAAGTTGTGAAAATTATATGGAGGCTTTATAGTTTATATAATAGACCATGTCTATTAATATATTTACTTCAACACTATATATAGAGCCTAAAATATTTGGCCAATCATCACTCACCTGTTAGCCAAACAGTACAGCCCCTAAAGCCGCGGCACAATCCCAAATTTCTGCCTCTCGTCTCCCGGGTGACATGGTGCTTCTGTTCCGTCACATTCGTGGCAACCTGGAGGCACTGCAAAAGACAACAAAATCGAATTGATATACCAATACAATAGAATTTACGTAGCTCCGGGCATTTCGCGAAATTAACATAAATTAATATTCATGCCCGACATCAGCTAGAGGTTTGAGACTCTTACATTGACCCTAAGGCGCTATTTGTGCCGTTCAATTCGCTGAATCTGCACAGTTTATTGACCCTTTTGGCCGGGCAGCTCGCCAGCTGCAAACACTGTTACACAGAGGGAATATGAGATAATGATACCATACATCTAAATATATGTATATGTATATATATATATATATGCAATATCCAATAGATAGATGAGAACAAAACACCATAAAGACATTCCAAGAGTGGTCAGTTCATGGAGCGTATAACAATTCACCTTGGCGTTAAGACAAATAATAACTAGCTCATTATAAGAAAAAAGAGAAAATCGTCTTAGGAACCTATTACAATTAAAATTAATTAGTTAAAGTTGAAAAAATATCCTATTATTAAATGAGAATAAATACGATGCTTTATTTATATGTTAAATACATATATGTCACTTATATATTTATTTTCTTCTATTCAATATTAGTTTATTAGAATGCCAATATGTCATAAATATGTGCCACACAGTCATTAACTGTCAAACTACTTCGTCCACATCGTAAACAAGCGTCGAGCTTCATCTCAGTGCACAGCTCTATAAGAGTTTGGTTTTGTTGGCAAATGAATTTGGGTCAAGGCACATTTAACATCAACTTGATTCTTAAACACAACTCATTTTCTTTTGCAAAGCACTTAAATTCTTTTTAATGAAATATAGCTTAGAATGCGCATGCATAGATCTCTCAACTTCTCTTGAGAGCTTTAGCCATACCCTTCTTTTCAAATGAGGAAAAAATCCAATGGGCGGATTGGGCATGATTTAGCTTTCTCTGCTTGATGCTAAATGGAATTTGTTATATTTTATGCACTTGAGCTCTGGCCGAAAAATTGGAATAGATATTTGTATGTTATATTACTGAACGTAAAATCGATCTTAGTTAAATATTCACGCAACGAGCGTTGAAAGCGAACTGAAAGTTTTAATAAAATATTTACCGTGTTATATGTCGACCCGACCCGAACTAAGACACCGAGAGCTATTGAGAGAGAAAGAGCGTCAAGCCGAGTGCTTCACGCTCTTCTGACTTTCAGTTCGGTTCCATCTGGTTTTCGGATCGTTTTTCTATCTGCCAAGTCAGGCTGTCTGCATTCATGTTTTTTTTTTTTTTTTTCTTTATTTTTCTGTTCGTTGCGTTATTATTATTAGAAAGACTGTTCAATCCATTTAACAATTTTTTTCCTTTACTTTTTCTAATATTCAGTATTCGGAATTATTCAGACATTAATTAATAGCCAAAAATATAATTATTTTAAAACAAGTTTCTTTTGGCAAAAATTCTTAGACCGAGTCAAGCAACAAAAATATATAGAAATACAACAAATCTTGTATTACGTTTTTATATAAATACAAATCGATAACATTAAAAAATTATTAGTTAAGCAATAAAATAAACATTCCAAGGTTGACCTAACAAATTTCTCCCCATATAAATTATATTGGCAATCCAAATTGTTTATAGTGCAAAATTCAAAAACAATATTAAGCATTGTGGACTGGCTACTGACTATACCTCACATAATAGTTTATAGTATAAATAAGCATTTCATTTAAATTCCATTTAAAATTTAATAAATGATTAACTCAGATTATAAAGAATTGTTTATATAAACATCTCTTAGTTTACATAAATCTAAATAAATAAAACTATAAACAATCCACGTACTTTAGCCAAATATTTGGTATCGCATTTCAAGAAGTCGAGAGTTTAAATAGTAATCAATGTCAAGACCTTTGGGAAGTAACTTCGGCACGATTTACAAATTGTTTACATATTTATATAAACAAAATAAAGGAAAACCCAAAAACTTACCAAATCGCTGCACTTTTCATGATTTAATAAACAAGTATTATTGTTGTTATTATTGTTGTTATTTTTGTGTTCACTTTTGAGCAAATTGGCGCGTTTTGTAAACATTTTCCGTAGAGTCTTAAACAAATATCGCACGAAAAGAAAGCAGACACAAAACAGGCAACGAGACTCTGATAATTAAACAAGTGAGAGTTTTCGAAGAGACTTTTTTCCTCAACGCAAAAAATGAGAAAAAATAACGAGAAAAAAAACAAAACCCGCTAAACTTTCTCGTCGAAGCTCAAAACTGCAACTGATATTTCTTTGCAGTGGCGTGGATTAAATGCAGCCAAAAGTGGGAAAACGTAACTGAAGACAGGCAAACAGATGTATATATCTATATATATATACTACATACATAGCTTGCTGTCCAACTATTGGCACGAAAAGGAATATGTTAAAGCACAAATTGAATTACTCTTATATCAGAAAAAATGCCATTGAAAATTACTGATTCAGTGAGAATTAAGTTTTATTTTTTTTTATATTTATACTTATTCCTTATACATATATTTAACAATAAAATTTTTCAATATAAAACAATGCAAAGTCTCTAGCATTTATATACATACATATGTATAAAAATACAGATAGACAGACAATTGAACGAAAGGACGCACATAGCTAAATCCATCCATCTGTTTATCCTCACCAAGTCTCTCTATTTCTGGTGACGGCCACGCCTAGTTTAGCCTGTTGCGTATACATGTGTATACCAAATATGTATAGATATTCAAAGCATCTAGTATACAGTTTTGCGTTTATATCAGGTTTTACTTCAAAACAAATTATCTAATGATTTAGATTAAATATGTTTAGTATCGGTTTATTTTCATAACTATTTCTCTAGTTATTTCTCAACTACCAAACTGAATATGGTTTCGTGTAATGACTTAAGCGAAAGGCAAATTATGCCATTCACTGATATCTTCATCTTAGATTTATAGTTTCAAACGACGTAATAGTAATTACAAACGGCAAATACAAACACCATTAGCACTTAAGCAGAGACTGTATGAATCGCACAAAAGCTTCAAGTTCACGTTTAAATTAATTAAAGTTTACTTGTAAGCAACTTTGTAATTGCATTTACTTTGACTTTGTTGGGTAACTCATTCAGCGAAATGAGAAATGAAACCATAAAACAAAAAATGACGTAAAAAAACCCTTTGAGTCTAGTAAATTCTCTGGAATAACCACAATAGCATTAGTGATGAGTTCATAAATACCCAGCAATCAAGTAGCATTAGAAAACAATCAACCATCAATCAAAATGATAAATAGATACAAAAGCCTTCATTGTATGAAAGCATTTTATGCTATATTACTACCACGAGTGTATAGCACACGCAGACTTAGCTTGGCTTAAGAGATTCTCTTGCCATACACTTACATATAAGTAAGTTCATATATGCCTACCTCACAACTGTTCATTGGGTATATTTAACGCTAAAGTCGCTGTTAATTGCAGTTTAAATAAAATTATGAGTTGGCACTTTAACAATACAGTATGAAATAACAAACTTATAATAATTGATTAACATATATATATAGATATATATATATAATATAAGATTAAGTTAAGAATATGATTCGATTGCTCAACAACAAAATAGACAATAACATTGAGTAAGATTTGCCGGCTAGATTACTACTTACTAGTGGTCATTCAACCTACAGCTGACCAAATTTTTCCACAAACAATAACAACGATAGCGTGAAAGAGACAGAGAGGGAGAGTGAGAGTTGTAGAGAAAAGGAGTGAGACAGAGAGCTTTTTAGAGTTGTTAACAATTGTTTAGCTGGCCCACAAGATATTTACTTTGGCCTCAACAAAAACACTTTCTTTTCAATTTCAAGTAGTTAAAAACAAATGTGTTTGTCTGTGTGTCATAAAAAAGTATACAAACACTAAAAAAAGACCTGTTTATTGTATATTGCATAAGTTTTAACATTGCGTTTACCTTATCTTTGCTGCAATAAACTGTCTGCAAACGGATCGCAGGCGAGCAAAGGCCTCGTCTATTATGTGCTTTCAAAATGTGAATCATAATAAAGTATTTATATATTAATATACATAATCTTGAATTAGACAAAGACTTTAACTTAGAAACTAGACAGTTATATCCATTTATATAAAATAGCCACAAAATCCAAATTTACTTTCGGTTACATTTGTCAGCATGAGTATATGTTCCAAATTTCAAGTCTCTAGCTCTAATATTGCCGAAAAAGATTGAATTCATATGGACTGAGGGACGGACTTTTTCCCTTTGGGAATAGAGTATAAAAACAAAAACAAAAATCTAATACTCTTCTTCTTTACGCGCGCTCTCTGCTAACCGCGCAGTTGCTGTCGTGGCTTGGGGGTGGGTTACTACCATTTCTAGATGGACGATCTTCATGAAACTTTTGGAATATAGTAAAAGCATCGAAATGTGTGTATTTGCCTAATTACCAGTCTTTAGTATTTGAAATGTGTTTTTTTTTTTCCAATTGAGGGCGAAGGGGGCGTGGCATTCAAATTCATAATATCTAAGTATACAAGTCTAGCTCAAAGGGTGTAGAAGTTACGCTCAAAAAACAAAAAAAAGTAAACGAATTTTCGATCGATAATTAGGAAACGGGATGAGTTATTGAAAGAAACAAAATAAAATTGTAATGTAACATGCGAGAATTCAAGCAAAATTTCAGCTCTCTAGCTTTTATAGTTTCCGAAATCACGACGTTCATACGAACGGACGGGCAGACATACGGACAGGGCTGCCTGTTACATACATTTTAACAAAACCATTATACCCTGAATTCCCATTTTCAATGGGAACCCTTCAGTGGTAGTCTGTATTAATATATGCATTTTATTTATATATAGAATTACAGATTAAGAACCAAAACATTTAAACTAAACAACTTTCACTAATCTTCGCTATCAAATTTCTATAATTGTTCAAGATAAAATTATTAAAATATAATTAAATGAATAAATTATTTTAACTTCTTTAAAATGTATTATCATAAGAAATATATATAGTAAATGTCGGTAGATAGATCAATTTTGCATTTCTTTTTTAATTAATAAATATTTTTTAATTAAATTGTTATTGAAAATATTGTATCTTTCTTAAATCAAATATGTATATCTACGAAACAGGCTTAAGTAATAAAATTGGAATTAATTCCAACCCTAGTTTATTATTTAAAAAAAAATATAATGTAGTACATTTCTATTAAAATTCCAACTCAAGGTACTTTTCAGGCCAAATTATATACATATTTAATAATTATGTTTTCAAATGAAACACGTGATTCTTCAAATATCCATATGGAAAGAATTTATTTATTTCCTTTCAAGCTAATGGTCAACGTATTTTATTTCCACGTAAACCAACTTTGCTTAAGGTACCTCTGTCTTTTTTTTTTTTTGCCAAGTCAACAAGTTGTTGGCGTACGTCAAATATGTATTTAAACTGAGCACATGTTACACGTACATTATCTTGATATATTAAAAGCTGTGATTAAGCTGCTGATAAGCTATTTTTCGTGATGTTACGTTTACTCAAGTATTTGTGACTTTTCGCTTTTTTGTAACTAACTTCTTATCTATTTAGGCCATATTCAATGTATAGCTACTTTTTTGTTGTTAGATACCAAAAGGTAAATTTAGCTGACCCTCTCTATTGAATCAATTATGATATGGAACAAGTATTACGTGTCTGCTTTAACAGAGGAAATAATTATGCGGAAAATGTTAAGCAACGTTCTGGAAATGTTTCGGCCAATTGTGTGAAGTACACAACAATAGATACATAATATCTCCAGTACATTAAGACCTACTGTTCAATACGGCAGCTATTCAAATATAGCTTTACCCAATTTTTAGGGGGATTTCGTGACCACTATTACTACTTATTTCCCTGGCACATTTGTTCAAATATGCATGAGCTGACACAAAATGAGGAGCAAACACTTACCGTCTTTTGACGCTTTTTACTCTGCTCAGGTGCTTCATTCATGGCTTTCGCTGGCAATTAATAACAAACAAAACGTCCAGCTGCTCCGCTAATGCAAACAATACTGATGTGGCCAGTGTATAATGGAAAAAGCAATTGTATTTCTCGTATGGATGTTCAAATACGTTGATCAATGAATGAAATGCTTTTCATTTGCTGTTTTATAATTAGGTCTAGTGGATTATTTCAACGTAAAATTGTGTCATATGTTTTCTTATTTTTAGGAACTGATAGTATTGCACTATTTCACTTTGAACTTAGACCTAATTTTGATAAATCTACAATAAATCTGACATTAATTTTCCGATTTATGAAGCACTAACTCACGCACCCACATATAGCACATATACTACACTCGAAGTCGCGAACAGCTGTTTGCAGTTGCCTTGTTATCGATAGTCGCATTATCGTTGATCGCATTAGTGAGCAGCGCTGGGCGCGGAAAATCGAAATATTTAAAAATAAAATAATTATTTATTGCATTTAGCATTGATAAATATACGTACATAACTGAATGACTTACAAAACTAGAGTTATCTAATTATCTAATAGGGTGGTGGCTGATGTGGGTACTGCTGCTGCTGTCCCATCATGTTCGGTTGATTGGTCATCTGTCGCTGGAGCTGAGCAACCAAATTGGGAGTTTGCTGTTGATTCATGCTCTGCTGCTGCTGAACCATTCCGCCACCACCGCCAGCACCCCCACCGCCACCTGCTTGTGGTCCACCGCCCATGCCGCCACCGGCCATGCCCTGCATTTGCATCATTTGTTGGTGACGCAGTTGCTGCTGCTGGAATTGTTGTTGTGCTGGCAACACGCCCGGCTTGCCGCCCCCCGTTGGCTGCTGACGAGCATAGGGCGGAACCTGTCCAACCCCGACACCCACACCACCAGGTCCGGGTCCGGGTCCCATCATATTGGTCATGGTTACGTTGGGCGCTTGGTTCATATATTGGCCACGATTGCCGGCCATCATACCGCCAGGAACTCCACGCTGCTGCTGCTGCTGTTGTTGTTGTTGCTGTTGCTGTGCGACTACTGCGGCTGCCATAAAGTCTGGATTGTTACGTTGTGCTTGCTGCATTTGAGGATTGAAATTGTTCATAAGGCCAGCTTGCTGTTGCTGTTGATTCGGCGTCATGCCTACGCCTACACCTCCTCCACCACCGCTTTGCTGCTGCATGCTTTGCTGCTGTTGCTGCTGCTGATACTGATTTTGGAAATTTTGGAACTGTACCTGCTGCTGCTGCTGCATCATGCCTTGCTGTGGCATACCGCCCATGCCCATGTTCGGATTGTTACCACCACCACCAACACCAACGCCCACGCCAACACCAACACCGCCATTGCCACCTGCTCCGCCGCCTTGCATCATCGGATTAGCATTTGGATTGACCATGCCAACCATGCCTTGTGCCATTTGCTGCTGCTGCATCATCGGATTCTGCGGCATGCCCTGACCAACCATATTCATGCCGCCCATTTGATTCGGCCCCATGGCGCGCATATTACCACGCAAGAATTGCTGTTGTTGCTGTTGTTGTTGCTGCTGCTGCAACTGTTGCTGATTGGGATTCATTTGCTGCTGTTGCTGTACATTCGGCTGTTGTTGTTGCATGGCGTTAAAGGCGGCCGCTGCCTGTGGATTCTGTTGTACATTCATTTGTTGTTGCTGCTGCTGTTGCCGTAGCTGTTGTGCATTCATTTGCTGCTGCTGTGGGCCCTGCTGCTGTTGCTGTTGCGGCTGCTGCTGCATGGGATTAAATCCACCGGGCGGCTGTTGTTGTTGCTGTTGGAATGAGCTCGGCTGCCGCTGGCGCAGCATCTGCGACAATGCTTGCTTCGAGTTGGTATTCAACGGCGGTCGCTCTATACGATTCACTACAAATACAACACATTGTTAGATGCATATGTCTTAAGAGCAATATGAATAACTTACTTTGCATGTTCTGCTGATGCTGATATTGATTATGATACTGCTGCGGTTGCTGCTGCTGTTGCTGGGGCGCATTGTGCCATTGCTGTTGTTGCTGCTGTTGTCCGGACATTCCCTGTGGTCCACCAGGTCCTGGTCCCTGCATAAAGTTCATCTGTGTATTCGGTTGCCCGTTACCACCCACGTTGAGCTGCTGCTGCATTTGATTTGGACCCATCTGTTGCATCTGTTGTTGTTGCTGCTGCTGTTGCTGCATCAGTGCATTCTGTTGCTGCATCATGGCATTGGGTCCAAATTGCTGCATGTTCATCTATATTGGAAAATTGTTTCAATTTGTAGCTAAGTTTTAATTTTCAGTTACATTTAATGACACGAACCTGCATGTTCATAGGCATCTGTCCCATCTGGTTGGGCTGTATCTGCTGTTGCATGTGCTGCTGTTGTTGCATTTGTTGTTGTTGCTGCTGTTGCTGCACATTGGGCGGCTGTTGGGGTTGTGGTGCCAGCTGTGGCTGCTGCTGTTGCGTATTCACTACTGGCGGCGTCTTCGAAACCTTTGGCTTGCGTTTGCGTGTCGTAGTGCCTTTGCCACGACCACGTCCAGTTCCAACTACAGCGCTGGGCGATTGATCCACCGACGAAGGTGTATCGGCCTTCATCATTTCATCCTTCTACAGAGGAATTTTCGTTTAATTACTTGTGACAGTAAAGTCTGTTACTCAACTTACTATGCAAATCTTCTCTGGCACCGGCTCAATGTCCTCCGGTGGCAGCGGCAATGGCTCATAATAATAACTACTGGGCTTGACCAGGCTGTGTGTGTGGTATTTGAGATTACGATGTGCCTCCTCATAAGTGAGCGGCTTTCGTTCCAGCTTAACGGCCCCGAACCATACCCATGAAAGCGGTGCTGGATTCTTGTGACCCTCGAGAATGTCCCAAACGCTGATGCGCTGTTTATCCGAGATGCGCAGCTGCTTTTTGTCCATGTCGCAAATCTTGTTGCCCTTAGTATCCACGCCCGCATGTTCGCAAGCTATGACCTGAAAGGAGATAATTTTAAGATACTTTTTAAGGTTAAATTTCAATAATAACAAACCTCTGTGGGCTGCTTGTAGAGCGGTAGAAGCTGACGTATTACGCGTATTGAAGCGTTATTTTTTTCGCCAATTTCTTTTTTGAGCTTCTTCATCAAATTTAGATACAACTTTTTATTTTCATCACGCTCCGATTGGCTATCAGAGACAAGCGTCGAGTGGACTAAAGTAGCCAGCATATCCACCACAGTGGTAAAGAGTTCTCGATTGCAGCTTAGATCCACGACACCCTGACAAACCAGTTGGGCGAGCAGAATGGCCCAATCCGTAGTGGGAGTGCTGTTCTTTTGTATGGCATCGAACATGCCGCCCACTAACGAAAAGCGAAGCTGTAGTGCATCAAGAATCTCTTCACGTGCCTGTGGCTCGTCGATGCCGCCAATTGTGTCGAGCTATCAAAAAATACAAATATTATCAATATAAAAAAAGTTTGCGGCACACATTTACCTCAGCAAAGGACTGCAGGCACTGGGAGAGCTGGGAGTAAAGCGAAACTAGCAGATTCTCTTTATACTCATCTTGACCCTTGAGACAAGTGAGTATCAGTCCCAGGAAAGGCTGATAATTGAGCGGCATCTTCTTGTTGCGTGCCGCCATGCTGCCGCCAGCCCCGTAGCTATTACTACTGTGGCAGCTGTTGCTCTTTTCGCGCTCATCGCCGCTGCCAGAGCTGTTGCAATCGGATTTGGACACCTTAGAGAAGTAGTTCATGCTTTCGAGCACTTGACCGGCTACACGCAAGATGCGCCCCTGCACAGCGGGTGTAAGCTTGGCAATGAGCGGGGCTACCAGCCAAGTGGACGGCTTGGGTTTATGTGTTGTCTTCAGCGCGCTCGGCAGCGTCACCTCTTCCATGTGAAACACATCAATTGCCGCTCGTGCCACAGTGTCTAGCCAAACGTTCAGCTCTGTGTTGTTACTGACCGATGTGTTGTTACTCATAGATTGGCGATACATTAGCTGCAGGTCTAGCCAGGAAATGCGCAGAGTCCACTGATCTAAGTTTTCCAAAATGCGCACTATCATCAAGCGCTGATCCAACTCTGATATAATATTGAATTCGGCCTCCGGATAGCAGATCATGTGCAGCACACGCTGCGCCTGCTTCGCCGTCAGCATCTCATCAATAATCATGTCACATAATTGCTCCGCATTCTTCAGACAGCGCTCCAGCACATGCTCCTGCGCACAAATTTGTTTGAGAACCGCCTGCGCAAACTCCAGTAGCGAGATTTGCTCGTTGCCCGCTAAGCTGCTGCTACTTGGCTGTTGCAGAGACTCCTGCTCACTGCCCAGGTTGCCTAGTTGCAAATCGCTGGTGCCCAGTATCTGGCTCAGATCTGCTGGTCGTTGTTCGTTACTCTTGGGTGTACTCCCAGGATGAACTGGTGTATTGAAACCGCTGCGTTTACCGCTGCCAAATGCACTCCCGCTACCAGAAGAGCTCAAGCCGCTGGCACCCAGTGGCGTCTTCAGCGCCGCATTGTCCACCACAATAAGTATGGCCTTTAGCACAGCCAAAACCGCCGCAATGGGTATGGTCTTGTGTGCGCCCACAAGCAGATGCCGATCACAGCTTAGGCGTATGCTAAAATCATTGCCAACAGCATGCAAAGGATTGGGAGATGTGCTGACTGAGTACATGCCCGGCTGTGGGATTTCCAGTGTCTTAAATAGTTTCAGTACAAGATGACAGGTGAGCCGTGCGCCTGCTTCCGCGTCCACACTCAGTTCGCCGCCATTAGCGCCGCTGACCGAACGCGCTAACGTGGGAAGCGCAAATTTACTAACAAAATCCGCAAGGGAAAAACAATGCCGAGCCACCAGAATGCATACGAAGACGGCGAGTGCATTGTGCGTTTTGCTCTGACCAATGTCCACTTGAGCCCCGAGATGTGGATATCTTGGGCTCTTACTACCGCTGCACAAGCTCTGCAAAGCCGCGATCCACTCCTCGGAGAGAACATTACAGCTAGCGGTTAGCTCGGCGCATGCGAGTGCTACATCGTTGAGACGTTCATTGTCCGTCTCCCGGCATACAGCAATGACGGCATTGGACACAAAGCTGTAAACATTGGCAGGGGATTCATGCAGCTGGCGCAACCAATGGGACTCCAGTTTGCCACCTCGTCGCGGCGCCACAAAGAGCTCCTGTAACAGTTGCGGATTGTATCCTTGTGGGGCCATACTGTTAATTTTCATTAAAAAAATTACAATTCTCGGATTTTTCAAAATCGTATAAATACTCACCTCAGCTGTTCGGGCGTATTAAAGATATCCTTGAAACGCTTGATGCAGTTCAACTGTTGATAATATTCAGCTGCCTGTTCCTTACCCTGCAGCAGAATGCAGGACTCGTGCAGATCGCTTAGATAGGCAAGTATACAGCGTTCCGCAGAGCTACATTCGCTGGGATTGCTCACATGGCGTATGGTGCGGCAAAGTCCCTCAAAGACAGACACCGTCTGCTCGGGCGAGAGCAACAAACAGCTGTGATAGCGTCTCAGTATGCTGACAATGTAGAGGGCCAGTGACGTGGTGTAGCCACGCACCATATTGGACTTCTTCTGCTGCAGCTGATGCTCCACCTCGGGTAATTCCTTAAGCAAATTATCGCACAGCTCGAGCAAACTGTAAATGTTAAGTGCGAGTTCCATTAGATCAAACAAAAATGCAACATGCTCCTGCACGGGTAAATAGTTATTGTTGCCCAGGGCAAAGCCATTCAGTTGTTCCAGAACATTGGCCGCACACTGTGCGGTCACTACATGCTGATCAAAGTAGGCCATTTGCTGACACTTGGCCGTAGTCGCCTCAAAGTTGAATTCGTTGCGTGAATGCTTCTTCACCTTGCCGCCTTCGGCCACATCGATACTGAACTTCTTTGTGAAGAGTTTGCCAATCTCTTTGGACATTTTTTTAACCGCATGCTTCTTTTCGTCGCGCTCCTTGCCCACGCCAAATAACAATATATATCGTTGATTGCTTTCGCTGCTGTAACTGGACATGCTGGGATCATCCTGCGGTATGGGAAAGTGCTTGGTGTACACATAGTGCCTAGATATGCTGACGCCAGTACTGGGAGTATCTACGCCGCCGTCTCCGTCGCCCGGTGCTCCAATTTTTGGACTATCGGGTGCCTCGTGCTGTTGACCCTTTTCCTTAATGTTTTGCACCAGCTTATCCAAATCATCATCCACATTGGAGTCATCGAACTCATTGTGCTTGAAGTCAATGCCAATGCTTGACCCGAAACCATCGTCATCAAATCCGTGAGTAGTTGCGCTACTATTTTGAGGTGGTGGTGCTGGCGGTGGTGGTGAACTTTTCGTCATTGTCTTGTGCACCAGCATCGATTCCAAAAGAAGATCTCCGCGCGAAATTAACGTGTGCATGTATGCATTATGCGAGAAGACATCGTGTCGTATAAGCGCACTAAACAGCTGTACTAAATTGGTGAACTCCGTCCGCTGCTGGGCACTGCTGTTGTGCTCATCTAAAACGGGTGCATCGTGGTCTAGAAAATGCATTAGAACATGCTGGAAGACGGGCAGTCCGTCAATGATGCCTGCTCCAGAGGCCAGTGAATCCTTGTCTTCTTTATCCCCACATTGATCAGCCGGTGTACTGGTTACATCTATCTGACGCTTGTCCAGTAGAATTGCCACAACAATGGCTCGATGCTCTCCCCAACGCTGGCTAGATACTGCCCACTCGCAAAGGATACGCACCGTATCCGCATCCTGCTTTGGCTCATAAGGCGGACGCGGCTGCTGCTGCTGCTGCGGATCCTCCTCGCGCCGCCCCTGTGACGTATGTGGTGGAAATATGTGTGCATAAAGCGTGTCAATTGAATTGCACTGATCCATCCGCTCAAAGCAGTGCGTGTCCAGATGATCCAATGTTGCTAACACCGTGGTGTAATGATTCTTTCCAGCACTCAACCACTTGGAGGCGAACCAGCGTTGTTCTGCGTGCTGGGTGCGCAATACAATGTCCGCCTCGGCGGCACGTAGTTGTCGGCGTATTTCGTGGTTGGTGCGTGGACAACGAGTAGGCATGGGCAAAACCGAGGGCGCCAATGGTAAATGATCCAGGGGACTCCCGACCAGAGATGAGGGCGCACGATGTGCGGCAATGCCGCTCCACACTAACGCCGTGGGGCACTCGATGGTAATCACTTGCAGAATGGTGCTCAAATACAGAATAATATCACGATGATGTGGACAGTTCATATAATCATTAAGCGCCTGCTCATACGGATCAATATTTAGCTGCTGTTGCTGTTGTTGTTCATCTGCTCCATCTATTTCCATCGCCTGTGACTTAATTACCGCCTGCTGCTGTTGCTGCTGCTCAACAGCTGCATTGAGTAGCTGCGCTAGCTTTTTGGCCACTAGGTTTGCCATCTTACGGCACAGCCGCTCGGATTGGACAAAGTCGTGCATATACTGCAATGCAAAGCTCAGCACTAGCTTCTTTAGCGGCTCATCGAAACTGGCCTGCGTGCGCATCTTGTCCAGTAGATCCAATATCCAATTGAGAAACTCTTGACGATCAAGCAACGATTCCTCGTACATGTATTTGCTTAACTGGTGGCAATACTTCCAGTATTTTAACGCATTGCGACTATCCTCGAACTGACTGCCAATGCCCGAAATACTCGACCCCGGTGGCACTGCTCCTGCGTTTGCTCCAGCTGCGCCAACCGTTGCAGAGCCGCCCAGCGTAGCCAGCGCCGTACCAGGTGGCGCAGATGCTCCAGGCGCAGCACCACCAGCTGCAGCGCTGCCAACGGAAGTGGCCTGGCCATTAGCTGGACTGTGGATGGGCGGAAGTGGACTGGACATGCTAGGCACCGGTATGACATTAGATGCGGCACTACCCACACTGCTGCTATTGCTGCTACTATTGTTGTTATTGCTGCCGCTGCTATTAGCAGTGCCATTGCTGTTACTGCTATTACTGCTAGTGGTAGATGAGCTGCTGCTGCCATTGGCTTGTATTCCATTCTTATCATGCGCTGGAAAGGGAATGGTTATGATGAACTCCATAAAATATCTATTACTTACATTGCTGATAATATTCCTGCAGTTTAGGTAAGAGCTCCTTCATGAACTTAATCATATTACTTGTCCATTCGGCTGCCGGGTCGTATATGCTGCGCTTCTTGTTCTTTGACTCAGTGAAACTTAGCGTGTATGCGGCGCTGAGCTTGATAAACCAGGTGGCTCGTTGCATATTGACCTGATTCTCGCATAGTGTTATAAATATTTCCTCCTTTTTATTAAAGGAGGGTGCACGTTTTGCCAGACTAAGCAGCGGTTTATTGCCAGCTAAGTCCTTAAACCACGCATCCACTGTACACTTGCGGCGCGGTGACACCGGCCAAAAGTTGTCTTTGCAGTTAATTTGCTGCTTCTTTCGTACCGTGTCTTGCAGCGTCATCAACTCCTCCTTTTTAGCCAGCACGCCGCTAAAAAACGCGCTCACCTTGCTAGCGTTCACATTCGAGGTGTGCGCTGTGCCAAATTCGTCAGACAGCGGGGACGACGTTGTAAAGCCATGTTTCACATTCATGGGCGTCAATTCGTCCTCGCGCTGTTTGGCGTCTTGCGGGTAAATATCCGGCGGCCCCAAGCGAGTGCGCTTTAGTGGTCGCTTCTCCTGCAACAACGAGAGCATCGTTGCGGCTTTTCAAATATAATTTACTCAATTATTTTGCAAATTTCTTCGCAATTTTCACTTTGCTCAGACACAACAAATAACATGAAAACAAATGTATGTATATCGTTATCGGGCAGTCGGGATTTGTTGCAACAAAGAGTTTTGCAACACTAATTGATTTAGCGATGAGCTATTTCATTTTTATCGATATCTTAATAACGATGTTTTTCTAAACAAAAATATTCGATCCTTTTTTGTGAATACAAATCCTTATTCACAATTCGCAATAGAAATTCAAATAATTATGTTTAAGACGATTTAAAATGGTGCTTAATTTATTTTAGAAATATGCGTTATTGTGTAATATAAAGCACTTAAAGTGTAATAAAACAGAAATTATAACATATTAAATACTTTTATAAAAATCTAAATATGTCATTTGGTATACGAACAGCTTATTGGTTTTCTCTTATGCATAATGCATAATGATGTGTATAAGCTTATCTGACTACTTGATATTCCATGGATCATAATTCAACGATCGAATTCCGGCTCGTCGCTATAATAATGTTCATTGGAATGCATCCCCTGACTACACTCAAAGTATAAAATCAGCAATTTCGAGGCAAAATCGGCTGGTAACTAAAAGGTAAAAAAATAGTAATTAATAGAAATCAGGGATGACAATGCTAGAGTCAGTTACTCACTCTTTCGATGATATCGTGCCTAATATCTGTTGCAGCTGCATAAAGAACCAACGGCTGTTGTGTTTGTCGCCTAGCTAATATGCTGAGCATGTCCACAATGAAGGCATCTGTTATGCCCAGACAATAGCAGATGTTCAGATATCGCAACTGTTCGTTATTTCGGATTAGGTTTAACAGCTCTGATTCGCCAATATCTCGGGCGCATTGCAGTGAGAGGCACTCCAATTGAGTTAAATTCGCCAGATGAGCCACACAACGATCATTGCGAGGCTTGCATACAAGCCATTTGAGTGTTTTGATTGAGACAATACGTTGCGCCTGCTCCTCGTCGATCCATTGCTTTCGTTGCAATATCAGATATTCCAAATTCATAGTGCACTTCCCTAAAGTTTTGAATAAACGCGTTTTTTGATTATCTGGACAGTTAAGCTGAAGGTATTGCAAATTGGGGAACATCGATAAGGCTGTTAAATCTGCATCACTGTCCTGAAAGGTCAACTTCTTTATCTGCCGACAATTGATGGCCAGTTGCTTAAGCGCACTTGTAGTCAGAAATTTCTTGGCATTTCGCAATTGCAAAGTGCGCAAATTTCTCATGGATTTGATGATGGCAATGAAATCGGCCGCTGTTACCTCGTCGTACATCTGAAGCTCCTTCAAGCTAAGAAAGTGGCGCAATTCTTGCACTGCAAGTAATGAAAGTATTACAAAATTTAAGCCATTAATCATTTTAATCAAAGCTTACGTTCACGGCGCTCAAAGCATTCCAAACCAAGATATTGTATGTGAGGCAAACGTTGTTTCATACATTTAATTAGATCTACACTGGTGCTTTTGTAATTACGTACGTAAACCCTCTCCAGCGTTGTTAGTTTCAACAAATACGGCTGTGCCCTGATCACCGTAACATTACGCAGCGTAATGCTCTCCAAGCGGACACAGAATCTTGACACCAATGATAATATTTGCAGCGGATGATCGTCGTCACGATAGCAAGTTAACCTTTTGACATTGCCACCGCACATCCATAAAAACGCACGCCAATTGTCCAAATTACGCAGCTTTATATCGCTGTCAACAATTTCTTCGAATCGTCGGCGGTGCAGGTAGGCGAATGCATCACGAAATCTGCGGCAACAAAGTGCTAAACTGACTTGATCCTCTAAGTTATGCAGCAATTTGAATATCAAAAGTAAACATTGAAAATTGAGGTCCGTGAAATCGGTTGTACGCGCCATTGTAGTATTTTTGCGCTTTAATTAAATAAAATAAAAACATAGTTTGCAACAAAATGTAATTGGCTCCCAGCTGATATTCAATACTATCGACATATTGCGGTATCGATTCTGTTGAAAGAGTGACTGCATTTTGATTATTTACGAAATACTGAACGTCTTATCAGCAAATGAACTCATGCATTCGATTGACAGACATTCGATTAATTACATGGATATCAACCCTACGCACAATAAGAAAGAACGACGATAACGAAACACGAAAGAGAGGTAGCAATTTAATAAATTACAAAGGAAAAAAGGCAATACAATACTTCAAGCTGTGTGTCTGCTTTAAGCAAGTGCATAATTCGTGCAAGGACACTAAAATCCACGACACGCATACAGACACAAACACGCCAGTAACATCAGCACACTTACACAGTTTAGATGATGAGCAGCAGAACGGACACGGATGGCTCCTCTATACGTTTCAGCGATCACACACTGGACAAAGCCACCAAGGCCAAGGTGACGTTGGAAAATTATTATAGTAATTTGGTGACACAATACGGCGAGCGAAAACAACGCCTGGCCAAATTAGAGGCACAGCTGAAGGACGAAAGTCTAACAGAGTCACAGCGCCAAGAGAAACGTTTACAGCATGCGCAAAAAGAAACGGAATATTTGCGTCTTAAGCGATTGCGTCTGGGTGTCGAGGACTTCGAAGCATTGAAAGTCATCGGTCGCGGTGCGTTTGGCGAGGTGCGTTTAGTGCAAAAAAAGGATACTGGACATGTGTACGCGATGAAGGTGTTGCGCAAAGCGGACATGCTCGAAAAGGAGCAGGTGGCACACGTACGCGCTGAGCGCGATGTTCTCGTCGAAGCGGATCACCAATGGGTGGTCAAAATGTACTACAGTTTTCAGGTAACAGTGCGGTCAAAATCAAATATCGCAAACATTACACAAAATTCGCAACATGCAGTTGAAAATCAATAAACCAATACAAGCGCAAAAGCGCTTGCCAAATCATATGGCCTGCGCTTTGTTGTTGTTTGCTATCGCTGTTACTGTTGTTATTGGTGTTGTTTTGATTTGTTCTTGGTGAAAGTTTTCACACACATACAGGCGCATGCATATGAAAGTGTGTGTAATTTTATGTGTGCGATTGAAATTATATGTTAATAATCCATTATAATCAAGAAATCAACTAATTTTTTTTTGCTTTCTTGAAATACATTAATTTACAAACAGGTTACATTATTTTTCAAGAATGCATTACGCAGAAGCAGGCAAAAAAGAACAACTTCATGATTCAGATGTTGATAAAAATATCTTATACTTCCTTTTATTATTATCAATATACATATTAAAAGTTCATATCATTCACATAAATTTATCGATTTCTAAATATTTTCAAATTCAAGAATTCATTTGGTAGTTCAATAATAACTTTGTCATACTTTGCTAACTTATTTTGAATAATCCCTTTTTATTGCATCACAGGACCAGGTCAATTTATATTTGATAATGGAATTCTTGCCTGGCGGTGATATGATGACGCTCCTAATGAAGAAGGATACGCTATCCGAGGAGTGCACACAGTTCTATATAAGTGAAACGGCGTTAGCGATCGATTCGATTCACAAGCTAGGTTTCATACACAGGGACATTAAGCCAGATAACTTGCTGCTGGATGCGCGAGGACATCTAAAAGTAAGAACAGTGTCAATACCGTATACATACATATTATTAACTACAATTATTTTAATAGCTCTCCGATTTCGGATTGTGCACGGGCTTGAAGAAGTCACATCGCACGGACTTTTATCGTGATTTATCACAGGCGAAACCATCCGATTTTATTGGCACCTGTGCCAGGTAAGTGACCATAAATATACCAAGATTTTAAATGGAATTTGCTCTAATTAGTATTTTAATTGTGTAGTCCTATGGATTCGAAGCGGCGCGCAGAATCCTGGAAACGAAATCGTCGCGCTCTGGCCTACAGCACAGTGGGAACGCCCGATTATATAGCACCCGAAGTATTCCTGCAAACCGGCTATGGACCTGCATGCGATTGGTGGTCGCTGGGCGTTATTATGTACGAAATGTTAATGGGATATCCGCCATTCTGTTCGGACAATCCTCAGGATACGTATCGCAAAGTGATGAATTGGCGCGAAACGTTAATATTTCCGCCCGAAATACCCATATCGGAGGAGGCCAAAGAAACGAGCATCAATTTCTGTTGTGAGGCCGATCGACGGTTGGGCTCACAACGAGGATTAGAGGATCTGAAGTCGGTGCCGTTCTTTCGCGGCGTCGATTGGGAACATATTCGCGAGAGGCCAGCTGCAATACCCGTTGAAGTGCGCTCCATTGACGATACGTCCAATTTTGATGAATTTCCTGATGTCTCGCTGGAGATACGTAAGTACAATCTATTTCCATGTAGGCTCGAAGTCATTAAACTGTTCCATATTCTTATTTCAATTGCTCAGCGTCGGCACCTGTACCGCAGGGCGGTGAAATTGCCAAGGATTGGGTCTTCATTAATTACACGTACAAGCGCTTTGAGGTGCGAAATCTGGAATGAAGCTGCTCAGCTTGCCGGTAGCCACACTTTGCCACCATCATTACCACCACCTCCACTCACAACACCACCACCAGTAACAACTGCATCTGCAGGAGCAGCAGAAACCACAATTGCAATCGTAGTCTCTCTAACACCACCATCAAGAGCATTCTCAATCGCTATAAAACTTAATTTCCCGTTTGAATGTCTTACCTACATGTGTATTTAAATACTATAGCTAACATTTGTGATTCCAAAAAAAAAAAACAAAAAAAACGAAAAATAAGAACAACAAAACACAGCAAACACAAGAAAAGTGAAAATATGTATGTATTGTATTTGTAAATGTGTTGCGTCTAAACTTAAGTTTAAATGCTTAAATTAACTAATTGTCTTTGGTTTTGTTTGTCCTTTCCCAAGACTCAGTCCCATTTAAAATCGTTGCTTTTAAATATGGCACTTAAATAACCAATTTGGCAATTGTTTATAAATTATATATTTGTTTTTCCTTCATTTTGGCAGCAGCAAAATTTGTTAATAAATTTCATAAATATGTATGGACGTATATCCGAAATACTATTATTTAGACAATTGTGAAATGATTTATATTTAGGCACGTTATTTAATATACTTACATATATATGTTTTGTATTTATTAATTATGAAACACACCCACATTTATTCTATGTACCAATCACACAAATTAGTTACTAAACTAACCACAAAAAGAAAAACAGCAGTTTAAATGTCGGTTTCGTTCAGTGTATACACCCCTACAAACACACACAGAATTCCCTTATCTCCTCCTACGTGAATATTCTTGTAGTTATTTCTTACAATTTCTTGAAATTTCGTGTGTTTTCGAACAAAAGTTATCGCTGGTAAAACGCAAGCAAATAAAATCGAATTATGTACTACAGCTAAAACAAAATTAAAACAAAATAAATAAAAGAAAGAATCTACCCGAGCAAAACTTAAAGTAGTTAAAGCATACCTATAAATAAATAAAACGAGTAAACAAGTTTTAAGAAATTATTTTTGGTAATAGACTATAATAATAAGCATATTAATAATATCTAATGCAAAATGCAATAATAAATGAAACATGTGCATAATATTGACTAACAACTAAATTATATTCATGGATTTTTAATTATACATATATGGGATTATGGAATTCTCTCTACAAGCTTTTAGATCTGGGTTTTTCCATTTTCCATTCTGTAATTATTATTTTACAGATAATTGAGAGTTTATTTTTTCAGTAGGCCAAATCTTCAACAGCCAGAGAATATCACATATAGAGATATGCTTCCAATGATAGAGTTGTCAGAGAGTGCAACAGATTCCATTCAAAGCATGGTGAAATAATATCTCACCACAGGACTGCATTGTGAATGCGAGCAAAATAGTAGCGGCTGAGTTAGCTGTCAGATCAAACTGCCGAATAAGCTAAACGAAAATCTGTATGACAATCAAGTTATATATTTTAAACAAATCAAATTAGCGTCTGCTCTAACGGTCTATATGTGCGAACCAAAAAGTATGCTATGTTAAGCGAATTGCTGGTTTTTCCCTATATGATGGAAGGTCCTGGAAAGAGAAGAGGATTACTTACCAGTCAATGCAGTAAGAGCAAAAAATAAACAGAACAAAAAGAATTCGACAAAAAGTAAGGATTGTACATTTAAATGTAAGTATATATATTTTTTTTTCTTTTCTTATCTTTCATCTCCTTTGATATATCGCACTCTCTATCTGCTTGTTCCGTTGTGTTGGTGTTGAGTGTTCGAGTGTTTTTGTAGTTGCAATTTGGAAAAAAATAAAGCGTTACAGACATCTGTTAAGATTTCAAAATCGCCACGAATCGGCATAGAATCCACGAACTGTAACTTATCTTTTGTTTTGTTTAAATAGCCATTGGTGTTCATTTTCTTGTGTTTTTGCTGTATGTGTGGTATGTATGTGTGTGTGAACCGGAATATATAGCTAGTTGTTTAGAGAGATATATATATATATATAATATATACTACATACATAAGTATATATGAATGTGTTTGCATATGAACTACTAGAAATTGTTACAGCTTCACAGGGGAGGGGTCAATGAACTTTACAAAGGAATTCGGGAGAAAGTACCGCAACGACACAGAAATTTTTACACGTAACTATGTAATTAGTTAATAATTAAGTATTCATTTCGATTAAATGTAAATTTTTGTGGATTTTGTTTGGTTTTTCTTCACATCGTTTCATTTTATTTTTATTTTGTTTTGTTTTGAAATCTTTATTGGATGCTTGTAACGACGGGCAGTAGATCCATAAAATTATAATCGTAAAATGTTAAAAGTTTAACTATGTGCTTAGTGTCTAATGAAAAATGTATACATAGACGAATATGTATGGTATTTCCGCTTATTCTCTCGCTTTTGGTTGATTCTTATTATTTGTTTTGTGGTTTATTTCTTCTTTTATTTATTTTTTTTTTCTTTTATACTTTTTTTATGCAAAAAGTTGTCAAGCAGAGAAGGGATGAGGGGATTTCTTTCGAGGGATTTTGTTTTTGTTTTTATTTTATTTTATTTTATTTTTTTGTGGGACCTTTGTTAGTTATGCTATGCGCTTTGCAACTATTTATTAATTTAATTTAAATTGAATTACATGGTAAAGTTTTTCTTGTTGCATTCTTCTCAATTCGTAGCTAAACTTTTACATTTACGCTATACCAAGTTATCCATTGTGGACGCTTGCTTTGATTTACGCTTGCTACAAATTTTCTGATTAATCTTCCTTTTTTGGATTTTTTTGTTTTCGTTTCTTTTTCTTTTCTACGGTCGATAGTAAAATGTATATATATATATATATATATATATATATATTATTTTTTTTTTTTTTATAGTTATATATACTTTAAGAATTACATTATAATAGGACATAAGTCTAATGGGGGGCTTGCTAAGGATATTGGGATAAGGGTCTCGTGTACTGGTTGAACAAGGAATTTGCTTATCTGATTGGGATAGGAGCCTTTCATAATCATATATTAATTAGTAGTAAAATTTGTATGTACAATTCGTTACGTTGCTTAGGACTGATCATCGATCAATAACATGACCTGTTGCGTTGCCGTTTGTGGATTCCTTGCGCACTCCACCTGATGAGCATTCCAATCCTTACGCTGGCAAAACTCCGAACAATACGGCGTCTTCCTACACAGCGAGCACTCGGCCAACGCTTCGCGGTTGCAGTTGGCGCACTATATAAGGAAAAATATAAAATATTAAATAGTGTTTTATATAAATTGGGGTTATATAGGTCTACCTTCTTCGCCGATATGATCTCGTTGCCATGCAATGAGCCCGAAATGTTGGGATCATCGATGTCTGTGTGAACCTGGACACGCATCGCAGAGACTGCTGCATCGCGCTCCTTTTGCAGAATCTCGATGCGTCGCTCGTAGTTCTGCTTAATGTCGTTGAGCAGGCGTTTGAAATCGTTAGTTGCCTTTACCATGGTGCAGTAGACGTGCTCAATGTTCTTCATCGATTGACTACTATCTAATAAGGCAATGGAGCCCGTATCGTTGATATTTACCACAAACGTTTCGCGCTCATACGGATTGCCCATTTGCGTTTGGTCAACCAGCTCGGTGGAGGTGTCTAAACTGTCATTGAGCGCCGCCCACGGTTCATCTTTGGACGTTATGTTTTCTTCCGCTAAGAACATATTGTTGTCATCTACAACACTGGTGGCGGTTGCTTGCGTTGGGTCCATATTGTTGTTGATGTTGTTATTGATGCTGCTGCCACTTGTATTGTTGTTGTTAGTGTTGCTATTGTTATTATTATTGTTGCTATGTGTATTGCGTTTGCGCTTGGGCCCAGGTTCAACATCTAAATCGGTTTGATTTCGCTTTCGTCGCTTATACGGTGTGAATAGACGTACAGGACCAGAAGCTATAAAGAACAAGAGTACCATATCATTTAAGAGTGTTTTCTCCAAAAGAGATGCGACACCTATCTAATACAATAGCTTAGGTTAAATTTATATAACTACATGTCGGGTTGAGTAGGATACTATATACTATATACTAATTCTATTTACTAAATTGTTAGAAGGAACAAGACTAATATAAATTGGATATTATATTAAATTTGTTTACTATACATTACAGAGCTACACTTAAATTGGTTTTATCTTGCAAGTCGTAGAGGAATGTTTAGCTATGTAGGAGAGTTTCAAATTAATTCATTCATCTGATAGTATGATATATTAAAATTTGTATTTAATATTTTCTATAGGAAAATACTTTTTAAAAATATTATATTTATCTTGTATAAGCCCAATCTCAATTTCTAACTCGATTTCAATTTGCATTAAATTGTATTATTGCAGAATATTAAAAACTAATTAAAACTAAGCATTTGCGATGGACTTGCCAAGGTATATACATATATTACTACCAACAAGTAAACTAAAAATATGAACAATTACACTATCGCCACATGCATTTTGAATAGCCACTGAAAAGTATTTAAAATATATTTCAGAACATCTAAATAAGGCTTAGAGTTATTTATATTTGTTGCTTTTAAGTATGCATCTCTCACCTGACTCACCTGCTTCGTCGTCACAGCAGACTGTGCAACTGCAGTTGGTTGCATGTGGCGTCAGCGTTCCCTCATCGATGAGGGACTGCAACGACTTGCCACTGTATTTAATGGACCGTTTCCAATCCTTGCTCGAGCCACGACCGCACACGTTCTCAAATTCACTCGGCGTATGCCATTTGTCTTTATATTTGACACAGCGCCCTCGTCCTCCAGAGCCCAGTTTGCTCCGATATAGTTCGGCGGAAGTGGTTTTACAGCGTATCGGGAAGACCTCCATGTGCTGTGTACTGGATGTTGTTTCCGCCCAGCCCGTGGAGCCAGTTGTGTTGCCAGCACCGCCGCCTCCAGCAGCATGATCCATTGTCGCCATGCTGTCGTGGCTATTGTTGCTACCAGAGCCATCGTGATTCAGTCCAATGGTATTTGTGGCGGTGGTGTTTGTGTTGCCGGCATTGCTATTAACACTCGTCTGTGTTTGCTGCTGCTGCTGCTGCTGTATGACAATCGTTTTCAGGTCGGCGCCCATGCTGACCGCGCTGCTGGACAGGTAACCATTGTTGTCGACGCACAACACCGGTTTAAAGTGCGGTAGCTGATCGGGCGTAATCACATTATAGGCTGTTCCAGTTATCATCGAACCGATTGGTAATGATACGGGCACTGAAACAACACCGCCACCGCCACTCGTACCGCCGTTGTTGCCGCCGCCGCTGCCGCTATTGTCGTTTGAGGAGGATGTGACCATGCGAACTTTCGTATCCAACTGCATTACCATAGCGCACATTACAGAGTCACAAGGAGTTACAACGAAGACACGTTGTTGTTATTGTAGTTGGCGTCACATTAACGTTAACAACAATTTGAGCGTTAATTGATTTTTATTTAGGTTTCAGTTATAATTTATTTAAAATTTAACATGGAAGAAATCAAAGAAAATTTCGTTTGTGTAAGTAAACAACACAGCATGGAAAAATGAAAATCGGTATACACAACAATTTGCGCCACACACAAATTCTGACGTTGTTGGAGTTGGCTATGATGGTGGTGGTGGTAAAGGTGGTGGTGGTGATGGTGGTGTTGGTGGCGGGCTCTTGCTCTAGCTTTGGCTCTGGCTCTGGCTCAGGCACTGGCTCTGAGACTCGAACTGCCACTGTGGGCCGTGTAGGGCGCAAGCACCGCGCGCATTTTTGTTGCGCCGCCTCCGCCAGCCCCCCTTGACAACCGAACAACTGTACGCCGCTCGCCCCCAACACACCGCCTCTTGACTTACACACACACCACTTGTTTTATAGAGAGACACATATACACATACGCATACAGGCACATGCACATCCCCACACAAACACTCCCAAGCACACTCTATATAGATATATATATATATATATATGTATATGTACATGTATATAACCATATTTAACAGTAGGCAGCGCGTTCTACAACTGCGCGTTGGCTGCGCGGGCATCCAACGAAACGAAGGAACCATTTAACGAGCAAACACACGAGCAAACGAACCAACGAACCACCCTTGCCGCCAACGCCACTCTGAGTCGGTTTTTGTGTGTTGATTTACCTGATGATGATGGTGATTCTCTAATGTGACCTCTTCTTTCACAACATCGCGCACGTCGTCGGTTAATGCGGCCAAATCTTTCACTTCACGTATTCTGCTCAAATGCAGCTCAGTTGAGGAATCCTGTTCCATTCTGCACCACAACAACACGATAAAACAAATGCACTCTTCTTCTTTTGCTTCTATTGGTTTCCTTTTTCTGTTTGTTAGATATGAATGTGAAGTTGTTCATCGAATTGTTGCAATTGCAATTGGGTACGACAACTATGAAGTCTGTTGTCGTCGCTATTGTTATTGTTGTTTTGATTATTGTTGCGTTTGTGATAGCGTTGCGCGCACACCATTCACATTGAATTTTTATTGTGCACGTTGCTTTTGGCTATTTACAGTTATTTTTATATGTTGCAATTTACATTTTTACATTTCTTAAAAGTTGATATCCGCAGCGATATGAGAAACACAACGATGTATCGATATACTCGATATCTTATTTTCTTTTCATTCGATATCATTCGATAAGGCTATATTTAGTATATCGAAAATATTTATTTATAAACTAACGTTTTAACTCATATAATCACATTATTATCTTAGCATTTAGTATTGTGATTATTTCAAATAGAGCAAAGGATTATGTTTCAAATTAAGTTGTAGAGCATGCGCTTCGACCTATCCCTTGATCAAATATTACGACTTATCGCAATATGTGGGTCACACGTATCACTAAAAAATACTTGTGAAAAATAGTTCATGATTATTTAAAGTGTTCGCTAGTTCGTTCTGTTAACTCTGTGATATGTCCATCATCGAACTGGTTGGCTTTGTTTCGACAAGTCTTTGAAGATAATAATAAACATGGTAAGTCCAATGTTATCACCCAAATATATTTATTATTAAATATACCTTGTCATTTTATTTTTAGGCAGATGTAGACGTTTTTATAAGCAACTATACGTTAGTGGATCCCGAAATTTATCAATTATGGATCGAAGGATTTTCCTGTATGTCGTAAATGTATATCATTAGTTTTCTTAAGCTAATGATTTGTGTGATCTTCTTTTAAAAGCTAGCGAAGCGGTTTGCTACTTAAAGCAAAAAGGATTTGGCCACTCAATGGGTGCTCCAATTGATTTGATTGCTTCCGATGTGTTAGATCATTATCGGACATATTCACTAATTGAACTCTATTTGCATGCACCCAGCAAGCTAATGGAACAATCCTGCTTCCAGTTGGAGCCCCACACACGCGATCTAATTATCGAAAAATATTATTCGATTGATGATGTTGTGGCCCGTGAAATATTGGGCAAAAAATTGACTTCCCGTTATCGCAAGGATCTGGACGAAGTGGGCGACAAAACGTGCGTTAAGCTCAAATCGTGCCGGTATGTTGTATGTGATTAATAAAAGTATGTTAATCTAAAATAAAAATGTTTGTGCTATGAGCAGTCGCCAATTTGATAATGTAAAACGTATTTTTCGTGCCGTTGAGGAGATGCCTGGCACGCTGACCAATAATATAATGCAGCATTTCTTTATATCCAACGATCTGGCCAAGTAAGCAGAATATATAAACAAAAATATGTACATATGTATGTCACCTAACTTATTTTATCTTCTCTTAATCTTAGAAAATATGCCTGTATTGTATTTCTGGCTTGTCTTCGCTTTGAGACATCCAAAAAGAAATTGCAATATTTAAGCTTCAGCGATTTGCTCGCCTGCTCACACGCCATCATGATCTATTGGACGTATACATATCAGGTAAGAAGAATTGATTTTAAGTTAAATAAATAAATTGTAAAAATCTTTGATTTTTCTCAGCACACTGGGCCCGAATATTATGACACGGAAATGGATAAAGAATTTCTGCTAGATTTACGTGAATTGCGCTGTTTACTAGACAAGGAAAAGGAAATTAAGCAGTAGGTTAATTGAATTATAATTTGCTTACTTATTATATTTGTAATTTTTTTACAGCTTGGTTTGCATGCGTCTAAAGCCTGTATTGCTGGAGCGCGCTTTTCACGAACTGGATGGTAATTTTCGGTCTTATTGGCGTGCCCTAATTACCATAGCCTGTAATCTGCATCGAAATCGTGAACTGCGCGATCTATTTGTCGATCTCTGCGAAAGACTCGTAGAACCTTGGCGACAAAATGGCTGGAATCACGAGCAAGTTAACAAATTTCTGTCGTCCATAACACAAAGCGTTCTAGATTTGGAAATATCTAGGTGAGTTGTATAATATATGCATCTATCTATGTATATATATAATTAACGATCAATTATTTTAGGGACCAAGAAACGCGGTGTCTGTGGGATCGCTATATGCAGGTCATTACCATATGTTTAGATAGAATGTATCATATTTAAAGAAAAAGTGTTTTGTTATGTTTCTGATAATGGTATATATTTAACAAAGTATTAGGTTAAAAAAATTAAATAAATATATTGATTGTAAAATAACATGAATTGTATAAAGCTCTGCTCACTGCAACGATGCAGCTGGCCTGGTGTGCAGCTGAGCTGAGCGTTGCCAGATAGGCAGAAAAGCTTAAGCCTTTGGAAAAGCTTGCATTTGTCAAACTGCAAATTCTTGCCAATTGTTCGCTGCGGTCTCACAACTGTTTGTAAACAATAATAATAATTAATAAATTGCATTCGATCTAAAAGCTATAAATTAGAGAAACAAATTTACGCCATTTCGGAAGCAAAGTCATGCAAGACATTTGGTAAGTTCTAATTGCGAATTTAATGTACAAAATTTTACGTAGTTCTGAGTGTCCACACACATATATATATATATTTATACGTATATATGAGCACACAGATACACACACAATCGTTTACATGTGTTCTTTGAGAGGGGGATGTAAGTGCCGCAAGCAACAGTTGCCACATTTATTTGAATGGGGTTGGTTTTTCTTATTTTCGGTTTGGTTTTTTTTCTTTTTTTTTTTTTCTATTAGATAAATTGTGTAGTAAATGTTTGCTTCTCACAGTGAAAATCTGGATGAACTGGAGGATGATACATACGACGATGAGAAATCAGCACGCACCTCAGACGAAAATCGGAAGTAGGAAATAAATGGAATGCCCCATTAAAAAGAGACTATATTAATATGAGATATATATGTTTTCCATTCAGGCAAAATCACAGTGAAATTGAGAAGCGTCGCCGCGATAAGATGAATACATATATTAACGAACTATCCTCAATGATACCCATGTGCTTTGCCATGCAGCGCAAGTTGGACAAACTGACGGTGCTGCGCATGGCTGTACAGCACTTGAGGGGCATACGAGGCAGCCTGCATCCATATAATGGAGGCGACTACAGACCCAGTTTCCTGTCGGACCAGGAGCTAAAGATGATCATATTGCAAGCCTCGGAGGGTTTTCTATTTGTTGTGGGTTGTGATCGCGGACGCATACTCTATGTGTCGGACTCTGTGTCGACTGTGCTGAATTGCACGCAAGCAGATCTGCTGGGTCAGAGCTGGTTCGATGTGCTGCACCCGAAGGATATTGGCAAGGTGAAGGAGCAGCTATCCTCACTGGAGCAGTGCCCGCGCGAGCGTCTTATCGATGCCAAAAGTGAGTATATACCTAACTAATTTAAATATCTAAACCATTTCCTTTTGCTTAGCCATGTTACCCGTCAAGACGGATGTTCCGCAGAGCTTGTGTCGCCTATGTCCGGGTGCTCGTCGTTCTTTCTTTTGCCGCATGAAACTGCGTGCGGCCAACAATCAGATCAAGGAGGAATCGGACACATCTTCCAGTTCGCGCAGTTCTACAAAACGCAAATCGAAGCTCAGCATGGATCACAAATACCAGGTAATACAGTGCACTGGCTACCTAAAATCGTGGATGCCCATTAAGGACGAGGATCAGGATGGCGACAATGACGACCAAACAACGAATCTCTCCTGCCTCGTGGCCATCGGACGCATACCAACCAATGTGCTTAACTCGAGTGTGCCCTCCTCCCTGGACAACCATCCCAACATTCGGCATGTGCTTTTCATCTCACGTCACTCCGCGGAGGGCAAGTTCCTATTCATTGATCAGCGGTAAGTTCTTTTATAATTTCTATTCATTTATAATTTATTTGATCTCGTCTCTTCCTCTTTTACTTTTTACAGTGCCACGCTGGTGATCGGCTTTCTGCCGCAGGAAATATTGGGCACGAGCTTCTACGAGTACTTTCACAACGACGACATTTCTGCTCTGGTTGAATCTCATAAGATGGTCATGCAGGTGCATGAGACCGTTACCACGCAGGTTTATCGTTTCCGCTGCAAGGACAATGGCTACATACAGCTGCAGAGTGAATGGCGCGCTTTTAAGAATCCCTGGACAAATGATATTGATTATATCATTGCCAAGAATTCTGTATTCCTATAGCATATGGCCATGTCTTGTGCAAAGAAATCCCAACTAAAGCGAACCCCACTGGACTTGAAATTCAATTGAGCCATCTAACTGGATTCAATAGTTTCCGTGTTACCCTTAATTCTGATGGAATTCGTTGTTGATTTTTCCAAATGCGTAAATTTCCGATCTTAACAAAATAAATATATTTTTTTGTCGAGCATTCTTGGCTTTTATTTAAGAATACCATTAACAAAATTATCGAAAATAATTCATATTATTTATTTAAGAATATAATTATTTTAGACATTAAATAGTATGCATAAAAACAATATTTTACAATTTGTAAAGAAATCTGAAATATTAATTGGATAAATTATTCCGCGCCATAAGGAAGGTCTAATACAATGAAGAGTGTTAAAAAATACCAAAATTGAATATAACTGTAGTTATCAAGTGGTTATTACTGTTTTCCTTTATCAACATGTATTCAATCAATGAGCCCCGGCATTCACGAAAAAGCCGGTGCCTACGATCAGCCGTATGTAGATGTATGTGCCTCTATGTGTGTGTGCTGGCATTTGTGTGTCTCGCTCAAAGCTGTTGCGTGCTCGAATGCGCATATCCAATTGGCTTTACTTTTAGTTGACATATAACGTGCAAAGTGTGCGGACGTATTTTAGGTGGTGTGTCCTCCAATTGGACGTTTATTCACAGATATCCCCAATATGAGTGCCATAATATTTCTGGTTACCATTCTAATTGGATTTATAATATACTCACTGTTAAATTCAATAAGACGTCCACACAATTTCCCGCCTGGTAAGTTTGATAGCAATTCCATTCTAAATAAATATAAAACATCAAGGCAGATTATCTTCTTACTACACACATTGTGAATTCGAACAGTTGCAAATTAGTTTTGAGTGTTTATTGAGTTTCAAGGCCACCAACGGCGGCTAATTAATTTAAATAGTTTTGCTTCATTAGATTCAAAATAAATAATAATATTTATTTTTGTATATCTTTGTATTCAGAAAATGTGCAGTATCTGATTTAATTTTGGAATTCTGAAGCATAGCATTTTGTTAATTGTTTATAGAGAAGAATTTAGAGGTTTCAAATTTGTTGATGCCTTTTTGCAATAAGAATCCAACTATCAACAAATTGCAACTGTAGTCTGTTCAGCTGGTCCAACTGGACTTTCAATTGGACTCATCGGGCAATTGGAACTGCTTTGGCAGCCCACAGCCTACAGCCTACAGCCCAACATCAAACGGCGACGGCGAAGGCGACAGCGACTCGCGTCTGGCATTTCAAATAGATTTCATTGATAAAATAGTCACACAACTATTGCTGACACCTCAGTCTAACATTTTATGTGGGATGTCTTGTCATATAGCTGATTTACATATGCATTTTCCAAGCCTAAATTCATCTACTTATGCAACCATAAAGAGAAAAACGTATTATATTTGAATTACAAGTTAGACACCGAACTGTACATGGACTTTTTTTTGTACTGCAAGGCATATGAAGTATATTCATAAATATATATAATGTTTTATGTACTTCGACGTTATTTGTCTATGTCCTTTTAATTCTGTATAAGAGTAAACCATGTGTCATACATATACACATAACAAATTAATAATTAGATAAGGAGTAAAAAAAAAGTTGAGAATATAATTTCAATTTTCGATTCTAGCTACTGAGTTGATTGCCAGATTTACGGTAGTGTTAAATAGTTTTATGATAAGATTAAGATAAAGCTGAGCGAAATCAAATTTTAAATAAATACATAGGTTGTGCTGCTCAAGAACCTGCTCTTTGTAAATTACTCTTATTTGGTTTGTTGTACATATGTATGTATGTACTTGTGTCTGTATGAGTGTGAAATTCGCCTAGGATATCAATGAGTATGAGAGAGAATGACTTCGAGCCGCGAAACTAACACGAAAACAGAATAACAAAGAGCGCCTGCAGTAATTGTTTTCCCATCACTAAGCGCTCTGTCATCACTATACTCTTACGCTCTCTTTCACTCTCAGTTTCTAATTATTAACATGTGTGCATGGAAAGCAGAAAAGAGAGTAATTGAATTGCTAAAGCAATACTTGACGGTTATGGTAATAGAGTAATTTTAGTATTATTATTATTTTTATTCATTTTTATTTATTTTATTTATTTTTTCTTTTTAACCTGTTTTACTTCTAATAACTTGCTTTACTTCTTGCAGGTCCCGGTTTCTTACCCTGGTTGGGCAATACGCTACAGTTCCGCAGGGAGGCCCGAGCAGCTGGCGGTCAGCACATATTATTTGAGCAGTGGGCAAAGCGCTATCAGAGCAAGCTGATTGGACTAAAGTTGGGTCAGGACTATGTGGTCGTTGCGCTGGGGCATGAGCTGGTACGCGAGGTGCAGCTGCAGGAGGTGTTTGAGGGTAGACCAGATAACTTCTTTTTGCGCCTGCGCACCATGGGCACACGCAAGGGCATCACGTGCACAGATGGGCAGCTATGGTACGAGCATCGCAACTTTGCTATGAAACAGATGCGTCATGTAGGCTATGGCCGCAGCCAAATGGAACAGCAAATCGAGCATGAGGCAGAAGAACTGATGCAGCAACTGGGACGAACTGAATCGGCTCCCATAGAGCCCGTCAACTGGTTGGCGCAGAGCGTGCTCAATGTGCTCTGGTGTCTGATTGCTGGCGAGCGAATCAGCAGGGGTGAGGATGGTACACTGTGTCGCCTACTCGACCTGATGAATCGCCGATCCAAGCTGTTCGATATCTGCGGTGGTCTATTGACGCAGTTTCCTTGGCTGCGTCATGTGGCACCCAACTACACGGGTTACAATCTGATCCAGCGGCTGAACACAGAGCTGTATGGCTTCTTCATGGAATCCATCAAAGAGCACAGACAACGAATAGAGGAATGCATGAAACGTGGAGAGCAACCACCCGAGAGTGATCTCATTTTTGCCTATCTGCAGGAGATGAACAGCCAGCGCCAGGACACCAATAGCTTCAACGAGACGCAGCTGGTGATGACCATACTAGACTTTTTTATTGCCGGTTCACAGACGACCAGCAATACAATTAACTTAGCCTTGATGGTGCTGGCAATGCGCAAGGATTTGCAGGCACAGCTGTACGATGAGGTGGCTGCCAATTCGCAGTCTACTATCGGACGAAGCGAGACGGATGCCTTTCCACATCTCAGTCGGCGCGAATCCTTCCACTACATGGAAGCTTTCATCATGGAGGTGCAGCGCTTCTTTCACATAACACCCATAACGGGTCCGCGTCGTGCTCTCTGGCCTACCAAACTGGGTGGCTTCGATATACCCAGGAATACCACGATACTCATTAGCTTGCGTTCGGTGCACCTCGATGAGCGCCATTGGACTGATCCTCACGAGTTTCGGCCTGATCGTTTTATAGATACAGCTGGCAAGTGTTGCAAAGATGAATATTTTATGCCTTTCGGACTGGGTCGACGCCGTTGCCTAGGTGATGCCTTGGCTCGCGCCTGCATATTTTCTTTTCTTGTGCGGATCGTTCAACAGTTTCGCGTTGTCCTTCCAGAGGGCGAGACACCATCGCTGACCTTGCAGCCTGGCATCACACTTACGCCCAAGCCGTACAAAGTGCAGTTTGTGAAGCGCAGTTAAACTGATAGCTGGAGGAATAATAACATATTTCATGTTTATGTATAATTTTACTTAGATATATAAAAACTTAACAAAATAAAAGAAGTTTAATAAATAGCTTTTGTAGAAGCAAAATATTTTGATAATTGAGCCCAGTTAAACAGCCGAGTTTACATACTTCTCGTCGATAGTTTCGATAATTAACATATCTGCCGACCTCCACAACATTTCAACTACACAACATACATACAACCACTAACCATACAACATACATACATACATACATATGTATGGTTAGTGCCATAACCATGTTGTATGGTTAGTGGCGAAATGTAAAACAATTAATTTATATTTTTGCATTATTATTATTTTCATTCCTCTTAAATTATGGAAATATATTCTGCTAAAAAAACATGATACCATAAAAAGTAATTAAAAACTTTGTATTCAAATTTTCCAAACATTTATTAAAATATTCTAGTATACACTTATTTTGAAACCCAAATGTAAAATGTTCAAAAAGACAAATAAATAAAATGGTAATTGTCACGTAGCGTACGTTCAATCACCAAACATTCGCGCATAGCCTTCCTCCTCGATTCTCATTCAAACGGGTGACCAAATTCAATGGCATAGCTGGTGAATTTCGGCAACATCACCGAAAGAAGATGCTGCGAAGAAAACAAAAGCAAAAACTGCGTCTTCAACAAAGAAATAATTTTACACTTCACATCGAACTGTACTTGACAGAGTATAAACGAATTTAAAAACTATGAAATTTGCAACTAAACAAAGTCCTTTTCAGGACTACTATTATATGTACATATGTATATTTCCAAGAGAAAAAATATTTTCGTAAACGTACTTTTTTGTTGTTGTCTTCTTCACAAATGAAAATAAATTAAGTGAAATTAAATTAAAAAAGACTGCTCGACTACGAAATCCCCTGAGCCCTTCTTCGAACGAATAATATTCCAAGAATTATTCGATTCGTTTCTGCACGCATGCAAAACCACACGCATCACATCAGATGCTGATCTACGGTTGTATGCATGTATGTGTGTATGCATGTGTGTAAGCATTGCAAGTGTCTTGCTGTCTCGCTGCTTTGCTGCTGCGCCGCATGGGTTTTGATGAGAAAACTTTGATGATTAATTCTGTTTCTAGATGGACAATCGTATTGATATCTTCAGATTATGATTATGGTATTCATATCTATATGCTAAACCAAACTGCACGTCTCTAGTATTTGAAATGCATTTTTTTCATATTTATGGGTGGTGGAGCGAAGTGGGGACCGGAATCCAAAATCTAACAAAAACCGAAATTGTATTAAATTAAAAATTATCTATCTATCTATTAAATTATCTATATATATGCAGAAGACTTGGAGACTCTAACTCTAAAGATAAATTAGCTAGAATTTTATAACTAATTCCAGATAAATTCGTTTATCGATAACTTTGCAAATATACAAGTTATCGAATTTCTGAAACAAACTAGTACTGCGCGTGCAATATACGAACCTCACACAAAAAGAATGAACTCTCTAGCTTTTGTATCTTCGGAAATCGACGCGTTCATACATACGGACGGACGGAAAGACGGACATGGCTATATCAACTTTTCTCGTCACCCTGATCAAGAATATATATACTTTATGGGATCTGCCACGCCTCCTTCTTCCTGTTACATACTTTTAACAAAAGCATTATAGCCTGATTTCCCATTTTCAATGGGCTCAGGGTATAAAAAGGAAGGAAGGGTGGGCTTATTAAGGCATTGAAAATTATATGCATACATTCGATGTTCTCTTCTGTTTACTTAATATCATTTCTAGCTACATACATATGTATATATGTATGTATATAATTTTATGATCAACTCCAGAGAAGAAAAGTAACTAAAGAGTGAGATAAGTTTGGAGTAATAATTTAATAATGTTTCTTATTTGATGGCAGCAAAATAAAATAAGATTGAATGTAAATATTTCATATTCTTTGGAAAAAATTTGTGGCCCTGAAAAGGGCCTTTTGCTTTGCTTTTGGATGTTCTGCTTACATCGAGCTAAGATTTACTTGGAGCTAGTGTACTTGGTAACTGCCTTTGTTCCTTCACTGACAGCGTGCTTTGCCAACTCTCCGGGCAACAGAAGACGGACTGCAGTTTGGATTTCCCGGCTGGTAATCGTTGAACGTTTGTTGTAGTGGGCCAAACGAGAGGCCTCAGCAGCAATTCGCTCAAAAATATCGTTCACAAAGCTGTTCATGATGCTCATTGCTTTCGATGAGATTCCAGTGTCAGGATGTACCTGCTTCAGGACTTTGTAGATATAGATGGCATAACTTTCCTTCCTCTTGCGCTTCTTCTTCTTATCATTCTTGGTAATGTTCTTCTGGGCCTTGCCAGCCTTTTTGGCTGCCTTTCCACTCGTTTTAGGTGGCATTATTATTATTGCTCAAGTTCACTTAAACTCACTTCACAAATGTCTCCAATTTGACAGAAACCGGACAAATCATTGGCATTTATAGGATCTTTTCGAACAACGTTTTCATGTTAACGCACAATAAAACTCACCCTCTTTACCTGAAAAAGAGGCTAGCTACAAAAGTATAAATAGGTAGGCATGTTGTTTAATGAGTATTCGATAGTTGTTTTTGTGGTGAAAAAGTGAAAGAAGAATATAAAAAATCATGTCTGGCCGTGGTAAAGGTGGAAAAGTTAAGGGAAAGGCAAAGTCGCGCTCAAATCGTGCTGGTCTGCAGTTTCCCGTTGGTCGTATTCACCGTCTTCTTCGCAAGGGCAACTATGCTGAGCGTGTTGGTGCCGGTGCTCCAGTGTACTTGGCTGCTGTTATGGAATATTTGGCCGCTGAAGTTTTGGAGTTGGCTGGTAATGCAGCCCGCGACAACAAGAAGACAAGAATTATCCCTCGCCACTTGCAATTGGCCATCCGCAACGATGAGGAATTAAATAAACTTCTCTCAGGCGTCACTATTGCTCAGGGCGGTGTGTTACCTAACATCCAAGCAGTACTGTTGCCCAAGAAGACCGAAAAGAAGGCTTAAATTACGAATTTTACGCAAATCGAAACCAAACGTCCTTTTCAGGACGACCAAAAATACGAAAGAGATTAAATTTTTCATATAATAAGTCTAAATAGAATTTATTTAATAAAAGTAAGCAATCCAAAATTCGTTAATGTTCCTTATTCCACAGTGTACAGCCATCCAGCCGCCCCTAAGTCATTTATGTTCCGCAGATGTGAAGAATAGTGAAATAGTGCTAATCTGTGTCTATACTATGTAAAATACAATTATCAATTTGTATTTGCACTTCATACATACAGTATGTCCATTAATTGTTTGCAAAATAAAAAAAGTCATACAAATGCAACTTAGACATCATATTTTACTAGGAATATTACTTTTCTTCATATATATATATATTTTGTACAGGGCTCTTTTATGTATTCTTAACAAAACTAAATAATAATAACAATAGAAACATTTCTCTGTTGGACAAGACGGGCAGTATTTTATATGTATTTATTTGCCTTCGACTTTGTTCTTAATATTTTATTCTATTTTTTCCCTTAGCTACATTTTCGTAGCTATAGCCTATAGGTTGACACACTTAAGCGAATATTGAATTTGATATTTTCCAGCTCTTTTAAGGAAATGTGCTTGTGGTCCTGAAAAGGACCGATTGGTGCGAATTTAAGTTGCTTATTGTACTCGTTCTTTCTTAACCGCCAAAACCGTACAGGGTACGACCTTGCCTCTTCAGCGCATAGACAACATCCATGGCTGTGACTGTCTTCCTCTTTGCATGTTCAGTGTATGTGACAGCATCGCGAATAACATTTTCCAAAAACACTTTGAGAACGCCGAGTTTCTTCATAGATAAGACCAGAAATTCGCTTTACGCCACCACGACGAGCTAAACGACGGATAGCTGGCTTCGTGATACCCTGGATGTTATAACGCAATACTTTGCGATGACGCTTTGCACCTCCTTTACCCGCCTTTGCCACCTTTACCACGGCCAGTCATTTTTCAATTGCGAATGTCACTTTACGAATGTCGGAAATAAACTGAATTCGATTTATTTTATTTATTGTTTATTGTCGTAATTAGTTGCTGGTACATTTTGGTACTTCTTATTCGTTTGGCCTTAGTGACAAATTTAGGCAAACTTTCTATGTGTGGTTTATATTCTACCTTATGGGTTATTCTATTATTATGGGTTAGTGTTGTTTGTTTGATATTTTTGTGTTTGTTTTGCTTTAGCTATTATAAATTATTATTTCTCTAGGAAAATCTTGTGACAGATGAAAAAAACCTAGATTACGTTTATTACTTGATTAATTTATTACTTAGTTAATCAAGATTATTATTATTATTATTATTATTTTTTTTTTTTTTTTACTAACTAAATTAACAACTTAAGACTAAGAGACTATGAATTAATTAACAGTGAGTTATATGTTTTATGCATAATACTATTAAGTTTAGTGATATGTTATTTAGTAATACTATTAAGTTACTATTTGTGCTGTCTATTGTCCTGTGTTATATACCAGTCCATCGTTGGGGTTGATAGATAGATATAAGATGATTTTGAGAGTTGTATATTATTCCCTTTTCTTTCAGGTCATTGATGTGATTTATAGTAATGTAGCTGTTTTGGGGGTTTACTGGGATTAGTTTTGGATGGACGCTGTCCTGGATTAGTTGATTAGTACTGTCTAGGTTTCGATTAATAAATTTTTCTAGTATGTTAAAGTTGTGTGCGTCTATGCATTTAATGTGCTGTGCGGTATGTATGGTTCTCTTGTCTAATGCATTGGTATTTATTCAGTTTGGGTATGTTTCTGCTGTTGAGTCTGTGCTCTGCGATAAGCATGGCAAGAGGCCTGTGCTTACTTAGGAAAAGGTTTAATTCATGTTTTTTATATTGGGATATAATGGAGTTAACGTTCTGGAAAATGATTTTGTTAGTCATTATTGGGATATTTCGAGTAGGAATTCTAAAATTAGTGCTTGTTTTTTTGCCCTTGTTTCAGTGTCGTTGTCTGTTGCGTTTAATGGGTATTTTTTAATTATTTTTTGCATTATGTTTATACAGTTGCCTATGTCTTTGTTAAATATGTCTTGGGTGTCTTTATTAAGTTCGTTTAGTGTTAGAGTTGGGGGCTGGCTGAGTTTATAGGCCATGTGTTCCCTTAGTTTGGGGTTGGTTATTGTTATGTTTTTTGGTAGTGGGGGTTGGGGATTTGGGTTTTGTGCGTTATTTGCTTTGAATAACGCTGAAAATTTAACGTTTTCTTGGATTTTGCTGCTTAATGATGTTGCAGCTTTGTTTGTTATTTTTGTTTTTTGAATGTTCAGACTATTATTTTTTGTCTGCAGTTTTTCTATTATTGCCAGTTTAACTGGGCATATTTTTGCATTAGCGGTGTGATTTCCTCTGCAGTTAACACACTCCACTTTCGCTTCTTTGTTTTCTTTGCTCACTGTGCAGTTGCCTGGTAAGTGAGTCTTTGTGCATTTTATGCATCGGTATGGCATTTTGCAGTTGCTTGCAACATGCCCATATCGTTGGCAATTATGGCATTGATGTATTTTATTTTGGATTATTAAGGGCTCAATTATAATTCGGCAGTTTAGGAGCGTCTTTATTTTGAATATTTCTTTTATGCTTGGTGTTTTTCTTAGCTGGACCAGCCAGAATCTTGTTTTGAATGGTTTTATTGTGTTATACACCAGTCTATCATTAGGGTAAGGTATCATTTGAGGTCACTCAATGGCAAAGGGTTCTGCGGGCGCTTGTATAGTGATGTTAGTATTAAGTGTTAGTATTAGGTGTTGATTGTTGTTGTTAGTACTTTTGCGCGTGATTTTGATTGATACGGCATCAATACTTTGAAGATGTGGTATATTTCCGTTTTCGTACTGAATACCGCTTCTCAGGCAAATGGCTATGACTGTTCCCTTATTTCTACTGTTGTGTTGTTGTGCTGTGTGGTATATATAGTTCTCCTGTCTCATGAACTGGTAGTTAGCGAGTTTCGGCATGTTTTTGCTATTGAGCCTGTGTTCTGCTATAAGCATGGCAAGACGTTTATGCTTATTTAAGAAAATGTCTAGTTCGTGTTTTTTATATTGGGATCAATCGTATCACTTAACATTTTGGAAAACATTTGTGTTAGTTAATATTAGGCTGTCCATTACAAATTCTAAAATTATTGCTTGTTTTATTGTCTTGGTTTCGGTGTCGTTTGCTGTTGTGTTTATGGGGTATTTTTAATGTTTATGCATTGTATAGGTCCTTTGGGTGTCTTTTTTAAGGTCTTTTAATGTTAGAGTGGGACGCTGGTTGAGTTTGTTAATCATGTGTTCTCGTAGTTTAGGGCTTGTTTTTGTAATATTATAGGGTTTAAGGACATTTAGTGAATATGTATAGAAATTTTGTTAGTTTTCTATTAGTAATGCGTGTACATTATTTTAATTTTGTATCTGAGATACGGCAATAAGAACTACGTTTTTGTTTATTACATTAAATTTAAATTGGTCTGACTTGAGTGTTGGTTTTTGTATACTTTCCAACTCTTGGGTGTCGTGTTATATACTATTATTGCAGGGATTTTATACTTATTGCTTATTTCTAAGTTATTGCCATTGTAGTGGTTGTTGTCATCTGTTTTCATCGCTTCCTCCGGATTGACTGCTTTGCTGTTTTGGGCTGTAGTTTTTCTTCTTTTGTTGGGTGTGCTTTTTCCAGGTCTAGCGTTTACCGATGGATGTAGTTGATCGGTTAGGAATGCTAGTTCTTCTAGCAGTTTTCGTTGTTCTTTTTTATTCACTATCATTGTGTCGTTTTCGTTATTATTGTTTGTTTGGGGCGCGACATTATCGTGTTCATCGTCGATGTCGTAATCATCATCTTTGTACGATTCTAGGCTTAACGAAGACGTTGACGTAGATGAGTCTTCATATTTATGTGGATCGTCATCCATTACGCACGTTGATTGTTTATTTTTGTTTTTGCATGAATTTTCGCGGTTCCTCTTCTTTCTTTTTTGTAAACTTAGGTATTGCACTGGTATTTTTGACACTTTCGGTTGCAGCCTAGACTGTAGGCTTGCTCCGATTTTGTGCACTTTATTTGCTGTTTTCACTTTGGCTTTTTCTCCTTGTGTCCATGTCACAATCACTTTATTTGTTTTCATTCGAGTTGCTTTTTAATTCACTTCGTTTTTCTTTTCTTTATAGTCTTCACAATTTGCTTGCTTTGGCTCGGCTAAGTATACTGCACAATTCGCTATCACTCGATGAGCCCAAGTATATTTTTGGATGCCTTTACAATCGTTTTAGGCGGCATTATTATTGTTGCTCAAATTCACTTTCATTCATTTCACAAAGTTTTCAAATTTTAGCAAACTTCTGCAGCAGTAACCACTTTTATTTATATCAATAGCAGAGTAAGATAGCAAGCGAGCAAGCGCACCACCAATTTTTTATATAAGCAATGTGTTGCTTCTGTTGATTTATATATTTTTTATTTAGATAGATAATTTTCAGATTTGGAATTTTTGAGCGTAAAGAAGATTAACACTTTCTTGCAGTGTTCATGGTTTCTCGGACTAGAGACTTCTTACTTGTTTGGTGTTCATTTTTATTTATTATCATATCATTATTTTTATTATCTGGTTGCAAAGTAATATTGTCGTATTCATCGTCGGTATACTTTTACACGCATGACGAACACAGAATCTCGTCGTTTGTATGAATAATCCATTTCTCACTTTAAATGATTACTTTTGTTATGTTTTTGCTGTTTGTTTTGCTGTTGGCTTGCTTTGTTCTTGTGCACTATATTTGTCGTTCTTATTTCCGACCTTTTTCTCATCGTGTCAATGTCACTATCACTTTACTTCATTTCATTTAAGTCTCTTTTCAATTCACTTCTCTTTTCACTTTTCTTCTTTTGTCGATGCTCACAGCTTGCCAGCTTTGGCTCGACTGCTTGAGCTTCAATAAATCAACCTGCTCTCTTATACTTCTTTTCGTTCAATTGTTTCAATTATTTCAATTTGCATTATGTTGAAGCTTTGACAGTATCGCGGCATGGGCTGCATACCAGTTAAAACTATGCAAAGTAGTTGTGGTTTAAAAATAACTTACAGATATTGACTGATGGTGCGGTAGAAAGAATTCGTATTAAATATTCTATCATGGAAATTTTGCAAGGGGAGAGTGTGAGCGGGACAGAAGTATTTGTCTGTTCTATCGTTTTTTCTGGTTTCTTGATATAAAAGTAAGTAGCTAGTGCTGCAGAAACCAAGCCAAAGGTGCCATCTATTGAGAAAAAATCTAAGGTAACTTCGTCGGCAGCTGCTAAAAAGAAAACTGGATCAGACACGAAAAAAGTTAAAGGCTCCGAAACCTAAAACTACAACTGCTAAGCCTAAAAAGATTGTCTCGGCAGCCAAAAGCAAAAACTGCGTCTGCAACAAAGAAATAATTTTACACTTCACATCGAACTGTACTCGACAGAGTATAAACGAATTTCAAAACTATGAAATTTGCAATTAAACAAAGTCCTTTTCAGGACTACTATTATATATTTCCAAGAGAAAAAATATTTTCGTAAACGAACTTTTTTTTGTTGTCTTCACAAATGAAAATAAATTAAGTGAAATTAAATTTAAAAAAAATAGTAAGGAAGGGTGGGCTTATTAAGGCATTGAAAATTATATGCATACATTCGATGTTCTCTTCTTTTTACTTAAAATCATTTCTAGCTACATACATATGTATATATGTATGTATATAATTTTATGATCAACTCCAGAGAAGAAAAGTAACTAAAGATTGAGATAAGTTTGGAGTAATAATTTAATAATGTTTCTTATTTGATGGCAGCAAGAGGTTGTTGTCCTGTATCTAATTTGTCTGTTTTATTAAAATAAGATTGAATGTAAATATTTCATATTCTTTGGAAAAAATTTGTGGCCCTGAAAAGGGCCTTTTGCTTTGCTTTTGGATGTTCTGCTTACATCGAGCTAAGATTTACTTGGAGCTAGTGTACTTGGTAACTGCCTTTGTTCCTTCACTGACAGCGTGCTTTGCCAACTCTCCGGGCAACAGAAGACGGACTGCAGTTTGGATTTCCCGGCTGGTAATCGTTGAACGTTTGTTGTAGTGGGCCAAACGAGAGGCCTCAGCAGCAATTCGCTCAAAAATATCGTTCACAAAGCTGTTCATGATGCTCATTGCTTTCGACGAGATTCCAGTGTCAGGATGTACCTGCTTCAGGACTTTGTAGATATAGATGGCATAACTTTCCTTCCTCTTGCGCTTCTTCTTCTTATCATTCTTGGTAATGTTCTTTTGGGCCTTGCCAGCCTTTTTGGCTGCCTTTCCACTCGTTTTAGGTGGCATTATTATTATTGCTCAAGTTCACTTAAACTCACTTCACAAATGTCTCCAATTTGACAGAAACACATAAATCGGTTGAGTTTATAGGATATTTTCGAACAATGTTTTCATGTTTACGTATAATATAACTCACCCCCTTTACCTGAAATAGTAGTTAGGTTCAAAAGTATAAATTGACATGTTGAAATTTAGTGTTGTAAATTCAAAAGTTGTTTTCGTGGTGAAAAAGTAAGAAAAGAATATAAAAAAATCATGTCTGGCCGTGGCAAAGGTGGAAAAGTTAAGGGAAAGGCAAAGTCGCGCTCAAATCGTGCTGGTCTGCAGTTTCCCGTTGGTCGTATTCACCGTCTTCTTCGCAAGGGCAACTATGCTGAGCGTGTTGGTGCCGGTGCTCCAGTGTACTTGGCTGCTGTTATGGAATATTTGGCCGCTGAAGTTTTGGAGTTGGCTGGTAATGCAGCCCGCGACAACAAGAAGACAAGAATTATCCCTCGCCACTTGCAATTGGCCATCCGCAACGATGAGGAATTAAATAAACTTCTCTCAGGCGTCACTATTGCTCAGGGCGGTGTGTTACCTAACATCCAAGCAGTACTGTTGCCCAAGAAGACCGAAAAGAAGGCTTAAATTACGAATTTTACGCAAATCAAAACCAAACGTCCTTTTCAGGACGACCAAAAATACGAAAGCGATAAAAATTTCTTCATATGTGTTATATAAATCTAAATAAAATTAAATTATCCAAAATATGCTGACGTTCCATAATCTATAGTCCGTAGTCCTTAGTCAGTACAGTCATCAACCGTTCTTTAGTCATTTATGCTCCATAGCAGTAAAAAGAATGCTGGCAGTCTGTACTCTATAAATTACAATTACCAATTTGGTATGTATGTCATGTGAAAAGTACATGCTTGAATTTAAGCATTTATTTATAGTAGGTTAATAATTAAAATTAGCTACAGTAGTGGCTGCTACGGCTGACTATGGACTTGTTCTTTAGTACTTTATTTTAAAAAAATCGTTGAAAATGTTGAAACAAACATTGAATTTGATATTTTCTAGCTCTTTTAAGGAAATGTGCTGATGGTTCTGATAAGGACTGATTGGTGCGAATTTAATTTTAAATTGCTTTTTATACTCGTTCTTTCTTAACCGCCAAAACCATACAGGGTACGACCTTGTTGAAACAAACATTGAATTTGATATTTTCTAGCTCTTTTAAGGAAATGTGTTGATGGTCCTGAAAAGGACCGATTGGTGCTTGCTTTTTATACTCGTTCTTTCTTAACCGCCAAAACCATACAGGGTACGACCTTGCCTCTTCAATGCATAGACAACATCCATGGCTGTAACTGTCTTCCTCTTGGCATGTTCGGTGTATGTGACAGCATCGCGAATAACATTTTCCAAAAACACTTTGAGAACGCCACGAGTTTCTTCATAGATAAGACCAGAAATTCGCTTTACGCCACCACGACGAGCTAAACGACGGATAGCTGGCTTCGTGATACCCTGGATGTTATCACGCAATACTTTGCGATGACGCTTTGCACCTCCTTTACCCAAGCCTTTGCCACCTTTACCACGGCCAGTCATTTTTCAATTGCGAATGTCACTTTACGAATGTCGGAATTAAACTGAATTCGTCAAACAGAACCACTGCTATTTATACCAAGAAACCAGAAAACACGAAAGAGCACACAAATACTTCTGTCCCGCTCACACTCTCCCCTTGCAACATTTCCAATAGCAGAGTAAGAGAGCAAGCGCACCACCAGTTTTCTATATAAGCAATGTGTTTCCTACGTTGACCTAAACGCCAAGCACCCAAGCTGGCATATCCCCAACCACAGCACATCCCACAAAAATAGTGATGGCAAAACCCTATACGACTGGTTACTAACACAACCAAACTTAATACTCCACCCAACAACAGAACCAACTAGGCCAAATACAACCACCCATGCCTCAATAGACTTTTTCATATGCTCAACTGATCTAGCAATAACCCCAACAAACATAGCCCAAACCATTAAAGACTTTCCATCTGACCATCTGGGAATCAAAATAGGCATAGAAATAGGACAGTGCATCCTACATGACAACAAAATAACTCACGACTACAACAAGATAGACACTCTAACATGGAACAGAATACTACTACAAAACATACACCCAATACAAAAATCCAACAACCTAAGCTCAACAGAAATAGACGAACATATCAATAACATAAACACAGCTCTCGAAATAGCAATAAACTCGCCTAGCGCAATACCCAAAATAACCACATCCCCAACTAAACCTAATAACACAATCAAACTCAACGCTAGATGCCTAGAGCTTATAAAACATAAAAATATCCTCCGAAAATATCTACAAAGACGCATACTAAGATTATCCATGCAAGAGAGAACAGAACTCCGCAACCTAATACTAAAACTCAACATCGAAATAACAAACCAGATTAATAAAATTAACACAACAACTATTGAACACAAACTCAAACAAATAAATACAAGCACGATCAGCCTCAGAAAAATTCAAAATATAAATCCCCAAAATCAAACCAAACAAACACTACAGAACGACATCTTACTAACACCAAATGAACAAAACAAAATAGACTTCCAGGTCCCTACTACATTAAAAACGACATTCCACAAAATCAACGCATTAGCATGGTCGTTCCAGCAAATACACAAACAAAACGACATGCTAAATAATAACCTAATCTCGACCAGATACATAAATAATGAAACCCTCAATCTAATAGAAACCCCCTCAAGACCAATTATTAACTTTAACCCGACACACAACGCAGAAGGTAAATGGGTAGGAGCCCAAGAGCTTGGCTTCACCAATGCAAAACAGCTCCTAGAATGGCTCAGATATAAAAACAATAAAAAAACTACAGGCCCAGATGGAACAAACAACTTCCTACTAAAACACTGCAACATACCGATACTAAATAAATTGGCAATCCTTTTCAATCAATGCTACAATATCAGCTACTTCCCAACCGCATGGAAACTCAGCAAAATAATACCAATCCCAAAACCCAAGCAAAATCAACAACAATTACAAAGCTACAGACCAATCTCAATACTATCTGCAATCAGTCTACTCTTCGAAAAAATGCTCATACAGCAAATTAAAAAACACTTGGAGAGAAACCAAATACTAAAACCATTCCAATTTGGATTCAGAGAACACCTATCAATAAATAATTCTCTAGCTGCAGCAAATACATTTATATACAATAACCTAACAAAAAAACGAGCAACAATAGTCTGTGCCCTAGACTTTGAGAAAGCGTTCGATACAGTATGGACAAACGGATTAATATTTAAAATGGCAAACACATTTAACTTTAACAACAACATATCACGCATTATACATAGCTACCTCACATCCCGCACTTTCTATGTAACCAGTCCAGATGGAAATGAAAACTCCCTCATAAGAGAGATATCGGCGGGCGTCCCCCAAGGCTCGCTACTAGCCCCAATTCTATACAACATATACCTCGCTGATATACCAAACTACACACATAATCCAAACGCAAACACAGTAGCGAATATCCAACCGCTTATATATGCAGATGACATATTAATACTATCATCAAACGCATGGACAGCTAGCGCTGAAATAAATCTAAACAGATTCTTAGACCAACTTAGCTCATACTTCACAAAATGGCGGCTCAAAGTTAATACCACAAAAAGTGCCGGATGCATAATAAAAGGCCCACACCCAAAAACTCTACACAAAAACGCACGTAACTATGTCCCAAAAATATACATAAATGGCAATACACAGATAGCGATGAAACAAGAAATAAAATACTTAGGCGTCATTTACGACACCCAACTAAAATTCGAAAAACACATAGAATACATGCTACAAAAAGCAAAAATACAATACCACTACATAAGTCATATATTCCGCCACACACAAGACACACATCAGAACCCAAAATCATTAAAAATCCGCACACTAGCATACAAAAAAATAATACAACCTACACTAACACATGGATTTCCAGCATGGTTCAGCATCAAATCCAATCAAATGGAGAAAATACGAATATTCGAAAGAAAAATAATACGAAGTGCAATAGGGGAAAAAGCATACAATCCACAAACAAAGCACTACATCTCAAACACTAAACTTTATAAATTGAGCAAAATTAAACGCATAGACGCACACAACTTTAACATACTAGAAAAATTTATTAATCGAAACCTAGACAGTACTAATCACTAATCCAGGAAGGTCTAATAATCCCAGTAAACCCCAAAAACAGTACTTACTTAAATCACTCAATGATTGAAAGAAAAGGGAATAATCAACTCTCAAAACCATCTTTTACCAAGGAAACACGTTTCAACCCCAAGATGATGGTATAACACAGGAAATAAGCAGACAATAGTACTAATAGAAAACCGATCTAAACCCCAAGTGGAGGTAAACACAGAAATAGACAGACAAATATACTTATAGTTTTAATACATTCTAAATTTTGTAAAATTATTGTTAACAGTCTAGTCTTAAGTGTTAAATTAGTTAGTAATTAAAAAAAAAAAAAAAAAAAAAAAAAAAAAAAAAAAAAAAAATCTTATTAACTAAGTAATAATTATCAAGTATTACGTTCTAGGTTTTTTCATCTGTCACAAGATTTTCCTAGAAAAATAATAACTTATAATAGCTAATCCAAAACAAACACAAAAATATCAAACAAACAACACTAACCAATAATAGATAAACACCTAAATAGCATATAGCGTAAGGTAGAATTTAAACCACACATAGAAAGTTTGCCTAAATTTGTCACTAAGGCCAAACGAATAAGAAGTACCAAAATGTACCAGCAACTAATTACGACAATAAAAAACCAAAAAAACGTTGACGGTTATTCTACTTTTAGCAGTGATAGTGAATTGTGTGAATTTTAAGTGAAGAAAAAAGAACAAAATGGCTCGTACAAAGCAGACCGCTCGTAAATCGACTGGAGGCAAGGCTCCTCGTAAGCAGTTGGCTACTAAGGCAGCACGTAAAAGTGCACCAGCTACTGGTGGCGTGAAAAAACCTCATCGCTATCGCCCTGGCACTGTTGCTCTGCGTGAAATTCGTCGCTACCAGAAAAGCACAGAATTGCTTATTCGCAAGTTGCCGTTCCAACGTTTGGTCCGTGAAATCGCTCAGGATTTCAAGACTGATCTTCGTTTCCAGAGCTCAGCTGTGATGGCTCTGCAGGAAGCTAGCGAAGCCTACTTGGTTGGTCTATTTGAAGATACAAACTTGTGCGCCATCCATGCCAAGCGTGTCACTATCATGCCCAAGGACATTCAACTGGCCCGACGTATCCGTGGCGAGCGCGCTTGAATTGTTTCGCTATACAGCCTTGTATATATTGCAAACTACATCCCACAAATCGGTCCTTTTCAGGACCACAATATTTATAACAAAGCGATTCCTATTTTCACAACTACAACTATTTTTCATTTTCAGCTTTTAGATAATGTAAAAATAAATCAATCGACTCAATATAGAATATAGATTTTTATTTTCATTATATTATTAATTTTTTTTAAAGTTACAAGAGAATTACAAATTTATTTGTGGTGGGTGGAATATATGTAAAATATGTTTGTAAGGAAAACATATTCATATATAAATATATATGTATATAATTTATCTGATATTTTTTCTGTTATAAAATTATTATTGTGGATAATAATCAATTTATGTTATAAATAAATTTTGACGCTGAAGTATTTCTTGGTTCGAGATAAGTATATTGCTCGAATTTGACTAAAGATTTGATGTGTTTTAAAAAATATTTACTACTAAATATTAGATTATATTAGTTATAATTTAAGCATTTTCTTTATGGCGTGCATTTTTGTTATTAAAAGAAAATAATTTAAATGGAAATACATATATTTTAGCACTGAAGTATTTCTTGGTGCAAGATAGTGTATGTCGAATGGGCTTTTAATTAAATATAATTTAAATAGTACGAAATAAATATATATTTGATATAAGTAAAGAAAATAAAAACATTTTTCTTCTAATATTATGTTTATTAATATATTTTTAATATCAAAGAGTAGATTAAATTTTTCAAAACCATTTTTGTATTGCGTTGACACAAATGCATGATTGTTTTTGATAGTAAATGGTTTAGTTGAAATCAGATTTAATACGCAAAATTATATGGTATCTTCATATGAATAGTTGCATCTAAATAAAAAAATAATGAATTATTGTCTTTCAACATAAAAGATTAATATTTACATTGCTATTTATTTAAAAATGTATTTTTTCCAAAATAACTTATTTTGCTATCATACAAAGTCAAACTTTGAGGGTACACAAAAAATCTTGAAACCATAAAAAAGTAATTAATATCTTATTATTCAAATTTTTCAAACATTTAAGAATGTATTTTAATATATACTTAGTTTGAATACCAAATGTAAACTGTTCAAAACGACAAATCAATAAAATGATAATTGTAATCTTTTACTTATTGTACATTCACTGGCACAAACATTCTCGTCTAGCCTTCCTCCTCGATTCTCATTCAAACGGGTGACCAAATTCAATCGAACAGCTGGTGAATTTCAAATAAACAAACGCGTTTCTTTTAATTTCGTTTGTTGTATCAGTGAAGAGTAAAGTGAAGAAAATAATGTCTGATTCCGCAGTTGCAGCATCCGCGTCCCCGGTGACTCCTCAAGCAGCTTCGGCTGAGAAGAAAGTGGCAACTAAAAAGCCAGCATCCGCATCGAAGGCGAAGAAAACAACGGTTCCTCCATCACACCCACCAACTCAGCAGATGGTGGATGCATCGATAAAGAATCTTAAGGAACGTGGAGGTTCTTCTCTTTTGGCTATTAAGAAATATATCAGTGCCACTTACAAGTGCGATGCCCAAAAACTAGCTCCGTTCATTAAGAAGTACTTGAAGAATTCAGTTGCAAATGGAAAGTTGATCCAAACAAAAGGCAAGGGTGCATCTGGTTCGTTTAAGCTGTCTGCGTCCTCCAAGAAGGAGCCCAAGCCAAAGGTGTCATCTATTGAGAAAAAATCTAAGAAGGTAACTTCGTCGGCAGCTGCTAAAAAGAAAACTGGATCAGACACCAAAAAAGTTAAAGGTGTCGCTGATAAGAAAGCTTCGAAGGCTGTAGTGACCAAAAAGAATACCGAGAAAAAGAAAGCGGAGAAGGCGAAGGCAAAGGATGCAAAGAAAGTAGGAACCATTAAAGCGAAGCCTACAACAGCAAAGGCAAAGTCAAGCGCTGCAAAGCCAAAGACTCCGAAACCTAAAACTACAACTGCTAAGCCTAAAAAGATTGTCTCGGCAGCATCACCGAAAAAAGCTGCTGCGAAGAAGCCAAAAGCAAAAACTGCGTCTGCAACAAAGAAATAATTTTACACTTCACATCGAACTGTACTCGACAGAGTATAAACAAATTTCAAAACTATGAAATTTGCAATTAAACAAAGTCCTTTTCAGGACTACTATTATATATTTCCAAGAGAAAAAATATTTTCGTAAACGAACTTTTTTTTGTTGTCTTCACAAATGAAAATAAATTAAGTGAAATTAAATTTAAAAAAAATAGTAAGGAAGGGTGGGCTTATTAAGGCATTGAAAATTATATGCATACATTCGATGTTCTCTTCTTTTTACTTAAAATCATTTCTAGCTACATACATATGTATATATGTATGTATATAATTTTATGATCAACTCCAGAGAAGAAAAGTAACTAAAGATTGAGATAAGTTTGGAGTAATAATTTAATAATGTTTCTTATTTGATGGCAGCAAGAGGTTGTTGTCCTGTATCTAATTTGTATGTTTTATTAAAATAAGATTGAATGTAAATATTTCATATTCTTTGGAAAAAATTTGTGGCCCTGAAAAGGGCCTTTTGCTTTGCTTTTGGATGTTCTGCTTACATCGAGCTAAGATTTACTTGGAGCTAGTGTACTTGGTAACTGCCTTTGTTCCTTCACTGACAGCGTGCTTTGCCAACTCTCCGGGCAACAGAAGACGGACTGCAGTTTGGATTTCCCGGCTGGTAATCGTTGAACGTTTGTTGTAGTGGGCCAAACGAGAGGCCTCAGCAGCAATTCGCTCAAAAATATCGTTCACAAAGCTGTTCATGATGCTCATTGCTTTCGACGAGATTCCAGTGTCAGGATGTACCTGCTTCAGGACTTTGTAGATATAGATGGCATAACTTTCCTTCCTCTTGCGCTTCTTCTTCTTATCATTCTTGGTAATGTTCTTTTGGGCCTTGCCAGCCTTTTTGGCTGCCTTTCCACTCGTTTTAGGTGGCATTATTATTATTGCTCAAGTTCACTTAAACTCACTTCACAAATGTCTCCAATTTGACAGAAACACATAAATCGGTTGAGTTTATAGGATATTTTCGAACAATGTTTTCATGTTTACGTATAATATAACTCACCCCCTTTACCTGAAATAGTAGTTAGGTTCAAAAGTATAAATTGACATGTTGAAATTTTGTGTTGTAAATTCAAAAGTTGTTTTCGTGGTGAAAAAGTAAGAAAAGAATATAAAAAAATCATGTCTGGCCGTGGCAAAGGTGGAAAAGTTAAGGGAAAGGCAAAGTCGCGCTCAAATCGTGCTGGTCTGCAGTTTCCCGTTGGTCGTATTCACCGTCTTCTTCGCAAGGGCAACTATGCTGAGCGTGTTGGTGCCGGTGCTCCAGTGTACTTGGCTGCTGTTATGGAATATTTGGCCGCTGAAGTTTTGGAGTTGGCTGGTAATGCAGCCCGCGACAACAAGAAGACAAGAATTATCCCTCGCCACTTGCAATTGGCCATCCGCAATGATGAGGAATTAAATAAACTTCTCTCAGGCGTCACTATTGCTCAGGGCGGTGTGTTACCTAACATCCAAGCAGTACTGTTGCCCAAGAAGACCGAAAAGAAGGCTTAAATTACGAATTTTACGCAAATCAAAACCAAACGTCCTTTTCAGGACGACCAAAAATACGAAAGCGATAAAAATTTCTTCATATGTGTTATATAAATCTAAATAAAATTAAATTATCCAAAATATGCTGACGTTCCATAATCTATAGTCCGTAGTCCTTAGTCAGTACAGTCATCAACCGTTCTTTAGTCATTTATGCTCCATAGCAGTAAAAAGAATGCTGGCAGTCTGTACTCTATAAATTACAATTACCAATTTGGTATGTATGTCATGTGAAAAGTACATGCTTGAATTTAAACATTTATTTATAGTAGGTTAATAATTAAAATTAGCTACAGTAGTGGCTGCTACGGCTGACTATGGACTTGTTCTTTAGTACTTTATTTTAAAAAAATCGTTGAAAATGTTGAAACAAACATTGAATTTGATATTTTCTAGCTCTTTTAAGGAAATGTGCTGATGGTTCTGATAAGGACTGATTGGTGCGAATTTAATTTTAAATTGCTTTTTATACTCGTTCTTTCTTAACCGCCAAAACCATACAGGGTACGACCTTGTTGAAACAAACATTGAATTTGATATTTTCTAGCTCTTTTAAGGAAATGTGTTGATGGTCCTGAAAAGGACCGATTGGTGCTTGCTTTTTATACTCGTTCTTTCTTAACCGCCAAAACCATACAGGGTACGACCTTGCCTCTTCAATGCATAGACAACATCCATGGCTGTAACTGTCTTCCTCTTGGCATGTTCGGTGTATGTGACAGCATCGCGAATAACATTTTCCAAAAACACTTTGAGAACGCCACGAGTTTCTTCATAGATAAGACCAGAAATTCGCTTTACGCCACCACGACGAGCTAAACGACGGATAGCTGGCTTCGTGATACCCTGGATGTTATCACGCAATACTTTGCGATGACGCTTTGCACCTCCTTTACCCAAGCCTTTGCCACCTTTACCACGGCCAGTCATTTTTCAATTGCGAATGTCACTTTACGAATGTCGGAATTAAACTGAATTCGTCAAACAGAACCACTGCTATTTATACCAAGAAACCCGAAAACACGAAAGAGCACACAAATACTTCTGTCCCGCTCACACTCTCCCCTTGCAACATTTCCAATAGCAGAGTAAGAGAGCAAGCGAGCAAGCGAGCAAGCGCACCACCAGTTTTCTATATAAGCAATGTGTTTCCTACGTTGACGGTTATTCTACTTTTAGCAGTGATAGTGAATTGTGTGAATTTTAAGTGAAGAAAAAAGAACAAAATGGCTCGTACAAAGCAGACCGCTCGTAAATCGACTGGAGGCAAGGCTCCTCGTAAGCAGTTGGCTACTAAGGCAGCACGTAAAAGTGCACCAGCTACTGGTGGCGTGAAAAAACCTCATCGCTATCGCCCTGGCACTGTTGCTCTGCGTGAAATTCGTCGCTACCAGAAAAGCACAGAATTGCTTATTCGCAAGTTGCCGTTCCAACGTTTGGTCCGTGAAATCGCTCAGGATTTCAAGACTGATCTTCGTTTCCAGAGCTCAGCTGTGATGGCTCTGCAGGAAGCTAGCGAAGCCTACTTGGTTGGTCTATTTGAAGATACAAACTTGTGCGCCATCCATGCCAAGCGTGTCACTATCATGCCCAAGGACATTCAACTGGCCCGACGTATCCGTGGCGAGCGCGCTTGAATTGTTTCGCTATACAGCCTTGTATATATTGCAAACTACATCCCACAAATCGGTCCTTTTCAGGACCACAATATTTATAACAAAGCGATTCCTATTTTCACAACTACAACTATTTTTCATTTTCAGCTTTTAGATAATGTAAAAATAAATCAATCGACTCAATATAGAATATAGATTTTTATTTTCATTATATTATTAATTTTTTTTAAAGTTACAAGAGAATTACAAATTTATTTGTGGTGGGTGGAATATATGTAAAATATGTTTGTAAGGAAAACATATTCATATATAAATATATATGTATATAATTTATCTGATATTTTTTCTGTTATAAAATTATTATTGTGGATAATAATCAATTTATGTTATAAATAAATTTTGACGCTGAAGTATTTCTTGGTTCGAGATAAGTATATTGCTCGAATTTGACTAAAGATTTGATGTGTTTTAAAAAATATTTACTACTAAATATTAGATTATATTAGTTATAATTTAAGCATTTTCTTTATGGCGTGCATTTTTGTTATTAAAAGAAAATAATTTAAATGGAAATACATATATTTTAGCACTGAAGTATTTCTTGGTGCAAGATAGTGTATGTCGAATGGGCTTTTAATTAAATATAATTTAAATAGTACGAAATAAATATATATTTGATATAAGTAAAGAAAATAAAAACATTTTTCTTCTAATATTATGTTTATTAATATATTTTTAATATCAAAGAGTAGATTAAATTTTTCAAAACCATTTTTGTATTGCGTTGACACAAATGCATGATTGTTTTTGATAGTAAATGGTTTAGTTGAAATCAGATTTAATACGCAAAATTATATGGTATCTTCATATGAATAGTTGCATCTAAATAAAAAAATAATGAATTATTGTCTTTCAACATAAAAGATTAATATTTACATTGCTATTTATTTAAAAATGTATTTTTTCCAAAATAACTTATTTTGCTATCATACAAAGTCAAACTTTGAGGGTACACAAAAAATCTTGAAACCATAAAAAAGTAATTAATATCTTATTATTCAAATTTTTCAAACATTTAAGAATGTATTTTAATATATACTTAGTTTGAATACCAAATGTAAACTGTTCAAAACGACAAATCAATAAAATGATAATTGTAATCTTTTACTTATTGTACATTCACTGGCACAAACATTCTCGTCTAGCCTTCCTCCTCGATTCTCATTCAAACGGGTGACCAAATTCAATCGAACAGCTGGTGAATTTCAAATAAACAAACGCGTTTCTTTTAATTTCGTTTGTTGTATCAGTGAAGAGTAAAGTGAAGAAAATAATGTCTGATTCCGCAGTTGCAGCATCCGCGTCCCCGGTGACTCCTCAAGCAGCTTCGGCTGAGAAGAAAGTGGCAACTAAAAAGCCAGCATCCGCATCGAAGGCGAAGAAAACAACGGTTCCTCCATCACACCCACCAACTCAGCAGATGGTGGATGCATCGATAAAGAATCTTAAGGAACGTGGAGGTTCTTCTCTTTTGGCTATTAAGAAATATATCAGTGCCACTTACAAGTGCGATGCCCAAAAACTAGCTCCGTTCATTAAGAAGTACTTGAAGAATTCAGTTGCAAATGGAAAGTTGATCCAAACAAAAGGCAAGGGTGCATCTGGTTCGTTTAAGCTGTCTGCGTCCTCCAAGAAGGAGCCCAAGCCAAAGGTGTCATCTATTGAGAAAAAATCTAAGAAGGTAACTTCGTCGGCAGCTGCTAAAAAGAAAACTGGATCAGACACCAAAAAAGTTAAAGGTGTCGCTGATAAGAAAGCTTCGAAGGCTGTAGTGACCAAAAAGAATACCGAGAAAAAGAAAGCGGAGAAGGCGAAGGCAAAGGATGCAAAGAAAGTAGGAACCATTAAAGCGAAGCCTACAACAGCAAAGGCAAAGTCAAGCGCTGCAAAGCCAAAGACTCCGAAACCTAAAACTACAACTGCTAAGCCTAAAAAGATTGTCTCGGCAGCATCACCGAAAAAAGCTGCTGCGAAGAAGCCAAAAGCAAAAACTGCGTCTGCAACAAAGAAATAATTTTACACTTCACATCGAACTGTACTCGACAGAGTATAAACAAATTTCAAAACTATGAAATTTGCAATTAAACAAAGTCCTTTTCAGGACTACTATTATATATTTCCAAGAGAAAAAATATTTTCGTAAACGAACTTTTTTTTGTTGTCTTCACAAATGAAAATAAATTAAGTGAAATTAAATTTAAAAAAAATAGTAAGGAAGGGTGGGCTTATTAAGGCATTGAAAATTATATGCATACATTCGATGTTCTCTTCTTTTTACTTAAAATCATTTCTAGCTACATACATATGTATATATGTATGTATATAATTTTATGATCAACTCCAGAGAAGAAAAGTAACTAAAGATTGAGATAGTTTGGAGTAATAATTTAATAATGTTTCTTATTTGATGGCAGCAAGAGGTTGTTGTCCTGTATCTAATTTGTATGTTTTATTAAAATAAGATTGAATGTAAATATTTCATATTCTTTGGAAAAAATTTGTGGCCCTGAAAAGGGCCTTTTGCTTTGCTTTTGGATGTTCTGCTTACATCGAGCTAAGATTTACTTGGAGCTAGTGTACTTGGTAACTGCCTTTGTTCCTTCACTGACAGCGTGCTTTGCCAACTCTCCGGGCAACAGAAGACGGACTGCAGTTTGGATTTCCCGGCTGGTAATCGTTGAACGTTTGTTGTAGTGGGCCAAACGAGAGGCCTCAGCAGCAATTCGCTCAAAAATATCGTTCACAAAGCTGTTCATGATGCTCATTGCTTTCGACGAGATTCCAGTGTCAGGATGTACCTGCTTCAGGACTTTGTAGATATAGATGGCATAACTTTCCTTCCTCTTGCGCTTCTTCTTCTTATCATTCTTGGTAATGTTCTTTTGGGCCTTGCCAGCCTTTTTGGCTGCCTTTCCACTCGTTTTAGGTGGCATTATTATTATTGCTCAAGTTCACTTAAACTCACTTCACAAATGTCTCCAATTTGACAGAAACACATAAATCGGTTGAGTTTATAGGATATTTTCGAACAATGTTTTCATGTTTACGTATAATATAACTCACCCCCTTTACCTGAAATAGTAGTTAGGTTCAAAAGTATAAATTGACATGTTGAAATTTTGTGTTGTAAATTCAAAAGTTGTTTTCGTGGTGAAAAAGTAAGAAAAGAATATAAAAAAATCATGTCTGGCCGTGGCAAAGGTGGAAAAGTTAAGGGAAAGGCAAAGTCGCGCTCAAATCGTGCTGGTCTGCAGTTTCCCGTTGGTCGTATTCACCGTCTTCTTCGCAAGGGCAACTATGCTGAGCGTGTTGGTGCCGGTGCTCCAGTGTACTTGGCTGCTGTTATGGAATATTTGGCCGCTGAAGTTTTGGAGTTGGCTGGTAATGCAGCCCGCGACAACAAGAAGACAAGAATTATCCCTCGCCACTTGCAATTGGCCATCCGCAACGATGAGGAATTAAATAAACTTCTCTCAGGCGTCACTATTGCTCAGGGCGGTGTGTTACCTAACATCCAAGCAGTACTGTTGCCCAAGAAGACTGAAAAGAAGGCCTAAATTACGAAATTACGCAAATCAAAACCAAACGTCCTTTTCAGGACGACCAAAAATACGAAAGCGATAAAAATTTCTTCATATGTGTTATATAAATCTAAATAAAATTAAATTATCCAAAATATGCTGACGTTCCATAATCTATAGTCCGTAGTCCTTAGTCAGTACAGTCATCAATCGTTCTTTAGTCATTTATGCTCCATAGCAGTAAAAAGAATGCTGGCAGTCTGTACTCTATAAATTACAATTACCAATTTGGTATGTATGTCATGTGAAAAGTACATGCTTGAATTTAAACATTTATTTATAGTAGGTTAATAATTAAAATTAGCTACAGTAGTGGCTGCTACGGCTGACTATGGACTTGTTCTTTAGTACTTTATTTTAAAAAAATCGTTGAAAATGTTGAAACAAACATTGAATTTGATATTTTCTAGCTCTTTTAAGGAAATGTGCTGATGGTTCTGATAAGGACTGATTGGTGCGAATTTAATTTTAAATTGCTTTTTATACTCTTCTTTCTTAACCGCCAAAACCATACAGGGTACGACCTTGTTGAAACAAACATTGAATTTGATATTTTCTAGCTCTTTTAAGGAAATGTGTTGATGGTCCTGAAAAGGACCGATTGGTGCTTGCTTTTTATACTCGTTCTTTCTTAACCGCCAAAACCATACAGGGTACGACCTTGCCTCTTCAATGCATAGACAACATCCATGGCTGTAACTGTCTTCCTCTTGGCATGTTCGGTGTATGTGACAGCATCGCGAATAACATTTTCCAAAAACACTTTGAGAACGCCACGAGTTTCTTCATAGATAAGACCAGAAATTCGCTTTACGCCACCACGACGAGCTAAACGACGGATAGCTGGCTTCGTGATACCCTGGATGTTATCACGCAATACTTTGCGATGACGCTTTGCACCTCCTTTACCCAAGCCTTTGCCACCTTTACCACGGCCAGTCATTTTTCAATTGCGAATGTCACTTTACGAATGTCGGAATTAAACTGAATTCGTCAAACAGAACCACTGCTATTTATACCAAGAAACCCGAAAACACGAAAGAGCACACAAATACTTCTGTCCCGCTCACACTCTCCCCTTGCAACATTTCCAATAGCAGAGTAAGAGAGCAAGCGAGCAAGCGAGCAAGCGCACCACCAGTTTTCTATATAAGCAATGTGTTTCCTACGTTGACGGTTATTCTACTTTTAGCAGTGATAGTGAATTGTGTGAATTTTAAGTGAAGAAAAAAGAACAAAATGGCTCGTACAAAGCAGACCGCTCGTAAATCGACTGGAGGCAAGGCTCCTCGTAAGCAGTTGGCTACTAAGGCAGCACGTAAAAGTGCACCAGCTACTGGTGGCGTGAAAAAACCTCATCGCTATCGCCCTGGCACTGTTGCTCTGCGTGAAATTCGTCGCTACCAGAAAAGCACAGAATTGCTTATTCGCAAGTTGCCGTTCCAACGTTTGGTCCGTGAAATCGCTCAGGATTTCAAGACTGATCTTCGTTTCCAGAGCTCAGCTGTGATGGCTCTGCAGGAAGCTAGCGAAGCCTACTTGGTTGGTCTATTTGAAGATACAAACTTGTGCGCCATCCATGCCAAGCGTGTCACTATCATGCCCAAGGACATTCAACTGGCCCGGCGTATCCGTGGCGAGCGCGCTTGAATTGTTTCGCTATACAGCCTTGTATATATTGCAAACTACATCCCACAAATCGGTCCTTTTCAGGACCACAATATTTATAACAAAGCGATTCCTATTTTCACAACTACAACTATTTTTCATTTTCAGCTTTTAGATAATGTAAAAATAAATCAATCGACTCAATATAGAATATAGATTTTTATTTTCATTATATTATTAATTTTTTTTAAAGTTACAAGAGAATTACAAATTTATTTGTGGTGGGTGGAATATATGTAAAATATGTTTGTAAGGAAAACATATTCATATATAAATATATATGTATATAATTTATCTGATATTTTTTCTGTTATAAAATTATTATTGTGGATAATAATCAATTTATGTTATAAATAAATTTTGACGCTGAAGTATTTCTTGGTTCGAGATAAGTATATTGCTCGAATTTGACTAAAGATTTGATGTGTTTTAAAAAATATTTACTACTAAATATTAGATTATATTAGTTATAATTTAAGCATTTTCTTTATGGCGTGCATTTTTGTTATTAAAAGAAAATAATTTAAATGGAAATACATATATTTTAGCACTGAAGTATTTCTTGGTGCAAGATAGTGTATGTCGAATGGGCTTTTAATTAAATATAATTTAAATAGTACGAAATAAATATATATTTGATATAAGTAAAGAAAATAAAAACATTTTTCTTCTAATATTATGTTTATTAATATATTTTTAATATCAAAGAGTAGATTAAATTTTTCAAAACCATTTTTGTATTGCGTTGACACAAATGCATGATTGTTTTTGATAGTAAATGGTTTAGTTGAAATCAGATTTAATACGCAAAATTATATGGTATCTTCATATGAATAGTTGCATCTAAATAAAAAAATAATGAATTATTGTCTTTCAACATAAAAGATTAATATTTACATTGCTATTTATTTAAAAATGTATTTTTTCCAAAATAACTTATTTTGCTATCATACAAAGTCAAACTTTGAGGGTACACAAAAAATCTTGAAACCATAAAAAAGTAATTAATATCTTATTATTCAAATTTTTCAAACATTTAAGAATGTATTTTAATATATACTTAGTTTGAATACCAAATGTAAACTGTTCAAAACGACAAATCAATAAAATGATAATTGTAATCTTTTACTTATTGTACATTCACTGGCACAAACATTCTCGTCTAGCCTTCCTCCTCGATTCTCATTCAAACGGGTGACCAAATTCAATCGAACAGCTGGTGAATTTCAAATAAACAAACGCGTTTCTTTTAATTTCGTTTGTTGTATCAGTGAAGAGTAAAGTGAAGAAAATAATGTCTGATTCCGCAGTTGCAGCATCCGCGTCCCCGGTGACTCCTCAAGCAGCTTCGGCTGAGAAGAAAGTGGCAACTAAAAAGCCAGCATCCGCATCGAAGGCGAAGAAAACAACGGTTCCTCCATCACACCCACCAACTCAGCAGATGGTGGATGCATCGATAAAGAATCTTAAGGAACGTGGAGGTTCTTCTCTTTTGGCTATTAAGAAATATATCAGTGCCACTTACAAGTGCGATGCCCAAAAACTAGCTCCGTTCATTAAGAAGTACTTGAAGAATTCAGTTGCAAATGGAAAGTTGATCCAAACAAAAGGCAAGGGTGCATCTGGTTCGTTTAAGCTGTCTGCGTCCTCCAAGAAGGAGCCCAAGCCAAAGGTGTCATCTATTGAGAAAAAATCTAAGAAGGTAACTTCGTCGGCAGCTGCTAAAAAGAAAACTGGATCAGACACCAAAAAAGTTAAAGGTGTCGCTGATAAGAAAGCTTCGAAGGCTGTAGTGACCAAAAAGAATACCGAGAAAAAGAAAGCGGAGAAGGCGAAGGCAAAGGATGCAAAGAAAGTAGGAACCATTAAAGCGAAGCCTACAACAGCAAAGGCAAAGTCAAGCGCTGCAAAGCCAAAGACTCCGAAACCTAAAACTACAACTGCTAAGCCTAAAAAGATTGTCTCGGCAGCATCACCGAAAAAAGCTGCTGCGAAGAAGCCAAAAGCAAAAACTGCGTCTGCAACAAAGAAATAATTTTACACTTCACATCGAACTGTACTCGACAGAGTATAAACAAATTTCAAAACTATGAAATTTGCAATTAAACAAAGTCCTTTTCAGGACTACTATTATATATTTCCAAGAGAAAAAATATTTTCGTAAACGAACTTTTTTTTGTTGTCTTCACAAATGAAAATAAATTAAGTGAAATTAAATTTAAAAAAAATAGTAAGGAAGGGTGGGCTTATTAAGGCATTGAAAATTATATGCATACATTCGATGTTCTCTTCTTTTTACTTAAAATCATTTCTAGCTACATACATATGTATATATGTATGTATATAATTTTATGATCAACTCCAGAGAAGAAAAGTAACTAAAGATTGAGATAGTTTGGAGTAATAATTTAATAATGTTTCTTATTTGATGGCAGCAAGAGGTTGTTGTCCTGTATCTAATTTGTATGTTTTATTAAAATAAGATTGAATGTAAATATTTCATATTCTTTGGAAAAAATTTGTGGCCCTGAAAAGGGCCTTTTGCTTTGCTTTTGGATGTTCTGCTTACATCGAGCTAAGATTTACTTGGAGCTAGTGTACTTGGTAACTGCCTTTGTTCCTTCACTGACAGCGTGCTTTGCCAACTCTCCGGGCAACAGAAGACGGACTGCAGTTTGGATTTCCCGGCTGGTAATCGTTGAACGTTTGTTGTAGTGGGCCAAACGAGAGGCCTCAGCAGCAATTCGCTCAAAAATATCGTTCACAAAGCTGTTCATGATGCTCATTGCTTTCGACGAGATTCCAGTGTCAGGATGTACCTGCTTCAGGACTTTGTAGATATGGGGGGTTTGTTTGGGGGGGGGGGGGGTGGGGGGGGGGTTTTTTTTTTTTTTTTTTTTAGATGGCATAACTTTCCTTCCTCTTGCGCTTCTTCTTCTTATCATTCTTGGTAATGTTCTTTTGGGCCTTGCCAGCCTTTTTGGCTGCCTTTCCACTCGTTTTAGGTGGCATTATTATTATTGCTCAAGTTCACTTAAACTCACTTCACAAATGTCCCCAATTTGACAGAAACACATAAATCGGTTGAGTTTATAGGATATTTTCGAACAATGTTTTCATGTTTACGTATAATATAACTCACCCCCTTTACCTGAAATAGTAGTTAGGTTCAAAAGTATAAATTGACATGTTGAAATTTTGTGTTGTAAATTCAAAAGTTGTTTTCGTGGTGAAAAAGTAAGAAAAGAATATAAAAAATCATGTCTGGCCGTGGCAAAGGTGGAAAAGTTAAGGGAAAGGCAAAGTCGCGCTCAAATCGTGCTGGTCTGCAGTTTCCCGTTGGTCGTATTCACCGTCTTCTTCGCAAGGGCAACTATGCTGAGCGTGTTGGTGCCGGTGCTCCAGTGTACTTGGCTGCTGTTATGGAATATTTGGCCGCTGAAGTTTTGGAGTTGGCTGGTAATGCAGCCCGCGACAACAAGAAGACAAGAATTATCCCTCGCCACTTGCAATTGGCCATCCGCAACGATGAGGAATTAAATAAACTTCTCTCAGGCGTCACTATTGCTCAGGGCGGTGTGTTACCTAACATCCAAGCAGTACTGTTGCCCAAGAAGACTGAAAAGAAGGCCTAAATTACGAAATTACGCAAATCAAAACCAAACGTCCTTTTCAGGACGACCAAAAATACGAAAGCGATAAAAATTTCTTCATATGTGTTATATAAATCTAAATAAAATTAAATTATCCAAAATATGCTGACGTTCCATAATCTATAGTCCGTAGTCCTTAGTCAGTACAGTCATCAATCGTTCTTTAGTCATTTATGCTCCATAGCAGTAAAAAGAATGCTGGCAGTCTGTACTCTATAAATTACAATTACCAATTTGGTATGTATGTCATGTGAAAAGTACATGCTTGAATTTAAACATTTATTTATAGTAGGTTAATAATTAAAATTAGCTACAGTAGTGGCTGCTACGGCTGACTATGGACTTGTTCTTTAGTACTTTATTTTAAAAAAATCGTTGAAAATGTTGAAACAAACATTGAATTTGATATTTTCTAGCTCTTTTAAGGAAATGTGTTGATGGTCCTGAAAAGGACCGATTGGTGCTTGCTTTTTATACTCGTTCTTTCTTAACCGCCAAAACCATACAGGGTACGACCTTGCCTCTTCAATGCATAGACAACATCCATGGCTGTAACTGTCTTCCTCTTGGCATGTTCGGTGTATGTGACAGCATCGCGAATAACATTTTCCAAAAACACTTTGAGAACGCCACGAGTTTCTTCATAGATAAGACCAGAAATTCGCTTTACGCCACCACGACGAGCTAAACGACGGATAGCTGGCTTCGTGATACCCTGGATGTTATCACGCAATACTTTGCGATGACGCTTTGCACCTCCTTTACCCAAGCCTTTGCCACCTTTACCACGGCCAGTCATTTTTCAATTGCGAATGTCACTTTACGAATGTCGGAAATAAAATGAATTCGTCAGACAGAACCACTGCTATTTATACCAAGAAACTCGAAAACACGAAAGAGCACACAAATACTTCTGTCCCGCTCACACTCTCCCCTTGCAACATTTCCAATAGCAGAGTAAGAGAGCAAGCGAGCAAGCGAGCAAGCGCACCACCAGTTTTCTATATAAGCAATGTGTTTCCTACGTTGACGGTTATTCTACTTTTAGCAGTGATAGTGAATTGTGTGAATTTTAAGTGAAGAAAAAAGAACAAAATGGCTCGTACAAAGCAGACCGCTCGTAAATCGACTGGAGGCAAGGCTCCTCGTAAGCAGTTGGCTACTAAGGCAGCACGTAAAAGTGCACCAGCTACTGGTGGCGTGAAAAAACCTCATCGCTATCGCCCTGGCACTGTTGCTCTGCGTGAAATTCGTCGCTACCAGAAAAGCACAGAATTGCTTATTCGCAAGTTGCCGTTCCAACGTTTGGTCCGTGAAATCGCTCAGGATTTCAAGACTGATCTTCGTTTCCAGAGCTCAGCTGTGATGGCTCTGCAGGAAGCTAGCGAAGCCTACTTGGTTGGTCTATTTGAAGATACAAACTTGTGCGCCATCCATGCCAAGCGTGTCACTATCATGCCCAAGGACATTCAACTGGCCCGGCGTATCCGTGGCGAGCGCGCTTGAATTGTTTCGCTATACAGCCTTGTATATATTGCAAACTACATCCCACAAATCGGTCCTTTTCAGGACCACAATATTTATAACAAAGCGATTCCTATTTTCACAATCTTACAACTATTTTTCATTTTCAGCTTAGTTTAAGAGATAATGTAAAAATAAATCAATCGACTCAATATAGAATATAGATTTTTATTTTCATTATATTATTAATTTTTTTTAAAGTTACAAGAGAATTACAAATTTATTTGTGGTGGGTGGAATATATGTAAATATATGTTTGTAAATGGAAAACATATTCATATATAAATATATATGTATATAATTTATCTGATATTTTATTCTGTTATAAAATAAACATTATTATTGTGGATAATAATCAATTTATGTTAGTCAATTTATATATTACTAAAATAAATAATAGATAAATAAATTTTGACGCTGAAGTATTTCTTGGTTCGAGATAAGATATATTGCTCGAATTTGATATTAAAAATACTACTAAAGATTTGATGTGTTTTAAAAAATATTTACTACTAAATATTAGAATTTATATTAGTTATAATTTAAGCATTTTCTTTATGGCGTGCATTTTTGTTATTAAAAGAAAATAATTTAAATGGAAATACATATATTTTAGCACTGAAGTATTTCTTGGTGCAAGATAAGTGTATGTCGAATGGGCTTTTAATTAAATATAATTTAAATAGTACGAAATAAATATATATTTGATATAAGTAAAGAAAATAAAAACATTTTTCTTCTAATATTATGTTTATTAATATATTTTTAATATCAAAGAGTAGATTAAATTTTTCAAAACCATTTTTGTATTGCGTTGACACAAATGCATGATTGTTTTTGATAGTAAATGGTTTAGTTGAAATCAGATTTAATACGTAAAATTATATGGTATCTTCATATGAATAGTTGCATCTAAATAAGAAAATAATGAATTATTGTCTTTCAACATAAAAGATTAATATTTACATTGCTATTTATTTAAAAATGTATTTTTTCCAAAATAACTTATTTTGCTATCATACAAAGTCAAACTTTGAGGGTACACAAAAAATCTTGAAACCATAAAAAAGTAATTAAAATCTTATGTATTCAAATTTTTCAAACATTTAAGAATGTATTTTAATATATACTTAGTTTGAATACCAAATGTAAACTGTTCAAAACGACAAATCAATAAAATGATCATTGTAATCTTTTACTTATTGTACATTCGACTGGCACAAACATTCTCGTCTAGCCTTCCTCCTCGATTCTCATTCAAACGGGTGACCAAATTCAATCGAACAGCTGGTGAATTTCAAATAAACAAACGCGTTTCTTTTAATTTCGTTTGTTGTATCAGTGAAGAGTAAAGTGAAGAAAAATAATGTCTGATTCCGCAGTTGCAGTATCCGCGTCCCCAGTGACTCCTCAAGCAGCTTCGGCTGAGAAGAAAGTGGCTACTAAAAAGCCAGCATCTATCGCATCGAAGGCGAAGAAAGCAGCGGTTCCTCCATCACACCCACCAACTCAACAGATGGTGGATGCATCGATAAAGAATCTGAAGGAACGTGGAGGTTCTTCGCTTTTGGCTATTAAGAAATATATCAGTGCCACTTACAAGTGCGATGCCCAAAAACTAGCTCCTTTCATTAAGAAGTATCTGAAGAATTCAGTTGCAAATGGAAAGTTGATCCAAACAAAAGGCAAGGGTGCATCTGGTTCGTTTAAGCTGTCTGCATCCTCCAAGAAGGAGCCCAAGCCAAAGGTGTCATCTATTGAGAAGAAATCTAAGAAGGTAACTTCGTCGGCAGCTGCTAAAAAGAAAAGTGTGATCAGACACCAAAAAAGTTAAAGGTGCCGCTGATAAGAAAGCTTCGAAGGCTGTGGTGACCAAAAAGAATACCGAGAAAAAGAAAGCAGAGAAGGCGAAGGCTAAAGGATGCAAAGAAAGTAGGAACCATTAAAGCTAAGCCCACAACAGCAAAGGCAAAGTCAGGCGCTGCAAAGCCAAAGACTCCGAAACCTAAAACTACAACTGCTAAGCCTAAAAAGATTGTCTCTGCAGCATCACCGAAAAAAGCTGCTGTGAAGAAACCAAAAGCAAAAACTGCGTCTGCAACAAAGAAATAATTTCACATTTCACATCGAAATGTACTCGACAGAGTATAAACGAATTTCAAAACTATGAAATTTGCAATTAAACAAAGTCCTTTTCAGGACTACTATTACATATTTCCAAGAGAAAAAATATTTTCATAAACGAACTTTTTTTTGTTGTCTACACAAATGAAAATGAAATTAAATGAAATCACATTTAAAAAATGGCAAGGAAGGGTGGGCTTATTAAGGAATTAAAAGTTATTTATATACAATATGAACATTCTATGTTCCCTTCTGTTTATTTGAAATTATGTGTAGCTACATACATATTTCCTTATGTATGTATATAATTTTAGGATCAAGTCAGAGAAGTAAAGTAACTGAATGATTGACATGAATCTGGAGCGATAATGTAATAATTTTTCTTGGAGTTGAGGCAGCAAGCAAATTGTTGTCCTAAATCTAACTTGTATGTTTTAATAAAATAAGAATGAATGTAAATATTTCATATTCTTTGGAAAAGATTTGTGGCCCTGAAAAGGGCCTTTTGCTTTGCTTTTCGGATGTTCTGCTTACATCGAGCTATGATTTACTTGGAGCTAGTGTACTTGGTAACTGCCTTTGTTCCTTCACTGACAGCGTGCTTGGCCAACTCTCCAGGCAAAAGAAGACGCACTGCAGTTTGGATTTCCCGACTGGTAATCGTTGAACGTTTGTTGTAGTGAGCCAAACGAGAGGCCTCAGCAGCAATACGCTCAAAAATGTCGTTCACAAAGCTGTTCATGATGCTCATTGCTTTCGACGAGATTCCAGTGTCAGGATGGACCTGCTTCAGCACTTTGTAGATGTAGATGGCATAACTTTCCTTCCTCTTGCGCTTCTTCTTCTTATCATTCTTGGTAATGTTCTTTTGGGCCTTGCCAGCCTTTTTGGCTGCCTTTCCACTCGTTTTAGGTGGCATTATTATTATTGCTCAAGTTCACTTAAACTCACTTCACAAATGTCTCCAATTTGACAGAAACACATAAATCGGTTGAGTTTATAGGATATTTTCGAACAATGTTTTCATGTTTACGTATAATATAACTCACCCCCTTTACCTGAAATAGTAGTTAGGTTCAAAAGTATAAATTGACATGTTGAAATTTTGTGTTGTAAATTCAAAAGTTGTTTTCGTGGTGAAAAAGTAAGAAAAGAATATAAAAAATCGTGTCTGGCCGTGGCAAAGGTGGAAAAGTTAAGGGAAAGGCAAAGTCGCGCTCAAATCGTGCTGGTCTGCAGTTTCCCGTTGGTCGTATTCACCGTCTTCTTCGCAAGGGCAACTATGCTGAGCGTGTTGGTGCCGGTGCTCCAGTGTACTTGGCTGCTGTTATGGAATACTTGGCCGCTGAAGTTTTGGAGTTGGCTGGTAATGCAGCCCGCGACAACAAGAAGACAAGAATTATCCCTCGCCACTTGCAATTGGCCATCCGCAACGATGAGGAATTAAATAAACTTCTCTCAGGCGTCACTATTGCTCAGGGCGGTGTGTTACCTAACATCCAAGCAGTACTGTTGCCCAAGAAGACTGAAAAGAAGGCCTAAATTACGAAATTACGCAAATCAAAACCAAACGTCCTTTTCAGGACGACCAAAAATACGAAAGCGATAAAAATTTCTTCATATGTGTTATATAAATCTAAATAAAATTAAATTATCCAAAATATGCTGACGTTCCATAATCTATAGTCCGTAGTCCTTAGTCAGTACAGTCATCAACCGTTCTTTAGTCATTTATGCTCCATAGCAGTAAAAAGAATGCTGGCAGTCTGTACTCTATAAATTACAATTACCAATTTGGTATGTATGTCATGTGAAAAGTACATGCTTGAATTTAAGCATTTATTTATAGTAGGTTAATAATTAAAATTAGCTACAGTAGTGGCTGCTACGGCTGACTATGGACTTGTTCTTTAGTACTTTATTTTAAAAAAATCGTTGAAAATGTTGAAACAAACATTGAATTTGATATTTTCTAGCTCTTTTAAGGAAATGTGTTGATGGTCCTGAAAAGGACCGATTGGTGCGAATTTAATTTTAAATTGCTTTTTATACTCGTTCTTTCTTAACCGCCAAAACCATACAGGGTACGACCTTGTTGAATCAAACATTGAATTTGATATTTTCTAGCTCTTTTAAGGAAATGTGTTGATGGTCCTGAAAAGGACCGATTGGTGCGAATTTAATTTTAAATTGCTTTTTATACTCGTTCTTTCTTAACCGCCAAAACCATACAGGGTACGACCTTGCCTCTTCAATGCATAGACAACATCCATGGCTGTAACTGTCTTCCTCTTGGCATGTTCGGTGTATGTGACAGCATCGCGAATAACATTTTCCAAAAACACTTTGAGAACGCCACGAGTTTCTTCATAGATAAGACCAGAAATTCGCTTTACGCCACCACGACGAGCTAAACGACGAATAGCTGGCTTCGTGATACCCTGGATGTTATCACGCAATACTTTGCGATGACGATTTGCACCTCCATTATTTTTATAACCTGAACCCATTGAAAATGGGAAATCAGACCCCATAAAGTATATATATTCTTGATCAGGGTGACGAGAAAAGTTGATATAGCCATGTCCGTCTATCCGTCTGTCCGTATGTTTGAACGCGTCGATTTCCAAAGATACAAAAGCTAGAGAGTTCATTCTTTTTGTGTTAGGTCGAGTTTGTTTCAGAAATTCGATAACTTGTATATTTGCAAAGTTATCGATAGACGAGTTTATCGGGAACCAGTTATAAAATTCTATCTAATTCATCTTTAGAGTTAGAGTCTCCAAGTCTTCTGCATATATATAGATACTAATTTAATATAATTTCGGTTTTTGTCAGATTTTAGATTACGGTCCCCACTTCCCCACCACCCCCAAATATGAAAAAAATGCATTTCAAATATTAGAGACATGCAGTTTGGTTTAGCATATAGATATGAATATCATAATCATAATCTGAAGATATCAATACGATTGTCCATCTAGAAACAGAATTATTAATCATCAAAGTTTTCTCATCAAAATCCATGCGTCGCAGCAACAAAGGCAGAGAGAGACAGCAAGACGCTTGCAATGCTTACACACATACATGCAAACAAGCGTAGATCAGCGTCTATGTATGCGCGTGGTTTTGCATGCGTGCAGAAACGAATCGAATAATTCTTGTAATATTATTCGTTCGAAGAAAGGCTCAGGAGATTTCGTAGTCGAGCAGTCTCGACTACAGCTTTCTCACTTGTTATACCCTGAGTCCATTGAAAATGGGAAATCAGGGTATAATGGTTTTGTTAAAAGTATGTAACAGGCAGAAGGCGTGGCAGACCCCACAAAGTATATATATTCTCGATCAGGGTGACGTGAAAAGTTGATATAGCCATGTCCGTCTGTCCGTCCGTCCGTCCGTATGTATGAACGCGTCGATTTCCGAAGATATAAAAGCTAGAAAGTTCATTTTTTTGTTTTAGGTGTTAGGTCTTCTGCATATATATAGATACTAATTTAATACAATTTCGGTTTTTGTTAGATTTTTGATTCCGGTCCCCACTTCACCCCACCACCCCCAAATGTGTACTCACATACATGTATACAAGCGTAGATCGGCGTCTGTGTGCGCGTGGTTTTGCATGCGTGCAGAAACGAATCGAATGATTCTTGGAATATTATTCGTTCGAAGAAGGGCTCAGGGGATTTCGTAGTCGAGCAGTCTCGACAACAGCTTTCTTACTTACTCATTTCAATGTTGGTGTGAGGTTAATCAATAATATTAACAATATTTCCTTAAAACCCATTTTTACCGTCAAAGATCTTGGCGTTCTCTGTGACACTAAACTTAATTTCCATCTGCATATTTCTGCCATTACAAATGAAGCCAAATGTGTGCTTGGATTTATTAAACGATGGTCTAAGGAATTTAAAGATCCATTCATTACTAAGCAGTTGTTTCTTTCACTCGTGCGCCCTGTCTTAGAATACTGCTCAGTTGTATGGTCTCCGCAATATAAACTGTATCAGGCTCGTGTTGAATCGGTCCAGAAACAGTTTCTTCTCTTTGCTTTAAGGGATCTAAATTGGGACAACAATTTACGTTTACCTTCCTATTATAGTAGGCTTCTACTTATTGACCTTCCGTCATTAGTCAATCGTAGGACAATTTTAGGTATTACATTCCTACATAACTTAATCATTGGTAATATTAACTCGCCCAGCTTGTTAATGCGGCTCCATTTTTCTGTTCCTTCCCGAATTACCAGGAACTATCGCCCCTTACAATTAGCACAGTGTACCACGGACTATGCTTAACATTATGCGTATTTTCCTCAGAGCTCTCTCTTCCGCTAATAAAATCATTGCTTTCAGCTCATCTTACTGAATATACTCGAAATTCCCAGAATTGAGTATGGATGCTGCTGATAATTGATTTTATATTTTCTACTCCTATCTTTTATTATTTCTCTTCATCTCTAATTATGAATTTTATACTAATTTTCCTTTTTCTCACTGATTTTTATACCCTGAACCCATTGAAAATGGGGTCTGCGACGTCTCCTTCTGCCTGTTACATACATTTTCACAAAACCATTATACCCTGAATTCCCATTTTCAATGGGTTCAGGGTATAAAAATAAAAATAAAAGTGGCTCATAAAAGGAAGCAATACTCATCGTAAGTAGTTGGCTATTCTAAGATACAAACCTGTGCGCTATCCATGCTAAGCGTGTCACCATTATGACCAAGGACATTCAATATTTATATCACTAACCATATCCATGTTGTATGGTTAGTGTTTATATCAAAGAGATTCCTATTTTCACAACCACAATAACAATTTTTCATTTTCAGTTTTGAGATGTTAAAATATGTCAATCGACTACAATATAGATTTTGACGCGCAAACTAATTATAATTATGTATATTCTTATAATTGAAGTTACAAATGAATTATAAAATTATTTTTGGGATAAATAAATTCATTTGTACAAAAACAATATTTATCAATTCGAAATTAATCACGAATATGAATAAATAAATATGTCATGTTTAACGAAAAGAAAATAAATATATATAATTTTTTTGTTTGTTAGAACATTTATTTTTGAGGATAAGATTATGTTAGTTAATCAATTTATACTCAGTTGAATTTTTATCACAAAACAAAAGTATAGAATCGATAACGATATGGTATCGATGGCATATCTGTTAGTATTAATTAAACATTTTTATTCTGCACTTTATTGGTATGAAATTTAGATGTGGTACTTTAATATTCTAGAAATAAATCTATTTTATTTAATTGATTAAATATATATTGGATTTTTCATGATATTGTAATTTGCTTTACACATTTTTAATCGTTTTTGTAGTGCAAATTAGTTGGGGGAAGCTCCTTTTTAAAAGAAGAAAAGAAAACAGAAGAATTAACAAAAATAATAAATTACGAGTTTATATTCCTTCTGGTCTGACTCTCTTTATTGACAATTTAAATTAAACCAAAATTTGATTCAAATGTGAAAAAAGTTTTCACGATTTGTAAATTTCTTTTCTTTTAACAAATTCAAAACTTTTTAAGTTATTCGTTTTAAACACAAATATATATATATATATTATAATGTAGATGTAGATATACATACGTAAATATGTATAAATAACAACACCAAAGCCGGCTTCGAACTCAATATGGGAAATATATCCGTAAAAATGTACTTATATGTTTAATGAAAATATTTACAGTCAGTAGGAAAGCATCGCATGTACAAATATGAGAATTTATAATGTAGCTAACTAAAAATCGATCAGTTTGATTTTTTTTACCACAGATGCATTTATATACGTTCACAATGCATATTTGGTATTATACATTTATATTTTTGATGTTTTTGTGGTCGTAGCATATTTGTATTAAAATGCAAGAGTTGTGGTACTAGACCGTATGCACACACATCGAATTTTTGGAACGCTCTCGCAAATAATAATCATTATTAGAGTATATAACAAAAGAAAACAAACAAGGTAAACGAAAATCCAATATCGGGCCCTATGACTTAAAAGCTAATGACTGCACACTGAGGTGTTGTCAGTGCATGTCTTTCTATGCCCGCTCTACACACTTCCTCACACCTTTGAGATTACCATTTGTTTATGGTTAAATTTCCAGTGTTTGTTTTTTGTCATGCTAGAAATTAAATCCGTTATCAGGCAAATTATGCGGATTAAACTCGTACTGTTGACTACCAGCAACGGGTGCCACACGTGTATCCTCCTCCTCGTTTCCAAAGTATTGTTCAATAATATAGAATGATTTATGATAAATATCGCGATTTTCGTGTGCCTGCAGATATTCAATTTTGTCGAGACCTGTTAAGTTTAAAAACGGCAACAATTATTTTGGTAAGTTCTAGAAAATTATTTTTACATACCGCCACACTCTTCAATGGTTATTGCATAAGGATTTGGTCTCACTTGATATTTTTCTCCAGCTTTCAGGATGTTCTCGAGTGCATTCAAAGCTACCTGAACAATATCCGAATCGACTACAGTGAGAAAGTCGCACATTGGTGGCACACAGCCGACCTGTACTAAATAATTGATTTGCTCAGCAGTTCCACTACTGGTGGCATTTGTGATAGCCCAGGCTGCTTCCTTTCGTGTCTTAAAGTCAGCTGTTTGCATTATAGTCATAAGCTGAGGGAAAATGTTGGCATTAATGATCGCTTGAATTTGCTCGCGATTGCCAGCTGCTATATTTGAAATCGTCCAGCAAGATTCCTTCTTAATTGTTTCAGCCGTTGAGCATAGCAAAATACTAATACACGGTAAGGCATTATAGCTCAATATCACTTGTGTTTGTTGATCATCACCGGTGACAATATTGCCAACAGCGCGAAGTGCCGCCGTACTCACGTTCTGTTGTGGATGCCTAATGGTACGCAAATTTAGTTATCATAATAATATCTATTGCCTTACATACAGTAGCAAATCGACGAGACGCCGACAGACACCCGCATCAATCACTGCCTGAATTTTATCGTTTGGTCCATCAGATAGATAGCTAATGGCCCAGCATGTGTCGCTGAGCACATCTGCATCATTGTAGTCCAGTAAGCGCGCAAGTATGGGTAGACCATGTACAATTTTAGAGAAATCAGCCGGTGGATTTTTGCCACGGCATAAATTTGAAAGCGTCCAAACGGCATTTCGCACCATAGTAATACGGTCCGAAGTGCTCAGCACACTGTCGTAGAACCAAAACGAAAGTTATTAAATGAAAGGTACTTCAATTAGATATAAGTACTTACTGCAATAGTGGCAATAAAATGCCAGAGTTAAGCAAATGATCACGGCATGCCGGAGAATCGCCAGCTATGTTACCCAATGCCCAGACAGCCTGCTCCTGTACATCGTGATGGGCGCTGGACAGCAGTTCAATGAATACGGGAACCGCACCGGAATCAATGACAATCTTCGTTTGATGCGAGGTACCCGAAGCAATGTTCGTTAATGTCCACGCTGCCTCGAATTGTAGGGTTGCATTTGAGTTGTTGCGCAAGAAATTTACAAATTGTGGCACAATGTTCTTTTCTATGACGTCTTCAATTGGGGGATTTGGATCACGGGAGAGTAACTTGCGAAATTTTTGTGTTGCTTCCAGCTGATCGCTCTCTTTATCGCTATAGAGCATTTGAATCATCTGTGCATCAATAATTGGCTGTTGACCAGACGCCTCTAGTTGACCGGCTCCGTGCGATTGCACACCGTCAACTGCCACACCTACACCCAGACCCTGTCCACTACTGTCTGCCATGTGCATGTCACTGCTGTGCAGTTGGACTTCGCCACTGCCGCTGCTGCCGGCGCTTGTGGTCGCCGGTGTTGAGTCCAGCACAACATTGCGACGCTTCGAGAGCTGCTGTTCACGTTTCGTTTTGCGCAATTGTATCCCAACCTCTTCGCGTCTGCGGCGCATCTCTGTCGAGTCCAGAGCGACATTTTTATACCGCTGTTTGTGTGTGGTGGACATTTTATGTCGGTTGCTATTAGTTCCGTGAAGGACTGAAAATAATGTATTTATATATCTATATATTTCTATGTAATGTAAACAGTTGACAATTTTTATTTATTTATTGTGGAGTTGGGATTATAAATACAAACTTACACACAAATCCTTTTCAGTGCCTACTGGGATGACAAACTTAGCTTGTTAATTCTAAAGATTGCTTGGAATCAAATGCATCACGCATGTTATTATACAATTGGCATATACTCATGTCATGCACACATATACATATGAACAGACCTCAATTATAGAGTATAGCTGAGTCGTCCACTGCAACATTTACTTTTACTTGCAACTTTTTTTTTACTTCACTCAGGGTTGGCAGCTTACGCAGTTCGGAGGGAGAGTTTACCGCAAGCTGGTTATATTGCAATGGAATGGTGTTATTAACTGTTGCCCTTTAATATTTTATACATATGTATGTAGTTTATGATCACTTTTCTATTTGCACAACAACAAACACTTTCACATTATAATTATTAATACATGCGAACATGCATATGCATAACGTGTGCGTATAAGTGTGTTTGTGTGATTGTGCTTAGGTCAGCGTCAGCAAATGCTGCTTACTTTCGCACAATTTGTTGTATTTTACATTTGTCTGTAGTTCCTACACACTGTATTTAAGTAAGAGCACGATTTGTTATCATTTTACCTGTCTTACTGCCAATTTGAAACGTCTATTTATAGCACAAAACAGAAATGCAAATTCTTGTCACGATACGCCACACGTTTTTAGTTGGGCGTATAAGGTTGCCAGACTAAATTTATTGCACTACAGCTGATTGTGCAACTTAGTAAGTCGCGATATCGATATCAGAAAAGCATTATTAAAAACGAATTGCGCCAACAATGAATACTTCCAAAAATCAAGAAACAAACAATAAAGTCGTTTTGCAACAACAAAAACAGAAACATATGCAACTCTTGCACGAATACAACAATCTTAAAGATGCCACCCAAACGGTGCTTGGAGCCTTGGCACATGCGAAAGGATTACCCATTCGGGACATGCACAAAATATACAACTTGCCAGATGGGAAATAATATATCCAAGTGAATGCAGTAAATTATGTATTTATTGTCAAAATAAAGATACATACAAATGCTTGTAAAAAGCACCAATTCGTAAAAAATAGGTGGTCAGTAATTGTTGCCATATTATTTATAATTTTACTTACAACTAAACAATTTTAGTTGATGCCTTTATTGCATGCTGACAACTTCATCTGTCATATACATATGTATTATTATTATTGCGTTCATTATCATTATTCATTGTCCAGCATTAAAATAATTTCTGCACCGTTCATTAAATGCCTTGTAACTCCGTTCCTTAATTATATCTTCCACATTGAGTTCCGCTTGCAATACCCTCAGCTATCAGTAAAAATAACAAGTTCTTTAGTATTACAAACATAATTTAAACAAAATTTGCACTACCTTGCGTTGCTCTGCCTTGAATTTGCTATCAATGTCTACATCGTTGGGCTGTGCCTCCCTCTGCTCGCGTAGATTCTTCAATGTTGCCGCTGATAAGGTTATGCAATTGCGTATGTTTGATTGCTGTCCGGTCCCGGGTTAAGGAATCAAAGTAGTATATTGGAGTTAAAGAAATATCGAATATAAAATATGTATGTATGTACTTACCCGTGTGAGATGTGACTGCTGCAGTTTAGAGTACAAGTCGCGGCATGTGCTCTCGCTATTCACTTGCCCCTTGAATGATTCCGTAGGCAGTGCATTGAGAGCGTAAATAATTTTATCATCTACATCGCGCATCTTCTTTAGAGCCTCCTAATATCAATACCTTTTTGAATGGATACAGCTCTGATATTGCGTATATGACTTACTTGAAAGCCCAAAAAGTCGAAGCACGAAACAGCCATTGAATATTAAATATTGAATAATTATCAAATTAACAAAATAATAAAACAAAAATTAGCCGGCGCAATGTGCGTTTCAACGGAGTTGCCATATTGTTCAGGAATATCTTTATTGTCGATATATTTACAATTTTAAGATTAATTAATATACGACTGCCGTTTATCTCATTAGCCTTTGTAGACTTCAGATTAAAGTTTCCTTTTAAAACTTTTGTTCACATTAATAGGAAAAAATGATATTTTTAATTTACGTACAAATAATCGATAGTTGCATGTTAATAAGAATACAAAAGCTGTCATCTCTATGTAGACAAACTATTTTGCAGAAACAATAACAAATTTGTCCGAGAACGATAGCTATGGCCACCAAGCACGAAGATATACGTGATAAAATTGAGAATGGGATCTATAAGCTAGCAACAAATGACAAAAGCACGCGTAGCACTGTTTGGCGTGTGTATCGGAAGATTGAAAAAGAGGACGGCAAGATATTAGAACACGTCTTGTATTGTACTGGGTGTAAAAATCTAATGTCGTTTACTCATAAATCAACAACAAATTTGCGGCGCCACAAGTGTCATTTGCAATATTTAAAGAAACAGGTATATTGCAATGGATATTCAGACCCAAACAGCTCAAAGGAATGGTTTAAAGAAGACGAAGGGGACATGTCAGTGGAAGACATTTTACTGGAATCAGAGTCTGAACTTAAAGTGGACAACGAAGAGAGTACCGATGCACATGCAATGATTGAAGAGGTGGACAAGAAACCTACATCAACGGATGTTGCTGCGTTTATGGCTCTCCGAGGCGCTGGCGTCGTAGCTGAGCTAAGTGATGGTTGCGTGGACAGTGGATCACATGTGCAACAATCTAAAAGCAACGATGATCCACTACATGTTGGCATTGCAAACATTCCAAACCAAAGTTCACGTCTTTCTGAAGCCTTTGTGTCTCACGATGTGAGTGGGGCTGAGGAGTCGGCGATATATGCACAAACATGGTCTTTGGAATACCGCAAGCTCACCGAAGATCAAAAGTTCTATGCCAAAAGGGCAATTGATGAAATTTTTGTGCTTGGCCGCCTCAGACGTTTAACATTAAATACGGTTCCGCCGGTTACCGAATGAATGAATAGTGCACAATTTTGTATCTATAGGCTACGTTTAATTTAATTTAATTATTCATAACAAAATATGTATGTAGATAATGTAAATATTTATTGGGTTTGTTCTGTGGTCTCGGTTTTTAGGATATTAATAAATATAGAAAGTAGTCTGTGAAAGACTATTATTTCCCACCAAGCCATTTACATAAATTGTTTTATGCTTTAAATTAAAAAAATTATACTCACAGTGTTGAACACGGAATGGAATATTTACAGAATGTTAACTATTTATTATGCTATTTTGAATGCTAACAGCAAAATTTCTTATTGTTCATTTTTTGACTGAATGGACTCGTTTTGTTTGTAAAACAAGTTTGAAAACTTGAATTTACTATTAATTTATTTCATACTGTTATATTTTAATTTTACACGTTATTAGCACTAACCATACAACATGGTTATGTTATGGCTAGTGTTATTAGTTACCATTTAATAACATTTTAACATGTTAACATTTATGTTATACTGTTAGTTTGACACTCTGTTATTCTTGCTTGTAGAAGTAAAAATATTTGTTGTGATTAGAACATTAGAACATAATACAATTGGATTAAAATGACAAGCAGACGTCCATTACATGGTAATCGAGAATCCAATGATTCCGAATCACCCACACGAAATGTGTTAAGTGAAAGTCCATGTCCTGATAGCTACAAGGAAAATTCGGATTCAAGTGATGATGAAAATGAATTCGATGAAACCTATCATGAGCCAACTAATGCAGAGGGCATAGAGACAGACTCAGATGACTATTCAATGGATCAGAGTCACTGCATGCAATCAACCATTCACAATCAAATGCAAACCGCACGAGAGATAAGATCAGAAAGAGCCCAAGAGACAGGTCCACAACGACCACGAGAGACGGGACCACAACAACCACAAGAGGCAGGCCCACAACGACTACGAGAGACAAGCCTTCAACGGCGACCAGAAACAAAAAAACCACAAGCAACGAAGCTGCTTGCTAACTTTAAAATTAAGCCATGTTCACCCGCTCAATTATTGACATATTCTATTATTATCATATTGCCGCTCATTGCTTACTCACAATATTACAAGTCGGAGTCGCCAGTGAAAAACTGCACATTTGAGACGTTAAAGCAACGTGCGCCTCCGCAGTCGACGGAAGTGTGGAGGGCACTGAGGTGCAATATTGAGGATATGCTAAACAAGAAGAGTAAGTCGCCGAATATTTACCTATTTTTGTACACGAATCAAAGCAACGAATACGAAATGCAAAAACTTGTTAACGATATTGCACTGGAAACGTCCAAGTGTTTTGGTAAGTGAATGTCATGTAGAAGCTCAATCCATTCGAGCCAAATGTGTAATTCTTTTAGATGAAAAGCAAGTTGTAAAGATGAGCTTGAAGGATTTTGAGACGCAGACCGGCGATGACTATGGCTTTCCCATTGAACAGTATAAAAAGAAAATCAGAGATGGCAACGTGTTTCTCATTGTCGATCTAAATGATGTAAGTATGGGCATAAGAAATGTGTCTATTTTTATACTCTGAACCCATTGAAAATGCGAATTCAGGGTATAATGGTTTTGACAAAATGTGTGTAACAGGCAGAAGGAGACGTCGCAGACCCCATAAAGTATATATATTCTTGATCAGCATAAAAAAATAAGTTGATTGAGCCCTGTCCGTCTGTCCGTCCGTCCGTCCGTCCGTATGAACGTCGAGATTTCGGAAACTACAAAAGCTAGAGAGCTGAAATTTTATTTTGTTTGTTTTGTATGTTTTTTGAGCATAACTTCTACACCGTTTTAGCTAAAGACTTCAAATTTGTATATTTAGATAGATATTATGAATACGCAGATTATGTTATTTTCAGATTTTGGATGCCACGCCCCCTTCGCCCACAATTTGCAAAAAACGCATTTCAAATACTAGAAACTAGAAATTTGGCACATAGATACATTTAGATATTCTTAATCTACTCTGAAAATTTCATCAAGATCATGCACCTAGAAATTGAGTTATAAGTGTTCAAAATATAGCCCAACCCACCCCCAAGCCACGGCAGCAACTGCGCGGTTAGCGTGGGTTCAGGGTATCTCGTAGTCGAGGCGTCTCGACTAGGGCCTTCTTACTTGTTATTATTAAGCATTTTCGGTTCTCATTCACAGATACCTCCCAACGCGGCACGTGCTCTGCACACCATTTGCGATACCTATAGCCCTATCGCTCCGGACGTTGTCATCTTTCTGACATTGCGCACTCAACTGACAAGAGCTGCTGGTACTCCTGTCCAAATGGCCCATCTCACATTGCACGAGCTCTGGAAACAGCTGCCGAATAATGAATTGGATGCACTAATAACGCGAGTCACCGATCAAGTGTTACTTTTACAAAGTTAAGCTTAACCTTTTAATATACGCAACTTTATTTCAGTTATGATCAAGGCAAATAAATTATTTTTTAACATCATTCCACCATAATTCGAGCAGAAACGCCATCAAACTACAGGACATGCCGAAACACCACAACATGACCAGGCCTATAAAATTGTCAATTCCCAGCTTAACGGGTCCAATATCAAAGTTGGGTCTCTTGGAGGCCACAATGCGATTTTGTCTATGGGCATTCATATAGTCTGCCACGATTTTCCATTCCCAGTACTTGTCGAATCCGGACGAGTGCCAGGCGAGTGTGAAATCATTGTGGATACCACAAAATGGCCACAAGCGAGGCACGTACGCATTTGTGTAGGAAAAGTAGAGATCATCGACCATAAGTTTGAGTCGCGGCAAGGCATTATCGGGAATCAGTTCAGCGTTGGCCACATGGCCAAACAGCATTCGCTCGACCACAAAGCCCATCTGTTCGGTGAGGGACTTGGCTGCCATAGTAGCGGCGTCATTTATACGATAATGCTCCAAGATGCCCAATAAAACAGGCTGAAATTATGTATAAGTTGATTCGCAGAGAAATATATTCAGCTTGACTTACATCATCATTGTCCACATCAATAGTCGATATCCAAGCATAAGATGTTCCTGTCCAGGTCAGCTTGTGCTCGTAGAGACGTTGACGTGAATCAGCTGCTTCCTCGAGTTTCGGCAGTGTCAGTATGGATGCCAGTCCCCCACCATAAACGGTGGTCAATATTATATCGACCATGTAGCTCGCCAGCAGGACGGTGCGGAGGGCATACGATCTGGCCACATAATGTGTGCTCTGGTTAACAAATAGCTTGAGCGTGCTGACATAGGCAAAGCGCAGACTCTTTCTCCAACGCGGCTCTGAAGATGAAAATTCGCAATGGTGTGTGCCGGCGAGAGCGAGACATTCTAAGGCAAGGCAAATGACGACACATAGCCATAGCTTGGGCTGGAATGGCCGCAGTGGCAAAGCCCAGTTGATAATTCTATGCGGCGCCGGTACTAGACACGTGATACCGGAACGTCCAAGAAAACTTGTCATATCCATCTGCCTGTAGACTTCATACCACATAAACAAACCGCCAATGGCGTACTCAATTGTTCTGTCCACTACCATGCCCATTAGCCCAACGCCTGTACTATTTGGGTAGAGATCGCCCCACTCGGATTTTTCTCCTGTGGATAATAGGTTTTAATATGTTATGAGTTATATACATATGTATATACAAATAACAAGTAAAAAGGCTCTAGTCGAGACGGCTCGACTACGAGATCCCCTGAACCCTGCAAAAAAAGGTGATACTCTTCTTCTTTACGATCGCATGAGCGCGAGCTCTGCTAACCGCGCAGTTGCTGCCGTGGCTTGGGGGTGGGTTGGGTTATAATTTGAACGCTTATAACTCCATTTCTAGATGGATGATCTTAATGAAATTTTCAGAGTAGATTAAGAGTGTCTAAATGTAACTATGTGCCGAATTTCAAGTCTCTAGTATTTGAAATGCGTTTTTTGCAAATTGTGGGCGAAGGGGCGTGGCATCCAAAATCTGAAAATTACATAATCTGCGTATTCATAATATCTATCTAAATATACAAATTTGAAGTCTTTAGCTAAAACGGTGTAGAAGTTATGCTCAAAAAACATACAAAACAAACAAAATAAAATTTCAGCTCTCTAGCTTTTGTAGTTTCCGAAATCTCGACGTTCATACGGACGGACGGACAGACGGACAGGGCTCAATCAACTTATTTTTTTATGCTGATCAAGAATATATATACTTTATGGGGTCTGCGACGTCTCCTTCTGCCTGTTACACACATTTTGTCAAAACCATTATACCCTGAATTCCCATTTTCAATGGGTTCAGGGTATAAAAACAAGGAAGCCGAATTTTAATAATATTCTCCATTCTCTAAATATATTAGAAATTGTAATTTAAACTCGCCTTATATTTAATTGTCCCACTATCTTTAATTTAATCAACATACGAAACTGATAAAATACTTTGAAAACTATTTTAGTTTTTAATAATTTAAAGTCAATAATTAGATTTTACTAATGAAACGGTTAAATGAGAAGTCATTAGCAGCAAAATAAAAAAGTTATTTTAAATACATACTTGTGTCTATTTGCAGAGTGCAATTGTAAATTTCGCAGAAAGTGAGGATGACACGAACTTCGGTACCATCTGCATGAGCCTCTGTTATATTGTAAGCGCGATCGAACATTGCTGGTTGCTTCACCTGAAATTGAAAAATTAAGTATATGCACAGACTCAAATTAGTTAAATAATAATATGTATTTACGTACATAGCTAAGCAGCATAAATGGTTCGTAATTGAAGAGACCCAACACCACTTCACGTCCTTGTAAATTTTTCATTTTACTTGATAAATCACTATCACTATTCCATATAGCCTTTTCAGCATTGGCATCATAAATGTATTGTGTATAAAATTGTGGTTTGCTCTCAAATCGGGAGCCAACAAAGCGATTTGTTTTAATTTCAAATACGGTCGAATTATGAAACGGAGCATTGACCATAAGAATGTTCGGTTGATCTGTAAAAAGAAAACAATAGATTTAAAAAAAAAGAGGTTTATTGCTTACCACGAAATATATAACCATCTATGTAACTATCAGATTCCATAGGTTTTTCTAATAATTCATCCGTGTACACAAAGATAAAATGATTTTGAATTGAGCGCCAAATTGAAAAGGTGCTTGCTTTATAAAAGTTATGAATAAATTCCGGTATATGCTCCTGAAATACCACAAAACTCTGGAATTTCAATTTAATAAATGCATTAGTTATTTATATAACAATAATAAATAAATTTGTAATTTCATAAATTAGTAGAGGTATTTCATTGCAACCAGTGCTGCAAAACATATTTACTCCAAAAGGTCTTCCATTTGAGGGTATAAACTTTTTTGCAATGTGCTGGTCACACTGTTCGGCCATAAATTAGAAACGTGTGTCACCCTAATAACCGAATGTAAATAATGCAAAAGTTTGGACTGTCTTGTCCGTTGGCATTCCTGGCCAACAAGCCGCAGCGAATTAAAACGAATATATTGGATCTAAATTATGACTGCTATGTGCATATATTCTCGTATCTAACCACGATCGAAGACAAATTAAATTTGGCCCGAGCACATCCGCAATTCTGTGAAGTTTTCACCCGCGATGCGCATCGTCGTTTTGTTAAGATAAATATGCGAATGCTGAAATCCCTTTCCGATTGGGACTATCTATTGAAGCTGTGTGGTGATTGTGTGCTTGAGTGCGAGCTACGGCATGGACGCTGGGATGATAATATCACTCAACCATTCCTCTGCCTGCTCAACACGTACTGCAGGAATTTGCAGCACTTGCGTCTCATATATGCACACTCTGATTTAAAGCCACCGGCGGAGGGAGATCTAAATATTTTGAAAGTACTTGAACGCAAGAATCTGCATAGCCTCAGCCTAATCGACGCTAATGCAGCTGATGGTGAATATGATGAAAACGATATTATTATCTCAATTAAAAATGAAAAGTGTACTGTGAAATGCCCAAAGATCTATTATATCTTTCGTAATCAGTTCTAAATAATATTTAGGATGCACAAAATAATTTATGTATTCTCTTCTTTAACTTTCCTGGAAATAAAATAGTATTCAATTAATATTAACATTATTATTGTTATATTTTCCAATTTCATTGAGAGACTGATATTTTGGGTATTTTCATTACTTAAATTGTGATGATTCAATTTAATCAAATATAATAGATGTTAGAAAAGTACTTATAGACATAATTTACTGAGAGACTTGAGAGGTAAATAACCAAAATATAAATCAATATTTTATGAAAGCAAATAATAAATTCGTACGAAAATTTGTGAGAATTGCAGCATGAGTTCGGAAATGTTTGTACGAATTTTCACTTTATTACTCGAGTCAAATTGGAAAAAAAAAAAAAAAAAATTATTTTGCTATACTATACTATACATGCTTATAATCACAGTGAACATAACAAAAAAGTAATCTATCCAGTTTGTATTGAAACTATCCAATGTTAATTGAATTTAATCAAAACAAAATGCAATTAAAAGTAATAAATGACCGTACCTTAGAACTTAAGCAAATAGTTATTCAAACTAAATAAATTTTATCCAATCTTCTGTAGTTCTACAGCTGCATAACTTTACTGAGCTAGAGGCTTTGCATATTGATGGCTTCGACACTGAGTTAACAGACGAGGATATTATAAAACAGTTTAAAGCTTTGTCTGGTTTGCGTCGACTATCGCTACGGTTCGTTTCGCGGCGACAGTTTCCGGCCTTAGCTGCTCATTGTTCGCTGCTGGAGCACCTGTCACTGGAGAACTTTGAAGGAACGCTGGCGGATGTGGGCGAATTTCCTAGACTGAGATCTCTTCGTTTGTTTTGGCGTTTGGCCATACGTGTGAACAGTCAGCTCTTTCGATCATTGGCTAAGCGTTATGAGCACCGTTTGGAGCAGCTGCAGCTGACGAGAGTTAATCCGGAGCACGTCGAGCATATAGTAATGCTTAAAAGCCTTAAGGCGCTCACCTGCCATATGTGGCCGAGCACGCTACTTACACAACTAAGTAAATTGCAACAGCTCGAGTGTTTGGCCTTGCAGTGCATTGAACCGCCAGCTAGCATGATGCAATTTATAGACGTGATTGTCAAATGCAAAAAGCTTCAGCACTTTAAACTGGGCAAACGCTGGGGGCTGGAAGAATGGAATAGCTTCCTGAGCGCCTTACAAGAGGAGCTGCGCCTACAGACATCAAATGGATCACGTGGACAGCTGATGTTGACGCTGGAACTATCAACATCGAAAGCAACCCATGAACAGGTAGAATATTACGTATAAATCTACTTTTTGAATCCAAACTAAAGAATATTAATTTTCTATTTTTTTCAGTTAAGCGAGTCTGTAAATTCGGAATTGTTGCAATTGGATTGGCTTGGCAACCCTTGCTCGCTGTGCACACCCGATCGCCACACGAAGCCAACTATTCCAGGCTTAAATTGGTACTGAAGAACTTACCTCACAATGCGTCTGTTCGATGGCCACAGCAAGCCGCAAGATCCAATCATTATAGGTCAAATCATGTTCCTCGAAATCTAAACGCTTTGCTTCATAGTTAAAAAAGTCGTTGTCTTGTCCTGGGACAAACCATTTCGCAGGCTCCAAAATGTGTAAAGCCAGAGGTTCAGTTGTCCTCAGTTGTATATCGAAGGACGAGTGCCACAGGAGACAAGTGGCATGCAAATCCATCAAATATCGTTGTGCTATACCCAATAATTTTCTATAAAATAATTAGTTTCAATCAGAAGAAACAAAACTCACCGAGAAAACTTAAAACACTTGACCAATAATTTAGTTCCATTAACATGTTGACATCAAGTTCTGTGTTATTTCAAACCCCAAGCTATTGCTTTATATAGCCATCGCTACGGTTGCCAATGAAGGCTATATTACATATCCATAATGGAACTATAACTTGTTATTAAATAATTGCCAATCAAATATTTAGAAAGCATTTAGACATTAGAAAAAATATATATGTATATATGTGAACTTTAAATGTTATAGAAACTCTGAATATCGCATAATTAGTTAAAAATCTAAAAGAACAAAAAGAATTATTTATAAAGAAATATATTTATTAATATTGAATTTTGTATGTATAGTAATTTATTTTAAGTTAAGAACAAAAAATATACTTTTATATATTTATTATAGTTTACATACAAATAGTTTCATTAAACTATTTTTTTTAGTTCATAGCTTAGCTGAAAACAATTGAAACATTTTTTTGTAATAATATTTTTCGACATCGAATTTTGTGGCCGTACATTGAGTGCTGAAGTTAAACTTACCTAAAAAGGAATTCTTTTGTACAGATTTAGAAAATTAATTTATTTAACATAATATTTTCAAATATATATATATATATATATATATATATATATATATATATATATATAATCAAAGAACCCATATATAAATATTCTTACATAAAGTGAAAGCTTAATTGGACCAGACGCAATTTCAGTTATTTGATGAAACATAATAAATTGAAGTTGAAGCATAATTAACCTTTTAAGCATTTGTAGACTTGCTTTATAAAGTCACAAAATATCAGTATGCATATATTTCTATGTATAAATTCCTTTCAGATGAAGCTCTCGTAAATGTTCAAGGAGTTCAATTTAATGTGTCAATCTAATTCGACCATTAACTGCATGAATGACATATTTATTTAAATAAATATTCATATTTATGTGAGTGTAGGTGTACGGTAATCGTTATTGTGAGTAAACATATCGTTTAAACAATTTGTGAATAATAGTAATTACTAACTAAATAGAAATTATATAGCAGGTAAAAAGCGTGTGGATAGCAAACCCCAATCATGTCATTTGGCATTTTCTGTGTACAGTGAAGCAATTGATCCGTGAGTCAATGCTTGGGGAACTTTGTTCCAGACAGTGTGCTTCTTCAATTGGCTGCCTTTTACCGTTTGTCAACATTTGGGATTAGCTTAGTTTACAATTGAACTAAAAGTGCGTTAAGCTTTAACGGTCACTCCACCATTGCCCAGTGACTTCATTAGTTGATAGCATTCCTTGAGTTTACGCTTATCGCCCACTTTCTCCAACGTTTTGGCTGCTTCCGCTAGTAGACCAGCACGCTCGCCCGGTGAACTTAGGAGTGCAGGCGGCAAATACTTGCAGGCCACATACATGGCCGCTGCTCGCTCCCGTTCGCCGCCCTCAAAGTTCTGATGTCGTCGATCTTTGCTGCCGCAAAAGATAGAAGATTGGGCATTGCGTGACCGCAGACTTCTGTCCAGCAGCTGCTGCGTGGGGCATGGCGAGGCACCGGCCATTAAGCGGCAAACTGCCTCATACAAATAAATACGCGACTGAGCGTTCTGTCAATAAATAAAATATTAATTAAACTCTGCTTAGCTAGATATGTTCACATCTGCTTACCGGTATATTTTCAACAATGCTGCGCAGCGAATTCAAATCCGTTTGGAACTTTTCGAGCACATCTCCTGCGACTTGATAATACCCATCATCATCGATGCCCATGTGCTCCAGTTCCCACAAAGCCGTGCGAGTCTCCAACAACCAATCGCAGGTCAGCAATTGGAAGAGCTAAATCAAAATTATAAATTATTAGTTATCTTGATGGCTTTGATTATCTTTGTTGTATAATATCTGACGATGCGAGTGAACTGCACGGAGCTTGCACTGCAGTTGTATTGCCGCAGAAAATAAAGAATACAGACAATGCGACTACAATGCACCTCCGTCACAGCTCCAAAGTTGTCAGAGTGCTGTATAAATGGCGCAGAGCTCCAGCTTACCAATTTAATGCCCTTAGCATTGGTGATGCGATTGATCGTAAGGCATTCTTGCAGTTGGGCACTAGACTCATCGCATAGGCGGTTGATCGAATGCTTGAGGCGTTTATCCAAGTTGTTGCCGTTGTTCCTGCAATGAAAAGAATATTAAATATAAACTATATATTTAAGGATCACAGTGTATATCACATACATGAGCAATATCATCTTGGCGCGGAGCACTGCATGCAAGGCTTTGGGCAGCTGATCATTGTCACTGCAGTGCTGCAGCTCAGTTGGCAGCTGCTTAATGCTGTCGTACAACTTCTCCGCCAGCGTATCCTCTCCCAATAGCCAGTGTACAGCAATTTCCAAAACATTAGCCCACCAAACCACATTGGTGTCACGCTCATCCTCGTCGGCCCATAGGGTATCTCGCAGTAAAGAGGTGTACTTCAGCACGTTGCTTACAATGGTGCCGCTATGCTGCTGCTGCAGCTGCTCTGAATCGCTGCCGGCGTTGTTGTTGTTGTTGTTGTTATTGTTAGGAGCTGCTTTGTTTTGTCTATGTGAACCAGCGCCAACCAAGCACTGAATAGCCTTGTGCAGCAAATGCTCACGATATTGCTGTAAATTAGAAATAGCGAGTGACATAAAATATATGAAAGAAGTTGATTCGCTTACCTTGATTGCATATGCAGCCGGATCGCAGGGGTTGCGCAAGCGCGTGAAGAACCCATCCTGTTCACCACAGCTCAATTCGTAATTAAAAACATGTGCGCTGCAATACCCATAGCCATAGGTGGTAAATGCCCAGCGAAGCTCTTGGGTTTGCTCTGCGGCACGCGTACGTCCACATTCCTGGCGTGCTCGACTCATATAGTAGCGGGCGAAGAGTTGCTGGAACCACTTGGGTGCACTTCGCTTCATCCTCAGCGCTGTCATCACATGAATGCAAATGGTCTCGCGTGGGGTTAACAAATTGTGTGCCACCTCTGCCATGTTGCTAGCACAGAGGGCCAGCATAACGCCATTACGATCGTTGCTACGATCGCCTGTCAAATTAAGTTGGTTCAAACGATTGAAGAGCAAAGCCAGTTCCCGCGCAGAAGCCATAGCACGCTTGCGTGTAGCTGCATTGCAAAACAGTCCGCCAGCACGACGGGATAGCACACGACCAAACCAGAGTCGATGGAATAGAAAGCGTAGAAACTGCCAAAAGGTATGCAGGTGACTCTCCAGGCGAGACGTCGGCAAATTCAATCCATACATGTGCAAGCAGTTCAGATAACCAGTATAGGCCTGCGCATGCTGGCCCTGGGCAAAATGGGTTTCGGCTCGTTTCTTGTGCTGATAGTATGCATCCGTTTGCACATCCAGTTGGGGGTCACCGTACACCAAGACCTTCACCAGGCAACCAAGCATGAAAACTAAATTCAATAGCCATAACCAAGAGCTGTGATGCCACCCAATATAGTCCGCATTATCTGAAATATTGAAATTGGTTAAGAATATATTGTTTTACATTCTGACTCTTTCTGTTACCATCGTAAGCCAAAATGCTACGCCTTTGACGACTCATCTCGCCACCCAGATCGTCATCATCAAAGTCATTTGAGTCCATGCCGAATTGACTGTGTTGCAAGAGCTTCTTGAAGGGATTCACGGCCAAGACGGCAAACATGAACATGCAAAGTGCAAGACGGGAATGATTGGCCATGCCTCGCATAGAGCTGGGCACCACCAACACCTCATCCTTGCTGCTGCAGCTGCCTGTGGAGCCGCCGTATGGTGACGGTGGCAACGAAATATCCGAATGCAGCGGCGACGATGACGGGTCGGATATATCGCTGCGTGGCGGAGTCAAACCCGCATCCGTATCGCATGTGGATTGCTGGCGACGTTTCTTTGATGTTGAGGAGCTCACAATTGTGCTGCTGTTGCTGTTGCCGAGCTGCAGTAGATCCTTCACCTTGGAGCCGTCGCGTGCCATCAGCTCACGCTGCAAACGCTGTAATTCGGATTTGAGGTCATAGTTCTGCCTCTGCAAATCGCGTATCTTTTCAATGGATCTGCGCAGCACAGCCGATTTGTTTAGCTTCGCCGCATCGCCGACAACGAGATTTTTGAGTTCGATAATCTTGTCATTTATGGAAGTGCGATAACGTCGCTCGATCGCATTGTGAGCCGAACGCTTCACCTCCTTCACCTTTGGCTGCACGCGCTGAATGGCGACCTTAGCAGCAGGTGCTGCTGCTGCCACTGATGGCACAGATACGGCAGCAGGTGCTGGGGCCAGCTCTACAGACGCCGTCTTAGACGTCACTTTCGGACTGGCAGCCGGTGCCACTGTCTCGAGCAGCACGGGCATCGGCGCTGCTGTCAATATGGTTGCATTGGTACCGGTGTACATCAGGGTTGTGGCCGGATTTACAGCAGGTGCTTGTAGTAAAAAACTTTGCTTGACCCCCGGCAACATGGCCGGCATTTTCTTACTGGCATAATGCGGAGCTTTTCCCGGAGTAGAAGTCGATGGAGCTTCAACTGCTGGTGCCGATGGTGGCGGCGATGAGGTTTCCGGTAGCTGATAGACAAAATCATTGTTGCACGTTGTTGTCGTATACAAAATGGTTGGAGCGGGCGAAGCCAACGGCAAGCGCTGGTTGGTGTCCATGTGGTGAATGGTTGTCGTAGGCTGTGGCTTCAGCAGCTGCGGCAATACCTGCGAACTAAAGTTCGAGTTCGATGCAATTAGCGGATCCGTTTTATACAAGGGCGGGTCGAATGGGCTGCTCTGCTGCGAGAGTAACTCCTCCTTGATGTGTACCGGAGAAGCGTGTTCACTCTTTACATGTTGCTGCTGCTGTTGTTGTTGTTGTTGTTGTGGTTGTTGTTGTTGTGGTTGTTGTTGCAGTGGTGGTGATTGCTGTGGTAGTTGTTGCATGTCCAAAGTGCATTCGAGCAACGGCGTTGAGTTGTTCATATCTAAATCCAAGTCCATTTCATTTAAGAACGTGTTCAGCATATCGGAGGGTATCATTTCCTTGATTATACTCAAGGCATCCTCCTCCTCCTTCCACATATCCATTGTATTGGACATGAACTCCATGTCCAACGATGCTGGATCGATGTCCATAGTTGAAACTCTATCAGCTGACGTGTTTATTGTTTTGATTTTCCGCAGACGCTGCTGATAAAAAAAATTTAATTAATGAATGACTGATATATACCCTATAAGATTTATTAACAATACTGCAAATATATATACATTTATAGTTTATTTACTTTGACTTTGACTTGCACTAACAAAAAGTGCTTATAAATATATTTATGCTACCCTACTTAAGAATATATAGCTTCTAGGGTATTGTTGTGCTGTAATCATTGTTTTGTTTATGAAATTTCTATTTCAAAGCGGCGCAATAACACTAGGCACAAACAAAAACAAATAAACACGCACACACTAATACACAATGTCATACACATACACACTCAACACATGCAAACGCATGCACACGCTTATAAACGTGAAAAGCGTTTCTCGACCAATCAGATTGCGCGCGAGAATCATACGATGTGACGGCAAAGTGGCGATGTCACCTCCGCTTTCCAGTTAATTGACCAGCAAGCAATTAAAACGCATTTAAATGTTGATATTTAATGCACACAAGAAAGATTTTTTTTTTAATTCATACTTCACTACACATGTTATTGTTTTAAATCACCTACTTATCCAATAAGCACGATGTTGTTGTTTAAAAACAATATTACAGCTTGTTGTCGGCCATAATATAAGCTCCAAACATCTATAAGCTGTAGTTTACATACGCGAACATGTTTTCAAATTGTATATACGTATTCCAACGGTATTCGCTTTTCTTCTATAATCAATAAAAAATTTTCCAAGAGCTTTATGAAATAAACAGCCGACCGAAACGACACTAATAAATATAAGATTACATTTATCGAAGTAAATCGAGTACTTTTGAATAATGACCAGTTCTGAAAAACATGAAAACACCTCATTTCGTGCTGTAACACAATATTTGACACATATCGATAGGACACAAGCAACTATGTGCTAGAGCAATCGAAAAATTGTACAACACTTACTATAGCTGCCATGTTTCACTTCCTGTGCTTGCGAACAAAATAGAATCGCCAAGAAATCCCTGCGAGTGAGTGTTTTAACATCACACTCGAAAATAACATCAAAGTGGTAGTTGAAAGAGTGCCACAACTCGAACCGCACTTGTACCAACACCAGCCGATTAATTGAAATTATCAGCCAAAAACTCAAGTCAAGAAAAAACAAAGTTGCGGTAAATAGCAGACGAAAGACTTGCCGCACTCCGTGAACAAAACATCAGGAGAGGGTACTTTATTCTTGCTTTTATTTTTGGAAGCTCGAGAGTGTAGGTGTGTGTGTGTGCGTTTGAGGAAGAAGAACAACGATCGTAGCTAGAAAGATGGCAGACTCAGAAAAACAGCAGCAGCTACCCATTGAACAGCAGCAGCCGCTGGCCCAGGAAGAACAGCAGGATGAGGGGCAGCAAGTGCAGGGCAAGCCCGCGCCGCCTCCAAAGGAAATAATTGGTAAGCGTACAAATCAATTTGCATTTTCATTCATCCAAACACATGGCAAGTGCTACCAAAATAGCAATGAAAGGAACGGCGGGCTATATGTGAAAAATGTGCGTGTTTATGTGTGAGTGTGTGTGCGTGTCTTAAAATATACGCGCGCCGCCATTTTGTATGCTGTACATACATACATACATAATCACACATTCGCCGGCTCGTCCGCAGCCGCATGTGAAAAGCGGCGCAAGAAACGAAATGAAAATTCTGCTTTTTGCCGGTGGCACAGCCCACCCCCGCGGCCCCATCATACGCCTGACCGAACAAATGCTGGCAACCCAATTTGTTAGTCGTCGTTTTGGCTGCCAGTTCTCTTTTTTATTCTCGCTCTCTTGCTCTCGTGTTCAGTCCATCGGTGCGCGCACTCTCTTACCAAAAATGAGAGTGAGTGTGTGTGTGTGTTCATTGTTTTGGTAACTTTATTTGTATACAGAGTAGTTTGAGCACCTAATAGAAAATTTCGACATGTGAAATAGACAAGAAGGAACGTTGTTTTGATAGGAATTAATAGCATTCCTTGGTTTTATGGTAATAAATCAGAATTAAAATTTAAATGTAGTTCATTGTTATCTTATATGGTATGTGTAAATAAGGGGAATATTATTTTGCTTTCTATTTAACCTCATAATTTATAATCTCTTTGCAGCCACTAAAGTTACCGGCACCGTGAAATGGTTCAATGTGAAGAGCGGTTACGGCTTCATCAATCGCAACGACACCAAAGAGGACGTCTTTGTGCACCAGAGTGCCATCGCGCGCAACAATCCGAAGAAGGCGGTGCGCTCGGTCGGCGACGGTGAACTTGTTGAATTCGATGTGGTAATTGGTGAGAAGGGCAACGAGGCGGCCAATGTAACTGGGCCATCTGGAGAGCCGGTGCGCGGCAGTCAGTTCGCTGCTGATAAACGTCGCAATTTCCGACCATGGATGAAGAAGAATCGCCGCAAGCAACCTGGCGAGGGCGACAATGAAGGCGATGAAATGGCGCCGGTACAACAGCAGCAGCAACAGCAGCTGGATGGTCAGCAACAGCAGCAGATGCAGTCGGGTCCACGCCAGCCACGTCAGAACTATCGTCGTGGTCCCGGTGGCGGCCCTGGTGGTCCACCCGGTGGCCCACGCGGTGCTCCTCGTGGCGGCGGACCACCCGGTGGACCCGGACAACGTCGCTACAACAACTATTATCCGCGTCAGACACGCCGCGTCCTAGGTGGCGGCGATGGCAGCGCTGAACCTGGCGTTCATGATTCGAATTCAGATGGTCTGCAGCGAGGCGGTGATGGACAACCACGTCGCGGTGGAGGCGTTGGTGGACCTCAGCGACGTTTCTTCCGACGCAACGGACCACCGCCGCGTCGTGATGGTGGCGAGTACAGTGAGTATTCGCATTACGAAAATGATCAAGCGAACGTTAATTTTGCAATTAAAATCTTTTAGTCCAAGGCGGCCAAGGACCGCCACGTCAGCCGTTCCGTCCGCGTCGTCAAAATCGTAAGCCTAATGGAGCTGGCGGCGGTGGCATGGAGCAACAGTCACAGCAGGTAATGAACTAAAAGCCAAAAGCAAACAAACACCAACGATAACAACCACAACATCAACATCAACAAGAACTACTACATCTTTAACAACAAGCAGCACTGCAGAACAACAATAACTACAACAACATCGTGGCTTTCGGTGGCGGCATCTACAAACTAACTAGAATAATGCATTAAACAGTGCTCATAATTAACCACTAACAAACACTCACACACATACACATACACACCTAAATATATTTTTATATTCATATATATAATATATGTTTAGGTGTTAACATAAGAGGCTTTTTGGTTCTTAACATTTCATTTAGAATGCATGTAACAGCGCGCCGCTGAATTAACGTTACATATGTATCTGTACATAGATTTATTTGTGGGGCTAACAACATGATGCAACGAAATGTGTTAACTGCATACAAATTATTCCAACATTTGTCATCGATCTTACTTTTATTGTTTCTCTTTAATATTTCTAATGATTATTTCAATATCTGACATAATGCCCGACCCCCTCTCTTAGAACGGCGCTCAAGAACTGCAAAATACAACAACAGAAAGCACCGCTTAAACAAAATAAAAAAAGAAACTAAACAAAAGTCAAATGTCAAGAACTACTACAACAACAACAGGCAAATGCAACTACTGCATTAGACAGTAACATCAACTATAATACCAACTACGAATGCAGTAGTAACAACAACAACAAAGACACAAAAATCAAAAATAATCAACAGCAGTAGATGGAAATGAAAATTCGTCCATGTATAAAAATTTGTAAATGGGCCGGCGCATAATTTATGTTTTGTTTTCATCTGGGACAAGCGACAGGAAAACTAAATTGTAAAATTTACAAATGAAGACAAACCAAAAAAAAAAAAAACAAAAATAAAAAAATATATGTAATGCGCAAAAACCTGTAACTTCAAATTCAGTTCAATGATATATTTGATATACCATATTAATGTGTGTGCATGGCAAAAAAATATTGCATAAATTTCAAATTGTATTATAAAATCAGCGAAGGAAAGCAATAAACTTCATAGACACAGAAGCCTAACATGCGTATATTAGAGACAAACAAATTGCATATATATATATATATATATTTATACACATATTTATACAAAGAAAACAAAACAAAAAATATCAATTATTTAAAAATCTTGAATTTGTAATTTTACATGAAAGTTTTGTTGTGCGTGTTTGTTATCAGCTTTCAATTTTTAGAGTTTCGTATCGAAGATGTTGACCAAAACTCCCCCTAACATTAAAAAAATTCATTTATGTAACACACACACATACATATACACAGACGCCTCATTGATTGTCCCATCATTGAGAAACATCTGAAATACGTACGCTCTCAATACTGAAAGTCACATTTAATTGCAATAATAAAATTCAGATCAGGAGAAACTTATTTAATATATGCCCCGCAAATGTACACGAAACATCCAGCGAAAGCAGATGAGAGGATAAAGTTTGTAATTCACAGCAAAGAAAGTATATACAAATTGCAAAATGCAACAAAGAAAACAAACAAAAACAAAAACAAAAAAACAAAAAAAGAACAAAAAAAAAACTAAAAAAACATATTGGAAAAAATAAAAAAATTGAAAAATATGAAAAATGTTTTTATTTATTGGTTTAACTTAGTATATAGAGTCATTTGACTTGTAAATGTTTATAGAATCGATCAGATTAAATTAGCCTCAGAATTATTTTAATTTTCTTTTAAGTTCAGAGCAAGAACAAATATTGATGAAGCTTTAGCAATTATATTTTGAGAATTCTACATCTTCAAGGTAATATATATATTTAATTTATTATATAGGAATTAGTTAAGTTTATGTTAGTCATGTTTAATAGTTGTTGATTCGGGCCTTATAAGTTGGTTGTCAGCGATGTCACCGTTGAGATATTTAAACGTTGCAATCTGCCTAATACCAGAAGCTCATCAATAGAACGCTTCGCATAGAATTTTTGCTCTTCGCTCAATTTAAGGAATGAGTGCGCCCAGGCTCGGGCATAGCTTTCCGCTTCAGAGATCGCAGTGGCATCAATGTGTATTTCGTTAGAAGAGTTGGGACAGATTGTCTCCTTACGGAAGTCCATGGATATATCTTCAGTTACATTATCTATCTCTATTGGATGTTCTTCGGTTACTTCGGGTGACCAGACCTCATCCTCCGAGAATAACTTAATAAGTGGCCTTTCATTGGGCGTGTTATTTACTTCCTGTGAGCCAATAGGTTCAATCTATTGAAAGGATCTACATATTAGAAATGTACTCATTCCTCTTCTTGGCAGCACTCACCTCTACATTTGTGTCAGGTGTGATGTTCAGTTCGTCATAGTCTTCTTCCTCATCGGTGTATTCTGCTGTCGCCCTCGTATAGTTGAAATCGTCGTACTTTTGAATTTGACGCTTCCCTGATGTCAAGGGCATCCTTTGCTCACTGTTGCGGCTTTGTGGTTTCTTTGATGAATCCGCATCTTTGCCGTGCTGCTTCAGGTATCGCACATGACATTTGTGAATGCGCAGATTGGATGTAGTGCCTCCAGTTGATTGCATTACACGCTTGCAGCCCAAGCAATAGTATCTCCATTTCAGCTTAGTGCCATCCGCACGGGCGATTTCCCTGTACACATTCCACACGGAACTGCGTTTTTTCTTTTTCACTAGCCTGTATTGGCCGTCATGGATTTTGAGTAATATATCCAATTGTGATTCAGTACACTTGGCTTCTTCTTCTTGAACATTTATTATAAACATCGCCTGTTTTACTGGCTTTGCCATAGCGTGTTAATTAATGTGACCGTACCAACTAAACGAAAAATTACGATGCCAGGAAAAATACTACAAATGCTATGTTAATATTAACACTATTTTTATTATTCGAGATTTGAATTTTAAAAATACTTAAAATATTAAATAAAATAATTTAGACTAATAATAGTCTTTAAAAAAATGCGCATAATTTATTATATTATTTTGCATTCCGCAGCAATTCGATTAACGTTTTACTTATCGACGTTAGCTCTCGAGATATATGTTTCATGACCTGTAGTTTCTGTTTCTCAATTACTAGCTTTTCTTCTTCAATATCTAACATACGACTTGTAGGATCTTCTCTTGATGCGTTATAATAATCGTCCCTCTCCGATCTTGAACAAATGGACGGTGGTTGCTCTACTTTCTCATCAACATGATCTTGCTCTTCTATTTCTTCTCCTGGGGCGTGGTCAGTCTCGTCTGTGGGCAAATGTTGCTGCTCCGATTCCTTATCTGCATATGAATTGCTATGAATTTCATTTTCTTCATCACTGCTGTCCGCATTGAAATATGTCGATGTCTCTGTGTTAGATTTGTTTATGAATTAATTAAAAATAATATATTTATTTAAATCAGTTACCCGTATTATCAAATATTATTTCTTCAAAATCCACTGCGGGCGTTCCAATTAACAAGGATTGCACTCTTTTAAAGTATTGCCAATTCGTAGAATTTCCAGCTTTAATTTTCTGTGTTTCTAGCCTAGTATAGAAGAGGAATTATGAATATATATTAAATCACTTTATTGAAACATACTTGAATTTCCTAGACATGTTGTCCATCTTCGATTTGATCTCTTTATGACTCGGTCCATATTCGCTCATTTCTTCGGCCATTTCCTTATGTATGAGTGCATTTTTTCGTGGGCCTCGTAAATCTTTTAAATTCTTCTCCCACAGATCCAGAAATATATTTGTTGATTTCGGTGTCCATTCGAATCGACTGAGACTGTCTAATCTTTGTCGGATAGGCTTACGATCGGGTACCTTTTGGGCTGCATCATCTATAAACTCATTATGCTCTTCATTTAATGAGACTTTGTCTTCCAATACATCCCCTTCGTCTTCCACCATCTCCTCCTCATCCTCTTCAGACGAAAGGTTGATATTTTTATACACAATCTGTTGTTGGTTGTTCTGTTTTGTATCCAAGGAAGCTGTACTGTGAATGGCAGGCTCTGCATTGTTAGGTGAGCAGGAGTCGTCCGAGAAAAGTTGAAGCAGCGGTCGTATTGTAGATGTCAACGTCTTCAGTGTATCTTTCTCATTGTCGGCGTGTTCCATCTATGGGGATACATTATATGATTAGTTTTAAATTGCATAGTGTACGATGTCTGCCTGCCTCTGATTCCGTCATGAATTCCATATCACTTAGTTGGGACATGTCCTCCTCCTGGTAATCTTCTGGTTGAGCCAACAAATTTGTCTGTTTCAGTTTTGTTTTGATAAATCGTTTGTTGTTGCCCATTTTGTGGACTGTTGGTGCAACGGCTCTGTGCATTACTTTCAATTTCTTGTTGCTGTTAATGACCCGATAGCGTTGACCGATTTCCTGACCATTGTTGGATCTCATTATGTGCTGGGTATTAATAATATATTTGTTTACAGAATTTGAGCCCTCAGCTGCTTCTTCTAGTTTGGTATTTTACAACACCAATTCATATTATGGCTTACACACTTTCGATAACATTTCGATAAAAAATAAGTTAGCCGCAAATAATAAATACTGGTTCTAATTCGAGAATGATTGTTAGGCGCGATATTTCAATTGAAGGCATTCTTTTGCCTTCTATTTAAATTTGCCATAGCTTACAAGTATTTCAGTGCTTTATCTTAATTTAAAAATCATAAGTTTAGTATTTACAAAATTAGAGCAAGTAATAGTTAACCACACACAATTGTTGTTATTTAGATCCAAATAAATTGCTGACATCAGCAATTGCAATCGACTCAATGAAGATTCGCACGCATTTTAGCTAATCATCTACATTGGGAAAGAGGGCGGCCAGCTGAGAAAGAGCTCAAGAAAAACGGACGACAGCAATCAACGACAATTGCGCCACGATTACGTCTAATGGGAGATGTTTCATCTCACACTGAATTGGAAAGCTGAACCCCGAAAGGCCTCCTTGTGTTTGTTTTTACCAGCCTCAGCAGAGGCAACAACAGCAGCTGAGTCGACTCCAAGCGCTGTCTGACCGAACGAACTGACAGCAACTTCAAAACCCAATTTATGTGTGGCATCATCCTACAACCAGTTTAATAAGCGATTCTCGGCTTGTTTTATTCTCCTTTTTGAAAATTTGGCTCGTGTTCTGCTTGCACGCAGCTGTTTTGGATAAAAATGAGCACTTAAATTGTCGCTTTAACGAAATATTAAACCACATTGAAGGTGCTACAGGTGCAGAAATGTTTGTGGCACGCGCTTGATTTGATAAAAAAAAAAAAAAAAAAAAAAAAAAAAAAAAACAGCTGCCGCTTGAAAACTTGCTTGCCAAAGTCTAGCGCTCTATGTGGCTTGCCTCAATGTTTCAGACTTAATTGTTTTCTGTGGTTGTTCTTTGGCTGTTGACTCAAAGCAACAATTGTTGCTGTTGTTGGCAGTTGGAAAAGACAGCAGCCATAACAACCAATATGACCATGACTTTGTACAAGGGGCAACTTGATTATGGGCCACGCATTGGCATCATTATGGTGACTGCCGAGTGGAGACCTTACTTGCTTCTTGACGCATAATTTAAGTTAAGGCCCTTCGCACAAATGTCGCCTCATTGTTGCAATGACGTTTGTTGCCTACGCGATTGCATGTAGCATGCTGATGATGGGCCCAGACTGCAACCTCTGCTGGCTGCCTGAATGGCTGCTTGGCTGCCTTCTGGCGCTTGATTGCAGGTTGTCAAGAGCCTGGCTCTCGGCTCATCCAAAGCTCTGCTGTGGCCTGTCGCAGCTGACATGTTGCATATCCTATGGCCATGTCTCTCAATTGCATTTATGTTCAGCATGTCCCTTTTTTCTTGACGTGGGTCGCTTATATTTCTTGTACTTTAATTTAACTGGTTCCGGTTTTGTTTTGTGCCACAAGGCGTGACTTTTGGGAGATACACTCCACTTCTCTTGGATTAGTTCTTGCTCGTGTCACGCGACTAGCCCATCACATTGCACAACGCACATCTCTAGTTGCAGCTGGCGGCAATGCGCATCCACAGCCCACCTTAGTCATGCGGCCTGTGTGTGTGTGGGTGGCACCACTAGATAAGATATGTTTACTTAAACCAAACAAAATCTACATAAATATGGCACAGCTAAAAACGATCCCAAACCAGCTAAGCATTTACGAACGTAACTACTCTACATGCACACATACATATGTATGGAATATATATACGCACACTTTTACAATACACACACACTTGTAACTGTGCATCAGAATTGCGAGCTGGGAACATCTGGCAAAGGTACATTTGGCAAAATCGGATGTGGAACAAAGTTAGGACATAAAGCAACGACAACTTGTAAATAAACAAACTAAAATTACAATTTTAAAACGATTAATTCGTTAACCGTTATCAAGTCATGCATCTAACTGTAAAGAAATCTTAAAATGACCAAGAGATCTCGGTAAGGTCATGCTTTAGACAAAAACAGACAAAAACCCAGAGATAAGCAACTAATAAAGACTCCGCCGAGCATACACAAAAATCAACTGCTAATGCTCGCTGGGATGGACAGATTGAACTCTGAAACTAATTTGATTTGACGCAAGGCAATTTACGACTGCCTCGCATGGAGCACGTTTGGGCTTGGAACATCGATGTTGGGGGCTTATCTGGGCGGCTGGTTATGTGCGCTCCTCTAACAATTCGGGGCCATCAAATTAATTACGTACTTCGTATGAACAGAGAAGAACAGTAGCTGTAAAAAGTTAATGAGCAGCGGCGTAGGCACAAAACGCAAGCAATGAACGAGAGTCGGCGGCAACTACAACAACGACAACAACGACAGGGACAACCAGAAGTCGAAATAAAAACAAAAGCAAAGAACGAACGAATCGTGATCGAAAAGAGCGTTTGTTTTGATTATGTGACAAACAAAGCAGAAGAAAAGAAGTAGAAGCAGAAACGGAGAACGACGAAAAGAAAAGAATTGAAAAAACGTCGCTTGTTGGCTTTTAATTTAAAAAGTTGCTGGCGAAGGCAGTAAAAAGCGTGCTGAGCGCTAACGTAAGCAAGAGAAACCAAGAGATCGCACTACAGAATAGTGAGTGAGCGAGACGAAAAAAGGGGTAGATCGGCAAGGCAAGCGCAACAAGCAAACAAACACATTTGCCACATGTGGCAAGCAGTTAAACTCAAGCAAACTGGTTTTAAACTCCCACACATACATGCACACACGTACACTAACACAAAGGCAAACACGCGCAACAAAGTAGAAACTATGAGAGATAGAGAGAGGTCGAGAGAGTAACCGAGCGATTGAACATAGCGTATGTATGAGTTTGTTTGTACCCGCTCACGCGCTCAAAGTTTGAAGCTTAGCTCCGGTTGAGGTTCAGTCGAGGTTTCAGGCTCGTTCGTTTTTGACGCGCTCGTCGTGGCATATATTTGTGTGCAAAAATTTTCAATTGTTGCGATTTTGACAAGCAATTAAAATCTATAAAATATTAATAGTATATAACAACTGTCTAATAATGTTTTAATAACGACTTGTGCTATACCTTTAGACGTAAATAAAAGTTGTCAGTGACCAGCAAAGATATTAATTATTCAAGTAAACTTTTTGTGTCTGTGTAAGGAAAGTAACTTTATTTCTTGAATTGCTTTAAAAATTATTGCTGTGTAAAGACTAACAAAGCATTACAGGAATTACGATAGGTAAGTTAAATAAGTAAAATTTATATTATTATTTTCTTACAAAAGAAGGCAGTTAAGTAAATTCGATGACATTTATTTACATACATTTATATTCGTATATTATCATTCCCCGCCATTTTTGGTATCGAATACTGTCGTGGCTTCATATTGTGTATGCAATATGAGTAGCATAAACCTGACCTAGCAAACAGAATCGAACTTGATGTATGATGAATCGCGAACCATGAGCCGTGAACTAGAGTCTTGTTCAATAATTTGCTAGATCATTTTTGATTTATTTGAAAATATCCGTTTCAATTCTTATAAGAAATGAGTTAAGTAACCTGATATTATGAGTTGATTTATATTAATAATAAAAATAAAAATAATGAAAATATATATCCATAATGTTCAAATATCATTACAGTTAAGATTTTCCACTGATTTCATCGTGTTAAATAGAAAGTTAAGATAGCTCATTTTATCTATCTAATTAACATTTTGACTCTCTCATATTTCATATTATGGAAAAGCGACTGCAATTGATTGCATTCATTTGATAACTGACTTTTCAAATGTTATCCTTTCATTTTATAGACTCCAAATTTGTTATTGAACTGCGGCACGAGCATAAAAGTGGGTTATATTATTAAGTAAGAAAAAGGTGTTTGGCTTGGCATCATCTTTAGGCTTAAGCAGCTGGCCCTATCCTTTGGCAGCTTTAGCTCTAGAGTCTCTTGGATTCGTGACTCGTTTGCGTGCTAGCCAAAGCGAGTGGGTCTCTTGGAAACCTTTTTTTGGCCATGCCAAGCCAAGCCAAGCGCTGAATAAAAAATATAATTGTTCGATTGATAAGTTAAGCCATTCAGTGGCTGGTCATGTTGCTCTAATTTATTTACGCCTTGAAGTTTCCGCCTCTTGCTCTACCCAAAAGCAATGCAATAAAATATATATCTGAGCTGGGAAAGCTATGTAAGTATATCAATGCACTCTGGTCACTCTCCGCCCACGCCAGACAATGGCAACCGACATTGCCCTCGACAATTCCATAATTCTCCAACTTAATTGATTACACTAAAGTCCGAGTGCAAAGCTGTGGGTGGATAGTTTCAATATAACATTGTAGATAAAATATACAGAAATTTTAACAAAGTTTTTCTTTTGTTACGCCTACCTGAAGTTAAATTACCTATAAATAGACCATAATTCCAGCATAAATATCTGCCATGATAAAACTTTTATCTTGAGTATTTCACTTATCGTGGCCGAACGTGGGAGACCACTATATAGTTCTCCATAGCTGGTTGATAATATTGAGTACTTTTATATAATGTACTTGAGTTTGTAATATATATATAAAACTTAAACGATAAAAACTTTTGTTTCCTGGAAGTTGTATAAAATTCAAGGGGGATGATACGACTCTAAGTGATTCACATTTGACATAGGCAAAGATAATGTTTCATTATAATAATAATATATTATAAAAGCACTAAGTTGGGTGCAAATAAAATTTTTGGTATAATTTATCATTATTTTGTTGTATTTAAATGAATTTTTGAGAATATAAGAGAATTCTTAGAGATAATAACAACAATTGTGTCTTAGATGCAATAAAAATCCTCTTTTCTAACAAAATTTGGAAAACTAAGTTAATTAATTTTATTTTATATTATAAAATTTAAAGATAGATTTATAAGTTTAAAAAATTTAATAAATGGATTTAATTTAATTTAATAAATTTAAGTTATATATTGTTTTTATTTTTTAAAATTTTGAAATAGACTTTATAGTGAATATTATCATAATTATTACTAAAGAATTTTTTTCTATTTCTCTATTTATATAGTCCTAACTAATAACCACTGTAGCTCTAAAAATTCCTGAACATAGATAAAAGAAACTCCATTTACAATGATTATTATGTGTCAAGTCTGTGCAAGATGCAGCAAGAAGAGAAGCTTGTCGCTGTCCGCTGTTAGCTGTTAGATGGTAGATGGTAGACTATGTCTTGTAGACAGGCATTGGATCGCAACGCCATCGCTTGTCACTAAATTGACCCATTTCAGAGCTTAAAGCGATGCCATACGAAAAATAATAAAGTAAAAAAAAAAGATACAGAAACCAGACTGACGACTCAGACAAAGCCTAGAATCTGTCTCTCTCCACCTTTTGCGTGGCATCACGAACCAGTTGCAAGTTGTGAGTGCATGTTGTACATCGTACATGCCCGAAACTGAAACTGTTGGCATTCCTTGGCCGCAAACTTTTGGCGGCCACTGTCGTCGGTCTGTCCGGCTGTGCAGTTGTGCAGTTGTCCGGCTGTTGATCTGCTGTGTCTGACTATTACATTCTTATCTTAATATGCACATTTCTTTGTGCTTCTGGGTCTGGTCTGTTCCTCTTGGGGTCGTCATTGGAGTGAACGAGATAGCTGCTTACGTGCTTGGCCCACAGATGAGCACATATCTCTCCCTCCTTCTCTCCCTCTCTCTCTCTCTCTCTCTTGCTTACTCTAAGATGTGTGCTCATTAACAAGGAAAGTAACGGTACATACTGTTGCCGGTTATGTAATATATATATACATATATAGTTTAGCATGGGCATGCCACATGTACTACCTAATAAATCAGTGTGGCAGACGAGTCCAAGTAGAGTTTCGAAGGCCTTCCGCACGTTCGTTTGCTAATGACATAAATTGTCCACTTCACAAACACAAACACATACACACTCGTACATAAGTAGACGACGGGCAGTTATTGACGACTTAATTATGCTGATGAATGCATTTTCGCAAATGCTTTGCGCGGCGGCAACCAATTGAAATGTGCAACTGTGCAACGAGAAGTTGAGTTATCTGACAGCGTTTAAATATGTATATGCAACTTAAACGATACACAGAAATCAGACAACATCACAAAACTGGTTCACTGTGCAAGAACCCGGCGAAGAGCACGTACCAGTCATAAAAATAAATCCTCCTCTTCAATAATCAAATATACCCAGAAGTATGCTATATGCAATTTACAAAATAAATGTAGAGGGAAACAACAATATATTACAATTGTTTTCATTATTTTAAGATATACAGAACTGCATCATACACGATTCAATGTATACTTTACACCCAAACTGAAAGTGCTCAAAAATTGTTTTTAAAAAATGTCACTTATTATTTACAAATTTAATTGATGCGTTCATTTAATGAAGGTCTGTCCAAAGGTATCTCAAAGAATTGACTTTTGTTAGTTAGTTATATAAATAACAAAGCCTTGGCGCAAAATTAATTAATTGACATTTCAACACTGTTTATTCAAAAGCGTTTTAGAAAAGATGCAAACCTCCGTTCCCTTCAACTGTATCTGCAGCTTTGGTTGCTACATATCGTGGCAAAAAATCTTTATGAACTTATTAAGTTCAAGGGACGCAAAGCTGAGTTCACAAAATTCCTTTATTTTGCTCTATGTTTATATATGTATATATATATATTTTTTTTTCCAAGTTTTGTATGTTTATCTTTTAAAATTTTAAATATAAAGATATGCAAGTCAATAAACTATGTCATGTTAATATATTTATGAAAGACAAGTTTTTCATTATTCAACAATAATCCAATTATTTTTAGCAAATGCCCTAACCTAGATTTGTTTAAAGTCGGTAAATCAACCTTCGAACGGAACCCATTAATAAGTATTATGTCCAATGTCGTGGTTGCCGTTAGTGTTTGTTGCCAAAATCTCAAAAATAACCATAAACAAGCATATTGTCTATATACTATAAGTATAAAGCACACATGATAATAAATCTCTTGTGATCCGTAAATACATTACACCAAATGAGATTAAAGCGCAAATGGAATCAACAATTTTTCCAACGAACGGGATGTACAACTTAATTATGATTTTGCACAGAGAGATAGAGATAGAGAGAGAGGGGAGAGACAAGAGGGATGCAAGATGAAAGATTAAAAAAAAAAAACTGTGAAAAGAGACTAATTAACATAAAACATGTTTTGCCTATGCCACACGACAAAGAGCTGAAAAATTCAAAAGCCACGGCCACTCTCACTAAAAATAAAAATAATATTTGTGAACAAAAAACTGGCGCAAAAAAATCACCTGTTTTTGGTTTGATTTAATGAGTCAAGGCGCATTTATCATAGTGTCAGTGATATGGCTTAAGTTGCTTGTTTTTGCCGTTGTTTATCTATGGATTAATGGATTTTGAAGTTGTAGAGTTGATTGAACCCGTGAATTCATTGAATCTCTTCAGCGGCGTCCACATTGACCACGTAAATTCATGCGCTGTAATTAAGTAGCGCATTTAAATTTGAATAAATTTAAAAGAAGATTTTTCGCTTAAATATTCATGTGTTGGGCAGGTCCGGTTTGACTTTGACTTTGAAAACAATTTTGACACGGATCTCGTGGCCGCCGGAAAGAGTAGCTGCACGCGAGGGAGTGAACCAGTTAAGCCAGTCGTGCTAACGGGACTATTATACAATTCAATCCACTGTCTGAAATTAATATTGCGTATGTGTACTATCAGTAAATGTTATTTAGCAACATCCAAATTATTTTCCCATTCATAAATTGTCTAACAAATTTCAACATCAAATTTCTTGTATGAATTTTGTTTTGTGCTTTGTTTTTTTTATTCGCAATGATTTTTTGTTTTCTACATTTTTGTCACACGCTTTTTCAATGTACTTAAACGTATTTATGTTGTTTTTTGCAGTTGTTTATTTATAGCATCCGACCATTTTTGCCAATACTCGGTTACAGCTTAGGCATCCCCCTAAAGTAGAGATTGTGCACAGTTGTTTTCATAATGATTTTTAGCTTTCAATTCACTGATTCCCAGTTATTGTAAGCATATTTTGTTTTGATTTTGGGAACGTGGGATAGTTTTGTATATCTGTATACATTTTTGATTTCTAATTTTTATTATATATGTTGTAGATAATGAAATGTATTTAGATATTTTAAATTTAAATTTAAGTTTAAGCTTTTAATATCTGAAAACAAAAACTAGATTTGAAATTTAAAGCATAAATTGAAATCTGCTTAAAATAAATTTGTGTGTCTTTAAGTCTCTTTAATTATCACTTTGTCTTTGATGTTTTTAATAAACGCTCCTTAGCTCTAAAGAAAATCAACTTTTCAGCAAATAACAAATAAAAATACTTGACACAAATACGAGTATCTGAAGTGAGTGTAGTACGTGTATCTATCGACATCTGAAAAGGTGTCAGTTGTGATTGCGCATTTGTGGCATGCAAATTGAAGAATTTCCAACGTGGGAAAACGAGTTCAACGTCGTTATTGCTATTGCTCTCACTGTTGTAGTTGTTATTGGAATTGCGAACGCCCCAAAATCAAGTCATGCTGAAAAGCGTTAAAAGTTTAAACAAACAACGTTGCAAGGAAAATCGCTCACGCGTTGCATTTTGTGGCGACATAAAAAAAAAAAAAAATAAAAAAATTGTAAACAAGTAAGAACGTTGCAGTTGGGTGCAACCAATTGCGTGATACTCTGTTCCCGTAGGGGTATTTGATTTATTTAATAAACTTTTAATAAACGAAAAATTTCGGCAATTAGCAAACGTACATGGCAAGCAACAAACGTTTTCACTGTCATGCGCGCACATTAAACGATTTTCTATGCATGCATACAAAAGTCTGCATGCTATTGTATTCTATGAATTGCGATTGAATTGTGAATTTTTCGATCGTTACTTTAGTTTTGTCAAAAGGTGCTCCAGCAGTGCCTTAGTTGGTTTTAGTTAATGAAATTCAGTCCAGGACGATGGGAAGTGGTAAATGCTATGCTAACTGCACTTGGGTGCGTGGGTTCGCAAAAAACATTTTTATATAACATTTTTTTTAGCTTTTTAATTTTATTTATATTTGAATATTTATTATAAAATGGTTGCTGCCAGCTTATCAATTGAACATACCCTATTTATAAACATATGAATTGTTCATTTAAGTATTAGAAACTGCGTTTCCGATTTGCCACGCTGCCATTTTTTCTATACATGCATACACACATAGACAGACAGACGAACAGCAAGACGGACATTGCACAAAACCCATATTCTCTTTTTCCCTTTGGGAACAGAGTATAATAAAAAGAAAACCAGAGCACACACAAGTACCTGACTGAGGCTGAGTGTGTGTACTCAGTCCGGGTACTCGTACTCGAATACATATTTGTACTCACAGATATCGATTACAAACAATTGCTCGTGTATCTGCAGCTATCTGAAAGTTCGTTGCGGTTTTTGGGGCTTGGGCAAATTGTTGCAATATTCACATTGATTGGCAATTTCCAGCATCGCCATTAGCTCAACGATTGCGCCCCTGCCCCGTGGCCTAATCTCCGTCGCAGTTGGCTCACAGCTAATTGTGTACAATTATGCATTAATGAGTGCATCTGGCCAAGAGCACGAACTCAGGTTTGAGAATTCTTGCATGAAATGCTGTTGCATGCACGAGCAAACACAGATGGGCAACGGGACAGCCGAGTGCATGTGTAAGAGTGAAAGAGAGAGAGAGTGTGTGTGAGATAGAGTGAGAGGAGGGGCAGGGAACGGAAACAGCAGCATCAGAGAGATGGGCATAAATGATAGATTTTATACATGAATAGCAACTATTTGAAAATCGATAAATTTTCTAATTGCACGCCACGATTGCATGCTGAGATAATAATAATACTATCGTGTAAATAATGACGCACTCGGAGAGTCGTAAACTTGGGCCACTAACCATACAACTCATGGTATGGTTAGTTCTACGACCGAGACTAACTTCACCAGCTACAACATAGATTTGGATTGTTTGCAGAATAAAATTTCATTATTCAATTGTTCTCCGGTGGAAACAAAGCTTAATGGCCCATTCAAAAGGCAACTTAATGGCAATTTGGAATTTATAGACCGACCGCGCACAAGCGACCTTCTAATTGCAACCCACACACACACACACATACACATAAACACTCACACTTGCACACGCTTCGATTGACTCGCATACCCGGTGGCATTATTCGATAGACAATTTGCACGTTGGCGACAGCGATTTGCATCGGCAAATGCAAAGCATTATAAATCGTTGTAAGCCGTAAAGTGCATTATTCAATATATGCAATTTTGCCAATTAATTACAATTTTGATTAATTTACAAAGCTGCACGAAACGAATATTGATTCAAGTGAACAAATATGCCTTTGTGTGGGATGTGGATAACACTTGACTTCCAAGAATATGTCAGAAAGAGTTATAAAATAAGTATTTAAGCGTTTTGCACTTTTATTAATAAATTCAGTAAAATAAGAGGATTTTTATTTTTTTCTTCAATTTTAACATGCCAATATTTATTGAGTTTTATATTTATTTATCCCCAACTTAGCTGGCCTTAAATTTTTTATTATTCCACCATATGTTCATACAGTATCTGCTTATTTCTTAGCTATTCAGCAACGCCCCATAGGAAATAGTTCAAGTTAAACCATATCCATTGACCTTTGGTAACAAATTTGTTGTTTTAGTGCTTCAAGTTGAATCGGACTTCTCAAGCTTAGAGCAATACGAAATTTGTGTTATTTTGTGCCGCATTTAATTACCATAACGAAAATATATGTATTGTTATTATTCGCTCACATTCATATACATAGGTGTATATGTATAAATGACCTTCAATTGCAAAATTTGTTCAAATGCAAATGTTAAGATTGTATTTTTTTAGGGGAGAGACCTTAGCTTATGGCTCTTTTGCCAAATTATTGGTAGCTATCAAGGCAACACAATTTGCTGTTATTTTTCCTCATTTAATTGATGTGTTGTTGTGATAATAACAATAATAATGGTAATTACTGTAATTATTAAAATGGTTAATTTTAATAACATATTGTTTTTGAGTATTTGGTTTATTGTTGTGTCCGTTTGGCATTGATAATTGACGTCAGCTGCAGTCGCTGTTCATAAAGATCAACAGGTTTTATTTAGTAAAGATTTTATAATAAGTTATTTTATAGCGAATGCATGCGCTAAATAAAAAAAATTTACAGATATGTATATATGTATAAAATTGCAATTAAAATTATTATCTTATCTCATATGCAAGAAATGTACTATAATATTTTATTGGTTAATATATTATAAATATTTATTTTTTTACTTCCATAAATAACATTGCTGGGTATTTTGGAAGACAATTAATAATAGCTGTTACTGCATGTAGTTTAGACATTGTTTTGATGCATGCAGCATGCAAAACGTTTGCTATTCAGTTACATATTTAGATGCAGTTACATGGATAGATTTCTGGGCAAAAAAAAAAAACAACTTTCAACTGCCAGCTTATCGGTTTAGTCAATTAATGTCAGCTTTGATTTCAATTAAGGCAGATAATACTCACGTCTGGCATGCCGATAGTTTTGCCTAATGTGCCTGCAATTACGTACATCGATTGGCATTTAATTAAAACAAATATTCACACACGAATACATACACACTAACACACATACACACTCTTATATGTATCGCGAACAGTAGAAACGCACTCAGTTGCGATGCGGTTAAAGCTTAGAGCGGAGCTGAGTGCTCAGTGTATAGCGTATTCGATATACGATAGGCACTGGAGTTGACGTCGCTTATCTATTCGATAGCGTGGATTTGACAGGTTTAGGTTTTAATTTTATTTTCAGCTGTCTGCTCGCTTATTTATACATACGGCATTGTTTTTGTCTTAATCTGCAAAGATTTGCATTTGCTGTCTACGCAAATGATTTATGCGCTTTGTTGTTGTCGTTGCCGCTGTCATTGTCATCAAATGGATTTTCATTTGCTTGCCTTCCTCCGGATTGTTGTTGTTTCATTAAAACAGCAGCTATTTGCCTTTCAATCAAAATCGTGCCCAGCCGAGCAAAAAGAGCTCTGAAGATCTACTCGATAACCAGTTACATATATACAGAGACATATCTCTCTGAAGGTCTGCTGTCGGAAGTTAAAGTCTAGCCTAGAACTGCCCTTAAGTGGCAGCAAACGGAATTTTAAAAATTCCCAACTGGTTTCTCCATATCAAGTGTGAAATCTGAAATAAAACTCTTTCGCACCTACATTAATCGGATTCAGCTATGTAGCATCCCATCGCTCCTTGAATAACATTATTATTATGATGTATTTTCATGAGTTTTGACACGAAACAAGCTAAACAAATTATATATTTAATTGCTACATGGAAAGTGTGAAAAGTGTAAGAGCATCGAAACTGTTTGTTGCTGTTGCTCAACTGGTATAAATAATAGAAATGTTGCTGAGCCCCGAAAGCCCAAAGATCAGCAGCAACGATTGGAGAAAACACCAGAGCCGCAGACAGAGTCCGAGATCAAGCTCCAGCTAGAGTTGCTGCCGCTGCTGTTGTCAAATGGCAAACATTTGCCAGAACATGAGGAGAAATCCGCAAAAGTATTATCTATGTGTGCGTGGTTGTGTGTTTGTGTCTGTGTGTGTGCACAACAAACACCACATGTGGTCCACGGCAGAGGTAAAGAGTGGCTGTTGATCCATAGCAGCGGGCAGGCAACCCGGCAACCATAAAGCCTGGTTTAGCTCAAGTACTGTAATGTTAACCAGGCAGCGAGCAGATAAACTAATGCGTGTTATGACTTGAGCGGATTGGGCATTGGGTATCCATGCAAGGCAATGCGAGAAACTGGAAAGCAAAGACCAGAAGAAGAAATGTTAATCGAGGCTTATGGTTCGTTAAGAACGTCAACATCAAAATAAATAAATAACAAAAATTGATCTCTTATCAGAATATGATTAAGGTTCTGTCATTATATTTATCATAATAATATGAATAATAAATGTTATAATAAATACGTTTAATATTAGTTGAATAAATATTTTATAAATTTGAAATATATCAAATATATAAAATTAAACTAAGTTCTTAAATTAATCAAAGTTATTATAAAAAATTATTAATTCAAATTAATTGTTTTTTAATTCATTTCTTTATATGTAAAGTAGAAGTCATTTAAAATTAATTTTATAAAATTGTATTTTAAATAAAAATTATAGAACACTACAAATAATGTAAATTAAAACTAAAAAATAAATGATTATAAAAATCAATCAAATAATACAATAATGCAATAGAAAGGTATTTATTTCTAATTCTATATACATACATAAATATAAGAGAATATCTAAGAATCAACCAACCCTTCAATGTCAGCTGTGTTTTCCATTATTTTAATAAGCTGTCTACCAGGAACTGCATCAAAGTTACTTATGGGATATACCTCATTTAAAATTATAATACAGCTTGATTTACAATGAGCTATTTATAAATCTTAATCATGTATCAAGTAATTTCTCTATACCTAGAATAAAAATGTCCAAGTAACTTGAGCTTTAGCCAGTTTCTGAGTTCTCAGTAGCGAAAACGGATTGCAGAACAGAGCCAAAGAAACAGGCCCAACAACTGTGGGCAGAAGAAGCTGAGAGAAAAGAAATATAGATATAGACATGTCGATAAGTTCAAGTTCTCTGCACAAGCAAAATGGTTGAGTGAAGTGAGGGGCGGTGAGACTGCTGTTGAAAGGGGGACACTGAAGAGATTCATCAACAATGAGATTCTCCTTTGCTTTTTGCGCACAGAGGCTGCTGCTGTTGTTCCTAAAAGGGTTAATCTACAAGCAGCCGAAGCAAAACGAAAAGCGTAAGAAAATATATATGAGACAAGAAAAAAAAAAAAAAAAAAAAAAAACAGGGAAAAGAAAAAACAATTATTAAACTAAAGACTGCAAGTCGACAGAGTTTTGACGCTGGATTTGCCTGGAATAAACCCCTTTGGATATAGCCTTGAGCTGACTTTGGCCCGTCTAATGAGTTATTTGCAGCAGTGAAACGAGCGACATGCAAAGCCAACAAGTGTCAACATTAATTTGAAGCAGTCCGCTGTTAATTTCCAATGCGAGTGTCACATAAATTTCTCATATGCTCACAAACACATAACTCTATAGCCATATAGCTATATCTTGTATCTTGTATCTGTATCTTGTGTCTGTATCAGTTTTTGGTTTTTGTTTTTGTTTCAGTTTCAGTTTCTGCAAGCAGCGCATTTTTGCCACACCCTACGCTGAATTCTTTGCTCATTTAGTCTGTCAAATCTTATAAGCAAAATATTGTTGACGCTTCAAGATGATGTGCAAACTAAAGAAAACCTATTATTATTAACGAATGTTTTATACACTAAGAAAAAATTAGGGGCATCAGCTTTTGTCATGAGCAACATATTGTAAAGCATCTAATATATACATATATAAATTTAAAAAATATTGGTATATATTTATGAATATTCTATAGACAATCCAAACATATAACAAGAACATTTAATCTAAGCAATATATATCAATATATCCTATCGAATTATTAAAGTTTTGCTTTGAAAATTATACTAAATGTTCTACAAGTGCAAATTGAAATATTAAGATATAAAAACAATAAGCAGATATTATCTTGTTGGAACTTTTTGTCTAATATATAATATATATATATATGAAAAGAAAAAATCTATATGTTTATGTAATAGGGAAATTCCCTTTTGAAAAATAAAAAGTATTTATCTATTTCTCGTAATATTATAATGCTCGTAATACCCTCAGTTAGGGTATTTAGACATGCACAAGAAGTAGCATAAAATTAAAATAATTTTGTTTTTCGCTTCGGTTCGGTTCAGTCCGTTTCAGTTTTTGTGGTGTCATTTGTTGTCTCTTGGCGGAGTTCATGCGCAGCATGCTAAATTTTGTTGATTACTTTTTTTTTTTTGGTTTGGGTCTGAAATAAGAAGAAGAAGAATTAGAGAGAATATACATATTTACTTATGGCTAACAAAGTTAAATGCCATTAGCATAGCTAAGTACTGCGATCTAGAATAACTATTTGGAATAATCTGGCAGTTGAGCTCATAGATAAAGGCTTCCTATATTATTTCGCCCAAAGCCGTAGTCGCTATATCATAACACGCATAAATAATAAGTATTTAAAATATACTAGGTGTTTAATGATATAATTAAGATTAGTTTATTCGAGTCAAATTATGATAAGATTAGAAGCCGAATATATTGGCTTAGAAGTTTGTAATCTTACATCTGTTTTGAAATTTGTATTGTATTTAAAATTGTTAAATAAAATTATTATACATTTCTCAAGAAATATAGGACAAATAATTTATCAAATTGAAATTAATTTTCCTAAATTTAACATGCTTCATATTTTGGATCAATCTTTTTAAGAACCGATAGCTTAATAGTAAAAGAAAGTATTAAATTGATTAACTTGTACATCTAAAAGTAATTAATTTCATAAATCATTTTTCTGGCTTTACATTATTAGTGTATTAATTATTTAAAAATTGTCTATTTCTCAAAGCATTAGAAATTAGCATTAGAAATATTGAAAATACGAGAAGTTTTTATAAATTTCATATGCTTTAAAGTAGTATATAAATACTAGAGCATGACTGTATTACCAACATAATCTGTGCGCGTGTTTACAACTATATTCCAGCAATCCTTAAAATAATGGTTATATATGTTAACATACTCTTAGTCATATCTAAATGACGACTTTGAGCACTTCTAAATTCTATTCTTTATATGAAGAGGCAGGCACTTTTCCTTCAATTTCTCAGTCATTTGAGTCACGACGCTTAGCATTTTTCCTCTCGGCTTCCACCGATATAGCCATCGGCTTTTTATCACTCCAATGTCCGTGTTCACTTACAATAAACAATAAATAAATGGCAGCCGTGTTATTGTCGGGCGGACCTCTAAGATTCGTATAGCTCATGGCTGCACTTGGTTTGCCGGCAGCCTCATGCTGCATTCATATGATGTGGACTTGCATTAAGCCTGGTCTCAATTTATGTGTTTGCGAGTGTCTGCCGAGCGCTTAAGATAGCATTTATAGGTTCAATGCTGCGGTTAAGCTTGAAATTAATGCGACATCAGCTTTCAGTTGTCCCTTGGCCTGCAAGACCCCCTTCGAGCATGTCTCTACCCTTTTCCTTTCTATCTTTCTCTCTCTCTCTCTCTTTCTCTTGATCTCGTGTTGCTTGCTCTTGGATTTTAAATTCTGCTTAATGATTTTTTATGAATTTATTGCCGCAGCAGCCGGCGCACAATTTGCGCATGCGTTGCCCCCAATGAGGCTGAACTGACGCTGTGAGCATGTGCGCGTATATGTGTGACATAGAGAGAGATAGATAGAGAGAGAGAGAGATAGAGAGAGAGAGAGAGAGAGAGAGAGAGAGAGAGATGGTGCAGCCCACTCTAAAAGGAAACCTTAAGCAACGCTTGAAAAGCAGGCGTGAAAAGTTCGCTGCGCATCAAGGCAAAAAAAGTTGATTTTTTTATTGTTGTTGTTGTTGTGGCAGCCTTTTAAAATTTTAAGTGGCTGCGCGCTCTGGATGGGCATGCTGCATGCATATGGCACATGTTGCAACGCCTACTAAATCATCCAGCAGCATGCCACATTGTGTGCCTCCATCCGCATTTGTTTGCACAAACAAAATAAGAAACATGAAGAACATTTTAAATGTTGCCATACGTTGCATTTCCTGCTATAAACACAAGTATATACATATGTATATGTAAAGTTCTCTTTACACATATATACATATACATAGCATATATTTTCGATCTATGCGCAAGTTTCAATTATTGAATGAATGGAGCAGCTTTGTGTGGCATAAACAACTCCACTCAGAGCTCAAGGCTGAGTCAACACACATGGATTTTAATAGCCAGAAGAACTTGCTGACACAGATCCCAGCACTGTAGTCGACTTGCAGTTGGAGGTTATGTTTTTATATATTAAATTGTTAAATAATAATAAATTGGTTTTCATATTATAATAAATTGGTGCATCGAGCAAACAACATTTTGCTTATACATCAATTATATTTGTGTAGATACATAAATGATTGATAAATTTAAAATGAACCAATTTTGTTGGTATTTTGTGACTAAACTTTTTACTCTAATACGATTGAAATGGTATTAGTATAAGTAAAATTATAAGTAAAGCCGTAGTTTTATAAGTAATTAAAAAAGAACGTATTTTAGCTATTTTATAGCTAAAAACTTAACATAGCTCTTTTATAGTCACAGTTGAGTAATATAATTTTTATTTTATTTTTTTTAATTGTTTAACTCTTAGTCTATATAAAATCTGATACAAGTTGATATAAAATTTGCTTACACATCTGATTTTCAAGATTATATTATTTCAAGTTTATACGTCACACAACTTGACCTACCATGGCGCATGCCTAAAATGCTAAGGTGAAATTTTAATAAAATTCAATTAAATTTCGTTTGGCTGTCTCTTGGACCCTAAGACATAGTGTAAACAAAGGTCAAGACAAAGAAACATGTGTAAAATCTAAGTTTCAAAACATTTCGCTAAAACCTTGATGCTGCTATTTCGCTGGGAATATTTAAAGCAATTAAAGTAACCAACACATACATACATATACACAGATATACATACACACACACACAAGTACAATATATGCAATTCATTTACATATTTAGAGGCTGGCATATCAAAGTGTTGTAAACTATTAACAAATGCTCGATATGAGCTTGTATGTAATTAAATAAATGCTGGTCATTAGAAATGTGAGCGTGAGTTTCATTTAAAGTAAAAAATAAATAATAAATATATGTACAAAAAAAGTATTGTTTTATATATTCGCATTATAATAACAATTTATTATTTTGCAACAGAAGTTCAGAAAGAATTTACAGTTCGTGCCCTCGCCAAGCATTTAAGAGGACAGCATAAATTCTAGATGCATTCCTCATATTAAATACAAATAGTAAAAGAAAACTTTCTTGTTTAAGCTTACAAGGCATATTCTAAGTGCATTCCTCCATAGTTAATCTTAGCATAGAAGTAACTTTCCTCAAGCTGTACTCTTGTGTCTGCTCATAGTTTTTCATGCTCGATTGCTTCAAGGTGACTCCAGTCACGGTGTCATCTCTAGTCGCTAATGAAGGGCCCGCTTTGAAGGTGTTACAAGTTTGTACGCGATTTGATTAACAAACCTGCGACTTCCACGTATTATACGCATTATGTGGGCTACCGATAGGCAAGCGAATGACCATGATCGCCTCTGCCACAACCTCTGGCTCTGGCTCTGGCTCTGGCTCTGACTTTGGCTCAGTGGATTTAACTAGTATTCGAGATTGTGAAGAGCGCCAACTTGTTGCTCGTCTTTATCAATCGCTGTGAATGCGAATTGACAGGCTGCGGACTTGGGCTTTGTAACTGAACTCAAGTGAAAATGATTGCAGTTGAAAAGCGAAGGCGTAACCAGATACGCCTTCAATCGCCAGATCGACTGTAGGAACCACTCGAAACACGTTTTACCTCCGCCTCTCCTTCTCTCTGTCGCTCAATATCTTCTTCTTTTTTGCTGCTTGAGAAATGAAGTGCAAAGGCGTCAGTTTGCATTCGATGAATTTCAATCACACGCATATCATTTGCCACTTTAAAGCTAATGAATAACAATTCTCAATTGATGGAACATTGAATGTGGAAATGGAATTATATAAATTATATTAAATTGACAATTCTCGTTGATTTATACAATTTCTATTTGCATTTTGAGCTTGCCTTTTTTTTAAATTTTAATATTAAGTTTTAAGTATTTATGTTCATAGTCCTCCCAACTCTTCATAAAAAAATTATGATTAATTGAGGGATTAATTACATTTTTTTCAAATAGAATAAAATTAGCTTCTCAATATTGTGTGCCATTTATTGACTTTTCCATTTATATGGCAAATTTTCTCTTGATGTCAGTCTTATATTATATTTTGGCAGCTCTGAAATGGTCTTTCAATAGCATTTGATTCATTTTCGCTGAAATTTCCAGTGAAAACTGTGCGAAACATTGATAAAGCATCAATCAATAGATATTTCCCATGCGCTGCAAGGGCTTTTTAAGGCCGTAAATCATATGGCCCAAACGTGGATTAGCTAAAAAATAAAAATAAAATGAAAAGAAAAAACACCTTGCCATAAATCTTTGAGACTCATTTGGTTGCAACTGAAAATTGAACTCGACTTTGGCTACGGGTTCTGCGTTTCATTTTTGTTTGGCGCGCTTTCTGTGCCCAGTTTTTGCAACAAGCCTCTCACGCAGGCCTCCCCAATTGGTCGACCTTCAAATGGCTCTGCTTCACACGCACACACATAGAAAAGAGGTGGAAGAGAGGCTAGAGGTAGAGGTGAAGGTAGAGGCAGTGAGAGAGATACACACGTATGAACAGAGATCACGCCACTTGAAGCGCTGTTGCCACGTTTCTGAGCTTGAGTTGCTTGTCCGTTGGGTACGGTGAGGCCTGGCCTGACGGAAATGTTGCCAATCGGATGAGCACGCAAAAGACGTTGATGTTTACGTTTACCTGAAGGCGAAGGCGATGGCGATGGCGATGGTGAAGGCAGCTCCGGAGCGATCGGTAACATGTTTTATGCATCCGTAGCAATGTTGAAAAAAAAAACTTATATGTATATGTATACAAACTTTATACAATGCTAAGAAGAAACCAACGGCAACAACAACAGCGAAATACTTTTAAAGGCAACTCGAAATGGCGAAGGTCGTTTAAAGGCAATGTACAGTTTATGTTTTGTATACCCTCTACGCATAGAAAGTGTTTCATTGAGGGTATAGCGATTTTCTGCGAGTTTGTGTAACCCACTGAAATTTTGGCTATATGGAAATTATATAAGAGCTGCATTAATTTAGACTCCGTCAGCTATCTATATCTATCCATACCTACTTGGTATGATTAAGAATTATGTACCATATTCAGAGTATCTCTCTCTTTAAAATACTAACATTAAAGAGTTTACGCTATTCGTTGCGGTAAAACATTTTCATTGTTGTGTTTTTATACCCTGAACCCATTGAAAATGGGTTAGCAGGGGTTAGCAGAGCGCGCGCCTATTCGTGCGTAAAGAAGAAGAGTATCACCTTTTTTGGGTTCAGGGTATCTCGTAGTCGAGCCGTCTCAACTAGAGCCTTCTTACTTGTTTCATTTATTTTGTATTTTTTGTATATTCATGCTTACCCAGAGAGTTACTTTTGAGCGTTACGTTCAGTAGTAGATCGTCGAGATTTATTTGCAAGACTGAACGACATTGATAAGAGTCGCCTAATTGCTGCTGTGGCGGACGTCAACACAGTTTTCGAAATTTTCAATATGTTATCTGTTTGTTTTGTACGCTGGTTCCCATCGTAAAGCTGTCGACTGGTTTCCTTTTGGGCGACGCGCTCCGATTTTGTCAGTGGTCGCTCGATTTGTGGTTTTCTTTTTCATTTTGCCAATTCGCCTCTGATTTTGAAGCGAGTTTCATTTGGGGAGTTGGTCAGCAGCAACAGCCATCGCCGCCTGATTGCTTCTTACATACTTGGTATGTGGGTCAAGCGGCGACACTCGTGGGGCCTCACGCATAATATCTTGATGGATGTATTACACACAAGTCCAGTGGGAATCGCAAGATATGAACGTGAGGTGTTATTATCTGCTGTACATATTTATTATTGCCACCGAAATATGAAATATGAAGTCCTACATTGTAAGTATTTTAAGTACAAAACGGAATTTTGTACCCGGATCTTGAGGTAGGACATTAATGATGTACTTTGGCTATTTAGTTAATGTAATGGAGTAGCATAGTGTAGCGTACTATTTTAAATACATTTTTGTATAGCATTTCTGCAAATAGTTCTAAACAAAGTAAAGTATTCCTCAAGATCTATTGTAGCCATGATGACTAATATTTGTAATTGTAATTTCTTTCAAATTTTGTGCGTTGTAGTTAAATTTCATATTAGACTTTTTCTTTGAATCGCTGCTCTTGAAAAATCTTCCTTTACGATATCGCTGCAAAATATTATATAGTTAAACTGCATAATTATTCGGTTCTCTTTGATCTTTGAAATATTTCTCTCAAATTATTATAGCTCAAATTATTATAATAATTGTATAAGACTTGACTCTCTGCTCATTAAAATTTCCCTATCTCTCATTTATCGTATCATGTCAATGTCTATTAAATTGTTTAGCCACACAATTGGCAGACAATTAGGTTTCAATCGAATCTCTGATCATATTTTGGTTTTGTGCGCCATTGCATAAGCACTTCATATGCACGGGTACAACTGATATACATATACATACATATACATATAAGAAATAAACTTTCTACAATTATTTTGAACAGTATTGAACTTTTCTTCTACTTCACGCGATTTACGCAACTTTCACGAACGGCAACACACCACAAAACCACATGCAACACCACCAACAACAACAGCAACATTAACAACAACTACAACAGAGACTACAATTTATGGCTGCAGCAGCCGTTTGCAGTGAAATGAAAAGCTCCACTAGCCTGGCCCACGCAATGTTAAGTTGAAGAAACAAAAAACACAAGAAAAGCAACAACAACAGCAGCAGCAAAGAGTGAAAAACGAAACCCTTTAGGAAATTTGTATGAAATCTGGCAATGGATGCATAAAATCCGTTTAAAATCGCTGTGTTTGAGGTAAAACATAATGCAGCAACTGCACCTCCGAAATAACACCAACGCAGACCCTGGGGCTACGATTTTGGAGGCGCTGTTTTTGGTTGGGCACACGATGCACATCGGAGCGGGATCGCCGCACAGTGGGCGTCATCCGAGTATCAATAAAAATTATTGTGAAAACCTCAATGTGATGAAAAAACATCTCTCGATAGTGTTGCGCTTGTAAAGCTGCAGATTGAAAGCCAATTAAATGGTATCAAAATTGATTTAAGATCTTAATTTAACAGTTTTTGTTTGCTGCTTTTGTTATCAGATCTATCGCTGTTAGAGATCTGTTAAGTTAACAGTGTTAACTACTTATACTGTGCTAATTACAATGCTATGCTAAAGAAGGTCTTATAAAAATTTGAGTAGAGAAAATTGGTTATGTTATTAAATACAGCAATGCTGTTAAACTATTATGTTAACAGCAGTAGCTTCTAATATACTTTCGACTTTAGGCTAATATAACAGAATAGTAAAAGATGTTAAAAAATGCAACTTTTTCGTCGGCTGAAAAGGCTTTGCACAATTTATGAAATATTATGATTTATTCAGTAAACATAGTTGATTTAAATGATTTGTTCTAAAATATTAATATTTAATGAAAAAGTGTGACTTATTCAGCTAAAATAATTATTTTAAATAATAATTTCTATCAGTTACTACTACAAAATAAAAACTTAATCGTATGCCCACTGTAAGTGCATTGGATATACATACATATGTATGTATTTTTACGAATGCACATACATACATAAATCGAGTATAGAGTCTATCTCGGCAGATCAGACTGTATTGGCTTGGGTTGCATCGCATCGTATAGTGGCTGGCTTTATTAATGAGTTTAAACGCACGCCTAATACGAAACGCCAGTGGTGGCAAGATTTGTGGATATCGAGAGCTCTGCTAAGACAAAGATTAGGCCAACTATACGAAGATCGTGGCACTGCGGGGGCGTCATTGGCGTTGGCAGCACATCGCATATCAAAATGACACCATTATGGTATTAGGCCAATCGTTTGTTATTAATGTGTGTGTATGTGTGTGGGGGATCGTGCCACACATTATACGGGGGCGAACAGCAACTGCCACACGTTACGGCCCTCGGCTGGTAAATAGCTCGTCTCTATGCTGCTTGTAACTGGCTAGAGATCCATTATTTATGCTAGTCCACTAAATTATTCCATTGACCAAATTCGATTTGGTAAAAGCTATTTATCAATGTTTTTTTTTTTTTTTTAATTTTGCATTGGTATTCTTTTTCGTCTCGTTTCAGCTAAAATTCCTGGAATCCCACCTCTACACAATTAATGAATGAATCTGTATGGACAGGTGAGTGGTAGCGTTAAATAATTGATAAGATGAGCTGACATCTATTGACTGGTATTATAAATGTGTCATTGAACTTATATGGAGCTGTGCTACATTTGATGCTTGATTGCCTTTCTATGCGATTTTCAGAAAAATAAAGTTAGACGTGAGAGAAAGAAAATCAGACTATGGCGGGATGAAACATAATATTTCAAAACTAACATACTGTGTTCGTATAGTTCTACCTGTATATGAAATCTAATGGGTAGTATGACATTGATTGGAAGTTAGCCATTAGCCAAATTTGACGCTTGAACGACATTCTGTGGCAATTGATGGCATAGCATGATATCTCTATGCATATCTGTATGGCGTTTAATTTGTCATATGTCATTGAACGTATATGGAAGTTAGCTAATTGATATGTCTGCTCGCCTTTCTATGTGATTCTCATGCAAATGGAGATGAATATATAACTACGAGAGACAGTGACGCGTTGTAGAACGGGTTTCCCCATAATTTTCACAAAATATGGTATATATCCATATAGCTATCTATTATCAAATCAATAACTTGCCTCGAGCAGAATGCATACCAATCTTCGTGTGTATTTATTTAAGCAATTACAGAAATTTTTTCATATGTGTGGAATTTATGTGTTTGATTTTGCACTGACAGTTGATAGTGACAGCGCTTGAGAAACAAAAAAACACACGCCAATCGGCCGCCGGCTGGCGGTTCAAATTCGCAGACAAACTCAATTTTTGTGGCCAATTTCGTCTTGTATGCAAATTTTTCGTGTGGTTTTTTAATTAACGTAGACACAGTTTAGTTGCTTTGTATAGCCATTTGTGCACTTGTTTGGCTGCAATTCCGACTAACTATTATATACCCGCCCAAAAATCTAATATTGAATCACGATTCGCTGTCTTTGCTGTTGTTGTAGCGCACTTGGCACATAATTTTCGTAATATTTAGCTATGCTAATCGGGCTCATTAATCAGACCTGTTAACAAAAACTTTGAGCACGAGCCAAAAGGGCTCGACAGAGACCCAAACAGTAAATAAAATTCATAAAACACGTAGTTTTTTATATTTCTGCTTAAATGGAATTGATGGAACTGTAAAGCCGAGAAAAGAGCTCATAAATGTAGGCAAATATTACAAAAGCAACGCACATACCCAATGGAAAATTGAATGCCAGATAAATTCAAGACTTAATGAATAATGCAATTTTGGAATTAACATTTCAATTAGCTGAAAAATATTGGATTTTATTTAAGTGCTAAATATATGTTAGCTTGACTAAGCTTTAATAATCTCTGAATTTCGATTTTTAACTACTTATCGAAAACCAATTTGAAGTCTTATACTCTGTCAAACTGTCATTAAACATGTAAAGCTTGGAAGAAGGAAAATTAAAATTAAATTAAAATTAAAATTTTTTTTATGCAAACATATAATTTTATTTAATACGGCCTTTAATAAGACTTAAGGCTACATAGCTCTACACCTCAAATACTTTTATAAATTTCCACATGGGCATTATAAGGTAAACGCACGTGCCAGCGAAATGTAATCGCAGCATCCAGAAAAGAAAAAAAAAAACAAAGAAACAAAACAAACAAAAAGTGAAAAGGAAAGAGAAAAAATCAAACCGTACGAAAGTTGAAAGCAAACATGAAAATGAGGCACAAAGCTTTGGGGAAATACAATAGGCCACAAAAAAAAAAGAGAAAAAAGCCGACGCACTTTTCGCTTTTGAAACGAAGCAAGCGGAACGCGATCCATGTTGCACTACCAAGGCATAGACCCAGAGCTGATGAAATGTGCATGATTTGTTTATAATTTACACGATCCGATCCACATGCCCCTCTCCTGCTGCCATTTCCCCTTCCAAATTCATGTAGTCAGCGCGTGCGCGGCTCACAGCTCACAGCTCACGGCTCACGCCTCACGGCTCGTTGAGCAGCCGCACAAAATGGGCGAAAGGGGGGCCAAAAAGGTGTCGAAAGCGTAGACAAATATTACACATTTAATTATGACAAGTCAACGCGGTTGGACCTCTATCTAGAGATGATGAAGCCCCTTCAACGCCAACTCACCAAGAAAATTACATCCAAAAAGTTCAAGCGAAAAGCAGTTGAAAATTATCATGGGATGTTGGAGATAATTTCGTAGGCTTTTTGACACTGAGATGATCTTTACACTTGAGGGAATTCTACGAATAGATAATCTAGATAAGTTATGTATATGAAATCCAAGTGGAATTATAAATAACATTTCATATAGTTTATTGGGCGTACTTGAAGTACAAAACATAAAAACAGTATATGGAGCTAAGAACAGAACTACGAATTTCATCTCAACTAAATTTATTTACCCAAAACTTATGTTTTATAAGGTGCATTGCATTAGGTACTCGGATTTCTGAGTAAATTCTCATACAGCACACTGTGATCCTCTCGGATGTGTCGTTGTAGGCGCAGCAGTTTGCGGTGCAGCTTCAGATATGGTTGCATGCTGGCCGTCAAGCTGGCTAGGAGGCCCTCTCGAACGAGCTTAACGGTGCTCAGTTGATAGAGATTACCTGAGGCAATCATACAGGTGAGATCATCGTCGCGATTCTGCAGCAGAACCAAATGCTCCTCGATCTTGTTCATGCGCAACTTGAGCTCCTCCTTTTCGGCAATTAGATCACGCTCCCGTATCTTTTGATCGAACAGATATTCCATGACTTCTTCAGATATATTTGAGTACTGTTGTGCCAGCGCCATGTTGTTTTAAATTAATTTTTTTTGGGGAGAAATTACAAATTTTATGTAAATAAGATATCTGATTTTTGAAAGTGTCAAACTAAGTGTCGACACGGACACTCAGTTCGACATGAACGACAGAGGCAGACTTTTCCGATTGGATATTTCAATTGCCATTTGATCAGCCAGAGTCTGGGTAGATCATATTACAAATATAGTTTATTATTTATTTTTATTGGTTGTCAAGTTTAGCTAACCTCAGATTCCTATAAAGCGAGTCGGGGCCATAAACAAAGGGCCATAGCAATGTTATGTTAATAATAATAATAAATTATCAACACCTTTCGATAGACTCACTCAAATTCTGGGTAACCCCCTGCTCGCCTCAGTCTTGTTGATTTTAGCTATTTAAAAATAATATCCGACAAATGCTGCGGATAAGAGTTTTGAATTGTTTAAGATTCAATGCCCTTCCACAGATCGATTTGTATTGTCTTTTGTCGTGGCTAAACATAATTTTGATTTATGTAAATTTACTTAATGGCCTTTTGTTGTTGACTTTTGTCAAAGTGCTAAATGGCTAAGCATATTTCTATTCTCTTTCAGTTATTTCGCAGTGCTTGGTAGTATTTTCTTTTTAGCTATGCGCCAAAATTTGTGTTAATTAACATGACGTTGAAATTCTAGAGTGTGACGATGCTTTATACAACTTTAATTTCAATAATATGGAAAACTACTAGAGTGTGAACTAATTACAATTTAAATATGCTTTGTCTTAATTCTACATTTTTGTCTAATTTCTATATTTTTTAATAGTATTTTGTAAACTTGTTTAGACACTCTATTTTATTTTTGGTATTTTTAATATTTATTATTTATAATATTTATAATATTTATAATATTTATAATATTTATTGTTTATTAAAAAAAAAATACGTCTGGAATTATTTATTGAAATAAATACATGTGCTCAAGCAACTGTATGTAATGCATGCCTGAATGTCTGGCACATTTATAAATATTCCCGCAATATATCTGATATCTGATCCCTGTTATGGCTTACAGCAAAATTTTGTATTTGGTACTTATATCTTGTAAGTAAAGTATGTAAGGTAAGAGAGTATATTGGTTTTCTGCAAATATATTAATTTAGGGCGAGACAAATCGAGAATTACTGTTTCATCAACTGTCCTTTTAAAACTAGATAATTGGAAATTTATAAATATATTCATACATACCCGATACTGCTAGGTGAAAATATCGAGTAGATATGATATTACCTATCAAATTGCAGTCTTATCAAATTTCCTCGGTTATTCAGTTATGTTCCTATTGACAATATTTAGAGCTCGATTTTAAGCTTTCCTTGATCTGATGCCTAGCAAACTCTATATCTAACAGTTTAACAGCAATTTGACAACCTTTTAAACTGGATTGCCATTGATCTACACACACATATATACCTATAAATAATATGGCACAACAAATTCGAAATATAAATCAGGTTAAATCAGGTTTTTTATTCTGAACTGTGAACGAGTATTATGCAGTCGGTAGCGCCTGACGATAAAGTTCTTACTTGTTTTACAATTGTTTGGTCAACTTTCGCATTGCCTGGAAATACAAGTTTTTATATCATTTATATGGAAGACCACACACGCTATACATACAGATGCGGCAGCAAACTATAGCTGGGGTCATTTATGAGCATTTAATCCTTTTCTTTTGGACTATACAACAACAGCAACAATAACAACAACAATGAGCATTACCAAAAAAGGGTGCGTTCCATGGGACATTCGAGTTGATTTATAAGGCTGTCATACGGTGTGCCTCATATTTCTATGGCTTTCACTGTCGCCCATAAATTTGTGTGAGCCGCAACACCCACAGCGAGTGAAAATTAACTTGAAATGAAGACATTAAACGAGTTGCCAACAGATATATATGTATATATTTGGGTATATAAAAGTCAAGGAAGGCGTGCCAATTGAAATTTATATAAATTCCGTTTTCTTGGCTTCTGGATTAGAGTCTTGGCCACACCTCTTTCAGCAGCTATTCCCTATAAGGCCACGGCCGAATATCTCTAAATAGTTTCTCGACTTCAGTCAATTGGGATCGTAATTGTGTCTATTTTTCTGGCTTTTACCAGACAAAAGTTTCTATTTACCTTTATGACTTTACAAATTTTCGCTTTTAAGAGTTACAAATGAAAACTAACTTTGTGTGTGGTCTACAAAATGTTTTCTTTTTTTATATTTCTTAAGCAATTCGCTAAAAACAATAAGAACTTGTTTCTTACACACTCAGTTCATGTTACGAAAACACCTTTTGAGCGAAGTGTTATGATTTTATACTAGACAAGAGGCCAAACTAGTTGTACTTATGACAAGTGTCATAAAAACACAAAACACAGTAATTGGCAAGGTTTCGTTGAAAGTTAAAGAATCGAAAGAGATGGAAGTTACAGGCTAACTGGTGTAGTGAAAATCGGTTTTAATAATAACAAAAGGATTTAATTGTTCATTAAAAAAAAAAGAAATGTTTTTAGTCTTCAGAAAACATTAGTTAGATGACATTCAAATTAATATATAAAATGAATATTATTAATATTGAATTTTCTCAGTATCAACTTTTATCATTAAAAATTAATATATAAAATGAATATTATTAATATTGAATTTTCTCAGTATCAACTTTTATCGTTAATAAGCAGAGTCAGATCAAACGTCTAGTTAAGACGAGTCTCTTTAATTCGCTAATTCTCACCCACTTAAGAATGTCGCATGTCGCAGTCGCATGTCGCATGTAATGCAAATAATTTGCACAGTGTCTGTCATAATTGTGTGGACCGTTGCGTGCTGTCAGCTGGTGGCCATTAAGATGGCGCGACTTCTCTGACTATGAAGACATAGCAGTCGGTTGGTGTGATTATGGCATAGCCTTTAATTTGACAACTGAAAAACATGAAATGCCAGCGAGCAACTCATTAATCTGTCTATATAAAGAATGTTTCCAACAAATCTCAGTGAATTGAAAACTCAAAATCAAAAATCTTTGCTCGTTTTATGCTTTTCGAAAAGTTGTAAATTGAGTTAGCACCAAAAAAGGCGAATGCTGCTCTAAATTTTTATCGTACTTCTAAAAATAAAACAAACAGAAACAGAAAAAATACAAATAGAAGAAAAAATCAACTTTGTAATCGATTTGTGCGAATTTCGTTGCGAGTTTTCATTTCGATGCTAAAGTGTCTGTGGCCTGATTCATGCTTGGAATATTTAATTTTCTGTTTTATTATTATTTTTTTTAACTGCGATCATTAGGGACACAGCAGGTGGAAATGTAAAAGATCAATATGTTGATATTGTTGTTGTTCCATAAATTTGGAATTCATAGCGCGAGAGATTAGCATATAAAACTCAGCCACGGCCCATTTTATTAACGCTACAGTAGGAGTTGTTAAAGCCTATTTATGTCGCTGCGTTATATAAGAGAAAAAAAATCAATATTGATAAATTAGTTTGACTACAATAAATCGTCATTTAAATGAAATCATCGTAAAGTTATTTATATGTAAATCGGGCTCGAAGAGCATGCGGGAAGCTTGGGCGGATCGGCAAAACAGAATATCGAAGAAAGATATGGATTTGATATGGTAAAAGAGAGATGTGGTATGTAGAGGGTATTAAATTGAAAAATATTTAAAAAAAAATGTGGATAAGCAAATTTGAGAGTGAACGAGAGAAAAAATGTAAACTTCCTAAAATACGAATAGGCCAACTGAACGGAGTTAATGAAATGAGATATTGAATTATTTTATATTCCTTTTCAAAATATGGAAAATTAACTAAAATTATTAACTAAATTAATTTAATTAACTAAATTCTACATAAGTTTATAAAAAAATGTTTTATTTTGTTAATTTATCTGAAATGGAAAGATATATTATTATTCGACTAAGACCTACAATACATAAATGGAATTGCTTCGATGTGACTTATATAATCATTTCCAGGCAATTTTCTTTAGAAACCTTAGGCCTTGATTGAGCTTCTTTATTAAAATTCTTATCCGTTGCTAGTTATCTTTTTATTCCATCTTTCAGGTAGCAAGTAGTATGGATTACGCTTTAAATTGAATTTCCGTTTTTGAAGTTATTCAACAATAAGCTTTCTTTATAAGAATTGTAGTGCGATACGGCCAGGCCTTGAACGAATGACCCTAACAAATGGGAATCGGAAAGGGCAATGTTTGATGTGGTAAGGCATCACATTGAAGCGGCTCAAAAGTTTACGCCAAAGTTTACGCTCGTAACTTGTTTCTTAGTGTTGTGCTGCAGGAAAATTACATTGTCTTATCTGTTAACATGATGGGGTCGTTTGAGTTAAAACTATATATACTGTACGCGATCATAGCTCCAGTTATTTCTGATTTATAGCTAAATCTTCGATTAGAATTAGAATTGTAAAGATTACGAAGAATAGGAAAATTTAGATAAACTTCATTTTTGGGTTTCACAGGCTATCATAAATGAGAGCTAAGCATAACCCATTTGTGGCAATATTGATTTTTGCAGCATCGAAAGTTCAGTTCCGATTGGATTCTAGTGGCATCAGTTAGGTTCAATCGAAGTAAACCGGTTTCGAGCAGCTCTTTAAATTATGTCTGATTTAGGCAGTCTAATGTGCAAGATATTGTTCGCATTTGCATTGGGTTTATTCGAATATGAATATATATGAATATAGTAAATAGTCGCATAATTTAACATATATTTGGGTTCGATGCACAAATTAATGAACGCGCTTTAAGCGCTGCTCAGTCATTTGCTCGTTTATTAATTTAATCGACACTTGATTTGTTTCGATTGGAAATATTTACACAATTCCCAAATGAAATATGTAATGTAATTCGTTTTCAAATTAGTTGCCAAACGCGCGTTGCTCAAACTCGGCTTTCCGCATAGATTCGAAATCTTTTGAAGGCGGGCGCTTGCGCCTTTATCTCCTCTAAATGTTGTCATAAATTTACGAGTTGTCAATTTGAGCTTGAACCTGAGCAGCGGTCTGGGTCGCCGACTCATATATTGTATTACATATTGATAAATTATGGCAGCTGCCTTAATTTTCAATTATATATATTTTCGTGAAACCAGGCTTGGGCATTTTCTTGACATTAATTTTTATTATTTCTAGCGCATAATATTTTATTGCTCGTTCAAGTTTTAGGAAGAGTATATTCGTTTTATGTCATGTATGTTTTGCTGCCTGGGAATTTATAGCTATGAAAAGTTAAAGTCTTGAAATTTGAAATAACAGTCTTAGATCGTCCAATTTTGCAATCTGATTACAAGATTTACAGACCTTTAAAAATAAACCGATATATCCATTATCCCGAGCTTAGTCCCAAATATTGATTTTCTATACATCGTGAACGAGTATTGTGCAGTTGGTTGTATTAGATTTGGTGACTTCAGTGCATTTCGTTTTTATGAGATTTGTTGGAAAGTCGCTTAGCATATTTTTGTTTTTTTTTGTTGTTTTTTGTTTTTGTTTTAATTGTTTGGACATAAACTATGCGAGACCAAAGTCTTTTAATCGTGGCTAACAAGCTTCTAATTTATGATCCATCTAATTTATATCCATAAACACATGTAGTATGTAGTATATATATACATATGTATATACATATATATAAATACTTCTTTTAATGCTCTAGGCTCATAAAAGGCGATAGAAAGTATGATATGGAAATAGTTTTATCGCTAAAATATATTTATTCATAAGTACATAACGGCTGCGTGCAGGGTACTTTCCAGTCGTTCATTCTGATTTCATTTAATTGTTTTGTGTCAGTTCTTTAATGTTTTTGTATTGTCCTCAATCGATGTGCACTTAAGCAAGTGGAAGCTCACTCTGGTACATTTTGTCATATTTCATCTCGCGCTTCCTTCATTGGCTTCAATTCTATTTTAAGGTCTTTTTAATTTGCATTCGGAATCAGCAAATATTGTTGATTGGACGAGACACATTGCGAGAGTGAGAGGGCTGTATATGGAGAGGGACAAAGACAGAAAGAGAATGAATAAATCTGCACTTTTGCGATCCCGATCATTTCAATAACTAATAATTTATTGTTTGGCTGGTCATAAACTTTTAGTGCCCAGTGTGAGAGAGAGAGAGTGTGTGTGTGTGTGTGTGTGGCAGGCACGTTTTGAAAGTTTTAGATTATGACTATGGATAAAATGAAATGGACTTCCCGTTGTTAACTAAATGGTGTAAATAATATATATTTATCGCTTATTCTAACAAAGATATTCATTTGGAGTGCGAATAAAGCCAGTAAAATTCCGCAGATGCCTGCGCTAAGAAAGTTTTGACCCATATATAGATCAGAGATAGACTAAAAATGTTGTGTTATAATTTAGAAAAGAAAAAAAGAATTTCTTTAATTTTATGAGCATTTAAACAGCTGGATAATTTGATAGAAATTGTCTAAGGTAACTGAAAGAACAGCATTGTCTACGCGGGAACACAGTCGATACTCTATTTGAAATGCTTTAGATTTGTATAGCTAACCAAATAATATAAATTTTGTGTTATCTGCTCAAGTCATATAATTCTGAACGCAAATATTGATGAACGAGAGAGCTGAGCAATCAATTTCCTACCCCTTTAACGTATTGGAAACCTTTCATGTTCATATTCATATTCAAAGTTTGACAGGTGAAACCCATAAAAGATCCGGAAGGAAGGAAGGGTCAGGATTACACTCTGCGCTCTGCACTCTGCACTGTGCAGTCTGCTCTTTGCTCGAGTGATAAGGGCAACCCGAAATTCTTTGCCACTTCCGTGACTCACGTGCAGTCAAAGCAATTGAGTCGAGGGTCGCCTAGTGGACATTAGCATTACAATCAAAGTAAAGTCGTAAATTAACAGAGACCGAAAAATGCAGCAAAGCTGCGTCGCCGTCGTCGTCGACGTCTCTTGGTGCTACCGTAATTAGCATATTTAGTCAACGTTCCAAAAGAAAAACTCGTAGCACAAATCACAGACAATGAACGAATGAATGCAGGTAGTCGTAACATATATTGTCATAGGTACATGGTTTTTCGATTCTCTGTTGCCCTCTGCCCACACTGAAACCTAGGTGAACAACTGCCGATTTCTCGCTGCATGCTGTGGCATAAACAGAACTGACTCCAGAGACCGATCCTCAGTGATCTTTTCTACTACATTCGCCGTTTGTATTTGTGTTTCAATAAAACCAACAGCAGCTGTCCCAAAAGTCAAGGCAATTGGCAACAGGACAACAGGACAACTGCGATTCTGCTCTGAGAGATCTTTAAAATTCTGTCGTGGGCGAAACCGATCTTTTTACACAGATCATAAAGCAGACACAAGTGTCTGTTCATGGACTCAACTCTTCAAGAGAATTAGAACGTTTCTCGAATTTACATTTTTTATTTTCATCTTTAAAATAAAAAAATATTTCCTACTTCCCATTAAAGATTATTGTATAAACTTAATAAGTATTAAATCTAGTGAGTTTCTTATGGATTAATTTTTAAACAACCAACCGATTATTATATATATATACATTGTAACGTTTGCTCAACAACCAAATTCGAGTCTGAAAATTCATTTCAGCTTGAGCATAATCGGATATATCCATAAAACGTCTAGTATAGTACCAGTATATGAGTTTTAATGGACACGCGTGGTTATACGATAAGATCGCATTGCCCTGACTGCCTGACGTCGTCTTGTATATCACGTGCCCTTATGCGGCGCGACGTTAATGTCAATTTGTTGGGCTACCAAATTAAAACGCAGACTCAGCTAAGAATTGTCCTTGTTCTGGGCACGTCCCAGCGTCAGTCGATGTTCGACAATCGGCGTTCGATGTCCGACGTCGCGTCGTCTGTCAATCCAGGCAGTATACTGGGCGACGATTCCAACCATTTGAGACGAGCCGAGCCAACTCGGGTTGTAGTTGCAGCCAGTAAGTAGTTGGCTGTCGTTGTCGCATGATATATGATTGCCCTGCCCTGCTGCTGCCACTGCAACCGCGCCCAACATCAAAACCCAACGCTAAGCCCCCTAGGCCCAAGCCCAAGTTCTTCTTCTTCTTGTTGTTGTTGCTGTTGCCGTTTGAGCTCGCTGCGCAGGCCGAAGCCGGTTCTCAACACAAACATCTTCGTGGGCTGTGCACATCGCGTCGGCGTCTTGTCCCCTTTGCTTTGCTCTCTCATTCGAACGTTCGCTCTCTCGTTCATTCTCTCACTCGCTCACATGCTTGCTCTCTCGTTCACTGTTTTGTTGTTTCCACGCTCTTCGTTCCGTGACTACTGTTGTGAGTGTCGCTCCGTAGCTCAGTTTGTTTTTACTCGCTGTGCGGTTAACTTCGGCATGCGCGACGCGCTTAAAGAGTAAAATCAAAAACTTCGTGTCGTATCTTCCGGTTACTTACTTTACCTACTAAACCCCAACCCAACAACTACAAATGAGGAAAATTTCTGTTTATCATCTGTGTGGTGTACGCATATGTTTTGAAACCAATTGATGATTGAAACTAATTGTGAATTGAAATTGTGAATTGTGAATTGTGCGATGAATTTGTAATCTCATCATATGTTATCGCATCTCAATAATAAATATTTATATAAACACAACTCTTTGGCAATCTGCCCAGTTACTTCGCTGCCGAAGCTGAATGGAGAAGCATATATAATCTGTTTACGCGCTACGTGACAATATATAAAGTAAGTTCGATTTGCTCTTAACTGATTATTATTAATCAGTTATGCATGGGCCATGTGGAAAAGTATATAAACGTAGCTCAATATCGGACCTAAATTAAAACTGAACGCTTTCTCTTAGCCCACATGATTGCTTGTTATGTGAATCAGAGGACCTTTATATAAATAACTATAACGTGTCGCAATTATTGCTGATTTGTATTTAACTAAATACTCTAATACTACAGATCCAATATATACAGTTATTAAAACCCCTTTTTAGCCATTGAAGAGTATTTGGACTTTGCTGAATGTCTTGGGACAGAAGGTCTAGTTATAAATTGACTTATGTATATAGTATAATTGACTTTATAATAAGACAGGTTTTACCAGATCAAACATTAGATGTTGACAATCCAACAGACGAGTAGATCCGCAATATATGCAAATAGAAAAAAATTCCTGCTTATTCCTCATTGAATCAAAAACTTTTGTTCTCTATCATTGCAGCATGTTAATTCTAAAATATGACAAAATGCAGCATCAGCTATGGCTTCTACTTCTGTTATTCTTAACCCTACAAAGCCCTCGGAGCACACGGGCTCTACTGAACGGCTATCAGACGCACTCGAACTTTGAGTTACTGGAAATTGATTCGCGTTACATATCATATCAAGGTAAGTTTTGGATTATCAAAAAACAAAAAAGTTACAAAACTATGTCAATTGCCAAGCAATCAATCAATCACTTGAAAAATACGAAAATTCTGTCCATATCTCAGGCAGTTGTAAGTAGTATGTTTATTGCGCAAACGCCTGGATGTCCAAAGTCTTGATAGAGATGTCAGTTCCAAAGAATCTTAACACCTCTATACTATATGTCCATATGTATATATACTTATATGAGTATATATTCATACTGTGTATATAACAATATCTGCGGGTCTTTTAATCAGAAAACGCTTCGTGTTTATTGTTCAAATATTTACGTTGCATTGTCTCAATCTGTGCTTTTTGCATGCCTGTGGAATGCATTTTCTGAAGTACGACTTCTCGATGTGCAAACTCAGCAACAAGTTTTGTTGACTCTGATTTTCATTTTTATAGGCATTTATTTTCTTATTCTGTTTGTTTCTTACGAGTCGAGGCTTTTAACTGTATTTTACCTTCCTTAGTTATGCAATGCAAAAAAGTCATATAATATATGTAAAGTAAACATGATTTGTTGCACACTCTGTAATCAGAGGAATTATTTATTTACAAATATGGATAAATATTTCAAATAAACGAATAAACATAAAGATCTCTGAAAAATCCAAAGTATTTGCATAAATATTTTGTGCTTTTCTAGTTTTGTCTAGACTATCATAATTTCATTTTCAATTTCGATTTCGATTCCGATTTCATATTATTAATCAAATTTCTCTTTACCTATGCAGATTTGATGTCAACAGCCAAACGATTTTACGATCCCGATACGACTTGGTATTCAGAAGTGTTATACGATGTGTCCAGAAAGCAGGTTATTGTTGGTGCCAGGTAAGTTTCGATATAGACATAAATATTTGTTATATTATATTACGTGAAAATTGACTCACGAACACACGACTGACTGATGACTGTTAGCCAAGTCAGTTTAAGCGGAAACTATTAAATTTATTTATTTACTTTCGGGAATGTCCCTTTGGGTCCATAATCAGCTAAAGTGGCATAGTTTATTGCGTAAATCGAAAACAAAAAACTGATAACAGCTTGTTTTCTTTGTTTATGTATTTATTTTTTTTTTTTTGGCAAAGTCTTTTAGAATCTGTGCTGAAAAGCGAAAGTGAAGCAGGTTTACTTAATCTAGTACTTATCGGTGTGTTTTTATCGCAATGAGGAAAACGTAGCAACTATAACATATTGAGCAAACAGAAGAACGAAATACTCTATGCTCAACAAGTGGATGCAGATACGCAGATACGTACTTATAGATACATGGATACAAACGCTCGCAGCTTGTTTGTCAAGCAATTTGATGATACATTTAGCTGTTTATTTTCATATACTCTGCGGAGGGTTTTATACTTTGATCATGCAATGTGTTACGCATGGAAGCAAATGTTTTTACCTGCTCCTGATCTACATCAGCAACTAAACTTTTATGGGAATGTTACTCCTTAAGTTTTTATTATATTGTACTCACCTCTATGACTCGGAAGTGATAAGCTAACAAATAGGGGGAAAAACATATTTTAATAATTGCAGATTTTTATAAATATTCATGTAAAACAAATTTTAAAAAATATTCAAATGTTTTTATATAATAAATATCTTTAGTTATCAAATTACTCGTATCAAATATCTACACTCGCTCATAGATAAATATTATATAGGGACAACTTTTTCCAAATATCATATAAAGTAATGCTTACATAGGATTTGTAACATTGAGAGTACATTAAATTCGGCTAGCCAAGGCAGCGTCATTCTTTCATGCGCTGCTTTATGTGCTTAGCGTGTAGCTTAAGTTTGTTTTTCATTTGTGCTGCGTCTTTAACGTCCCAGTCATCTTAATAAGAAAAGAGAGAATGAGAATATAAGAATAAGATAAGAAGTTGCGTTGTCCCTCTGGGATCTTAACCCCTTGCCAAAGATACAGAGCGAGGGAGATGGAGAGATACGCACTGGCTCGTTTATCAAAATGTCGTCGCTGTTTTTCACTTTTTCACTTTATTTTGTTTTGTTAGTTTTACCTTGTTGTCAATCATTCGTCTCTGGTTTATTTTGTTTTCTTTCGATTTGTCATTCGTTTCTTTTCTCAACATATTCTCAGAGATAGTTTCGAGGCTCTGAATTATGTTGGCCATGTTGCCGTTGGTGTTGTTATTATTATTATTGTTGTTGTTGATGATAAGGAAGGGCAGTTGCTCTACTTACTAACAGGTAGGCGTAAAGATAGCTAGTTCAATGTGGTATATATAGATAACTGCGTGGGCATATTAAATGTGATTTATTTTATTAAAAGGTGTAGGCAGCTTTTTTAGATAGTGCGAATAGCAACTTGATGCGACTTGACTAGACTGGGCAACTGGTCAAAGTTTTAGTTGAAAAAGAAAAACCATATAATACCATTATGCATGGACTTTAGATATTAATATTAAATTAAGCAGACATATCTTGAGTTTCACTTATTGCGTAAAATCTTAAAAGTAGGGGAAATAAAGATATTTCTAATATGACATACATACATAGTAGATACTTTCCTGTGATCTCCATTTTGATCTTTAATTGATTGTTCTCAAAGGGCTCCTTCAACCATATAGCTAATTATCTGTCTACCACAAACTGACTTCCTGTTGCTCGCAATTGAATCCTTTCAAATTAACTAAGATAAACTGCATGTCTATAATTTCAACAAATCTTCGTTACATTGTTATGATGTTCTGTTGCACCACCGAAAAACCACAATGTGAACCTTTTTTTCTTGTCTATCTTCTAATCACTAACCGCAATTTAATTGTTGCAATATTATTTAAGTCTTGCGCTGTGGACTACATTTATGATTTTGTGGTCGGCACATATAAAAGTTGGGTAATTGCAGAGTCAATAGCACGATATAGCTAGGGACAAAGTCTATATATAATGCATTGCTCCTTGTCTGGCACACACATACACACAAACACTTGACACGACTGTTGGCTCGAATTACGATCTCAAGCATTTTGAATGGCCCCCATGACGAGTGACGAGGCGCTGGGGCAACTGCCTCCGTGTTGCACGTCGCACAATTTCGTGTCATGTGCAGTGCAACGGACTACGAAATTTGATATAGACTGCATTAAAATAATATACCATTTTGTTTTCACTTTTTCTCTCTCTCTGCTTCTCTTCCTTGCCCTAACAGCCTTTTATATATAGTAGGTTTGTATTCGGTTTTCGGGTTTCAGTCTTTTCATTGTTTATGTAGGGGTCTCTGCTGAGCAAATGGACCATGCAAATGTTTTTGCTGTGAAGCATTTGAAATGTTTATACATATGACTGAACATAACCTTATAAGTACCTTCAGCGAAAAGGCAACCAAATTGCAGACACATTTCCAAATGCTTCCATGGGAAAGCAATTTTTTTTTGTTTCGGCTGGAGAGCTTAAAGAAAGTTACATGTTAAAAAGTTAAACAATGTCTTAACAGATAATAATACTTAACAAGGTAGTTCCGTACATTCAGAGTTACGACTTACGGACTTACTTATTCGAGTTAAAATGTATAAAGCTAAAGGGTTCTTGATATGTGTACATGAAGCTATGACAAGCCCTTCCAAAATTGTTATATTTTAGCATTCCTTATTAATTTAAAATAGAGTTCCGAAAATTTTACTTAATTTCTTAGACAACGTAAAATAAATTAAGTCTTCTTGATTATCTAAGGGACGATTATATGATTGAGTCTGATTTATCTCGTTACATTTAATTTATAGAAATGAATAAAAAAAATTCAATATCAGGACAAATATGCTTTTCATTAAATTAAAATCTACTCAACTATTTAAACCATAATCTAGTTGAATATTTTATAGTACGGATCAGATAAGAACTATTTTAAATAAACATATAAATATTTTTCCCAGCTTTTCAAATAATGTTAATGTTCAGCACATTAAGCCTTTTACGATAGCGTATATACCCATTACAATTTATTTATTTATTTTTGTTGGCACTTTTTTTTTGCCAAATTTGGCAATCCGGGCAGAAACTTCACTTGACAGACGCAAACGCTAAGAGGCTGACAGGCTGTTTAGGCAGCTACTGGAATCCGGAATACGAAATCCAACAGCAGCAGCGAAATTGAAATCAAAATTAATCAAAGCCAAAGCATGTTAAGTAAAACATATCAAGGGGGCGTTTTGCATATTTCTATTAAAAAAAAAAAAAAAAAAAAAGATATATATATATATATATATATATATATATATATATATATATATATATGTATGTATATAGTGAAGCAGTTTTTTGAGATTGAGAGCAAGGAATGCGCTTGGCGTAGGCAGTGCCAATGCAGAAATTGAGATTGCAAATGCAATTCGCAGCAGTTTTGTTGCAGTTTTTTTTTCTGTGCAAGATCTTAACGGAGCAGCAGGCAGCTTTTAATTACAAGTAACCCGTCAACCCGCTGGCCGCTCGTCCGTCCGTCCATCCGTCCATTGCCTCGAGCTGTCGCCAAACAGGCGCTAGACGAACGCCCACGCCCGTCCACTTGATCAGCGGCGCAGCAATTGCCACAGCCGGACAGACGGCGCCACAGTCCAAGCCAGGCCTTAATAGTTCCACACACGACTCGCAGCACCGCCTTCATCGGCAGCACCACTTGCACCACTCGGCGGTGCGCAACTTACGAACAAAAAAGCAGCCTTTTTGTTATCTTGTCGCGCTTGTCGCTCAAAACTTAGCCACGGCGCAAGGTGTGCGAAAATTGTGAATTGTGAATGCATCCGCAGCTAAGCAGAGATACATTTGCAGCTAAAGATACAGATACACAGCTACAACTGCAGATACATGTTCAACAGATACGGATACAGCTAGGAGCACATAACGCACTAGATCGCCTCTGCAAATGGGTCAAAACAATTCGTCCAGAGGGTGTCAAAATATGATTTTAAAACATCTGAGTACGTACATTTCAGGTATAATGTACATATGTATATAGATACAAGTCGGCTTATCTATATAAACAAAGTCTAGTATAGTACATATAGATAAGGAAGTATATTTTATTAAAGTTTATTTTTTGATAATATATATTGCTGGCTTGTTCATGCGTATCTTATAGGTACATAAATCATATTCCATCATATCAAATTCGGAAATAATACTTATCAATTCGACAACTCTTTACGATTCGCAACAAGTATAATCTTTGTCTGACTTCTAAATTTGGCAACTTGTACTATACACACACAAGCCACTCGCTCTTGCTTATAAGTTAAGACTAAAGTTTGAATCATTTGTAAAAGCCTCAACAAAAGATAACGTATTTTTCGCTATTTTTTTTATACCTTCTCGTATTTGCACGCACGCGCCGTTTTAAGATAGCGACAGCGAAAAGAACTAAAACAAATACAAATTTGAAGTAAATGAAGAAAAAAGAGACACCTGACAAAACAATAAGCAAATATTTGCAAAAAGCAAAATGCAACAACAACAAGCGCAACGCAACACCAAACAGACTAAAACATTAAAAAAAAAAAGAAATACAAACTAAAAGAAAACCAACAAGAGATAAGCAACAGCAAAAACATGTGTATCGACTTTTCACACCTCAAATGTGGAATTCGCCAGCTTCAAGTGAAGCGAAGCGAAAGATAAAACAAAAATAAGGCGAATGCGAATGCGGGGGGCGAGTGGGAAGGCCTTTGCTGAACGCAATGCTAATTTGCAAGGCCGTTGCTTGTCGCTGCTGCGCTGCCGCAGTCAACTGCCAAAGAAATGCTACACTACAAACTCTACAAATACGAAAGTCTACAAATAATTAACTTAGTCTACGCTAATTTGGATCATTAATACTGAAAGAAATACATAAGTCTATATTTAGTTAATTTTTAACTCGTTGGCATCAAATATCCAATTTTTAGTAGATTTTGTAATTGATGTTTGACTGAGGAAAAATTATGTCTTTGGTATTTTAGTTTTTAGCACACTTGTTATGCCGCCCTCTGTTTTTCACTGGAAGTGTAATAGCACACGTTTTGGCGGCACTTGCACAGCTAAAACAACAAAACTTAACAACTGTACACAAGCAACAGTAATTAAATTTCGCTTCCGTTAGGTCTGCTGTGCAATTTACACGCCCTTTTTTTATTTTTTGCTATGCTATTTTTTTTCTGCTACGCGACGTTTGTCACGTCACATTTTCATGCATATAACAACGTAAGGAGCCACTCAAGCGAAATACTTAACAAAAAGCCCCAGTTGTATTTTCGTCTTATATGATTCTGGTTTATTGCCACACTTGTTGCCGTTGTCGATGCCGATCCCTTTGTCGATTGTTAGGCTTATCATAACCTTGCCCAACAAACACCGCATTTTACAGTTACTCATAAAAGACAGCGTGTGTGTGACAGAGAATAAAATACAAATGTATACAAACTCAAATAAAACATGACAGAAATGTTTGTTTGTTAGATAGCAATATATTAAAACATTTTGTCGATTAAATTTGTTTCATTGTTAAATTTAACATCTAACATCATTTGTAAATGTGATGTTAGAGTTATAAAATATTTTTTGCTCATTGTTGTTTTTGTTTCCATTTTTGATTAACTACGTTTTTGTAGCAGCATTTAAGAGCGTTGTTCCTCTGCCTTGCCATTTACCTGCTTCTGCTTGTTAATGTATAAATTTTAATACCTTAATTTAAATAATGAGAGAACTAAAAACAGTTTTAGCTTTTTGCATCTGCCAACGCGATGTTATCGCCACACACATGCATACATACATTTACACCTACATACACACACGCACACACCCATAGGTTTACAGCTGGGTTTTTTCTGCTTTGGGGAAGGGCGTCTGCTGCAGCCGGCTTATTTTGCAAATGTTGTGCTTGTTTATTACCTCATCATCAACATCACGTACCGCATAAGTCGGCTCTGACTGCCAGCTCAAGTTACCCTGGTCAGAGCCACGCGCCAAGCCACGCTCCACAGTTTGCAGTCCACGCGCGGCAGCTGCGTTTGACTGATTGATATTGGGCGAGCTGGCATTCGATCCGAACCGATCCGGTCGGCGAGTCCTACATTGGCTAACAGCAGCAGCAGCGGCAGCGGCAGTCACAGCAATATTTTCTATGTCGCTAAACTGCATCAAATGTTCGTTAGTGAAGTTGTCTAAAGCTGTCCAAAGCCAACTGTGGGCTGGCTCCAATATTATGGCGACGTCTGGTCGGCGGCATTCCTTCAAGCGAATTCGAATCCGAATACGAATGCGAATGCGAATTCTAGCCAGCGCGAATCGCTGTCCAGTTCGAGATGTAACCATTTATCTACTTTATCTGCTGCTAGCCGCATTCGTATGCACTTGATCTATTGATCTTCGTATATGTTACGCCAAATACGTGCGAGCACAGTGCTTGCCGCTAAGACCTTGCACAGTGGTTGACGGGTCAATAAAAAATTTAGTCATGTAGAATTTAATTCTTAGCAAACAATTATATTTAAGTACATAGATTAAACGAATTTATTTATTTTATTAAAATACAAAATAAAAAAGACTCTTACTAAATTAAATAAAAATATAAATTTGATTCAATTACAATAATCTGCAAATAAATATAACTTAAAAATATTAGTTCTTTAATTTTGTTTTAATAAAATAAATCAATTTAAAATCAATATTTAAAATTAATAAAAAATAATAATTAAAAATTAATTGTAAATAATTTTATAATAATAATGTAATAATTAAATACCTGTTATTTATTTATTAAAAATATTAATTATTAATAGCTACTAAATAATGAAATAATATAAAAGAATTCTGATTAATAGTAGTGAAGACCACGAGGTTTTTAGATGAAGATAGTTGTGAATTATAAAAGAAATCTATTTAGCTTTAGTTTTTCTTCTGATTTCCGAGTAGTACGATGACTTGACTTGAACAAATATTTGTATTCTCTATAATTGCACATGTCTTCTGAGTTTATGGAACTATCATAAAATGCAGAATGATGCATAAAGGCATAGTATCTAGTTTATATCTCTATCTATATTAACAATTTGAATCACTTAATAAATGCATGTATGTCTATGTCGTATAGCGAATTCGCTGATTAGCCTGGCTAAGCACGCACTCACTCCACTCGTCGTTTGCTTATCTTAATTGAACTTCTTGCAACAGTTGCCTAATGTGGCACTAAAGACATAATTTCGATTCGTTCTTCATCTTGTTTTCGAATTTGTTGCTGCCCCCACGTGAGACGCCTACAAGCGGGCTGGCGATTGTGGACCACTGTGCCTGCGTACAGGTATCTTTACCTGTTTGCCTTGCAGTGCATTGACATCGGAGACCAGTTGGAAGTTATGACAACTGCCAATAGCTGTGACAGGAGAGCGGGTAGGGGCAGGGATAGAGGCCGGGCTAGAGAGGCGGTGTTTTATTGTGGGCCGAATTTAGCTGTTACAATTCCCGCCATTCGCTTGGCTATAAACTTACCTGCAAACATATTCGCAACATTTTTATCGTCTCTCTTTCTTGCAGAGACACCTTGTACCGCATGTCTTTCGAGCTGGAGCTGCTGGAGCGGGCCAGCTGGGAGGCAACGCCTGGGAACGTGCTGCTGTGCCAGCAGAAAGGCCAATCGGATCGCTGGTGTCGCAACTATGTGCGCGTGCTCCACAGCTACGGTGAGAACCAACTGTACGCGTGTGGGACGAACGCCTTCCAGCCGAGCTGCTCGTGGCGCCAGGTGAGTGGTCGTCGTCATCGTCGTCGTCTCGTCGAGTTGGCGACGTCTCTGACAGCCCAACAACTGTAGCTGAGCTAAGCTCTTGCCTCTCTCTCTCTCGCTCTCTTGCAGATGGAAAATCTGAACGTTACCCAGTTGGACGATGGTGTGGTCAAGTGCCCCTTTCATCCGCAGGCGAACAGCACCAGCCTCCTGTCCAATGGCAACATGTTTGCGGGCACTGCCACAGACTTCTCCGGCAGTGATGTGGCCATCATTCGCACACCCGTCCAGTCCAATAGGGTAAGTAGTTAAACATATCTATGCATATACGAGGGTAGTCTGAAAAGTTACATATATCAGCATAAATAAATGAATTACATATTTATATCTTTATTTATTTCATTTACACATCAAGCTTGAAATAGTAATTAGAGATGAGTTTTTTTTTAAGTATACGAGGATAGTTTTAAAACTTATTGGATTTAAATAATAAATGAAGTTTAATCATTTTTTTAATTTTTTATATAAAATAATATATGTCGATTTCGATAAATAAATTGTAATAAATAAATGAATTAAATGAATTGAATTTTTACTATTTTCCATCTTTACGTTAGGAATGAATATATTTATTTAATTTAATCTTTTATTATTTTCCATATAAAATATATACATTCGTGTTACGTATAAATATCATTCAAATATTCAAATTAATTATGTTATTTTATTTTATTTATTTTATTATATATCATTGTTAATATAAATATAATATATTAAACACAAAGCACTAAGTTCTACTTGGATAGTTTCAAAAGTATTTGAATTGAATAGTAACCTCTCTTATCTTATTACTTCCCTCTTAGATGGATCGCAAACGTTTCCTGCGCACGAAGCAATACAACACCAATTGGCTAAATGGCGCTCAGTTTGTGGGCAGCTTCGAGGCGGGCAACTTTGTCTACTTTCTGCTGCGGGAGTCCGCATCGGAGCACATGAGCTGTGGGAAGGTAAGAGAGACTACATAGTCTATTCAAATTCTTACTCGAATCAGAATATGTTTTGTGCTCTGCTCAACAGGCAATCTATTCGCGCATTGCGCGCGTCTGCAAGAACGATGCTGGCGGGGATCAGGTGCTGCGTGACAATTGGACCTCGTTTTTGAAGGCGCGTTTGAACTGCTCGTTGCCTGGCGATTATCCCTACTACTTTGATGAGATACAGGGCATGACTTATGCGGAATCGGAGCAGGTGCTCTATGCCACCTTCAGCACATTGGGGTAGGCAGTTGGACACTCTTAATATCTGATTAGCATTCCTTAATATTCCCAATACTCCCAATACTCCCTTAGCGTGAGCATCTTTGGTTCTGCTGTCTGCGCCTACAACTTGAGCTCGATCAATTCAGCCTTCGAGGGTGCCTTTAAGCATCAGGAACACGCGGATGCACCATGGAAGACGGTCAACACGCGTCAACGAAGTCAGTTCCAGTGCGCGAGTGGAGCCACCGCCTTTGGCCATTTGCTGGAGAGCTCGCGATATCAGCTCATGGATCAGGCCATACAGCCCATAGGTGCTCAGCCGCTTTATCACTCCCGGCTAGAGCACTTCAAGCACATTGCCCTGGACATTGTGCAGACCAGAACGGAGCAGCTGCATGTACTCTACGTCAGCAGTAGTGGGAATCACATCAAGAAGCTGTCAGTAAAGTATGGAGCGCCAGGCAAGACGCAAACCTGTCTGGTGGAGATGTGGCAGGCGGACGACACGGGCAGCAGCACTCTGTTGCACATGTCCTATCTGAAGGTGACGGAGTCTCTGTACCTGGGCACGGATCTGGCTCTGACGCGTATTCCCGCCCAGCGCTGCAGTCGCCATGTGTCACAGTCCAGTTGCCTCAATGCCATGGATCCGTATTGTGGCTGGAATGAGCTCGTGGAACGCTGCATGCCATTCGATCCCACAGTGCAACAACCCTGGCTGCAGCCAACTCAATTCACCTGCCCCGTGCTCAATGCGCCCATCGATGGCGGCTGGTCCGCCTGGTCGCCGTGGGCCGATTGCCAGCAGCACGACCAGCCTGATAGCAACTGCTTGTGCCGGCAGCGCAACTGCAACAATCCGCAGCCACAGAACGGTGGTGCGACCTGCGAGGGCATCAGCACTCAGGTGACCAACTGCACGCAGCACGGTGGCTGGACGGACTGGTCGGCCTGGTCGCCCTGCTCCCAAACCTGTGGCGTAGCCGTGAAGGGACGGCGTCGTAGTTGCAGCAATCCAAAGCCCGCGCACGGCGGACGCATGTGTTTGGGACCCGAGCTGGCAGAGATGTACTGCACCCACTTGCCTCCCTGCCCCGTGGCTAAACCACCGCCCACTGACGGCGGTTGGGGTCCCTGGGGTGAGTGGAGCGAGTGCAGCGCGCAATGTGGAGGCGGCTTCCGAATGCGCCGTCGGGAATGCGACGATCCCAAGCCGTCCAATGGAGGCATGGATTGCCCCGGCTGCAGACTGGACTACGAGGACTGCAACATGCAGAGCTGCGCCGAGGTGCGCAAGCTTAGCGGCTGGACACCCTGGCTAACGGCAGCGGGAGGCAACTCCTCAGAGGCGCATGTGGAGAAGCGTTATCGCTATGCCTGCCGAGCAACGAGCGCAGATGCGAGCTCGGTACGCATCAGTTTAGCCAAGGAGGAGACACGCAACTGCAATCAGGACGGCAGCTGTCAGCGGCACAACGAGCACGAGACCACGGACTCTGAATCCGAGTGGTCGCCTTGCAGCGTCAGCTGCGGCGGCGGCACGCAGCAGCGTCGGCGTGGACACAACACACAGAGTCGCGCCTGCAACATGCATGCTTGCCCGACGGACGAGCAGCCGGACAACAGCATTGACAATCAGCTGGAGCACGAGTGGAGCTGCTGGTCGGAGTGGTCCAGCTGCTCGGTAACCTGTGGCCTGGGTGTGCGCCGACGCACACGCAAATGCCTAGGCGGCCACGAGCGCCTCTGTGCGGGACGCGCACTCGAGGAGCAGAAGTGCGAGATGGTGCCATGTGAAGGTGAGTTGCTTTGATTATGGCAACTGTTCGAATGGAGTGTAAAATTTGTTTCTTCTTGCAGACTTTCTCGGCTGGAGCTCGTGGAACGAGTGGTCAGCCTGCTCCAATGATGGCATACGCCTGCGCCATCGCCGCTGTCTAGTGGAAAACCCGGAGCCGCATGAGTGTCGCGGCGCTGAGTTCGAGAAAACCGCCTGCGTGCCAGGCGACTGTGACGGTAAGTCCAATTACGGCCCTCGCCCGAAACATGTTTGTAATATCCCTGGCCTTGCAGAGCTCCACAGCGCTTCCAGCGCCACCGTGCCCATTGTGATCTGCTGCTGCATGCTGCTGACTGTCGCCTGCTGCCTGGTCACATTTCACTTCACGAAACGACGTTATCTGCAAAACATTGAGGAGGCGCTCAACAAGACGACCACGACCACAGCGAGCTTCGACACATATCCCAATCAGTATTCCAGTCTGCCCACCAAGGATGTAAGTGTCAGCTTTGTCTATCCAATTTCAGCTGATATTGATTGTGGCTCATTTTTCAGTACTATGATCAACGACCCAAGCGCCAGTCCAGCTTCCGCATGCCCGCCAAGACGAGCAACCTGCCAACGGGCACCTTGAATCGCAACAACATGCACCACAACAACACGCCCAAGGTGCTGGCCAAGACCTACAACGACTGCGAGACGGGCACCCTGAAGCGCCAGTCGGCGCTCAACAATTGCCGCACCAACATGGACGACGAGAAGTTTTAGCCAGATGGCATATCCATATATATGACAATCCAAACCAAGTGCCATCCGAATGGAAATGTTGAGCCCAACAACGAAAGCATTTTGCACGGCCAGCCTGCAAAAAGTTCCTTCTCTGACTCATATTGAGTCGTTGCATTTAGTTTAGCCATAGTTCGAGTTTAGTTTAAGTTAACAATATTTATGGTAAATAATTTGACGTACCGAATGGATAACTTTTTCAAATTGTACAAATTAATGTTTTGTTTTATTGTAAAAATTGCCTATCAAATTATTTACCAGCAATTACAATTACAATTACAATTACAATTACAATGTAATCTGCTTTTAGAATACGAAAGCGAGACTGAAACTAAAATTTGTTTTTAGACGTATGCCCAATCCAAAATTAATTCAAATTTGTGGCCTTGAATACGAGTTATATACGTATTATATTTATCATTGTTCGAATATAAGTGTTAGACTAAGACGTTTTAGACGTTAAGCATGTTGAGAAAATTTAAAAAAATATATTGTGTCTTTTACTAACCAAGATTCTGTTTGATTAATTGAGTTTTTCCTTCTCATGTCGACTTTTATGAATTCGTGAGTTCGCTGGCAGATATACTAAGCAAGAGCAAATACATAAAACTCATCCAGTTTCAGCACCAGATACACATTCGAAATTAATTTATTTTAATTCGGAGAGTGCGAGCAACAAATCCGAATTTTCGGTATGGTTTGTGTAATCGCTGGCAGTTGTACTCCGCGATAGCAAATACACAAACCTCATCCAGTTTGATTAAAATTCGAACAAGTGTAAATGAGAATTCCGAATTTTCGGCGTGATTCGTGTATTCGCTGCCTGTTTTGCTCCTCAATAGCAAAGACACAAACCTCAGGCAGTTTCAGCATCAGAGCAGTCAATCAGTTTCTAGCTGCTGCCCCAAAGTATGCAATATTTTTATTTAACTAAACATCAGATTTTCGTGATTGATTTTATAAATTCGTATTTATTTGATTAAGCAAATGTAAACTTAAGTATTTTATGTTTATTACAACTATTTTTTACATGCGTTTAGAAAAAAAGAATGATAAAAAGTAATTTTTGTTTAAATTAATAAAACTTCCAAAGGGCAATAAATAGTAAAAAGTTAAGAACTACTATTAAGTTAAGCTTGTGATTCGAATGCGATACAACAACAACGGACATTTACAAATCGGTCATCTCTTGCTGAGATTCGTAGACGGCACAGGCACCAGCAGTTCCGGCTCCGGCTCCGGCTCCAGCTCCAGCTCCAGCTCCGTAACCTGACAGCTTGTTATCTTCACTGGTTATGCGCGTCAACAGTTCGGCCTGGATGCGCTTGAGGACTTCTACGACCTCGCAGAGGACGCCGCTCTGGGCCGCCTGCTGCATGGCCTCGTTGGCATCGACCAGCGCCTCATTGAGCGCACCCAACTCCATGCGCGCCTTGGCCCGGGCATAGTATCCCTCGTAGCTGTGCGGCTTCTGCAGTATGGCTTGCGTGGCCAAATCTATGGAGGCATCAAGTTCCTGCACAGAAATAAGAGTAAATCATGAGTCGAATTATCTAGCTAAATATTATATCAAAAGAACTTACATTAAGTTTTCGCTTGCAACGCGACAGATTCAGCAACAGATTGGTTCGCAGCTGGGCAAAGACCGCATTCCGCTCGAGCAGTTGCTCCAGGCCCGAGATCTTGCGCAGCGCATACTGATAGCGATGCGCGGCGTCCTGGAACCGATTCTTGCGGTACAGCACATTGCCATCCTCCAGCAGTTTGTTAAGTAGCACCACCAGGATCTCGGGCTTGCCCATGGCCATGCTCCAGGTGGTGGGGCCCAGCTTGGCGCCCTTGCGCAGAAACACCTGCACCGCCTGTATGTTGCGGCAGGCTATGGACCGGTCCAATGGGCGCATACCATGCACATCGATGTGCTCCAGATTAGCGCCCTGCTCCAGCAGATACAACACCAGGCTTGCGGCACCTTGGTAAGCGGCCAGATCGAGTGCTGTGCGTCCTTTGTGATCCTCGTGCTGCCGATTGCAGCCATGCTCGATGAGGCACTTGGCCGCCGCCAAATGACCGCGCAGACACGCCCAGCTGAATGCCGTAAATCCCTCGTGATCCTCAGCTTCCAGGGCGGCTCCTCGTGCCAGCAGCAGCTCCAGTAATTCTAGATGGCCCTCCTCGGCGGCAATCATCAGCGGCGTCTTGCGTGCCTGTCCCAAAGGCTCGTCCAGCAGGGCACCGCGCTGCAGCAGCTGCTCCACAACGCTCCAATGACCCTCCTTGACGGCCAGCCAGAGCGCCGTGTAGCCCTGACGATTCCTCGCATCGATTTGCGCACCGCGCGACATCAGAATGTTGACTGCGTCAACGCAGCCATGTCGGGCAGCTGCTGTGAGGGCTAGCTCGCCGCTGCTAGGCTCCAGGCCGTTCACGTTGACGCTGAGGTCGTCCAGCTCGTGTTCGTTGAGATCCAACAGATCCTCGAGTATTTTGACATGCGCCTGCGCAGCGGCGCCAATGAGAGCCTGCTGCAACGCCAAGGATCGGCCAACGTCTTGGGAGCGGGGACGCGGCGACCAATCACAGGCCAGCAGGTATTGAACCACGCTGAGATGGCCCATACGGGCGGCATGCACCAGAGCGCAGCGTTGCGTAGTGTCCAGCTGACCCAGGCTGCTGCCGGCGGCCACCAGTCGACGCACCACATCACAATGACCCCGCATGGCGGCCAGGATGAGCGGCGTGCAGCCTTGGCTATTGGTCAGACCCACATCCGCCCCGAATTCCAGCAGGAGGCTCACCATGGGCAGAATGCCCTCGTGGGCGGCGATGCACAAAATGGGCGCGTCGCCCATGTAATCCGTACGGTGGTCAGGTGAGGCGCCGGCAAGCAGCACCAAACGCGACACCTTCACATTGGGACTGTAGACATTGCGCAGGGCACCCAAGGCTGCCGAGATGTTGTCCGCTGCGCCGGCCAGCCAATAGGATTGGAGGTCGCGCGGCGAAAGCGCCGCCTGGCTGCTGCTGTAGAGATGCGCCTTGAGCATGTGATGTCCCAGCTCGAGTGTAAGCTGCGGCTGGAGCGGCGCCTGGAGGCGCGACAGTCGGAATGCAATGCCAGCATGGCCTAGGCGTGCATCGCAGAGGAATTTGGTGGACTCGCCCTCGTCCCGGCGCATCAGCCACTCCCGCAGCGAGCTGTGGAAGAACATGTAGGTGTTGTCCAGCCGCTTGATAAGGAAGCCATCGAGGAGCTTGAATCGCTGTATGAACTGTGGCCAGCTGAGCGGCTCCTGGCCATGGTACAGTGCCTCCATGCTGTAGTAGATCTCGTCCAGCGTCAGCGGATAGAGTGCGGCCAGGCAAACATTGAGAATCGGCGACGTCTGTTCGAAGCTGTGCGCCGTGGGAAAACGCAAGTTGAAGTGGAGCAGGAAGATCTGGGCGAGGGACACGGGCAGCACCTTGTAGCTGGATGACTTGACCACCAGTTGGCCACGCGAGATCAGGTCCAGAATGAGCTTGGCGTACAGCATGGAGCCGCGGCTCAGCGACTGCAGATGCGAGACGAACTTCGCCTGCGACTGGGCCACTTGTCCGCCGATGTTGTGCTGGATCTCCGGGCAGTGCGCGATGCGCGCATTGATGTAGTCCAGCATGTCCTGCTGCAGGCTCTGGCTGCTGGCCCAGCTGTCCAGCGTGAGCTGGGTGTAGCTGGGAGCCTTGACCAGCTCCAGCATCTGGGTGCGCACCGTGGCGACCAGCTTCAACCAAGGAGGGAAATGCGGCGATAACTGTGCCAGGAAGCTTGCTATAGTGTGTCCATGATCTGGACGATGGTACTCCGCCTCGCACAGTGCATCCACCAGAATGACAGCCACCTTGGCTGGTATCTTGCCGGCCCGGTGCAGTTGCGCCAGCGGCTCCAGTATGGCCAATCGCATGACTCGCTCCGCATCCGCAATGCACTCTCGCACGCTCAGGATGTCCTGCAGATGCGGTTCCGAGAGTAGGTAGTCACGGTACGCGGTCAGCTGTGGCGCCTGGCAGAGCTGGGCGGCCAGCGAGTGCACAAAGTCCGGCACCTGGCAGGTGAGATTGGCGTCCGCTTGGCAGAAGTGATATCCCACCATGTGGGAGGCCAGGCCGCGCATGCGCTCGTTCTGGGCACCCAGCTGGGTGTAGATGGCATCCGCGTCCTCCTGCTGCTGCGCCTGCATCTGTCGCCGGCCGAAGCACGAGTACTCCACCAGCTGCAGGCAGAAGGCCGTCTTGCCCGTACCCGGTTGGCCATTGATGAGCACAACGCGTGTGTCCGTGCCCAGCAGAATGTTGGACAGCTGCTGCACCAGCCACTGGCGACCCACGTATGGCGGATCCGGCTCCTGTAACGGCACCTCGAAGAACAGCGGCTTCAAGGCCAGCTGCACTGCAGCCAAGGCAGCGGCTGCTGCTGCGCGTTTGTTGACAGCGCCCGCAGCTGTCGCTGCTCCAGCGCTCAGGCTGGCCGGCAGCTGCTGAGCACGCGTGGAGCGTCGGGTTGCACCTTTGCGTGACTTGCCGGGCAGCGCCAACGGCTCATAGGCATGCTCCTGCATGGTGCAGCTCATCTTGCTGAACTTGCTGCACAGGCTCAACGTGTCGTCTTTGTGGGACGTGGCCACCGAGAGCTGGCTGCCGCTCAAACCGGCGCTAGCCAGCGTCTGCTCCGGGCTAATCAGCTGCGAGGAGCTGCTGCTGTTGGCCGTGGTGCAGATGCTGTTGCTATTGCTGTTGCTGCTGTTGCCGCTGCCAACACCTGCGCTGCTCGAGATGCTCGTCGAGTGGAGCGTCGAGTTGCCATTGTGATCGCTGCTGCTGCTGCTGCTACTGGTGGTGGTGTTCGTGTTGCTGTTGTTGTTCACGTTGTTCCCATTGTTGTTGTCGTTGAACAGCAGGCCAAGACGCGCACGCAGCTGATCCTTCTGCTGCTTCAAGTTCAGCAGCGACTGCGGATGGTGCTCGATGCCCAAGGTGTCGCTGCCTGTGAAAGCAAACAAATAAAAAAGATGATTATTAACGTCGATAAAGGAATTAGAACAATTTTAAAAACATGCCAAATATTGATTAGAATTTAAAATGCAGTGATTAGAGGGAATTCAAATGCATGTAAATATAAGAGAAAATAATATGTATAAGACGTGAATGAATTTGTATAAATATTAAAATTCATTCAATTACGTATATATTAAAAATGTATAGGCATTGCATTAGTTTAATAGAAAATGCTAATTATGATGATAATCTTGCGTATTGATTTTAAGAATATTTCAAAAATCAAAATCATTTTATACAAGTTAATGCATTGGATTAGAAAGTTTTATTTATGAATTTTAATTAAATTTGTTTTATATGAGCTGTAGACCACTTAGTATATCAGAATTTAATAAGCATAAATGGTCTCAGCTTATTAAAAACTCTTAATCATTCTGCTAAAATGTTAATAATATAAACAGTTTCAACTTCCTAATCATATAATGTTTGCATTAATATTGTTTTATATTTTAAATGTACTTTTAAAATATTTGCTTTTCATAAAAAGTCTTAATCTTGCGATACATTGAATTATAATAAATTATGCTAAAATATTATCATAAAAAGTCTCAGTCTAACAGCAAATGCATTTTAAATGCTAGCTAAATGTTATTAGCATAAACTAGCTCAGTTGAACATAAAATGCATTCATTAATGACAAAATGTTATTAGCATTTAATGCCACACTCTTAACAGCAATAAATGCAATAAATGCTGACAAATGTTATTAGCATAAAAAGCATAGACTTTAACAGTGTTATGTGAGTAGATATGATTTTATCTTTAACAGCACGAATGCTTTTATATAAGAATGGAAATTTTATTATTAATTAACTTATAAATCAAGTATATCTAATCGAAAAAAAAAAAACAAAAATTAATAACAATTTCATGCAAAATGTACAACATATATAGAGTTGAAAAGTAGACGCCATGCCTGCTAATTGATTGAGTCCTGCATCGCTTGAATTGGAGGAGTTGACACTCCAAAGCGATTTAATTAGAGATTTTATCGAGGTGCCCGCCAAACTGAGGCGATTCAAGCGATTCTCACTGTTGGCTCCATGCTCCGCGGATGCCTTCAAATTATTGTTGCTAAAGTTCTTGCGACGACGTCGCGTCACAGCTGAGTCGGAGCAGGTGGAGGTGTTCAAGGCGTTCGACTCCTTGCCACTGGCATGATGATGATGCGAATGATGATCTACATGATGATGTGGTGCAGGGTGAAGGGAAGTGTTTAAGTAATGTACAAAGCTTAAATTACAAACTAATTAATGAGTCTACGATCTACAGCTGCGTTTCTAAGACAAAGCTTCTTCCAACACCTAAAATCTTTGTATATTTATAAGTGAACTTACCTCCTGACAATATTGAAGCTGTATCAAGCGGATAGCCCCCATTGGAGGCAGTGCGTCGATGGCCCGTGAGGGCGCTGCGTAAATTCTTGTGATTAAAGAAACGCCGACGCGTTGGCGGCGTTGCAAATGCCGGAGCCATTCCATTCAGATCGCTATATGGCAAGTGCAGATTGTTGTTGTTACTGTTGTTGCTGCTCGTCTGCTGTTGCTTGGCCGGGCCATTGTGGTGATGTATGTCGACGGTGACGGTGTGTGTGTTGCCAACAAAGCCATTCCCATTGCCATTGCCATTGCCATTACCATTGCTTGCTGCACGGGGCAATTTGCCAATGCTCGCATAACGGTGATAATCCGGTGACTGCGACTCCTGGCGATGTTGCTGTAAATGCGAAAATGAAGAAACAACATGAGTTGCCTATTCGGACAGCCAAATGTCGAAGTCTATAACTAGTTGGTGCATGCTGTATATGTTCGGGCTTATCAATGATGAAAGTTACCAAATATGAAACATGCCCCAAACGCTTAGGCCAGCTTAAGCCTAAGTCAAAGCCAAGCTAAGCCAACCCAGGCCAGGCCCAGAGAGAATGCGCTGAATAGAAAGGCGTTGTACATTGATTAGTCATATGTGCTTGAGAGTGGAATGGATCAGATGAGGACAGGCTGAAAGCGTAGCATTAACCTAGAGCTAAAAAAAGGGGTAACTCGCTAGCCTTACATTTTTATGTATATCAAAATATATCCATATATATCGAAAACCAAAAATTAATATACAATTGGAGCTGGTTGAGCTTCTCATTTGCTGGATTGATAAGTTTCTCAAGATAGATCAGTGCCAACTGCATTTCTCATTTCCCGCATTTGCTTTCTCTTGACAAATTCGTCAGTGCTCTACTGTACCCATAGCCTTAGCTAATCCAACCTGATCCTACCTGTCTCAGCCCACATTTGGTGCGTTGATCTAGTCCTTAGATCATGTTGCACTCATCTTCTTTCTGGGCTGCTCAACCTACGCAGCTGACATAGCTTGTTCGACTTCCTACTTGCGGCACGCTGCTAGCAGAACCCACTTGGAGTGTTTTGCAGTCTATGTAGAAATGTGAACTCATCATCATTATCAGCAACAACAACATCATCATATTAATTGTGTCTGCCCAGACAGTGAAGTGTTTGTGTGTGTATGTGTGTATTTGTGTTGTCTGTCCACATTGAGGCTTGTCGCGATGTGTCCGATTAGCTGGTGGAGATGTTGGCGTTAATCGTGAGCTCCAGGCAAAAGTGTCCAGTCTGCGCCTTATCTAGCAACGTCTGCGTTGGCCGGACACCAGCCAAAAGTCCATTTCACTCAAAAGCAGCAACTGTCAAGTGCATTTAGTGACCGTTCCGCCAGTGCCTTAGTCATCGTAGACACGGTCTACACAGTCCACAGACCAATGTCCACAGTCCTCTGTCCACAGTCCTCTGTCCGCTGTCTGTCTGGGGGCTTCGCGTCTTAATGAACCGCAAATCATTTTGTGTCTGCGTTGGTTTTATATTTATTTTTTATTTTCTGCTCTTTGGGTAGGCCGAGCTGGACCAAAACGTGACCAGAACCCGTTCCTGGCTGCCTTTGCATTGTGTGGGATAATAAGTTGAGATTCGTTGGTTTCGGCACGGGGTACTTTAATTGACAGGTCAGGTGAAGACGCAGTCTCGACGAGCATAAATTTGGAGGCCTTTGGGTTAGAATTTAATTGAAAGTTGAGAAGATGTGCGAGCCGTTTCTGATCAGATTAACAGACTCCAAACAGAATCGCGAGTTTTGCAGTTAGTTACGAATACAAAACCTGAAGTACTAAAAAACTAAGTAGATGCAAACCGTGCGCTTGTGTAGTTGTAGCATAAAGGATGCAGCATGTTGTCAACTCCCACGGATGCTGGAATAACTTGTCGTCTTTGCCCACTTCCGCTGCGGATGCTGCAGAATCATGCAGTCTACCCACTGCCTAACTGTCCACCCGTCCACCCGTCCTTCCGTCTACTCGTCTAACCGTCCCATCTGTCTACCTGATTTTGTATGCAACGTGATTCTGCGCAAACTCTGAGCAAACTTTGATTGAGCTGACAGTCGACGCCTTTGCCGAGCTGCTCCGCCAGACATCTGACCTATCGATCCGCACTCAAGAGTAATTAAGTTCCGCTTCGATTCGATTGGCGGCAATTCGTTCCACGTCAGACAGCGCAGTCCACAGTCGAGCAGAGTCGCACAGACTGAAGAAAGCCTTTCTTTAAACTAGTTCAAACTATTATTCGAAATGTTGCCATTCCTCTTCTCGTCTCTCTCTCTCTCTCTCTCTTTCTTCCTATAGATCTACCGTCTTATCGCTGGCATCCCCGCGGTGGCTTTTTAATTGGCCACATCATTTTGATTAAGTTGTTGCTTGAAAATTAATTAACAAATTATGCCTGGCCACCACATTGGAAATTGAAATTTCTATGTCTTGTCCAGCAGCGCTTTAAAAAGTGATTTTCACTTTTCTACAGCGCACAGTCGACCGTCGCCGCTGGGAGATTGTATTATCATCATAAAACGCGTATGCACTGCGCACTAAGTGAGAGGTGTTGGAATGTGCTGCACAACACTGCGATCTGCATTAACCGTGGATCAGCAGATCATTGAACTGCCGAGTTGCAGCTTGAGTTAAATAATAAATAATAAAATCATAAAACTAATATGAATTATGCTCAACTTGAATTTCAATATGCAAATCATTGATTTTGCTGCCGCTTTGTTCTTTAATATATATGAATATCTAGCTAGCTGTTCATTTTGATCAAGCTCGAGGTCAATTATCATGCAAAACGTAATAAATTGTCAAATGATTTAACAAGCTGAAAGCTGCGCCCCAAAGACTCCCCTTTGCAGCTTAACCTTAAGACAAAGACAAACTGCGACAACCTTTCACACAAAATGCCGGGCAGAACCAATTCGGGCTTGGAGCCCCCAAGCGGCCGTCACGTTAAGGTGCAGGTGTAATGCCATCTGGGCGACGTAATTGGAAAAGTTTAAATAAGAAACAAAAAAATAAGACAATGCTTTATTTGTTTCCGATTTGGCGCACCCAAAGAGGGATTGGAAGTATACACATTATAAATATCAAGAGTTGAAATAGAAGTGAAAAACTTAATACAAATTTTAAATTTAAAACTAAATTGAAAATTTTAATTTGTGCTCGAATCGAATTGAATTGCAATCGATCTTCTTTAAGACATGGCGCTTATGGTTCTATCTCGACTTTTAGATAGTATTAAAAGCTAAGCTAAGAACGACAATTTTCATTGCTTAAAATCAATTTTCGATTTGATGATATTCATATGAAAATTATGAAATTGAAAATGATAATTTTTCATTATTTCATGCACACCATTCGTACTCAAAAGTGAAAATAGCTGAATAATTTGCTTTCATTATCAAGAAATATTAATCTTAAAAATATAAAATACGAATGTAATAATGTAAAATGTTTCACATATTGTTAGCGACATTCAATTCGATTACTGATCAACTGTAAGAAATGCTCAACAGAATATCGTACAAAGCCAAAATGCTTTTTATTATTTTGTGAACGAGCATTGAATGTAGTGGAAACAGGGGCAAAACCTGAAGCTCCAGCCGCAGTGCAATTACTGCAGTCATTTAATGATCGGCCCGGGGTGCGACTGCAGCCGGAGCAACCAGAGCTGGCCATAAGATTAATGGTTCATTCAAGAATTCGATTTTCAGACAAGCCAGACAACGAGCTGCCAGCGACAAGCAGCCGCAAACAACAACAACAACAACGACAACAACAACAACAACAGCAACAGGTTCATAATCATTTTTTGGCAAGTTTTTAGACGGCTGCAAAATATGAAATCAAAATGTTTAAAATGATTCAATAGAACTGCAAATATATACGGGTTAGCCGAAGAATAAATACTCTTGCTGGTATATAGAGTGGAGTTGAAGAGTGGAACATAATGTATTCTAATGGAAGGAGAGACGGCAACGTGATCTATAAGAGAGACTTATGGCAATGCATGTTAGCTGACATTGCCCATATGCCCGCGACTAGGGTATATAAGCAGCTCGCATGTTACGCCGCGGGGCGTTGCAAGAACACTAACAACAACTACAGTAACAACACCACCACCAATAACAACAACACCAACAGCAACAACACCAATAACAGCTCCTACAATTGGTGCCTGCCGGTCTGAGACACGTTGACACCAGCCGAGGCAACGGCTTGGCCACCGTTTGGCTGCTCGCTTGGGCTTGGCCGCTGCAGCCGCACAAAAATGATATTTTAACAACTGTTTGCCAGTGCTCGAAAATAATTGTTTAAATGTCATAAAAATAGTTGCCTGAGCCAAAACGCGCTGAAATGTGCAACAAAAGACGCTGAAAACCGCACCGTCCACCTGGATCCTTCCCGTAAGCAACAAAACATAACTCAAATATAATTGATATTTAATGTGCATAAGCTGTTCACGCCAGCCAGAAAAGCGCTTCTAAATGCAACAAATGAAAAACCAGTTAAAATGGGCATCAATGGCAAACTGCATGCGCGCGCGCGCGTTTATAGTCGCTAGAGAATCGCGCGCATGCCGCCCACTGTTTTTCTCGCATTTGCATTTAATGGAAAATCGTCGCATTCATTGCCCAACACCCGCAGCTCCACCCTCGTCCTCGCCCTCACCCTCGCGTTGAATTTTGGCACCCCGTTTGGCTCTTTGGGCTGCCGCCATTTGCTCATATTGTTGCCAAAGTGTGTTGGCCGCGTTTTGACCGCGTCTTGAGCCAAAGGGGGCCCACATTAGAGGGGCGCGTGCAATCCGAGCACCCATTGACGCACCCCTGTCCCCGTTCCGTTCGCACAGCTAGTCGTAATCGCACTCGTGCATTCTGTGCATTTGTTTTTTATGAGAATTACTTGCGTTTAGCTTGGTAATTTATGCACTCGACTCGACTCGACTCGCTCGTTGTATCAAATTTCGATTGCCAAATCATTTGGAGCGAACATTATTAAAACACATTTTTTTGGTTTTTGTTATTTTCTGCTTTAGTTTTTTTGTTTTTGTGATATTTGGTGTAACTTGTGGGTATCATAATCAAGGCAGAATTGTGGCCATATCAATGCTAGTGGCTTGCTTTGGATTCAGGTGCTTGAAATTGAACCTAGTCTAGTTGATGGACTTGGGCTTGGCCCACTTGCAACTATGTTAGTATAGTTATATACATTAATATATATTTGTATGAATAAATTGCAGCCGATAGCTATAGATAACACCAAGCAGGCAGTTTAAATGACTTTGTTTGCTTGCGACTCTCAATAATGAATGCTAATGATTGCATTCGATGCATCTGATACCTGTAAATAGGTTTGCATTCAAACTGGAGACACATGAAATCGTTTATATAATAAGCAATAAAGTTTCGGAAGACTGTTTTTACATATTCTATCTGTAAATGTATCTGGTGTAGCATATATAACAGCGGGAGGCGCTGCTTAACATATCTTTAACATTCACAACTGATATGTATTTTATTTGATGTTATTATGAGATCTGCTTTAACACGATGAGTGTTTGCATGGGAATTCCACGCATGCAAAAAGAGTTTTATTTGTCCTCTTTCACTTAGTCTTTTAGTCAGACTCGCTTGTAATTACTATTTCTCTCTGAACTTTTCTCCTATTTAATTGCCGTTTTCTTATGTCTTACTTAAGCAAAGCCTTTCTTTACGGTGCTTATATATTTTGTTGCATGTTTCTTTCTCTTTCTATTATTACATATATTTTACTCGTTGTCTCTCTTTTCCTGACGTTTGCTCTTTACTTTCGTGTTCGTCTTTGCTGTATAGAAAACTTTTATATGTCATATTCTCAATATGAAATATCATATCAAATGTATCATAATTCATCATATTCTATTATATATTTCATAATGTTTTTTCTTCACTAGTTTTTATTACTCTTGCATTGACTGTTTTTCTCTATTACTGTCTCCCTCTTTCTCTGTGGGTCTGTTTCTCTATCTCTTTGTCTCAATCTTATGCTCTTCCTCTCTCTCTTCGTGTTTATCTATCGTTATAAATAATTCTCTTCCAGTTTCTCTCTCTTTTTCATAACTTGTCTCTCCCTCTCTCTCAGCCAATTAAAATATAATAAAAACAACTACTAATAAGTTGGCTTTTAATATAAACTGTGCACTAGGATGCTAACTAGGATAAGTTTACATTACAGATAAATAACATTGTACAGATAAATATCATAAGAACAACAATTGGCTTGAATACCAAACAGTGCATGGAGCATATGGAAAAACCCCCACTAATGAAATGATAAACAATAGACCTACCTACATGTATTGTGTAGGTAAAAGCGACTCCAAGATTAATCAGTTAAGCAAATAAGCAAAGTGTAAATCAAAGCGCAGCGACTGCACTTGCTGATAAACTTGCCGCTTGCTGCTGCTGCTAGCTGCTAGCTGCATTTCAACTGCCAAGTGCCAACTGCGATAAGAGGCGAAAACAGTGGGAAAATATGAGCTTTTAATAGAGCTGAGTACGTTTTTATTCATAATTAATTGCCCAAGCTGTGGATTTTGTGTGTTGGCTGCGAACACGAGAAATGAATCAATTGGCCGATCGACTGGACAAGAAATCTGCGCAGTGGGGCATAAAACATGGCCAAATCGCGTTTTGGTTAGACAGAAAATCAACAAACAAAAATTGAAAATTACAAACAAAAAATAAAAATAATGCATTAATTCAACGATCGATAAATTGAGTTTGAAAAAAAAAAAAAAAAAATGCTGTCCGACGACAACCGAATTGCGCAAAAATATTATGACCATCGTCATGTGGCATATATCAAAGGCGGTCTCCTAAGCGTTAAAGCCAACAAACAGCCAACAACGAGGCCTGAGAAATTGTTTCTCCACATGCAAATGCCGTGCGATTTATATTTGAGGAAGCGTCTCGCATGCCAAACGCCGAAAAGCCCCACAAAGCAGATAAAAACAGATAAACAAGACATCCCAGATAAATGCCTAGATACAAGCTGGCAAAGCAGAGAGATGAACAGGTTGGCCTCGCCAGGTGAAATGGGTGAGAAAAATGTGTTCGACTCTCTGCATGCTAAAAATGCATTTGCTAACCAAGTGAAATTAAGTTGTTATTCACATTTTCATTCATTTTGCTATTTCTTCGGCTTTTGGAAAGCGAACAATCCAATCGCAATCAATTAACGTAAGATCAAATTGTTAATCCTAGCCAATCCTGAGCTTTCACACACACTTGCGAAACACGCATTGAGCATGACAAATCGAGTGTGCTTCTATACGGGGCAGCTTTCAAAAGCTCACCAATACTAGTGCAGAAGGAAAACAAAGCTCCCGCCATAACTCACATAAATCCGTAACAAATGCTGCAGTTGAAGCATCTCTCCAACAGTTTGTATCGAATGTGTTGCTTTTAACACTTTTCGTTAATCAACAGATTTCATTGGGCCATTTCGACAATTGTTGTTCGGCTGCTCTTCGCTGCGGCTGTCTGTTTAATTAAGTTTAAGTGGGCTTTGGGCCAAGTCGGTCATCGAGTCAGTTGTGGTGGATCGCTTGTGCTTGTAAAACATTTTCCGTTTGATTGGATCGTGAGAGTGTGTGAAGTGGCCTGGCCTGCAGCGGCACAGATTGGGCCGAGTTATTGATTTCCAAGAAAGTGAAATGCATTTCTCATAGGCAGCGGGCGCAGCTTATGCTGAATTATTGAAACTCCCAGCTCACTGGATCTCGCACTTTTAGTGCTCGCATGCACGTAACGAGAACAAGCTGGGCATAAAATCCCATTGCACTGACCATTGCCCATTCCCCGATCTCCAATCCCCAATTCCCATTCCCCCATCGGCTGCTTTCTAATGCCAGTGCATTTATGACCCTGTTGGGTTTCTTTTCTGCACTCTGCATCTCATCAGGTGTGTGTGCTCTGTCTGTGTGTGTGTGTGTAAAACGTGCCTGGCATGCCAAAATTTACCAAAGCGTACAGTCATAACAATATATGAGTGCACCACGCTCGAAGCCCCATTGACCGCGCTCAAGCACTTGAGCTGAGCTTAAAGCATAACTAATCCACCGAGCTGCAATTGTTGGTGAGAGTTTTACAATTGACTTATGGTCATGCTTAGAAAACTAAATGCCTATTCGCATTGTTCTATATGTTTCCAAAGATTCTCTTCACAGCGTGAAGCTGTTAAAAGTGCGCTTGACTTAAATGCTTAAAGTTCGCTGATTTATATGGTCTTTTCTTTAGAGTTCATGACATTTACTTTGAGTCTAGAATTTCTTGCATCATGGGCAACATTCATTAAATTTCAATAAATTACGTCACAAAATAAACAACGTAGGTTATTAATGAACAAAATGCGAAACCTTCGCTTAACGAAAATAACAGAAACTGTTTACTTTAACTGGGCCTAAAAAAGTGAAAGCCTCCACTAACAAACTCGACGCTAAGTCGATAAAAACTCATTCGAGGGCAGTGTGAGGGGATCATCACATGGCAAGCGGAGTTATATTTTCCTACAGTTCCAAGTGAGGTTTACAAAAATTTCATTGATATTTCTCTTTTAATGTTGTTGTTGATATTGGTTTTGCTGGTGATAAACAATTAACTTTGTTTTGTCGGCATCTTTTTTGTTTTCTCAATCAATCAACCTAAAAATATTTCGTTAATTTTTAATGAGCGCACGTTAAACGGGCTACAAATTAATTAGGCTAGGTGAAAATCGTAGGTGCAAAGGGCCAGAGCTGTTGACAGATGCTAATTGCATTAGCTTGAGCTCTTTGATGCTGTAAGAGCATCGAGGCCCATGATGTCGTAGAGTTGAGTTGTATATATCATGCCTAAGATACATTCATTATTTATGTTAATTGAATTACATAATAGAAATATATAATAAGTGTATACCAAGAGCTTTAAAGTGCATTATGTTAAGCACAACATTAATATTAAATAATATTATATTAACAAAAGTATATAAATGCATTTTATGCCATATATTCTCATAGTAATATCTCATAATAGTTTCCAGCCCTAAAAGTTGTCGCTTCTCTTCTCATAATATATGAGACCGTTGTTGTTGGTGTTTAATGAGTAGAGCCCCTAATGTTATCGCGTACTTTTATCTAAAGGTGTCAGCATGTTTTATGCCTTTTTGCACTTCCTCTGTGAGCGCGACTGAGCACCTGAGGCGCCCAGCGAAAGACACCTTTCGCCAGTTTGGCCAGGCTGGGCAGGTTGGGCTGGTTGGCCTCATCCATCTTTCAGGGCAGGCAAATTAATTTCAGTCAAAACTCGTGGCAGCTTTTATTTTGGTGGGTGTGTCGCCCCATTTGCTGGCGACCAAATGATTTATATTTTATATATATGCATATATATCTTTTTATATGTCCACGTATATATATTTTATTTGTATGATAAAGCGCATGGCAAATGCTGACATGTGGATGCTGCCCTGATGTCACTTGCCTGTCTTTCGGTCCTTTGACCCGATTGTTGCAGCTCAACTTTCTTTTTGGTGCCGTGCTCACTGCACAGGCAGGCTTTTGACTGTGTCTGGTCTTTTTGAGTGGTTCGTTGGTGGCTTTTGTTTTTATCTTTAATTGCATTGCCATGGCAAAGGCTTTAATTTACTTGTTGGTAAATTGAAATTTGGGCCAGCTCAGATAAGCCACGTAATTTGTTTTAAGCTCACATGCGGGCCAACAAAAATGTGAAAAAAAAATTTATTAATTTGCGCAAAGCCGGAGTTAATTAAAGTCAATTTGAAGTGGGTGTGTTTGATTATTTTTTGTTTCATTAATAAATAATTATTTGGCATAAATTGAAAAGCGTATTTAAAATGTCTGCAGATAAGCATTTAGCAATATTTTTAAATGAACTGGGGCTGTTAGCATGATAGCTGTTTTCTAAGCATATTCCGTATTTATCCAAAATACGGAATCAGGCAATCACAATTCTAAGTCTATTCCACAAAATATAAAGTATACGCCAGACGTAACGCAATTTTATAAACTTTTTCAAGCACGATATACACTAAGTACGTGGAAAATAATTGGATAAATACCAAGTACCTGGTCAACGATTGTTACAACTGCTGACCAAGTTAGATTATTTAGTTAGCCCCTTTATAACGATTTGGTCAGACTTAAACCAGCTATAAATGTCAGGCAATTCAGCAGGCGAACATATTTTGCGCTACTTAATAAACAATTTTCCACAATTTACGTTTATTAGCGGCCCACAGCGAGCTACACAACAATTGACAAGGCTGAGAACGGGTACACTGATTGGGGGGAGGTAGAGAAACTTACAGCGGACACTGTTCATTTGCATAGTGCATGCGAATATATGCAAAACAAAAAATGTATCTTGTGGCCAGCATAAACAACTCGCAGCTGGCAATTAGTAGCCGTGCGATGCGGGTGACGCCGGGCAGCGGGGCAGGACAGGGCATTAGACTCCATTGCCAATTGCCCAACGGGGTTATCCATTCGCAATTGGCCTGGCCGCAACTGCATGGCGATCACTGTAACTAATTAGCGAGTGGTTTAGTCGAGGTTTATTGTATTGTTGCTTGGTTCTATCTATCGATAAAAATTGATAAATTGCGCCTTGTCGTGTTAATTAAAGGGGCCACACATACCGACCGGCAGGTGGCGCTGTCAACTGCTCGCGCTGTTTTTGTCGCCCGCAAATCGCGCGCGAATTCAGCATTAAATTTATACATTTTTTTCTCTTATTTCTCAAAGTGTTGGCATTTGTGTCCATCGATCGGTCGACAGTGCAATATACTCGTATATATGTTTTGATTGATTAAAGCTAAATTGCTCGTATTTGTGGCTTGATTGCAGTTATTGTTATTGCCGTCAAGTGAATGGCTGATTAAGTGAAAGTGAAGTCCGATGCTAAATGGAAATGAAGTACATCAGATGATAAAGTGCTGCTAATGCTGTGGCATATCAGGGTCAAAAGTTGTTGCTTGGAGTTGTTATGGAACAAATGCCATGCAGATGGAATAAATAGGAAATATATAGATTTGCCAAATACAGATATACAAAATATAGAAAGGGCCAAATAAAGGTAAAGAATATAGGAAAACCGTTAATATATTAAATAATAGCTACTAAATCCATTTGGATTTTGTAATTAAAATTTCGTTAAATCATTCATTTAATTTTTTTTTTTTATAAATAATAAATATAAAATAAGATTTCGAGATATTTCAAGGGAATATTAAGAAAAATTTTCTTAATATTTACAGTCTTGTTACGCAAAATTTGTTTAATTTTTAATATCAATTTTTTAAGATTTCGTTTTTGAAAATTTCGTTACTAAATAGTGAACATCAATAAATTTTGTTTATCTGTGGTAACAAGCAATGATTGTATTAGGTGTATATAAATTCTCTTTCAACTACAATTGGCAAGCTTCATTACAAAAGTCTCTGCTTCAGTGATACAAAAAGAATTGATTTCAAATCATGCTCTTAGCTAATATAGTGTCCAAAGAAATCACAATTGATTGATTGCCCAGCGGTGGGCCAGACAGAGAGTCAGCCAGCTATTAGACATACATCTAAGAAAAAATAGGTGTCAATTCGGCTCTGGCTGAGAGCGTGTGCAGGTGTCACAAGTCGCATAGGTAATATAAATCTTCCGATATCGAGAAACAACTGCGGTAAATGCCATTCAAATACCAATTACAATGTTTCGCATAGTTGCGAGTAAAAGATACATTTGATTGATTGCGCTTTTTTGTGTTAATCATGGATACGTGATGCTATCGAAATTGTGGGATAATTAACGCCATATTTGTTGATGTTGTTGTTGTTGTTGTTGCTGTTGACAATTAGACGGCGCACAGACCAAAAATAAATTGCATGTGCGATAAAAATCGGCTAAGTTTTGCTTTCGAATGTGGCCAAAATGGTTTCGTGAGCGACTTTTATGGCATTTTTAATGCAAACGATTTGAATTTGAATTAAACACAACAACGACTAGATTTTGGCTGCCGTAGCACGTTGCAAGTTGATTTGTCGCCTGCGCGTGTCAATCACAAATTTCGAGTATATATATATATACATTTTGATTTTTTCTTCTTTTTGCTAATAACACGATTTCCAAACGATAATTAGCCAGAGGATAACCAACACAGCGAGCTGCCACTTAATCTAATGACAGTTCTCAGACCCCAAAGCACGCCCCACAACTCCATCAGCTCACACGGCAAAGTTGTAATTGCTTAAATGACTTCTGGTTTAGACTCCGATAGCTACCTGCAGATAGACTGCAGATACACAGCAGATAGTCGTAGTTAAAGTTATGTAAAGTGCTTGCTGGTTAGCTGCTCAGCCAATCACTGACACACTTCCGATATAACCGTATAACCATATCGCGTATAAGGAGAAAAGCCAGTTGCCAGTCAGGCAGTGATCTAGTCAGCCAGCCAGGCTGCCTGCTCCACTTGGCCATAGACAATGATAACTCATTGAGTCGGCAACCGTTAAGCTTATGGTCAGAGAGCCATAAACTCAATTCAATTCCATTCCATTCAATTGACGCGACAATAAGCAACTTTTTCCGGGCGCATCATCAAATCAAATCAAATCGAGTCAAATCAACTCGAAAGGAAAGTTTCTTCTTTATTTTTTCTTCTCCAACTTGTTGTGCATATATCGAGGTGTTAGCTATTTTATGACCATACTATCATTAAATATGTCAAACAGCTGGCAAACAGATGCTGGCATTGTTCAGCTCAAGAGGCGCCTCCAAAGGCCTTTGATTGCGCAGAAATTGTAAAAGAAATGTTAAGATTGTAATACTCATATAAGCCTGTGTGTTCTTCCTACATATTGTTTATAAAATTTGTATGGGATGTTACTTTAAAGGAAGTAAAGACCTATACTAAAAGGCAGTTCATTGATTCGAAGAGTTTCCCCTTATTCAATCTCCGGGAATACAAGTGCATGACACTTTCGCAGGTTTCGTAATTACCCAAAGGTTAACTGCACCTTAGGATCTTTGGAGCTTCGGATCTGTGGATTTACAATACAATTACAGTGAATCACTTATCGTGTAATTAATTTAATTTGATTTCAACGGCAGCGTCTCGCTTTCAGTTTGGCAGTTCGGCTCCATTGTCAACGAGCAAAATGGGCAACAGGAGCATCGGGATTTGTGGGCTGCCTGTCAGCGAATGTCACTTTAAATACGCCAAAACGGCGCAAAAGATTCAATTGGTGGGGCGCCGCCAGACGTTCAAGCAGCAGATCCCCGCCACAGATACAGATAGGCCAAACCTGGCTGCTTGGCTGGCTGTTTGGCTCTTTGGCTAGTAGCTAGAGAGATACGATTACTCTCTCAGTCGTATCTCATATCTGCGCTTGTGTATCGCAAAAGCGACTGTCAAATGGCTGAACTGACAGTTGGCTTTTGCAAAGATGTGGATGTGGCTCGAGCTCTGGCTCTGGCTCTGGTTGTGCTATGGCTCTTGGATGCTGCTGCCAAGACGGGAAATTGGGTCAGGCATTGCAGGCAGTTGCTTCAAGTCGACTCGCAGTCGGCTCAAGTGCCGTAGCCGGACGAACTGACAGATCTCCAGCTCCTCAGCTCCACAGCTCCCCAGTCCACCCCCGGCTAGCTGCTCGCTTAAGACAAACTGGCGGTACGTCACCGGTGTCTTCTGCTTTCTAAGCCAACCCAAAAACAACAAGTAAGAAGGCTCTAGTCGAGACGGCTCGACTACGAGATACCCTGAACCCTGCAAAAAAGTGATACTCTTCTTCTTTACGCACGTATAAGCACGCGCTCTGCTAACCGCGCAGTTGCTCTTGTATCTTCGAAAATCAAATAGAAAAGAATAAATAATAATAAAAAAGAAAGAAATAATAAAAAAAAAATAAAAATAAAAATAATAAATTATGATGGGCTAAGGCGAGGCTAGAACCTCCGACACTCTAACATTCGTTGCATCTCTCTAGCCATCTACACCACGGCTCACTTAAATGGCAGAGTAGCGAAAACGAATGAAATTCGCCATATACGAAAGAAACACTAAAGCAGTGGCTGAAAATACAAATACAATTCAAAGACAATTCTAACGGAATTCAAAAACAATTGTGATTCTTAGAATATACACGCATAGCAACATAGAAAACAGCCCAAGACTTTTTGTGTGTATACATACATACATACATATGTGCACACGCATACGAAAATTGATTTGCATTGCTCAACGTTGCTTGCATTTCCATTGTTATTTTAATTGCTTTAAAATTTTTAAAATATATAATGGAGTGTAATGAGAGTTTAGCATATGATCTACATATTCTATTTAACATTTTAGGTTTTTTTTTTTAGAAATCATAACTCTTTTACAATTAGCTTTACATGCACAAATATGTACATATGTATGTACGATTGCAGCCACACGCTGATCTACGCTTGCACACATATACATACATACATACATAGGTATGTATGTACATATGTATGTAAGTATGTGCGCCCGCAATGCGTCTTGCTGTATCGCTGCCTTGCTTGCTGCGCCACATGGGTTTTGAATAGAAAACTTTATGGACTAATAACTCTGTTTCTAGATGGACAATCATATTGATATGTTCAGATTAAGATTATGATATTCATATCTATATGCCAAACCAAACTGTATGTCTCTAGTATTTGAAATGCATTTTTTACACATTTGGGGGTGGTGGGGCTAATTGGGGACCGGAATCCAAAATCTAACAAAAACCGAAATTGTATTAAATTAGTATCTATATATATGCAGAAGACTTGGAGACTCTAACTCTAAAGATGAATTAGCTAGAATTTTAAAACTGGTTCCCGATAAATTCGTTTATCGATAACTTGCCAAATATACAAGTTATCGAATTTCTGAAACAAACTCGTACTGCGCGTGCAATATACGAACCTAACACAAAAAGAATGAACTCTCTAGCTTTTGTATCTTCGGAAATCGACGCGTTCAAACATACGGACAGACGGACAGACGGACAGACGGACAGACGGACAGACGGACGGACAGACAGACGGACATGGCTATATCAACTTTTCTCGTCACCCTGATCAAGAATATATATACTTTATGGGGTCTGCCACGCCTCCTTCTGCCTGTTACATACTTTTAACAAAACCATTATACCCTGATTTCCCATTTTCAATGGGCTCAGGGTATAAAAAGAAAGAAATAATAAAAAAAATAAAAATAAAAATAAAAATAATAAATTATGAAGGGCTTAGGCGAGGCTAGAACCTCCGACCAGTGCTGCCAATTTAGCTATTTTCCCACTAGATCTAGAGGGTTGCAACAAGGAAATGCGGGATAAATTGTGAAATAGCGGCTAGCGGGAATTATAGCTATTTTTTCAAGAAAAACTAGCTTTACTTAAAATGTTTGAAACACCCGATGTTTGGTGTATTTTTATGCTCTATAATGCCACATTTTCATACGAATAGTATAAAATCAATTATAATTTCATTTGAATGGCAAAAAACATCGAAAGGCCAAACGAGCATTTAATCTTATCGATGTCTGCTAAGTCTACCAAATCGTGTATTATGCCATCACCGAGAGGGTATTTTACAAATTTTAAAGCGCGAGCTTAACTTCCGCTTGCGCTTTAAAATTTGTAAAATGCCAAAAATGTATAAACAAAAACCGCGTAATATATGTATGCAAGAACCTACATTTAAAAATTGGTTGACTTTAGATGCAGCTGAAGAGGGAAAATGTTATTGCAAATACGGCAAATCTAGCATTAATGCCACGATTACAAATTACCAGCAGCATGTTTAAGAATGATAGGGACCGATGAAACCTACATAATCCAAAAGGATGAAGATGACGTCATTGATAAAATCTTATAAAATATTGAAATAATCCGAAAATGATATTCTAACGTTTTTTTTTTAGCTATGAAGAAATATTTCTAGCTATTTCTAGCTATTTTCAAAGGCCGATCTAGCTTTTTCGTGCAACGAAATGTTGGCAGCACTGCCTCCGACACCCTAACATTCGTTGCATCTGTCTAGCCATCTACACCACGGCTCACTTAAACAGCAGAGTAGCGAAAACGAATGAAATTCGCCATATACGAAAGAAACACTAAGGCAGTGGCTGAAAATACAAATACAATTCAAAGACAATTCTAACGGAATTCAAAAACAATTGTGATTCTTAGAATATACACGCATAGCAACATAGAAAACAGCCCAAGACTTTTTGTGTGTATACATACATACATACATACATATGTGCACACGCATACGAAAATTGATTTGCATTGCTCAACGTTGCTTGCATTTCCATTGTTATTTTAATTGTTTTAAAATTTTTTAAATATATAATGGAATGTAATGAGAGTTCAGCATATGATCTACATATTCTATTTAACATTTTAGGTTTTTTTTAGAAATCATAACTCTTTTACAATTAGCTTTACATGCACAAATATGTACATACATATGTATGTATGTATGATTGCAGCCACACGCTGATCTACGCTTGCACACATATACATACATACATATGTATGTATGTATGTATGTATGTATGTGCGCCCGCAATGCGTCTTGCTGTATCGCTGCCTTGCTTGCTGCGCCACATGGGTTTTGAATAGAAAACTTTATGGACTAATAATTCTGTTTCTAGATGGACAATCATATTGATATGTTCAGATTAAGATTATGATATTCATATCTATATGCCAAACCAAACTGTATGTCTCTAGTATTTGAAATGCATTTTTTAAACATTTGGGGGTGGTGGGGCTAATTGGGGACCGGAATCCAAAATCTGACAAAAACCGAAATTGTATTAAATTAGTATCTATATATATGCAGAAGACTTGGAGACTCTAACTCTAAAGATGAATTAGCTAGAATTTGAAAACTGGTTCCCGATAAATTCGTTTATCGATAACTTGCCAAATATACAAGTTATCGAATTTCTGAAACAAACTCGTACTGCGCGTGCAATATACGAACCTAACACAAAAAGAATGAACTCTCTAGCTTTTGTATCTTCGGAAATCGACGCGTTCAAACATACGGACAGACGGACAGACGGACAGACGGACAGACGGACAGACGGACAGACGGACAGACGGACGGACAGACAGACGGACATGGCTATATCAACTTTTCTCGTCACCCTGATAAAGAATATATATACTTTATGGGGTCTGCCACGCCTCCTTCTGCCTGTTACATACTTTTAACAAAACCATTATACCCTGATTTCCCATTTTCAATGGGCTCAGGGTATAAAAAATACTGTTTTACTTTTCGAAGCATATTTATGAACATGAACATTCGACTTGGATATTTATTTCACTGCCGCGATTCCCCAATTGATTTCAATTTTCAATTTCGCTGCCCGCTCGCTCGCTGACACGTGACATGGGATTTCACTTAAGACTGTTAATGCTCGCATAAGCAAACATAAAATGTGCCAAATGTTGGACATGACATGCAATTGGACGTACCGAGTAGCTCCAGACTTTGAGCCGACACTCAAAAGGACAGTAAAACAAATAAAATTTCAGAAAAAAAAAGAAAAACAACAACAACAATGTTCAACATATGTTAGTTAAATAAATAGAAAAAAATGCTTTGAAATCTCAAATCCGACGTGTAAATTGATTTCTAATTATTAAAAAAAAAAAATGATTTCTGCTACTTTTGCCGCGAAAGTTACAAATAATTTCAAGTGTTTGTGAGAGCTATATCTTCTTCTTGTCTTTGTCTCTCTACTTTTGTTGAGGAAACTTTCTTATTTGAGCTTTAAGAGTATTTGGAAAGATCTTTTAAATAGATCGTAAGAGCTGGCAGTAATTATATCAGCAAGTATATTTCCTATGAATTTCTTTAATAAAACTCTATAAGATTCTATTTATGAAACTAATTCTCAAAATAATTTACAATTTCTTTAATAGAAAGAACTAGAAATTTGAACTTTTTAATAGCTCAGCATACACTTTTGAGTATTTTCTGAAGAAAAATATATTATGAAATATATAAATTCCGTAAATAGCTCAAAATAAAGATATAGATTGGGTATGCTGTAATAAAAGAACATTAGAGCATTAGAGCACGCCCTAGCAGACTATTTGTGTTTTAATAATAAGCAACGTATATAGCCTAGATATATTTAATGTTTCATTCAGCCATAAAATCACACTCGATTTGGTTTAAGCCTCAAGACAAACACTCTTTTATGTTCGTCTTATAAGAACATTCTGACCACCCAAACAACCTCGATTTTGCTTATGCAAATTAGATTCGTAATAATCATATTGTATTATCGTAAAATAAATTGTTTGACACTTGGTTATGGCGCGATTAAAAGCCAATCAAGTCTTTTATGGGCTGGTTCAGTAATGCGCTTTTATGTCACTTTCTGAGCTCCACACACAATGATCAATTAACGGTGCTTAGTCAACGCCTCGCCCACAAAGCGCCCCATTTTCGCTATTGAGCGGGGCGGCAGCTAAGTCGAAGAAATGTGTTAGGGCATAACGGATAAAGTTAGTTGGCAGATAAAAGAGGCGCCTAGGCATATAAAGATGAACGGAAATGGTCGTCGATAACATTAATAACAAAAAGTCGTTTCAACAGTTACAAAATGATCTCTCGCAGCCTTTCTTCGACTCGGTCATCAACTAGTCGTTAAGGTCAACACGCAGACAAATGCTCAATCACCACGCATCTAATGCGCCTCCACACTCACACACACACACACACACATTCTCATTTGTATTTTTGTATCTCAAAGTACGCACTCACCTGCATATAACGTGCTAGAGCTGCATTCCGCTGTGCATGAGACCTCAGCTGCGGCTGAGGTGAGCCCAACGGACTGACGATCGTTGATGTGGAGCCCCCGATGCCGGTGTCATAGCCCTGAGCATTGGCGCCATCGACATCTATATTAGGAGAGGAGAAGAGTTTTAGTTAGATGGATGTTTGTAATCGAGCCAACAATCAACTTTATAGCATCTTGTGTGCGAAAAAGATGAAGTAAAATGGGATTATTACATTACCAGTAGAGAGCAAAAAATGCTGGGTTTCTTTAGTGATATATAAATAAAATATATCTGTCAAATAGAGATCAACGATCCTGACTGCGGATGCAATAATGGATCAACTATATAAAAACTGATAACAGAGCAGGCTGATCTAGTTTTATTTATAGCCAGTGCTCGATGGACACCTGACAATATGCAAATCGAAATAAATAAGGCGTGTTAAAATAAATACCTATTCCTGCCTGATCAGAGGATTGATCGATCGCACGCTCTACAGTGCCCCCGTATGGCAGTAGCGTATATATACATATATATTATTATGTATGCCTATATCAGAAGTATATTTACATTTGTTATTCCCAGTCGCAACGTTTGTTGTTCAATTCATATGCCAACTGTGTGTGCTGTGTGTGCTGAGTGTGTGGATTGGCATGCAAAGTAGGTTTACATGGGGCCAGTCGGTTAACTTCAGAAAGTACTCGAGCACAGCGAGACATACCGTTGCTCCACTGCCCATGAAAAATTGAAAGTTATGCCCGTTTTTAGTTAATACTCAGCCCCACTGTGCACACTGTGCTCAAGTTGCCTTTGAATTTATTGGCTAGCTGCCCATCGGACACTCTCGCGTCCGTGTGAATTTATGAGCTGGCAAAGCTACATTGCCGTCTTCACTTTATTTATGGTAATGGGAATATACATGGGTGTAGTGTACAACTTGTGTCAGCGCTGACCGAGCCCTAGGCAGTGAGCTGGCTCCAGCTTATTAGCATAGCTAATTAAGTGATATAGTTCGAACGAGCTGTAGGGCTTTGAGTAGTCAACTGAATGAGTACTTGGCAATCAACTGAAGTATCGATACATGACAAGTAGAAAATTAAATCGAGCTAGGTAAAGATGTTGAGCAGTAGCATACAAAGCTAAATGTATTTTTAGTTTGCTAACTTTTCCTTAGCATTTTTAAAGATTTTTTTTTTATAAATTTATTAAAAGGTTAAGATATATTTTCAATTACTAATAATAAGTCATAAATAATTTTGATTCTCTCAAACTATAAGCCCAATTATATTGAACTATGTAAAATTCTGCGGAATCTGTAATTTTGCTGTAATTTTAACAGTTTTTACCCCCAAATTTTTGTTTTCAAGTATTTGATGTACAAATTGAAAGGATATCATAAAAAAAAATAAAACACATATACACTTAAATGGCGAATTCCGAGATAAGAGTGCAACAACAGCATAAAAAAACACTCGAAACAACACCTTGCAGTTGGAGCTGTCGAGGGTTCGGCTGATATGTTGTTGCACATATTTGTCTGCCTTTTATGGCATGTCCATAAGATACGACGAGACGGAGACAGAGACAGATACAGAGAGAGACACTGGCTACCACTACTACTACTGCTACTCACCTTTCAGCGAACTGTTCATGCACATGGGGCACTGATCGTTGCGGAACATACAGGAATAGCAGCGTTCGTGTCCGCAGGTGTCGATCAGTTTCCGTCGCTTGCCCTTATCGAAGGAAATGCGGCACGAGGGGCAGACCGAGCCGCTGGCATCGTGTTCCAAGAGCCGTCGAATCGATTGAAGATCTGCAAAAAGAAAATGAAAAAAAAAAATGAATAAAGATCGAATGTGTGTGTGTGTGTGTGTGCTTACATATTCATTTGGTATTTACAGTTTACCACATAAAAGTGATTATCATTAAAATGGCATTTAGCACAAGGTATTATAGTCTAAGCTTAAACATTTACTAAATTTTATGGTAATACAAGAATCTTAATGGATTGGATGGACTTAATAAAGTTGCTAATGATAAAAAAAATTGAGGAAATGATGATTGAATTCTAAATGACTGAAATGTGATGAATATAGATAGAGTTTTAGCAAAAATATAGTTACTGCTAGATAGTATTAAAATAACACTTAATCGTACTTTATTCTAACTCTTTTAAACAATTATCAAGGCTAAGCTTAGACTTGAACTATGCTCTCACAGATTGCATTAGACATGATCATTATTGTTCTTATTCTGATATACTATATTTGTTGATGGCAGATAGAGAAAGACCAGAATTTGATAATTCTTAATTAAAAATGTAATATTATTAATAAAAACTAATTTATTAAAATGTTTGACTTAATTTACCTTTAATTGAAAATTTATTGCCTAGACATTTGAGTAAAATATGAATATCAATATAAGTAGAACTTGTATTTTAGTGAATTACGAATATGAATGAGCGGGCATGTAAACACACGCCCCACTCTCTCACTTGTTCATGTTTTATACTGCTCAAACAGAAAGCAATAAAATCTAAGCTCTTTCAGTTAAAATTATGTGGCTTAGTTTAACTCTATAATTCACAGAAAAACTATTATATTTTGCTGAAATATTCAAATTAAAATACTTAACGAAAAATACCTAATACCTAAATACCTAACGAAAAATACTTTTTTTTAATTATTTAAATCTGTTTCTTTTTGTATTGATTACAAATTATTCAATTTTATCATATTTAAAATTTTCTAAAATTTTTGTATTTTAATCTAGTTGCACATTATCTGTGTTTATAATCAACATTTGTTCTGCATCGTATTGCTAGATCTGTACAAGGTCGTTATTTACTTCATCTTATGGGACCATTAGATTTATCTAACAAATCGTCACAAATTCTATGCATACATTAAGCGTTCAGTTTGATTGGCATGCTTGGATTGCTTTCTTGATTTGCTTGCCTCATGTCACAGCAATTTCCACGCTTCACAGTCACAATTGCGACTGCACTTGTTTGTTTATTATATTTACTTTATTTCTGTTTCATTTTTCCTTTTTTTTTTTTTTTTGTTTGTTGTTGTATATTTGTGTTTTTTTGCAGCCGTTTGCATAAATTGTGACTGTCAATTAAATGTCGTTTGCGTTTGTCCCAGACTCCAACTGCCAATCTTTGACTGTGTGCGCAACTACTCAAGTCGTCTCTCTGAAATCTCGCATTTATCTCTGCCATCAGTAGCTGCAACTATCTACTCTGCCCCTACCCCTGTCCCTGATACACTGCTACCGATCATCGAGTGCTGCTGAATGCCAATCGAAGGAATTCTTTTCTTGGCTGCACTTTAATTGATTTAATTTGAAACGCTTGGTTTATTATTTCTATTAGCACTTTGTCTTTCTGTGTCAACATTATGTAAAAATGTGTGCAACAATCGGCGGCATTTCGTTGCAAACGCAGTTGCAAATGTTTACAGTTTGGTGGCAAGCGCTGACAGAAGCACTTGTCATCAATAAGAGATCTCGATTGTTACCAGAATTTAAATATTAAAAGCTTTTCGAGAAATATTTTACTCAAGGTTTCTCAAACGAAACGCAAGTCTAACCAGTTTGTGACCCATGAGTATCTGGATAGAGTAAAACTATCGTCACATATGAATACATGAGAAATATCCATTATTCATTCCATTGCAAAAATCTACACCTATTGCTTAAAGTTTGCACAGTATTTAGCCTCTACTCTAACCTCTCGAGTTCTATTTGCAATCACTTTAGAATAGCAACTTTAAAGAGCTCTTTGAGCATCGAGAATACATGATTAGCATGTTGCATATCTATAAGGATGCAATACAATATATTTCCAATGCAAGCTGCTGTTGCTGCTGCTGCTGCTGCTGCTGCATTTTTCTCTTTTTCTGCTCAGCCCATAAAATATGGAAATTGAACGAGGCTTTTGTAACTCTTGAGTAGTCAACGTCCTATTTTGAAGCCCAGTCAAATGCCAGGCTGCAATTCCTGTTTGCTTTTTTCTCTCTTTTTCTTTTTCTGCGGTGAGTGGGAACTGCAAAGTCGACATCAACTTCGACGGCAATGACGACGACGCCAACGAGAACCACGTCCGGTCGTCGTAAAGTGGATTACAAGCGCAGCCGCTCGATCAGCGTCTGGGCTTCCATTCCATTCATGCCCACTTGACAAACACTCAATACGAAGTCTGCCAGCTATTTTTCCGTTTTGCTTGCTTTATTTATTGCAAATCAAAAGTCAAAGTATTTCTCTTTTATTTTTTACAATTTTTTAAGCGTTGCTCTTGCCGAAAGATAGTATTGTGATGCTATTATGTAATATGTAACGGAAAAACACTCAATTAGTAGTTATTTAGAAATATTTAAGTAATCAGCTACTAATATATTTAATTTTATTATTTTATTTAAATATATTATAAATCAGATCTGAATTCAAATTCAAATTAGAATTTTGCTGTCTGATCTTAATATACATTGAAGATAAGAATTAAATTGTAACATTCTTCAAGAAAATATTCTATTCTATTCTGTTAAAATTTCAATTTTTCCTTAATTTTTATTTGTTTTCCGTTAACCTAAATAGTTTGTATAGATTTATAATATTTCCCTGGATTAGATTGGTTCCAATTTCACTTCAAATTCTATATCTCGAAACGAATATTCTACAATTTAAAGAGTATTCAGTAGTCGCCATCATTCGCATTTTGCGATACTCGTTTTAATGTTTTCGCCAGGTTCTCTGCGCAGTCGCCGCGTGGGCCGCTGCTGCTGCCAGCTGCCAGCAACAGCCACGACGCACAGTCTGGGGGCCTCCAGAGGCACAGCCCACGTTCAGTCTGCGGTCGATGTTGTTATTGTTGTTGTTGTCGCTGCCGCCGCCTTATCGTGTGGCATAAACTCTGAACTCGACACAGCTTGAACTTTCGACCGGTGTCATGGGAATTGCGAAGCCTAGCCAGCAGAAGTGGACAAGGTGCCACCAGGAATGGCAAAAAAAAGGGGCAGCTGCAGCTGCTATGCAAATTCTTCGTAACCCTCGTCCAGCGGTCGGGCCCTTGCCCCTGCCCCTGCCCCTGCCCCTGTCCTTGTTTCTGTCGCTGGCCCATTTGGCACATGACACAAATTATGAACAGTTGTGTTGAGGCAACAAGTGTGGCCTGTCGCTGGCATTTCCTCGCCCCAACTGCACCACTCCCTCAAAAACCCACAAACCAAAAACAATTTACAAAATGTCATCCGACAATTGGCATGTCGCTCGTAATACGCAAGCGCGGCAGATGCCACTGACAACTGTTCGTGCCACAAACAGTTGGGGTTGCAACTGGACTACCTTTGTCTAGCAGTTGGCACGGCAATTGCCGCAAATGCCCAATAATGAGAGTCAACATAAGGTATGTTAAATAGGGCTCATGCATGCAACAGGCTAGGGAAGAGAACTTTGACAAGTTTGCTAAAGTTGAAAATTTATAGCCCAGCAAGTAAGGGGGCTCTAGTCGGGACTACTCGACTAGGCGACTGCACTTGGGCTGCAGTTTGGACTTTATTAACCAAAAGTATGATTAAATCCAATTATTAAAAAAAAAAAATAATATCAAATATTTTCTTTTATCTTAACTAAAAATCTAAAGTACTTTCCATTGATATTATTCTACTCTTAGGTTAAAAGAATACTTGTGAAAAAATATTACACATGTTCTCTTGTTCATTGTTCTTTTTCCAAATGTGTAGTTCTCTTCTTTCCTTTGTCTTCTGCCCATGTCCACGCCCACGTGTGAGTGGGTTTGCCTTTGTGGCTTCAATGCATGCAATTCTGTAATATTAGTATAAGCAATTCCTCTGCTATGCTATAATTCTAGTTAATTTCATGGATTTTAAGCAGATTAATTTACTCCTCTATGTGATAGAGAGAGAGGGAGAAAGAGAGCAAGTCCATTTGTAAGTCAATGTACTCGTTAATGTATGTTTTCTCTCTTTCTCTTTTGTTCTCTCCGTCTCACAACAATGCAATGCTGTGAAATGCATTTCAATTGCAAAATTATGCAGCTACTGTAGTGGGAGAGGGCGAGCATTAGTGGCATTCCCCTTTTTCAGCTACGCATGCGCTGAACTTTTTTTTTTGCTTATAATTTTATTAGATTTATGCGAATCGTTGAGATAGCTGCGGTTTGGATTTGAGGTTTGCGCCAAATTGATTTGAATTTTCCGCTGCATTTGTTTTTTTTTTTTTTTGCTTCTATTTTATTTTGGTTCAATGAATGAATTGCAATGGGCTGCCGGTTTGCCCCCACAGTGTGAGTGTGTGTGCATGTGTGTGTGTGTGAGTGGTGCAGACATCATGTGGTTCATGTGGGCGTTTTATTTCAGTTAAATTGGCAAACCGCGGCCTGCGGTCGCTGTGAATCACATGTGGGCGTTATATGTGTGAGTGTTTGTATCTGTATCTGTATCTGTGTCTATGTGTGTGTGTGTGTGGTGTGCGGAGCCTGTTGGCACCGGCACTTGTTTTCCTTTATGTAATTTCTTTGCAAATTACTTTGAATACACAAGTTTTTCTTTGCTCGACGGCGGCAGCTTTGGGGCCTAATTCAATTTGCGGTTTATCTTCACGGCCTTAAATTGAGAATTTAACTACCCAGCAGACTGCACACAATTCCCAGGGCATGCCATGGAATGTGTTCTAATAGGGCTAGTCGCAAATTGAAATTACCCACAAAGTCGTTACAAAACTCTTCCTCGGCATTTCTGGGAAATTGCTGCAAGGAATGTGGCAAGGGAAATTCTACAAAGACTTGCAAATTGCTCAGTTCCCCGAGTGCGAAAGAGCTTTCCACTAAACTAGACTTACTAAATTTTCATAAATTCTTCATATAATTTTACAAAACTTTAAACTTTTTCTAGATATGATATCATTATGTTCTCAAAATATCATTTATTGTTCTCTAGTGAAATTTCTAAAAATTGTTTTATAGCTCTCAAACATGATTATGAACAGCCCTTCAAAAACAATTTAACCGAAGACTATTTGCCATGCAGATTTACACAGAAACCTTCGCATCGTTAAATTTTCTTGTTAGATATCTGGCAAAACTTGTTTGAGGTTCTATGAAATTATCGTAAAACAAAAGCCGAGCGAAGAAGCGGCACGAGTTGTCTTTTATAGAGTTGCTTCTTATAGATGTGTACATATGTATACACGCTCTTTTGGATAAAGGTTTCGGCTAAAGAAAACAAAACTTGTTGATTTTCAAAAGATATGAGCTTCAACACGGATATGTAAATGCTTGAATCTCTTTATGTAAATGGCAGTAGGTAGCCCATATTTATAGCTATGAAATTTGAGAACTGAAATGTTTCAATTACAACTGACAACATACTAAAAATGTCACCTGGCAGGTCAGGGCTGCCAATTTGAGAGACGGCTCAGGGTTAATTGGAGCTACACCATCATAAATGGAGAGTGGCATGTGGCTCACTCCCTCCCTCCCGCCACTTGACCAGAAGTTTCACAAATATGCGTATTCATTACAATTGATTGACAGGCTAGACACAAACCACGAGCGTAACAATTCAAGCTTGAAGTGCGCACCCAACGAACCATGGTCCATTTACCATTTACCAGTTACCAGTTACCATCTACCTGCTATGTGCTAAGCAGTGGCCAACGATTTGCAGTTCCAATTAAATTTAGACGCAAAACAGGCAAATCACAAAAGGAACCGCAAATAACTTGTGCATGACTGCTAGATACCCTATTTATATGTTTATCATATTTATTTTAACTATATTTGTGCAGATTATTATTAATTCTATAAAAATCTATAAGCATACTTTAAAGGGTACTTCTAGCATGCCAATTAATTTTAAAGCCTTGATATATTAAGGATATGATTTATTTTTATCAAATATTTATTGACATCATTTATATTAATGGGTAATTCTCACAGACCAACAAGCGATTTCATATTCATTTTATTTGTTGAAATATATAATATATTCTATATCATATATGCAGGGTATCTCTTGCAATATGTATCTAGAAATGACATGGAACATTTTCCAGCACAACGATTTTTCTTTGTTTTGCTGAGATTTAACAAAATTACTCTTTTCAATGTTTTATTTTTTTTATGTTTTATGCGCCTTTAATTGGTTTTGAGACTTTATTTTTTTGCTGTCGACTTTTTTTTTTTGCCCTTTAATTTAAGAGCATAGTGTAAAAAATAGCTTCATTGTTTTGGTGAAACATTTTCAAGTTCAGTGCGTGGGCAGCAAAAAATAAATAAAAATAGTTCAACAAAAAATTTAACATTCAAGTTTCGGTTAGCTAGCCCTTGCTCGCTAGCTTTATGTTGTTCTCTCTCGCTCCCTCCCTCACTCCCTCTCTCTTCCACTCTTTTAAACTTTTCCATCTTTCTCTTACTTTTTGAGTTTCCGATTTCGAGTTATTGCTTTGCGTGGGTCATGGTTGGCTTTTGGTGCGGCTGTATTGGTTGGCGTGGCTATTAGATGAGTGTGTGTGTGTGTGTGTGTGCCTATGTTTATGTGTGTGTGCTTGGATTGTGTTTGTCATCGCCTGTATTCGCCTGCATGAGTCAGCATCCCAACGCGTCGGAAGTGGGACGACTATGCAAAGTCTGTAATTACATACACCACAAATACACGCCACACAAGCACACACGCACACACACACATCGTTGATGCATTCAATTTACATTTTTTCAAGAGAATATTTTTTGCACGATCAAAATCGACGGTTGAAATTAAAAATTCGTTTCGCTTAGATACTCAACGTACAAATATATTAATAATTATTATGAGTTACTTTAGTTCCACTTAAATGCACTTAAGTAAGTATGTAAAAATGTAAAATGAAATTCTCTGCAGAGATTCAATTTCAACAGACACTGCAATTCCCTCAACTGTGTCAGAGACCACCAGCCACACTCAGGATGCATAAATCATTCTGGCAGAGTGAATTTACAAATAAACTCAAGGTAGAAAGTGCGAACAGAGCGTTTAAAAATATTATACAAAGATTCAAAACAATGAAATGTGCAGCAAAATATGCAGACAAAAGCTGAACTCAACGGTAGGCAGGTGGTGAGAGTCGTTGTAAAAATCAAATTAAGCGCGAAATTGGTTGGTTTCTCGACTGGAACTGCGCAAACGAGTTAAGAGCAGATGAAGAAAAAAGTGTCATAAAACCTTAAAGAGTTGCCAGTTAAATGAGTTGCAAACAAATCGCAGCTCATAAATAACCCAAATGGTCGCTCGATTGGCAAATTTCGTGAGATTTTTGCCTTTTGATGCGCTCGCAGTTCGTGAAAACGTGAACCAGAAGTGTTACCTAAGCATAGCCAGCGGGTCCATAGAAAACAAAAACAAAAGGAGCTGTGAGTAGGAAAAACGAGGCGTAGTCAGACGTCGATATCAACGGTCCGCTGTGGCAAGCTCTAACGCAAACTCAATTCATGGAAAATCCATTAAACTTCATAACTTTTTGGGACTTTCGCAACGCTTTGTGCCAAGTGTCAACTGTGGCAAGTGTCGCCTGTGACTTGCCACAAAACAAGTTGTGCTACCCAACACGTTGGCCCTTTCAAATTGGGCGGGTGAGAGATAAAAATACGCTGTAGAATGTCATAACTTTCAAGGAAATCAAATGTTGTTTATCTAATGTTCCGGTTCAGTCGGTAGCTGACATTGGCACATGAAATGTAACTGATTACGGAAAATGTTTTCTACCATATATTTGATGTGCGATTGCGATTCGCTAGAATTAACACACGTAGCATATCATTAAAATGAATCGTAGAAGCGTGTAAATAGAGTATGTGGCTAAAAGTGGGAATAGAAAAATTCATGGAAGTAGAAGTAGGAAAACAAAATATGTATGTGTATATTGATATAGACATACATATAAATATACATGCAATGCAGCAACACTTGCAGATGCAAATATGCAAAAATGGATTTTTGTTGATTTTTCCTAGTTCAAAAATACAAACTATTTCGTTTCATAATATATTAGGTTTTTTATCATGCTTTCGAAAAGAAAATGTTTTATTTTATTAAGTAGAATAATATTTATTATTTTAATTTTAACACCAAATATATATATGTTATTTTTTTTAAATAACACTTTAACACTTTCTTTATTATTCAACGTAGCGTCTGTCATCCAGAACCATTTATATTTATAAATATATATATTTATTCAACTTTCTGCAATACTATCTTCTTAACACAACTCCCACAATTCAGTATCGTCTTTTGATTTACTCACAAATGGAAAACTTTTATCATGTGTTACCCTCATCAATAACTCAAAACCTAAGCATAATTGATGCAGCCAACACATTTACTAAAACCAAAAATGATGAAGAATCTAAAAACATGCAAATCAAATTAAACCATGCAAGAAACTCAAGTATCAAATAACGCAAGTTCTCTTTTATCTGCTAGCATTGACCCAGTTCCCGGAAAGGTAAGACGACATTTTCAGCAGACGATAAAAATTGTTGACACATTTCTGTGGACACATCTTCGAGCAAATATAACTCTATAACTCTATTAGTGATGCCAAAGCACACACACACAGTCCATGCGTGCGTGCGAGCGTGTGTGAGTGCGTAAAAATAAATGAATATTTATTGCCTTTTAAACTGCACATTTAAATGTGTGTCAAAGCTGGCCGGAAACTTGGCAAAAAAAAAAAAAGGAACCATAAAAAAACACGAAAATATATATGAAGAGAAAAAAAAAGCCACGCAACTGAACTCGTAATGCGAATATGCATAAATCAAATGGCACTTCCGCTGAGCGTGGGCTTTATGAGAGAAATACAAGAAATACGCTTAACCAAATGAAAAGTGACAATTTTATTGGAAGACAACGCAGCAGACAGAAGCCAAAAATCTAGTGAGCAAATGTTAATGGAGACAGACATACTTGCTAATTATTTTGATACCCTGTTCCAATGCAAAAAGGGATTGTGAAAAGCTGTGAAGACTTATTTGGTATATCTAAAAATCTCTAACAAATTGCAATTGAAAATATCTCATGGGAGTTTCTGAAGAGTTTTGCAAATTGGAATCTATATTCATATGATTTCGTTTTCTATATTGTTAAGGCATAATTCATAATTCTGAGAATTAAATAATACTTTTGTAAAATTATTGTTTTGATATTCCGATTCAAATCTAGCTTCATCCATATGCTCTATATTCCAATAGCTTCTTAAAAACATTCTAAACTTATTACAATTATCTAAAACGGAAATTATTATTCGAATTTCATATATTAAAACAAAAAATTAATTATGTTACTAATTAATGAATTATTATTAATTAATTTAACTCCATTAACATATTCAACTTGGTTAAATTCCTATTTCTACATAGTTTCAACTTTACCATAAAATATAGTAGATATCCGATCATGTTTTCTGTAAACTTTACAGGGTATGTGCAGCCTTCGTTTCGTGCATTTTGCCACCTTTTCTTAATCTAGTGCAAATTGTGCTTGACTTTTATTTTTGGTGGGATAAACCTACACAAAAACCACGCAGACAACGCGTCCACTCACTCGTCATTTCAGCTCATACGCCCCAGCTGGAGCGAACAGCTGATTCATTCACTCATTCAATCGCTCATTCGTTGGTTCATTCATTAGTTCACGTTTCACGTAGCATTTATGCGACATTTTTGACAAACAATCTTCAAAGACCGGACCTCGACTCAACTAGACTTGACTTCACTCTGCATCACTGTGGGTCGCAACTGCGGTCCAAGCGCTTGGGCTGCCCATAATTGGCAGCGACCATCGATTTCTATTGATTCCAGTTAGTTAATGCGGGTCGCTTTTGTAGCTTGTGGGCTAACACTCACATGATTTAGTGTTAAATGCATCTCTTTCAGTTTGTGGATTATTTATGGAAAGCTCAATTTGTTTAGCTCTAATCGCCTACTACAAAAGCGGAGTAAATGCAGGTGTCGAAAATCGTGTAAATCAATTGGAAAAGTTTTTGTAATTGTAAAGTAAAAGATTATCTTAAAATATATATTCTAACATGAAATATATATTCTAAAACAACTTTAGCATTCTCTTGATAGTTTCTCACGCTTCTGCAAGCTCATTTTGGCACTTTAAATACTTAAAGAGTAATTAAGATATGCTCATAAATCTATTTCAACACTCAGAATTTGCAAGGCAAATGATTTTTTTTCCTATTTTGCTTGACCAACAAAAACAAATTTTGAAATGCTCCAAAGAGCTCTGAACCCACAATTTGTTGTGCCATTAATTTGTGGGCGAATTAGCATTTGAACATTTATTTTTTTCCCCCTTTTTTTTGTGTTTTAAGTAAACAAAATGAATTTGTTTTCAATGAAAATGAGCATTTAATTTGTGTGGCGGCTTTTCGTTTCGAAAGAAATTTCGAGTCTCTTAATTGCGTGAAATTAATTTCAATCCAATTTTTACGAAAACACTTTGCTAACTAGTCGAAGCACGTGAATGCGATGCACAGATTATATTTTATATTTAGTCTTTAGCTATGCATTTTATATTAGGCCTCTCGCCCATAATTATGTTCAAATTAACGCTCCAAGGTCGACGGCAATCCAATGTTTGATTGGACTATTTTGTTTTGAAGTTTGTTTTATTTTTTTTTGGGCTTGGCTCACTATTTGTGCTGATGCTTAAATGATAAAAATTGTTAATTGTTTTGGCTTATATGAAAATTATTTGAATAAAATTATGAAATATAGGAAAATTTACAATAACAAGTGAAAATGATATGTATCTCATGGATATCTGATTACAAAGAGAGAAATTTCGAACGAGTTATGAAAATTGAGCTCATAATAATGAAGACTTAATGATAGCCATTCGTTATCAAAGTAGGTTGAAATTTATTATATCTACAGAGATCAGAAAGTTGAATGGTAATCAAAGGCCTAATTTGTATTTGATATCCGTAAACCTCAAAGATATTACTTAAAATAATGATAAATTAAAATATATTTAAAAAATACTTGTAATAATATGTAGATATGAGTTCATTTTTCTCAAGATATTTTGTTTTAATATATATGTATATTTATTTGTTTATCAATCGTTAATATATGCATAAAACAACGCCTCTAGCATCGGAAATCAACTTTTGTCTTTTGGCTTGAGGCAATATTTCTGTTGCGCTTGTCAAATAATATATTATTTTTCACATCATTAGTAGATCTTCGACGATGATTTCCTAATATTGATTCTGGCCATAGTTTACATTTATCTCATATGTGCTGAGCTTCTGCTGACTACCGATTGCGACTGCCGCGTCTATTTTTTTGGGTCTATTATGCTAATGAGGCGTCTCTGGCAAAGCGGCTTAAAGTGGAAGTGCTGCTTGCCAATCGCCACAGAACTTGAAAACAATTTATAAAAATATACATATATTCACACAAATATAAATATACATATATTCTTTTTTCAATATTGTGCATACATTTGCATAAATTGCGTTGTGGGAACACGCGTGCGCTTCGACCAGCTCCATAGATAGACTCAGCTATGCAGACCCCAGGCGGCGTCTGCGTCTGCGTCTCCAACTCTTTGGCAGCCCCATAGCCGTAGAGCCCCAGAGATTCTTGGTTGGATTGACAAGCTTTCAGCATTGGCTTGGCGCTCGATTGCTATCGTTGCTTCACGATGAGGCGCTGAATTGCATACAAATGAGTTTACGGCGTGTGGGCGCCACTTGATAGGGGGCGGGGGCAGCCGAGCTGGTTGCATGCAACGCCTGGGGACCTCAACACGTTGACGACATGCTGCCGCTGCCTTTGCCGCTATCGCTGCCATTGCGGCTGCTTCTTCTGTTTTCCTATTGGACACTCATTGGCCTCTTATTGTCATAATGGACTCATTTGTGGCGCTTTCTAAGCCGTCTGCGCCTCATTAATCATCGACGAGGCGTGGCATTTGTTTTTCCGGCTCGTTGTAAATATTTTGACCAATATTTTGTGCTAGTTTTTTTCTCTAAATTTTATTTTGTTTTATTTTACACGGTCGCCGGCTTTTTGTTGCTGTTGCTGTAAATAGAGCGTGTGATTGACAGCGGCTCTTTGAATCTATTTTTTATCTTTTATTTTCTTCTCTTTTTTTTTTTGTATTTCTTTAATTCGCTGTGATTGATTGATTTGGGGGTTTCATAACACAGAATTGGCGATATCTCTATGAAATTATGAAATCTTTCACTAACAAACTTCAAATTACTCAAATTGGCTTTCAAAATTCTTTGATTGACAACTCGAAAAATTGGTTCGTTAAACCTAATTGATATGAATAAAATTATTAAATAATTTGAGGAGCAATTTTAATGGTTCTTAATTTGATCTAATTTGAAATTGAAAGAGCGCGAGAAATGAGATAAATAAAACTGAAAATATAAATATTCTTTAAATAGATTTCTTATTTCTCATTCAAACCTAAAAATCAATTGAAATTGTCAGAGTTTTCAAGCTAATTGCTTAAACTTGTATTGAATCAAATTTGTATAAATGATTATCAGCTTTTACTTTTTGTCTGTTCGAGCTGAAGTGCTAAAATTCTATACGCATATATATGTCTTTTAAGAGTTCTGCTCACATTAGCATATTCATAGTAATTTTTCATGTTGCTAAGCCTCAATTAAAAGTCCATTTCATTAATAAAGCAACAGCCATCCCAAGTGACTTCAACTGACACTGAAAAAAACAACTAATAAAATTGACATGACAACAACAACAACAACAACTACAACGACAACTACAGCTTCAATTCAACTTCAGGTGTGCCTGACAAATCGATGTAAAGCTCATGTTAACCGATAATGGGGCTCTCAATAGACACACATGCAATTGGCTATGCTCTTTAGAGCGTGTAGCATATACAAAACGAAAAGTTAACAAATTTGCCGTCTAAAACGTGATCGAGTTGGCATTGAAAAGTGCCTGGACCAACCTAACATGACGATGATAATGCTATAGAGCGGCTTATGAAATTGTATACAACATACACACATACACATACGCATATATATGCTACATACTGTATATATTGAGAGACATCTAATGGAAGGCATCCAGAACATTTCAATTGATAATGAAAACACACAATTAAAAGTTCAACTGATCTAACCCCGCGCCACAAAATGGAAACGCCTTCAAAAACAACAAAAAGAAAACACGCGCTTTGCTTCCATTTGATGCCGAAACTAAAGGCAAAGGGTTGAACAAAGACATGTCTAATACGGGTTTCTAATACTTATGAGTGCAATCGTTATTCTAGATGATATTGCTGTACTTGTTGTTGCTGTTGTTGTGTTTATTGTACGCTATTTACACGTAAAATGACATAAGCCGCATAAGTATTTCTTGAACTAGTCGAGTACAGCAAACAACTTCGAAGTAAATTTTATGAGTGCTAAAGTGGACAGTATACGACTTTGAGATACCCTGAAAACACAGAATATATGAGAAGATATACGAAATGTATACATTGATAATTTAAATGTTTCCTATTAAAAATAATGCATATCATTTATTATATCTAGTTTAAAAAGTCGTAAAGCTATGCTTCGAAATTCAAATGAACTGTTTATATGGATTAGAGGTTAAGAAGTAATAAGCTCGTCTTTATAAGATAGAAAAATAGAAAATTGAAAATTTCAATATAGAGTCTGTATATCTTAAAGTTTTCGGGATCCCTACAAGGACAGAAGAATATGCCCTGATCAACTAAATCAATGTAGATTTGTGAAATCTGCCACACCTCTTCTTCATTCTATCTGTTACATAAATTTTCACAAAACAATATGCCCTTTTTACCCATATTCATCACTTGCAAGGTATAAATATCATGTCATATATTAACAATTGTAAATTGCCGTAACGAAAGAGAATATTTAAACAAATTATACTTGAAATGTTGCTTGTCAAAGTTTATGCCAAGTATTAAGTAAACAAGGCAAAAATAAACGAGGAATAAAATATTTACTAGTTGCCCGTATAATATTTTAAGAAATTGTATTTGGATAGATACCAAAGTAGTTTATGAATCATAACCTCAGAAGTAGCTATACGCCTAAATTACAATTTAAAAATCTAAAACAAAACAAACGATTCACAATTAACTTGGCTAAAAACATAAACCTTGGCTATATGTAGGACTATCGGCTTTTTATGGCAAAAGCAGTAGCAAACTATTTAGCATTGGGAAGGCACTGATGATGTGTACATCGGTGCCTCAAAGCTTGTCAGTCAGTGTAGATCTTTAAAGTGTTTACGATGCTTAAATTACATTTTCTATGTGCGAATGTGTGTGCGTGTGTATCTGTGTATGCCGTGCAAAGTGGTAATATGTATGCTACGCTCTAAAGTTGTTTAGATTGAAACGTCTTTTAATTGCATGTTAATTGCCCGAACCACAATCGAGACGAACAACTGGCGAATGTGGACGCGTTCCGAGAGGCAGTTAAGATCTGCAGAAGATACACAGTGCCAGACGGCGATTTCGTCTTCTGCTGCTGGCCAAACTTGGAGCCCGCAGTCGAGCAGTCAGTGGACATTGCTTGTGGACTTTTTTTTGCTTTTCTTTCTCTTTGCGGTCTGAAAACTGGACGCAGCCAAAGTGGAGAAGTGCATGAAGTTTGTTCTAGTATAAGAAACAGTTGCACTCATTTGTTGTCCCAGAGTCGCCATCATTGTTCTTGCTCTTGTTGTTTATCTCTGTCTCCTCTCACCTGGCCGTTCTCGTGTCCGAGTGCCTACTGCATAAAGTACGTGTGGCTATGGCTCTCGTTCCAGACACTGCCCCTGGCTTTACTGGCTCTCGACAAAGACAAGTTTTTCAAGTTTTCCGACAGCGGCACATGAAGTCATTCAAGTGGCAACCAGCAACAGCAGCCCAGAGCCAAGCCGAACCGAACAAGGGCCAAGACACAGAGGTTGACCGCAAGAAGGCACAATTTTGCTTCTGTTGTCTGTTGTTCGCTCTTGTCTCTTGGCTCTTGGTTGTTGGTTGTTTGTTGTTGTCCAGTTGTTTAGTGCTGTCATTTGCACTTGACGTTGAAGTGAACTAGCAGCAATTGCATTCAGCTGGCAAACTGTTGCTGTAAAACTTATTTATCCATACCTAAAGTCTATAATTCCATCAGTTGAAGCTTACGAGAAATCAATTACCTCAGATAAGATAAGATTATTGTTACTAAGTAATTGGCTAGATTACAGCAAAATTTTAATGAGTTGGTTTAATGGCTTGTGAAGAAAAAGTGAGAAGCTTAATACAAAGGAATCAAAGAAAATGTTGCTAAGGCTGTAAGAAGAGTATTGCATTATTTTATATTATAAACATTTGAGTTAGAGGAAAGTTTAGTGGCATTAATATGCATATGCATTGAAATGCATATAACATCTTATGTAAAACTCAAATGAATTGTAACCTGAGCATTCATATATAAATTAAGCATACATACTTAACAGATACTTAACATTAACATTACATAAACCTTCACTTAACATAGTCCCATGATAAAAGTCAAGTGCTTGCAATTGGAAAGTTTCCATTACATTGCCACAATTTCTTGGGAGTATCCCATCAAGGTATATCTTAAGTAAATGCCAAATAACTGTCATAACTAAATAGTAATCGATAAACTTCGAAATCACTTCTAATGCCGTCTGACCATTTCGATAAGTAGACAGCGCTACAAGTGGCATAACCTATTATATACACTCTTGTAGATATGACTAACTAGTTTACCTTTATCGCGAGTTTTATTGGCTTTATTTATGGGCCGGGCCTTCGTAGCCAATCACGCCGTAGACAATGTTGAGTCACTGACCCAATTCAAGGGCCCAATTGTTACGCTTCAGTATTTCACTTTACTTTTGTTTCTGCGCGGATAAAACTTTAGATTTGGCATAACCCTAATATAATCAACTCAAATTCGATCCACAAACTTCAATGAATAAGAAAAAAACCCAATCTTTCTCAGATCGGACAGTTTACAAAAAACAGTTTGCTTTGAAATAAATATTACAGATCTTACAAAGGGTTCATTGTAAGACTTTTAGTGGCCATTCGCAGTTAAGTGTTAATTAAATTTATTTGAACCTCAGCTGTAGAGATACAGATACGATTCATTGGCTTTGAATGTGAGCCAAATGAAGCGTGCCCAAACAGATTTGTGTTGTGCCCTTTTTTTGGGTTCGGTAGCTCTTAACACCACAACTTGTAATAGGCAATCGGGAAATGAGTTGACAATTTGAGTTTTGTGGCCATGCCGAGTCTCAGCTCAACTAGTGACCAGTTGTCTATATTATGCATCGTGAGTACGCCCGTAAATTGCGCACATTCAACAATTTTTTTTATTTTTTTAATTTTTTTTATCAGAAATGCCCGTCACCAGATTCACATTGAGCTGTTGCAGCCGCTTGCCAAATGGCCAAGACATAAGTTTTGGACATAATTAAGCCATCGCGAATGGCATTCGGGGAAAATGTTTGCCATTTGCGTTGACAGTTGTCAGCAAGCGCTAACTTGGCTAATTAATCAAAATAATGACAACATTTCTGGCCTAAGTGACTAAGTGACAGCATTAAAATTTCTCGTACACAAAGTATTACAATTAGTAGTTAAATGTATTAGAAAAATGCAAATATGCGAATAAGCCAACTGTTCACATACTGAAATCAATTCAAATATGAGAAGATAAGAAAACTGTTATTAGCATAAAAAAAACATGCTAAGAGAGCGTTGCACTGAGAGAATTAGGTGTGAGCTGAATTAAGAGAAATAAAATGAGATGCAAATTTAATAATTTGTATTATTCAGACGAATAAATACAAAAATAAGAAAGTATAAATAAATGATATATTTTAAATTTATAATATTTTAAGAAATATTTTAATTTATATATTAATTATTCGAATAAAACTATAATATTTAGATATCTGACAAAAGATTTTTGTAGATGTATCGCACAAGAAATTATTGAATTTGAAGAAATTTTAAAAGCATAGAAAATCTTTATTAAATGTACAAAATTGTTTTTTAAGGTTTTTTAAAGGCGATGTTTACACTCCATAAACACGACTTGCGATAGAATATCAATTCTATGGGTTAGTAAATCATATCATATAATATAAACTACTAATTCTGTTCTTATTTTTTAGATATGCATATATCATATGATATATTATCATTATCAATTCTCATTTTCTTTCTTTCGCTTTTCATCTTTATCTATCTCCCTCGGTATATTTATTCTTTTTCTATCTTCCAATATTTATATATCGTTATCCAATATTCCCATAGCTACACATTGAATTCCATGACAACAACAAACAAACCCTATTATAAACAGCCGAGAGATGGCAGCCAGGAAAACTTTCAATATATTCTCCAATTACACGCCATGCAGTACAGTTGGCTGCCGCAGGAACGACGCCAGGTGAGGATACGAGAGAAGCCTCCATTGGTTATATCGCTGCAGCGCTATGAGCGGCTGCAAGCGAATGCTAACAAAGCGGCCGAGCAGCAGCAGCAACAGCAGCAGAAGCAACGCCAGTTAGCTAACGAGAGGCAACGCTTGGGTGGAGAGGAACTACTCCAGCGCTTTGCCGGACGCAATGTATGCACCACGGAGCAGGAGCAATGCCAAATCGACCAACTGCAGCTGCAGCAGAAGCAGCAATTGGTTAAAGAGCGTGAGCAGGAGGAGAGCATCGCCGTGCAGCGTGAGGAGCAGCTTAAACAAAAGCAACGCATCGAGAAGGCGCAACAGCTACTCGAGCAACTGCGTCCGGGTCCACGGGAGTTGCACTGCGCCAAACTACAGAGCGAGGTGCTGCGCGGCATCATTACCCAAAGGCAGCTGCAGACACAGTTTGCGGCAGCCACCGAGCAGCAGCGTGAGCAGGACAAACGCATCTACAGCGAGCAGGTGCTCAATGGGCTGGAGGAAGCACAGCTGCGCCATCAGCAACGCAGCCAACAGATGAGCGAGCATAAGCAGGAGCTACTCAAGTCAATCGAGCAGCGTCAGCAGGAACGCAATGCTACGAGAGCTGAGCAGCTGGAACTCGAGCGAAAGGAGCGAGAACGCAATGAGCAGCAAATGAAGCAGCACCTGGATAAGGAGCGCGCCGAGCAGGAGGCCAAGGTGCAGCAGAGGCGACAATACGTGTTGGCTTCACTGGAGGCAGCTGAGTACCAACGGCAGCAGCTGCAGTTGCTAAACAAGGTGGAGTTGACGCTATGCGAGGTGCACAACGAGTCCAAAGCTAAGCTGGACAACTTGAAAACCGATCTGGCCAAGCAGCGCGTGCAGCGGCGACTCCAGCACAACGAACACCTGGCACAGCAGCTAGCACCACGGCTGCACTACAGCGCTAGCGAAGATCAGCGCCGCCACGAGCGACAGCTGGCGGAAATGCGACGAGCACACAGTGTGGAACAGCAGGCTCGTCGCCAGCGTCGTGAGCAGTCCAAAGCAGAACGCCTGGCTAATCAGCAAGCCGAACAGGAGCAGGCCGAGGCAGCCAAGCAGCGGGCAAAGGCGGAACAGAGCGATGATATGGATAGACGATTAGAAAACGAACGCATTCACGTACAGTTCAAGTTCCAGCAGCGCCAGGAGCAACTGCGTCGCCAGCATGAACTGCGTGCAGAGCTCGATAAGCAGGAGCAGCAGCGTCGCGAGGCTGAGGCACGACCAACCACAAACTACAATCGCTTGGCGCAGTTGGAATGCCTTCGCGAAGATGCTCGCTTCGTGGACTATGCATACCGACTGATGGTCGAGGCAAAGAGCCGGGGCTGTCCGCTGCAGCCCTTCATGCGCGTCCTGGACCAATACAAGAGCGCGACTCGCATTGGCGCCGAGGTACGTGTGCCCAGACATCTGGTTACCAAGTTGACCCTGGGACGACGCACCAAGGGAGACAGCCCAGCAGCGCAGCAAGAGAGCAAAGAACAGAGCACGAATGAAGAAGAAGAGTACAATAGGAGGATAGAGGAGACGCTTAAGAAAATTCAAGCTCTCGTTTTGGAAGAAGCCAAACAGAAAGATGGGACGAAGAGAAGAGAAACAAAAGGTTTACAAAATAGTCTGAAATAGGAATGAAGGAATAGAAAATTAATCTATAGAAATTGTATAGAAATCGAATGTAAGCTATATATTATAGAGCTGTCCAATATTTAATACAATTTTTTTGAAAGAATTTGAATATTGGAAAATGCATGTAAAGAAATTTTTTTACACTTAAAAAATATATGACATATGTATAATAATTATAAATTATATTCAGTTTTATAAGAATTATATATTTACAATATTTCTGCCCAATATCTAGATTAAATTTCTAGTTTTCTAAGAAATATATATCTATCAAATATCCCTAACATATTTCTATAGATTACATCTCTACCGCCCAAAGTCTATTTTATAGAGTATTCAAAACTCCACAACCTTGACATTCGTATCCTTATACATATATTGGTAGGAAACCTTTGCCATTTAAATTCTGTTTGCAAATTGAAACTGAAATAAAATATCAGCTAAATTAGCGAATACTTTTGGATTGGATTCCACATCGTAACGACCTCAGCGGGCAGTTGTTCGAGTTCAAAGTAAGCCACGTATCAATTTCCCATTTGCAGGTTCCATTTGCATTACTCATGGCCTCCGATGCACTTGTGGTAATCGGAATCGAATACCAACATTCTCTCGGTCTCTCTCTTTCTCTCTCCAAATTACGTTAGGTGAGTCGCGTATATTTATGGGGCATGTTTTTGTGGATGCCACAAAAGTGTTTTTACTCTGCCTTTTTATTTTCAGGTGGTGAAAGGCACTTTAGGCAGTTGCATGTGAGATTGTCATCAAATATTTGCGGCAGCAAGTGGATAAATTACTGTAATTTACATTTGCCAGTTGTAACAACTTGATAATTTATGTGGAACAATCAGATGAAGCATGGCAAGTGCTTGAAACTAAAAAATTACTTAAACTAACGTGACACCACAAAGAAATTCTATATGGAAGCTGTGAAGTGTTTGAATATGATGGTATTAACATGAGCAAAATACATCAACTTAAAAGCGGCGAATCCATAATTATAGATCTATTCTGTCGATAGTTTTATAAATGTTTGGTATGCAAGAAATGAGTATCTAAAACGCTAGTAGCTAATCTAATTTTAGTTAGTTCAATATTGGTCATACATTTAATTTTAGTTAAAAATGTTGAATTTTAAAAAATATTAAATATTAAATAATTTCAAAGTCGGGCCACGTTTTCTATGAAATAGCATTTATATATTTTCAAGATTATTCTGAAAGTGCTAAAACTAACAAAATAATACAGAAAAGTGATACAAATTTTAGCCTTACATATTAGAATATATCTTAAAATAAACTATTTACCACAACAACTTTTTAGGAGACTTAAGAGACATTAAAAATTGGTTTTACGTATACATTATTCTCATATCCAAAAATTACTGGGTATTGAGCTCTGAGTTACAGGACAAGGTAAGTCAATAAGCCCTTTGAAATTAGGTTCAAATGTGTAGTTTGCCTAAATGAAAATATACTTGAGTTTATTTAGACATTTAGACATTACTCATTCGTAAGAGTTTAACCAAATAAACTAATGAAACCACAGAACTTCTCACTCTCTCCATGTTCTAGCCACGCTAGTTTCCACCCAAAAAAAAAGCCCACTAAAGTGTCACAAAATTGAATTATCTGATCGAGTTACGTTCTATATTTGAGTCGTCTTTCAGTATTTACGTGTTTGTGAAGTCATGTCAACTAGGTTTTGGTGGTTTTTTTTTTTTTTTTTTTTTTTTTTGTTTGTTGTCTAAGCAAATGCCTCACAATGAATGGGAGTGTGTAAGTGTAGCAGTGTGTAAATATATATATATATATATGTATATATATGTGTGTATATGTGTGTATATGCCTGAGGCTTAAAGGTTTTATCTTTTTCATGTTCGTTGTGAACTTGTTGATTTTAGATACAAAAGTCGCTGTCGTTGTCGTTGTCGCCGTTGTCGTATTTGCGCAACCAAAAACAACGAGAATTGTCGAAACGACCAAAAATACGAAGGTTAATGTATCTTCACATCGTGCAAACTATATCTATTGCAAATGAAACAAATACACTGCAATACATGTTTCAATGCTTTAAAGAAGTTTCAAACTGAGCTTCAGTTATATATATATATATTATTTTATTTTTATTTTTTTGCAAGTCTGCGTCTTGCCAGACTTTGTAGCTTTGCCGACGCTTGTACATATATGTATATATTTATATACATATATAAAGAGCTAACCGAGTTCTAAGAAGAAGCAACAGTTGTTTTTTTTATTTCTGTCTGGCTAAAAATTGAGCTGTGCAAACATAAATTTGATTCTGAATTATGAATTTGGTATTCAACAACGATAAGTAAAAAGGCAAAGTTCTTAAGTTTAAGCTGATTTTATTGCTCACTGATGCGCAAAAGTTTGCCAATTAATCAAAGAATCTTCGAAATGAAACTGGCTTCTGAAAGCGCATTCTATATGTTATCCTAATTAGGTTTAATGAGCTGGCAAAATAATATGAAGAAGGAAATTATTAAATTTAAAGTGAAAAAATAAAGCAAAATAGCTACGTCTTTTTAGATAAATTATACTTTATCCATCATCTATTTCTGTAATACTTGTTTATAATTTTTATCTTCGATCATAAAATACGAAAAGCTCAGGTTAAGCACCTTATGCTTTATCTAAATTTCTATTTATTTATAGTTTCTGACTAACGCTGAAGTCACAGCTCTGTTGAGTCATTTGTCTCATCAATGCAAGGAATGTGTTAACGCAGAAGAAGAAAAAACAGCAAACTAATTGGCAACAAATATATATGTTTTTAAATGTTTTTTTATCCGATCTTAAAGAAAATATCTCTCAAGACTTACGTTAATTTTATTTTCGACTTTCATGACCGACAAAATGATGTAAAAGGCGTGTGAAACTTACCTGAAAGTGAAAAAAGAGAAATTCATTAATAAATAATATAATATAATACAAATATAATATAATAATTGAATTTAAATATATAAAATTAAGACTGAACGGAGTATAATTTTTGAGAAAATGCTTAAAATAATATTAGGTAGAGAGCTTTGATTTAAATAATATAAATTTGTAAAAGGTATGATACATTATTCCCCATAAAATGAGAAAACACTCATATTCATATATAATTTAATTGAATTCTTATAATGAGCAAAACAATATTATATAGTGAAATATTATTTTAATAATTTATGATTATTAAATGTGTGATTCGAACTCTTTCAACTCAATCTATCACTTAGAGCACTAATCTATGAACAGCGACAAATAATAAAATTTACATTAATGCTATAAATTAAATTCACAATTCGAATCTAAATTCAAAATATTGATTCTACTTTTCATATATTTGAACGCTTCGAATTCTCTGTTGCTTCAAATGTTTTAAATATATTTGTTTACATTTCAAACGCTTCTTCCTCTCTGGGGTTAAAAGTTTCACCCCATTAAACGCTATGAAAAAGTGTTTCCCATTAAGCCTTTAGTACTTGTCTTCCACTACGCACATTAATTTCCACGACAATTCTGTAGATGTTTGTGCATGGTCCACAGACCTCAAACATTTATAGAGCTCATTAAAAAAATAAAAAAAACAACAAAAATTCCATACAGTGTAAGTAGTTCAGCGTCGTAAAAAGGCGACACATGTGGCATTAAAAAACAACAGCAACAGCTTAGCTGAGAGGCAAAATATGTTGTACTTTACTTTTTTGTTTTTATTTTGATGTATCTAGAGTTGATTTCAACTAATTGCTTTGACATCTTTTTTTTTTTTTTTTTTTTGTGAAACTGCAGTACGATCGTCTAACACATTCAAGAGATTGCCTGAAGATCAAAAACAATTTGCAAGCTGCAGACTGTAATTGCGCTCAGCTTCCCCTTCTCGGGGCGTCTTTGCATTCCATTTGCAATTGAAGATCAGGCGCCAACTGCTTTCCAAGTGGATGCCTTTCAGTTGGCGCCAGACGCCAGTTGTTGTAAACAATTTAAGCGTTCTTCATAGACACGCCCTAACACCATCGCAAGTAAATATTAAAGCAAGTGTGGCTAGGCCAGAGGCAGGAACTAACCTTATCCTGTCATTATGTTAGTTTGTCAGACAGTTTTATGGCTCGCAAGTAAATAATAAAATAAATAAAAAATAAGGCAAGTTAATGAATGGGTTTCTAATAATATTTCTTTATAAACATGTCACAAATCACAGTGCATGATTATCAAAGACACGTTTTAGCGAGTGAGTACAGTGGTCGCTCGTAATATTCAACTGTTAGAAATGTGGAAAATAACCAAAGCTATTTTGTAACTCATTTGAATTAATATTCAAATTACATTTTTTTACATTTTAATTTATTAAATGAATTGATAAATTGTTTTCAAAATCTTATATATAAATATTTTTTATTGTTCCTTTTTTAAATTCTACTCCAAGAAACCCCAATCCAATTTAAGTAGCCCTATGTTCTGCCTAATGATGTTTCACTGTCTGCTAGGGCAAATGTAGCAGGTTCAATAGTTCAGTGTCATTCTGATAATCCATTTTGAGCTAGTGGCCTTCGATAGAACAATAAGCAACAACAAACAAAACACGGACCAACTGAGCCGTGACTTACAAAACGTGCGTGTGTTGAGCTTACGCTTTGTGTAATTTTAATAATATATTAATAATTATAATAATAATGATAATGTAAAACATTAAGCATGAAAAATGATTTCTGCTGCTGCTGCAAAACAAAGGCTTGGCTTAAGACTAGCTGGAATCGGGCTTATAGTAATCCATCGATAACTTACTACCTTCAGCCAGCTCTTCCGTTTTGTAATTAATCAATTTCAACTCCCAAATGCATACAAAATAAATCGCGCGCATTGTGTGAAAAGTAAGCAAAAACAGCAACAGTAATAACAACAATCGACAACAACAACATAAACACAAACCCAAACACATTTTGGTTTTATAATAAAAATGTTAAAATTTACGAGACAAAGGCGCAACATTGACGTGAGTGCAACATGTTGCAGGCCAGGAGCATGAAACCGAAGCTGGCAAAACATGACAAACACCCAGCAGCCAGGCCAAGATAAATTGTACACACACACATACTAATGTATACTTATATGTGTATATATGTGTGTGTACATTAACTTCTGGAATAAACTGTAAACTTTTATTTTAATATTTGTAAACAATATGCTGGGAAGAGAAACTATAACTAAAACTTAAATGCAGCTGCCAGAAGCAGTAGGAAAAGATTATTATACTATGAACAATGGGCCGAATGTGTTTAATTCCATATAAAAAATTTTATTTTTTTCGCAAGTTGGCAAAGTAATTTTATATCTAACAGATAGCTCTTCCATTAGCGAGAAGTAAATATGTTGAACAGATGTTTTTAAGCAACAGATTAGATTTATAATTTAATTGATGAGAACGTAGAAGATCGAAACCCGAACTTGGAAGCATTTATAACTGTATATACAAATGTTTATAAAAATTAGTTTATGAATTTGCCATTAGTTACAAAAATGCATTTGGCAATGCAAAATTTATATATAATTTAAGCATTGCGCAAGCATTAACAGTTTTTTAACATTTAGAATCATTTCAAAAATGTATACATAAATTATTAAAATATTTCTTTGAATGCATACATAAATTATTAAAAAATTTCTTTGAATGCATTTTTTATTTTTTTAAATTGTTAAATAAAAGTTTAAATGGAATATATTAATTTATTCGTGTTTTAATCTTATTAAAATCATGTTTAAATATTTCTTTTAATGAAAAATAAACTTTGTTTATTTACTTTTACATTTTAATATAAGTTTTAAATATATATGTGAAATTTGTTTATGAAAGCACAACAAAATATTCTTAAATATTTGTTTTAGTATAACTTTGCTAACCCCTTTTAAAAATTAGAAATGTGTTTTTTTTTTATATATATATATATATATGTTTGATTTTTGCATATTTATAAATTTTATTTGAATATTCCTTTTAATGAAAATTATCTTTGTTTAACTATTTAAAAATTTAAAAATAAATATAGAAATATTTGTTCAATAATAAATATGCATTAATTTTCATATAAATATATCTGTATTAAATATTAAATTTTAAGAGGCATTTATTGGAAACATTTAGCTCAACTGCCATTGTGCTTAGGTGCTATTGCTGTTGCTGTTGTTGCTGCTTAACAGTTTCCTATTTAGCCATGGCTTATAATTTATGTCTATGCAGCGTTTGTCCGCCGGGCAGGCGGCGTTAACATAGCGCGTTATTTTTTTTTTCGGGTAGTCGTGCCGTTTAGTTGGGTTATTTCACTTCTTCTTCTACTGCTGCCTGTTGTTGCTCAGTTGGTCTCGTCCCGTGCCGTCCCATCATATCGCCCATTGAGCATCTCGACGCATAAATCAAACTTTGGTCTGCAGTTTTTCTTCAGCACACGGAGAAGACAAAAACAAAAACTGTTTGGTCAGATCAAATTGCCCGACTCTGGGAGTCCAGAGTCTTGCCAACTTCTTGGAACTTTGCCTGCCCCAGCTGAGATCTGTTTGTACATACATACATATATATACAATTTATAGCCTTTTAATGCTGCACTTCTCTGTCGTGTCAGAGTCTGTGGCAGCGTTGACATTGTAGCGGTAAATGTTGATAAATTAATTCGCTGCAGTTTGCAACACAGTTGCACAGACTGCCCAAAACCTGAACCCAAGCAACTGAGCCTTCAGCCGATGGTGATTCATGTTCCCCATGACTCTGCACAAATGTCAAAATAAAGGCAGCCCTAACTACATATATACATATAAACAAATATGCAAACAATTGGATTTATCAAGTGACATTTCGCATGTATTTGCCTTTGAGGCGGCACACAACAAACATCAGAAGAGGAGGAGGAAGAAGCAGAAGAGAAACAACTTGCCGAACTGTTGGCCTAGAACTTGACGCATTGCGCCAAAGCTGGTGAATTATAACTGTAATGCAAATTTATATAGCGGCTGCCTTTGTGTCATTCACAGTTCTTCGAATGATACGATTTATACTCGAGCTGAACCCTTCAGAATGATTTTAAAGCTAATATAATTAGCTGACCAGTAGGTCAGATCCAAAATTCTTATTTCCCAGTAAGCGAACATGGCTTCGTCGTTTACAGCCTACGCCAAGATTTTTACTTAGAAATTTTACAAAAGTTATCTGAAATCTTGATCTGGAAAAAAATCTCTTCAATCTTTTTTATATTTCTTTAAGCTTAATGTCAGATATAAAATTTTAATCATAATGAACAATAATTCTCAGTGCTTTTTACAACGCTGTGTATTGCCCCTTGGCACGCACCTTGTCAACTGGGAACAGGTTCAACAAACTTGGCCGTTGGTTCCGCCCATTGCCCGGGAAGTGGGAATTGTTTTTATTGTAAATACTCTCGCATGATGAGTCTTCTAATTAAAAGAAATGCTCAGTCATTAGGCAACAATTTCACTTAAACGACCCAGGTGAAAGTTAACGTTGAGGCACGAACAAAAACAAACCATTAAATCATCTTCAGCTAAAGCAAGAAAAAAAAAAAAAAAAAACTTAAAAAATAAATCAAACAAAAAAAGATTCAATGAATGAAATTATTCATAAATACATTTGCAAATGCTATTTAGCAAATTCAAATGAGAAACGTTTAGCCTGATGACAAGTGAAGTTTGAAATTATTATTTTTGTGGCACAACTTTTTTATTCATTAGATTTTGAATAAATATTGAAGTACACTCAACATTTTATTGAACAAACAACCCACGTTCGCAAATTGCCAATGTTTGCTTGATGTCATATCGCAAATAAAAGATCTTTTAAGTGAATATCGAAGAGCGCAATCAAGGCTTTAGCCTGGATTATGCAATGTTCGTTAAATTCGAGGTAAGCGTATGAATAATTCATTGCCATGACTTTACTTTCCTTCTAGTATTATGGAGATTATTCAAAGATAAGCCCAGAGATAGGTCATTTAAGAAATATCCGTCAATATCTACAGTGAATATACATTATCACATGACTCAAATTGGAATCGCTCGAAGTGCATGTGTCTTACAATGCATTAATCTCTGGCTTCTCTGCCAAACCATATATTATGAAATTAAATTAATTAAAAAAGTATGAAAATCGAATAGAAAGGAGTTATGGAGTAATGTAAATATTAGTTTAATGTATCTGTAAATAATTAATTATTTGAAAAGAACTATTGTGATTTTAATTTCTCCTTTACGTCACTATTCATACTTTCATGAGCATGAAAATCCCTCCCTTCAATCTCTCAATTTTATTCAGTCTATCTCTTAATGCTTTTCTAAATCTGACTTCTAGCACGCTTACATTTTGTTCTACCTACTTTTGGACTAAACATTATTATTTCACACACATTTACATTTGACAACTGCTCAAACAATCAAACATCTTTTTTCTCACACACTCGCTCAGCTGCTCAACTGCTGACCCAGTGCTGACCCTGGCTATCTGACTGACCCACAGCCATGGCCGAACCTCAAATGCAAGCTCGGACAAATCTTTAGAGCGCAAACGCTCCGTAGTCACGCGTTCTTACCGCTCCCCCGCACACACAAACACACACACACACAGACAGACAGACACACGCTACAAATTGCTGGGCAAACATTTGGCTTTTTTTTTTGTGTTTGCAGTATAAGCAAATTCGTATTTGCTCTGGAGAGCCAATATAAAAAGAGCCAAAGTAATTCGCTTCCTCAACTGTGGCAAACTATTTGTAATTGTTTTTCGCGACAATCTACAAAGCAAACTCAACTCCGATAGCAAGATATGTTTGCATACGAGCCGAGTTAACAAGCAAAGCCAATTACCTTCTTCTTGCTTTAATTATTGGCAAATATTGAAGCTAAAAAAAAAATGAAAGAAAAAAGCACGACGAACGCCTGGCGCCGCCTACAAAGTTTATCAAATACAGGTACGACAGGTGCGCCGGTCAAAAGGCGCGACAACCAGGGAATTCTCCTAGACATGTGCTACATATATGTACATAAATATAAATTATATATATATGTTTTCTTATCTTATCAAAAAGAATGGGAATTGCAAAAAAAAAGAAGAGAAGAAAAAAAGTTGACTAACGATTTTATATATATATTAGATAAATGTCAGATAACAAAATGTAAAATTATAATTCTATGAAATTTATTTCTATAAACTGCAATAATTAAATAGAAAACTAATCAGTTGTTGATTATATTTAATATTTAATCACTAACTTGCATAAATTTTAAGTAATACGTCATCGAAATTCTTTACTGATAAATTTCTTTTTAAAAGACTTAATCACAAATTGATGAAATTCTTGAATGTGACTAACTTAACTACTTTTTGAGGAATGTCTTTTAAACAATGATTAGAATTAGTGTTTACTTATAAAACATTGCCATTGAACAGTTGTAGACTTTAAAGATGCTAAAGTATTCATTAGAGTATTTTATTGATAATTGGTCGATGTTATATACTTAAAAGTTATATTTTATATAGTATATTTGTTTACTTATGAATTTTAGAAATCTTTGGTACCAAGACTCATTGTATTCCATTTTTTGGTTTTTGGTATTACGAATTCTATATCCTGTATTTAGAACTTTTAAATTACTATTCTATGTTTTTATCATGCATTAAAGTTATTCCGTAATTTAACAAGTTGTCGGTTTATCTTTCGATTGCTTTTCTTTTTTTTTCGCACATATCCACGTCAACTTGTTGACGTCTCTTTTGACAATGTCAAAGCTACCGTCGAGCTACGCCTACAACTCAACTTCGACACAGATGAGATATAAATTGCTGATTGCTTCTTTTTTCTTTTTTTTTTTTTTTTGTCTCTTGTTTTGTTTTATCTTTGGCCGACGCGTTTACTACAACAAAGTGTTACGCGGCAGCTATTGTTATTTGGCATTCGAAAACAACATTTTTAACAAACAAATGTGCAAATAATTAAAATGATTTTTTGTGTGCGTTTCAAATGTTTTTCGACATTCGAGTCAAATCTTGTGGAGGTCAACAATTGCAAAATGATTTAAATGCAAAAAAAAAGGTTCGTGTCGAAATTAATTGGAGAAGGTGGAGATTGAGTGAATGCAAACTGTACATAAAAGCCTCTACAGTGAAACACTAGGAAAACGACCATTGCTGACATAGATACCAGCAGAAGGTTGCTTTAATTTGAAAAATGATATAAGAAATAAATAAAATAATGAATTAATGTTAACAGTCCACTGTGATTTCTGATTTTTAGATAAACAATATTTTAGGTATTCAACATAAAATATACGCATTAAATACAATATATATAACAAGTAAGAAAGCTGTAGTCGAGACTGCTCGACTACGAAATCCCCTGAGCCCTTCTTCGAACGAAAAATATTCAAAGAATTAATCGATTCGTTTCTGCACGCATGCAAAACCACGCGCACACATAGACGCTGATCTACGATTGTATGCATGTATGTGTGTATGCATTTATGTAAGCATTGCAAGCGTCTTGCTGTCTCGCTGCTTTGCTGCTGCGCCGCATGGATTTTGATGAGAAAACTTTGATGATTAATAATTCTGTTTCTAGATGGACAATCGTATTGATGTCTTCAGATTATGATTATGATAGTCATATCTATATGCTAAACCAAACTGCATGTCTCTAGTATTTGAAATGAATTTTTTTCATATTTGGGGGTGGTGGGGCGCAGTGGGGATCGGAATCCAAAATCTGACAAAAACCGAAATTGTATTAAATTAGTATCTATATATATGCAGAAGACTTGGAGACTCTAACTCTAAAGATGAATTAGCTAGAATTTTAAAACTGGTTCCCGATAAATTCGTTTATCGATAACTTTTCAAATATACAAGTTATCGAATTTCTGAAACAAACTCGTACTGCGCGTGCAATATACGAACCTAACACAAAAAGAATGAACTCTCTAGCTTTTGTATCTTCGGAAATCGACGCGTTCATACATACGGACGGACGGACGGACGGACGGACGGACGGACGGACGGACGGACGGACGGACGGACGGACAGACGGACATGGCTATATCAACTTTTCTCGTCACCCTGATCAAGAATATATATACTTTATGGGGTCTGCCACGCCTCCTTCTGCCTGTTACATACATTTAACAAAACCATTATACCCTGATTTCCCATTTTCAATGGGCTCAGGGTATAAAAATATGCAATCTATATTCATTATATTCATTTCAATTCAACTGACTTTATAAATAAAAAAAAATTATTTTTTTTAAGAAAATCAATAAAAAAATTGCCTCAAAATTATTTGTTCATATGCGCTTCGTTTCGTAGTTGACATCAATTAAGGATTACTCACAAATTATTGATTGCCTTAATTAAAAGACAAGCCGCAATGTGATTAAATTTATATTACGAAGCATGCAAAAATGAAAAGAGAAAAAAATATGCATTTCACTAATGAGAAAAAGAGTGCCGAACACTCAATCAACTACAAAAGATTGTGCGATTCTCTTATGGAAAGTTGTGCAACAGAGATAGATAGATGTAGGCAGAGCGAAAGAGAAAGACAGAGAGGGAGGGAGAGTCAACAACTTGTCAAGGCAGAAGAAACTTTTGCAACATGCTTTAGCCGTCGGCCAAAGACGCTCAATTCAAAATAATGAGTTAATAAACTGCAAGGAAAGAAAGAGATACACATACAGAGTGAGAGAGGAAGTGCGACCGAGAAGCAATGCCTGGAAGATGAGCGCATGCAAAGTGTCAAATAATTCAAAATGTGACTGCACACGCTGGCAACAACAAATCGAATGCGATTTGCCATGGCACAGCAGCATTAACTGTGCGGAGCATTTCGTGCGCAGGGCTGCCAACTTGTTTGCAGCATTTTGCATGCCAATCGCTAACAGCGGCAGTGGCAGCGGCTGCCGCATGTTGCAATCTAACATCGCCGACACTTTAAACGCTCATTTGGCTAGCCGACCCGCTGAGCACAGCCGCGCAATTAACCATCCAAGAGAGCCACGGGCCACGTTCCCGTTCCCGTCCACTCCAGTCTAACCATTGCCCCTTGCCCCCTCCTACTCATTCTCACCTTTCTCTTCAACTGCCTGTTCGCTTGCACATTTCCAGCTAATTTGCCGCCAGTGTTTGCTAATAAATCTCACTCACACATGCACGCATGCCGCACACTCAGGCAACTGCACCTAATGAGCCCTGAGGGTGTGTTTTGGCAGCGAGACTTTAGCTCATTACCACACTCAAGCTTGGCGATCTTCTGCTTCTTCTCTTTCAGCTTCCTTGTGGGTCTTTCTCTTTCTAAATGCTAAGACCTCGATGTTTAAACAGCTGCATGCAAATCACAAAACTAAATTTATTCAACTTGTTGTTGCTGTTAGCATCTTAATTAGACTTGTTATGACGGATCAGCGCCAAAGCAATTTGCTATTAAAAATAATTTGAATATAGCCACGATCAGCGTTTTTAATTTGCGAGCCATCACTATACTGGAATATGATTTTTTATTGTACTCCTAGTTGATTGGCATACGATGTTAGCCATTGTCTGTCTTAATTGAGTACCTGTTGCTGTATTGCTGTATAAACAATTCGACAAATACAAATAAATATTTTCATTCTTTCCTTTGTGCCATTCAGTTTGAACGCCTGAGATGCGAACACACAAAGGATTTGTCTGTTGCCCCACTCGAAGAGCATTCAAAACTCTCAAGAACCCAACAAATACGCACGCATCCACATGGAGAGAAAGAGATACACACACACACACATCTCTACACTCATTTTCTAACTCAATTGAATTGACGCGAGGTAAATCTCAACTTTAACCTTCAACTTGAAAGCGCAGCACATAAACAATATAAATGTGCAAACACTTGATACACTATTTGAACCCTCCTCATTCTGCCGCTCCTGAATACAAACCATGCCTAGAGACAAGCATATGATATGTGAGAGTATTTGTGTCTGCGCTTGTTAACAAATTTCGAAATAAACCATTTCTGGGAATTCTACACAGCAAACAAATAAAAGCACACACCGACAACACGCCGTACGCTCTCCACTCTTTCCATTCTGCAAGCTTCCCCTCACCGTTCCTTCTATTGAAGCTTTGGCATGCGCAACGAAAGGAACGCAAAGCAAAAATAAAAAGCTTTACGAATTGCGCAAGCGTAAAGCGCAGCTGAAGACGTCGTCGTCTCTGCTGCCGTTGCTGCTCTTGGAATTCTTATAGCATTTCTCATGCCACACACACAGACAGACTTCCTGCCGACCCGTTGCAACTTGCAAGCCCTTCCACTGACAAAAGAGTTGCATTGTCTCTCCAAAATAACAACAACAACAAACAGAAGACGCAAAGGGGAACTGGAATATTCTGTGACGCGACATGTAAATGAGTGCAAAGCATTGGAATTTAATTCAAAAAGCAACAAAAATAACTACAAAATTGAAATGTTGCCAATGATCACAAAGAAATGAGTGAGAGAGGGAGAGGAAGAGAGAGAGAGAGAGAGAGAGGGATGTAAACGGAAAGCAATATATTTGAATGTAGTTTGAGGAATCTGGGAAAAGAGGTGGGCGGACGCTGCGTGAAACACCTTTTATAATTAATGCTTAAATGAATAACTGAATAATCAATTCTTTTTTATTTACACGCCATGATTTTTAATGATGACCCATTAATAATTATCCAGCCCTCACGTTATGCAGTAATCAACAAACATATTTTATGCTTAAATTATTTAATTGAATTCAGCTTTAATACAAGCTATAGACAAAAATAAGTAAATAAATAAATGATAAGTAATGATGACGTATGCCAAAATGTACGCTTCGACACTTAACGGTTATTTGTTCTTATGGCACCCATGAGAATTTACCTAAGAAACTGCAGCTATACCCACTTCCAGCGCGTCGACCGGTTGTTTTATTGCAGCTCCAATTATTTTGGAAATTTATTTTATCCTTGCCGTTGTCGATGCTTTCAATGGTGCCGTTGTTGTTGCCGTTGTTGTTGTTGGTTTTTTTGCCACTCGAAGAGCGGTTGGTTAGTGGGAACATGGCATGTATCTTTTATATGGCAGGCAGCCTCATGTATCTCTAGCTGTATTTGTATCTGTGTGTTTGATGTATTCAGAATATCTGCATCGGCATCTATATAAACATACACATACGTATACACGTATGTAATATATATGTATGGCAGTTGCAGCTGCTTGTTGCAGCCTGACGTATCCTTTCCAGTTGTTGCCAACCGATTACGACCAAGTTACATTTTGTCTTCTCTACAGACTCACGATCTTTTTTCGTTTCCACTTTTTGTCGTTGTCTTCTTTTATAAAGATGTTGCACAGGGAATTATTTCAAATTTTTTCTTGAATATAATGGAAATTTTTTTAATTTTTGATCATGCACAGTTTAAGTAGTAGTTATTTTACAATTTTGTATTTCTGCTATATTTTGATTTTATAAATCGTTTTACGTTTCTTTTCCATGCACTTGAAAGTAATCAGTTATCGCTAGATAGAGACACATACACAGTAAGAACTTCCAGGCATTCTATTACACATACGACCGGTAGACGCAGCCGGCATAGATTTCGTTAATTTTTGCAACTTTGCGCTTTTCGGTTAAACAATTTACACACGAACCGCGTAATGAACCGTATCCAAATGATGTCGCTCTACACGCGATCGCTGCAGACGTAAGCGAGCGCTAACGAGACTGACGCGACGTATGAGCTTAAAACGCGTTTCAAGACTGAACGAGGGCACTGAGCAGAAAAGCCAAACAAGTGTCTGCCAGTCAGCTGAGAGCGCAACTCTACAATGGAAAGTCTACACAAATTGCTTTACCGGTTAACGAAAACGCAGCTCTGAGCGTCGCGACGCTCGCTGCGTGGGTTCTCTCTCTCTCTCTCTCTCCCTCTCCGTCTATTACTTTACTCGCTTCTACTGATACAAGATCTAAATGCGGCGCTCAGAGCGTGTACGCTGAGCTTATCAGTTGACTATCGCACATTTCATTTTCATTTTCAATTTGTGTGGAAAAATTCATTCACGCTTCGTTGTTGTTTTTGTTGCTCTTATTTGTATTTTTATACCCTGAACCCATTGAAATTGGGAATTCAGGGTATAATGATTTTGTAAAAATAATTTGTGAGTGTAACATATAGAAGGAGACGTCCCCAGACCCCACAAAGTATATATATTCTTGATCACCACAAAAAAAAGTTTATATAGCCTTGTCCGATACGGCCCTCGATAACTCATCCCATTTCAAAATTATCGATAAAAATAGAAAATTTGTTTACTTTTTTAAGTTTTTAGAGCACTTCTACACCGTTTTAGCTAGAGACTTCAAATTCAAGCCACGGCAGCATGGTTAGCAGAGCGCGTGCTCATACGTTCGTAAAGAAGAAGAGTATTAGTTTTCTTGCAGGATTTAGGGTATCACGTAGTCGAGCCGTCTAGACTAGGCCTTCTTCTTACTTGTTTGTATTTGTTGTTGTTTATTTATTTATTTTTTTTAGTTTTGACTGATTGAGGCGCTGACTCGCGCTTATCACGCGTAGCCGAAATAGCGACACTGCCAACGGCGCTGAGCTGATGACGCAAGCAGCAAGACTTTGCCTCGTGCTGACTTCTCACAGGTTTTAAAATGCAGATAAGCAGCTCTAATAAGGGTTACATTAGGTGCAATACGAAAGATTTTTGACGAGGGTTAACGAAGGATGGAAAAGCAGAGAATGAAAAGAAAGCTTCACTTAAAAATTGAATTGGAAACGAGCTCAAATACAACAAATTCTACAAGGCACAGAACTACTCGACGAATATTCATTGAACTGGTTTATTTATACATCTAGAACGCTCCATAGATTCACGCTTTATATTTACTTGTAATTTTAAATCATTCTGTTAAAATCTAATCAGAAATATTTCTATTACACACACTTAAAAAATCGCTTATCATCTATAAAAAAATAATAAAAATTGATTGATTTTTGCATCACGTTACTAAAAATAGAGTTCTAGCATTGATTTCCCTTTCGAAATTGTCGAATGTAAGTCATGTATATGTATTACAAATCGCCATCTGCCACAGCCTGCCTCATTAATCAAGATTGTGTCAAAGGAATTACCTCATTTGTGCGCTTTACATGTGCTTCACTATGTGGGCTCTGATTGGGCTACTTAGCAACTACCTGGTTCCATTGTGCTACGGGTCTATTATGGTCTATTCTTTTAAATGACAGAGTATTACGCGATCGACAGTAGGTGGTCGAATTTATGTACATGTCTATAGATGAAGTATATCGAATGTATGATTTATATACATATATATCCTATTAGATGATGTCAATAGGTTCATTATAATGTAATTTAGCATATTTAGCGGAATTGTGTCATATTATTCTAGCGTATTTAATATTGATCTGAATAATGTTTATAAAGTTATTTCGTGCTTAAAAACATTGAAGTCTAAGATATAGCTTCCCCAACTTTGTAAACGAACGTTTACATGTTATATTACTAAGATTGAACAAGATATTACAAATAATAAATTCAGAATAATAATATATTTTATTTATAATGAAATATTTGTAGTAAACCATAATCAATTTCATTTCACTGTCAAGGATTATCTTATTCTAAAACTTGTGTTTTTAATAAATTTGTACTCAATTTTTTTTCCATTTTTCTTTTTAAATAATTTAATTTAATTTTGTTTGATATATTATAAATTTAACAAAATCAACTATACCTATATAGACATAAATCTAATTTACATTTTCATCTGTTTCTCCTATTCCAACATTTACTAATGAAGTTTTTTATTTCTGTTCTAAATGAAAAGTGAACCCATTAATTTAGGAAAACTATCCAAACTTATTTATCTACAGGTTATCTATGCTAAAAACCGAAAAGCAATGCAAGATTGAGGAGTCGAGAAAACGAAGTTTACAACAGTTTGCAGGTCATAAATATTGGAAGAGCCAATCAATATATATACATATACATATATAGGTATATATCAGTTGTGGGAAATCGTTGAACACACAAAATGCATTCAACTAGGCGGACAGACGTTGTTATTGGGTGTAGCGCTGTAGCGCTTGATGTTAATAAATAGTCGCTGGGGCAAGAGATGCGACTGGACGATGTTTGCTGCTTGTTGCCACAACAAAGTTGCAAGCGAAGTTTTCTCTCGGTTCTGTTTCTTCTCGTTCTCTTTCTCCATCTCTCTTCCTCTCTCTCTCTCTCTCTCTCTCTCTCTCTCTCTTGTGTGTCAGCCGGTTTTTGGTGCGACGAACCATTCATGGCAACTACCGTTTGGTCTTTTGTTTGAGTTTGTCTTGTGGCCGTCAGCTCGACGGAGTCTATTTGTAGATACAAGCAATATCTAACAAGCGGACACTCCAGCACTCCAACTCCAACTCCAGCTCCAACTGCTGCTGCTGCTTGCTGCTGTTGTTGCTGCTGCCACTGACTCCTCTCGATCCTCGAACACACCTCTCGCATCTCTCTCGCATCCCACTCGCTTCCCTTCAACTATCTCTTTCTTCGATGTTTTGCGGTGTGTGTACTTAGGTCTTGTTATACTCTGTACGCAGAGTGCGTAAAGAAAGTATATACGGTTTGTTCGTAATAAGTTGTAGAGTTCATTTAATATGAGCATTGCATGGAATATATAGGAATATATTTATAGGGCTCAGTCGGCTGCTCAGGCATGGCCTAGGTATATAATACTATCTAATTATACTCTGGTAGAGAAAAAAATGTATAAAGCTATATACGTTATACCCCTCGCGACTTGTGGTTCTTTACAAGTAGTGTATTGGTTTTGTATAATTTTCAGTGCATAAAAAATGGGTAGCTCCAAAAACTCAAAAATCTAAAGATCACGTCTTTCAAAATTTAGTAATATATGCAGCTTATAGCAGAAATGATTAGATTTTAATATTGAAAACAATATAAAAATCGTCTTTATAAATAAATAAAAGTAGAACAGAAAACTATAACTATATAAACTGTAGCCCTTTACACTTCCCAATCATATTCACACTTCAGAAGAGAGCATGGCGCAGTCGCGTATGCCCAATTTGAAAGTTCTCACTTGTTCTACCTGTATCTCTTGGGGGCTGTGTTGCTTCTGGGTCTCATTGCACGTTCTCAGCGCGCTATCTCAAGTGTTTTTTTTAAGTTCTTCAGCGATAAGCAATGTAACTTTATGGCCACTCGAATTCTATGCTTCAGAGTCTAGCGACTCGGATGAATCGTTAAGGCTTGGACAGCTTAGTAAACTGCAATACACAATCGTCATTATCATCATCATCATCAATATTATTATCATCATTAACATTATTATTCAGTTTGCAAAGGTGCGTTGTGCACATTATGTGTGTATATATGATTTATGACTTTTCACTTTTGCACGCGAGGCAAGGCAAAAAGAGTGTGGAATATGGATGAAAATATTAAACACAGTGGGCATCAATTGAGTGTAGTAGTAGAGTATAAATATAAGAATATAGATATAAAAAAACGGAATTATACATTTCTCAAAACTGGCAGTGGATATAGTAAGTTCAACGAATATATTTATAAACAGTATAATATTAAAAATAATTTAAATAAAATTAGATTAATTTTTTAATTTTTGTTGATATATTTCTTAATACTGCGTTTTATATAAAAAAAAATACATAATTTATTAAGAAATATTTCAATAACAAATATATTTAATTTCATTTAAATATTTTTAATATTTAACTTTTTAGTTTACAGGTAATAAAAAATACAAATAAATAAACAATTATTAAATAGCTTTAAACAAAAATTTTAATAAACTAAATTTAAAAATAAAAGAATATTAATTTTTGGTTGAATTATTTCTTAATAAATTCCTATATTGACTTTAAATAGTCAATCTCACAATATGGCATATATATTTTAGAAATATTTTAACAAAAGTTCATCTAATTTAATTATTATATTAAATGAACATTCTTATTTGCGTCCACTAAATGTTCACCTTGCGCCACTGTGCGCAGCTTCGACGAGTCTGACTCTTAACCCTTTGCATAAATTTTCATCAGTTTTGTGGTCGGCACGTAAATTACTGTGACATTGCACATTGCAGCATCATTTTGCAATTTGTTGACTAGATTTTGTTGCATTCTGTGCCGTTTTATTGATTAGTTTTAAATTAAGCGGGCGGAAAGGTGCGCAGCGGGCAAAACGGGACGGCATAAATCCCAACAATTTTCTTATTAGAAACTGTCAATGTCAGCAAATTTCACCCGATAGAAAGATATTTATATATATATTTACATATGCATATCCAAATATATATAAATATATATATATATTGGTCGATGATTTATGACCCTGACTGGCCTGTTAAACATCTGTGTGAAATGGTCTGCCTGGCAGCCGATGGCTTTCACTGCAGCTCTCTCTCTCTCTCTCTGTTTACTTAGTTTGTTGGTTTTTGATGTGGCAATGAATGTGACTTCGTTTTTTGAGGGGGTCAGCCACCGCCTTGCGGCCACCTTTCTAATGCCGAGCATTGAAAGGAGTCTGCCATCTGCGAGCGGATCATTAAAAGCTTTTTGTGCATTTTGTTTGTTTGCCAGGTAATGAAGGATTATAAATGGGTTTAGTTGATCTACATGGTTAACCTGTCCGGATGCATTGATCGATTGCCTGACAATCGTCAACTGGCTTACGAAAGCTTCATAAATAGGTCAAAGTGAAATTCATTTGGCTAAAAAAGCGCATAAATTCATCATTATGTCATTTTGCAGGTAAATCTAATTAATTGGTTGAATATTGATGAAATGATTGAATTACAAATTTATTGCAGTTCAAATAATTTTCGGCATGGCAATCGAAAACAATATAACTAAGTTTTGGAGGTTTAATTAATAATTAAATGATGTGTTCCAAAGAGTTTCTTAAACGCCTAAATTGTAAATATTTTTATATTTATTTTAATTTCTTTGAACAAAGTTTTAAAAACTAAATTTTCAAACTTTTTCATGTTTTTTAAATTTTGTTTGTTAAGTTGATATGATAGTGTTTTTAAAGGATTACATCTTAAGATATCCCAAAATGTTAGAAAAAGATTAAAAACCAAATAATTCTAAAATTCTTGCTGTTAAATAAAAAGAAGATAATTCAGATTATTGACGCTGATCAACACTATAGAAAAAGGTCATATATTTTTGCTTTTGCCTGTGTTATTAATATTTGAATCAAATAAGATGATATTTGATATATGTATTATGAAAATCTAAATACAATAATAGATACAAAAATGTCCTATATTGAATGTAGAACATATATCAAATGCTGAACAGAGAGTTGTATTATATATATACTCAGATACCGATATTTATTCTGCATATTTATACTTCGGTATGCTTATTTAGCATATTACATACATATTTTCTGACTTCTTTTTAGTTTGCAAATATATTTGTTCATATTTTTATCATGTTTATTTATTTAAAATTTAAAATAAAACTCTCACTTACCACTCTCCGCTGCACTTAAACACTTTGCTGCTGTCTCCTCATCAAGTTCCTCGGCAGGATTGCCATTGCCAGTGTCCAAGACGCAGGTCACACTGGCGGAACCCCAGTCGAGAGCGCTGATGCCATCGTTCGAGATCAGGGACAGATCCATTGGCGGCACGGAGGCGCCACGCAACGTGCTCGCAGAGCTAATTATGTAGTTAAGCTCTAGTGAGGAGTTCATTGAGCCGCCATAAATGGAGCTGGTCTGCGAGGCGCAGGTGGAATCAAAGCTGCGATTGTTTTTGCGCCGTTTCTCGGGCGTGGCGTACAGCGGCTCTGTCGCCTTCTTGGGCGTGACTGCCGGGGTGCACATCTCACTGCCAAAGGAGCTGTTCAGTGTGCCATAGCAAGAGGTCATCATAATATCATTGCGATTGAAGCTGGGCTGCCAAAAGTCCTCCTCCACATTGCCAGAATCAGCCAGCTCAGTGTTTGCTGCTTCATGCTGCTCCTCAGCAATTAGCTCGTCTAGATAGTCTGCATCACACAAACGCGACTCGTCGATCATGGCAATGGTGTCCTGCACATCATCATCCTCATCCGTTTGCCCCTCATCCTCATCGTCGTCACCCTCTTCGTCCTCCTCCTCCTCCGTTGCATAGTTTTGTCCAGCGTTCAGCTTCTGAAACGTTTCATCTGCCTGCTGCATGAGATCATAGGCACGTGGTATAGATGAGCCGTGCAGGGAATCGGAGTCGTTCTCCTCGATGCAGGACAAGTGGCGTGTGCGAAAGCCATAGACAATGCCGCTGGCATTGATATTTGGCGGAATATGTATGGGCAACGGGGGCGTTTCCAGCTCCAGCTCCACGTCCATTGACTGCAGTTGCATTGTGGCCATTGACATGTGGGGTCAACTGCAAATGGGAAAACGTGTGCAATTAGTCCAAATGAACAACTGTAAAAGAGCTCGCTTATTGCATATTGCACATTAAAACGAAAATTGAAATTGGACGCCATTTGGGGACTTGACTTTAACGATCCTCCAAATGTGCCATTAAACCACAATAGGAAATAGAAGCGATACTCGAGCAGTCGAAGATAGAATACTCTTACATTACTATTAAGTAAGCAAATATATGGTGTACATGAAAATTATTTGTAATCAAAATACAATAATAGATTGAAAAAATAATAATAAATACTATTAAAAATAACAGAAATACATTATTAAATAAACAAAATAAAATATAATTAAGATAATTACAATTCAATACTATTTGATTGTCTCTTATATATTTTTTATAAATAAAAATAAAAATAAATAAAAAATAAAAAATCGTCAATGGACAATAATAATATACTAAAAGATGGGATTGTAAATAAATAATAAATAATATACATTGAATTGACCCCAGATTCAGATATACATTAACTTAGCGTCTATACGCATAATAATCTAATTTTCTTTAGGCGTTACTAATTTCATGTCAACATTCTAATACTCTCTCTCTTTCTCTCTCTTTCTGTCGTTAAAATGCACTAAAATGTCAGTCTAGCTGCGCAGCGCCAGCGGAAATGAACTCCAGTACTGGATCCATGCTCTGCTCTCTAGACTGCTCTGCCTCTCACTTACTCAAGCACTCCCTCTCTTTCTGCTTTGCTCAGCTTCATGTGTGAGTTTCCTATGCTTTTGTGTATCTTTAGGTGCGAGCTTGTAAATGATAAGCCTATGGCTTTAATGCATCTTAATGCCAGCGCAATGTGAAATTGTTTCAACATAAATCTGGCAGCTCTCATGCGCACACGCCTGGTAGCCAAGCAAAACACACACACACACACAAATACGCTCAGTCAAAGTGCGTGAGCCAGAGAGAGAGAGAGAGAGAGGTGGGAGACGGAAGTGGACTCACGATAGATGCGCACGCAACTTCCCCCATTTATGGGCAACTCCATTTGGTTGCCCCCTGCAACGATTCTGTGCGGCATGTCTGCGAAGCAGTGGAGGGGGAATGAGAGATCGCGCGCCTCTGCTGCTGCTGTTGTTGTTGTTGTTGATGTTGTTGACGGTACATGGAACTCGTAATAGTTCTGCTAGCGTCAGCGTTGACGTTTGCCGTTGCATTTCCACTGTCAACATGCAATGTCGACGTACTCTTGACATTTCCAGACGCTGTTCAAGTGCCCTGCCTGTTGTTGTTGGTGTTCGCCCATCTAATGTTCACTATTTTTAATTTGCGAGCCATTGGGGAAAAAACTAACACAAAGCGCACGCGTTGCAGTTGCAGTTGCATTTTCACTTGGCATTGCTTTTTGTAAGTTTAGCCATAAATAAAGAATATTTGCATATTTATCTTTATAGCACATTTTATATTTGTTATCGATGCGAATTTGAAAAGTATCGATACCAATGGCGTTTGCCATTGATCTGCCACTTTTTGTTTGTTTGCCACTGTCAACAGCAGCTGCCGCTATTTATGTATATTTTGTCTACACTGCACGCCGAATAGTAAATGTATCTTAAAACACCTGTATAAATGTCTAGTCGAACTTTTTTTTAGCTAAATTATGCAAAAGCTAAATTTGCAAATTAGCCATTTCGAACTGCCAACTTGCAATTTTTTTTAGCTACGAATTGGAATTGAAATGACAATTTGATTCGAATTGGAACTGGTTAAAAGTTCATATATGACAAGCGCGCGTTTGGAATAATTTTTATTATTTATGAATAAATAATAATAATAAATTATAAGAGAATATAGAGAATCAACAGGCTCCCTAATGTGAGCTTGAAAATAACTATTGCAAATTAATCAGCTTATTAAGAGATTTCACTTTCTCTCTCCCGCTATTTCTCGCCGTATATCTGACTGTCTTTATTTTCATTATTTTAATTTATAAATAAATATTCATATATGTAAGCAATAATTTTCCTCAGTGTAGGCTTCACACAAAAACTAACACAACAAACAAATTACTCGAGGCGACAAGACAATGCTGGGCTTGGCTAGGCCAAAAATAGATCAAGCAAACTATCGGTTCGGGAACGGCATCGGGAACTGGATCGGCAATGCTCATAGGCAGAGGAGCTAAACGCAGCTATGTATGTCTTCTCATTGTTGTTGTTGTTGTTGTTGATATTCGTGTTATTGTTGTTGTTGTCGTGCGCCAAAGCGGGAAAATGCATCGGGGAACAGTTGGGAACAGCAGCAGCAGCAGCAGCAGCAGAAGTCAAGGATCCCCAGCAAACTGCATTAAACTACTTTCGGCATTCGGTTTATTGCATCGTCTCGTCGTGTGTTTCTACTTTTAGCTGCTGGGAGCCCCATCCCCGACTCTAACTGTGAGAGAATCTTGAACTTGTGCTCCGTTCACTCTTTTGCTTGTTGTTTACGTTTTTCCTTAGGTTTTTCTTTATTGTTTTTTTTTTTTTTCGTCGTTTGTTCTTTTCTGTTGTGGAAAGTGAAATGAAATGGTGGAAAGGGAAGCTGCTGGCGACATATTTCAGTCGTATTTTCCAATTTAAATTGAAGCTGTTTTTGTTCCAGACATTGGCACTTAAATGCTTTGGGATGTGGTCACTCATTGGCGCTATATTTGGTATGCCAGCATCATTTGATGCAACATGGAAGAGGCATGCTAATTCTGTCAGCCAGCCCTGACATCAAATTACATTCGCATTACTCATTTACAGGGAGGACAGGCAATGCAAATAGAAGTAATCAATGTGGGGTATACTCAAAAATATAAAATGGTGTATATACTTTGATATATATATATTGATTAAATTGTATTTGTAAAATTGTTAAAATTTTGTTTTAATGTAAGATTCATTAATCATTTTTTACAAACATTTTCAATTTTGATCTAATTTTAGATTCATTAGAATTTGTATACAAATCAATATTTAAATTTTTTAAATATATAATTTTTAAATTCAATATTTAATAAAATAAATTTATGAAATACAAAACAAATTTAAATGTATTTAACTTCAATTATTGTGTGTTTTTGTTTTAATGTATTACATTTAATTTAAAAACATTAAACTTAAAAGAAAAACATATATAGTTTATATTTTAAATATTATTTATTTTTAATTCAAGTTTTTGCCATACACACCTTTATAGATATATTTTATTTTTTCAAATATATTTTTTCCCGTACGATATTTTAGAAATAAAGTAAATCCCAAAATCCTTGACGAAGTGTATTAAGTTTGTGCATTAAGATAAATTGTTATATGAATTTTAACACTAAATTTGTTTATATTTATATGAGTTATCCTTTTTGAGAATTTATTTGGTATGTTTTATTAGGAACCGAGCACAATTGTTTATCACTAATGCTTTAATTTCATATACGCATTCACTGATAATCCAAGGCACAGCATTAATATTGGAAATCGTATACGTACATATATCAATATCTGAGTATCCGTTTCGAATTGGCTGCCGTATCTCTTTCTCTCTCTCTATACCGAACGCGCGTTGGAATGCAATTGAAATGATGCTCGCGCTGTGCTACTGCGTACAGCCCAAAGCATCAGCCCTCGGCAACAAGAGGCCCTCGGCTCCTAACTAGACGAAGGCAAGGAAAAGGCAGAGCAGCACGAAGGCGAATACATGAGACGTCTAAAAATAGTGCCAGCCGTATCGGACGTGTAGTCGACGCGGGTCCGTCACTTCTCTGTTAGATTCCTTACCTCAGCAGACGCTGTGTCTGTCTATTTCGAAAGAGCTCCGAAATATGCAAATCCCACTCTCTTTTCCCTTAACTGACAAGTCTGTTTACAGAAGTATAAAAGTGAAAGTTCTTGTAAGTGATGAACATCAAATATTGCCAATGACATTTTCTGGCAATCATGTCCAAACTACTTTAAGAGCAATAGATCTTAGCATCGTTTGCACATATCTAATATGAAATATTAAATATATTTAAATCATTTTTGTTCTGAATTAATTTTTATATTTTGTAAAATAATTTTTAAGCTGCTTTTAAATAACACTTCAAAAAGTTTAGCTCTCCTTTTAATTTTAAATTCTAATTCCACAAACGAATACACACACACTTAGACAGTCGAGCAACTGTACCCACTGTGCCAGTGGCAACAAGTCTCTGTGGATGTCAGGATTCGTGAGGAGTTCATTCAACTCGACAACAGGAGTTGTCGCACGGACGGAAATGGACACAAATATTTCATATAGTATAGGTAGGGTGTTGAGCATGGAGGAGAAACCACAGACAGGCGACGCATGCGCACCAGAGTTTGTTCACCTCTTGCGCCTGCATCCGTCAGATACAGAGGCGCATAGATACTCACACTCACGGAACGCACTAAGTAATTGCAGTTACGCACGGATTGTATTACACGAGACCAGGTTTTGCTTCAGTGGCTGTTGTTTTTTTGGGCCAAGCAGATTCGTTGCTCTCATCTTTGATTTTTCCAAGCAACTGTTTCAATTTCCGTGTGGCTTTCTATTTATCTACGACTGCACTAATATCACTTCTACTTTCCCCCACCGAGGAGGTGCGGCTGACACTCGAGGGGCAAATGATTTGTGACACATTCTTGATGGCAACTTATCTGAAATTTTGTCTTTGATTTGTTCTTGTGATTAATTACGCTGGGAAAGTATTATTTCAGAGATTTGTGAGATGTTTAAAAGATTTATACATTTTCATATCTATTGTGTTATTAGAAAAATATTTAATTAAATACTAATAATAACTCATATAATTTTCATTATGAATATTAAACAATAAATTATGAATGATTTAAACAGAGAACATATTTACATTAAATGACAAGCTTATTAATATTTATATAAATAGATTTTGTAATTTGTAATACAAAACAAACATAATTATTATATACTTATCGCATAGTATTGATGATAAATATATGAAATATTTAATGTTTAATATAAACGAATGGCAGATATATATCAAATCAATAAAAATTGTATTAATATTTTTAGAAAATTTCGACGCGCCTGGACGTATGCAACACAATTTTCACTTTGTTTTAGCGTTGCAACCTTTCAATGCAACTGTAGTAGCTGACAGCACATTAGAGACTAAAATTAAGAACCCAACGTTCTGTTGCGCACAGGAGGACTTATTTACTTTTATTAGAATCAAGACAGATAAGAGCCTCACCATACTCCGGTGCTTTCTACATGTATATAAAGAAATAAAAAAAAATATAAAAAGAAAATACAAACTTTAAATACATACAGCATTACTTTCAAATCATTTCATTTATAATGCGGTAAGGTAAAAGCGTGTCATGAGGAAGGTATATAAGTCACTGAAACCATAGAAGCTGACATCATTGTTCGCCACTGAAAGCTAAAGATGAAGTCGGTTGTTATATTGTTAATCGCTCTAGTCGTGACATCTAGTCAGGCATTCATCTACGGCGATGTGCTTGCTGCCGAGTTTGAGTCCTTCAAGTTGCAGTATGAGAAGAGCTATGCGGACGCCGATGAGGAGAAGCTGCGCCAACAAATCTTCAAGTTCAACAAAGAAACTATAGACATGCACAACGCACGCTTTGCCAGGGGCGAGGAGACTTACGAAATGGGGATCAACCAATTCTCGGATATGCTGCCAGATGAATTCAAACAGATAATGCTATCCAACTTGAATACCACGGATTTTGACTCCAGCATTGACTTGATTTATTCACCGCATAACATTGAAATACCAAACGAGGTTGACTGGCGCGCCAGGGGCGCTGTTACTGCGGTAAAGAATCAGGGCAGATGCGGCTCATGTTGGGCATTTTCTGCTACTGGCACATTGGAGGGTCAGCATTTCATAAAGACCAAGCAATTGATCCCGCTATCTGAACAGAACTTACTGGACTGCTCTGTTGAGGATGGCTGCAACGGTAGTTGGCCGTCGGCTGCCCTAAGGTATGTGCAGAGGAACAAAGGTATGGACAAGGAACAGGCATATCCATATGAGGGGCGCGTTGGACAATGTCGATTCCGCCGCGCAGGCATTGGCGCTACGGTCTCCGGATTAAAGCAAGTGAAAGCCAATGAAAAAAAATTGGCTATAACTGTTGCGAATAAGGGACCAGTCTCGGTGGCCGTCGCGACAAACAAATTTCAGCATTATCGATGCGGCGTCTTCTACAATCCGCACTGTGGAGAAACCGTGAATCATGCGATGCTTATCGTTGGCTATGGTCACGCTCACCGTGGCGGCGACTTTTGGCTGCTCAAGAACTCTTGGGGTGACTGGGGAGAGCAGGGCTACATGCGGTTGGCCCGTAACCGTCATAATACGTGCAAGGTGGCCAGCTATGCGATTCTGCCCATTATCAGTAACTAACAGCAATTAAACTAACCTATCTCAGCTATACTTCAAAGACATACCAATCAGTCTTGCCCATTGCCTATCGACCAAACACAATTCTGTTTCTTATTAATGCAGTTATCGTTTAACAAGGAATTACGCATACCAGCATTTCACTAATGTTTTTTTATATTGTTAAATCATTTCATTAATCAGTATGAATTTAAATAGAAATAAATGAAGCACAATGAGTGAAAGTATTCATCGGATTGAGAATATTTATTTTTTATACCCTGAGCCCATTGAAAATGGGAAATCAGGGTATAATGGTTTTGTTAAAAGTATGTAACAGGCAGAAGGAGGCGTGGCAGACCCCATAAAGTATATATATTCTTTATCAGGGTGACGAGAAAAGTTGATATAGCCATGTCCGTCTGTCTGTCCGTCCGTCTGTCCGTCTGTCCGTCTGTCCGTCTGTCCGTCTGTCCGTATGTTTGAACGCGTCGATTTCCGAAGATACAAAAGCTAGAGAGTTCATTCTTTTTGTGTTAGGTTCGTATATTGCACGCGCAGTACGAGTTTGTTTCAGAAATTCGATAACTTGTATATTTGGCAAGTTATCGATAAACGAATTTATCGGGAACCAGTTTTCAAATTCTAGCTAATTCATCTTTAGAGTTAGAGTCTCCAAGTCTTCTGCATATATATAGATACTAATTTAATACAATTTCGGTTTTTGTCAGATTTTGGATTCCGGTCCCCAATTAGCCCCACCACCCCCAAATGTTTAAAAAATGCATTTCAAATACTAGAGACATACAGTTTGGTTTGGCATATAGATATGAATATCATAATCTTAATCTGAACATATCAATATGATTGTCCATCTAGAAACAGAATTATTAGTCCATAAAGTTTTCTATTCAAAACCCATGTGGCGCAGCAAGCAAGGCAGCGATACAGCAAGACGCATTGCGGGCGCACATACATACATACATACATACATACATATGTATGTATGTATATGTGTGCAAGCGTAGATCAGCGTGTGGCTGCAATCATACATACATACATATGTATGTACATATTTGTGCATGTAAAGCTAATTGTAAAAGAGTTATGATTTCTAAAAAAAACCTAAAATGTTAAATAGAATATGTAGATCATATGCTGAACTCTCATTACATTCCATTATATATTTAAAAAATTTTAAAACAATTAAAATAACAATGGAAATGCAAGCAACGTTGAGCAATGCAAATCAATTTTCGTATGCGTGTGCACATATGTATGTATGTATGTATGTATACACACAAAAAGTCTTGGGCTGTTTTCTATGTTGCTATGCGTGTATATTCTAAGAATCACAATTGTTTTTGAATTCCGTTAGAATTGTCTTTGAATTGTATTTGTATTTTCAGCCACTGCCTTAGTGTTTCTTTCGTATATGGCGAATTTCATTCGTTTTCGCTACTCTGCTGTTTAAGTGAGCCGTGGTGTAGATGGCTAGACAGATGCAACGAATGTTAGGGTGTCGGAGGTTCTAGCCTCGCCTAAGCCCTTCATAATTTATTATTTTTATTTTTATTTTTATTTTTTTTATTATTTCTTTCTTTTTATACCCTGAGCCCATTGAAAATGGGAAATCAGGGTATAATGGTTTTGTTAAAAGTATGTAACAGGCAGAAGGAGGCGTGGCAGACCCCATAAAGTATATATATTCTTGATCAGGGTGACGAGAAAAGTTGATATAGCCATGTCCGTCTGTCTGTCCGTCCGTCTGTCCGTCTGTCCGTCTGTCCGTCTGTCCGTCTGTCCGTATGTTTGAACGCGTCGATTTCCGAAGATACAAAAGCTAGAGAGTTCATTCTTTTTGTGTTAGGTTCGTATATTGCACGCGCAGTACGAGTTTGTTTCAGAAATTCGATAACTTGTATATTTGGCAAGTTATCGATAAACGAATTTATCGGGAACCAGTTTTAAAATTCTAGCTAATTCATCTTTAGAGTTAGAGTCTCCAAGTCTTCTGCATATATATAGATACTAATTTAATACAATTTCGGTTTTTGTTAGATTTTGGATTCCGGTCCCCAATTAGCCCCACCACCCCCAAATGTGTAAAAAATGCATTTCAAATACTAGAGACATACAGTTTGGTTTGGCATATAGATATGAATATCATAATCTTAATCTGAACATATCAATATGATTGTCCATCTAGAAACAGAGTTATTAGTCCATAAAGTTTTCTATTCAAAACCCATGTGGCGCAGCAAGCAAGGCAGCGATACAGCAAGACGCATTGCGGGCGCACATACTTACATACATATGTACATACATACCTATGTATGTATGTATGTATATGTGTGCAAGCGTAGATCAGCGTGTGGCTGCAATCGTACATACATATGTACATATTTGTGCATGTAAAGCTAATTGTAAAAGAGTTATGATTTCTAAAAAAAAAAACCTAAAATGTTAAATAGAATATGTAGATCATATGCTAAACTCTCATTACACTCCATTATATATTTTAAAAATTTTAAAGCAATTAAAATAACAATGGAAATGCAAGCAACGTTGAGCAATGCAAATCAATTTTCGTATGCGTGTGCACATATGTATGTATGTATGTATACACACAAAAAGTCTTGGGCTGTTTTCTATGTTGCTATGCGTGTATATTCTAAGAATCACAATTGTTTTTGAATTCCGTTAGAATTGTCTTTGAATTGTATTTGTATTTTCAGCCACTGCTTTAGTGTTTCTTTCGTATATGGCGAATTTCATTCGTTTTCGCTACTCTGCCATTTAAGTGAGCCGTGGTGTAGATGGCTAGAGAGATGCAACGAATGTTAGAGTGTCGGAGGTTCTAGCCTCGCCTTAGCCCATCATAATTTATTATTTTTATTTTTATTTTTTTTTTATTATTTCTTTCTTTTTTATTATTATTTATTCTTTTCTATTTGATTTTCGAAGATACAAGAGCAACTGCGCGGTTAGCAGAGCGCGTGCTTATACGTGCGTAAAGAAGAAGAGTATCACTTTTTTGCAGGGTTCAGGGTATCTCGTAGTCGAGCCGTCTCGACTAGAGCCTTCTTACTTGTTTAAAATGTATTTAAACAAAGAGCTGAAAAATTAAATAAAGATATCTAATACTTATTTTTATACCAAGAACTTAATTTGCGACGAGTTTAATATAATATACCAATATAATAATATACCAATTTATTTATATATAAAAATAAAATATATATAAGTAAAATATAATATATATAAATATATGTAAATTTTTTGTTAATTATATTTAACAATAAACGATGCTAATCAAAAATGCTTTTTTATTAATTTTTAAATATTTACTACTTATTTTGAATTCGTGAACGAATATAAGAATAATATTAATGACTTAATTCATATATTATATAGCAAATCGTTTAACCACAAAGTATAAACCAAATGTAATATTAATTTGTTATAAATAAAATTATGCGGGTAAGTATTTTGACAAAAAAAAAACTTTGCAAATATACTAATAATATATAATAATAAATAACAAATAATAAATAATTAAATTAAATAAATATAAAAACAAGTAAGAAAGCTGTAGTCGAGACGGCTCGACTACGAAATCCCCTGAGCCCTACTGCGAACGAATAATATTCCAACAATTATTCGATTCGTTTCTGCACGCATAAGAAACTGTACAAGCGCCTTGCTGTCTCGCTGCTTTGCTGACGCAGCATGGGTTTTGATGAGAAATGATGACAATCGTATTGATATCTTCAGATTATGATTATGATATTCATATCTATATGCTAAGCCAAACTGCATGTCTCTAGTATTTATTTATTATTCTAACTCTTCGGAAATTGACGCGTTCATACATACGGACGGACGGACAGACAGACGGACATGGCTATATCAAATTTTCTCGTCACCCTGATCAAGAATATATATACTTTATGGGGTCTGCCACGCCTCCTTCTGCCTGTTACATACTTTTAACAAAACCATTATACCCTGATTTCCCATTTTCAATGGGCTCAGGGTATACAAATAAAAATAAGTAATAATCATTATGGTGAGAAGATATGATTGTCTACAAAGCCCAATGTTATTTTCCCCAATAAACATTAATAATACAAACAAAAATTTATTTTTCAAAATGTATGGTAGCTAAAATAATTGAACATATGAAGAAAAATTCAAAAATTTACAAAATTGTATGTTTTATGTTACGATTTATAAAAAAAAAAATATCCTCCCTTAGATCTCATAACTTCTTAGAGGCTTCTAGGAACCGAATCAACCAATTTATAGATATAATGCCATGAAATAGAGACTTCTCCAATCTCAGAAATAGTATCCTCTCATGTCCTTGCCAAAGCTACACACCTCTATCAATTCATATAAGGCCATAATTGGTTTTCAATTACTCTTATATCAGAACTCTGAGGTGGCCAAACTAAATCAACTTCACTTAACAAATTTGAAATCATTTTTGCCTTATGCCATGTCGCGTTATCTTTCTGGCAAATAAATGACTCTCCGATGATTATATATAATCATTAAGGGTCACATTTGCCTTTGATCATAGTTTCATCAACAGGAACTAAGTCTCTTATACTATTATAGTAAACGCATCACCATGGCTAATCTTTCACATGTTGGTATTAAAACTATATAGTAGTAACGTCTATTATGCACAAAATCAATATCCTCCCTTTGATTCGTGAACGAATATAATAATTATAAAAGGACTAAACTCATATATGGTATGGTAATTCGACTAATCATTTAACCACAACAATTAAAATGTAATTTTGGTTTGTTAGAAATAAAATGATGCGGGTCATTATGGGAATATATAAAGGAGCAAACCTTTCAAACCAAGCTTCATTGTGAAGATGAAGTCGGTTGTTATATTGTTAATCGCTCTAGTCGCGACATATAGTCAGGCATTCATCTACGGCGATGTGCTTGCTGCCGAGTTTGAGTCCTTCAAGTTGCAGTATGAGAAGAGCTATGCGGACGCCGATGAGGAGAAGCTGCGCCTACAAATCTTCAAGTTCAACAAAGAAACTATAGACACGCACAACGCACGCTTTGCCAGGGGCGAGGAGACTTACGAAATGGGGATCAACCAATTCTCGGATATGCTGCCAGATGAATTCAAACAGATAATGCTATCCAACTTGAATACCACGGATTTTGACTCCAGCATTGACTTGATTTATTCACCGCATAACATTGAAATACCAAACGAGGTTGACTGGCGTGCCAGGGGCGCTGTTACTGCGGTAAAGAATCAGGGCAGATGCGGCTCATGTTGGGCATTTTCCGCTTCGGGAGCTCTAGAGGGGCAGCATTTCATAAAGACCAAACAACTGATCCTGCTATCTGAACAGAACTTACTGGACTGCTCCGGTCGTTATAACAACCACGGCTGTAAAGGTGGTTGGCCGGCAGCTGCCTTAAGGTATGTGCAGGACAACAAAGGTATGGACAATGACAAGGCGTATCCGTATGAGGGTCGCGTTGGACAATGTCGCTTCCGGCGCGCAAACATTGGCGCTACGGTCTCTCGAGTGGTACAAGTGCGACGCGACGAAAATGCACTGGCTCAGGCTCTCGCAGGAATGGGACCAATTTCGGTAGCCGTCGATGCTAGCAATTTCCAGCATTATCGCGGCGGCATCTTCAACGATCCTTCCTGTGGCCATCAAGTGAATCATGCCATGCTTGCCGTCGGTTATGGTCCCGGCTTTTGGCTGATCAAGAACTCTTGGGGTGGCTGGGGAGAGCAGGGCTACATGCGCATGGCCCGCAACCACGGCAATATGTGTCAGGTGGCCAACTTCGCCGTTCTGCCAATTGTCGATAGTACACATATATAAAGTATTTTATTTTTTTGAATACCAAGAGGCATAATAAAAAAATGTGTTTATCGATACATATTCTCAAATATATAACTTCAATGTTATTATAATTCTAATCTAAGGCCTCTCTCTCTTTAGAATTCATAATAAAAATAACCCGTATACAGTGCAACTGAAAGTTAACATAACTTAAGCTAAGTAAACACGGAAAATATAAATCATATTTACAATTTACAATAAGTTATTCGATTGGGGTATAAATAGGAATGACAACGAACCAATGGGATGCTGGCAGTTAAAAACTTAGGTACAACTTTGATAATGCTTAGAGATAGAAGTTGGAAGAGTATTGAATTGTGACTGTAGCTGTGTAGATGTGTGCGCGTTGTCGTAAACAATTCTGTTTAGGGACAAAGCTTCGATATGTTCACGTACTCTTTGCACTCAGTGTGCTCAGTTCAGTGGCTTGGTCGTCGCCATTAGAGTCTACTAGCGGCGCAGTCACTTGCAAATGCAACTCATAATTGGGAGCTGCAAAAGTGAACAATTTATATACATTAAAATATACTACAATCCATATATGGGCATATCTTTCTGTTGCTTACACTGCTCCAGAATAAACTCCAGATCATTGGGGCAGTCTATCGTGGGGAAATCAATGTTGGTCGACTCTTTCAGTATAACACTAATATCCTTGTCAGCGCCCATAAGAAACAGCGGCACATTTGCCTTGGCGAGCTCCTTGTGCAGATTGCCCATGCCGCGAGCAGCAGTGAAATCAAAATCTAAAATGCAAACATAAGAGAATTAATCAATCAAAATTAAATATTTGATATCATACCATGCACCTGCGCGCAGTCTAGAACAACGGGTGCTGTGCCGTGCGTGGAGAGTGCCTTTGAAATGCCAGAGCGAACCCATTCAATGGCCGGGAAGTATAGTGAACTGTGCTTGGGCCGTATCAGAATGTAGCTAATACCATTGTTTGTCTGCAATTTGGATACGGTTAGCACGGGTCGCGCTGCCCGATAGACAAGAAAGGCCACATCGGCGCCAACACCCAGCAGCAAACCAATCTCAACTCCCACTGCCAAGCTCATGACAAAGGTAATTGCACCCGGTAGCAATTCGCGACGGCTGCAGCGCCACAGCGGCCGAATGACCTCAAACTCAATCATAAATATCACAGCCGAAATGATGACAGCACTCAATGCTGCCTTCGGTATATACTGAAAGTAGGGAGCCAGCAGCCCCAGAGCCAGCAACACCAGCACACTTGTATAGCAGCCACCAATGGGTGTGCGCACACCACTCGCATGATTGACAGCGCTGCGCGAAAAGGACCCGGTGACTGGCATCGAGCTGCAAAAGGCGCCGCAAATGTTGCTCAGAGAGAGTGCAACCAGCTCGCGTGTCGGACTCAATCCAGCGCCGCCAAAAGCCTTCGAAATGGCCACATTGCCAAGCACAGCAATTATGGGCAAGATCAGCATAGAGGGTCCCAATTCCGAAAGCTACAAAATATTCAAACTATATTAGAATTACTTCATATATAATGTATATCAAGCTAGGCTTACCATCTGCTCAAAGTCCTGGTGTTCCTCTGTGCCATTGTTCCCGATTATGGTTGTCTCGAACTTGGGCAGCGCCAAGCTTGGCAAACCACTTTTCACCTTGCCTGTGAGTATAAATGGACAATCCTCCTGCTGCCTGCACTGGCCATAAGCCAGAATACTAGAGATGAGCACTACGAGTGCATTCCGCCCGGTGCATATTACCCAAATGCTGCCGCTGAGCAGCTGCTGAATTCGCAAGTTGTTCACGCGATTTGCCAAATTTACGTTCTTCAATCTCTGTGAATATATGTAGACACGGCGTTTCAGTTACAGTTCGCAAAAAGACTTCATGAACAACTCACTCGCAGCACCAGAAGCACAAAAATGGAGACTAATCCCAATGTGAGATCTCCATGACGCACCTTGTGCAGATTGCTGAATACGGAGCGCATGGTATTCAAGAAATCCGAACCTGAGCCACCACGCAAACCCAACAAACCCTTCAGCTGCGAGGTGCCAATGATGACGGCCGTTGCCGACGTAAAGCCCACTGTAACGGGCAACGATATGAGGTCCACAAGGGCGCCCAGCTTGAGCACAGCCATAGCCAGTTCCACAATGCCTGAGATGAGGCATAAGAGTATGCCATAGGCTGGTCCCGAGTCCAGGCCAAAGCCCGTATGTCGGCTGGTCATCAGAGCCAACAATGCTGTCGGTCCGATTGTCACCTGCCGACAACTGCCCAGCAAAGCGTACACAATGCCGCCCACGAATGCGGAGTAGAGGCCATACTGCGGCTCCAGGCCCGCCAGCGTGGCATAGGCCAGGCCCTGTGGCAGCACCGTCAAGCCCACCGTAATGCCCGCTATCAGATCAGCTACCGCATCCTGTGCCGTATATCCTTGCAGCCACTTTAGGCCAGGCAGCAAAACACTCAAGCTCTTCAAAGGCATCTTGAGCTATCTGTAAAATTTGTAAAAGATTTTAAAGTTAATTATCCTTGAAGCGCTTAATCATATATATATATATATACATATTTATCAATACACATTATTGAGTTTTTCACATTTTAGATTCATCAGTCAATTTATCTGACTCTTTCGATCTCTTTCGCGCTTCTGTGCGATTTTCAAGAATTCAATACAATGCTTTCTAATTGAAATACAGTACATACGTACATAATATATATTACGAACGATTGTTTAGATTACCCAATTCCCTGAACCTAGGTCATGATATTTTATATTAATTTGTTGGTTGATAAATAGAATACACTAAAAATGCGTACAATTGTAGAGCCCTAATGCAAAATTGTAAAATTTTTCTATTTTTCACTTTTTTTCTTAGAATCTCTATATATGTATCTACCTTTCACGCTTTCTTTTTCTCCCTCTCCCTCTGTCTTTTTCTCTGTCGCTATCTATTTGGCTCTTTCTCTTTATCAAACTACGTCACTCTCTTTTCTCTATATGTATTCTCTTCGTTTCTGCATACTCATCTCTCTCAGTTTATAGCTTTATCTCAGTCTCTTTCTCTCTCTCTTGTCATCAGAGCCAACAATGCCGTCGGTCCGATTGTCACCTGCCGACAACTGCCCAGCAGTTTTCTTTTTCTCTCTCTCTCTCTCTCTCTCTCTTTGCCTGTATCTCTCTATGTGTGCCTCTCTCTGCCTCCTCTCTCTCTCTCTCTCTCTCTCTCTCTCTCTCTCTCTCTCTCTCTCTCTCTCTCTCTCTGACTGTCTCTCTCTCTCTCTCGCTTTCTTTCTCTCTCTCGATTTCTCTCTCTCTCTCTCATTATCTCTAAATAAATATACCAATATCTAAGTAAACCCATTTTCTCATTCAATTACAGAAATGTACAATAATATTAAATACGATCCCACTGCCACTCTTTCTTTATCTTTATTTATGGAAACACTGAAATGTTTGCACAAATGTACCTTTGAAAAGATAAACACTTTACACAACGTTAGGCCAAAATATCGAATGTTAAATTTTGTTAATATTTATATGGATACTGGAAAACAAATTGAGAGAGCGATCAGAATGACTCGACAGCTGCCCCACGACTGACGAAATTTCAATGCAATCATCGATCGCGTGCAGAAATTGTTTATGTCGCACGATTCGAATCAATTTACTTAATAAAAGCGCGACATAACAAAACGTGATCGTTGTGCGAGCGATCAAATTCTCATTAAACTACATATGTATATAACAAATGTAAATATATAAAATAGGTTTAAACAAATTGTTGCAAATTTAACTTTAATTGCCGTTTTATTTACTTAATCATGAATATCTATACGTTAATAATAGGCAAAATACAACAGTGAGTTTAGTTGATTATAGTTTTTATGGAGAACTTTGGCGTTCTCTATGAGTAGGTCTTGTTATATTATGAAACTATTTGCATTCATAATCAGAAACGAAATACTCGCGATAAGAAGTAAATGAAGGTCTAACATATGTAAATATATATCGAAACTTGAGTCGAAGCAATTGGATGAAAGCAACTTATCAATAAAACTCTTATGTAACACTTTTAATAAATAATAATAAATAAAAATCTTTTTATTTACTATTATTAGTTTTTTAAGTTTTTTTGTTAATTATTTTATTTGCATGTAAAATTATATTATTATTAATTATTATACATAATATTATTACATTTATTACTGTAATTTTTTGTTATTCATCAATACTCATATTATTAATAGTAATTAATTTGCTTTGTATATTCTCTTGATTTTAATATTTTTTATTATTTGTTTATTATTCATTTTATTTTGAAATATTCCACTTAATATACTGATTTAATACAAATTTCTAGTATTTTCTCAATTTCTAGTTGACTTCATCTAGTAAGCTTTGATTTTAAAATATCTTAAACGATACAAATTCAATTAATTATCTCTTATTCCAATGGAGCATAAGCAGCAATGAATTATAATTCTTTTTCGCTCGTAAGTTTTTAATTTGTTAAAAAAAAAAAAAAATAAAAATAATTCGATAAACAATTTCATTAAAATTATATCCAATAAATGATTGCATTTTAAAGGTTTTGGATAATACTTTCGACCGCTAAAGAAATGCCACGTCAAGACCCCTTTTCGGATACAAAAACGCGTTATTTATCATCGGATTATTTACAAGAAAACAATTGAAAAAGCGTCTTCAAGTAAATGTAAGTATATGTGCCTCTTGTAACTCAATGGGATGCCCGCCTTTTTTAACCGCTAAAACTCTCACTTACATGTCAATGTCCAATTGATTACTTGAAATTGGCAAGATAAAACTAGTTTAGGCCTCAACCTAAACACACATAAACAAACAGACGTAAAAACACAGAGACAATCAATTCGTCTCAATTGAGGCTATGTGCAAATGTGGAAAAACAGTATTTAACAAGACTACCAGCATCTCTTTCGGTTAAACACTTTACTGTAAACACACACACAAAAAATGGGCCAAGTGAAAGATGCTTAGAAATTACTCACTGATGACGCTGGCAAGGTAATGAGGACGTAGCCTTAAAAACATGTCTAAATAAATCACTCAGCAAATAATGTGTTCCAAATTGCACGTTCACTTTAGGTTTGCTGTATTTTAAACTTACTTATTGTTTTTAAAACAATTGTGATTCTGGGCGCAGTGGCTACCGGCAACAACGAGCTTCGATGGCTAAATCCCTACTGGATGCACTGACTAAGGCAGGTACGCTACTCACATATTAAAAAATATTAAACATTTAACCAAAGTCATTTACATGATAAAAGTCCTTAAAGAAACTGCTCACTATCACAACGTACTCACTTAAGGTTACTTACTTTCTTACCTTCTTACTACTTATATTAACATATTAATATGCAGCGTATTGCGCACAGAAACTCAAACAGCTGATTATGGAACACTGCCATCTCGACCGCAGATAAGCAGCGCCATCTATTTGACATGACTAAAACTGTAGGAAATTTAAATAAACAATGAAGTGTATAGTAAAATTAAACCTAGTAAGTCATTGATAATGGAAATATTTTTGTTTGTTTATTTTACATACTTATTCACAATAAGACATAGCTAAACAAAATTCCAAAAAAAAAGAGCCACAAGTGATTGTGCAGCCCCGGTTTTTGTCTCTTGGTTTCTCGTTGTGCAACACTAGAAACATTACGCTGTTTTTAACACTATCACAAATCCATTTCTTTCATTATGGCACTTAATATAAACAACATTCACGCCAATTAATTTATTTAACGCCACAGTCATCGTTCTAATACCGGACTTCATTTCGGTTACCACCCTCAAAGTCGCAAAACGTCTTAACGCTAACTACAGCGGTACCAAAGATCTGTAAAGCCTGAAATATCCCGAAAAGTGAAACCCATTCGCCAACAACAGCCAAAACGCACTTTGTAAAACAACAAGCATACTATGAAATGGGTAAGTTTCCAGAGGCAAGACAATGCAAAGTCAATTGTGTTTTTGGGCCATTGGCACGCTTAAGGGCTTCCTTGGCGGCCTTCGATTTTCATGTTCCAACTGCACACACATTTTTCGCATATGTATGCGTGTGTTGATTACAAAAACACTTGCATGTGTGAGTGTTTGGCTGTACCTCTCTCTCTATTTCGCACACACACATTCATATTTGTAAACAGTATACTGTATAAAAAAAAAAGGCGGTTGCAGTTTAAAGCGCGGCAAAAAATTTTTCTCTGCATATAGCCGTAACCCAGTTTAAATTGTGCTGTTAAACGTCTTCTTTTATTATTTTTTGTCGCCATAATTTTGCTAATGCACATCACATGACCTGATTGCACTCATTCGAGTGTCTAGCAGTGTATTGACACTCTAGGAGTAAGTTCTTCCTCTGCTCCATTCACTCTCGCTGCGAGAATTAAAAATTTTAAGCGAGAGAGCATGATGCATAGAGATAGCAATTTGATTGTGTTATTTCATTCGATGTTTTGCTTATAAAAGGATATTTATATAGAGATAAATCTATGTATGATCGTTTTCGTGATTTTTATTACCGTTTAACGTTGATTACAACTAACAGTCGTTTTTAGGTATTCGTATTTCGCTAGCCGTGAAGTCAACGTTACTTAGTTACTCAACGTTCTCTTACAAACAATGCTGTGAGCACACTAAAGAGCTCAGAGAACTAAATTCAAACTATATATAAAACAAACACACTCGAAAAGAACAGAAAAAGAAACATACTTATACATAGCTTAAGGTTAACTTTGGTGAGAAGGTGGCTGAAGCGGCTCTGCAGCGGCAGCAACAGACGGCGACCGTCGACGACGTAAGTAGCGCCCAAGTAACTCCCAATCACAAAGTCAACCAATCCTTAAAATACAAAAGCAAATAAAAATCAACCAATCAGATTTCTCTATTGCCATTTTATTTTGTGTATTTGTTTTTTCTTTAGCAGCGAGCAAAATTTCGTAGCACCTTTCTAAATGCAGAATTGGCAAAAAATAAAAATAAAAAAACTCAATACTATTCGCACCCAAAAAGCAATTTTTTTTAATTCCGAGTGTCTTAAACAATTGGCCTGGCTACTTCGTATATCTTTATGTTGCTAACATCCCATTTAAGAATTTTCTATATAAACACATCTTTATATAAATATCAATAAATACACTCAAATGGAGCCCTGTTGAATACCTATGATAATTGTATACTTGTTAAAATTATGATAAAGCAGTGTCAACTAATCTCTGACTACTATATGTATATGTAGTATACTTTTATGAAATGATGAAAGCTAAAACTATTCGGAAAGTCAAGCTAAAATCTTCATTAAAAAGTACAGTGAAAAAAATGTTGTTTTTTTCCTTGAAGCCCGACTCGAAGAGAAAGAATTTATTAAAAAAATTTTGGAGATGATTGATCTCTGACTACTAAATTAATGTATAGTATATTTTTATATAATTCAATTAACTATAGAATGATCAAAGGCTTAAGCAATTCAAAAGTCAATCCAATATCTTAACCTATCATTTAAGTTAGGAAAACAACAATGTTAAAAATATCGATTTAATGCCAAAAGGATTCGAGATCAGTTGAGCAAAATAGATATTTGATTCATTCAATTTGAGCAAATCCATAAAATCCATTTTATTCCAATTAGATTTCAATTTCAATTAGAGAAAATGATTGATTTATTAGATATTGTAATCAGCATCGTTTCCCCTTTGCTTTAGTTAGTGGAAAATCTGCTTGCTAAGTTTCGAAAACGATCTTGATAGATCGAGTCGTCTGTTGATGATGTTTAAGAATCGTTTTCTATATATGTATTTTAAGTATGTATATAGGACCAGAGACTTCTTTGTCTAGAAATTTGAAAATGTGATATATATTATATATACATATATACATATATTAGCTATATGTGTATATATGTATATATACATTGTAAAACGAACAAAAAAATATTAATAATAATAATAATAAATAAAAGAAGTCGAATGAAGACAAATGGCTGTGAGGAATTCTTAATCAAACGAATCATTCAAATGGGCTCCAATAATCGCAACACCAACATTCACATATTTTCACGAATATATATTTTTTTCAAAAGGTGTTATACAAAGCTTAACCATTCACAGACAATGCCATCGGCCATAAGCGGCGGGGCGCATGGCCAGGTGCATATCCCCAGCAATGAGGAATGTGGCATACGGGACGTGTGGAAACATAATTTAGAGGAGGAATTTCGCACCATACGAAAGGTCGTGCAGAAATATCATTTTGTTGCCATGGACACAGAATTTCCGGGCGTTGTTGCGCGACCCGTTGGTGAATTTCGTTCAACCGCCGATTACCATTATCAATTGCTGCGCTGCAACGTCGATTTGTTGAGGATCATACAGTTGGGCCTCACGTTTATGGACGACGATGGAAAAACGCCGCCGGGCTACTCCACGTGGCAGTTCAATTTTAAATTCAATCTGAGGTAAGCCTCTGTGTTGGCGTATTCGCAAATGTTATATAAGCTAAGTTTGGTATTCTATTGCAGCGAGGATATGTACGCGCAGGACTCGATAGATTTGCTTCAGAATTCGGGGATTCAGTTCAAGAAACACGAAGAGGACGGCATTGATCCAATTGATTTCGCGGAGCTGCTCATGAGTTCGGGCATTGTGCTGATGGATAATATCAAGTGGCTATGCTTTCACTCTGGCTACGACTTTGGATATCTGCTGAAGCTGCTCACCGATCAGAATCTGCCCGCCGACGAGAGCGACTTCTTCGAGTTGCTGCATATATATTTCCCCAATATCTTCGATATCAAATATTTGATGAAGTCATGCAAAAATCTGAAGGGTGGCCTGCAGGAAGTGGCCGATCAGCTGGAGCTGCGACGTGTCGGTCCACAGCATCAGGCCGGTTCGGATGCGTTATTAACGGGCATGGCCTTCTTCAAAATGCGTGAGGTACAACACACATTTGGTATTCACTTTATCATTGATGAGCCTTGCGTGTTCTTTCCCCATGTGCTTGAGCATGCCATGCACCTTAAGTCGGTTGTTCTGGTCAGCTTGCGTAGCAACAATGTTTTGGCCGTCAAAAATGGCAGCTACGACGACAATAGCGACAGCAGCAGCTGCAGCAGTCCCAACACTGCAGCAACAACAACAACAGCGACAACAGCGACAACAGCTAAATCAAATGGCGACAGCAACACCTTAAGCATGTCACAAATACTCTCACGCTCTCAGGCAGTGGGCTTTACCATCACAGTCTACACACGCACCGTCACACCACCGCCATCGTCTGCTGCCCAGAGCCTCTTGGGCACCACGAGCAATAGCAGCAGCAGCAGCGTCAACTCACAATCGTAATGTGTCGCATGTTGATACTGCTGTTGCTGCTGGCTATGTGGTTGCTGTTGTTACTGTTGTTGTTGTTGTGCCGATGCATTGCAACAACTCGCTTTTCCATTAACTACTTATCATTTATCAGTTGTTAAGGTTAAATGTTTCTAATTCATATATTCTCTTCTAGCATCAGTTTTTCACATTCCTTCATTGTGTAAATAGTTTTCCTATTCCTAATTTTTTTTTTCCATTATGTACCTTTTATACTCTTAATTAGTTATTACACGCCACTGGAAACATACGAAAAATATTTTATTTGTTATGCTGCATGCAACGCATTTTCATCGGCTAAATCCTAACACACCTACACAATTTTTGTAAAAATCCAAACTTATTTCTTGAAGAAAGAAAAACACATTTTCTAACCATTTTTAGTTAATTACAGTTGTAAAAAGAAAAAACTAAGCACAAAACCACAAAAAAAGAAAGCATGTAGAACATGTTAATTAAAAAAAAAAAAAAACAAAAGAAAAAAATAATATGAAGACATTAGTGCAACAAACTAAGTTGAATTTTGAAAATTTTTAGAAAATTAAAAAACGAATTGAAATTCAATAATTTTCTTTTTCATTATTGTTAATCATTTCTGGTTTCTGGGCTTTACGTACACATTGACATATATTATATCAATATTGTTTTATGTATTGTGCATTATGCATTTTATTTCTTTATTTTTCTAAAATATGTTTTAATCACTATCATCTGCTTGCACACACTTGCTTCACAACAAAACATTTTGCTTTAACATTTTATTATTCTTACAAATTCACTTTACCTTAACACGTTGAAATTTTTTTTTTTTTTTATATATGTAAAAGTATTTGATAGTGATAAACATATTATATATAGTTGAATCTTAATTTTATCTAGTGAAAATTCTTTTGTGATACATGGATAATATCGCTATGAAATGATATATAATAGATATAGTTTTTATTTTCCACTTCCTTATATGAATATATATATATATATATATATATATATATATATATATATATATATATATATATATATATATATATATATAAATTTGATTATAAGTTGGTTAGTTTTAAGGTGGTGTTGAATTTTTTTTTTTTTTTTTTTTTTAACACAATAATTATAATTTAATGTGAAATGGAATAATGTTTTCATACAGTTTCCATTGCACTGTGGAATGTTAATTATAGAAGTGTTTAACCATTTGAAAAATAGTTTCTTAAAACAAAAATCGTAAAATCGTTGAAACACGAAGCAAAATTAAAAAAAAAATATATATAATAATATTACTGAAAGACAACACAAATTGGTAAATGGTATGTAACTTGAAATTTATTTAACTATGTTAAAAGTCTATTTTCATCATTGTTTGTAGTTGCTCACTTCTTAAAAATATATATTTATATATTATATATAAATATATATATTATTATAATATCATATGTAGATACATTTTAATGTTTGTTAATGTCGCTTATCGTTCATGCTTTACTAACTCATCCTAAAAGATAATCTAACTGCTTTCTTTAAAATTTGAAATAGTAAACTGTTATACAAATCCTGTTATACACATAGAAACTGTTATACATAATTGATATACTAGAAACTGTTATTAAATATGATTTATTTTCAGATGTTCTTTGAGGATAATATCGATCATGCCAAATATTCGGGTCATCTCTATGGTCTGGGCACCTCGTTCATTGTGAATGGCACCAATTTCCATGAGAGCAACGGCGAATCGAATAGCGCCTCATGATTCATACTGATGAAGAACGCCGTCGTGCATGAAAAGATATTCGAACAAGCTGCTGGAGATATTCTCGCCTGTCTCCAAGTCCAGTTATGAGCAGGAGGCGCTGCTTTTTCACAATTTTCAACAAACAATTATAAATAACCCCAACACATCCGTAATTATGCAAACGCGATATCAAATAATTTACTTACAAGAGATTTTCTATACTTCTAAAGAGAATTTCCTACTCTGTAGATGTTTTAAAACAAAAATTTGAAAACTATTATTAAAAAAAAAAGAGAAAAAAGAGAACAAAAGAATACATCAAACCGAAAAAAATAACCGAAAAATACATAGTAAAATCTATTAAAATATCATTGGTAAGGAATAATTTCCAAGATCTGTATGTCTTAAATGTGGTAAGATAACAATTTATAAAATCTAAGCTAATATGTATAGGCCAACGTGTATTTGTATAAAAAAAAAATAACAAAAAAACAAAACAAGCTAAGTAATATATTTAAAAGTTAAAAATTAATTTGATCACTTTTTTGCGTAGCTTCTTAGACATTTAATATAGGTTTCTATTCGTCGAGTATTAAAAGAAAACGTTCAGCTTAAACTCTTATAATACTCACCACATGAATCCTTTGTACTCCTCAAAGGAAATAACCATCGAAACTATGTGAGCGCACCTTTTATACAAAAATCGGTTAGCAGTCAAATAACATAACAAATTCATGTTAACATTTTGAAGACTAACCTTTTGTATCGACTTGTCCTTTTCTCGCTTATCGATAGGTGATTGTCAATCGATATTGCAGATAGCACATCTCTAGCGTTGGTTTTTGTTGCATACAAGAGACGGATGGGCTTCCGTAAAATATAAGAGAATACGAGTTTTTTAAACTTTAGTTCAATGTATTTAAACAATTCAAGCGATTATTTTCTTATATGTTGTGCTAGTTTTCAATTTTCAACGATCGTGAGCGATGGGCGCGCAGTGAAAGTGAAGCTGCAGGCCTTACCATATACATGTCCGCGGCAGCCGCAGCAACAACAAAAGCGAAACGAAAGAAAAGTGAAATCTGAGCAAAAGGAATAGCGCATGTTCGCCTAGAAATTACTAAGAAATGGAAAATTTGAAGATAAGCGACAAGCTATTCGAGGATGTGATCTATTATGTGCTCGGCAGCTTAGATGATGAGGTAAACATTGAGACTCCATGGACAGACTCAAGGGCTGTACGTGCGCGCCCGCGTTCGTATTATTTGGCATTCTGTGTTAGTGTGTGTGTGCGTGTTACATGTGTGCGCGCGTGTACGCCTGTGGTTATGTGTGTGTGTAGCTGGTGCAGCTGTACAGGCCACAGGGCGACTTTAACTAATGTAATTAACAAAGATACATTCAATGTGTCTTTTTAAAACAGTTTGCAATAATATAAAATTCGTTACTAATGACATTTCTGTGCAAAGAATTTTATCAGTGCAGATAGCACAGGGAGTATCATGTTTGTGCACGTCCAAAATTCGCGCCATAAAATGTTGCCGGCAAATTTCTAGGCATATATACATATGTGTGTGTGTTTTTAGATAGAGATGAGCGATATATTGCAAACTGTGATTAGCAAAAATGAATAGAAATATCAATATATTTTAATGTAATAAAAGCTAGAATTACATTTTGATTATCAATTTGTAATCATGTTGAATATTTATATACTAAGCTGAATATATTAATAATTTAGGAGTCAAATTGTTAACCAGTTCAATTCATATACACGCAGTATTAAATATTGCTCATCTCTAAAGCGGATTATGTTGAAAGTCAACTAAATAATTTTTATTTTATTTTTATTTTTCTTTATTATTATTATTATTATTTTTTTTTTTTGCGTTTTGTGATTTCTGTTGCAGAGCGAGCGTTTGCTTAAGAACGGCGGCGCACAATCGAAGCTTTATCTCTCCGACCAAATTACACATTTGATATGTGGCAGCAACTACTCCGAGGAGGAACTGTGCATGAATCTGGACCTCTACAATGTGATACCTGTGATCGAACAATGGATATCGCACAGCGGGAAGCTGGGCCGCATGGCCTCGACACGAGCTTTCGATCCCAGCCAACCGCGTTTCTTGCGCGGCATACGAGCTGCCATCACAAACGTGGTGCCCAGCGATCGGAGGCGCCTATTTGCCATGCTGACCTTTCACGGAGCTGTTGTCACCAGTACGTACGGGGCGACCAATACGCATCTGGTATGCGGCGCCGCTACTGGGTCCATTTATAATAAAGCGCTGGCGCTGCCCAAGAATGCGATGAATATCGTAACGCCCGACTGGGTCACCGATTGCCTCAAATGTAAGAGTTGCCTGCCATGTGAACCCTATCATCCACGATTGCTGAAACCGATCGAGAAACAACGTGCGCAAAAGCAGCAGCAGCAACAACAACAAAATCAACAGCAACAACAGCAGCAGCAGCAACAACAACTGCAACAGCAAATAGCACTGCAGCAGCAGCAACAACAGCAACATATGGTACAGCAATTACCACAACAACAGCAGCAACAGCCTCCAGCGACTTCTCAGCTCTCTGATATACTGGGCTTCGGTGACGACAACGCTGCCAAGAGTATAGCCAGCATTAAGTCTCAGTTACAGGCATCGGCAGAGCGCGCTGCAGCCGAGCAACAGCAACTGCATCAGCAGCAGCAGCAACAACAACAGCAGCAATTGTCACAGCCAGCGCAACAGCAAGTTGTGTTTGTGCGACCGCGAAATCTGCAGCAGCAGCAACAATTGCAACAGCAATTGCAGCAACAGAGCGCACCGCAGGCACCGCCACCACCACCGCCCCCTAATCAACAGCAGCAACAGCAAATCATAATACAACAGCAGAAAATCATACCAGCCAACCTTCAACAACAGCAGCAACAACAACAGATCAAAAACATTTTACAGCAGCAACGACAAATGAAGAGCACACAACAGCAACAACAACAACAGCAGCAACAACAACAACAGCAGCAACAACAACAACAGCAGCATCAACAACAACAACAGCAAATGCAACTGATGCAACAACAAGAGCAACCACAACAGCAGCAACCAAATCTGCAACAGCAACAACTTCTACTTCAGCAGCAGCAACAGCCGCGTCTGCCAACCACGCCCGCTATGCCACAGCCATCCATGCCGACTGGACGACAAACGCCGCGCACACCACAACCTGCAACAACACCACAACCCGTGCAGTCGCCGCAGCAACAGGTGGCACAACAGCAACAGGTACCGCAGCAACAGCAACAACAACAGTCAGTGCCTGTATCACCCCAAGCTCTGCATCAGCATATCATGAATAAGCAGCAGATGCTGCAGCAGCAACAAATGCAACTGCATCAGCACGTGCAAAATGGCCAGAGTCTGACATCACAGCAACAAGCACTGCAGCGACAAATACAGCAGCAACAACAACAACTATTGCAGCAACAGCAGCAGCTTCAAATGCAAATGCAGCAAATGCAACAGCAACAACAACAGCCGCAGCAGCAATCGCCACGCTTGGTCCAAAATCGCTCGCCAGTCATGCCGCCCGGTACACCATCGCCTTCGCTGCAGCAGCAACAGCATTTGATTGGCAGCAACAGCAATATGTTACCGCCTCAGTCACCGCGGCAATTGCAATCGCCCGCACCACAAATGACGCCGCCACCGCCACCCTCGCCGCAGAGTGCGCAGCAGCACTTGCGCCAACAACAGCAGCAATTACAGCAGACTCGCCAGCAGCAGCAGCAACATATGATGGGCAGTCCACAGCAACAGCCGACGCCAACATCCATGATGTCGCCACAACAACAGCCGTTTCAACAGCCTGTGCATCAACAACAACGCATGCAACTGCAGCAGCAGCAACAACAACAGCAACAGCTTGCACAACAACAGCAACAAAGTCCGCAGCACATCTCAGCGCCGCAATCACCGCAAATATCTCAAACACCGCCCATGGCCAATAAGCAGCAGCAACAAACAGCACAGCAACAGCAGCAACACCAGCAGCAATCCTTTGCCCAGCCCATTGATCCAACCGATCCGGTGCAAGTGGCGCAAGTGCTCAGTCGTTCGACACTCACAAGCAATCAGGATTCGCTAATAATGAGGCAGCAGCAACTGAAACAACAGCAGTTACAACAGCAACAGCAACAACAACATCAACAACAAATCCCCACACAGCAACATACACCCTCTCCACGACAGTCGCCATTGCACCAGCAGCAAGCAACGCAACAGCAGCAACCAGAGAGGGTATATTTAGCAAAAAGATTGCTTTGAGTAAATAACAAAATACTCATATTTATTTTTCTTTTTAGCCTTTACAGCAACTGCAAGCACAACAGCAGCAGCAACCGCAACAAATACAACAACAACTCAGCTCTGGACAACAACAGCAGCAGCCACAACAACAACAGCAGCAACAACAACAACAACAACAACAACAGCAACAACAACAACAACAGCAGCAGCAACAACAACAAGTCATTACCCAGCGACATGTGATAAACACTTCAACTGCACAAGGACAACAAATAATTCAGAGTCATATGATGAGCATACAACAGCAGCAGCAGAAGCAACAGCAAATGCTACAGATGCAGCAACAACAACAGCAAATGTTACCTCAGCAGCAGCAACAGCAGCAGCAGCAGCAATTGTCACAGCAGCTGCAACAACAGCCGCAGCAGCAACAGGTGCAGTTTACGCAGCAGCAAAACATTGCTCTAGGCAGTGGCGGTCAGGTGCGCATCATTCAACAAACCATACAGCCACCACAACAGCAGCAACAGTTGTTGGGGCAACAGTTTGCGCAGCAGCCACAGCAACAACAACAACAGCAGCAGCAGCAAGTGTTGACGCAGCAGCCGCAGCAACACGTAAGTTTACATAATAATTGATTGCTGCTATGTGTTTTATTTATTTTGTATTTCTGAATTTAGCCTCTACAACAACAACAACAGCAGCAACCACAACAAACCATGCAGACCAAAAAGTTTATCATAAGTCAACAGCAATTCAGCCAGCTTAGCGCACAGCAACAGCAGCAGATTTTGGCACAGAATCAGCAAAACCAAAATGTGTTCATAGTAAACTCCACAAATCTGTCGCAACAACAACAGCAGCAGCAGCAACAACTTGCGCAGCAACGACAACTATTACAGCAACAACAGCAGCAGCAACAACAACAGCAAATGCCACCAAATCAAATGATGTTGACACAGCAGCAACAGTCGCCGCAACAGCAACAGGCGCCGCCTCAAATGCAACAGCAACTGCTCACACAGCAGCAACAACAGCAACGGCTGCAAATGCAACAGCAACAGCAGCAGCAAGCACCACAACAACAACAACAAATTGTGATAAATCAGCAAGTCATTAGTGATCCGCAACGTTTGCAATATTTACAGCAACAGCAATTGCTACAGCAAAAGCAACAGCAGCAACAGCTCATAGGACCGCCCCAGCAACAGCAACAAATACTTATACAACAGCAACAGCCAGTGTCACAGCAGCAGCAACAACAGCAGCAGCCGCCGCAACAAATCATGCAACAAGTGCTTATTAAGCAACAACATCTGCCACAACGCACACCACCGCCGCAGTCGCCACAACAGCAGCAACAGTTGATGTTGCAGCAGCAATCACCCCAGCATCACACGCAGCTGCAACAGCCGCACTGGTCGCCGCAGAGTCCTGTGACGAATCAGTTGCCGCCCACCACCCCGGGCACGCCTACCACAAGTATGGGCATGCAATCACCATTGCCGGGCACACCCACCACGCCCCAGCAACAGGCTCCACAATTTGCACCACGTGGTTTACGTCCGCAAACACCATGGCCCGCCCAACAGCAGCAGCAGCAGCAGCCGCAATCACAACAACCACAACAGCAGCAACTGGTATTACCACCGCCACAGCAGCAGCAGCGCCAGCTCATCCAATTGGATGAGAAGATGCACGCGCACTTCATGTCACTGGATGCACACAAACGTGCCGAATACATAACGAAACTGAATCAAAGCAAGCCACGTGTCATGCTGCGCCAGCAGGTGGCCTATCAGCCTCGTCCCGGCGCCCCTGGCAGCGTGGTGGCGACACGTGCGCAGGGTCCAGTGCCGGTACCAGGACCAGGTACTTCGCACATCATTGTGCAAAGCCAAATGCCCGGCGGACTCACACAACAGGAGCAAATGCTGTGGCTGCAGCAACAAGGCACGCGTCAGGTGGTGGTGCGTGCGGGTGGTGCCCCCGGCCTGAGTCCGATTACACAGCAACAACAGCAGCAACAACCTCCTGGCGGGGCACAGCAACAACAACTACCTCAGCAACAGCAACAGTTCAATCCCAATGATCCCAATCAGCAAATGTTGCTGCAGCGTCAACAACTGCGCGTGCAACAAATTCCCATGCAAGCGGCGTCGGCACCGCAACTGGGTAAGCAGACTGTGCAGCTAATACCTGGGCCCAATGGCCAGCTCATTGAGCAGCAAACCATTGTGCAGCAGCAGCAGAGTCAACAGCAACAGCCGCCTACACCGGGCACCCCCACCACGCCCGGTACTGGCGTCGTTGTTGGCGGTGTTCCAGGAGGCAATATAATGACACAGACATTGGTCATGTCAGCAACAGGTGAGTTCATATTGAGATCTACTCTCTGGCTTTGCCAACTAATATAAGTCCTCCTTCTTTTGCAGCGCCTGATGGTCAGCAACAGCAACAGACGCCGCAGCAGATGAATTTGAAGACGAAAACGGCTTTGGCCAATATGCTGAGCAATCGCCTGGGCAACAATGGACAACAGGCGCCGCCGCAGCAGCAGCAACTCATTTCTATGAGCGATGTGCAGCAACAACAACAACAACAACAGCAGCAGCAGATAGTGCAACAAGTTGTTGTCAGCGGTGGCACGCCACAACAGCAACAGCAGCAACAATTGCTATTGCAACAACAGCAACAGCAACAACAGTTGGTTGTGTCACAGCAGCAACAGCTGCCATCTGGGCCGCAGCAACATGTGGAGGCACCTTCTGCTGCTGGCACGCTGCGAATGATGGGACAGCAGCATAACGCAGCTGTGGGCGTACCCGGCCAACCGCGAACACCGCAAGAGCTGCTAATGCTGCAGCAACAACAGCAACAACAACAACAGCAGCAGCAACAGCAATTGCTGCAACAGCATCCACAGCAAATGCGACGAGTTGTTGGCGTGTCACAGCAACAGTTGCCGCAACAACATCTTGTGCAGCAGCAAATCGTGGTCGCACCACCCAACATGCAGCAGCAACAGCTGCCAGTGGGCGTGCCTGTACAGGTATCCGGCGGACCACCGCATGTCTATATGCAAGTGCGTCCCGGTCAACCGCCCATCCCGATGCCGCCGCGTCCCCAGTTCTATGGCCACAATCCGAACTTAAAATTGCCTCCTGATCTGTTCTTGGTCGGCTGCACCTTCTACATTGTGGAATACGACGAGACGGACAGCGATGAATTACCCATCTGGCTAGACACGATTCGACAGTTTGGCGGCGATATCGAGCGAGTCTATTGCGCCCGTGTGACTCACGTCATCTGCCGCACCCAACGCCATGGCATGGTGATGCAGGCCCTACGCGATGCCAAGCGCTGTGTGACCGCCTACTGGTTGAGCGACATCTGCCTGAAGCGGCAGCTGACGCCGCCCTGGCAGCCACTGCACCTGCCCTTCCCCAGCCAGTTTGGCTATCGCAAGCCGCTGGAGCGCTACATTATCACCTCGGAGGGCTTCGAGGGCGAGGAAGTGGTGCGATTGCAACAGATGGCTGAGGAATGTGGCGCCATTTACACCTCTTATCTGTCCAAAGTAAACACGCTGGTCGTTTGCAAACAGCTGGAGGGGAACAAATTCAATGCAGCCAAAGAGTGGAACATTCCGATGGTGAATGCCCTCTGGCTGAGCGATGTTTGCATCGGCAATCTGAGCGGATTGACCCAGTACGAGAATCCCAAGTATCAGCAATACAATCTGGGAGCACCGTTCCGCATTGAATGTAATCTGGTGCAGCACTTGCTGGGTGAGAAATTTAAATGATATTAATTATAAACGATTGTAGACTAAATGCTGCATTTACAGCCGCTTGGAAGGCGCCCATTAACCTGACCCAGGAAGCGCATGAGCGCGTCAAGCGTCATCTTTCCGATCCGTATGCCAACGAGCAGAAGCTGAAACGGCAAAAGCTATGCGTCTACCAGGAGCATCTGCCTGAACAAATTGTGTGCATTGAATATCCACAGACTACCAAACCCCCCAAAGTCATCTTCTCGCAGGTCGCCGACGCTGAGGCTCTCAAGAAAGCTGTCGAGTTAGTTGCATGAATATCCAAATATAATGATTCGATATATTTAACTTTATATTATCCATAGATTGCTGGGCGGCATTGTGGTGGACAGTCCGGCGGATGCAACACATTTGGTCATGACACGCGAGAGTCGCACCTGCAAGTTGATTCAAGCCTGTTGCCACGTTGACTACGTGCTCAAGTCCACCTGGCTGGTGAACAGCGCCAAGGCGGGCAAATTTGTGGCCCCAGACGAGTATCGCATCCGTCATATACCCGTCGATGAGAACTTGCAGTTCGATTTGGATGCAGTTCTATGTGCGCCAACACGGTCCACACTCTTTGCGGGCAAATACTTCTATGTTACGCCGGATGTGTTTCCAGCACGTGATGAAATCATACGCATGATCGAATCGTCCGGCGGCAAAGTGGAGCTGAAACGACGCAGCGGTGCCGCTGTTGCGGAGGCGCATGTGCAAGCGCCCGACTCATATATCATTGTTACCTGCCCAACGGATATGCATTTGTGCGCGGATCTGACGCGTCATGGCAATCCCAAGTGCCATATTGTCTCCACGGAGTTTGTGATGAGCTCCATACTGCGGCAGCAGCTGGAAATTGAGCCCAATTTGATACCTTATCTGTACAACAACAACATTTCCAACAGCAGCAACAGCAACCACAACAACAACAAATCCTAGCGACGAGCTGTCTTCTTTTATTTGTTGCTCAAAGCTTGATCTTTGTCTGTAGTGAAACCCATTTTCATCGAGCCCGTGAGCTGTGAATGCGAGTCTAGTCCACTGGTTGAGTCAACACTGATGAAAATTGGGCACGAATCAATTAGGTTTATATATATCACTATATAAATGTGTATATATATAGCATGGATCGTTATCAAGACTAATTGATAAGAACTCTTTGCTACTGTTAATCTTTTTTTTGTAAGCACCTCAAACTCAAACTGACGACAGTTCAGCTGCAAATCGAGTCATTTAAACGATCTTTCACACCTATATATTAGCTAGTTACAATCTTACTGTAAGCTTAAAGTACATTTATATATATATGTATTTATATATATATATTTTTGTAAACTAGAATTAGGAATATATATATGTATATCTATATATAGGCGTATACGAAATGTTTCACAGAAATTTCAATCGGCTGGCTATTAGAATTTTAAGCACTTGCTCGACTTGGCAAAGTCCATGTTGTTCAAGTCAACTCAATGTTAGTTAGGTATACTCAACAAATATGTATGTAAAAAATAAAATAAAAATGAAAACTAAGTGTTTTTTTTTTTCTATTTAAGTTTTTACAATTTATTTGCTCATAACATTTTCTCGAGATTGTGTGGGGCCAATGGGGCCTACAAAATTGGCTCAAAATATTCATAATATATTAAATATTCATAATATCTATCTAAATATAGAAATTTGAAGTCTTTCGCTAAAACGATGTAGAAGTTATGCTCAAAAAACGTAAAAAATTGAAACGAATTTTCGATAATTTGGAAATGGGATGAGTTATCGAAAAAACAAAATAAACTCGTACTGCGTAGCTAACATACATACGAGTGTTCATGTGAAAATTCAGCTCTCTAGCTTTTGTAGTTTCCGAAATCTCGACGTTCATACGGACGGACGGACGGACGGACGGACAGACGGACAGAGCTCAATCAACTTATTTTTTTCTGCTAATCAAGAATATATATACTTTATGGGGTCTGCGACGTCTCCTTCTGTCTGTTACATACATTTTCACAAAACCATTATACCCTGAATTCCCATTTTCAATGGGTTCAGGGTATACAAATATTTGAAAGCAACTAACATTATTTTTACACATTCATAAAAGAAAAGTACATCGGGTAATATAAGGTTCATTCGTTGGCTTTCTTTTATTGACGGCTAAAATTCTATCAACGGACCCCTTTCGGTGAGAGGTGGCGAAAATAAATTACGTGCATCATAACAACCTCGAATTTAATTTATGATGTCATTTAAACTATTTAAAAAGTATTTATTTTTGAATTGAGCGCAGCTTCCTTCGGATAAAATTGATATATTTGTAAAAACCAAAAACATCTGATTAATATCGCGAATAAGCCTCAAAACAAAAATATAAACTGTTTGTTATACTCATCTCTATTCAAAAATCATATATTTCGTTTCATTATTGACAACATGGATTTCAAACTCCTTTTAATTTAATCAACAATTTTTCAATACCTTACTACGGTGTCGAACGCTACACACTTTAAATATAACGCTACTATCAAACGGTTGAATATGTTTGCTACCAAATATTGACACTGATTGCCCAAATACATTTGGCTTAGGCATAATAAACTCTATTTTTCGCGGTCGAACGTGACATCGAAATATAGGGTGAAACAAACGAAAAAATTTGCCGTTTGGGTTATTGCATCGTTCCTTTTACATTTTTCTCTTACTATTTAAATGTAAACGAAGATTAAAAAAAAAATTTTATTGGATAGTGTCTCTCTATAAGAACATGAATAAAAACAAAATGTGCAATAGAAATGCTCAAAACAGAACTTCTGCACTTGTTCAGCTTTGGGTGTCAATATTTCAATAAAATTGGTTTATATTAGTTAAATTTAATATATTCGCTATAAAAAAATGTTATAAGACAATGTATTCATTGACTTTGAATTTTTCGACTGTGGTTGACCTTTCTGGAGAATTGCTCATATATATATATATACTAATTGAGTACAATTTCGTTTTTTGTCAGATTTTTGATGCCACAATTTGCAAAAAACTCATTTCAAATACTAGATAGATACTCTTAATCTACACTGCAAATTTCATGAAGATCATCCATCTAGAAATAGAGTTATAGGCGTTCAAAGTGTAGCCAAACCCACCCCAAGCCACGGCAGCAACTGCGCGGTTAGCAGAGCTCGCGCTCATGCGTTCGTAAAGAAGAAGAGTATTAGTTTTTTTGCAGGGTTCAGGGTATCTCGTAGTCGAGCCGTCTCGACTAGAGCCTTCTTCCTTTTTTTTTTTTTAAGAATTCGCCGATGCGGTCAAATCATGGAACATTTTTTTACATTACATCATATTAGTTCTTGAGTCGAATAAATTGCGTTTGCTTAAGATTTATTTATTTATTTGAATTTATTTTTTAAAAACCATTTAAATAGATACTTAAAAACTACAAATTAAATTTTCAAAGCCATTTTCAAGTTAAAAATAAAAATTTCCAAAAAACGTTTGCGTTTGGTAACTGGAAATAAGTTGTAAGCTCAGGTATTACTCCTTAATTTCCCAAGTCTTTTCAAAATGTTAATTTTAAATTATTTCAACATTTTATTTTACTATAATTTTATATTTGTCCGTTATCTCTTAAAAAAAAACATATCATTGGAAAAAAAATGATAATTTTGTTTTGATGATTAATGACTAAGGAGTAGTATTTTACTTACTGCTCCCCAGTTTCCATAAATTGAATTTACAGGCAAAATTGCAGTTAAAAGAAGAGAGGTTTTAGAATTTCAAAAATAAAATTCTAATAAGCAAAGAGTATAATATTTTTAAGCATCTATTACAACAATAATAATAATAATAATACAATAAATGACATTATCATAATATTAAGGAAATTTGACATGTTTTAGCCGATTAATTTCGATAACTTATCATGATTTCAGAATCCCATTCATAGTTGAATTTCATCAATTTTGACACAGATTTAATTTCAAAAAAATATCCTTAGCAATTATTCATAATGCATTTGGAATGCTTGCTTTATTGTTATAAATTCTATTTATTGTTGTACATGGAGGCTATGGCGGGATCCTCGGTCTCGTATAGGATGAGTACATCGCGGAACTTGTCGAGCAGCTGCAGCAGCTGGGAGCGACGCAAATTCTCAAAGTACATGATCTCTTCCAGGTGGTGTTCGCTCTTGAAGTAGCCCATCTGATAGAGCTTGACCAGTAGCGAGAGGTCGTCCACGTTGAGGGAGGCGGGTATGCGACGTATGGCAACACGATCCGCATCGCTGAAGACCTGTAGGAGCTCCTTGAGCTTCTGCTCATCCTCCATGGAGTCGAGACTGTCGCAGTTATCCGTGCTCATGGAGGCCGTCATGCTGAAGTTGGACTTGTGGCTGGACGAGGGCTGCACCGCAATATTATCGGAGGCGACGGAGAAATGATCGTCCATGAGATGGCGACGGTGAGAGTTCGTAGGCATCGGCAGCGGTTGACTGGACATGCTGAGCATGGAGCCCCCATGCACAGGATTATCATCGGGATCAGGATTACAATCACGATTCGGTTCGTCTTCGGTGTGGTTGCTGCCCTGCTCCTCCTCGGTGAGATTGCCGGTACCGACGCGAGCACAAGAAGCGGAGTCCCCAAACTCGTCGTCCACGTCGCTGGGCATGAACTGTACGTAGGTGTGCAGCTGCATGAGCAGATGATGCTGCAGCATCCAAAGCACCATCTGGGCGAGAATGCCCTGGCGTGCTGGTTGCTGCAAAGGCGTCGTCAGGTGCCCAATGGACGTCGGCAACGAGAAGTCCGAGATTACCTCGAACAGGGACATGCCCGCAAATCGTGTGGAGAACTTTTCCACCAGGTGGGAGCGCGTGTGCAGTGGTGCATCCGGTGCGATGACATACACATTTGTCTCGCACAGCGGATAGATGATGGTCGCCTTGGCCCAGTAGACCAGGTGGGAGACCAGCTTGTAGACATGCTCAATGCTCAAGTCAGCATTGGAAGCCATACTCTGCAGACTGATCAGCGGATTGTAGGCATCCACCAGCTGCCACAGCATGCGAGCGCCAGTCGGTGGCACACAGTCGAGCAGCTCCGCAAAGTCCACCAACAGGAGCATACCGTGGTATGGTTTCAGGGCGCGCAGACAGCGATCGATGGTCTCTGGATCCACCATGCTGCCCTTCTTGTGCAGCTGATGGGCCTTAGCCGGTAAGCAGAACGTGAGCGTAAGATTCTGATTCAGTGTGGTGCTCAGCAGTCCGGTGGTGCAGAGATCATTGCAGATGGATTTCAGGGCCTGCGCCAGGCTGCAACGCTCGGCAATCAGTTCGAGCGTGCGCTCCAGAGGTTGCTGCTGCTGCTCGTCGTGGGTGCGCGCCATCAGCGCCGTCTGCTCCGTCAGATAGCCGCTGTGCTGCTCCTCAAACTTTAGCGCCAGCCCCAGGCGCTTGCTCAGCTCGTGGTAGCACTTGACGATGGAGTAGCTGGCCTGGGCGTGCAGAGCGAACACAATGTTGATCAGCATCTGCTGTTTCTTAGCCGCACTTGGGGCTGTTGTGCTGCTGATGCTGCTGCTAGCTGCCAGGGCTTGGTTGTTGCCCACATTGGCCTGAGCTGATGAGGCTGAGCTAATCAATGTGGGATGACTAACGAAGCGCACATCATTTAGTTTCAGCTCGAACTTCTGATTGCACAGTTGCGGCTTGACGGCGAATAGAGTGGATAGCACGTCATCTGCGAAGCCCTGCAGCTGTCCCGTGCCCTGATTCTGGCTCTGTTGCGTGGGTGTCTGCAGCAAATCGTCTGTGTGGGCAATGGCGAAAGGATTTCGTTTTTTGTTTATCAACTCCTCTCGTGGCTCTTCCAATTTATGCGTTTGCCCCAGTGTATGGTAGGGATATCGATACAGTAGGCGATCGCCTTTGCTGTCGAAGTAGACAAATATTACAGCTAAAGGATTTACTTCCATCGCAGCATTGTATTTATTGTTATTTCTCTCAATTAACAGCTGCTATAAACAACAAGTTGGCAGCGCCAGTACAAAGAAATCTGTGCTTTCACGGCAGTGCTGTAAATGTTCTTTGCAACACTGTAAATATATAGTTGTGACGAATATGGGCTATGTTAAACTTAAAATTATCATTTGAGTAACATGTATGGCTAACATAACCATAAGCTAACATTCTTGCGTTTACACTAGAGCAAGAAGAAGAGTCGGAGTAACGCGGAGTGTGAAACGCGTTTAAAGGTGTTAAAACAACAAATAAATTTTTTAAAAATTGTTCAGTGCACTATTTTTAAGTGGCACTTACGCAATACACTAAAATGTAATGGTGAAACGTGTTAGTTATAACTTAAAATGTAGTTTTAAAATTTATCTTATTAGCGTGTTGGTAAAGATGAAAAACACATAGGACGTGAAAGGTAAAATGCGCGTGAAGCGTTAGAGCAAGCGAGATGCCATTAAAGTGTTGTAGCAGCGGTCTATATACATACATATATACATTGTATATTTTTAAGCGTGCGCTTGTGTGCGAGTACGAAACGAGGTACAAAATGCAAAGAGGAATTGTACAAATGTAGTTACAAATACTTTTGATCAAACTATAGTTTAATTTTGTTGATCGTACATTATATGAAAGAAAAGCTACAAATAGTTTACATTTGAGTGTATTTCAATATTTTATGTTAGGTAGTTAACGTTCGCTGATTCGTTTTTTCTAGTTGGCAGTTACCCTACAAATTCGTATTGTATATAAATATTAAAATATAATAAATTTTGTGTATAAGAATGGCAATATCCGCGTATAGATTTTTATATATGTAGGTAGGTACACATTTCAGTGGCGCCGTGTGTGTACATGCATGCATATATGTATGTATCGACGAACAGACAGAAAGACAAAATTAATGTACGTACAGCACTATAAAGTACACTGCGGAATGGCAGGCGCAGTAGTAATAGGCTAAAGAAAGACAAGGTAGAAGAAGCAGCAACGCGAACAAAATAAAATAGCCGATAATAGGTAGGATTTGTACTAGTTGGCATGGTTGTGTCTGTATGCTAAAGCGGCCACACTATATGTTGCTATTATAGTACAAGTGCGCGCGCAGCACAATGCATTATGGTTATCTCGCTCTGGCACACGCTCAATACGTGTTTTCGTGCGCATTTTCGTTGTTTCTTATGCCATACGTATTAATAATAAAATTGATTAATCAAAGTGGAAACGTTTATTTAAACAGGCAGCAAACGTTAAAACAACGCCGCGTTTTAAAACAACAATACCTACAAGCCAAAGTACAGTGTGTGCGTATCAGATCTGTGAAAATGTAATATAAAAAAAACCTAAACATAAGCAAGTGAATGCAAAACAAAATTTAAGTGCCGAATAAAGAAAAACCGACACATTAAACCAAATCAAAGCTTGCCATCTAAATCAGTGTTGTGTACAATGAAGTGAAACTATATAATCATACACGGTGAGTAAAACATTCTCCTATACAAAACAAATGCAACGCGCGCGTAAATTCTTGTTACATTCATAAAGGTGTATCAGTTGATTAATTTCCTTGTCACTTGTAATATAAAGCATTTTTGTTCTATCGGGGCTGCAAGTTTAGTTTTAGTATTTACAAGCGCTTATGTTGTTAAATTAAATGTTTACGGTGTTAATGTCATTTTTAAGGTTTTTTTTTTTCCTGCAGTGGGTCGCCATATTTAATTTCGTATTTCTCCCAATGTAAGCATATATTGTACTCTGTCCTACTAACGTGTATGGCATATAGCTTGCGCATTCGTTTGTTTTGCTTGCGATTTTCTTTTGTGCAACGTGAAGTTAGTTGTGCATAATTGAGCTCCATAGAGTTGCCAGCTATACAAAGTATAAACATACATATAGTGTGAACAAATGATTTTTTAAAACATTTGTTCACAAATTATGTTAATTAGAATGTATAAATATTGGCTATAATATGAATAATTCAGATTGTTAACAAGCAAATATTCTTATGTAGGTACATTTCATCATATTCTACAACCCATTTTTATTTATTTTTCACGCTGCATTGTTTTGACATGCGCACCAACAACGAAACAAAGTCGATTAATAGCAGCATTTTATTTATAAAAATATTTAGTTAAAATATACGGTAGAGGTATTTGCGAGTTTCCGCCATTTTGAAATTGCGTTTCATACAAATATTATATGCTAGAACAGTACCTCATTTGCTTAGATTTTTTCATTTCAATTTCCTTTGCTTTTTTTCATTTTGCTGTACACTCCAAGCGTATGTTATGTTTTCGTCAAATGATTTATTCTCGATTTTCGCTGTTACACGCGTATACTCCATGAAGTTGGTTGCTGTTGTACACTTTATTGGTATGTGCTTTATATGTTTGTCTCTATTTTGCGCATGGTCCATTCTACACGCCGCCAATGCTACTCTTTACACATACGTGATTTTTGCCTCGCCTGCTCTGTACGATTTTTCGCTGCTTTCTGTGGTATGGGCAAAAATGAAAGCAAAAGTCGACGAACAAGTTTTTAATACATACATATGTATATTTGTATTCGTTTGGCGCATACGAAACTTATATGCACAAACCCCCAATTTGAACAATGCAAGGGAAAATCAGAAAAATATTCGATATTTCAGGGGATGTCAGTATTAGCCGCCAATACACCCTCGCCAAAATATATGCATGTGTTTAGCTGTATGTATGTACATATATGCACCCACATACACACACATGCATTTAGTTGAGAGTAGGTATTATAAGCGAAAGAGGATGCAATTTTCTAAATATGTAACCTATTAGATTACACATATATATACATATAAATATAAACAACTACATGTATATTTCAAAAATATATTTATATTCCTTATTGACATTAAATATATATATATATATACAATATTCTTGTTAATGGCCTAGCTATGCAGTTAAACAGGTGTACAAATGTCAGGCTGTAAGAAGATTATCCAATAAAACTATTCAAACATGCCCAGTGGGGCATGGGTATACTTTCGTATAAAGTACGCGAGAAAACAAAAAAAAATAAGACGCAATTAGTGACACTCACAACACTGAGCCGCGAGGTGGCATCATGAACAATAAACTCATATGCAAAAAAAACACACACTGATAGTGCGTGCGCCATAAAAATTGTAGGTGTGTGTGGGGCTGTGCCCATGATGTATTGATGTCTACATAGTGGCAATGCAATGCAATGCAATGCCAAAATTAGCTAGTCTTGTTGTTGTAATCAATTCACGAGTGCGAATAGTCGATACAGTATGTAGTGATATTGTTATCGATCGCTGGTTCCGATTAAATTCTCTCTCGAATTCGGGAAGCTTTGCTTTGGTTGTGACCTGACGCCATGAGTGACAATGCCCAACCTTTGCTTTCCTAAACAGTGTTTCTTTCTCTTTTCAACGTCAGCAAAGCTTATAGAAAAGCACAGTGGTCATTCGCAGAGTATGTATATATGCATGCATTTGTCTCAATATGTTTTAATGTGCATTCAAACATGCTCTCTCGGAAGTTTGCTATTCATATACACACAAGCACCGATTTACGCGAATGTAAATTGTTTATGGCGCGCATTTTAGAAGATGGTTGGGGTAGGATTAAAGCTTTTGCTTACACAGTTTTTTTTTCGCATTAACACTTCAGTGGCGTATGTGCTCATTTTTGTGTACGCATGTGTGTGTATATATGTATATTAGATATTGTAACTTAATTACATTTAAAACTTAGAAATTATTCCATAATATATTTAGTTTTTTTTTTTTATTTATTTATTTATTTATTTTTTTTTTTTTGACATCGTAGTAAATCGGACCGAGTCTAAAAATTAGTTGCTACTGTTATCTTGTAGCTGTGCGAGCTTTGTTGTTGTTTGTCGTTGCTATTGGGCAACATATCAAACGGAAATAATTCATGTGCGCACAAATAGAACATTTAAATACATACAATATACACACATATACATACAGATATAGGCATTTCAACATATGTATGAATGTGTTAAAGACATCTTTAATTTAAAGATTTAAAGAAATCTTGAATATTATGTTACATGAAACTAATTGGGGATAATGTGCGCTATATATCAGCGTTAAACAGAAGGTATTGCAAAGTTGCATAACTGACTAAAAAGCTGTTATATATTGTTAATTTGTGCTATACGTTTGGCAAAACATTTACATACATGCATATTTATAACACATCATGGGGTTACATAAACACATTGACTGTGCAATTAGCATTTCGCAATTCTGCTGAATTTTGCGGTTTATTCTCGTTTTATTTTTTATTTTCTTTATTGTATATCTGTTTCAATTGATGGCAGAGTAAAGGCAAACAGAAAACAGAACAATAAAATAAACACATGCAATGTGCATTCAATTCAGCAGTGAGCGGTATGTAGATGCAAATGTGTGTAGCCCTCGCTGCCTCCGTCACAATTAGAAATGAAATTTCAATAGGCGCGCACTTAGTAATTGCAAGAGCCAAGTGCAGCCCAAGAGGAGACGAGACAACTAGCAATAGATACTGCAAACAGCAACAACAAGAATAACAACAATGCAGCGGCAAATAAGACGATGTCGTCGACTGCTGTGAATGCCGCGCCGGATGCCAAGGCAAAATTAGTGCATTCACTTTTTGCTTTGGCTTTGGCAACGGCCAAAAGCAAAAACAAATCACACACACATATATATACATACAGTTACATTTACAGTATGGTATATATATACATATATAGCTATGGGTGTAAATTGTAAATGCGAATAGTTAGGTGCAGAGAAACTGAAAAAATATATTATAGAATTAGAGAAACATGCGCATAGCAGAAGTTCCAAACAATGAGTCGAGGTAGAAAGAGAAATAAACTAAATGTGATAATGCTGCCAGATTTTAATGGATGTAAACAACAATCAAACGATTATAAATTAGCTAATATATATATTAAGCTTATAATAATAAACACTAATAAATAAATAAATAAATAAAACAAATAAATAAATGTTAAACAATTTAAATAGTCCTCAAAATTGAAACTAAAATTACGTTCTCTAACCATTTATTATAAAGTGCTTCTTCTTGTCAAGTATTAGAAGTGCCCATTAATATGATTGACTGACCTGGCTTGAAGTCAAAAATAACAGGTTTTATTTGCCTGAGCACAAGTGCACGATGATACAAAGGGGGCAATGGGAAAGGTTTGGCTCCACTGTACTTGCGCACGCATACAAATGTAAACAATGCAGGTTCATAAAGTATTTCTTTGGTTTGCTTTGTCAGCTTTGATGCTCACGGCGTTTTCTGTGTGTTGGCTCTCTCTCTATTAACGAGTTTTGACTGGTTGGTTTCTTCACTCGCGCCGCAAATGTAAGCGCAAACGACATTCAAAAAGCAAACGAAAAAGATTTTGTGACGCGCATGCGTTTGGTTCTTGAAATTACATAAGCTTAAAACTGGCATCTGGCAACACTGGGCGATAAATTAGACATAGATGAACATGTTAATCGATAAACATATATAGAATTTAAATTAGATTTTAAATATCATAAACATTTCTTTTACATTCTAATTTACTTATATTAGAGATATGTACATATATAATTGAATTTACTTAACCAGTTAATTTGCTTATTGAATAAATAAATTAAAAGAAAAAATTATAAAATAATAATAATAATAATAATGAAGTAAAATAAGAAAATAAAAAATAAGAATAATAATAAAAAAAATATATAAAAAATAATAATAATTAAAAGGAAAATAATAAAACAAATAAATATTTGTATTTATATTTACATATTTCTTTCTTTCATTTCATTGCAGCAAATGGAACATACAACGAAGAATCGTTTAAGCAGTTAACTTTAAAGCAGTTTCGTTGTGCTGGACAACAACAAGAATAAACAAAAACAAAAAGAACAACGATACACACACCCGATCATAAGAACAACGAGTGCTAAAATAGAACTTGTAAAGCTATAGTCAACAGGAGGCGCACCAAAGGGGAAGCGTCGACTTGGTAGTGAAGCGAGAAGTAGAAGTAGAGCCAAACGAAAGAGATACAATACACGCACCGTTATGTTTGTGATGGCTAACAATGTAATGTGGCACAGTGTTGGAAATCGTTTATGCAATTTGAATGCCCGCCACCCACAATTAGCAGCCGCCAGCAGCGGTCAGGCAAAAGCCGCCGAAAAGAGCATTTCTGGTTATGCATTAGGCCCCCAAAGGTTTGGGGGCACCATCACCAATAGAAGCAGCAGCAGGAGCAGCAGCAATAGGAACTGCAGTGCAACGCGACTCAAGTCACAAAATAAAAAACTACTGAAGCAACAGCAAAAGCCACAACAGCAGCAACATCATCGGCGTCCACAGCGGCAAAAGCTTCTAGTGAATAAAATGTCTAGTGACTCGGTGTTGTGAAATGCCAAAAGTCGATAAGCAGCAGCACCAGCAGCAAAAATAAGAGCAACAAAAACTTAGCACCAGTTAAAAGCAGACTCCCCGCCCCGTCTAATAAACTACTTCTATAATAGAAGGAAAGATATATATTTATATATATATAAAGTAAATATTATTTTGTGGGCAATTAAATTTCATAAAAATGCCCATGTCCACGCACGACACGGTCTTCGTGGAGCCTGTCGTCGGCAGCAGCGGCAACAACACCAACAGCAGCAGCAGCAGCAATAATAGCAGCGCCAGTACACGCATAGGCATCAGTGGGTCACAGCAGCAGCATCCGCATTCGCATCCGCCACATATTGTGATCGATGGCAGCAGCTTGTCGACGCAGGCACAGCTGAAGCGGATCATGCAGCGTCGTATGTCCATTCAAGCACAGCCAGCCCAGAAGTACGCGGTGCGTACAGCAGCAGCACAACAGCAGCAACATTTGCCCCAGCAACAGCAGCAACACGAATTGCTCAATCCGCAGATCTATAAAATTGTCACGACCGATGGCAGCACAAGCAACGTCATCATCGACACATCCGCTGCAGCACCGCCGCATAACTCGAAGCTGTTGCTCAGTAATCTCACGGTGCTGTCCAAACAGGCGCCCGCCCTGTCCTCCCAGTCACAACACCAGCAACAACAGCAGCCGCAGCAGCTCAGCTATGTGAATGCCAAGAATCTGCCCTATGTGACGGCAACGCCCGCGCTCAAGCAGCAGCAGCAGCAACAAAAGTTTGGCACAATTGGCTCCTATAAAGCCGTCAATGCCAGCGCCAATGCCAAGCAGCTGCAGGGATATGCCCATGCGACGCAGCAGACGGGCGGCACGCCAGTCATGCAGAAGGTGACGCTGGGCTCGCGAGTAGTGACGCGACTTCAGTCGTATGTGCCACCCCAGCAACAGCAGCAGCAGCCGCCGCAGATCATTGTGCAGCCAGCGTCGGCGGCGCAGCAAAAATATGTTACCCGACCGGCAATAACGACAACAGCGGCGGCGCTGCTCAAAAAAGCCAATCAAAAAATAACTGTCAAGAATGTTGGCAATATGTTGCACCAGCAGCAGCAGCAACAACAACAACAGCAGCAACAACAACAACAACAGCAGCAGCAGCAACAGCAGTTGAAAGCTTTCATCTCCTCTCAGCAGTCCACTCAAAAGGCAACCGTCAAAACCAAATTCATCAAGCAGTACAACAGTACATCCAGCGGCCTATCTATTGCCGCGGTGCCACAACAACCACAACAACAGCAGCAGACTGTCTATGGCAAGCAGCAACAACAGCTAGCCCTCAATAAGCTTAACAAACTGCCTGCTGGCAGCAATACAAAGTATGTGTTGCAACAGCAGCCACTGCAACAGTTGGCCGCCAATTTACCGCAAGGCACGCAGCTGCAGCAGAAGACAACGACGGCTGGGAGCGGCAGCGGTTACATGTTGCAGCAGTCATCGGCAGGCGCCATCAAGTTTGTCAACTCGCACGGCACCGTCATCCAGCAGCATCCGCCGCAGGGTCAGGTCAAGCGCATTCACTACAATAGCGGCAGCAGCGACAGCAGCACCGATCACCACCAGCAGCAGCAACATCATCAATCCTCCTTGATCACAGATGATGTGATGATTGTGAATGGCACGCAAATGACAGATGAACTGTCAGCACGCATCCTGCAGAGCATGGCCCAAAAGTCCTTTAGCCAACAGCAGCAGCGCGTTCAGCAGCAGGCAACACCAACCACATCAGCAACAGCAAATGCAAGCATGCCACCGCCACAGCCAACTTCTACGTCGACGCAAATTATATATGGTGGCAGTAGCAGCAGCAGCAGCAGCAGCAACAACAACAACAACAACAACAACAACAACAACAACAACAACGCAAACAGCAACAACAGTAACAACAACAACAACAACAGCAGCAGCAACTCTGTGGCACCAACATCAAACAATCTGATGCTGAGCCACTATCAAGCCGCAGTAGCAGCAGCCGGAATGTCACCCAGCTCATCAGCAGCAACACTAACGCCTGCGTCGTCGCCATCGCCCTCGCTATCCACATCGTCTACAGCGTCTGCCTCGTATCTGACAGTGACTTCCTCCAGCTCTCCCTCGGTGAGCATCTCCTCGCATGGCTTTGCCAGCGGCAGTGCCGCAATGTCCTCCTACATGTCGGCGACAGCGGCGCGTCGTCAATCGGTCAGTGCGCCAAGCAGCCGAGCAACGTCGCTCGAGCGCAAGCAAATTCAGCAGCAACAACAGCACCTACTGCACGAGGCTGTGACAGCAGCAGCAGGAACTATACGCAAGCCGCCGCCCACTGTGGTCGAATATTACAAACACAGGTGAGTAATTAGCCAGGCAAATATAATAATGAGCTCTACTCGAGGTGGATGAACTAAAATAAAAAGAAATGGCAAATATATATTGTACTTGGTTATAAATCAAAACTGAAGAATCAAAATGAAAATTTGCAAAGAAAATTCGATCAAGATAACAGCGATTTAGAGGAATAGGCCACTTAAAGACTTTATCAATATTGCATAAAAAATGTTTTGAAAATATTTGGAAGATGAAATTAAATATTTTCTTTCGATATATTTTGTGTTGCCTGTTCATGCCATTTGACAGTTTTTGAGCACATAAATTGAATCTGAAGACTGAAAGGAAAAAACGAATATATTGTCATCCAAGTACATATCGATACGGAAAAGTTCCCCGATTCCAAGCACCATGCAGCTTGGTTACCAACCTACTGTGCACAGTTTCATCTGTAGCTATCGATTTCGAGCACTGTTCACTCCTGTGCCGATATTGAAACGGACAAGTTTTGTTAATAAGTCGAGCCTTTTCCTACAAAAATTTGACATCGCGAAAAACTAAGAAAACAATTGAAATTGAATTTTTATCTTCCCTTGCAGTCTGAGTCAGAACAACAGCAGCAGCAGCTTAAGCAATCTAAGCAGTGGCCTACGCAGCAGCAACTCCAACACGAGCCTAAATACAGCATCTACAACGTTGGGCTCGTCAGCGACTCCACATTTGGCGAACGTGCACGTTGAGGCAACGACGTTGGTGATGAAGCCTCAGCAGACGCAGCAACAGCAGCCGCAGCAGCAGCAATCGAATGCAAATGAGGAAGAGCTTTACATAGAGGAAGTGCGTCCAGTGCCTGTGCACACGCAGGACTTGCGTTTGCAGCAATTGCATGCCATAATGCAGGATCACACGTACGCCTCTCAGCAGCATCAGCAACAGCAGCAACAACAGCAACAGTCGTCAATCTCTGGAGCCACAGCCGCGCAGCAACTGCAACAGCAGCCACAGCAGTGGTCCCTTGGCGGCATTGGTGCTACGGTCTCCGGTCCCGCAACAACTCCAAGTGGCTTAAACAGTTTTTATGGACAACAGAGTGAGTTGCGCATAATATAATATAATAAATAAAATAAATAAATGTTTGATTTCTTCATTTCTCCATCCAGTTAGCCGCCATGTGCCGCATGATGATGATGCTCAGTCGGCTATAAGCGGTAGCTCACGACTGGCCAGCGCCGATATTGATCCAGGGGAGGAGACAGAAACAGCGCCCGAAGCAGAAGCTGAGGATGATTCGGTTACCCGCTGCATCTGTGAGTTAACCCATGACGATGGTTATATGATATGCTGCGACAAGTGCTCGTAAGTGTTTGACAACGTTAGAGATAATTGCTTTTGCTAATCGAAAATGTATATGCTCTCCAACAGCGCCTGGCAGCATGTGGACTGCATGGGCATCGACCGTCTCAACATACCCGAGGAGTATCAGTGCGAGTTATGTCAGCCGCGACCCGTGGACAAGGCCAGGGCACGTGCGCTGCAGCGTCAAAAGCGTCGAGAGCATATGTTGCTCGTAGCTTCCCAAGCAGCGAGTGGTGCTCCGCCTGCAACGGGAACCGCAGCTGCCACTGTGTCTGCTTCAGTGGCAGCATCAACAGCCAATCCAGTGGGCGTGCCAGCAACTGCAGCGGGCTCACTGCTGTACAACAGCCAAGATATGCCACAACAACAGCAGCAGCAACAACAACAGCTTCAACAGCAGCAACAACAACGGCTTGGAGCCGGTCCTAATGGTGGCTTTGGCCCTGCTGCTGGTGGCATTACCAAGAAATCAAAGAAAACCAAAGATGGCGCCGCCGGCACGCTTAAGAAGAGCAAGAAGAGCGGCGACAAGCTGAATGCCAGCGGCGGCTCAACTGGTGGCACAACCAGCTCCAAGTCGACAAAGAAGAGCAGCAAGCGCAAGAGTAAATCTGGTGCCGATGGAACAGGAGGCAGCAGTCCAGCCTTGACTGCCGCCGAGAAACATGCCGCTAATTTGCGTCAGTGGATCGAGCACTATGAATACGCTGTTACGAATCATTATTCGCCTGAGTTGCGCGCCCGTCTGCATGCCATACAGAAGCAGCCCAGCTTGCTGCAGAGTATTCAAAATACTGAAAACAAAGCCTTGCGTCTGATTGCTGCCGGCTGTCCCTCGGAGCTGGACAAGCGCGCGCAGCTAATACCGTATGCGGGTGCCAAGGTGCTGATCAGCAGCGTCGATCTGGCGCCGCATGCGCCCATCCATGAGCTGCGCGGCAAGTATATGCTGACCACGCAGTTTCGCACTCAGAATCCCACCGTCAACATGAATACGCCGCCGCCGAGCAACTATCTGAACAGCTTCAAGGTGCACAAGACGCCCGGACAGTTTGTTTTCTTCTATCAGCTGCCCGGCGTGGAGGCGCC